>CP126893.1:163160330-165560330 GCA_030440675.1 Furcifer pardalis | reverse complement strand
AGACATCTATTTGATTATGGAAGCCTATTATCAATCTGAGCCGTCAAAACATGGATTCCAAAAACACATGTACCAAATTTGGAAAGGAAATTACCCAGATTTAGAAACTGGTGAGCAAAGACTAATGAACCAGAGACATGTTATTCTGAAACACAACTTTTTCACTGAACTTGAATTACAAGAGATTGAAAGCAGATCAGTGCAAGATCCAGACCCGAGGACAGTTTATAAGACAGCTAATTCACTAATAGACAGGCAAATAGTGAAGGAAAGATCAGAGACCAATAGAGCTACTGTAAAACCCAAAACAAGAACTGGGAAAATTCTTGTGGCATCAATGGTCAGTGTTGAATTAGTTAGAAAGATTAAACCTCAAATGAAAATAGCAGAAAGAGTCCAACTGCCCAAACTGAACCAAGTTAATAAAGAAAACTTGGTCAAAATTTTGAAGAAAGTAAATGAAGTTGTACAATATATTTCAACAGAAACATTAGCTCAAGCAAACCAGCTAATGTATGCACCAGCTTATATTACCACTGAAGAACTGGGTTTGAAAGTCTAAAAGTTTCAAGGAATTAAAAAAGGAAAACCAAAATGGAAAATTTGCTTGGAGTTGAAAATTAAAAGCATTCAATCTGATCTGAAGAATCTAAGATAAGGAAATCTAAAAGATAGGAAGATCAAAAGTAGCCTGATAATAAAGTATGACTAGAGCAACAAGGAAATTGCAGGTATAATTGAAGAGTTGAAACAAAGAGGTTGTGGCCATTGCAGAAAAGATCAAGCGATATGACAACTGAGTACTGCAGTTTCAGCAAAATTCATAGTTTCGAATTGACCAGCATTATTTCTTCAAGACCTTTGAAAACAAGTGTGAACCCAGTGCAAGCCAAAAGCCTAAAAGAGAAAGCACTCTGAAATTTTGGAAAAAGCTTATGGGGGAATAATAAGGAGCACAGTGAAAATTCAATATGGATCAAGCAGGTTGAAAATCTAGCAAAAGCATCCAAAATGGAAGATTTTCAGATAATGAAAGAAGCCATACAAGGACAAAGAAGATCAAAAACTGGAGTGCTCCTGGTTTAGATGAACTCCGTGTATTCTGGCTGAAATCACTAACAAACCTTAATGCAAGATTGGCAAATCAAATCAATCAGGTTTTGGAAACACCAGCAGATGAAAAATGGTTAACAACTGGAAGGACACTGTTAATTCAGAAAGATAAAGAAAAGGGAAATGAGCCTGGAAACTATAGACCAATAACGTGTCTACCAACAACTTACAAATTACTCACAGGCATAATTACAAATCAAATATATGGACATTTGAAAAACAACAATTTGTTGCCTGTAGAGCAGAAAGGGTGCTAGAAAACCCCCAGAGGAACCAAAGATCAGCTATTAATTGAAAAATTGGTTTTCAAGAATTCAAAGAAAAGGCAAACAAATTTTTTATGGCTTGGATTGACTATAAAAAGGCATAGGATTCCATTCCACACAGCTGGATTAAGAAATACCTCGACATTTTTGGAATTAGCAACAATATTCAAAGTTTCATGAAGGCTTCAATGAAACTATGACGAGTAAAGTTGATGGCCTGTGGAGAAGAATTTGGTGACGTTGAAATTAATTGTGGAATTTTTCAAGGGGACTCACTAACACCTTTGCTATTTGTGCTATCAATGGCACCACTGACAACTACCGGTATTCTAAATAGAGCAAACTGTGGATATGAATTGGCTAAGAAAGGACTGAAGGTTTCACATTTGCTTAATATGGATCATCTAAAATTGTTTGAAAAGACAAGAGCTGGATTAAAAGCATGGCTGGAAACTACAAATAAATTTAGTAAAGATATTGGAATGCAATTTGGAATTGATAAGTGTGCAACAATTACTGTTAAGGCAGGCAAAATTGTCAAAGGTGATGGATTTGAGTTAGATAATGGAGAATACAGTGGTGGTATCTCGCTTAAAGAGCATAATGTGTCCCATGGGATTGCTCTTTAAGCGAAACACCGCTGTAAGTGACCAATTGTAACTTCTGGCAGGGGGGATTCTGAACCCCAATTCAGTTGTTAAGTGAGTTTTTGGTTGGTTTTAGTTGTTAAGCGAGATGCCCATTCAGAGAAAATTCTGCTCTTTAAGTGATTTAGTCTCTAAGTGAGGCGCTCTTTATGTGAGGTTTTACTGTATATCAAAGAAATAACATCAGAAGAGGGATACAAGTACCTGAGAGTTCTGGCAGCTTCGGACCTACTACACAACCAAGTCAAAAGAACTACTTTTTCGAAATACATAAAGCAGGTCCGGAAAATCCTGAGGCAAAAAATGAGCGGGGGCAATATCAAGGCAATTAATATCTGGGCAGTGCCTGTTATATATTATTCAGCTGGGATAACTGATTGGACCCAAATGGAATTAGACAGCCTAGACCGAAAAACAAGGAAACTAATGACCATGTATCATGACCTGCACCCAAAAAGTGATGTTGATTGTTTGTACTTACCAACAGCTGAGGGTAGCAGAGGACTCCTACAGGTGAAACAGACGGTAAAAGAAGAAAAGCATAGCTTGAATGACTACATTAAGAAAAGTGAAGAGCCTATGCTTATTTGCACCATCATAACAGGGTTGAAAAAATTATCCATTGGAAACTTTGCCAGTACAGGTAGTTTGGATTTGAATGCAGTAAAAATCATTGGGAACATCAAGTTGAGAAAGTTTTAGAGAATGAGAGAGTCAAGATGCTGTGGGACTTTAAAATTCAAACAGATAGGCATCTACCTCACAACATACCTGATATAACTGTTGTGGAAAAGGAGGAGGTCTGGTCTATTGACATTGCTATACCAGGAGATGCACGAATTGAAGACAAACAACTGGAAAAAATCACAAAATACTGTACCGTGATTTGCAAATTGAAGCCGAGTGTCTATGGCAGAAGAAATCTATTGTTGTTTCCATAGTGACCGGAGTCCTTGGAGCAATACCTAAGGAACTCCCTAGATATCTAGACATTTTAGACTTATCTGATTTGAATATCCTAACTCTCCAAAAAACATCTCTACTGGGGACTGCATATATAGTCAGATGTTACCTTAACAGCTCTTAGGTCCTTGGTTAGGGCTTGAACTGTTAATTTTATTCCAGTCCTTGACTGTGAACCAAATGATTGCTTTGTTGTTGTTGTTGTTTTGTGTCAGAGATTATTCTGGGTTGAAAGGATTTTTGCTGGTGAAACTCTACTCAGGGGATGCCTGAATCAGGCCTTTCATGTCCCCAAGTGCCTCTTAACCACTATGCCACCGGAGGATACAAAATAAATCCTAATCAATACTTCTTGTTTTTATGGGTTTAGTGCTAAAGTAGAGTGAGATGCCAACCTAGTAGTTTGAAAGCAAGAAATTGCAAGTACTGTATATAAATAGGTACCACTTCAGCGGGAAAGGTAACAGTGTTCCATGCTCTTTGACATCTAGTCATGCTTGCCACATGATCACAGAAAGGTCTGCAGATGCAGACAGCACTGGCTCTTTGGCTGTAAACAGAGATGAAAAAACACACACACCCAGTCGGATAGGACTGGGTTTCAAATAAGAGAGACCTTTAATAGAGCCAGAAAAATGAATCAGTCAGAGGATGTGTGGGTTGGGGCTGATGGTGGATAAAGCTGTGATATCTGCCAACCTTCACTCCTGAACTCCCTGGCCTTTCTCTTGTTTGGGTTTAGGGGCTATACATACCCCTATTCTGCCCCGCAGCTCCTAAAACAAACCTGCGGCTGCCATCCAACAGAGTGAACAGAAAATGCTGCCCCATCCCAAGTGCTGGAATTTGCAAAAGGACTTCTTTGTGTGTAGAACACAAGTGTGAGTGTGAATTTTGTCCTTCATCCCCTCAAATGTCCTGGACCTTTGCCACCTCTATTCATGCACTCCTCTTCCAGCTGCCTCTCCTACTACACCTACACAAATATTTGGGCTCCTCTTCACTGGACTGAGCTTGGCAGTTCTCCCCTTATCACTGCCTTCTTCTGCCTCCTCAATTACCCCCACTTCCTTAGGCAGACTTCCAGGGAGAGACTTATCATCCCTCCCAGGTGCAATGGGGAACTAGGCTCTCCCCAGATCCCAGAAAAAGGGGAAGACACCCAGGCAGGCTTTTGGGACAACAAACCTCGTTTCCCTCCGGAGGAAGGACAGGAAGGGTCTTTATTTGAACAAACCTTGTTTCACTCCGGAAGAAGCAAAGGAAAGACAGCAAGGGTCTTTATTTGAAAGAACACTTCTTTGGGTGTGTGCGTGTGTTTACTTCCTGCTCCCAAGGTCCTCTTCTTTTCTAGGAATCCAAACTTGGTTCACTTAACCCTTAGTTGCCAAGTGAACTCTTGAGGTCTCCTAAAACAAGGCTAGGAAAGCATCCCTTGCTTGGCATTGCATTTTGGCTTCTGGGTTATTGCCATTTGTGGCTCCTTCCCTTCTGGGTTTGAGAATAATGAGTGTAGCATAGTGGATAGATTGATGGGCTAGGACTCGCGGCTAGCTTTGATTCTTTGATGAGCTAAGGCAGGGATTCTCAACCTGCAGCCTGCAGGCCAGATGTGGTCTGTGGCACCATTTCATGTGCCCCCCCCGCCTCCACCACACCCGGAAGTGCCATGTGGTGGAGGAAGGACAAAATGACCGTCTGGCCCTTGAAGCTGTCTGAGGGAAAGTGACCCGGCTTAAAAAGGTTGAGAACAGAGCTAAGGAAACTTATGGAGGACATGGAACTGGTTAAACTACACCTTAAATAACTCACTTACTTTGAAAGCTCCATTTAGGTCACAAAAAGTTGGTTTGACCAGATGGCATGCAACAACCACCTGCATCTGAGGAAATGTACAAGCCCCCCTCTATTTGGTACTAGTTGGACTCCATCTAAAGTATTGTTTACAGTTCTAAGCACCACACTTTAAGAAAGATGCAAAGGATGATCAGAGGACTGAAAACCAAGCCAGATGAAGAAAGACTGAAAGAACTGGGCATTTAGCCTTGAGAAAAGGAAACTGAGAGGGGATATGATGATTGGTAAAGGTTGCCCTTCTCAAAAGCCAGCTGTATCCGACTCTAGGGTTTAGTGCTCATCTCTGTTTACAGTCAAAGAGCCATTGCTATCCGTGTCTGCAGACGTTTCCATGGACCTGTGGCAGGCATCACTAGACACTGGAGTGCACAGAACATTGTTTACCTTCCCACCAAAATGGTACCAATTTATCTACTTGCAATTATAGTTGTACCGCGCTTAAAGAGAATGTGTTCCACAGGATTGCTCTTTAAGCGAGTTTGCTCTTTAAGTGAAACACCATTGTAAGTGACCAATTGTGACTTCTGGTGGGGTGGGGGTGGGGATTGCGAACCCTGATTTATTTGTCAAGCAAGTTTTTGGTTGGTTTTGTTAAGCGAACATTCAGAGAAAATTCTGCTCTTTAAGCGAGTTACTCTTTAAGCGAGGTGCTCTTTATGCGAGGTTTGACTGTACAGTAAATCCCTGGCATACAATTGCCCTAGGTTACGTGCTGCAGGTTACGACCTCACATTTAATTTAAAAAATTCCACAGGTTATGACTGATTTTTGGTTTAATACTGAAAATTGTGCTACAATATTTTAAATTCTGAGATGGTAGTGATCTCCCTAACTTTTCCATGCCGTTTGGGGACCTTATCCGATTACAGTGTGTCCACAGCAGTAAGCACTGCATTGTGACTTCTGGTGAAAGGGGCAGTGGCCATTTTGGAGTTCAGGACTATATCTCCCAGAAATCTTAGCAAGCATTTTGGTGCTAAAAATACCCACCACCTCCATGTTACGATTCAAAATGGCCACCACCCCTCCACCCAAAGTCACAATGCAGTGCTTACTACTGTGGAGGTGCCATCGTTGTTGTCAGATAAGTTCCCCAAACAGCATGGAAAAGATAGATTGTTCTGTTGCTTTTGTGGGGGTGGGGGACATTTGCTTGTAGCATTTTTTATTTCTTTGTTGTTTTTTGTATTTTTAAAATATTATTTTTGTTCCGGTTGTGATGTTTTTTTTATTTTCAATGCATTCCTATGGGAAAACATTATTCGGGTTATGTTTGTTTTGGGTTACGACAGAGGCTGTTGGAACAGACCTCCGTCATAACCCAGGATTTTACTGTACAGGTACTTCCTTTTTAACTGCTAGGTTGGCAGCTGATTCTGTTGTGCGGTACTAGAGTTTTGAACTGCTGAACTGCTGGCCTCTCAATCAGTGTCTTAGCCACTTGAGCTACAGCCATTCTGGAACAGAGACAAGGATCCAGAGAGAGACAGCAGAGATAAAGTACATACATATGCTGGACACCCACTCAAAGGGTTGGATGTTAGTCAAGGGTTTCTGGGACATTATCGAATTTGGTACACCAAAACTAAAAGGTTGTTATATGCTGCTATATATATGTTAAATGTTGTTATATTATACCAACTTAACAGAAACTATTTCAGTAGAATTCTTATCCACAGCCCCAGGTTTCCTCTCAGAACAAAGGAAGAACCTGGTGTTCGGCCTGGGTCAGTCACACAAAATATATATTTCAGGGATTTCTCACTGGACCTTTAAAACCCATGAATAACTGAAACAGTGATGCAGGAGAACAACCTGTATTTCATGTTTCATACTTTCACAATATTTAACCTATATTCCATAAAATTTATTTTAAAGTACAAGTTGTACCTCGCCTAAGGAGCATAATGCGTTCCACAGGATTGCTCTTTAAGTGAGTTTGCTCTCTAAGCGAAACACCATTGTAAGTAACCAATTGTGACTCCTGATTTGGGGGAGGATTGCGAACCCACAATTTATTTGTTAAGCGAGGTTTTGGTTGGTTTTAGTTGTTAAGCTAAGCAACCATTCAGAGAAAACTCTGCTCTTTAAGCAAGTTGCTCTCTAAGTGAGGCACTCTTTATGTGAGGTTTTACCATAACTTGTAAAAGACCTTACTGTATATACAGTACTCGAGTATAAATCTAATTTTTTAGCCCTCAAAATGAGGTCCAAAAAGGGGACTCAACTTATACTTGGGTCAACTACCCTGAGGGTCCCAAAGCCGCAGTGGTGGAAATTTGAACATACAGTAAAAAAAAAAAGCACGAACATAAAAACTCAAAAAACCATACCCACACAAATATCTAAAATAATTAATTTTACTGTATTTTCATGTATTTTAATTATTGAAACTCATTAGCAACTGCTGCATTTTCCACCCCTGACCACTCTACTTTCCTAGTTTTAGAGGTCCAAATTAGGTACCTCAACTTATATTTGGGACGACTTATAGTCGAGTATATACAGGTATACTAAAATGATTTCTTGTAACTGAAAAGTGTAGATTTTGTAACCTCACTTTACTTTGTAACTATGATTCACTGAATCCATATATCCTGAAGCAACTTAGGCACTTTAATGGAATTATTTCAGAAGGCTTTTGCCAGGAACAATATTCTGTGGAAAATAACAGGCACAAGTTGGGCTGCCCAACCACACACATTAGGAACTTCTGTGCTAGCTTTATGATGCTCTGCAGGAGAGTATGATAGTCCAATGTGGTGCAGATCAACACATGTAAAGCAGGTAGATGTGGCCCTAAATGAAACTGTGAGATTGGTCACAGGGTGCCTAAAACCAACTCCAGTACAAAAAGTGCATTACTTAGCTGGCATCTCTCCGCTAACATTTCACCGAGAAAGTGCTACGCAGAAAGCGCAGGTCAAAGCAAGATCCTCGGAAACACACATGCTATTTGATCACCAGCCACCACAGCAGAGACTGAAATCAAGGCAGAGTTTCCTCATCACTTCTCCCCCGAACAACCAGCTCCCACAGACCGTCCTAGATCTTTGGAAGGCAAGCAAGGAACTACCAGATAACTGGACAGACCCATATGATTCTCCACCGCCTGGCCACGAACGACCATGGTATGTGTGGAAAGCTTTAAATAGATTGCAAGGGCTAATCTGAGAAAATGGGGTTTCCCTGTAGGTGGTATGCCTGTGTGAATGCAGAGAAGAGCAATCGCGCGCTCGTATGATACAATGCACACTATGATGTGCACTAAGGAGGACCTTATGCTGGCAAAAGGAAATGTTGTTGAGGTGGCCTGATATTGGGCAGATGTCATCTAGTCCTTTTAATTCCTTTTTGTTTTAGATATGTTAATTTTAGCTTTGTATGTTATTATATGCTGGTGGTGTCTCTGACACAAATATAGAATGAAGAAGTACTATTAGACCACTGCAATCCACATTTAAATTTTACCAGTTGTGCTTTTATAACTTTGCATTTTTGTTCCCTTAGGTTTGGCATTTGTTAAATTACAGTTAACCTTTGATAGATTACATTTTTTTGAATTTGATTTTCATGTTTTGAAACATTTTGTTTTATTATATACCTGCATACTCTATACATACTTGCTAGAGATTGCTGAACAAATTTTGTAAAAAAAAGAAATTTTCTAGACAGTTATAATATTGTATAAAAATTGAAGAATATTCAAAGAAATTATTTTTTCAGAACTCAAAAGCTACACAACATTTCCCATCGTCACACTGTAACCCCACCTTTTTATACATTACTAAAAGCATTGAGATCCCACATTTCTGTGTTTCCCCTGGAAGTCTCCAATTTTTGTGGGACTCTAAGGCTAAAGTTCAGCCATCCTGATAATTGGGACAAATATTTTTCTTCCTCTGGTTGTTGTGAAAAGGGTCAGGCGCAGAAAAGACAGAACTAAAGACACAAACATAGTGATTGAAAGAATAGAAGGTTTTCCCAAGAGTTTGATTCGGATGGATGAAAACTCACACAGAAATATTTATTTTAGTCTTTTAAGTGCCACAAGAGTTTGTCCTTTTCCCCTTTCCCCCTTTTAATTTTGTCATCATATGACATGGCACATCAAATAAAAATAGGAGACGCTTACCACCAGGTACCTAAATTTCACACTTTATGGCTTGGTCGAAGGCCTTTTATTTCATGAGTTATTTTAAAAGCTCTATTAGGGCCTTTAAACATTTTTTAAGATAATTACTTACAATTTTGTTAATGATTTAAACTGAAACCACAGGAATATCAACAGAGTCAAAAGAGAGTGTGATTCTAAGGTTCTGTATCAGGGGTTCTCAACCTTTTCAAGTCAGGTGCCGTGTCACTCTCCCTCAAACAGCTGGCAGGCCGGACTGGTGCTCCAGCTGCTGCCACTGCTGCAGCTGAAAATGGCCGTGGACTCATGGCTGTCGTAAACACATTTACAATAGCTGTAAATAAGTCTGTGGCTGTCATAAATGTATTTACAACAGCCATAAATGAGCCCATGGCCAATTCCAGCAGCTGGAGCAACAGAGGGGGTCAGTATTTGGCATCGTGGGCTGGATCCAGCCAGTGGGCCGTAGGTTGAGAACCCCTGTTCTATATATCTATTGAAGCATTTCAGAAAACTTTAAAACTTGCACATCTTGTGCCATTTTAGTAGGTTTCAATAAAGGAAAACCCCTACTATAGCTCCCATTTCTCCAGAAACTATTCTCCAAACATACTCTGTTTCTGTTCTCTTTATTTCCGTGATAGTTCCCATGAAACTAAAAGAGAGGAAAAAGCAACACAACATTTTGATCCACTTCATAACGGAGTAAGACTTCTTTGTCTTCAGGGGGAAAGGTCCCAGGCTTCCAGTGGATGCCAGAAGCCACACATTGTAACAAATACTGCATACTGCACATGTTATACATATCTAGGCTCAATAAGACATTAGCATCAATAACTAATAATAAAACAAAATATTTTTCAGAACTCAAAAGCTACACATTTCCCATGGTCACACTGTCTCTCTCAAATAGTTATTGTGCTGTACTCCTTTTATTTAAATCGGGGGTTCTCAACCTTTTCAAGTCAGGGGCCAGGTCAAACAGTTGGTGGGCTGGACTGGTGCTCCAGCCACTGTCTCAATCGGCCGTAGACTCATTTACGGCTGTTATAAATGCATTTACAATAGCCGTAAAGGAGTCCGTGTCTGATTCCGTCTGTGGCAGCTGGACCAAGGGCTGGATTATTGGGCACCACAGGCTGGATCCAGCCCATGGGCCATAGATAAGAATGCCTGGCGTGCCAAGGTTCACCATCACTGACTTTAAGCATTGTGATATAAAGTTAATCTTCTATTGACCATCTGAAGATATATCAGAAGGGTCATTTGCTTCGAGTGATCTTGGTTCATTGAGCAATGATAATGTTGATGGTTGGAAATCATGAGCAGATGACATCGATGGTTGGGGATCTTCAATTACTGAAGATGTGTTTGCCAAAACCTTTGGGTATAACCTTGTGATCGGGAAATGTTTCTTTCTTTTTAATTCATCAAAATCTTGCTGTAGGGGTTGTAATGCTTTGGTGATCATACAGGTGACTTGAATGCTGCGTTCCTTCCGAGGATCATATTCCATAACTTTTTCCTTTAAAGTCTGTGCTATTCGAAACACTTCAGTATATTGTTCTAATGTCCATGTTGAAGGTTCTTCTTCAGTTTCTTCTTCCTCTTCCTCTGTAGATGACTTAACAAGTTCTTCCAATTCTTCATTTGTTAGTACTTCTTGATGGCCTTCGATAAGTTCTTTCACTTCTTCATCTAGCATGTCGACAAAACCTTCGCCACCAATTTGTCTTGCCACATCAATTAGTTTTCTAATTTCCCCATCGATTTCAGCAAACCCTTTAAAATCTTTCACGACTTCTCTCCATAAATTACTCCAGCAAGCATTTACAGTAGCTGGTTTTAATTCATCTGTTGCAGTTCTGATTAGTGTTGCTGCATCAGCAATTGTGTATGATTTCCAGTATTGCATTATATCAAGATCAGAGTCTGCATTGATTGCTGATCGTATGCGATCAAGTACCAGGCGGGTGTATGTGGCCTTGAAACACCGAATGATGCCCTGCTCCAGCGGTTGGAGTAATATTGTGGTATTTGGAGGTAAAAATACCACCTCAACATTTTCATCTTCAAAGCAAATAGACTGAGGGTGGCCAGGTGCATTGTCGATTATCAAAAGGACTTTAAATGGCAGCCCTTCTTGTTCCAAATAGTTTTTCACTTCTGGGATGAAGCATTGGTGGAACCATTCCATAAACAAGATGGCTGTCATCCAGGTTTTCTGATTCTGTTGCCAGAATACAGGGAAATAAGGTTTGTTTTCATTTTTGAGAGTGTATGGGTTCTTTGCTCGGTGTATTACTCCTGGCTTTATCATATGACCTGCAGCATTGCCACATAGCCTCAGAGTTAATCTATCCTTCCACGCTTTGTACTCTGGTATAATCTGCTTTGTGCCTTTATGAATATAGCCTCTCTTGGGCATCTTCTTCCAGAACAGCCTGGTTTCATCACAACAGAAGACTTGCTTTGGATCGTATCCTTTCTCCTTAATCAACTCCTTCAACTCCAATGGAAACGTGGTAACAGCTTCCTCATCGGCAGATGCAGACTCTCCAGTAATGTTTTTATTTCTTAGTCCAAATCTATTCCTAAATCTAAATAACCAGCCCTTACTTGCAATAAATGGCTTGGTGTAACTTGTTTCAGGGAATCCTTCGCTAAAGTCTTCATAAAGACTCAATGCTTTCCTACGCAACACGTTACTGTCAATTGGAACACGCTTTCTATTCATGTCTTCCATCCACAAATACAATGCTTTCTCTACCTTCACTAAGCACTTGTCACGCACGGTGGCCATGACTTTTGCATTATGAGGTGTGACAGCAATAGCAGCACGGATTTCTTTTTCTTTTTTCACAATTTCCCGGATAGAAGATTCGTTCTTCCCATACATCTTAGCAACTTGAACAAACGATTTCTTTTCTTTTCCTATTAAATCGAGAATTTTGACCTTTTCACTTAAAGGAAGCACTTTCCGACTTCGTTTTGGCATTTCCGATTTGGCAGCTTCACGCCTTTTGCGCTTTGGGGACTTTATTAAGCAAAATAAGGATTATTTGAACATCAGCACTATGCTACAATGAGATATGATAACCAAGATGGCTACTAAGTGAATAACTATCATAGCATATACAGTGTGGTATATAGATAAAGGGATGATTTGTGTTCCTGAAGAACTTCATGGGATTTTATTAATTTACTTAGAAAGGTGCTCAACTTAAATTATGAACCTTTACTATATTTCTGGAATTTTCTACTTATTTTTTTTCAGACTACAGTCAACTGTGGTTAAGTGAAAGGCAGTAACTAAAACAGGAGAAATGGGCATTTTGTGGAATTTTAATTTTTAGCTACTCTTACATGGAGAATCTATTTTATCCTATACTTCTGAATAAGAATTAACAGAACTATATTATATTATCATAAGGATATCTGAGATTAAACAAAGGTAAAGGTCACCCTTGCTTGAAAGCCCGTCATATCCAACTCTAGGGTTCAGTACTCATCTCTGTTTATAGACAAAGAGTCAGCACTGTCTGCGTTTGCAGACATTTCTATGGACATGTGGCAGGCATGCGTAGACATCGAAGTGGTTCCTATTTATCTACTTGCAATTTCTTGCTTCCGAACTGCTTGGCTGCCAGGAGCTGGGACAGAGACGGGCGCTCATTCTGTCATACAATACTTGGGCTTTGAACTGCTGACCATCTGCCTCCCAGTCAGCATCTTAACCTCTTGAGCCAATGCAGTCCAAAGATTAAGCAAAACAGAACAGCAAGAAAAAGGAAAAGAAAGAAAGAAATGTGGCACCTTAAAGACTAACTCCTGTATTTAAATGTGAGCTTTAATGGAGTAAGTCCACTTCATCAGACATAAGAGATGAAGTAGACTTGGTCCATGAAAGCTCACATTTAAATACAGGAATTAGTCTTTAAGGTGCCACAATATCTGTTGTCTGTTCTGTTTTGTTTAATCTCAGATACACTTGCTACCACTTCAAACATTTTAACTACCATATATACTTGAGTATAAGCTGAGTTTTTAGCCTCAAAAATGAGCCCCCAAAAGTGGTCCCGGCTTATACTCGGATCAATGACCACAAGGGTCCTAAGATTGCACCAGATTGAAATGCACCAACAATTTAATTAATTTTACCATATTTTCATATATTTTGATTATTGAAACTCACTAGCAGCTGCTGTATTTCCCACCTTCGGCTTATACTTGGGTCAATCTATTTTCCTGGGTTTTCAGATCAAAATTGGGTACTTCGGCTTATATTTGGGTCGGCTTATACTTGAGTATATATGGTATGCGTAAGGAATGAATGTGTAAGCAATGCCTAACGGAATACTGTCAGCAGGGGGGCAGCAACAGAATTTTACTGCTTCTGCCCTTCATTAGCATATTGGACTGGGATTGGTGGAGAATGGGTGATTGATGGGGAAGGTTCTGGAAACCCCGAGAAGAAGAAAATGGAAGGGTTTGAGAAATGGCTGCCGTTCTGGAATCCTAAAGTTGAGTTGGGGTAAGAAGGTTTCCCAAGAAAAAATACTGTAGGTTTATTATTTTGCCTATGTGTGGGTAAAACTATCGTCTGTATGGCCTGTCACCGTTTTTAAGTGTTCAATAATGTTGCCTTTCATGTTTTTTCCCTTTTGATATCTTCTAACTTTGCTGTTTGAAAATGCCTCATGTTTGTTAAAATAAACTTTTAAAATTGCAAGCCGTTGCTTTTATTTACACAAGTAAGGGGAAAGAATTGCTTGCTTTTAGTTTACCTACATGTTACTAAGACTAGGCCAAAGCACTGTTTATTAGCTTAATGGCAGTGAAGGCAAATCTTTTAGAGACCAAGTGTCCAAACTAAACCGGCTGCCGGCTGTGCCGCTGAGGGGCAGGGTGAACTATGTGCTGGGGGGCAGAGGAAGCGCTCCCACTGGGCTGCTGGACAGAGGGGTGGGGTGAACTGTGCTGCAGGGAAGGATGAAGCACTCCCATTGAGTTGCTGGGCAGAAGGGCGAGGAGAGCTCTGTGCTGGGGCGAAGACGTGAGTGCCCACACAGAGGGCTCCAAGTGCCTCCTCGGGCACATATGCCATAGGTTTGTTATCACTGCCCTATGGAGAGGGTAGGCTGTAATTTGTTAAGGCAGAGCCGGGATTAAGGTATTGAAGATCTTAAGGTTTGTCTTGTGTTTAGAAAAATCCAGGCCAGACTTCACAAGTAAACACGTCCTGGCCGATATGGTCCCAGACTTAAAAATTCCTGAGGGAAAGGGGTCTGGGCGGTCATTACACTATGAAACATAATTAAAACGTAATTAAATTAATCCTCCCATTAAATCAGAAAATGGCCGAAATATATATATATATATATAGGAACATGAAATTTAAACATAAAAAATGAGCAATAGAAAAAGTACAGCACATCCCTAAAAGTTCCTGTCCCTTCTAAATAATAATATCATTTGCAGGAAGATTGCTAACAAAGGGCCCCACAATTAAGCTGTCAAGATCAAAACACCATTCTGAATTATAACTACACTTCTCCAGAATCTTCTAGTGCAGAAGTTCCCAACCTAAGGCCCGTGGGCTGGATCTGGCCCCTGGCATCATTTCATATGGGCCCCCACCCTTTCAAGGGTTGTGCACCGGTGTGCAGGCAGGGCAAAATGGCCGTCCAGCCCTTGAAGCTGACTGAGAGAGCATGATCAAGCCCCCCGGCTTGAAAAGGTTGGGAACTCCTGTTCTAGTGCAATTTGGCAAACTTTAGCTCTGCAGATATTGATGGACAATTCTCATAATGAATGCACATTGGTAAAGTGGGCAACAGTGATGGGAAATGGAGCTTGACACATGTGGAGGGTTGGAGGTTGACCAGTCCAACATTATAGATCCCATAGTAGTTAGTGCAGGAGTTCTCAACCTTTTTAAGCCAGGGGTTTGGTCACACTCCCTCAGACAGCTTCGGGGGTCGGAAGGCCATTTTGCCCTTCCACCACCACATGGCACTTCTCGGTGTGGTGGAGGGCCACATGGAATGGCCCAGTGAGTTAGTATGAGTTGGGACACCACTCCAACACAGAAGCCTCATCATTGCTATTATTGTTACTAATGCTTATTTCACTAGTAACTACAGAGATTAGCATCAGTTGGGGAAAGAAGGGACCCTACTGACAGAGGATACATTTCGCCAGGTCTCCTCTAGGACTTCATCCTGCAGGGCCCTCTGGTCAGGATCCAGTAGTACCCACTCATCCTCTATGAAGTACATGGTCACCTCCTCAAAGGTCAGTCAAGCCTAAATGGGAAAAAAAGCAGACTTTCCTCACCAGTTTCTGAAAAATAACTTCATAAATCCAAGAGAAAAGTGGCTGGGTCTTATACTATAAGTTTTAAAACCTTCATAAATAGCATTCACAGCCTTTACCAAGGAGTATTGGTCACATTGGCTATCAACTCCCTCCAGGAAGGATAGGCCTCTGAATCCCATTTTGTGAGGAACATCAAGAAGGAAACCTTGAGAGGGTTCTGGGAACCTCTATGAGAAACATGCTGTATTTATACCTGAGTGCTGCATGACAGACTGAGCTCCTGTTGTATTTTCCAGCTCCTACCAGCCTAGCAGTTCAAAAGCAAGAAATTACAAGTACTGTAGATAAATGTACCACTTCGGTGGGAAGATAAACAGCATTTCATGTGTTCTGAGGTCAAGTCATACCTGCCACATACATGACCATGGAAATGTCTGCAGACACAGTAAGCACTGTCTCTAGCTGAAAAAAGAGATGAGTACTGAACCCTGGCTTTCAAGCAAGGGCAACCTTTACCTTACTAGTAATCTTGGCTGTCAGCTCTCTCCAGAAAAGGATAGGCTTCTAAATCCCATTTAATGGGGAACAAAAAGGAGAAGGAATGGGCTATTGTGGCTGGCCTGCCTTGAGCGGTTCCTAGAAGCACCTAGGGATCATCTATGAGAAACAAGATGCTATTTTTATTTACATTTACTGTATAAAAATACTGTAATTATAAAAAAAAAAAACCTACAGTAAAACCCCACATAAAGAACGCCTCGCTTAGAGACTAACTCACTTAAAGAGCAGAATTTTCTCTGAATGGTTGCTTTGCTTAACAACTAAAACCAACCAAAAAACTCGCTTAACAAATAAATCAGTGTTCACAATCCCCCTTGCCAGAAATTGGTCAGTTACAATGGTGTTTCGCTTAAAGAGCAAAGTCACTTAAAGAGGAATCCTGAGGAATACATTATGCTCTTTAAGTGAGGCTTTTGTTGTTCAGTCGCAACACTATGGACCATTGCCCGCCAGGCACTTCTGTCTTCCACCATCCTCCTCAGCCCGCCCAACTTTGTGTCCATTGCATCTACAATACCATCTAGCCATCTCATTTTTGGCCGCCCCTTCTTCTTTTGCTTTCCACCTTTCTCAGCATCAAGGCTTTCTCAAGTGAATCCTCTCTTCTCATTTGATGTCCAAAGCACTTTAGCTTCATCTTTAATATTTGATCATCTAATGAGCAGTCAGGGTTGATTTCTTCTAAGATCGACCTATTTGTTTTCCTCGCTGTCCAGGGGACTCTCAAAACTCTCCTCGAACACCACATTTCAGAGGCATCTATTCTTCTTCGGTCAGCTTTCCTTATGGTCCAGCTCTCACAACCATTGTTGCCATTACAGTAATACCTCAGATAACGTTTGCATCAGATAACGCTAAAATCGCATAACATTAGGCAATCTGGGGGGAGGGGAGAATTGCATCGAATAACATTAAGATCCTATGGGATGCATCGGATAACAACCGCTAAAGCCTGTGCAGTTACAATGTATCTCTATGGAGCTTTAACGTTATCTGATGCATCCCATAGGATTTTAACATGCATCGGATAATACTAAAATCGGATAACACCAAGACTTGTGGAACTTTAGGTATTACTCACTTTCTGCCATTAAGGTAGTATCATCTGTGTATCTCAAGTTGTTGATGTTTCTCCCAGCAATTTTGATCCCAACTTGTGATTTGTTCAACCATGCATTGCGCATTATGTGCTCTGTATATAAGTTGAATAAGCAGGGTGACAAAATGCAGCCTTGTCTTACTCCTTTTACTATTCCAAACCACTCTGTCATTCTGTATTCTGTCCTAACTGTTGCTTCTTGACTCATGTACGGATTTCTCATGAGGCATATAAGGTGTTCTGGTATTCCCATCTCTTTAATTACTTGCCACATTTTGTTGTGGTCCACACAGTCCAAGGTCTTGGTATAGTCAATGAAACAGAAGAAGACTTGTTTCTGATATTCCTTTGTTTTTTCCATGATCCAACGTATGTTGGCAATGTGGTCTCTAGTTCCCCTGCCTCTTCGGAACCCCACCGACACTTCTGGTAATTCTTTCTCCATGTGCTGCTGCAGTCTATCCTGTATTATCTTGAGCATAACCTTGCTAGCACATGGGATGAGTGCAATTGTTTGATAATTTGAACATTCTTTGGCATTGCCCTTTTTTGGGATTGGAACGTATACTGATCTTTTCCAATCCTGTGGCCATTGTTGTGTTTTCCAAATCTGCTGGCATATACAGGGTGCGGCAGCATAATTTCCTGTTTTCAAAACTTAATAAAACCCATTGTATGAATCAGAAAATTCTTATTTGTTTTTATAATGTAGGCGCATACCTAAAGTTTTGTTTTACACAGTTTTGAAGATCAAATCAGGTAGGTGACGTCCTCCATTCTCCATACACTGAGTAAACCGATTTCTGGCATTTGTCATGACTCTTTCCAGCATAGCAGGCTGTATGCTGGGCTGCGATCACTGAAAACTAGGCCTCAATAGCAAACACACGCTCCACACTTTTCTAACGCATGATGGTGACTGAACTGTGTCGGGACAAAACTTTATAGTTCCGCCTCTCAAACGAGACCACTAGCGCTCCGCTATGACATCAACCGACTGAATTGCGCGCATTTTAAAAAAGGAAGTTATGCTGCCGCACCCTGTAGAATGCAATAATTTCATTCCATCATATTCTAGGGCTTTGAAAAATTCAGCTGGGATACCACGATCTGCACTGGCATTGTTGTTTGCAGTTTTGTTGTTGTTCAGTCGCACAGTCGATTCCGACCCTCTGCGACACCATGGATCACTGTCCGCCAGACACTTCTGTCTTCCACCATCCCCCTCAACTCGCTCAGCTCTGCAGTACAACTTATAAAAACCACAGAAATAATTATAATCACCCCTAAAATAACCAAAAATAGCCCATATCAGAGAACAAAAACACGATGGCACTTTAAAGACTAACTGTTATACAATAAAGTGGTACCTCGCTTAAAGAGCATAATGCATTCCACAGGATTGATCTTTAAGCGAAACACCATTGTAAGTGACTGATTGTGACTTCTGGCAAGGGGTTGCGAACCCCGATTTAGTTGTTAAGTGAGTTTTTGGTTGGTTTTAGTTGTTAAACGAGGTGACCATTCAGAGAAAATTCTGCTCTTTAAGTGAGTTAGTCTCTAAGCGAGGCGCTCTTTATGTGAGGTTTTACTGTACAGTAAAACCTCGAATAACGTTAAAACCTGGTTCCACAAGTCTTGGTGTTATCCGATTTTTAGTGTTATCCGATGCATGTTAAAATCCTATGGGATCCATAGAGATACATTGTAACCACACAGGCTTTAGCGGTTGTTATCCGATGCATCCCATAGGATCTTAATGTTATCCGATGCAATTCTTCCCCCTAGATTGCTTAATGTTATGCGATTTTAGTGTTATTCGATACTAATGTTATCTGAGGTATTACTGTATTTCAATGTGAGCTTTCGTGGACTTGACAGTTAGTCTTTAAAGTGCTACAGCATTTTTGTTTACTCTCTTGATATTGACTAACCTACTATTCCAAAAAGTTCAAAAATAACCCATATTTTAAGGCCATCACAATATTCATACTAAAACTTTTATCAGCAGCAGTAAAACGAGGTAATAACAATCAAAAAGAGTCCAAAACCAACACTACACAGTGGCTCAGTGGTTAAGAAGCTCGCCTCATTAACTGGAAGGCTGGCAAGTCGGCAATTCGAGATCTGGGTACTGCATTACGGATTGAGCACCCGTCTCTGTCCCAGGTCTTGGGGACATGAAAGGAGGCTCATTTGGGCGTTCCCTGAGTGGAGTTTCTTCTGCAAAAATTCTTTCAAACCAGAATGATTTCTGACATGAAATTATTATGTTACACAGTTCTAATGATTTTATAGGCCTTGAAAGGCTTGCTCGCACAGGTAAGTCTTTAATGTGTTATGAAATGTTAACACAGTAATGTAGGAGCAGTTCTTATCTTCACTGGCAATTCATTCCAGAGAGTGAGGGCAATGGCAAAAAAAGCTCTTGATGCGGTTGTGAATTTTGTTCGCCTCTAGTTTAGGCGTAACCATTCAGAGCTTACATACCTGGAATGCTCCAAATATAATTTCTAAAGGAAGAGGCACTTCCTCAGATTGCTTGGTCCCAAACCGTTCAAGGCTTTTCCCGTACACTCAGGTGTCTACTCATGCCTGCCACATGACCACAGAAGCGTCTGCAGATACAAAAAGCGCTGGCTCTTTGGCTATGTATTTATTTATTCGTATTTCTCCACCATCCTTCTCACCGAAGTGACTCAGGGCGGTTTACAAGTATTTAAAAAAAAACACATGGCTATAAACAGAGATGAGCACTGAATCCTAGTGTCGAACACGACTGGATTTTGAGCAAGGGTGACCTTTATCTTAACTATTTCTTTTGCCGAGGGGGGGAAATCCCAGTCTCGTCTCTGCCCAGTGCCACCTCTTTTCCACCTCCTTGTTCCTGGTACGTATTTCGGTTTCTCCATTCCTGCGCTCAACTCAGCAATTCCCGTGAATAGGAACTTGGCACCCACCTCGCCCCGTTCCTGTAACGCTTGCCCGTTCCTGTAATGCTTGCTCAGCAAATTCACCTGCAAACATTTCCAAGCATTTGGGGGAAAGAATGAAATTTGGGAGTCCCCGTTTTCACCTTTTTCCTCCGAAGATCCATTTTTATCCCTGCTTTTCTTTCCCTAAAAAATGGTTCTCCTGTTTTTCTCTTGTTCTTCTCTTTTTTGAATTTTCCATTCCCAGCAAAATACTCACCCGCCTCCCTTTTTGTCTGTGCGCGTCTTTCTCTCTCTCTTCCTCGCCAAAGTCCACAGACAGCGGCTGTTGTTTTCAGAGCCTTCCCGTCTAAAGTTGCCCAGATAGGATAGGGCACGTGTGGCCACTTTAAAAGAAAGAGCGACTGAAGCCGAGCCAGGTTCCTGGCAAAGCAAACTCAGACTCATCCAATCTCCTTTCCGAGCGCATGGATGCGCAGTCCTCTTTTTGGTCATTTGGAAAGGAATATGTTTAAAAGCATAATGTGCCAGAAAGAAACGCCATCCACAAAGCCTGTACAAATTTTGTCTTGGTTTCCTATATTAAAATAATCCCACTTCCTGAGATTAGTGGACAACCTGTCTGAAGAATATCAGAGAGTAAACAACACAATAAAAAAGAAAAAAAATTGTGGCACTTTAAAGACTAACTACTGTATTTAAATGTGAGCTTTTGTGGATCTAGTCCAACTAGACTCGGTTCATGAAAGCTCATAAAGTGGAACCTCGGTTAAGAAATGCCTCGGTTAACGTAAAAATCACATAACAAAAGAAAATCCATAGAAAATAGTGGCTCGGTTTACGGAATTTTTTTGAACAGATTAATTGGTTTTCAATGCATTCCTATGGGAAATTGAATTCAATGCATTCCTAAGGGAAATTTGGTTAAAGTAATTTTCATTGTAAGATATGTCCCAGAATTTTAAGGTGTTAAAGATAACTATTTCTAAGGAACATGAAATCCAGTAATCCAGTTAACTGAATAGCTTTGTGTTAGGAATAGCTGACTGTGTGTTAGAGAGGTGATTTTGTACTCTCTAATTATATGAAGGTACAAGCGTGTTTCTCCTGGGTTTTTATTGGTGCAATAATGTTTCTGTGCATGTTGTAATTAGATGAGTATGAAGCCAGAGATGGGAATTTATAACAGAAGCTTTGATTGGAAACAGCATAAGTGCTATTGTGTGCCATAAAACAAGTAGCCTTTTTCTCAAGTCGCCGGGGGGGGGGGGGCATCCTGGAGAATGCATTAATTACATTAACCAAGGTACCACGTGACTGTATTAACATATATAATTAGTTACGCCAACAGCTACAATGGACAGTTTTGGATTTCCCACCTGATTTAGGGTACAGTACTTTATTATTTAGGATAAGAATTCTCAACCTTTTAAAACTGGGGGCTGGATGGCCATTTTGTCTTTCCTCCACCACATGGCACCTCCTGGTGGGGTGGAGGCAGCTTGGGGTCACATGAAATAGCACTGTGGGCCGCATCTGACCTGCTGTGAGCCACAGGTTGAGAATCCCTGCTTTAGGCAAACAAAGGAGATTAGCCGTGTGTGACCCATATTCAAATTACAAAAAAATGCAAAGATATTGCCTTCCTCCTGCATTTATATACAGTAAAAACCCCGAGTTACGCAAAAAGTCTGTGCCCTGGCAACTTTCGTAACTCTTGCATAACTCAGGGCATTCCTATAGGGATGCGTTGAAAACAACAACAAAAGACAATTTAAACTATCTCGTCATTCCGAGTGCGCCAGGGGGCTCGCTTAACCTCGCGAAGTTTGACTTGCAGGAGGGTCCGAAAATTCACCTGAGGAAGCAATCAGCTTCACCACAGGTTGCTGAAGGGAAAGAAGTGAGAGGCTGCTCAGAGCAGCCTGGACGAAGCACAGTCGCTGCCTCTGTCACCACCACTGCTGACATCAAAACTGTCAGCAATGGGGGCAGCCCGCCTCCAGCCCCCGCAGCTGTGTGTCACGGGTGGGACTGGCCCGCAGGAAAAAAAGTTTGGGCACCACTGTTCTAAAGCTTCATTGGTCTTGTTTTTCTCAATTTAAGTTTATATATATATATATATATATATATATATATATATATATATATATATAAAAGAAAAGTTGACTATACAAAGAAAAATTCATAACTCATTACATACCAATACAATAACCAAAAACAGTGATAACATACAAGAAAAAAGAAAACTTCTCCTTCCCCCTCCCCTCCCTCTCCATTAAAATAATTTCTCAACATCATTTATTTAAGATAGTCCCTTTTTAAACAATTTTATAATATATAACCCTTTATAATTTTAACTATATATTTTAATGGATATATATTTTATTCTTAACTACTAATATAGTATATAAACTTTTACTTCAAATACCAACTTAATAATTAATAATGGAAGAAGAAAGAAAAAAAGGGGGGAGAAGAAAAAAGAGTAAAAAAGAGAAAGAAAGAACCACCCCTGTGTTATTTACAAAGCCCTGGAGACTTTTTCCTCCCTCTTACTTTTCCCAAAAACTCATTTGACCTGGTGTTGGTCTGCCTAGTTTACCTTGTATCAATGTATGTTCCAAAAATGGCTTCCATATATTCCAAAATTTATTTTCCTTAATTATACCTTTTTTAAAGATTAAGTTCCCATGTAATCTTGTCATTCAATTCCATTCCCCACATTTCTTTATACCAGTGGTGGCGGCGAACCTATGGCACATGTGCCAGAGGTGGCACTCGGAGCCCTCTCTGTAGGCACCTGTGCAGTCATCCCAGCACAAGTTGCTCCACCCCTCTGCCCAGCAACCCAATGGGAGCATTTCCTCCCTCTCCTGTTGCCATGTTGGCACTTTGCAATAAATAAGTGGGTTTTGGGTTGCATATTGGGCACTCGGTCTCTAAAAGGTTTGCTATCACTGCTTTATAACAATCTACCAATTTTACCAAAGTATCATTCTCCCAGCTTTGAGAACTCTTTCACAGGTGACCTGTGTTAATGCTATTGTTAGTAAATATTTGTATGCTTTATAAAGTTCTGTATACTGGGGACAGCACATGTTATACTCTGCTATCACTTCAAATGCACATTTTATCCATGTATTATTTATTTTTGACATTGCACGTTGAGAACTCTGTGTCCTCTTCATCTTCGACCTCTTCAACTGCATTTACATTTTCTTCAATGTCTTTGTCATCCTCGTCGTATTCATAGGTTTCAGAACTTTTAGACTCATCAGTGGTATGGTCTTGCTCTATAGATGTCCTACTTATACTGGGCTCAACATTTGTGAAGGACATCATTTCTTCCCTAAGTTTGTCTAGTGAAGCAATCAACTTACAAATTTTCTCCAATGTATTTGCTGGAAGTTTGTTTTTGATTTCTGTAAATCTTTTGAGGTCAAACAAAACTAAGTCCAAGTACAGATATTTTGCTTCACAAACCAGTTTTCCATTGTTAGAGTGACTGTATCTACAATGCCGTTAAATACACTCTAAAGAAATCTTCAGTAAAAAGCTGAAGTTGTTCATCATCACACTCTTCTCCTGCCATCTTTTTGACTTTCTGTTTTGGTTCAAAATCAGTTTCAATTGGCATATCTTTAAGGGTCTCTTTTTGAAGATGCTTCAGTTTCCTCTGTAACTATTAAAACAAATGTTTTGGCTTCAGCCAGTTTCTTCAAATCTGTTTCATACAGCTTTTAGTCTTGAAACAGCTGACTCTACCAACCTCCATGCCTGAGCATAGTCTAGGTGTTTGGTTTTGAGATAGTCAGACAATGGTGTTGTGACCTTAAAGATTTGGAGGAATGTCATAGCTGTAACTATTGTTTCAAAACTGAGAAATTTAGGAAGAAGTCCTGAGGCATCATTCCTTACTTTGCTATTAATTTATTTTGACAAAGAAATATTATACAAGGACAGTCAGCTTGTAAAATACATATTTTGCTGGCTGAGACTGGGATACCTATGACTCTGATATCCCATTGTCAGTTCTTCCAAATATTTTTGCACAACTTCGTGTCATTCGCTGTTCCTGAACCAGGACGCCTTGCTTATGGTCACACACACTCTGGTCACCTCCAGACTGCATTACTGTAATGTGCTCTACATGAGGCTGTCCTTGATGACCATTCAGAAGCTGCAGCTGGTTCAGAATGCAGCTGCCCATGCCGTGATGGGGTGTGGGCGTTAGACCCATGCCTCACCCTTGCTACGGGAGTTGCATTGGTTGCCAGTGTGCTGAGAATTACCTTTAAAACCCCAAGGACATCTGCCCATCCCACTAGAGCAGACTGGGGGGGGGGGCTTAAAAATTCCAACTGTTAGAGAAGCTCACCTCTGTAGTACTAGAAGAAGAGCCTTTTCGGTATCTGCTCTGGCCTTATGGAAACTCCCGTCAGTTGAACTGTGTCTCCAGACAGAGCTGCTGCCCTTCAGGAAAGAGCTGGAAACCTGGCTGGCAAGGCAGGTGTGGGGAGGTGGAGAGGGAGCAACCACCACTCCAGACTCATTTAGAGGAGGATCACTCATGCTTTTAAAAGTTTTAAACAAGATTTTTAATTGGTGCTGGTGGGACGTAGTTTCTCAGTGTTTTTAGGAATTTTAAGGCTTTCTAGAATTTAAACGTTGGGGATTTTATGTATGCTACCCAGAGTCACATGTCGATTGAGGTGGCTATACAAATCGAATAAATAAATATTTTAACACAGGGATCGCTTGTACTGCGCTAATGTATAGCTTCAATTGCTACCAGCTTGTAAACTGGGCTTTCTTCCATATATATATGTTGCTGCTTTAACGATACCTTAAAAAAACACCTGCGTATCATGAAGCAAATCAAAAAATGATATACATTAGTACCCCGGATAACGTTATGACTTGGTTCCACAAGTCCCGTCGTTATCTGGTTTTTAACGTTGTGCGATACATTGATCACACAATGTTTAAAAAAGCCCTGTTTCCCTGGAGGCTGCAGCAAACCAGAACGTCGGGATTTGAATCCTGACATTTTGGCTTGCTGCAGCCTCCAGGGAGGTGGGGGAACTTTGGAAACAGCTTAGGAACTTTGGAAACAGCTGGACCTGGGGGGGAGGGGTCAGAGACCCCAAAATTGGTTAAAAAAATGGACGTTTTTTTTTTTTTTACTAATTTTGGGGTCTCTGACCCCCCACCTCCCCACCGGGGCTAGGGAGGTCGGGAGACCCGATCCAAGCTGTTTCTGGGCTTCCCTGACGTACTCAGCCAGTGCAGCAAGCCAGAATGTCAGGGTTCGAATCCTGACATTCTGGCTTGCTGCACTGGCTGAGGACGTCGGGGAAGCCCAGAAACAGCTTGGATCGTGTCCCCTGCCTGCTCCAGAGAGATCAAAGGACCCGATCTACAGCTGCAGGGTGGCTGGGGAAGCTGACGGGGACTCCCTGTCGGCTTCCCTAGCCACCCGCCCTTGCCTCCGCAGCTGTGGGATGGCTGGGGAAGCCGACGGGGGACCCCCCCCCCGTCAGCTTTCCAGCCTCCCCACCCCTGCCTCCGTAGCTGCAGGGTGGCTGGGAAGCTGAATGGAGAACCCCGTTCAGCTTTCCAGCCACCCTGCTGCTAAGAACGACTGTATCGGATAACGTTAAAAATCACGTTATTCGATACAAGATTTTTCCAAAAATCTTGCAACGTTATGCGGTTTTCACGCTATACAGTACTCACGTTATCCGGGGTATTACTGTACAGTATTTGATGGCAGAACCTGTGTTCTGAGAACGTAGGGTTTCCCCGTAGATAACAGTCTGTGGGAATGCAGAGAAGAACAAACTATATGATACAATGCACACAGTGCCCCTCAATGTGCACCGAGGAGGACCTAATGCTGGCAAGATGAAATGTTGTTGGTGCAGCCTGATATTGGGCAGATGTCATCTGTTCCTATTTGTTTTATATATGTTGGTTTTAGCTTTGTATGCTGTTATATGCTTTGTGGTGCCTTTTACACGAATAAAGAACGTGTAAATGGCCATATTTCTCTGGGAAGAAAAAAAGAAACATTTATAATACGTATGGATGGGTAAGGACTTTCGGTCAACCCTGTACAACAATGGACAGACTAGGATTTCCCACCTGATCTAGGGTGCTTCATGTTACTGTCAATTTCCACCATGTTTCCAAGTGTGCTTTACAAACTGGAAGAGAACTAGTCTGCTTTATGGAGTTCAAAGCTAAAATTCAATGGGCTCTCTAAAGACCAGAGCTGAATGGCAGAGCAATAGTTTCCATGCAAAATGTGCCATATTTTTAATTTTATTTATTTACAATCCTCTCATAATAGACGATAAATCTATTTCACAACATTTTTTTAAAAATTATCATCAATTTATGGATAGTCACACCCAGAGAAGTTGAAAAGGTTGTGACTAGACCCAAATCTCTTTGCTGTGGCTTCCTTATTATGGAACAAATTGCCAGTTGAATTTAGATCTGCTTCTGTGTTAATGGATTTTCGGAAACAACTAAAAAATTGTTGGCATTCAAACAAGCATTTTCCTCATTACTTTATGTACTTTTCGTTGTTGTTGTTCAGTCGCACAGTCGATTCTGACCCTTTGTGACCCCATGGACCACTGTCCGCCAGGCACCTCTGTCCTCCACCATCCTCAACTCGCTCAGCTTTGTGCCCATTGTGTCTACAATACCATCTAGCTATCTCATTTTGGGCCGCCCCCTTCTTCTTTTGCCCTCCACCCTTCCCAGCGTCAAGGCTTTCTCAAGCGAATCCTCTCTTCTCATTTGATGTCCAAATTACTTTAGCTTCATCTTCACTATTTGACCTTCTAAGGAGCAGTCAGGTTTGATTTCTTCTAAGATTGACCTATTTGTACTCCTCGCTGTCCAGGGGACTCTCAAAACTCTCCTCCAACACCACATCTCAAAGGCATCTATTCTTCTGCACTCATCTTTCCTAATGATCCAGCTCACACAACCATACATTGCCACAGGGAATACCATTGCTTTGACTATACGAATTTTTGTTTGCAATGTGATGTCTCTACTTTTCACTATGTTCCCCAGGTTTCTCATTGCTTGCCTCCCAAGAATCAGTCGCCTTTTTATTTCATGGCTGCAATCTCCATCTGCAGTGAGCTTTGATCCTAAGAAAGTAACATCTGAAAAACTTACCTCAAGAGTGTTGTGTGTTACTTCCTGTAGGTGATGGCTAACTTTGGCATTCCAGGTGTTCTTGGATTTCAATTACCAGTAGCCCAAGTCAGCACTCCTTCTGATCAGGGCCTCTGGGAATTGTTCAAGAACATCTGGAGTGCCAAGGTTTGCCATCATTGCTGTAGGTAAAGGTCATCCTTGCTCGAAAGCCAGTCGTATCCGGTTCGATGCTCATCTCTGTTTATAGCCAAAGAGCTAGCACTGGGATGGAGATGGGAGTTCACTCTGTTGTGCAGTACAGTACTTGGGTCTCAAGCTGCTGATCTACCAGCCTTCTAGCCATCAAGTTCAGCATCTTAGCTACTAAGCCACAGCAGCCCCCTATTTCCTGCTCCCACTCTAATTGTAATGAACTGTGAAATAGATTGCAGTCATGATTTAATATGCTCTTCTTTTACTTCTTGAATCTGCTGAGAACTACAGCCATAGATTTCTTGGGGCTTCTATAACCCAGGGTTTTTTTTCCTGTATAAAAATAACATTGTACAGTACGTGCAAGTAGCCAAGAAAGGAGTTTGTGCAATCCTACTCTTCTTCTCCATCCTTCCTAACTTTTAAAAGATCAAAAAGTTCCTTATAGATAGTAGCTAGAAGGAGGTTTGACTCTGGATTCTGTTAGATGTGTCTCAACCTTGTAAAAATGATTATTTACATATATTTTTATTTGCAATTTTAAATGTACTTGTACAAAAGTATTGTAATGTTTTAGAAAATCTATTAGGAACAGTGATTTAGCTTTAACCTCTGACCAATTACACTGCACAACGTTTTTGCTACTGGGAATAACACATGTGATTTACATGGTATTGAGTGTGCCGATTTCAAATCTGAACTCGGAATTTGCCTATCACTACAAATTTTAAGGTGTGCTATATAGCTGTTCAAATAGTTGGTAATTGGGCAATGTATTTTTACATGGGAACATTATAACAGCTGCAGCTACCACTATGCCTGCTGCTGCCTCCACTGAACTACATCCCCTGGTGGCATGCATGTTCCAGCATTGGCTGGGTATGTCTGGGCAAGTCAGTGAGCTGACATTACAAAAAGGTATAAAAGGCAAGATGGACCAAGGGCTTGTACCTAGTGAAAAGCCATCTTATTGGATAATACAGATAGGCCATAGTGAGTCTGTTTTGCGCTAAAGATGAGTAGGTGCAATTTTGTTAATAAACTGGGCAATTTTTGCTACATTTGTAGCAAATATACCCCACATGATCAACACAAGAACCTAACCAAGAGGGTGAGATTTGCTAATTTAAGATTCTGATGTCCTAGACAGAACTGGATTTCAGATTTGGATTCAGCACAGGACACATGGATTAGACCAAGTAGCAGGGAATATTTATTTTTTGTGATGTAGTGTTTTTGTGAAGAATACGGTAACTAAAATTATTTTTGTAACAGCCTGCAAAATGGCATTTGCTGCTGGAATTGTATCAACCCACCCATCCCAAGCATGGATACCATGCAGTCATTTTTTCCTCAAGCAGGAGATGATACAAAAGGGAAGACTCAACACAGCACCCATATGTTCACTACAGTATATGCTTTTAGCTAGGCATTTCGCCCGATTCCTCTGTCCCCAGTGATGGCCAACCTTGGCACTCCGGATCTTCTTGGACTTCAATTCCCAGAAGCTCTGATCAGCAGGTGTGCTGACTTGGGCCCCTGGGAATTGAAGTCCAAGAAAACATGGAGTGCCAAGGTTGGCCATCAGTGCTCTATCTTCTCCCTATGTATACCAGTCATGTGAATCTCTGGAGCCAAAATTGGTACAGTAGTTACAGCTTTAGTATGTTTCTTTTAAAATGTAATACCCCCACCCCTGCATTTGGTTCAGGTCATGAGCTTTGAGAGTATTATTTCCTCCATCATTTACCAACTCACTCCCTGATGGACAACATGGCATGAATTCTGAGCAAAACATTTCACACCCTCCTGGCATTTGTATGGTTTTTCTCCTGTGTGAATTCTCTGCTGTCTTATAAAATGTGATTTGTCATGCAAACACTTATTTATTTATTACATTTATATCTCGCTCATCTGGGATATTTTCCAACTCTAGGCTATGTACAACGACAATACTAACAATAACAACAACAACAAATATTTACAATAAAATATAGACAAATTGAATAAAACTATAAATATCAAGAAAGCAAAACAAAAACAAATCCTTCCCAGACACTTCACTTATGAAGCACTTCTTTTCAGTGAGGACCCTCTTGTGAAGCATCACTGCCATCTTCCTGGCAAAATCTTTTCCACCCATGATGCAGTTTGTGGCTTCTCTTGCATGCAAGCTTTTCTACTTTGTGCGTTTTCAGCAACCTCTAATTCCTTCTGTCAGTTTCTTTAAATGTTTTTTGTGTATCCTAGTTTAGAAGCAGGTTAGTGGAGGTGAAATAAGGTTCCGTTCCAAATGCCACTTGTGCTTCATAGCTGCTTGCTTTAGTAAAAATAATAGATAAGCTGTAAAACATGTCTTTGTAGTGCAATATTGAAACAAAAGCTCTACTCACAATCTGAGTTTGATCCTGACATGCTCAAAATTGTTTCATCTTTCCGAGGTCAACAACATGAATACAGTATCGTGTGTGTGTGTGTGTGTGTGTGTGTGTGTGTGTGTGTGTGTGTGTGTGTGTGTGTGTGTGAGAGAGAGAGAGAGAGAGAGAGAGAGAGAGAGAGAGAGAGAGGCTAATTAACTTCAAAAATACTCTCAGCACTATAGTCTATAAGGGTAAATCTTGTTGACATAAATACATCTCGTGCTGAATGCTATGAATGGAAATGTGTACATTTTATAGAATAGCTCCATGTATTGAAATTGGTATAAAGTGCTATAGAAAATAGAGATTCTCTGAATGTCTTTTAAATAGGTCCAGAAATTAGCTGGATCCAACCCCTCTACAGTAGTTACAATAACAATATTCAAAATAAAACACACCAGACTCCTTGTTGACTGGATCTGAATTTAGCTGATTCTGTCAAGCCGCTGGAATTCTGTATTAAAAAAACATTTCTTCCCTTTAACTCATGGAAAGACACTCAAATTTATTGTGCATATGCTTTGTTAATACAAAAAGCTCACAGAGATATAAGATATAGGGTGGGAAAGAAACAGCTCACAAGGTAGAAGAGAGAGAAGAATGGAGCAATATGCAAAAACATCTTTAGAGGGAGAAGAGTTTTTAAGGAAGAGGGTGCACCACTTTTCCCTCTATAATCTGATCGCCTAACATAATTCTGGTATAGTCTCAATCTTGTCATTCTTTCCGTATACTTTAATATGTTTTAAGCTGTTCCGTGAAAACAATTTTAAAGTAACTTGTAAGATAACTTATACTAAAATGATTTTTGTCACTGAGAAATACCATATATACTCAAGTATAAGCCAACCTGAATATAAGCTGAGGTACCTAATTTTGACCTGAAAACCCAGGAAAATAGATTGACCCGAGTATAAACCAAGGGTGAGAAATGCGGCAGCTGGTAGTTAGTTTCAAAAACCAAAATACATGAAAATATGGTAAAATTAATTAAATTGTTGGCACATCTCAATTTGGCATGGTCTTGGGGCCCTCGTGGTCATTGACCCACGTATAAGCCGAGTCAAAACTTGGCTTATACTCAAGTATATATGGTAACGTAGATTTTGTAACATCACTTCACAACTATGATTCCCTGAATCCATATACAGTAATACCCCGGATAACGACTGTACCTGATAGCGCTAAAACCGTATAACGTTGCAAGATTTTTGGAAAAATCTTGCATCAGATAACGCGATTTTTAGCGTTATCTGGTACAAGCGTGTGCGTGAGGGGGAGTTGGATTGGGTAGAACATCTACCCAATCCAGCCCCCTCCTCAGCGCCCGCCTGCCTTTCCCTCAACGCGACTGCAGGGTTCTCTCTGCTTACCTTCCTTTCCTTCTCTGACTCCCAGCTGATTACAAAAGGCTTGGTTTTTTTAAACTGCAGGGAAGGGGGGAAAGCTGTTCTTGTTTACTTCCTGAATTGAAAAAAATACAGAGATGTGATTGGTTCTCTAACTCAGCTGATCTAGAGAACCAATCACATCTCTGTATTTTTTCAATAAGTAAGCAGAGGGAACCCTGCAGTAGCGTCGGAATTGCACTTTCCCCGACCCTACTGCAGTCGCATGGGTGTGGCTTAAAAGGTAGGGAGGTCTCTTTCTTTCCCTGCCTGCCTTTAAAGTGGTTTGTCCCTGAAGTCAGGGCTTTATTTTTAGCGTTGTTGGATGCATGTATCGGACAACGCTAAAAACCGGATAACGTCATGACTTGTGGAACCAAGTCATAATGTTATCTGGAGTATTACTGTACAGTAAAACCTCGCATAAAGAGTGCCTTGCTTAGAGAGTAACTCGTTTAAAGAGCAGAATTTTCTCAGAATTGTTGCCGTTACTTAACAACTAAAAACAACCAAAAACTCACTTAACAACTAAATTGGGGTTTGCAATCCCCCCCTCCCAAGAAGTCACAATTGGTCACTTACAATGGCAGCAGCAGTGCTTTTTCCATGTCTTTCACTTAAAGAGCAACTCGCTTAAAGAGCAATCCCAGAGAATGCATTATGCTCTTTAAGTGAGGTACCACTGTATTCTGAAGTTTCTTATGCACTATATAAGTTATTTCAGCCCTAATAGACCACACTTGTTATGCTTTCATAACTTTTCATCTTTGTTCCTTTAAGTCTGATATTACACAGCTTCTCAGTTAGCTTTTTACATTTTGAAACATATTTTTATTATACTCACGTATATTCTGTACATACTTACTTGAGATTGCTGAATAAATACTGGAAAAAGAAGAAATCTTTTGGACATTAAAACTGTTATAATATGGTATAAAAACTGAATAATATTCAAAGAAAAGATTTTTCCAAAACTCAATGGCTACACAAGATTTTCCAGGGTCACACTGCATCCCCCATTCTTATACAATACTGGAAGCAGTGGGAACACACACTTCTCAGTTTTCTCAGGTTTACAACTTTTGTAGGACTCTAAGACAAGTATTCACATTCACTCTCTCTCTCACACACACACACACACATGTGCAACACTTCCCGTAGGATGTGGCAGCTAGCTGCCAGCAGAGCTTCATTGTAGGGCTCCACTTTTTATACTTTATTTTATAGTTCTGGGACTGACCCTCTCCTACTGTGTTGCGCAGCTATCTGGTTATGCGAGAATAATTTTCTCCAGGAAATGTCGCAAGTACTAAGAACAGGATTCACTTGAGTCAAAGTGGATGGCATCTACATATACAGTTTTTATGTTCCACCAAGTGCCTCACAGGATGAATTCGAGGCTCTGCTAAACAATTTGTCTAAGGATATGAGAGGTCGACAGCCACTCATTATTGCATGTGACTTTTAATGTGTGAGCCACAGAATGGGGTAGTAGAGATCAATAGAAGGGGTGTGACCCTCCTGGATTTTGTGGCCTCTTTAGATGGAGTCCTCTTTAACAATGGTTCAACTCTGACGTATATACGGGATGGCAATACTTCCATTATAGACATGACCTTTGCCAATGAGAGTCTACTTTCACAAGTTAAGATGTGACAAGTGAGTGACTATTACACCTACAGTGATAACCAGGGCATCATTTTTAAAATTGCTGCGTAAAGAGGATGAATGGTGAGTGAGTTGACAGCTTATGCCAAGTGGAACGTCAGGTCCTTTGACCGCAAATCTTTCATCAATATGATGCAAGAAAACATCCGTTACCTGGCTATGTGGAGCATATGTCCTCACAGCTCATGTCACTAGTTGCTAGTGCCTGTGATGCACCCATGAAGAAAGTTTCCCAGAGAAATCTCCATGTACCAGTCTATTGGTGGAATGAGGAGATCGCCAAACTCCGGAGACTATGCCACCACACTCTGCAAAAGGCACAGCATGCCCAAGGTAGCAAGGACTATGAGTCTCTGAGGCTTTGACATCGGAAGGTGTAGGGGGGCTTGAATAGAGTCATCAGGGACAGCAAGAACTGTATGTGGAAGGAGCTGTGCGATATGGTCGACAGTGACCCATGGGGTTGGCCATATAAGACAGTAATGGCCAGGTTAAAAAGCTGTACAATGGTCCCACCATCTTGCCAAGTGCTGCTTGAAAAGATAGTGGCTACTCTCTTCCCAGGCCAACCGGGACTCGCCTATACTGAGGATGTGTCAGCTGACTGCTGCTCCGACATGCCAACTATTTCAGGGGATGAGCTGATCAGTGCCTGTAGTAAGATTGAGGATGTGAAAGCCCCTGGCCCGGATGGTGTCCCCAACATTCCTCTTAAAACTGCCATCGGGTCCTGAACAGAAATCTTCCTAGAGATGTATAACATGTGTCTTGCCCAGGGAATCTTCCCAAGCCATTGGAAACTGCAGAAATTGGTTCTTTTCCCAAAAGGAAAAAAAGCTGCTGGATGATCCATCATCTTATCGACCAATACACCTGATGGAAATGGCAGGTAAGGCACTCGAGTGGATCATCTACAACTGGATAGAGGAGTTCAGTGAAGGAGTTCGTGGATTGTCTGAAACCCAACATGGATTCCGGAAGGCGAGATCTACTGTGGATGCCATCAATGTAGTCGTAAATATTGCCCGCAAGGCCACAGAAGGCAAACGTTGGAAGAGAGGTGCCAAGAAGTACTGCGCTATCATCACCTTGGATGTGAGAAATGTGTTCAATTCAGCGAACTGGGATTGTATCGTGGATGAGCTTAGATTGATGGAGGTTCCAGAGTACATCAGACCCATAATCATGAGTTATTTCACAGATCGAACCTTGATGTATGACACCAATGCCAGACTTCGAACCTACAACATTACTGGAGGCGTTTCACAAGGTTCAGTGCTCGGTCCCTTATTGTGGAATATTATGTACAACGGGGTGCTTCGGTTGCCTATGCCAGTAGAGACAAGGACAGTTCGGTTTGCAGATGATGCGGTGTAGTGGTTTTCACCAAACACCTGGAGGAAGTTGTCCAAACTGCAAATGAGAGTGTTGCCAGAATTCGCCAGTAGTTCTCATTAGCTGGCTTGCACCTAGCAAATCATAAGACTGAGGCAGTTCTCTTGACCAGTAGGAAAGCTATTACAATATCTGGGTGTCCAGATAGATGCCAGGCTATCCTTTGATGAGCATTTGCAAATTGTGAGCGCAAGGGCTGGAGCAGTATGTAATGCATTGACAAGGGTCATGCCAAATATTGGCGGCCCACGGCAGACTCGCTGAAGACTCCTCTCGAGCGTTATTAGTTCCGTGTTGCTGTACGTAGTCCCATTTGGTTGGAAGCCATGGCAGGGACATTGTATGTGTGACAAATAACTTTGATATACTGTAGGAGTGCCCTGCGGGTGGCTCAGGCATTCCGAATGGTCTCGTACAATGCTGTGTGTGTCATTGCCGATATGATGCCAATCCATCTGATGGCAGAGGAATGGGCAGAGATTTACTGGTGGAGGTGAGAAAATCAGGTGACGGAATGACACACAAATGCTATGGAAGCCAGGATAGAGTACAGATCTGGGATACATCGACCAAGGGATGGTGGACTCATCGTCACATTCCAGACATTAATGCTTGGTCAACAAGACAGCATGGAGAGGTGGATTACTACCTCCTGCAGCTGTTGACAGGGCATGGCTGCTTCAGAGCTCTCCAACACCACTTTAGGCTGGATGATAATGGTTTGTGTCCCATCTGCCAGCCCGTGCAGGAAGACACGGAGCATGTGTTTTTCACTGTTCACACTTTGAGGCAGAATGGGAAATTTACAGAGGCATTTTCGATGATAGTCGTCTCCAGAAGACATCAGCAGCGAGATGTTGAGCAAGGAGACTACCTGGGTCGTGATGTTCAATTATGCGGCCGGGGTCATCTTGGAACTTAGACGTGTGGAGAAACTGAGTAGAGGGCAGCCAGAGGCATAGAGGAGGAGGGTGAGTAGCAAAATTGGAGGGTTTTTAACAGCCAGTCTGCCCCCTGTGAAGTAATGCCTGACACCGGTTCCATGGGGTGGCAGGGCGTAATGGGAGGTGGTTTTAGCGGGTAAAAATCCCACACACTGTGAAGCAAGGGCTCCACAGTGTCTTGAAGATTTCCTCCTGCCCTAATTAAACATATGCACACGCGCAGATCTGACATTTCCATCATTGGGACATACATTTTCTCTCTCAAGTTTTCTGCTGGGAAGGACAAGTGCAGAAAAGACTGAACAATTTTAGTCTTTTAAGTGCCATGACAATTTGTCCTTTTTTCCTTCTTTCTCCCCTTGAATTTTGCCATCATGTGCCATGGTACATCTAATAAAAATAGGAGATGTTTAACACTAGGTACCCAAATTCCACACTTCATGATTCATAACCCTAACCCTAACTTTTATTTCACGTGTGATATTAAGCACTCTATTAGGGCCTTTAAATGTTATTCATTTTAAGATGTTGACTTAGTTATTCATTTTAAGGCGTTGACTTAGTAAAGGTAAAGGTTGTCTTTGCTTAAAAGCCAGACATATCCAACTCTAGGGTTTAGTGCTCATCTCTGTTTATAGACAAAGAGCCAGTATTGTGTCTGCAGATGTTTCCATGGACATGTGGCAGGCATGCCTAGGCACCAGAGCACACAGAATGCTATTTACCTTCCCACCAAAGTGGTATCTATTTTGTTTTTGTTCAGTTACACAGTCTGAACCTTTGCGAGCCCACAGACCACCACACGCCAAGCTCCTCTGTTGTCTGCCATCCTCCGTAGCCTGCCCAGATCTATGCCCACTGCGTCAACGATGCCATCCATCCATCACATCCTCTGTCGCCCCCTTCTCCTTTTCCCTTCACTCTTTCCAAGCATCAGGGCCTTCTCCAGTGAGTCCTCTTTTCACATTTGGTGGCCAAAATACTGCAGCTTCAGTATTTGTCCTTCAAAGGTATCCAGTATTTGTCTTTCCAAGGTACCTATTTATGTATTTACAATTTCTTGATTTAGGGCTGCTAGATTGGCAGGAGCTGGGAAAGAGATGGAAGCTCACTCCGTCATGAAGCACTTGGGGCTTGAACTGCTGACCTGTCGACCTTCCAGTCGTCAAGTTCAGTGTCTTTACCACTAAGCCACAAGAATGTCAACAGTCAGTTGGAAAAGAGCATACAATTCTACAGTGCTCTATTTATAATAATTCAGTTCATAAAACTTTTAAAACTTTCACATTCTTGTGGCATGTTAGTAGGTTTTACTAAAGGGAAAATCCTGCTATAACTAATTTCTCCAGGAACTAGCTACCCTCCAAAAAGTCTACATTTCTGTTCTCTATTTCCATGACATTCCTAGAAAACTAAAGGAGGAAGAAAAGCAACACAGTATTTTCACTTCACTTCATAACAGAGTAAGACTTCTTAATCTGCCAGAAACCACACATTGTAGCAAATGTGGAAACTGTACATGATATGAATATCTATGGCAAGGATTCTCAACATGAGGGGCCCCCTACCACTTCCACCACACCCGGAAGTGTCATGTGGAGAAAGGGCAAAATGGCCTCCTCGAAGCTGTTTGAGGGAGTGTGACCCAGCTCCTGGCTTAAAAAGGTTGAGAACTCCTGATCTATGGCAAAGTTTTATTTATAAAATAGGTCCAATAAGACACAACAATAATAAAATAGAACACATAATAAAAAGTGCTATGCTGATGTGGTCTATCTCTCTCAAATAGTTATTATATTGTAATATTCATCCTTCATTTTGTGATGCTGAAACACTGTACATGAGATGAAATGAAATCTGACAAATGACATAGGCATTGTGATATAGAGCTAATCTTCTACTGACCTTCAGAAGATATATCAGAAGGATCATTTGCTTCAAGTGTTCCTGGTTCATTGAGCAATGCTGATTTTGATGGTTTGAATTCATGAGAAGCTGATGTTGATGGTTGAGGATCCTCAATAGCTGAAGGTGTACTTGCAAAAACCTTTGGGAATAACATTGTGATTGGGAGTTGTTTTTTCCTTTTTAATTCATCAAAATGTTGCTGTAGGGGTTGTAATGCTTTGGTGATCATACAGGTGACTTGAATACTGCGTTCCTTCCGGGGATCATAGTCCATAACTTTTTCCTTTAAAGTCTGTGCTATTCGAAACACTTCAGTATATTGTTCTAATGTCCATGTTGAATGTTCTTCTTCCTTTTCTTCTTCCTCTTCCTCTGTAGATGACTTAACAAGTTCTTCCAATTCTTCATTCGTTAACACTTCTTGATGGCCTTCAATCAGTTCTTTCACTTCTTCATCAAACATGTCGACAAAACCTTCACCACCAACTTGTCTCGCTACATCAATTAGTTTTCTAACTTCTCCATCGATTCCTGCAAACCCTTTAAAATCCTTCACAACTTCAACCCATAAATTATTCCAGCAGGCATTTACGGTCACTGGTTTTAATCCATCTATTGCAGCTCTGATGAGCGTTGCTGCATCAGCAATACTGAATGATTTCCAGTATTGCATTATGTCAAGATCAGGGTCTGCATCAATTGCTGATCGTATGCGATCAAGCACCAGGCGGGTATATGCAGCCTTGAAACATCGAATGATGCCCTGCTCTAGGGGTTGGAGCACTGAGGTGGTATTTGGAGGCAAAAATACTACCTCAACATTTTCATCTTCATAGCAAATAGACTGAGGGTGGCCAGGTGCATTGTCGATTATCAAAAGGACTTTAAATGGCAGCCCTTCTTGTTCCAAATAGTTTTTCACTTCTGGGATGAAGCATTGGTGGAACCATTCCATAAACAAGATGGCTGTCATCCAGGCTTTCTGATTCTGTTGCCAGAATACAGGCAAATAATGTTTATTTTCATTTTTGAGAGTGTATGGGTTCTTTGCGCGATGTATTACTCCTGGCTTTATCATATGACCTGCAGCATTGCCACATAGCCTCAGAGTTAATCTGTCCTTCCATGCTTTATACTCTGGTATAATCTGTTTTGTGCTTTTATGAATATCGTTTCTCTTGGGCATCTTCTTCCAAAACAGCCTGGTTTCATCACAACAGAAGACTTGCTTTGGATCGTATCCTTTCTCCTTAATCAACTCTTTCAACTCCAACGGAAAAGTGGCAACAGCTTCCTCATCGGCAGATGCAGACTCTCCAGAAATTTTTTTATTTCTTAGTCCAAATCTATTCCTAAATCTGAATAACCAGCCCTTACTTGCAATAAATGGCTTGGTGTAACTTGTTTCAGGGAATCCTTTGCTAAAGTCTTCATAAAGACTCAATGCTTTCCTACGCAACACGTTACTGTCAATTGGAACACGCTTTCTATTCATGTCTTCCATCCACAAATACAATGCTTTCTCTACCTTCACTAAACACTTGTCACGTACGGTGGCCATGACTTTTGCATTATGAGGTGTGACAGCAATAGCAGCACGGATTTCTTTTTCTTTTTTCACAATTTCCCGTATAGAAGATTCGTTCTTCCCATACATCTTAGCAACTTGAACAAATGATTTCTTTTCTTTTCCTATTAAATCGAGAATTTTGACCTTTTCACTTAAAGGAAGCACTTTCCGACTTCGTTTTGGCATTTCCGATTTGCCAGCCTCGCGTCTTTTGCGCTTTGGAGAATTTATTAAGTAAAATAAGGATTATTTCAACATCTACACAATGATACTGTATGTCGATAACCAAGATGGCTACTAAGTGAATAACTATAGCAAACATCTATTGGAAACCTTTTAGAGACCAAGTGCACAAACAGAGGGTGGAGTGAACTCTGTGCTGGGGGAAGGGAGAAAGTGCTCCCATTGGGCTCCTGGGCAGAGGGGCAGGGTGAACGCTGTGTTGGGGGAGAGAGCACTCCCATTGGGCTGTTGTGCAGAGCGGCAGGGTGAGCTATGTGCTGGGAGAGAGAAGAAGCACTGCCATTAGGCTGCAGAGCAGAGGGGTGGGATAAACTCTGTCTTGCAGCGACAGCGTGCATGCCCCAGAGAGGGGGTATGAGTGCCCATCTAGTACGTGTGCCATAGAATGCCACCACTGAACTATAGTAACATATACAGTGTTGTGTATAGATAAAGGTATGAATTATGTTCCAGGGGAGAATCCATGAGATTTCACCGCTTTAGTTAGAAAGATGCTCAACTTAAATTATGAACCTTTATTATATTTCTAGAATTTTCTGTTTAATTTTTTTCAGGTGGTAAACTGTGAAACACAGTAACTAAAACAGAAGATACAGTATGGGCATTTTCCTGAATTTTAATTTTCAGCTATTCTAACATGGGCTTGTATGGGTCCTTTTGTCTTAGCCTTTTCAATAAGAATTAACGGAACTATATTCTACTAAAAAAAACCACAATTAACTTATTAAATCAGAAAATGATTTAGATTAATATAAAAATAAAATATAGCACATCCCTAAAACCTCTTGTCCTTTCTAAGCAACCATGCCACTTTCAGGTAATTACTGACAAGTGAATTCACATTGGCAAAGTGTGCAACAGTGATGGGAACTGAAGCTCAGCATGTCAGCAGGTTAACCAGGCCAGGATTACAGACCCCACTGTGTCTATTGTGAGTTGGGAGACCACTATAACAGAAGCATAATCGTTCCTATTATTGTTACTATTCCTTACTGCTCTGGTAACCACAGACATTAGCATCAGCTAAGGAACGAGGGGGCCCTACTGAGAGAGGATACAGTTCGCCAGTTCTCCTTCATGACTTCCTTCTTCAGGGCTTTCTGGTCAGGATCCAGCAGTGCCCACTCCTCCTCAGTGAAGTACACAGTCACTTCCTCAAAGGTCATTGGACCCTAAATGAAAAAGAAAACAGGGTTTTCATAAAAATATCCCCACAAAGCCAAAAGAACAATTAAACAGGGGTTCCCATCCTTTTCAAGCCAAGGGCCAGGTCACAATCTCTCAATCAGCTTTGAGGGCCAGACTGCTATTTTAGTCCTGCCTGCACGATGGAAGTGGCCATTTTGTCCCAAAAACTTCAAAGGAGTGGCCAGTTTGTTTCTCAAATGCCCTTGGAAGAGTAGGGGGGCACATGAAATGCTGCCATGGGCCGGATCTGTTCCATGGGCCTTAGGTTGGGAACTGAGAGGTTCCTGGAGGCAGAAAGATACAGTGGTACTTTGGATAACGTTTGCCTCGGATAATGCCAAAATCGGATGTTGGGGAATTTGAGGCAAACATTTGCAATGCACAACATTAAGATAACGTTGTGCAATGCAAATGTTTGCCTCAAATTCCCTGACATTGGTCTCTGTCCCAAAGCCCAAAGGGCTAGAGACTAGCCCTGAGGGCTTTGGGACAGAGATCTACAGAAGCTCAGCTGGGAAGCCAACTGGGGAGTCCCTATTCAGCTTCTCAGTCACGCCGCTGCTGCGTAGCAAAGGCAAAGGTATATTACCAGCGGAGATGCCAGCCTCAACAGGCAGAGAAGAGCCCAGTGGAGCCTCAATCCCAAACACTCCTGCCTGTTGAGGCTGGGATCTCTGAGGCAGGATCGCTGGCATTGCAGGGGTGTTTGGGGAGAGATCCTCTTCAGAAAGGGAACAGGGCTTTTTTTTTTAATGTTGTGTGATCAATGCATTATTAAAAACCTGATAACGCTAAGACTTGTAGAACCAAGTCTTAGCGTCATCTGATGTACTAGTATATAATTGATTGGCTTTGGTTCGACTAAGCAGTTTCTCTCACTTTCTTAGTGTTCAAGCTGTGAATATGGAAATATACAAAATCCAGCTCATGTAAATGTGTTGATTACTACCAGTAACGTGTACCAATGAGGACTTAAAGTTGGGCCCATGACAAAATCAAGAAGGTGGCTTCATTTTGGCATGCAAGGATGTGATTAGGAGCTGAAAGAAGTATTCCCACAGAAAAGAAAGGCAGAGAGATCAATTCAGAATGAGTGAAAAGGGCAGGAAAATGTTTTCTCTTGTCCTCGTATTCAGCTCTGAAAAACCTCAAACCATTTACAGCTCTTTGGCCATTCTTCAAGTCACAAGAGAAACCAAAATTTTTCCCATTTTCAATTAAATAGGTAGAGCTATTCCTCACAATGGGATAAACATGTTGCTTGAGCCTCCTATAGAAGCATTGAACATGTACAGTATTTCATTAAAAAGAAAGCCTCAGAAGTAAAATAGAATTCAGGGTTTCAAATACAGTACACAAGCTGTCTTTTAACCATCTTATCCGTGCCTGGTTTGTTTCTTCTCCATCACAAGGAAGAGACGACAGAATACACGTTGCTGGCATCCTGAAGGACCCTATGGGGGGGGGGGGACAAGGTGGTGGGAAGTCAGCCACGTAATATCATCAGATATTAAGATCACAATCCTTGAAATGGTTACTAAAATCTCAATCCTTGAAATCAAGAGGATTCACATTCCAGTAAAAGGCATTGACTCAAAAAGTAAAAAGTGTGCCCCTCCTAAGAGCATGCATAAAAGGAATTTCAAGAGGGCTACACAAGTGTCAGTTTTACTGAATGTTAAACAAAGTCCATTTATTTCAAAGTACAGTATTAAGAGCAGTCTAGAGACCACCTATACAGAAACATGTACCACCCCCACAAATTACACCTTTTTTGGAAAACCAATTGAAGGTAATGGGAAATTGTCTTACTTTTATTGGAAAAAAAACATTGTGGGACTTTAAAGACTAATTCTGTGTTTTAATGTTAGTTTTCATAGATTTTAATGTATTTTGTTTGTTTTTCATACTGTCCATTTGAGAAATCTGCCACTCTGGGTGGTGTAAATACAAATATCAAAATAACATAATAAAACACACAACATAACATACAACAAATTAAAAACAAACCTACCAGAAAGATACGTCCTAAAATAAAACACCCACTTCATCAGACATGGGAGTGAGATTTCATGGCATAAACTTATATACATCAGGTTCAGAGGTTCAGAATGGTTAGAACAAGAGATCTGAACTTTTTAAAGCCGGGGGCAGTTTCAGGGGCCAAACAGCCATTTTGCCCTTCCTCCACCACATGGCATTTCCTGGTGTGGTGGAGGCGCGGGGGTGGGGGCACACAGGAAATGGTGCTGTGGGCCACAGACTGAGAATCCCTGGGTTACCATAACAAATAGGTATGGGGTTTTTTTACAGTTGGTAGTACCTGTCATGCAGATTGGTGGTGAAGCTTCACCCTGTTGAATTGCAAATGGATGCGAGACAACCACTATGCATTTGCGAATGAGTTTATCCTTCAACTCTAGTATCTATTGTGTGAGTGTCCCAGGCCAACACCTGGTTCTTCCTTTGCTCTGAGAGGAACCTGAGGTTGTGGAGTAGCTAAGCTACTCAAATACATTTTTAAAAAGTCAGCCATGACAACTCAACAAAACACAACATACTAACTAATAACCAGCATACCTGATGAATCGCCAGAGCTTGTAGCAGAGATTTTGACTTCTTCCCAATCTTCCTCATGTTTCCAATTCTCCAGTGAGAAATATGCTGAAGCTTTCAAATAAGAATACAAGTTGAGGAAAAGAGAGAGCAGTAAGGATCAGAAGGAAACCAAATAGAAGCATAACATGTGGATTCAGTTTTAAAAATAGTCACCTGAAACCAAAGTTTGGAATTTGATCTCTGCAGTTGCAGGAAAAACAGTCTGCTCCACCTTTTGTTAGCAACTATTTTCAGAGATGATTCAGATCTCTTTCAGGTGTTTCATCTCCAGGATAAACATCCTCAACTCCCTTAACTAGTTTACACAAATCTTGCTTTACAGTCTCTTTACTAAGTGCATTTCTGGAAATATTCCACCTTCTATTTATCTTTAATCGTGATATTCAGAACTGGAACCAGCATTCCAGCAGAAATCTAAACAAGGCAGGACAAACTGCTATGTTTTCTATGATCTGGACACAATATTTCTATAAATAAAAGTATATTACTCATGTTTGTTGCTACATCACACTGCTGATTCACATTTTGCTTTTGAGCAGTTAAAACTTTGAGCATCAGCATTTAAATCAGGGGTTCCCAACCTTTTTAATCAGCAGGCTGGATCACGTCCCCTGGACAGCTGAATGGTGGTTTTCTCCAGTGTAAATGCTGCCATAAATCATGCCCATGGCTGTCATACATGCATCCGCTCCCGCCCTCCCCCAGGCCCCATCATCTCGGCCCGGCAGCTGCTAAAAGTTCGGTGGTGGTGGAGTGAGGACGCTCCCACCCTCCTTCCGGGCTCACCATTTCGCCGGAGGAGATGCCGAAACAGCTGCGGGCGGTGAGGCAACGCTCCCGCCCTTCCCCGGGCCCCGTCATCTCGGCCCAGCAGCTGCTAAAAGTTCGGCGGCAGTGGAGAGAGGACGCTCCCGCCCTCTCTCCAGGCTCACCATCTCAGCGAAGGAGATGTCGAACAGCTGTGGGCGGTGAGGCAACGCTCCTGCCCTCCCCCGGGCCCGCTGCGTCCAGCCCCGGGACTCTTTCCATCTGTCCCGGGGGGCTCCGCCCTGGTCAGGGCTTAAAAGCCACTACGGCGGCAGGACTTTTTTTGAGTAGCCACCGCCACCAGAAACACCTGCGGCTGGGCGGACGGGCTTGTCACTTATGCGGGATTTAACAATTATTTTTGTTTAGTTTTCTGCTTTTGTAATTTTTGTAAACTGGACTGATATTTGGGATTTTTGATTATTGTTTGATACTGCTGCTTTTTAATTTTGATGCTGTATTGATTTATTATAGTATCTTTGATTTATTTCTTAGGATGTCTTGATGTTTTGTAATTGCAATTGTTATTGGAGATATATATACTGTATATGTGATATTTGTAATTCACTATGTGATATTGGTAATTGTTTTTATGCTATGGAATGTGCTATGTAACTGTAACTGTTTCTACTGTAAGCCGCCCAGAGTCGCTGTGCGACTGGGGCGGCATATAAGTCGAAATACAAATACAAAAAATCTCTTGTGCGGCACCACCACCGTCAGCCACACGAAATGGTGCCATGGGCTGAGTCCAGCCCGTGGGCCATAGGTTGGGAACCCCTGGTTAAATGTTCAGATTGTATTTCATTAATCATCAGAGAGATTTCAAAAAACTAATCATTTTCTGCATTTGGTGGGTGGAGAATTTTAGGTTCAGCTTCTTTTGAGTTAATCACTGAAACCAAAGCCACAGCAATGTGAACAGTCATATAACCAATGAAAAATTACAGAGAATTTTAACTATTGTGGCTTACAAGCAGCTAAAAATAAGGAATGTACGCATCAAAAACATACAAATAACCAAACATAATAACAGATGGGACAAAATATCCCTCCTTATTCTCATGCACCAGGAAAATATTTAATTAACAATTCCATATTACAAGCAATTACACAGCAAAAACATTGCAGTCCATAATGGCAATAAATAGCATTCAGGGGAAAGCTTGTTGGAAATTCTTATACAGTAATACCTCATACAACATTAGTATCGAATAACACGAAAATCGCATAACATCAAGGAATCTGGGGGGAAGAATTGCATCAGATAACATTAAGATCCTATGGGATGCTTCAGATAACAACCGCGAAAGCCTGTGTGGTTACAATGTATCTCTATGGATCCCATAGAGGATCAGATAACACGAAAAATCATATAACACGAAGACTTGTGGAACCAGGTTTTAGTGTTATATGAGGTTTTACTGTACAGTAAAACCTCGGGTTAAGACAGAGGTTCATTCCAACAGCTTCTGTCGTAACGCGAAAAAATTGTATCCCATAGAGATGATTGAGAAATTTTAAAAATGGTCCCGAATTGATCGTCGTAAATTGAAAAAAACACACTAAAAATTTGTAAATTGGGACAGCATTTGCATATGATTTGCTGTCATAAACCACAGCAAATGTTACCTGAAGCATTCGTAAGGTTTTACTGTACAGTAATACCTTGGATAACGACTGCATCAGATAACGCTAAAATCGGATAACGATCTGTTAGCGTTATCTTATTCAGTTGTTTCGTAGCAGCAGGGTCGCTGGAAAGCTTAATGGGATTCTCCGTTCAGCTTCCCAGCCACCCTGCAGCTGCAGGGGTGGGGTGGCTGGAAAGCTGACAGGGGGCTCCCCCGTCGGCTTCCCCAGCCACCCCACAGCTGCAGAGGCATGGGTGGGTGGCTAGGGAAGCCGACAGGAAGTCCCCGTCAGCTTCCCCAGCCACCCTTCAGCTGTAGATCGGGTCCTCTGATCTTCCTGGAGCAGGCAGAGTTTTGTGGTTTTTTTAACCCATTTTGGGCTCTCTGACCCCCCTGCCTGCTCCAGGAAGATCAGAGGACCTGATCCAAGCTGTTTCTGGGCTTCCCCGACGTCCCTGGCCAGTAGAGCAAGCCAAAACATCAGGATTCGAAAGTTTTTTTTACCCATTTCGGGCTCTCTGAACCCCCTGCCGGCTCCAGGGAGGTCGGAAGACCCGATCCAAACTGTTTCTGGATTTTCCCCACCTCCCTGGAGGCTGTAACAAGCCAAAACGTCAGGATTTGAAGTACTAGTGTACAGTACTCTTATTTCTCCCATAAGAAAATAAATACAGAGGGATATCTTCTCATAATAAAGGAAAAACATCAAACATCCAGCAACTGACAGATCTTGGACCAGCCTTCAAAATGGGAGAAAAACAAAACATAGAAACAGCATTTCCACCATTACTGTTACTGTCATTTCCCCCCATTGGTAAACAGGGTTCAGCCTCAGGTCAGGAAAGAGAAGGTCTTACCAAGAGAGGATACAGTTTGGCAGTTCTCCTCCATGACTTCCTTGTGCAGAGCCCTCTGGTCAGGATCCAGCAGTGCCCACTCCTCCTGGGTAAAGTACACGGCCACCTCCTCAAAGGTCACTGGACCCTAAATGAAAGAAAAAGCAGGTGGATTCCATGTAGATTTCATAAAGATAACCTTCACTCCAAAACAACAATCAAAGAGAAGTGGCTGGATCCTATCTATATTGTAAATTCTGGACATTCATGAATATCCTTCACAACCTTTCTATTGGAGGACAAATTTGCCAAGGGTTACTAGTTGGTTATTGGCTAATCTTCTCCTTCCGGAAACAGCAGTCTCAGAAACCTATTTACTGTCAGGGAGCAAAACAGCTACTGACAACTGGCTTATCTTCAGAGCTTCTTGAAACATCTATGGAGCTTCTGTGAATAACTGGACGCTAAACTAGATCCGCCTTTGGTGTTACCTTGGAACTCTCCTCTTTTATTTCTCCCACAAGAAAATAAATGGAGAGAATCTTCCCAGAAAAAGGGAATAACATAAAACAACTAGCAGATCTTGGACCAGTTTTCAAAAATGAAGAAAAACACTAACACATAACCATTTTTTCCTTACCTGATCTGGTTCTGCACCATTACAAGAAAGACTGAATGGAATGCTTGTTCCTGGTATCCTTCTGCCTCCTATGGGAGACATGACAGAGACGGGAGTCAGTCCTATGAGCTCCTCTCCAAATTAAGATCCTATTCACAAAAATATTTCTGAAAAATGTAAAGCCTTTCAGCTCAATGGGATTCACTTACTATGAAAAGGCACTTACTGTATACCCACATTAATATGTACTGTATCTCTAGAGCAGTGGTGCTCAAACTTTTTTTTGATGTGAATTTGATTAACGTCTTACGTTACAGTTGGGTGGTCTGGCAGCTTTTGTGAAGTAACGAAAATCATCTACAGTACTTTCGACGAGCTGCCACCACAAAACTAAAGCGCCCATGAAAATAATGGTTACATCGACTGAAAGCTTGTCTTGGCGACTTTCAGAAATGTAAAGAGCTGTTGGCCAAAAATACAAAGTGATGACATCATTGCTTCAGAAAGTTGCCTCAAAAAAAATGCAATCTTCAAGGGTGTGTGTCAGTTTTCGGTGGCCCAGCAACCAAACCACACAACCGATTCAGGTGACCCAAAGTGCGTTTGAAAGAGGCAAGAATAAATTTTGTGGTGACACTATTACATTTGAAATTGAACTTTGCGGGGGAAAACTATGAACCATTTTACAAAAAGCCACTCAAACAAGGTCACAAAAACGCCAAAATAAAAGGGAAAAACATGTTAGAAACCGAATATGACAACTTCCTAAGGTGGATACATTTCGAATGCATGTGGAGAAGAATGATGCTGAAGCAGGAATCAACAACAAAGATATTAAGGAAAAACGTGACTCATAAAAATGACATTTTCGGGGGGAGGACAGTTGGTGGTGAGCCAGTGATCAAACCGATCGAAGGGATCCAAAGTGCGATTGATAGAGGACAAAATAACCTTTTTTGTGACACTTATACAATTCGGATCGGACTTCAGAAACATTTTCTATGAAGGTTTAAAACAAAAAAAACCCCCTACTTCTTTCTAACCTTCCTTCCTTCAAAAAAAAGTCTCTCTCCAACTCTTGCCTTCTTGCTGGATGTGGAAGTAAACAGGCTGTCAACCTGTTTGTTTTGTGAAGGAAGGAAAGAAAGAAAGAAAGTGGGGAGGGGTCAGAACCCACCCGGCAGCAAAGAGGTGATCAAAAACATTAAAAAGTTCTCACTTGTGTCTGCTGCTTCTGGCCTCTTCGCTCCCGGGTGTGTCCTGATACCCCCCCACACGCATACACTTTCTTTCTGGATATGGAAGTAAACAGGCTTGAGAGTGGCAGCGGCAGGGTCTTTGTAGCCACCAGCAACAATTCAGCTGTGGTTTGAATTCACAAAACAAATCTCCCAACAGTAGTGTCCCTAGACTCTACCTGCCACTTTTTTTTTGCTGGGTTGGTCCCACCCAACATGCAGCTGGGGGCCTGGAAGCAGGCTGCTCCCTCCGCTGACAGTTCCAACATTAGCCGTGGCAGTGATCGTGCTTTGTCCCCGCTGCTCTGAGCAGCCTCTGGCTTGGTCACATCTCTTCAGCACCCTTTAGCAAAGTGTATCGCCGTGTTGGGAAAATTTTCAGAGCCTTTCCCATTTCAAAATCCGTGGTGCTAGGAGAGCCCCTTTGCACACCCGGGATGACGGGATGACATAGGGAAGGCTCCAAAAATTTCTCCAAAGTGGCAATACACTCTGCCAAAGGCTGCTGAAGAGATGGGACAAAGCCAGAGGCTACTCAGAACAGTGGGGACAAAGCGGGATTGTCGCTGCCGTAAGTGACGTCAGGCAGTGGGGGCGGGTGGGGGGGTGGTCCTGGAAGAGCCCAGATACTCAATCCAGGCCGCATTAATGATATATGTGGGTCTAATTGGGCCTCCAGGCCGTAGTTTGAGCGTAGCTGTTCTACAGACTGTGTTTCCCAATCTAGTTCCAAGAGAGGAAGAAGACTATAAGATACAACTAATAAACATGTTTTCACCTTAGTTAGATGAAGCAATTTCCTTCAAAATTAATGGAAAGTCTGGCAGGGTATTTCTTTGGTCCCAAGCTTGTTTCCCCCAAAATTTCCATTGGTGCCAAAGAGAGAAAACTGCAACAAATAAGTATCAATCTTTGAAGTCTGCAAGGTGAAATATGGATGTATGCCAGTGAAGGCGAACCTTTCAGAGACCAAGTGCTAGGTGAGGGAGAGGAAACACTCTCATTGGGCTGCTGGGCAGAGGTGCAGAGCAAAATTTGATGGAGAAAGTCTTGGAAAACTAAGAATCAAAACATTGGGTTGAAGAACAGAAAGAACTAAAGAACAGCCAAAAAGAACAAGAGAGAGAAATGTGTAGACTCTTCTTTCCTTTCACACAGGGAAATGTACACACCATTCTAGCACTAATTCTTACCTATCAAGGTGGCACCTCCCTCATTGGTGCGATTAATGTCTTGATGCTGCGGACTCTGTTTGATGTTGAACAGCAATTTCTCTGCAACAGGGAAATCTGACTGAGCTTCTAGAGACAAATTTCTCATCTGAAGACCCATAAGATGCAGTAAGAAGACAGAAAAGATAAGACAAAGATCTCAGTGGATGAAGCTAGAACTTTAGAGATAACAGACATCTTGTCCGATTTTTCTCAATAATCGAATATTGCACAATTTCCTCCCTCATTTTCTTGACTTCTCACCTAATTGAAAAGATTTGCACCCCACCAGTAACCCTGCCAAACTGTGCCAATGGCAGAAGTAACCCTCTTGTTTCTTTAGAAAACTAGACACACAGAGAGGACACATCTTATTTTAAAGTGGACGAAGGTGTCTGAGTCAATTACAGTATTCTATGGTGCACTGAGCACAGGAAACGAAGCCAGATGGCATAAAAAATATCTTAAAACCACCAGTCTTTAAATTAAAACACCATCCGTAGTTTGTATCAATTTAAAAAGTCCAAGGTCAACATTTCACAGTTCTAATGATCATATAGGCCAGGGGTTCTCAACCTTTTAAAGCTGTGGGCCTTATTAAAATGGACTATAATGGTGAAGGATTGGATAAAGGTTTGTAAGGACAGAGATAAAAAGATGGAATTGTTTACTCAGATGGAATTGAACTGGCTTCAAATTTTAGCTGTAAATAAATGGAATAATAAATATCTGGATGAAAGGAGTTCAGAAAAGGGAGAAACGGAATTTGAAGAAGTGCTACTGAAATTAAGAAAGGGAGAATTGGGCATTAAGGGGATAGTTAGTTTGGCAGCTATTTGTGGAATATTCTATTAACAGAGATAAAGGTACTAAGCCAGTACCTGATCAAATGAGTTTTTGGAAGGTTAGAAGTATGTTTTGGATTACTGCAACCTCCTGGACATTGTACATAACACAGTGGTGCTATATAGAGAAGTTTGACACAAATATATTGATAGATTTAGAAGTTGTTAGAAGCAATATAAGAAACAGATAACTGAATATTAATGCAAATTTTATTTGTAAAATGTTGTATTTTCCTTTCTTTTTGCTTTTTCTTTTCTTCTTTTTTAAATTGTTTCATGCACTGCATTTTTTTTATAAAAATGTATTCTTTTTTGAAAATTAATAAAAATTTAATTTAAAAAAAAAAGATGTGGGTCAGACCATGCCCCCTCAGACAGCTGAGTGGGCTGGGCTGGTGATTCTTCTGCCGTAAATAATGCCGTAAAACACATCCACGGCTGTAGTAAATGAGTTAGCTTCCAGTGGCAGCAGCGACAGGGGCCACATGAAATGGTGTCACAAGTTGGGGCCGTCCTGTGAGCTGTAAGTTGAGAACCCCTAATATAGGCCTTAAATGGCTTGCTGACATAGTTAGGTCTTAAATCATCTTGCTTTCAAAAAACATATGGGATGAATAGAGCAAACCTCAGAAGAAATTGACAGCAGAGGTCATGGTCTACCTTCTTCGAATCCCAAGCCCCAAGCCTGAATTCATCTTACCTTTTCCTCTTCCTGCGTTTCCTCTTCTCCCTGTCTCAGACCCAGAAAAGCTTCTGTGAAGGCACCTGGCTGGGAACTGGTTTCTGCTCCACATTCCCTCATCCAGCTCCTCATCTCCAGGGCAAAAAAAAGATGGTCAGGAATTCCAGAATCACCAGGTCCAGGATCTGAACCTTTGTGTGTTTCTCTGGTCTCTCATTTTATTCTGTATCCAGCAGTGCTTCCCACTGAGTCCCAGCAATAGTCACTTCCTGCTGGGCAAAGACTATCTTAACAGGCCATTACAGTGAATGTCTGAAAAGTCAAGATATTTCCATTTTAGTAAGAGCAAGATGAAAAATGCAACAGAACAGCAACTAATCAAGGCTTGTTTCCAGAAGAAAGGCAGGAGAATCACAAAACTGAAATGGGAAGACAGACATGGGGAGCTATTCCTTCAACCATAAGCTCCCCTGGTGGTTCAGTGGGTAAAAGTGCTGAGCTTGGAGACCAGAAGGATGGGATTCGATGCCCGAGAGCTGCACAATGGGGGACATAAAAGGAGCTTCATTCAGGCATCCCCTGCAAAAATCCTTTCAAACCAGAGTAAACTCGGGCATGAAAACAAACAAACATTCCTTCCAACATGACAGCCACAGTCTAGACAATCAGAAGAAGAGGAAGCATCTTTTCCCCAACTGATCCATTACTAATTATTCAAATATTTTTAATTTCTCTAAAACACAGAAAAATCATCATCAGTAATTCAATCAATCAACCATTTTATTATGGGCAACGACCAGCACAGTAAAATGAAGGGAATTTAAAAAATTTAAATGCTGAAAATGCAGTTAAAATATATCACCCAAAAATACATCCATTCAGAAATTGAAAAATAGAATAAAATGAGTTTTTAAGGTCTGTGTTACGATAACTGCTACTACATTTGAGTCAGACAATGCAGACGGCACTTCTTTGTATCCAGCAGGAAAACAAAGAACACATCTAAGCAGTGAGGCCACATAGCATCTCTAATTTCTGACATAAGTTTAAAAGTTATTGTTGTAAACATAAACAAGTTTGTTTGCAGTGCATAACCAGAATTACACATACCAATATATAGATGCACAGAATTGATATTAAGAATTCCAGGCCATATACATTGGTAGGGCTTAAAATAACATTAAAATTGAAAGGTAAAATTCATTACAGCTGGTGGTTAACCTGTCTTCTTTGTAGATGGTTCTCTCCAGTGGTGGGATTCAGCAGGTTCGCACCAGTTCACTAGAACCGGTAGCAGAAATTCTGGATGGCCCTGCCCATCCAAGTTTTCAAATAAAGTAGTTCTAATTTGGGTACAACACAGGGCTTTCCCCTGACCACTCCCACCATACCACACCCACAGAGTAGGTAGTAAAAATTTTTTTGAATCCCATCAATGGATCTTGTTAATACTCTGTATTTTAGTTGCCCTCCAGGCAAATTTGGAAACATAAGTGGTTAGTTCAGTGTTTTTATCTGAACACATGATTTTAAACATGTTAGCATTCAGCTTGATTTCTGGGAAGGCAGAAATAAGGTCACATCTAAGTTTGCCGTATACAGTAATCGGCATTCTAAAAGTATGTGTACTTCTTTATTTAGCTTTTATTGAGTCCAGTGCTGTGGCAGAGAGCTAGATTCCAGCATCAGTCACAGAGGTTAGAGAGGAAGGGGTATCCAGCAGTGACAGCCCCTAGGTTTCCCTCCGATTCTCCCCACCTCCTCTTTTCTTTGGGTTTACAGAGCTGTGTCTCTGCTTCATCTAGCCCTGAAGCTAACAAAGTTAACCTGCTGCCATCCAACAGAGCTGAGAGATAACTCGATCCCTTTCTCAAGTATCAGAGGAAAACCCTGATGGTACAGCAGTTGAAGAGCCCTGGCGAGCCCTGGTTAAACGGCTGTATTACAGCCAGATGGTTGTGAGTTCGATCCTGACGGGGACATATGTTTGACTCAGCTTTCCATCCTTTCAAAGACGGTAAAATGAGTACCTTGCACGTTGGACATTCTGGTCCAGCTGACTGCCATACTGCCTATCCCTTTGCTTTCATATTTATAATACTGTACTTTTATGCAAGGAACCCTCTAGCACAGTGGTTAAACTGCTGCAGTGGGGAGCCAAAACTTTGCAGGCGTTGTGAGTCCGATCCGGACGGGATTTCAGTTTGACTCAGCCTTTCCAAGAGCGATCAAATGAGTGTCCAGCCAATTGGGGACAAAATGCTAATTAACTTCCGAACCATCTACTAAAGCGCGATGGGACGGAATATTAGTGTTATTACTATTGCTAACTATTGGAATTTACAAATGGAATTGTGAATTTGCAAAGGGTTGTGGATTTAGCTTTTGATCCCTAAAATGTCTTGGGCCATCCCAACCTTCCTCCATGGACTTTGTTTCTATCTGCCTCTCCTACCCAAGATAAGGGGTTTCCCCTTCATTTGGGTTATTTTGGGTCACTCCCTCCACCTCCCGCCCCTCCTCTCCCTCCTGACCCCCTCCACAATTACATCTTATCCTTCCCTCTAAAGCAGCCCTAATGGGACAGACTCACTCTATTCCTTCCAGCCGCAAATGAGGAGACTCAGATCCCAGGCAAAGAGGAGGAGAAGTCACCCAGGCAGTCTGTAAGAGCCAGCTAAAGATCCACTCTCCTCCGGAGGAAGAAAAGGAGAGGACAGGAAGGGACCTATTAGACAGAGGAGCACTTCCTTTGAGGAACAAGATGCTCTTCATTTTGCCAAAGTCTAACTAGGAATCCCAACTCTGTGCTTTTAACCCTTAGCTACCCCGTGGAGCTTCTCTAAATCAGACGTAAAGGGTTTTGGGTTTTTTTGGAGTAGTAATCGTGTTAGTCTGGGAGAAACATCAACAATTTGAGATATGCAGATGATACCACCCTAATGGCAGAAAGTGAGAAGGACTTAAAAAAGCTCCTGATTAGGTTGAAAGAAGAAAGTGCAAAAGCTGGCTTGAGACTCAATATAAAGAAAACCAAGATAATGGCAACAGGCCCTATCAGTACCTGGAAAATAGATGGGGAAGAAGTAGAAGCAGTGACAGATTTTACATTCTTAGGATCAAAGGTCACTGCAGATGGTGATTGCAGCCATGAAATAAAAAGGCGACTGATTCTTGGGAGGCAAGCAATGAGAAGCCTGGGGAGCATAGTGAAAAGTAGAGACATCACATTGCAAACAAAAATTCGTATAGTCAAAGCAATGGTATTCCCGGTGGCAATGTATGGTTGTGAGAGCTGGACCATTAGGAAAGCTGAGCGCAGAAGAATAGATGCCTTTGAGATGTAGGTGTTGGAGGAGAGTTTTGAGAGTCCCCTGGACAGCGAGGAGAACAAATAGGTCAGTCTTAGAATAAATCAACCCTGACTGCTCCTTAGAAGGTCAAATAGTGAAGATGAAGCTAAAGTACTTTGGACATCAGATGAGAAGAGAGGATTCGTTTGAGAAAGCCTTGATGCTGGGAAGGGTGGAGGGCAAAAGAAGAAGGGGGCGGCCAAAAATGAGATAGCTAGATGGTATTGTAGAGACAATGAGCACAAAGCTGAGCGAGTTGATGAGGATGGTGGAGGACAGAAGTGCCTGGCGGACAATGGTCCATGGGGTCGCAAAGGGTCAGAATTGCCTGTGCGACTGAACAACAAAAAACTTTAAAGACTAACTGCTATATTTTTATTGTTAGCTTTCGTGGATCAAGTCCACTTCTTCAGACAAGGAGTAAAACTTCCAGGCATGGTTTATATATACCAAGTGTAAGGGTCTACATGTTAAAGGAGATGTGCTCAAGCAGAATGACAGAGAAACAGGCATAACAATACAACTTCTTACAGTTATCAGTAACAATAGATTATTCATATTAGTTTTAAATGTCTCCTTTTCAATCTCAAAGGTGTGGAGAAAGTCCATTTTGGTTTCTGATTAACCTCTTACTTGCATGTCAGAAAACAAACAAAAACACTGTACTTCGTTACTTCCTGTTTTGCTAAAGAAAATTGGCAGGAAGGTTGTAATACACCAAAATATAATATATAAAATATCTAGCAGCATATAGCAATCTGTGCATCAATTTTGATAATGTCCCAAAAATCCTTCGCTAATATTTAATCCCCTGTGATGGAAGTCTAACAGATGGATGTATTTGATTTCTGCTGTCTGTTTCAATCTCAGTTTTGTAATTTCTCTGTTTCAGAATTTTGCCATTCCGGATGTCTCCTTTGTGTCCATTAATTCTTTTGCGTAAAGATTGTCCTGTTTGTCCTACATAAAGCACAGATGGACATTTTTGGCAAGCGATGGCATAAATCACATTGGCAAAAGCACAAGTAAAACTGCCTTTAAAGTTGTGTGTGTTGCCTTTGGGTCCACTAATACTGTTTCTAGAGCGAATGTGGGGGCATAGTTGACATCTGGGTTTGCAGCTAGGTCAGACAGATTAGGAACAGGGCTTCTCATACATAGACCCACGTGGTTTTTACGTAAGAAGAGACGACTTTCAAATAACAAGTCTTGCCTGTGCCCACAAAATTAAATCATGGGGCGTTCAGTGTCTACTGTTAAAATTTTTGAAGTGGTAGTTGTGTTAGTCTGTAGCTTCTTCTGTACAGTATTTAAATAATAAGCTTTTGTTGCTTAAGTCAGAGTTTTCAACCTTTTAAAGCTGGGGGCCGGGTCATGCTCCCTGAGACAGCTTTGGGGGTTAGATGGTCATTTTGCCCTTCCTCCACCACATGGCACTTCCTGGTGTGGTGGAGGCAGCAGGGGGCCATATGAAATGGTGCTATGGGCCACATCTGGCCCATGAGCTGCAGGTTGAGAATCCCTGGCTTACGTCTACTACGTCAGACATTTTGGAGGACTTTCATTCATAGGGTCAATATGAGATGGCTTGACAGTACTTAAAAATATGATTGTTAAAATCATCAATATATTTGGGTTTTTAAAAATGGGATATACTGTATATCCTGGAGTCATGGACCTCTAAACTGAGAGGTCCATGACTCCAGGAGAGCCACATTAACAATCTGAAAGGCTCAATGCTGAGTTACTTCCCTAGCAGATTCTATCCGCCTGGAAGGACAAGGATAAAGCAAGGAGGTGGTGGTTCTACATTGTGCAAATACCTTGCCCATGTCCTTTGATGTCACAAGTTGAAGCTAAATCAACAAATATAAGGACAGTGGACTGGAGTCTCAGATTGATATTAAAGCTGGAGTCCAGTCCCATCAGAAGGCTTCAACTTTAGTTTGAAAATAGGCTGACAATTTATTGCAGATTGAAATATCAAGTTGAAAATTCATAATTTAACACCAATTAGGTCATAAATTATATGATATAGATCAGTCTGATTATTCACTATCTCACTGATCAGCTTAATTTATTTATTAAGCTGATCAGCTGTGGCCGTTCGGGCGGTGGACAAAGCTCTCGCCCACCTATCTCCGGACTCCACCCGCCTGGAGAAGGATAAAAGACTGCCACAGCCTAGGATTAGGAGGCTGTTTTGTATTGTTTTAATTGTGTACTGCTTTTGAGCTTGTAATACTATGTAAATTGTATCATTTTGTAGATGTAGATTATGTGAAGACATGTAAGCCGCCCAGAGTTGCACTTTGTGATTGGGGCGGCATATAAGTCAAACATAATAGTAATTATTATATTTTATAACACCCATCTGGGATATTTCCCATTTAATATTGTATGACTAGTATATATCAATCCATTTGTGTACATATTGGACATACCTCCAACAGCCCATAAATTATAATCTGAAGCTTTCTTCGATTTTTTTCACTAGCCTTCTCCGTAACTGCTTCAATGGTCTTCAATGAACTACACAGTGTCAGCGATCCCCTCTGATGCCCCAACCCGGTCACAAGCACCCAGACTTGGGAAATCTGTCCTGGATTTGTACCAGGTTGGAACAAACAAACCCTCCAACTCCTTGAGGATAGTTTTGGCTTTAAGCCTCCTCAGCCAAGAGAGTATTAATGATAAAGGCTTTATAAAACCTGGCAATATTCACCCTTGCCAATAAACACAACTGTTCTACAAAAACATAGTTTCATTTATTGGCACAGTCAAACCTCGCATAAAGAGTGTGTCGCTTAAAGAGTAGCTCGCATGAAGAGCAGAATTTTCTCTGAATGTTCGATTCACTTAACAAATAAAAATAACCAAAAACTCACTTAACAAACAAATCAGGGTTCACAATCCACCACCACCCCGGTCACAACTGGTCACTTACAATGGTGTTTCATTTAAAGAGCAATCCTGTAGAACCCATTATGCTCTTTAAGAGAGGTACAACTGTATAACAAACATTGCCCTTCCCAAAAATAAAGAAAATTATCTAACATTCCCTGGATCTTACCCCATCTAAAGACTGGGGTAAGCTTCAACTTCTTCCCACCACCTTTAAGGCTTCCCCTTTCACCACTTTATAGGGGAAACCAGACCATGATTCAGCTTCTTGACTCCAGGTGCTGGTTCTGTAACCTTCACCGCCTGCTACACCACATCAAGCTTATCATGACATTTTCCATAAAGCCCAAGGCCATGCTGGGAGGTACAATACCATCACACACAGATGGTCAGAGTCTGAGGTGAAGGCATTTAGGAGCAATTATGTCAGCTAGACAAGTCACCTCTGTATGTTACCTGCTGAAAGGGGCATTGACAGAAGTGACAATCAAATCAGCCAGAAACAGTCCTGTTAAGGATTGGCAGAGTGACCTTCGTGCAGAAGGTTACAGCAAAAGTCTGAGCAGACACAGAAGAACACAAATAACTTTAGTGCAGAGCTTCTTTTTTACTGGCGGTGCAAAATAAAGTATTTACAGTGAAAAACAAATTGGATGACTTCTTTGTTCTGTGCTCAGCATGAATCAAGTATTTACAGGTCAGGTACAGTTCATATGAGATAGTTCTCTGAGCAAGCAACTAAAAGATGACAGTATTGCAAGCTTGCCAAGATAACTTGCAAATAACAGTTGTCAGCATAGCTTACGGAGTCAGTATGTGGCCCTCTTTGGAGTCCTTAGCATTCCTTTTGCTGGCAGAGTTCTGATATCAAAGTCCAGTAGGCAGGAACCAGTAGTTGAATGTGCAGAAATCACAATGGTGTGTTGTGTTCCTCTCATGTAGACATCAAGAGCAGTCTTCTTCAAAACACATTTTGTTAGAAGTGGCCTTGGTTTTAAGGACATTTTACAAGGCTAATTAGCTGATACAGTAGGGCAGCTGAAAAACACATACAGAGTTCTTAAAGGAGAAGCTAACAGGATATAGTATGTTACCCAACAGACTCTGTTACAACTTAGGGCTTAACAGGTCCTAAGGCATTCTAGAATCCAAATTGATCCAATACCCTTTGAGGGCAGACCATTTTAATAGGTCTCATCTCACCATAGAGGGGAGCCACAATAGTCAATTCAAACCTCCAGAGACTGATCTGACCGTGATAGAGCAGTAGGCTTGATCTTTCCCTCCTCCAGCATATAACCTCCCAGTCAGGAGATTACCAGATCTAGTGTGTGCAACACCATCTGCATAGAGCTGATGACATGTTGGGATAGATCAGGCATACCCAAACTTTTTGGGCCGCAGGCCGGTCATGTGGCTCCGGGAGCTCGTCACTAGGGTCCAGGGGCCGGATGCAGCCCCCATATGGGCACATTTTACTTCTGCTTCCAGGAGTGATAAGGGCTTTGTGGGCCAGATGAATTGGCATCAGGGGCCGCATCCGGCCCCTGGGCTGTAGTTTGGGGACCACTGGGATATACCCAGGGATGTTGTATAGTCTCTGTGAACTGTCAGATTTATTTTCATATGAACAGTGAGGTCCTTCAACATCAGTAGCTGTACACCATCTATTTGAACAGTCTTCAAGACTTGGTATTCAGCCACAATCAGATTCATACTCTTATAGTCTTTATGTGATAAATATATTTGATTTATTTTTAAACTGATTAACATCTCCTTCAAATCTTTATATATATATAAAAATTTTAAATTCTGACTATGGCAATTGTTTTGACTGTTGTCGTGGAGTTCTCTGGTTTGCCAATGAGGTAGTATGATTAATCGATAGTTAGATTGATTTGAAAAATTGAAGCAGTGAATCTGAAAGACAGGTACTAGATCTGAAATAGTCCTATTTTTCATGAAGCAATTCAGACCAATTACAGAAGGCATACTTTCAAAATATCACTTTCCATTTTAAAAAATCACTATTATTATCAGAAAGGGCATAATTAAACTGAACGTACACTTAATATGGAACATGAAATCAAAAATAGCAAGAATGTGGATCAACATAAGACATCCATATAACAGAAAAATTGTGTGACAAAGTCCTCAGACGATAAAGTGGCTGGCAGTGAATGCTTTATTTCCCAGCTCTGAAGTATGACCTTTTTTTTACAAGAAAGACATACAAGATCAACTTGTAATATCTGTCACTAAGTCCCAAAGTCATAGGAGTATAATCCAAGAGAATGTATCATCTAGGATCAGGTTTTTTCTTAAAATAAAATTTGTGTAAACCCTATTATTCTTACAGGAAAGACCCCTCCTAAATGTTTCATGGAGCCATCATCCACGTTGCATCATCCACTAATATTTTGAGGCCAAGATACCAAAGCATTATCTTATCCATCATTTTATACCTGAGTTTCAAATGTACAAAACCCCCATACCATTTCCCAGTATGGTCCATTTCCTATGATGATTCTTGTGGTACACAATTTTGGAATCTAAAACATGAACAATTTCCCACCAAATTATTGGGATAGGAAACCTTTCCTGTCCTGTATGGACTCTCTCTCATTCTTAACAAGATATGAATTCTGAGCAAAAGCTTTCCCACATTCTTGGCAGAATGGTTTTTCTCCCATGTGAATTATCTAATGACTTGCAAGATATTCACATATACAAGATTGCCCACAATCAAGACATTTCTATGACTTCTCTGCTGTGTGGACTCTCTCATGATTCACAAGCTGTGAATTCCTTGTAAATTGTTTCACACACTCTTGACATTTGTACAACTTCTTTCCTGTGTGGACTCTATTATGCTGTGTGGGCTCTATTACAATTCACAAGCAGTGAATTGTGGGCAAACATTATCCACACTACTGACATTTGTACGCTTTTTCTCCTGTGTGGACTCTCTTATGCTTCATAAGGTTTGAGGTCTGAGTAAAACTTTTCCCACACTCCTGGCATTTGTACGGTCTCTCTCCTGTGTGGACTCTATTATGTTTCATAAGATCTGAACTCTGAGCAAAACCTTTCCCACACTCCTGACATTTGTACGGTCTCTCTACCGTGTGGACTCTCTTATGGTTCACAAGGCTAGAATTCTCTGCAAAACCTTTCCCACACTCTTGACATTTGTATGGCTTCTCTATCGTGTGGATTCTCTTATGGTTCACAAGGCTAGAATTCGCAGCAAAACATTTCCCACACTCCTGACATTTGTATGGTCTCTCTCCTGTGTGGACTCTCTTATGATTTACAAAGCTTGAGTTCTGAGCAAAACATTTCCCACATTCCTGGCATTGGTATGGTCTCTCTCCTGTGTGGACTCTCTTATGCCTCAGAAGATATGAATTCTGAACAAAACATTTCCCACACTCCTGGCATTGGTATGGTCTCTCTCCTGTGTGGACTCTCTTATGCTTCTCAAGGCCAGAATTCTGAGCAAAACATTTGTCACACTCCTGGCACTTGTAAGGTTTCTCTCCTGTGTGGACTAACTGATGGCTCAGAAGGCTTGATTTGTGAATAAAACATTTCTCACATATCTGACATTTATATGGTTTCTCTCCTGTGTGGACTCTCTTATGTGCCACAAGGTATGAGATCAGAGCAAAACATTTCCCACACTCCTGGCATTTGTAGGGTTTATCTCCTGTGTGGACTCTCTTATGTGTCACAAGATTTGAATCGTTAGCAAAACATTTCCCACATATCTGACATTTATATGGTTTCTCCCCTGTATGAATTCTCTTGTGACTCACAAGTTGTGAATTCCGAGCATAACATTTCTCACACTCCTGACATTTGAATGGTTTCTCTCCTGTGTGGACTCTCTTATGGTTCACAAGGTGAGAATTATGAGTAAAACATTTCCCACATATATGGCATTTATATAGTTTCTCTCCTGAGTGGACTCTCTTATGCTTCTCAAGGTCAGAATTATGAGTAAAACATTTCCCACACTCTTGGCACTTGTATATTTTCTCTCCTGTGTGCAATATCTGATGGTCCAGAAGGTATGAGTTCTGAGCGAAACATTTCCCACATATCTGGCATTTATATGGTTTCTCTCCTATGTGGACACTCTTATGCTTCACAAGGTCAGAATTATGAGTAAAACATTTCCCACACTCTTGGCACTTGTACGTTTTCTCTCCTGTGTGCAATATCTGATGGTCCAGAAGGTATGAGTTCCGAGCAAAACATTTCCCACATATCTGGCATTTATATGGTTTCTCTCCTATGTGGACTCTCTTATGCCTCACAAGGTCAAAATTATAAGGAAAGCATTTCCCACACTCTTGGCATTTGTAAGGGTTTTCTCCTATGTGGACTCTCTTATGTGCTACAAGCAGTGAACTGTAGGCAAACTGTTTATGACACTCTTGGCATTCATGCAGTTTTTTACCTCTGTGCAATCTGTGGTGGATGTGAAGGCTTGACATCCAAGCAAAAGACTTTCCACACTCCTGGCATTTGTAAGGTTTCTCTTCTCCCTGAACTATTTGATGGCTTACTAAGTCTAACTTGCGATCTAAACATATCCTCGACATTTCACTTATAAAGTACTTCTTCCTACTATGGATCCTTTTGTGAAACATTAATGCCAGCTTTATGGTGAAATGCTTCCCACACACATTGCATTCGTAGGGCTTTGTTCGGATATCACTTTCATCCTCTGTGTGGGTTTTCCGGTGTTCGGCAAGCTCTAATTTGTGCATAAACTGCTTTCCACGTTTAAGACGTACATTTTTCTCCCTCCAGTTTTCTGCTGGGGAAAAGAACAAAGGTTGAAAAGTCTGATCTAAAGAAACAAACAGATATACAGGAAATAATACAACCTGGTGAAGAAGCAGCATTTGTAGAATGAAAAAGTAATACTAAGTAATCTGGTTGGCTTTTAAGTGCCACAACAGTTTGTCCTTCCCACCCTCCTCCTGCTTCAATCTTGCCATTAAATTTCCAGATATATTTAAGAAGACCAAGAAAAACTGCTTGAGGCCCTGTTATCTACATTACACTTGGTTAAGTTCCTGCTAAAGATTTTTGTAATTCTTGCGTTAATTTAAGAGCTGTATTAGATTCTTTTAGGATTGCAGTAGCTTAGTGGTTAAAACACTGAGCATGATGACCATAATGTTGGCAGGTCAGCAGTTCGAGACTCAAATGCTGAGTGATGGAGTGAACTCCTGTCATCTGTCCTGACTCTTGTCAATCTAGCAGTTCAAAAGCAAAAAAATCCAAGTAAAGAAATGGGTACCATGTATTCCAGCTTCTAGTCATTCATACCTCATGAGCACAGAAATGTCTGCTACAGTGGATTATTAGTAGCAAACAGAGATGAGTACTATCCGCTAGAGTCGGACACAACTCTATGGCAGAGATATGGGCATTTTAGAAGTGTATAACTTATTTTTTCTTTTTTGTATTGGGTATGGATTGTATTGTGATTATATTGTTTATTGTCCATTTGGTACTGAATATTGATTATGGACTGTAGCCTTATCATATTGTGTTATATTTATTTTGTCTTGTTGCACTGTATTCTATATTGTATTATTATTGAACTGTTATATTGTATTTAATTGTATGTTGTGAGCCGCCCTGAGTTGGTTTTTACCAAGTAGGGCAGCATATAAATTGAAATAACAACAACAACAACACAATTTTAATTTTTAGCTACTGTAACATGGGCTTGTATGGGTCCTTTTGCTTCAGCCTTCTTGATAAGAATTAAAATTATATTAAAGAAGTACAATTCACTTAGTTCTCTTAAATCAGAAGATGACCAAAATTGCTTAAAATAATAATTAAATTTAAATACAGTAATACCCCGTATAACGCGAGTACCGTATATCGTTAAAACCGCATAACGTTACAAGATTTTCGGAAACATCTTGTATCGAGTAACGCGATTTTAACGTTACACGATACAGTCGTTCTTAGCAGCAGGGTGGGTGGAAAGCTGAACAGGGTTCTCCGTTCAGCTTCCCAGCCACCCTGCAGCTACGGAGGCAGGGGTGGGGAGGCTGGAAAGCTGACGGGGGGCTCCCCCATCGGCTTACCCAGCCACCCCACAGCTGCGGAGGCATGGGCGGGTGGCTAGGGAAGCCGACAGGGAGTCCCCGTCAGTTTCCCCAGCCACCCTGCAGCTGTAGATCGGGTCCTCTGATCTCTCTGGAGGTGTTTCTGGGCTTCCCCGACGTCCAGAGCCGGTGCAGCAAGCCAGAATGTCAGAGTTCGAATCCCGACGTTCTGGCTTCCTGCACTGGCTCAGGACGTCGGGGAAGCCCAGAAACACCTTGGATCGGGTCCCCACACCTCCCTGGACCCGGCGGGGGGGTCAGACCCCCCAAAATTGGTAAAAGAAAAGGACGTTTTTTTTACCAATTTGGGGGTTTCTGACCCCCCCGCTGGGTCCAGGGAGGTGGGCAGACACGATCCAAGCTTTTTCTGAGCTTCCCCGACGTCCTGAGCCAGTGCAGCGACCCAGAATGTCAGGATTCGAATCCCGATGTTCTGGGTTGCTGCACTGGCTCAGGACGTCGGGGAAGCCCAGAAACACCTTGGATCGGGTCCCCACACCTCCCAGGACCCAGCGGGGGGGGGGTCAGAAACCCCAAAATTGGTAAAAAAAACGGACGTTTTTTTTACCAATTTTGGGGTCTCTGACCCCCCCGCCGGGTCCAGGGAGGTGGGCAGACACGATCCAAGCTTTTTCTGGGCTTCCCCGATGTCCTGAGCCAGTGCAGCGACCCAGAATGTCAGGATTCGAATCCCGACATTCTGGCTTCCTGCAGCATAAAAGAGGGTGGGGGAAGTTCAAAATTAGCGCGCATCGGGTCTCCCGACCTCCCTAGAGCTGATGTGCGCTAATTTTGAACTTCCCCCACCCTCTTTTATGCTGCAGGAAGCGAGAACGTCGGGATTCGAATCCTGACATTCTGGCTTGCTGCACTGGCTCAGGACGTCGGGGAAGCCCAGAAACACCTTGGATCGGGTCCCCACACCTCCCTGGACCCGGCGGGGGGGTCAGAGCCCCCAAAATTGGTAAAAAAACCGTCCATTTTTTTTACCAATTTTGGGGTTTCTGACCCCCCCGCTGGGTCCAGGGAGGTGTGGGGACCCGATCCAAGGTGTTTCTGGGCTTCCCCGACGTCCTGAGCCAGTGCAGGAAGCCAGAACATCGAGATTCGAACTCTGACATTCTGGCTTGCTGCACTGGCTCAGGACGTTGGGGAAGCCCAGAAACACCTTGGATCGGGTCTGCCCACCTCCCTGGACCCGGCGGGGGGGTCAGAAACCCCAAAAAAACGGACTTTTTTTTACCAATTTTGGGGTCTCTGACCCCCCCGCCGGGTCCAGGGAGGTGGGGAAACCCGCTCCAAGCTGTTTCCAAAGTTCTCCCACCTCCCTGGAGGCAGCAGCAAGCCAAAATGTCAGGATTCAAATCCCGATGTTCTCGCTTCCTGCAGCCTCCAGGGAAACAGGGCTTTTTTAAACATTGTGTGTTCAATGTATCGCACAACGTTAAAAACCGAATAACGACGGGACTTGTGGAACCAAGTCATAACGTTATTCGGGGTACTAGTGTAATCAAAAACAAAAACTAGGAAAATACAGCATGTCCATAAAAGTTCCTGTCCTTTCTAAATAATACCACCTTTAGGTAGATTATTGACAAATGAATTTGCATTGGCAATGTGGGCAACAATGATGGGAATGTAAGGTCCAGTCTGAGTTCCAAAATGGAGACACCTTGTGTCATTTTAGTACAGTGCCATGGAATCACAAGTTATTCAGTATGAAGTTTCTTAGTCTTAGAAACTGCTGGGTTAGTTAGAATTTTGCAGAAATGCAAAGGCCTGTTCCCTCACTGCTATTCTTATCCCAGGTGCAGGCTAGAGACCTTGCCAAGGCCTCAAGGCCTGTGTATTTTCTTACCCACAAGAGTTGGAATGTGTGACTGCGTCAACATCCTGTCTATGGAAACAAAGAAGACTTTGTTTTGGGAACGGGGGAATGTTTTGATATACCACATACTTTGATTGGTAGTACAGTAAAACCCTGGTTTGCGATCAACCTAGTTTACGTTTGCCATGGTTTACAATGGTAAATCCATAGGAAATGATGTCCCAGTGTATGACTTTTTTTAGATTATGACTGGAAATTAGGGGGGAAACCATTTTAAATTCTAAAACGGCACCTGCACCCCACTGTTGGAAATCATGACCATATCTGCTCCATTCTAATCTTCATCTGAGGTCCCTCCGTGGTGCTACAGCCAGGAACATGGGCCCAGCGGGTAACCAGGAGGTTCCCAGGATGGTGCGCATTCCCACCTGAAACACTGCAGTGGGACACTAGACGAAGACTGGAATGGAGCGGATATGGTCCCTGCAGTCTTCTGCCACTGCCGCCGCCTGGGCTTTCACGGTGACTGGACAAACCACTCAAGAAGAAGCAGCAGTGTGCAAATGGTGGGGAGATCACTTTGTTGTTCATTTTCCCTTTATTTATTTATTTTTCCAATTTGTATTGCCGCCCAATTCAAAACTACTCTGGGCAGCTCACAAAATTAAAAACAGCACAGGAGTCCAAAACATTAAAAACCATAAAAACCCAATTTAAAAAGCTACACAGATTAAAAGAGCAAGGATTAAAAAGAGCAAGGGAGAGATATTGCTATTATTTTATCAGCCAGAAGGCGGGGGTCACCACATCGCCTGTGCACCACACCTGCTTTGCCAGCTAAGGAGTTACACCACCTTTAGTACTGGATGGGGCTCTTTTGTCCCAGACAGACCGGATGTCCAATCTGCGGGGCCTCCTGGACTCACAACTTTTTACTGTTTGCTCTGGTTTTTATTCCCCTCAACTGCATCTGCACCTAGATCAATCTCCACCTCTGGGAGTTGGGGGGGGGGGGGAGAGGATGTTCTTAGGGGCTTTCCCTTTCTCTCTTGCACCTCATGAACTCCCCCTCTTTTCCAACCCAGCTGTTACTCAGCTGGGGATTTTGATCGATTGAGGTGTGGAAGAGCTGGATAAAAAAGGGTAATATTTGAAGAACACCCCCTCTTCTCCACCCAAGCTCCTCACCAGCTGGTGGGGTCAATGGGGATATGGAAGAGGATTATGTCTGGTAATTTTTTGCATTTTGTGGTTATTGTATTTTTTTATTGACTTATTAAAAAAATTCAATGCATTTCTATGGGGAAATGTGCTTTGGCCTACGACTGATCTGGTTTCAGATTAAAGCTGTCAGAACAGAGCATAATTGTAAACTGGGGTTTTACTATATGTTGATTAGATGGTCCAGAAGCCAATGATGGTGGACCTTTTAGAGACTGAGTACCCAAAGTGCAACCCAAAACCCATTTATTTATAACTAAGTGCCAACACAGCAACAGGAGAGGAAGGAAACATTCCCACTGGGCTGCTGGACAGGGGGATGGGGCAAATTCTGTGCTGAGGAAAGGAGGAAGTGTTCCATTGGGCTGCTGGGCAGAGGGGTGGGGTGAGCTCTCTGCTGGAGGAGGGAGGAAGCGCTCCCATTGGGCTGGTGGGCAGAGGTGCGGGGCAAACACTGTTCTGGGGTGACTGTACTGGTGCCCACAAGTTCACCATCACAGATATAGACATGTGGGACTAGGAATAGTTCATGTGTGAATTCCAAGCTGCTAAAGATTCCATGCTCCTCTCAGCTGCCAACATGATAACTTAGGTGTTAGTTAGATTGCTTTGTTTTAATGGGGAAAACCTCTGTGTGGATTTTCCTGTAACCTTTTTGATTAGAAACTTTCATTTTGGATTTATCTGAATTCTGAGAACAACAGATGAAATGTAACTTTTCTACTTTGCTTCAAGAACAATAAACATCCTTTCTTCAACACATTGTGTGATTATTGAAAGGGGTTAAGACATAGAGTTTAGCTTGGCTCAAGCCAAGAAGCCACGTTGCTACCACAACTAATTTTATTCTCTCCATAGTCATGGTCTGGGATCACTTTAATTAAGTGGATTCCCAGGTTACTCCAGGGTGATTTGCAAGACCAGCATTAGACTGCTTGCTGCTCGGAGTGCGTTTTTCCTGTTCACTACCTTCCAAACAGACTGGATCAAGTTAGGATCTGTGAAAAGGTTAGCTAAAATCCTGGGATGTTCTGCATCAGGGCACCAATTCAGGTGGATTCCAACTCACTTGTGGGCCAAGGCTCTACTCAGGAATAAAGGAATCCTTACAAGGAACTGGGGCTCAACACAACTGGACGGTAGCAGGTTGACCAGGCCAGCATCACAAATACTGTACTGTGTCTATTGTGAGTTGGGACACCAATCTAATACAGAAGCATAATCATTTCCATTATTGTTACTAATCCTTGTTGCTCTGATAACCACGGAGATCAGCATCAGCTGGGGAAAGAATGGGTCCTACCGAAAGAGGATACATTTCTCCAGTTCTCCTCCATGACGTTCTTGTGTAGGGTCTTCTGGTCAGGATCCAGGAGTGCCCACTCTTCCCAGGTGAAGTACACGGCCACCTCCTCAAAGGTCACTGGACCCTAAATGGAAAAGAATGCAGGACTTTCATAAAAATAACCTCCTAAAGCCAAAAGAACAATTAAAGAGTAGTGGCTGTAACTTGTACCACAATTGGCATTCATGAATGCCATTCTCAGCTTTGCCATTGGAAAATAGTTTTACCAAGGACTATTCGTCATCTTGACTACGTGCTCCCTCCAGAAAGATCAGACTCTGAATTGCATCTGCTGCGGAACAACTGAGAGGTTCCTGGAGGCATCTAGGGAGCCTCTATGAGAAACAGGATGCTCTGTTTGATTGGATTTAGTCTCAATGAGCACAGTTTCCTGTATTTTCTTACTGTTCATGCTGTGAATGTGGAGCGATACAGAATCCGGCTCATTTGCTAGTCTGTTCATTACTACCAGTATCATGTACCAATGAAGACTTGAGTTTGACCAACGACAAGGCTAAGAAGGTGACCTCATTTTGGTAGTCCAGGGTTTGGTCGGGACACGAAAGAAGAAGTTTTCCCAAAGAAAAGAAAGTCAGAGAGGTCAATTCAGGATGAGTGGAGAGGGCAGGAAAGTATTTTCTGCTATCCTCATATTTAGCTCTGAATAACCTCAATCCATTTACAGTTCTTTGACTGTGCTTCAAGTCAGAAGGGAATCAAAATTCTTCCCCATTTTCAATAAAATAGGTTGAGTTATTCACCACATTGAGAGAAACACATACGGTAGTTTGAGCTTCCTATAGAAGCATTGAACTTGTATTGTATTTCAGTAAAAAGAAATGACCAGCCTTATTCAGAAATAAAATGGGATTAAAGGTGTGAAATGCATAAGCTGTCTTTTAACCATCTTACCTGTGCCTGGTTTGCTTCTTCTCCATTACATGGAAGGGACGACAGAATACATGTTGTTGGCATCCTGAAAGTCCCTGTGAGGGGAGATCAAGGCAGTGGGAAGTCAGCCACATGATATCCTCTGATATTAAGATCACAAGCCTAAATATGCTTACTAATATCTCAATCCTTGAACTCAAGAGGATTCACATCCCAGTAAAAAAATGTGCCCCTCCTAAGAGCACACATCAAATTAATTCCAAGAGGGTTTACAAAACTATCAGATTTTACTGAATGTTAAAAGAAGTCCATCTATTTCAAAGTACAGTAATACCTCGGATAACGTTTACTTCGGATAACGCTAAAATCGCATAACGTTAAGTAATCTGGGGAGGAGAATTGGATCGAATAACGTTAAGGTCCTATGGGATGGATTGGATAACAACCGCTAAAGACTGTGCGGTTACAATGTATCTCTATGGAGCTTTAACGTTATCCGATTCATCCCTTAGGATTTTAACATGCATCAGATAACACTAAAAATCGGATAACACCAAGACTTGTGGAACCAAGTCTTAGCGTTATCCGAGGTATTATTGTATTACCTAAGAGCATTCTAAAGACCACCTATGCCGAAACACCTATACGAAATTTTTTTTAAAATCACACTTTTTTGGGAAACAGTAACAAATGAAGCAAGTTTTATCCTTATTTATCCAACTCCATGACTGATAAAAACTGGCTAGATATCCCTTGTGACATAGCAGCCCTTGCCAAATAGACTTAAAAGTATTTTGCAAATCAGAATGCAGATGCCTCTTCAATCTCAAATTACATCATCCCAAGAATAGGAGTGCTGGATACGACTGACTTTCAAGCACAGGCAATGTATATGTCTGTGAAAAGACTTTTTCCTGGCTTTACTCCATGGAAAAGGAGAAAAGGAAAGCCAGCTAGGAAAGGAGGCACTCCGCCCCCACTGAAACAGGGATGGTGATGGTGGTCTGGAAGTGAAGCTGGAAAAAAGTCTGCTTTGATAGACAGACGCAAAGGACAAAGCAAACCAAAACAGAAAAGAAAGTGGGGGGAGAGGTGGAGGGAAAGAAAGAAAGCAGAGTTCCAAGGAAGCTAGGAGAGGGAGAAAAACAAACCTGAAATCCTCGAATTGCTATACTTTTGGGACTCCTACAATGACTGGCCATTGTACGACATTGCTGTGGGCATTGCAAAGACCATCCCAAGCCTGGGCAGCGTTGGGGGTGGAGCCGCTAGTGGGGGCGGCATGTGGAGCCATTGCCACATGGTTAGACCAAGGATGCGGCAATTTCCCACCTTGCGCACACACAGCATTCCCAAATGAGTCCTGGGCAGGGGAGGCGCTGCAGGAAGTTGAAAAAAGAGATGACTGCGGAAAGTCCTCCGGGGCTCTAAGAAACCACCACCACCTGGTTTAAATTGCTAGGTTTTTCCACCTCTTTCTCTCTCTCTCTTTCTTCAGTGGGGCATAGTTTGGTCACCACTGGTCTAGTCTATTACCATACCAGTATAACCTGGCCAATCTTGTAATATTTCTACATATGTAGTTTAAAACCATATTACTAATTTTTTTTGCTACATCACACTCCTGATTCACATTTAGCGTTTGAGCAGTTAAGACTTTGAGCATCAGAGTTGAAATGTTCACATTGTATTCCATTCATAATCGGAGATATCTCAAAAACCTACTGTTTCTGTATACAATGGATGGAGAATTTTAGGTTCAGTTTCTTTTGAATAAATTGTTAAAACCGAAACAACAACAATGTGAACAGTCGTATAACCAATGAAAAATTGGTTACATGACTGTTGACACTGCTGCAGTTTTGGTTTCATCTCTTGTTGTTTAAAAGCCGTTAAAAACAAGAAATTAATCATCAGAAACATACAACCAAACATAATAACAGATGGGTCAAACTATCCCACCTTATCTCATAGACCAGGGAAATACTTAATTAACAATTCCATATTGCAAGCAATTACAGAACATGGCAGAGTAAGAACATGGCAGTCCATAATGGCAATAAATAACATTCAGGGGAAAGTCTGTTGTAAACGTTTTTACACTTATTTCTCTCATAAATAAATAAATGGGAGATATACATCTTCTCAGAATAAGGGAAAAACATTAAATAACATCCACCAATGGACAGATCTAGGACCAGCCTTCAAAATGGGAGAAAAACAAAACATAGAAACAGCATTTCCACCATTACTCTTACTGTCATTTCCCCGATTGGTAAACAGAGTTCAGCATCAGTTCAGGAAAGAAAAGGCCTTACCAAGAGACAATACAGATTGCCAGTTCTCCTCCATGACTTCCTTGTGCAGGACTCTCTGGTCAGGATCCAGCAGTGCCCACTCCTCCTCTGTGAAGTAAACGGTCACCTCCTCAAAGGCCACTGAACCCTAAATGAAAAAGAAAGCAGTGGGTTTCACATAGATTTCATATAGATAACCTCTTCAGTCGAAAACAACAATTAAAGAGAAGTGGCTGCATCCTATAGTATAAATTCTGGACTTTCATGAATATCCTTCACAACCTTTCTTTTGGAGGACAAATTTGCCAAGGATTACTTGTTGCTTAAGGGGCTGGGGTGGCTCAAATGATTAAGATGTTGAACTTGATGACTGGAAGGTCATCAGGTCAGCAGTTTAAGACTCGAGTGTTGCACGACCGAGTGAGCTCCTGTCTCTGTCTCAGCTCCTGCCAACCTAGCAGTTCAAAACCAAGAAGATGCAAGTAGATAAATAGGTACCACTTCAGCGAGAAAGTCAACAGCATTCTGTGTAGTCATGTCACAAAAACATCTGCAGACACAGGCAGTGCTGGCTCTTTACCTATAAAGAGGAATGAGCACTGAACCCTAGATTTAGATACACCTAGCTTTCCAAGCAAGGGTGACCTTGACCTTACTAGTTGGTTATTGGTAAATGTTCTCTCTCCAAAACAGGCAGCCTCAGAACCCCATTTACTGTGGAACAACAGAGGGAGAGAAACAGCTACTGATGACTGATGTGTCTTAGGAGCTTCTTGGAGATATCTAGAGAGCTTTTCTGGACACCAGAAGCTTGCTGGCTATGCTAAAAGGGTGCTTGACAGGGAGTGATGAGGGTGTCTAACCCTAACAAAATATATACGTCAACACTCACCTTCTGATGTCAACTTCCCGCTGGGGATTCGAAACAACAACCTCCTGCTTACAAGGCAAAATCACAACCTCTAAGCCACGGTGGCTCCACTGTCAATGGAGCTAGTTTTGATAATCTTATCTTTGGTGGCACAGGAGGAGGAAGGCAGGCAGAGGAACATGGAGCCCCACTCGTTTTCTCAGTCGTTCTGGGAATCACACCTCGGCTCTGGCCACCACCACCCTTGGAAAGGCCCAGGCCGCCCCCCTGCACAGATCTGCCTGAGGTTCAAGAGAAGGGCAGTTGCTGGTGGCTGCAAGAGGAGAACCCGGCTGACCAATGGCACCCCTTGGTTTGGAATTTTCCTTTGGCACTTTCACTTTGGATTGGCACCCAATGGGTGCGCCATGGTACTGGGGGCAAGGGGGGTGCCCCAGGCTGAGTCCCGGTAGCCCAATGGGCCAGCTCACCACTCCCGGATGCTAGACTAGATCAACCTTTGGTGTGATCTTGGAACTCTCCTCTTATACTGTTATTTCTCCCACCAGAAAAATAAATGGAGAGTCTTCTCAAAGAAGGGAATAACATCAGACAATTTACAGATCTTGGACCATTCTTCAGGATGGAAGAAAAGCACTATCTTCCCCCATTAAACAAAATAACCAACGTTTCCTTACCTGATCTGCTTCTGCCACATTACAATGAAGACTGAAGGGAATGCTTCTTCCTGGCATCCTTTCACCTCCTATGGGTGAGATAATGGGACTGGGTGTCAGTCCTATGAGTTCCTCTCCTAATTAAGATACTATTCACAAAAATACTTCTGAAAAAAGTAAAGCTTTTTTGCTTCCTAGGAAAAGGCACTTGTTCTTAAAGTAATATGCACATCTATGAACTCTGCTTTCCAATCTTCTTGTTTCAAGAGAGGAAGATGGCTGTGAGATACAACTAAGGATCATGTTTTCACCTTACTTAGATGAGGCCATTTTCTCCAAAAGTAATGGAAATTTTGGCAGGGTATTTTATTGGTCCAAAACCTGTTCCCCACCCCACCCCCTATTTCCATTTGTGCCAAAGGGAGGGGGAGAGGGATGGCAACAAATTAGTACCACTGATTGAAGTATGCAAGGTGAAATATGAATGTACAGGTATGTCATTATATCTCCTCTCCTGAATTTGTTACTTTGGAGGTTTTCAATTTCGTATGAGTGAAAATGCAGGTTTTTTCTTTTATGCTGCTCAGACAGAATCAGGGAAAGAGAATGCTATCTAAAATACTGTACCTTGGAAAATTACAAATTAAAATACAGTACTGTGTTGAATTACAGAAAGAATGAAAGAATAACATCCTCTCTTCCCCTACCTAGCCAAAAAGAATCGGCGGAGTGGAAAATATATAGGCTCTCCTTTTCTTTTACACAAGAAAATTATACACGGTTCTAGCATTAATCCTTTTGTTACTGTCCATGGAGTTTTTAAGGCAAAACTGTTGGTGTGGGTTGCCGGTTCCTACACCAGTATTTCACTATCTTATATAGTATCACAATTTAACACAATATAACAGTATCACAGTTTAACAGTATCACCATCTAACACAATATAACAGAAGATAAAAAGTTAGTATACTTTCCGTGCTACTTAGCATTGTTTTAGCTTTGGTTAGTACTGGGTGTATTGTAACTAGAGGTTAAAGAGGGATCCCAAAAGTTAATACTTGGCATCAAACCATAGTTTGATAAGGAAATTTACTATATCAAGTAACTGTCTTGTTACCTGCTTGATGTTTTGTAGCTAAAAAAAATTATTACTTGATTACTTATGAAATAAATGCAGTAACTTTAGCAATTAACACAATATAGCAGAATAGGGAAAGTTAGTATACTATTCAACATTACTCAGTGTTGTTCTTTCTTTGCCCTTCTCTCCCGCCGGCTGGGTGGTGTTGCCGGCGTGAGGCTGTGTGATGTCCAGCAACCTCCTCCTCAATGGTGCCAGCAACAGAGCAGTGATGGTTCCCCTTCTGTTGCTCTCCCCTCTCTCCCACTGGCTAGGGAAAGGAAAATTTCAAAGAATGTTCAAATTATTGCACAATTGTGTTCATCTCACACACTAGCAAAGTCATGCCCAAGATCCTACAAGCCAGGCTTCAGCAGTATGTGGATCGAGAACTTCCAGAGGTACAGGCTGGGTTCTGAAGAGGCAGGGAAACTAGAAACCAACTTGCAAACACTTGCTGAATTATGGATAAAGCAAGGGAGCACCAGAAAAAAGCCTACTTCTGTTTCATTGACTACACCACAATAAAATGTGCCTAACACTTAAAGAAATGGGAGTACCAGACCACCTTATCTATCTTCTGAGAAATCTGTATGCGAGTCAAGAAGCAACAGCTAGGATAGGATACAGAAATACCAATTGGTTTAGAATAGGAAAAGGAGTACAACAAGACTGCATATTGTCACCCTGCTTTTTTAACTTATATGCAGAGCACATCATGTGTAATGCAGGGCTGGATGAAGCACAAGTGGGAATTAAGATTGCTGGGAGAAACTTCAACAACCTGAGATATGCAGATGATACTGCCCTAATGGCAGAAAACAAAGAAGAGGAGAGTGCAAAAGCCGGCCTGAAGCTCAACATTAAAAAAAACCAAGATTATGGCACCTGGCCCCATCACTCTCTCGCAAATAGAAGGGCAAGAAATGGAAGTAGTGACAGAGTTTATTTTCCTCGGACCCAAGATCACTGCAGATAGTGATTGCAGCCATGAAATAAAGACACTTACTTCTTGGGAGGCGAGCAATGAGAAACCTAGATAGCATAATAAATAGTAAAGACATCACCCTGCCAACAAATGTCTGCATAGTCAAAGCAATGGTATTCCCGGTAGTAATGTATGGATGTGAAAGTAGGACCATAAGGAAGGCTGAGTGCCTTTGAACTGTGGTGTTGAGAAAGATCGAAGGCAAAAGGAGAAAGGGAAGGAAGATGAGTTGGCTGGATGGAATCATAGATGCGATGGACATAGACCTGAGTGGCTGCAGACAATGGGAAAGGATAGAGGAACCTGGCGTGCAGTGATCCATGGGGTCACAAAGGGTTGGATTCAACTGTGTGACTGAACAACCACAATGCATTAATCCTTACCTATCAAGATGGCACCTCTCTCATTACTGCGATTGATGTCTTGATGCTGTGGACTCTTTTGAGGTTGAACAACAGTTTCTCTGCAATGGGGAAATCAGACTGTGCTTCTAGAGATAGACTTCTCATCTGAAGACCCATGAGATGCAATAAGAAGACAGAAAAGATAAAACAAAGATCTCAGTAGATGAAAGTGGAACTTGAGAGATCGCAGACATCTTGCTTAGTTTTTTTTCCTTAAAAAAAAACACACTATGCAATTCATAGACTATTGCACGGTCCCGTCCCCCCTCACTTTCATGACTTCTCAACTAAATGAAAGGGATTTTAGACCCTACCAAATTGGGGCCATGCCAATGGCAGAAGTAAAACTTTTGGGTTGTTTTTTTTTTAAATTAGACACACATCTTATTTTAAAGCAGACAAAGGTCTCCCAGTCAATTATTCTGTTTTAAAATACGACACACATAGATCAAACATCTTGTTTTCAAAAACCATTATGAGATGAATGGAGCAAACCTCAGTAGAAATTCACTGCAGGAACCATGGTCTACCCCACTTCCTATCCCAAGCCACCTGCCACAATTCCTCTTACCTTTCCCTCTTCCTACATTTCATCTTCTGCCTGACTCAGACTCAGGAAAGCTTCCATGAAGGCACCCACCTAAGAACTGGTTCCTGCACCACATTCCCTCCCCCAGCTCAATGCCTCCAGGAAAAATGATGCCAGGAAATGTTCCAGTATTGCTGGGTCCAGGAATGGAGCCTTGGTGTATTTCTCTGATCCATCATTTTATTCCAGTGGTGGCGAACCTATGGCACGCGTGCCAGAGGTGGCACTCAGAGCCGTCACCCCAGCACAGAGTTCACTTCGCCCCTCTGCCCGGCAACCCAATGACAGCACTTACTTATTTCTCCCCAGCACAGAGTTTGCCCTGCCCCTCTGCCTTGCAACCCAATGTGAACGTTTCCTCCTCCTCTGTTGCTGTGTTGACACTTTGAGATAAATCCGTGGGCTCTGGGTTGCAGTTTGGGCACTTGGTCTCTAAAAGCTTCACCATTACTGTTTTATTCTATATCCAACAGTTCCTCCAGCTTAGTCCAAGATCTATTCACTTCCTACTGGGCAAAGACTGTCTTAACAGACTATTGTAGCAAAACTTCTGAAAAGTCAAGAATATAAAAATGTCTTGGGACATCCCAACTTTCCTCCGTGGATTCTCTTACTATCTTCCTCTCTTGTCCGAGATATGGGACTCCCCTTAATTTGGATGGTTTTGGGGTCCCTTCCCTCCCTCCCTCCTGACCCCTCCCTATCCTTCCTTCTTAAGCAGCCCTGATGGGACAGACTCACCCTATTCCTTCCATCCGCAAATGGGGAGACTCAGATCCCAGGGAAAGAGGAGAAGCCACGCTTTCCTCGAGAGGAAGAAAGGGGAAGAGGACAGGAACAGACTTATTTGACGAAGGAGCACTTCCTTTGGGGAACCAGACGCATTTCCTCTTGCCAAAGTCCACTTCCCTTCTAGGAATCCCAGCTCTGTGCGTTTAACCCTTAGCTGCTGTGTGGGGATTTACTTGGTCAGAGAAAAAAGGATCAGGGCTTCTCATACAGAGCCCCGCGTGGTTTTTACATATGGATCTTCAAGAAACCAATTTTGAATTACAAGTCTCAACTGTGCCCACAAAATAAATCGTGGAACATTCAGTGTCAGTTTATACAGTTCTGATTTTGTCAGGTGAAGGCTGTGCCTGACTGCCCCAAAAAAAGCTCCGTTCGGATCCTGCAGTTGCCCAGTGCCTTTGGGGGGAGGGAGGTGAAGGAACCAGCTCCCTCTCCCCAAAGGCGCTGGGCAATTGCAGGATCCGAACGGGGCTTTTGGGGGCAGTCAGGGACAGCCTTCACCTGACTGGCCCGATAGCCCTGCAGTGCCTCCCCAGCCCTCCGATCTGGCTGGGAAGCAGTGGTGGGATGTCAAAAATTTTAACTACCCCCCACCGTGACGTCATCACAGTGGGGCGAAGCTGACATCATGCTGTGGGTGGGGCCAAAGAAAAAAATAAAATAAAAATAACCACAACACAAACCCATTAATTAATTAATTAATTAATTAATTAATTAATTAATTAATTAATTAATTAATTAATTAATTAATTAAAAATTACATTAAAATACAACCCCAAACATAAATCAACCCACCCACCCCAAACACAAACCTGTCACTTACCTGTTAGTATAAGTGCCTGGGCAGCACCATGTTGCAAGATGGATATGGTCATCGTACCAGTTCTCTAGGATAATATGCCTTAATGTAAATGTAAAACAGCTATATCAGTGGTGGGATGTCAATGTTTTTACTACCCCGCCGTGACATCATCACAGTGTGGGTGGAGCTAACATCATGATGCCATGACATCATGGGCGGAGCCAAAATCATGATGTCATGATGTTGTGGGTGGGGCCAAAGAAAAATAATAAAAAAATAAAAATAAACACACACACACACCCCTCAACCCACCCACCCACCCACAGCACAAACCCATAAATAAATAAATAAATAAATACATTAAAATACACCCACCTACCCCAAACACAAATCAACCAGAGCTTTTAAACCAGAGCTTAAAGCTTATTCTGGCTAATCTTTCTCACACTAGGTCAGATGGAAGGAACTGCAGAATGAACTCACCACAAGATGGCTTCATTTTGGCACTTTTCAACAGTTAAAGAAGTTAGGTACTAACTAAGTCTTTGCCTAACCAGTTCTCTAGGATAATATCCCTTAATATAAATGTAAAACAGCTGTACCTCCTCAAGGGTTTTCCAATTGGAATAGCAATTGGAACAGCACAGGTGTAGCTTATTGATGAGGTAACTCCAAGACTTTGCTTAAAAACCCTAGGCCTGCCGGCTGCCAGGCCTTTTTAGGAACTGTGGTAGTACGTCAGTATAGGTAAAGGTATTAAATACACATTAAAATACACACAGACACACCTCATCCAATGGTGAGTCACTTACCATGGGGAGCAGGCTATAGGGACCTTCAGGCTAGCATCTTCTCTTCCTCCTCTCCACTTGGGAGGACAGCAAGGAGGCCGTGCATATGCGCCAAGCACTGTAGGCGTGCATGCACACCAAGTGCTTGGTGCGCATGCGCAGTGGGGGAACCAGTGAAAAGGTAAGCCCCAAAGGTGGTTCCCCCCAATAGCTGCTACCGGTTCCCCGGGACACTGGGAAAAGTTACTAGTGGTTCTGGTGAACTGGTGCAAACCTGCTACATCCCATCACTGGCTATACTGTACCTCCTTAAGGGTTCTCCAATTGGAACAGCAATTGGAACAGCACAGGTGTAGCTTATTGATGAGGTAACTCCAAGACTTTGCTTAACATCCCCAAGTCAGGCCTGCTGGCTGCCAGACCTTGGTAGTATGTCAATATAGGTAAAGGTATTAAATGCACATTAAAATACACACAGACACACACCACATCCAAAGGTGAGTCACTTACCCTGGGGAGCAGGCTATAGGGAGCTTCAGGCTAGCAGCTTCTATTCCTCAGGACAGCAAGGAGGCTGTGCATACGCACCAAGCACTGTAGGTGTGCATGCACACCAAGTGCTTGGTGCGCATGCGCAGTGGGGGAACCAGTGAAAAGGTAAGCCCTGAAGGTGGTTCCCCTCAAAAGCTGCTACAAGTTCTCCGGGACACTGTGGGGTCATGGGGATACATTGAGTTACAAAATAAAAATAAAAATTGAATTACAAAAGAGGCCATGGAACCAATCCCCCCCCCCTTCCCGGGTTTTACTGTAGATCTTTTGACTTGGTTGTGTAGCAGGTCAGAAGCTTTTAGAAATCCCAGGTACAGTACTTCTCTCTCTTCTGAATTTATCGCTTTGATATATTCTTAATTGTCTAACTCAAATCCATCACCTTTGACAATATTTAACAGTAATAGTTGCACACTTGTCAATTTCAAATTTCATTCCTAAGCCTTTACTAAATTTATTTGTAGTTTCCAGCATTTGATTCCTCTCAATATCTCTAATCCAAGATATGTCTGTACAGATAACCCGACTGTTTCCCTCAGGAAAGCTTGATTGGAAATCATACCAAGCCAGGATACTCTTAATTAATTATTTATTTATTCATTTATTTATTTCTTATTATTTTCTGTCAGTCTGTTTGACTCTTTCTTCTAAATCACCTCAGACCTCTCTTCTTTTCTTTCCAATTCCCTCAGGAATTCCAGCACCTTCCCTATCAATTATTCACTCTCAACCAATCACAGTCTAACATGCAAATTAGTTCACTTTAACATTCTGTTTCCAAGCCCTACTGCCCTGGCCTTGCCTTCACTTTTAACACAGCTACTTTTTATCCATTCATAATCACACTCTGCACGTGTTTTCATTCTTTTCTCCACTCTAAATACATCCATTCCTTAACGTGTCTTTTTGAGTTTTACTATACAGCTATGCACAATGCTACAATTTCTTTCTTGTGGGAAGGCATGTTGCCATTCTTATTACTATAATTTCTATTCAGGCATTCATAAAAAGCTGTCTTCGTTTTGGTAAATTCACATGTGCCCTAGACATGGAAGAAGAATAGTGACACTAATCTGACTGGAAATTTGTTTTATTAAATTGTTTACTTTGTGCTTTGCATCTTACCAGCATGGTTATCATTGGCAGTGTCAGGAAATGAGTTTACTCATGAGTAGGCCTTCTTGCCCACCAGTGGTTGCTTCCTGCTTCCAAGCTGCCACCCTCCACCTAAGCAACCCAGGATTCTAAATTGGTGTAGATAAGGTAACAGTAGCCAAATAAACACTACAAACATCTTCAATTTTAAATGTATATTGTAATCAGAGGGTTACAAAATAAAGTTTATCAAAAATTCAGAAAGCACATCAAAATAAAGAAGCACTTTAAAGACTAACTGCTATATTTTTATTGTTAGCTTTCATGGATCAAAATAAAGAAAGCTTCTCTAATTGAGAAAACTGAAGGGGGCCCCTTCTGGCTTAAGCACCTACATGTTTGCAGTTCACCCTTTCCTCAGAGCATAGGATCAAGAGGGTGTCTTGCCTCCTCCCTCTGGGTTATAGCTCCTTCCTCAGGGTCCACCTCCTTGCCATTCCCCTAAAGAAATTCACCCATTGCTCATATAACATGTCCCACATATTAGGTTTCACTTTTTCCAACCCATGAGGCCAGCATGTTTACACATTCCAATCTCTCTAAGGTATGTCTAAAGGTTCTCCCCCACATGGAAATCTCCATCTTAGGTCAAGGTCACCCTTGTTCAAAAGCCAGTCGTATCCAACTCTAGGGTTCTCATCTCTGTTTCATAGCCAAAGAGCCAGCGCTGTCTGCTTCTGCAGATGTTTCCATGGTCATGTGGCAGGCATGACTAGACACTGGAGTGCACAGAAACCGGTTTAACTTCCCAACTAGGTGGTCCTTATATACAGAATCTACTTGGATGTGGCTAAAACAAGGGCACAAATCCTCCCCTGACAGGCAGCTTCCTCCAGAACTGGAGATTTTATGTGATGACGAATGGAAAGAACAACAGATGGAGGTTGCAGAAGAATGGACTGCCTCAAGGAAGTGTACAGGATTGTCTCCAACACTGTATCTCAACCCTTTTAAGCTGGGGGCCAGGTTATGCTCCCTCAGACAGCTTCAGGGGCTAGACAGCCATTTTGCCCTTCCTCCACCACATGGAACTTCCAGATCTGGTGGAGGCGGTTGGGGGGGCATATGAAATAGTCCATGGACTGCAGTTTGAGAAATTGTTCATCTGTGTGGGTGACAAGCAATGGCTGCTCAAAGGCGCCTGTACAGAGCCATTATTAGAGCTTTTAAGCTAATTGGTAGAAAGTTTTAAGGTTAGGATCGCCCACCGTACTGCCCACCCTTTGGCGCCTCCTTTCCTCAGTTTTCTTTTTTCTTCCGATGTATCATCTGTGACTAAGTCCCAAAGTCATAGGAGTATAATCTAAAATAATGTATCATCTAGGAGTGCTGACTTGGGCTTCTGCTAATTGAAGTCCAAGAACACCTGGAGTGCCAAGGTTTACCATCACTAATCTAGGATCAGAGGCTTTTATCTTGAGGCCAAGATACCAAAGCATTATCTTATATATCATTTTATAACTTAATTTCAATTGTACAAAACCCCATATCATTTCCCAGTATGGTCCATTTCCTACTATGATTCTCGTGGTACACAACTCTGGAATCGAAAACATGAACAATTTCCCACCATATTATCAGGATAGGAAAGGTTTCTGTCCTGTATGGACTCTCTCATGCTTCAATATGAATTCTGAGCTAAAGATTTTCAACACTCTTGGCAGTAAAAAGTTTTTTCTCCCATGTGAATTCTCTCATGACTTGCAAGATATAAATTCCTTGCAAAAGATTCCTCACAGTCGCTTCTCTGCTGTGTGTACTCTCTTATGATCCACAAACTGTGAATTCCTTGTGAAATAGCTCCCACAATGCTTGGCATGTGTTATCAAACCAGTGCCATTCCCCACAGCAAGGTGAGACCTGTATAGCCTACTGCAATTCTAAAGTGGGGGTGCATTCTTGGAGCACAAGAACAGAGGACTGGTACATCTGAGAAGGAGGCTCCCTAATTTCCATACTGTGCACCTGACTGGTTCCAATCCATGATGGATGGATGGCCCAGTATCATGGGTCCTCAGGTGGGGAGAGAAGTGGATAAATTGCTGAGACCTGCCTTGCAAAGAGTTCGCTACTGGATTTGTAGTTTTGTAGTTCTTCCAACTAGGAGCCCTTTATGGCTTCTAAACTTAGAAAGGTTTTCTTGTTTTATATGTGCTTTCCTGAACTAAAGTTGTTTCATTTGCCTAAGAATTATTTTTGCTTCCTGTAACTAAGTTGTAACCTGCTTTTTCCACAATACAACGTCCTTTAAATGAAGTGGTGGCAGTCTGTTTTTCCTGTTGGCTACCTTCCAACACAATATAATATAAAATAAAACAATAACAACACAAATGAATAAAAATAAAAAAAATACAAAATTATTATTATAGCTTCCTGTTACATTTTCGCACATGTCTTCAAAACATTTAACAACACCCTGTGTTATATACAAAGTCCTGGTAACCGCAGGTTTGTCACAATCTCTCTATTGTTTCCAGAAACCCATATAATCTGGTACTGGTTTAACACCTTTAAAATCTACCAAGGTATGATTTACAAAGGGTCTCCATATCTCCCAAAACTTATTTTCCACAATAGTACCCTTCTTCTTTTTTTATTTCCCATGTAAGTTTATCATTTAAAGCAATTTCCCACATTTCTTTATACCATTCATCCAACCTTGTTACAGAATCACTTTTCCAATTCCTAGTAATGCATTGTCCTGGCACAGTTAACATTATAGCCAATAAGTCTTTTTTGTTCATATCTAAATTCATTTTATCTATTTCTGTTAGCAAGGCGGCACCTGACCCCAGTCTTAAGTTCAATTTTAAAATTTCTGACATTTCTTCTTCTATTTCCCCCCCAAAAATCTTAACCACTTTACAACTCCACCACATGTGTTCATATGTTCCCATGTTATCATTACATAGCCAACATTTGTTAGTTGTAGTATTATCCATTTGATGTAACCAAACTGGGGTCAGGTACCACCTCCACAACATTTTATAATTATGTTATTTTACTCTAACTGACAAACCTTTCATAATTCTCCCCCCCCCCCCATTTCTTATTCCAATTTATTTCTGAAATATTTATGTTCAAATCTTGTTCCCACATTTTTCTCAATGTCTTCTGGGGCATTCCTTCTTTATTCAATAGTCGATAAATTTTACTCACTAAACCTTTTATTTTCATTTCTCTCCTGTGCGGTCTCTATTGTTTATTTTAAAATTAATAAAAATATAATTTTTTAAAAAAAGGAATACATTGCCTTTGGCGGCGGCAGCAGTAACAGTGATGACAGGGCACTCTATTGTGCTGTGTAGATCCTGGATGAAGCCGATTATCTGGACTCTTTTTAGTCAGGATTCAGGCCTGGATATGGTACGGAAACGGCATTGGCCGCACTTGTGGATGATCTCTGGAGAGAGTGGGATGGTGGACATCCATCTGTCCTGGCTCTTCCTGACCTTTTCCAAAACATTATCCACACTACCTGCATTTGTATGGTTTATCTCCTGTGTGGACTCTCTTATGCTTCACAAGGTTTGAGGTCTGAGTAAAACATTTCCCACACTCCTGACATTTGTACGGTCTCTCTCCTGTGTGGACTCTAACATGGTTCACAAGGTGAGAATTCTGAGCAAAACATTTCCCACACTTCTGACATTTGTAGGGTCTCTCTACTGTGTGGACTCTCTTATGCCTCACAAGTTGATGAATTTCAGCAAAATATTTCCCACACTCTTGACATTTGTATGGTTTTTCCCCTGTGTGGACTTTCTTATGATTTACAAGCTGTGAACTATGAGCAAAACATTTCCCACACTCTTGACATTTGTATGGTTTTTCCCTTGTGTGGACTCTATTATGGTTCGTAAGATCTGAATTTTGAACAAAACATTTGCCACACTCCTGGCATTGGTATGGTCTCTCTCCTGTGTGGACTCTCCTATGCTTCAGGAGGTCAGAATTATGAGCAAAACATTTGCCACACTCCTGGCACTTGTAAGGTTTCTCTCCGGTATGTACTAAATGATGGCTCAGAAGGGTGGATTTCTGAGCAAAACATTTCTCACATATCTGGCACTTATATGGTTTATCCCCTGTGTGGACTCTCTTGTGCTTCCCAAGGCTTGAGATCTGAGCAAAACAGTTCCCACACTCATGACATTTGTACGGTTTCTCTCCTGTGTGGACTCTATAATGTGTCACAAGCTGTGAATTATGAGCAAAACATTTCCCACATATCTGGCATTTATATGGTTTCTCTCCTGTGTGGACTCTCTTATGCTTCAGAAGGTGAGAATTTTGAGCAAAACATTTTCTACACTCCTGGCACTCGTAAGGTTTCTCTCCTGTGTGCAATATCTGATGGCCCAGAAGGTTTGATTTCTGAGCAAAACATTTCCCACATATCTGGCATTTATACGGTTTATCTCCTGTGTGGATTCTCTTATGACTCACAAGATGTGAACTCCGAGCAAAACATTTTCCACACTCCTGACATTTGTACGGTTTCTCTCCTGTGTGGACTCTCTTATGCTTCACAATGGCAGAATTATGATTAAAACATTTCCCACATATTTGGCATTTATATGGTTTCTCTCCTGTGTGGACTCTCTTATGTTTCACAAGGTCAGAATTCTTAGCAAAACATTTGCCACATTCTTGGCACTTGTATGGTTTCTCTCCTGTGTGCAATATTTGATGGCCCAAAAGGTATGAGTTCAAAGTAAAACATTTCCCACATATCTGGCATTTATATGGTTTCTCTCCTGTGTGGATTCTCTTATGCCTCATAAGGTCAGAATTCTGAGCAAAGCATTTCCCACACTTTTGGCATTTGTAAGGTCTCTCTCCTGTGTGGACTCTCTTATGCGCCACAAGCAGTGAACTGTAGGCAAAACATTTATGACACTCTTGGCATTCATGCAGTTTTTTACCTCTATGCAATCTGTGATGGATGTGAAGGTTTGACTTCCAAGCAAAAGACTTTCCACACTCCAGGCATTTGTAAGGTTTTCCTTCTCTCTGGTCTCTTTGATGGCTCACAAAGTCTAACTTGCTATCTAAACATATCCTTGACATTTCACTTATAAAGTACTTCTTCCTACTATGGATCCTTTTGTGAAACATTAATGCCAGCTTTATGGTAAAATGCTTCCCGCACATAATGCATCCATAAGGCTTTCCTTGGAGATCACTTTCGTATTCTGTGGGGGTTCTCTGGTGTTCGACAAGCTCTAATTGATGCAGAAACCACTTTCCATGTTTGAGACATACATTTCTCTCTCTCCAGTTTTCTGCTGGGAAAAAGAACAAAGGCTGAAACATTTGAGCTTATACAACTTGGTGAAAAAGCAGAAATTTTAGATTTAAAACTCTATTGCAAAGCAATCTGATAGTCTTTTAAGTGCCACAACAGTTTCTCCTTCCCACCCTTTGTATTTCTTGTGTTATTTTAAGAGCTCATTTTTAGGACTGCAGTGGCTTTGTGGTTAAGACACTGAGCATGATGACTGTAAGGCCAGCAAGTCAGCAGTTTGAGATCCAAATGCTGTATGATGGAGTGAGTTCCCTTCATCTGTCCCAATGTCTGCCAACCTAGCAGTTGAAAAGCAAAAAAATTCCAAGTAGATAAATAGTTACCACTTTAGCAGAAATGTAACAGCATTTAATGCACTCTGGCATCTAGTAATTTTTGCCTCATGACCACAGAAATGTCTGCAGCAGTGTCTCATTGGTAGCAAACAGAGATGAGTACTACCTCCTAAAGTCGGACACAACTCTATGGCAGAGATATGGGCATTTTACTCAATTTTAATTTTTAGATACTCTAACATGGGCTTGTATGGGTCCTTTTGTTTTAGCCTTCTCAATAAGAATTAACTTTATATTATACTAAAATGACACAATTAACTTAGTTGTATTAAATCAGAAGATGACCAAAATTACTTAAAATAATTATAAAAATTAAAATAATAACAATAAAAACTAGCATATCCATAAAAGTTCCTGTTCTTTCTAAATAATACCACTTTCAGGTAGATTACTGACAAATGAATTTTCATTGGCAATGTGAGCAGCAGTGATGGAAATGTAAGGTCCAGTCTGAGTTCCAAAATGGAGACACCTTGTGTCATGTTAGTACAGTGCCATGGGATCACAAGTTATTCAATATGGAGTATGCTGGGTTAGTTAGAATTTTGCAGAAATGCAAAGGCCTGTTCCCTCACTGCTATTCGCATCCCAGGTGCAGGCTGGAAATCTTGCCAAGACCTCAAGGCCTGTATATTTTCTTAACCACAAGAGTTGGAATGTTTGACTGAATCAACATCCTGTCTATGGGAACAAAGAAGACTTTGTTTTGGGAACGGGGGAATGTTTTAATATATCATCTACTTTGATGGGTAGTACAATAAAACCCTGGTTTGTGATCACCCTGGTTTACGTTTGCCATGGTTTATAATGCAAAATCCATAGGAAATGACCTCCCAGCATATGACTTTTTTCCGGATTATGACCAGAAATTAGACAACTACCGCCATTTTACTCTAAAATGGCACCAGCTCCCACCGCCGGAAGTTTCAATTTATCACATACTGTTGTAGCGGTGGCGGGAGACTGCGGGGACCATATCTGCTCCATTCCAGTCTTTGTCCGAGGTCCCTCTGAGGCACTAAAGCCAGGAACATGCATAACCAGGAAGTTCCAGAGCAGTGCACGTTCCCAAATGAAGTGCCATGGGGGGACTTCAGATGAAGCCTGGAATGGAGCGGATATCATCCCAGCAGTCTCCCGTCGCCTGGGCTTCCCCAAGGGCCAGTCAAACCACTCAGGAAGCAACAGCAGCATGCAAATGGTAGGGAGATCGCTTCGTCGTTTGTTTTTCTTTTTACTGTTTGCTGTAGTTTTTTCCTCTCCCCTGGCACCTCCTGTGCACCTAAACCAATCAATCTCGACCTGAGAGTTGGGGGGGGGGGGAGAGAGAGGAGAAAGGAGGGGGTATTCTTAGGAGTTTCCCTTTTCTCTCTCGCACCTAAAGAATTCCCACTCTTTTCCACCAGAGCTTCTAATCAGATGGGGCTTTCGATCAATTGATGTGTGGTGGAAGATAAAAAAGGGCAATCTTCTAAAAACACCCTTTTCTCCACCCAATCCCAGCTGGTGGGGGCAATGGGGGTACGGGAGAGGATTGTGTCTGGCATTTTTTTTGGGGGGGTTAATTTTTCAATCCATTCCTATTAGAAAACCTGTTTTGGTCTATGACTGATCCAGTTTCCAACAAAGCAGTCAGAACGGACAACAACTGTAAACTGGGGTTTTACTGTACAGTATGTTGATTAGATGGTTCAGAAGCCATGTTCTATGATATAGACCAGTGATGGCAAACCTTTTAGAGACCAAGTTCCCAAACTGCAACCCAAAACCCATTTATTTACTGCCAAGTTGCATCATAGGAACAGGGTAAGAAGGAAACGCTCCCACTGGGTGGCTGAACAGAGGGGTAGGTCAAATTCTGTACTGGGGGGAAGGAGGAAGTGCTCCCCTTGGACTGCTGGGCAGAGGGGTAGGGTGAACTCTGTGCTGGAGGAGGAAGGAAGCGCTCTCATTGGGCTGGTCGATAGAGGGGTGGGACAAACTCTGTGCTGGGGTGACTGCATGGGTGCCCACAGAGAGGGCTCTGAGTGTCACCCCTGGCATGCTTGCCATCAGTTCGCCATCACTGATAGACAGATGGAACTAGTAGTTGTATGTGAATTCCTAGGTGCTAAGATGCTGACTGGGAGGCAGAAGGTCAGCAGTTCGATTCCCAAGTGCTACAGGATGGAATGAGCTCCTGTCTTTGTCCCAGCTACTGCCAACCTAGCAGTTCAAAAGCAAGAAATTGCAAGTAGAAAAATAGGGACCACTTCTGTGGGAAGGTAACAGCGTTCCATGCCCTCTGGTGTCTAGTCATGCCTACCACATGACCAGAGAAACATCTGCAGAAGCAGATAGCACTGGCTCGTCGACTTTGAAACAGATGAGCACTGAATGCTAGAGTCGGATACGACTGACTTTCGAGCAAGGGAAACCTTTACCTTTACTAAGGAGTCCATGCTCATCTAAGTTGTCAACATGATAACTTGGGTGTTAGTTAGATTACTTTGTTTTAATGGGGGAAACCTGTGTGTGGATTTCCCTGTAACCTTTTTGATTAGAAACTTTCTTTTTGGATTTATCTGAATCCTTAGAACAACAAACTACAACTAGTTTTATTATCTCCAAAGTCATGGTCTCGGATCACTTTAATTAAGTGGATTCCCAGGTTGCTGTATGGTGATTTGCAAGACCAGCATTTGACTGCTTGCTGTGCAAGAGTCACAAAGTTCCAGTTTTGGGCCAACTGGTATCAGGGCCCCCATGGGGAACATGGAGAGAGCTGATGGCAGAGGGTGCTAAGTGGCCATAATTGCTGACACCTTGGTTCTGAAAGTCAAACAAGAGCTTGCACTGAGCCTTTGCAGGGGAGAAAACATATTTTCCATGGAGAATGGCTCTGTAAGCTGAGCAGGCTTCTATCTATGGGTTTCCAACCTAAAGCCTGCAGGCCAGATCCAGCCCACTGTATCATTTCATGTGGCCCCCACCACTCCAAGGGCACCCAAGAAACAAAATGACTGGCCCTTTGAAGCTGGTGGGACAAAATGTCTGCCCTCATCATGCAGGCAGAGCAAAAGTCCAGCCCTCAAAGCTGATTGAGAGAGCATGACCTGGCCCCCAGCCTGAAAAGGTTGGGAACCCCTGCTCTGATCAAATTCTGTACTATTTCCCCATTACAGGGCTAGGACGGAGCCTTTTTCCATAACAAATTGGGTTTTCACGGGAACATGGGGGTGCATTCTTGGAGCATGAGACCAGGGGACTGGTACAACATCTGAGAAGGAGGCTCCCTAATTTCCATACTGTGCACCTGACTGGTTCCAATCCATGATGGATGGATGGCCTAGCATCATGGGTATCCTCAGGTGGGGAGAGAAGTGGATAAATTGCTGAGACCTGCCTTGCTAAGGGGTGAGAGTTCGCTACTGGATTTGTAGTTTTGTAGTCCTTCCAACTAGAAGGATCCCTTTATGGCTTCCAAACTTAGAAAGGTTTTCTTATTTTCTATGTGCTTTTCTGAACTAAAGATGTTTCTTTGCTGAAGAATTATTTTTGCTTCCTGTAACTTTGAATTGTAATCTCCTTTCTTTACAATACAACATCTTTTAAATGAAGTGGTTGGAGTGTGCTTTGCCTGTTTGACAGGATCAGGTCAGGATCTGTGAAAAGGTTAGCTAAAATCCTAGGATGCTCCACCTCAGGGTGCCAATTCAGGTGAATTCCAATTTACCTGTGGATCAAGGCTCTACTCATGAGTAAGGGAATCCTTACAGAGAACTGGGGCTCAGCACGTCTGGAGAGTCGCAGGTTGAGCTGGCCAGCATGACAGATCCTACAGTGTCTATTGTGAGTTGGGACACCAATCTAATACAGAAGCATAATTGTTCCCATCATTGTTACTAGTCCTTATTGCTCTGGTAACCACGGAGATCAGCATCGGCTGGGGAAAGAGTGGGGCCTTACCGATAGCGGATACATTTTTCCAGTTCTCCTCCATGACGTCCTTGTGTAGGACTATCTGGTCGGGCCCCAACAGTGCCCACTCTTCCCAGGTGAAGTACACGGCCACCTCCTCAAAGGTCACTGGACCCTAAATGGAAAAGAAAGCAAAGGTTTCAAAAAAAAATTAACCTCCTAAAGCAAATATAGTAATTAAAAAAATTAAAGAGTAGTGGCTGTAACAACTTATACCACAATGGCATTCATGAATGACATTTAAATTTGTGCACACATGCATTTAAATTTGTTTAAGTAAGTAAGCAGGATTTAGCAGTATTATCTGCAAACCCCAAAATGAGAATTAGTCGGCAGTCTGTCTCACATCTTCATATCCTAATTATATGTTGTGGATAGAAAGTTTAGCTGCTTTGCCTTAAGGATTATTTGACATTCCTCTTTCTTTGCTGGCATTCTTGGGATCTTGACTATGATTGTACATGTACAATTTTATGATCTTAGGGTTTTACTTCTAACAGTCTGTTTTTAAAGTCACTCTGACATTCTTCACAACTCAGTAAGTTTCTTCTCAAATGCCCTTAGGGTGACTGAGGATCATGTCAAGAACATTTCATTTATGACTCACAGACTATTTCATTGCATTCTATCCTGGTTAGCTCTGCCCACATAACCACAACTGCATGCCAAAAATGCAGATACTCTTCTTGTCTGCAGAGATGCCTTTCTGCCATTTTATTGAAAGTGTAGAAAGAGTATTTGATTTTAACCCCCAATTAGTCTGGCACTGAAGCATATAAAGTGAAGAAGAAGACAGGGCAGGATGAGGACCTTGCCGCCCCTCCCCCTGTGCCCACCCCAACATATTATATTGTAATGTAATGTATTGTCTGTAAGCCGCCCTGAGTCGCTACGGCGAGTGGGCGGCAATATAAATTTGAAATAATAATAATAATAATAATAATAATAATAATAATAATAATAATAATAATAATAATAATAATAATAATAATAATAATAATAATAATAATAATAATAATAATAATAATAATATTCAGCTTTACTATTGGAAGATAAGTTTACCAAGGACTATTCATCATCTTGACTATCAAGGATAAGCCTCTGAATCCCATTTGCTGGGGTACAACTGAGAGGTACCTGGAGGCATCTAGGGAACATCTATGAGAAACAGGATGCTATATTTGATTGACTTTAGTCTCACCAAGCACAGTTTCCCTTACTTTTATGGGTTCACGTTGTGAATGTGGAGATACAGAATCTGGCTCATTTGCTAGTCTGTGGATTACTACCAGAAACAAGATGACTTGAGTTTTGTCCAACGACAATTGACAAGAAGGTGGCTTCATTTTGACAGCCAGAGTTTGATCAGGACACAAAAGAAGAAGCGTTCCCACGGAAAGGCAAGACAGAGAGATCAATTCAGAATGAGTTCAAAGGGCAGGAAATTCTTTTCTGCTATCCCTGTATTCAGCTCTGTAAAACCTCAAAGCATTCACAGCTCTTTGTGCTTCATGTCACAAAAGAGAAACAAAATTCTTCACCATTTTCAATAGCCACATAAAATAGGTATATTCCCCACATCAAGAGAAACATGTAATTTGAACTTCCTATAGAAGCATTGAACCTGTACAATATTTCATTAAAAAGAAATGGCCAGCCTCATTCAGAATTAAAATGGGATTCCAAATACACAGACTGTCTTTTTATCATCTTATCCGTGCCTGGTTTGCTTCTTCTCCATCATAAGGAAGATACGACAGAATACACGTTGTTGGCATCCTGAAAGTCCCTGTAGGGGAAAACCAAGGAGGTGGGAAGCCAGATATATGATATCCTCTTATATAAAGCTCACAATCCTAAAAATGCATACTAAAATCTCAATCCTAGAACTCAAGAGGATTCACATTCCAGTAAAAGGCTTTGATCCATAAAGTAAAAAAGTATGCCCCTCTTAAGAGCATGCATAAAAAGAAATCCAAGAGGGCTACTGAATGTTAAAAGAAGTCTATCCTCTTCAAAGTATTAAAAGCAGTCTAGAGACCACCTATGCAGAAAAATGAAGCACACCCAAACACAAAACAACAATACTTTATACAAGCTTTATCCTTATTTATCTGACTCCATGATTGATAAAATGGGACAGAAAATCTGGCTGGGTATCCCTTGTGATGGTTGCTGCTTAATGGCTCTCATCATGGTGATTAGCCACGAAGATTGTCCTGGGAACAATATATTGCACTGGCCTTTCATCGGCCTTCCACATCACACCCCATACTTCTGATCCAGCTCCGTGTGTCACTTTCTGGTCCTGAGTCCTTTTGGCTGCCTGACATGTGATGTTGATTAATTGGCAGTAGGGTCTACTCCATGACTATAGTAGGATGATCTGGCCAGCCTTGGAATATTTCTACAGATGTAGTTTAAAATCACATTCCTCATTTTTGTTGCTACATCACATTGCTGATTCACATTTCGCTTTTGAGCAGTTAAGACTTTGAACATCAAAGTTGAAATGTTCAGATTGTATTCCATTCATCATCAGCGAGATCACAAAAATCTAATCAGTTTCCACATACAGTGGATGGAGAATTTTGAGTTCAGTTTCTTTTGAATAAACCATTAAAACCAAAAGCACAGCAATGTGAACAGTCATGTAACCAATGAAAAATTATGGAGAGTTTTAACACTTGTGGCATATAAGCAGCTAAAAACAAGAAATTAATGCATCAAAAAAGTGCAACTAACCAAACTTAATGACAGATGTGCCAAAATATCCCACCTCATCTCATGCACTGGGAAAATACTTATTTAACAATTCCATATTGCAAGCAAATCCAGAATAAGAGCATTGCAGTCCATAATGGCAAAGAATAACATTTATGGTGAAAGACTGTTGGAAACTCTTATACACTTATTCCTCCCATAAGAAAATAAATGGAAAGAGAGATCAGCATAAAGGGAAAATATCAAACAATGTCAAACAACTGACAGATCTTAGACCAATCTTCAAAATGGAAGAAAAACCAAACATAGAAACAGTCATTTTGTTACTGTCATTTTTCCCCATTAGTAAACAGAGATCAGGTCAGGAAAGAGCAGGCCTTACCAAGAGATAATACAGTTTGCCAATTCTCCTCCATGACTTCCTTGTGCAGGGCCCTCTGGTCAGTACCCAGTAGTGCCCACTCCTCCTCCGTGAAGAACACGGCCACCTCCTCAAAGGCCACTCGACCCTAAATGAATGAGAAAACAAGGGGTTCTAAGGAGATTTCACAATAATAACTTCCTTAGTAGGAAACAGCAATTAAAGAGATATGGATGGATCCTATATTGTAAATTCTTGCCTTTCATGAATATCCTTCAAAACCTTTTTATTGGAGGAAATTTTTTTCCAAAAACTACTAGTTGGTTAAGGGACTGCAGTGGCTCAAGTGGAAAAGACACTGAACTTGATGACTGAAAGGTTGGTAGGTCAGCAGTTCAAGACCCGAGTGCTGCATGACGGAATGAGCTCCTGTCTCTGTCCCACCTCCTGCCAACTTAGCAGTTCAAAACCAAAAAATTGCAAGTAGATAAATAGATCCACTTCGGTGGGAAGGTAAACAGTATTCTGTGCACTAAGGTGTCTATGCGTGCCTGCCACATGTCCATGGAAGCATCTGCAGATGCAGACAGCGCTGGCTTTGGCTATAAAAAGAGATAAGTACTTAACCTTAGAGTCGGATATGACTGGCTTTCAAGCAAGGGTGACTTTCAGCTTTTTTTCCCTAGTTGATTGGTTAATGTTCTCCCTCCAGAAACAGCAGCCCAGAACCCCATTTACTAAGGAACAACAGAGGGAGGGAAACAGTTACTGACAACTGACCTGTTTTGGGAGCTTCTTGGAGACATCTAGGGAGGTTCTGTAACTAACCAGAGGCCAGACTAGATGGGCCTTTGGTGTGATCTTGGAACTCTCCTCTTTTATTTCTCCCACAAGAAAAATAAATGGAGGCAGAATCTTCTCAATATAAGGGAATGACATCAAACAACTGACAGATCTTGGACCAGTCATCAGAACTGAAGAAAAACACTCTCTTTCCCCATTAAACAACATAACTTTTCCTACCTGATCTGGTTCTGCCACATTAAAAGGAAAACTGAAGGGAATGCTTGTTTCTAGCATCCTTCCGCCTCCTATGGGAGAGATGACAGAGCTGGGAGTCAGTCCTATGAGCTCCTCTCCAAATTAAGATTCTACTCAAAAAAATACTTCTGAAAAAACTAAAGCTTTTCAGCTCAATGGGATTCACTTCTCAGGAAAATACCCTAGTTCCCATAGTAATACAATAGAACCTCAGATAACGTTATGACTTGGTTCCACAAGTCCCGTCGTTATCCGGTTTTTAAGGTTGTGCGATACATTGATCACACAATGTTAAAAAAAGCCCTGTTTCCCTGGAGGCTGCAGGAAGCCAGAACGTCGGGATTTGAATCTTGACATTTTGGCTTGCTGCAGCCTCCAGGGAGGTGGGGGAACTTTGGAAACAGCTTGGATCGGGTCTCCCCACCTCCCTGGACCCGGCGGGGGCGTCAGAGACCCCAAAATTGGTAAAAAAAAAACCCGACAATTTTTTTACCAATTGTGGGGTCTCTGACACACACACCCCCCCCCCCCCGGGTCCAGGGAGGTGGGCAGACCCGATCCAAGCTGTTTCTGGGCTTTCCCGACGTCCTCAGCCAGTGCAGCAAGCCAGAATGTCAGAGTTCGAATCCAGTAATACCCTGGATATTATACAGTAATACCCCGGATAATGCAAGTACCGGATAGCGCTAAAACCGCATAACGTTACAAGATTTTCGGAAAAATCTTGTATCGAATAACGCGATTTTTAATGTTATCTGATACAGTCGTTCTTAGCAGCAGGGTGGCTGGAAAGCTGAACGGTGTTCTCCGTTCAGCTTCCCAGCCACCCTGCAGCTACGGAGGCAGGGGTGGGGAGGCTGGAAAGCTGACGGGGGGCTCCCCCGTCGGCTTCCCCAGCCACCCCACAGCTGCGGAGGCAAGGGCGGGTGGCTAGAAAAGCCGACAGGGAGTCCCCGTCAGCTTCCCCAGCCAGCCTGCAGCTGTAGATCGGGTCCTCTGATCTCTCTGGAGCAGGCAGGGGACACGATCCAAGCTGTTTCTGGGCTTCCCCGACGTCCTCAGCCAGTGCAGCAAGCCAAAACGTCAGGGTTCGAATCCCGACATTCTGGCTTACTGCAGCCTCAAAGAGGGTGGGGGAACTTCAAAAATAGCGCGCATCGGCTCTAGGGAGGTCGGGAGACCTGATGCGCGCTATTTTTGAAGTTCCCCCACCCTCTTTGAGGCTGCAGCAAGCCAGAATGTCGGGATTCGAACCCTGACGTTTTGGCTTGCTGCACTGGCTGAGGATGTCGGGGAAGCCCAGAAACAGCTTGGATCGGGTCTCCCCACCTCCCTGGACCCGGCGGGGGGGGGGGGTCAAAGACCCCACAATTGGTAAAAAAAACTGGACTTTTTAAAAACCTATTTTGGGGTCTCTGACCCCCCCCCAGCTGGGTCCAGGGAGGTGGGGAGACCTGATCCAAGCAGTTTCCAAAGTTCCCCCACCTCCCTGGAGGTTGCAGCAAGCAAAAATGTCAGGATTCAAATCCCAACGTTCTGGCTTCCTGCAGCCTCCAGGGAAACAGGGCTTTTTTTAACATTGTGTGATCAATGTATCACACAACGTTAAAAACTGGATAACAACGAGACTTGTGGAACCAAGTCATAACGTTATCCGGGGTACTAGTGTACGCATCTGTCATTTTATTCTATATACAACAGCCTCTAGCTAAGTCCCATATCTACTTACTTCCTGCTTGGCAAAAAACGTAAGAGCCCATTGTAGAAAACTTCTGAAAAGTCAAGATATTTCCATTTTAGTAAGAGCAAGGTGAAAAATGCAACACAATAACAACTATGTCTCATTTCCAAATGAAAGGCAGAACATCACAAAGCTGTAAAGGGAAAACAAGACATGGGGAGTTATTCCTTCAACCTAACAGCCACAGACCAAAGAATCAGAAGATGAAGCTTCTTCCCCAAACTGATCCATTGCTCATTATTGAGATCCATTTTTAACACAAATCCTCTATATGTAAGCCTTCTCGCTGGGTTTCTTTTATACTTTATTTTAAAAATAGGTTTGCATGAAAGTTACTTTCTTGGTGGAAGAAACCTTCATCTAACCAACACCTGGCTTTTAAAAGTCTAGGAACTAATCAAAGCATTGCTTCTGTTCATACTATCTACATGCAGTACAGTATTCTTATGGACCTGCCACTTGTAATTTATTTTAAGCACCTTCCTTCTACATTCAGTATCCCGGGCAATGGCAACCTTGTGACTTTTTTGAAGCATAACACATGAGATTGGAGTTCTATCCCCAAGTACCACATCTAGAAGGGAAAAGATCTACACAAGACAGTATCCTGGTTCTGGAAATGACATTCCTCTCCCCCATGTCCCATATTTGCTATATACCACTGGCCTTTCTTTTTAATTCTTCTAGCTAAAATATACAGAATCATAATCAGTATTTTTTTTCCTTTAATGGGCCCAGTGCTAAGGTAAAGCAAGGTCACTGTATCTAAATTGCAGGGGACAGAGAGAAGACAATATCCAACAGTGACAGCCCCCTGGTTTCTCTCTGAATACCCCTGGCCTTCCTTTTCTTTTGGTGACAAATCTGTGTGATAGGCATGCTTGTCTGTCATTCTGTTTCGTTACTCTTTACCTCATTGCTTTGTTATCCATTTGCCTTGTGACATCTTGACCCCATGCATCTGGTCTATATAAACCATGCCTGGTTTACTCCTTTGTCTGAAGAAGTGGACTTGATCCATGAATGCTCACAGTAAAGATATAGCAGTTAGTCTTTAAAGTGCTGCAGTGCTTTTATCTTTATGTTCTGATATGCCTGAACCACAGAGTAACATGTCTACTATTACAAAAAAAATAAATCTCTGTGTGTCCTTCATCTACCTATGAACCTAGTGAAGTAAACCTGTTGCCCTCCAATAGAACTGGTAGAAAAACCTGTCCCTTTCCAAAGTACCAGGGGAGTACACTGGTGGCGCAGTGGTTAAACTGCTGTACTGAAGCCAAAACGTTGAGTTCGATCCTAACAGGACCTAGGTGTGCTTAGGCTTCCAAGGAAATGAATACCCAGCACTGATGGGGGCAAAAATGCTAATTAACTTGTGAACCACTCAGAAAGTACACTAAACGTTATGGGACAGTATACTAGTGTAGTTGATATTGTTAAATACAGTACTGTATTGGAATTTGCCAATGGTCTTGTGAATTTAGCCTTTGAGCCCTAAAATGTCTTGGATCATCCCAACCTTTCTCCGTGGCCTCTCCAATCTAGCTGCCTCTCCTACTCAAGATATGGGGTTCCCCTTCATTTGGATGAGTTTGGGGTTCCTCTCCCTCGCCCTCCACTTCTCCCTCCCCAATTACATCCTATTCTTCCCTCTTAGGTAGCCCTGATGAGACGGACTCACTCTATTCCTTCCAGCCGCAAACGGGGAGACTCGGATCCCAGGCAAGGAGAAGCCGCACTTTCTTCGGGAGGGAAAAAAAGGTAGGACAGGAACTGACTTATTTGACGAAGGGGCACTTCCTTTGGGGAACAAGACGCATTTCCTATTGTCAAACTCCACTTCCCTTCTAGGAATCCCAACTCTTTAAGCTTAACCCTTAGCTGCCATGTGGGAATTCTCTAACTGAGACAAGAGGAACAAGCAGTGGTGGGCAGCAAAAATTTTCGCTACCATGTCGTGGGCAATCTAGTCATGCTTGCCATATGCATACTTCTGCAAACACAAGCAGCATTGGCTCTTTGGCTGTAAATGGAGATAAGCATTGTACCCTCTAGAGTCGGATATGACTGGCTTTTGAGCAAGGGAGACCTTGAACCACTTGCAGAGACAAAACCTGATAGGGCAGGGCAGGGAGGTTGGTGCAGCCACCCAATTTCGCTACCCTGCCCCCTGATCAGAGGCCACCCAATTTTGCAAAAAAAAAAAAAAACAAACCCCTTCCCGGTGGTGTGTGCGCGAACCTATTGCTGCCCACCACTGGGAACAAAGCTTGTCATACAGAGAGCCACATGGTTTTTACGTAAGGATCGTCAAGAGACCACTTTTGAATTACAAGTCTCACCTGGGCCCACAAAATAAATCATGGGGCGTTCAGGGTCGGGGTCTACAGTTTAAATTTTTTGAAGTGGTAACTGTGTTAGTCTGTGGCACCTTAAAGACCAACTCTTGTGTTTAAATATGAGCTTTTGTTGCTTAAGTTCACTTTGTGAGATATTTTGGAGGAGTTTCATAGGTTCAACGTGAGATAGCTTGGCAGTACATAAAAATATAAACCCACAGACCAAAGAATCAGAAGAAACATCTTTTCTTTCAACTGATTCTTTGCTCATTATTCATATCCATTTTTAACCCAAATCCTAAACACAATCCTTCTCCGTGAGTTTCTTTTATACTTTGTTACTTTAAAACTAAGTTTGCATTCAAGTTACATTCTTGGTTGAAGAGACCTTTGTATAACCAACATCTGGCTCTGAAAAATCGAGGAATTAATCAAAGCAGTTCTTCTGTTCATACTATCTACATATTCTTGTGAACCTGCCACTTGCAATTTATTTTTATACACCTTCCTTCTACATTTAGTACCCCGGGCAATGGCAACCTTGTGGCATCTTTTATTTTCTTTTAGGCATAATACATGAGATTGGAGTTTCATTCCGAATTACCACAGCTAGAAGGGGAAAGATCCACACAAGACAGTGTCCTGGTTCTAGAAATGACATTCCTCTCCCCCATGTCCAACATTTGCTATGTCCCATATTTGCTAAACATCCCAGGTGTTTTCAATTCCTCTGTCCCAGCTCCTGCCAACCTAGCAGTTTGAAAGCAAGAAAGTACAAATAGATAAATAGGTACATGCCTGCCACATGACCACGGAAATGTCTGGAAAGACAGAAGGGAGTTAATATAAGTCAGGAACATAAGAAGAGCAGATAACCGAAAATTAAATTAACCAAGTTATTTAAAAATTGAATGTGAGTAAAACACCTGAAGATGGATTGCCCGCGAATTCTATAAGGAATTTAAAGAAATAGTTATTCCAAAGCTTAAGAAGTTTAATTACATATTGGAAGGAGGATAAATACTGAGTTTGTGGTATAGGTCTATAATAGTCTTGATCCCAAAGCCTGGAAAGAACCCAGAGAACCTGGATGCTTATAGACCCATTTCATTAATAAACCAAGACACCAAAATATTTACTGCAATATTGGCAAATAGATTAAACAGTTTCATGACCGATTATATAAACAAAGATCAAGCAGTTCTTGAATGGTGGTTTCAACAAGAGTAGTAGATTTAATGGATATATTTAATCAAAATAAGGAGAAGATTGATTAGATATTTTTAAAGCATTTGATTCACACCAATGGGTAACAATTAAGGAGATAGTTAAGAACTATGGCTTTGGAATAAAGTTTAGAAAGGTAACAGAAGAGCTATATCATCAAGGTTCTGCCAAAGTGCGAGTAAATGATGGTTTGACATATGATATAAAGCTTGAAGCTGGGACAAGACAAGGCTGTCCCTTATCACCAATATTGTTTATTATAGCCATGGAACCGATAGCAAGAGCTGTAAGGGAAGATAGAAACATTGAGGGAATAGAAGGCACAAAAATTAGTCTGTATGCAGATGACATACTGGTGATAATGAAAAATCCTATTAAAGGTTTAGAAAGAGTGCAAATACATCATATTTAATTTGAGGATGTGACGGGTTTAAGAATAAGCTGGGGAAAGTCTGAAGCAATATTCTGTAATATAGAAAAAGAAGAGCAGATTTATCCTTTATTTTTAATTCCTCTATCCCAGCTCCTGCCAACCTAGCAGTTCGAAAGCAAGAAATTGAAAATAAATAGGTATCACTTTGGTGGAAAGGTAAACAGCTTTGACTTTTTTAAAGTAATGTAAAGTTTTTATCTTCTGATAGTTTATGGCAGTTGTTCTGATTGTTGTTGTGTAGTACTGTTTTGCCAATGAGGTGGTATGATTGATTGATAAATAGATCAACAAATTGATAGGTAACTTGAAAAAAATTAAAGCAGTGAATCTGAAAGACAGATAATAGATCTGAAATAGTCCTTCTATTTTTTTCATGAAGCAATCCAGACATATGACATATGACTTTCAAAAGATCACTTTTCATTTTAAACAATTGACTTTTATTATAAGAAAGAAGGGCATAATTAAGCTGAACATACACTTAATATTGAACAAGAAATTATAAACTACAATTAAGTTAAGCATATGGATTGACACAAGACAACCATATATCAAAACAACTGCCAGACTAAGTTTGTGAGTAGAAAACATCTTCAAACTATAAAGTGGCTGGCGTTGAATGCTTTATTTCCCAGCTCTGAAGTATGAAGGAAGGTGCTTATGCCTAAAAATAAATTGCAAGTGGCAGGTTCATCGCGAGCGCACCAAGGGCCTCTCTTAGCGCTGCAAACTTTGACTCAAAGGAGGCTCTGAAAATTTCCCCAAAGCAGCGATGGGCTTTAGCAAAGGTTGCTGAGGGGATAGGATCAAGCAAGAGGCTGCTCAGAGCAGCCTGGACAAAGTGCGGTCGCTGCCTCCACCACTGCTGACATCAAGCAGTGGGGGTGGGTGGGGGTGCAGCTCATGGTGGGCCCAAGTGCTCACCGTGGGACACATTAATGATATGCAGGGGCCGAATTGGGCTCATGGGCCATAGTTTATGTTCCCCTGCTCTGCTGTGTGGACTCTATCATGGTTCACAAGTTGAGCATTCTCTGCAAAACATTTCCCACAATCCTGGCATTGGTATGGTCTCTCTCCTGTGTGGACTCTCTTATGTTTCATAAGATCTGAATTCTGAACAAAACATTTCCCACATTCCTTGCATTGGTATGGTCTTTCTCCTGTGTGGATTCTCTTATGCCTCAGAAGGTCAGAATTTTGAGCAAAACATTTGCCACACTCCTGGCACTTGTAAGGTTTCTCTCCAGTATGTACAAACTGATGGACCCGAAGGATTGATTTCCGAGCAAAACATTTCCCACATATCTGGCATTCATATGGTTTATCTCCTGTGTGGACTGTCTTATGCTTCCCAAGGCTTGAGGACAGAGCAAAACTCTTCCCACATTGTTGACATTTGTATGGTTTCTCTCCTGTTTGGATTCTCGTATGTGTCACAAGTTGTGAATTGTGAGCAAAACATTTCCCACATATCTGGCATTTATATGGTTTCTCTCCTGTGTGGATTCTCATATGACTCACAAGTTGTGAATTCCGAGCAAAACATTTCCCACATATTTGGCATTTATATGGTTTCTCTCCTGTGTGGATTTTCTTATGCCTCACAAGGTGAGAATTATGAGGAAAACATTTTCCACACTCTTGGCATTTGTAAGGTTTCTCTCCCGTGTGGACTCTCTTATGCGCCACAAACAGTGAACTGTAGGCAAAACATTTATCACACTCTTGACATTCATACAATTTTTTACCTCTGTGCAATCTGTGGTGGATCTGAAGACTTGACTTCCAAGCAAAAGACTTTCCACACTCCTGGCATTTGTAAAGTTTCTCTTCTCTCTGGACTCTTTGATGGCTCACTAAGTCTAACTTGCGATCTAAACATATCCTCGACATTCCACTCATAAATTGCTTCTTCCTACTATGGATCCTTTTGTTAAACATTAATGCCAGCTTTATGGTAAAATGTTTCCCACACATAACGCATTCGTAGGGATTCCATTGGACATCACTTTCGTCTTCTGTTTGGGTTTTCCGGTGTTTGGCAAGCTCTAATTGATGTATAAACAGCTTTCCATGTTTGAGACATACATTTTTCTCCCTCCAGTTTTCTGCTGGAAAAATGAACAAATGCAGAAAAGTCTGAGCTGAAGAAACAAACAGATATACAGTACAGGAAATAATACTACTTGGCAAAGAAGCAGAATTTGCAGTATGAAAACTCTAATGCCAGGTAATCTGGTAGGCTTTTAAGTGCCATAACAGTTTGTTCTTCCCACCCTCCTCTGCTTTAATCTTGCCATCATATTTCCAGATGTATTTAAGAAAACCAAGAGAAACTGCTTGTTTTACTTCATCCGGCCCTGGTACCTACATTACACTCTGTTAAGTTCCAGCTAAAGATTTTTGTAATTCTTGCGTTATTTTAAGAGCTGTATTAGATCCTTTTAGGACTACAGTGGCTTAGTGGTTAAGACAGTGAACATGACGACCATAATGTTCGCAGTTCGAGACCTGAGTGCTGTGCAACGGAGTGAGCTCCCATCATCTGTCCAACTCCTGCCAACCTAGCAGTTTGAAAGCAAGAAATTGCAAGACTGCATATACTCGACTACAAGTTGTCCTGAATATAAGTTGAGGTGCCTAATGTGGACCTATAAAACTAGCAAAATAGATTCACCCGAGAATAAGTCAGGGGTGCAAAATGCAGCAGCTGCTAGTGAGTTTCAATAATTAAAATACATGAAAATACAGTAAAATTAATCCATTTAGACATTTGTGTGGATATGTTTCTGAGTGTTTACACTGACCCTAGTATAAGTCGAGTCCCGTTTTTGGATTTCATGGGGGTGGGTGGGTAAAAAACCCGACTTATACTCAAGTATATACGGTAGGTAAATAGGTACCACTTTTGTGGGAAAGGCAACAGCATTTTGTGCACTCCAGCTTCTACTCATTCCTGCCACATAACTCCAGAAACATCTGTAGGAGTGGCTCTTTGATAGCAAAAAGAGAAAAGTACCACGACCTAGAGTCAGAAACAATCCTATGACATTGATATGAGTATTTTACAGAATTTTAATTTTTAGCTACTCTAACATGGGCTTGTATGGGTCCTTTTGTTTTAGCCTTTTCAATAAGAATTAACATTATACTACAGTAAAACTCCATACAACAAATGCATTATACAGCAAAAAAAATCATACAACGAAGATTTTGAAAAAAATGGTGCATGGTACAATGAAAATTGTCGTTGTACATGCAATGCATACGCCCCAGGATGCATTGCGCCTGGGAGGTTTTAAAGCGTGGAACGAGGAATTGTGTGGAGGGTGAGGAAGCGACTCTTGAGGAGACCCCACTGTCACTCGCTCACCCCTCTTCCGCACTTCTCTCCACAAAGGCATAAAGGTAAAGGTAAAGGTTTCCCTTGCTTGAAAGTCAGTCGTATCCGACTCTAGGGGTCAGTGCTCATCTCTGTTTCAAAGCTGAAGAGCCAGCGTTGTCTGTTTCTGCAGATGTTTCTGTGGTCATGTGGCAGGCATGACTAGACACCGGAGTGCACGGAACGCTGCTACCTTCCCACCGAAATGGTCCCTATTTATCTACTTGCAATTTCTTGCTTTCAAACTGCTAGGTTAGCAGGAGCTGGGACAAAGACGGGAGCTCATTCCGTCCTGTAGTACTCGGGAATCGAACTGCTGACCTTCCGCCTCCCAGTCAGCGTCTTAGCCACTTGAGCCACTGCAGTCCCTCCACAAAGGCATACCTACTCTTTACCCCGGTTTCTTTTGCCCGGGACTGTTCAACTGCTTCTGAAAAGCAGGGCAGTATGGGGGAGGTGGCTGCTGCTAACTGTGCCAACCCAAGAGATATTGCCTCTTTCTCTTACTAAAGAAATAGACTTTAATGGGGGCAAGAAGTATACAGTATATTGATGTCCTGAATAAATGCAGTCAATTTTTGTATTGCAGCGTTCATCTTAACCTGCATGCCACATTAAAGTTCTCTTTCTGATAACTGCTTCCCCCACCCTTCCAGTCCTGCCTTTCAAAGGCAAGCGCCTTTGCCATGCCCTTCTCCGAATCTGGCGGGGGACTGGGCCAGCTGGTGGAGCTCCTCTCTCCGGCCAAGGACCCCCATCGCTGCCCTCCTTCCCGCATTGTGGAAAAACGTAGAGGACCTCCACCCCACCCCAGTCTCTTTCTTCTCTGCTCTCCTTTGGAGGAAACCATGAGGCACGGAGAGGGACTGGGACGTAACGGCACCTGAGGTGACCATGAGGAGCTATGTGTGTGCCTTTGAGAGAGAAAGAAAGGAGCCCTCTTCCCCAACAATCCTGTCCCTCCCTGTCTCCTGACAAGGTGGTTACAAAAGGAACCTTCTTCGTTGGAAGCCTCTTCGCCCAGCTCAAGCCAACAGGGAGGGAGGGATTTGAGGAAAGAAGGATCCTTTCAGCCTGTTTTCCATCCTTTATCCCACCACCAGCCAGGGAGGGTCCTTTCAGCTTGTTCCCACCCTTCACCCCACTGCTGCTAACCATCAGGAGGTGGGGACGGCAGGATCAGGTGAGATCCACAGGACAAGAGAGCTCCTTTGGAAACCGTCCTTTCAGCAGGGGAGAAAACATATTTTCTCTGGGAAATGGCCCTGTAAGCTGAGCAAGCTCTTATCCAGGGGTTCACAACCTAAGGCCTGTGGGCTGGATCTGGCCCACAGCACCATTTTATGTGGCCCCAACATCACTCCAAGGGCATTCAAGAAACAGAATGGCCACCCCTTTGAAGCAGTTGGGACAAAATGGCCACCCCCATCATGCAGGCAGGGCAAAATGGCCATCCAGCCATCAAGGCGGACTAAGAGAGCATGTCTCAGGCCCTGGATTGAAAAGGTTGGGAACTCCTGCTCTGATCAAATTCTGTACCAGTTCACCGTAACACAGCTAGGACGGAGCCTTTTGCCATAACAATCTGGCTATTCACTGGGACTTGAGAAGAGGGACCACATATTGTTCCGGTGAGAAGAGGCCCTGGGGTGTTATCAAACCAGTGCCATTCCCTACAGCCAGCTGAGGCCTGTGTATCCTACTGCAATTCTAAAGTGGGGGTGCATTCTTGGAGCATGAGACCAAGGGGCTGGTACAACATCTGAGAAGGAGGCTCCCTAATTTCCCTACTGTATACCTGATTGGCTCCAATCCATGACGGATGGGTGGCCCAGCATCATGGGTCCTCAGTTGGGGAGAGAAGTGGATAAATTGCTGAGACCTGCCTTGCTAAGGGGTGAGAGTTCGCTACTGGATTTGTAGTCATGTAGTCCTTCCAACTAGAGGGAGCCCTTAATGGCTTCCATACTTAATAGCTTCAAACTTTTCTTGTTTTCTATGTGCTTTTCTGAACAAAAGATGTTTCATTTGCCTAAGAGATATATTTGCTTCCTGTAACTTTGAAATGTAACATGCTTTTTCCACAATTCAATGTCCTTTAAATGAAGTGGTTGGAGTGTGTTTTTCCTGCAGACTGGATCGGGTCAGGAGCTGTGAAAAGATTAGCTAAAACCCTGGATTCTCTGCAACAGGACACCAATTCAGGTGGATCCCATTTCAGGAATAAGGGAATCCTTACAGGGAACTGGTGCTCCGTACAACCGGAGGGTTGCAGGTTGACCAGGCAAGCATTACAGATCCTACAGTGTCTATTGTGAGTTGGGACACCAATCTAATACAGAAGCATAATCATTCCAGTTATTGTTACTAGTCCTTGTTGCTCTGATAACCACGGAGATCAGCATCAGCTAGGGAAAGAATGGGGCCTTACCGATAGCGGATACATTTTTCCAGTTCTCCTCCATGACGTCCTTGTGCAGAGCCTTCTGGTCAGGATCCAGCAGTGTCCACTCCTCCCAGGTGAAGTACACGGCCACTTCCTCAAAGGTCACTGGACCCTAAATGGAAAAGAATGCAGGGCTTTCATAAAAATATCCCCCTAAAGCCAAAATAACAATTAAAGAGTACCGACTGTAACTTTTACCCAGTTTTACATTCATGAATGCCATTCTCAGCTTTACCATTGGAGGAAAAGTTTACCAAGGACTATTCGTCATCTTGACTACCAAGGATAGGCTTCTGAATCCCATTTGCTGGGGAACATCTGAGAGGTTTCTGGAAGCATTTAGGAAGCCATTATGTGAAACAGGATGCTATATTTGATTGGCTTTAGTCTCACTGAGCACAGTTTCTTTTGCTTTCTTAGTGTTCATGCTGTGAATTTGGAGAGATACAGAATCTGGCTCATTTGCTAGTCTGTTGATTACTACCAGTGTCATATACCAATGAGGACTTGAGTTTGACCAATGACAAAGCTAAGAATGGGTCTTCATTTTGGTAGTCCAGGGTTTGGTTAGGACACGAAAGAAGTTTTCCCACAGAAAAGAAAGTCAGAGAGATCAATTCAGAATGAGTGAAGAGGGCAGGAAAGTATTTTCTGCTGTCCTCATATTCAGCTCTGAAAAACCTCAATCCATTGACTGTGCTTCAAGTCAGAAGGGAATCAAAATTCTTCCCCATGTTCAATAAAATAGGTAGCGCTATTTCCCACATCAAGAGAAACGTGTTGTTTGAGCTTCCTATAGACGCATTGAACCTGGGCAGTATTTCGGTAAAAAGAAATGGCCAGCCTCATTCAGAAGTAAAATGGGATTTAGGATTTCAAAAACACAAGCTGTCTTTTAACTATCTTATCCTTGCCTGGTTTGCTTCTTCTCCATCAAAAGGAAGAGGTGATAGAATACGTGTTGTTGGCATCCTGAAGGCCCCTGTGAGGGGAAAACAAGGAGGTGGGAAGTCAGCCCCATGATATCCTCTGAAATTTAGATCACAATCCTAGAAACGGTTACTGTATATAATCAAGTATATGTCTAGTTTTTTAACCCCCAAAATGAGGTCCAAAAAGTGGACTCAACATATTCAGGTCAACAACCCCAACGGTCCCAAAACTGCGATGGTTCTAATTCAAACATACAGTAAAAACAAAACACTAGCACTACTGTAAAAACTCAAAAACATACCTACACAAATGTCTAGATTAATTAATTTTATCATATTTTCATGTATTTTAATTATTAAAACTCACTAGCAGCTACTGCATTTTCCACCCCGACTTATACTCGGATCAATCTATTTTGCAGGTTTTAGAGGTTCAAATTAGGTACCTCGACATATATTCGGGATGACTTATAGTCGAGCATATACAGTACTAAAATCTCACTCCTTGAACTCAAGAGGATTCAAATTCCAGTAAAAGGTTTTGGTCCATAAAGTAAAAATTGTGCCTCTCCTAAGAGTATTCATCAAAGGAATTCCAAGAGGGCTATAAGACTGTCAAGCTTACTGAATGTTAAAAGAAATCCATCTATTTCAAAGTATTAAAAGCAGAGACAGAAACAAATTAAGTACATTTTATCCTTATTTATCTAACTCCATGATTGATAAATTGATTTTGAAAACTGGCTGGATATCCCTTGGGATAGCTGCCTGCATATTGGCTCTCATGATGACAATTAGCCATGAAGATTGTCCTTGAAACAATATAATGCAGTGGCCTTTCATCTGCCTTCTGCATCACAGCATGACACCCATACCACTGATCCAGGTCCATGTGTCACTTTCTGGTCCTGAGCCCTTTTAGTACGCAAAGTCCTCCTCAATCCCAGGCAAGGATTCCTGAACCTGCTGCCCTCCGTCAATACAGATTCAAGGGGATTTAATCCACTTGGGGACAATCACTCTCCTCTGTGGACTTTGGCACCCAAGGCCATTAGTCCGCAGGGTTGTCAGGTTAGTTAGCTGCCGCCTGACACTCGGTGCTGAGTCACTGGCAGTGGGGTTTAGTCTATTACCATAGCAGGATAACCTGGCCAGTCTTGTAACATTTCTACAGATGTAGTTTAAAATCATATTACTAATATATATACTGTGTGTGTGTGTGTGTGTGTGTGTGTGTGTGTGTGTGTGTGTGTGTGTGTGTGTGTGTGTGTGTGTGTGTGTGTGTGTGTGTGTGTGTGTGTGTGTAGCTACAGCTATATCACACAGCTGATTCACATATAGCTTTTGAGCAGTTAATTTGAGCATCAGAGTTGAAATGATAAGATTGTATTCCATTCATCATCCAAGAGAACTCAAAATTCTACTGTATTTCCATATACAGTAATACCCCGGATAACGTTATAACTTGGTTCCACAAGTCATGACGTTATCCGATTTTTAGCGTTGTCCGATGCATGCATCGAACAATGCTAAAAAAAAGCCCTGACTTCAGGGACAAATCGCTTTAAAGGCAGGCAGGGAAAGAAAGAGACCCGATTGGGTCTCTAGAGAACCAATCACGTCTCTCTCTTTCCCCCTCCCTGTAGTTTAAATACAGGGAGGGAAAGAGACACAAGCAGTCTCTGTGACTACAGTGGGGTCGGGGGGAAGGCGCATGCTTTTCCCTGACCCTACTGCAGTCGCAGAGACCGCTGCGGGTGGGGGGTGGATTGGGTAGTTCTACCCAAACCACCCCACACCCACAGATCATTGCTTTGGATAACGCTAAGAATCATTATCCAGAATCGTTAGCCAATGCAAGCTTTTTCCAAAAAACTTGCATCGTTATCCGATTCTAGCGTTATCCGATGCAACTGTTATCCGGGGTATTACTGTAGTGTACAACGGATGGAGAATTTTAGGCTCAGTTTCTTTTGAATAAATCACTAAAACTGAAACCACAGCAATGTGAACAGTCATGTAACCAACAAAAATTTGGTTACATGACAGTTCACATTTCTGCGGTTTTGGTTTCATCTCTTGTTGCTTAAAAGCAGTTGAAAGCAAGACATTAATCATCAAAAACATACAACCAAACATAAGAGATTGGTCAAAATATGCCACCTCATCTCATGCACCAGGAAAATACTTAATTAACAATTCTATATTGAAAACAATTTGAGTAAGAGAATTGCAGTCCATAATGGCAATAAATAACATTCAGGGAAAAGCCTGTTGGAAGCTCTCTTACACTTATTTCTTAAATAAATGAATGAATGAATGAATGAATGAATGGAGAAATAGATCTTCTCATAATAAGGGGAAAACATCAAACATCATCCAGCAACTGACAGATTTTGGACCAGCCTTCAAAAGGGGAGAAAAACAAAACATAGGAACAGCCTTTCTGCTATTACTTATACTGTCATTTTTAATCATTGGTAAACTGAGTTCAGCCTTAGTTCAGGAAAGAGAATGCCAAGAGAGGAAGAAGGCTGTGAGATACAACTAAGGACCATGTTTTCACCTTACTTAGATGAAGCCAATTTCTCCAAAAGTAATGGAAAATCTGGCGGGGGGAAATGGCAACAAATAAGTAGCACTATTTGAAGTCTACAAGGTGAAATATGATTGTACGTCATGATCTCTCCTCTCTTAAATTTGTACTTTAGAGGTTTTCAATTTCATATCAGTGAAAATGCAGGTCTTTGCTTTTTTGCCTCTGGGAAAGAATAAAAGAAAATGGATGCTATCTAAAATGGCTTGGAAAATAACGAATTAAAACACTGGATTGACGTACAAAAAAACCTAAAGAACAGCCAAAAAGAAGAAGAGGGGGGAAATATACAGACTCTTCTTTCCTTTCTCACAAGGAAAATTACACACAGTTCTAGCATTAACCCTTACCTATCAAGTAGGCACCTCCCTCATTGCTGTGATTGATGTCTTGATGCTGCGGACTCTATTTGAGATTGAACAGCAATTTCTTTGCAATGGGGAAACCAGACTGAGCTTCTAGAGACAAATTTCTCTTCTGAAGCCCCATGAGATACAGGCAGAAAATATAAGACAAAGATCTCAGTAGATGAAGCTGGAACTTGAGAGACAACATATATCTTGCTTAGATTTTTTTTCAAGAAAAAAATAAACATGCAATTAATATAATATTGTACTGTTTCCCCCCCCCCCCATTTTCTTGACTCATCAATTAATTGAAAGGGGTTAGACCAGTGATGGCGAATCTACTGCACGCATGCCAGAGGTGGCACTTGGAGGCCTCTGTGTGGGTACCTGTGCAGTTGCCCCAACACAGTGTTCATCCGGCTCCTCTGCCCAGCAGCTCAATACGGCATTTCCTCCATCCCCCCAGCACAGAGTTCATCCCGCCCACCTGCCCAATGGAAGCTTTTCTTCCCTCCCCTGTTGCTGTGTTGGGACTTTGTGATAAACAAGTGGGTTTGGAGGAGTTGTATTTCGGGCACTCAGTCTCTAAAAGGTTCACCATCACTGGATTAGACCCTGCCAAATTGGGGCCATGCCAATGGCAGAAGTAAACTTCTTTCATTGGGAAATTAGACACACAGAGCAAAGGGTTGTGGATTTAGCCTTTCAGCCCTAAAATGTCTTGGGCCATCCCAACTTTCCTCCGTGGACTCTCCTTCTAGCTGCCTCTCCTGCCCAAGAGCTGGTGTTCCCCTTCATTTGGATGAGTTTGGGGTCCCTCCCTCCTGACCCCCTCCCCAATTACATCCTACTATCCTTTCCTCTTAGGAAGCCCAGATAGGACAGACTCACCCTATTCCTTCCAGCCGCCAAAGGGGACACTCAGATCCCAGGGAAAGAGGAGAAGTCACACTTTCCTCTGGAGGAAGAAAAAGAGAACGGACAGGAACGGACTAATTTGGAAACGGAGCACTTCCTTTGGGAAACAAGACGCATTTCCTCTTGCCAAAGTCCACTTCCCTTCTAGGAATCCCAACTCTGTACGTTTTAACAATTAGCTGCCGTGTGGAGATTCTCTAGGTCAGATTCCCTGTGGCAATGTATGGTTGTGAGTGCTGGACCATTAGGAAAGCTGAGCGCAGAAGAATAGATGCCTTTGAGATGTGGTGATGGAGGAGAGTTTTGAGAGTCCCCTGGACAGCGAGGAGAACAAATAGGTCAATCTTGGAAGAAATCAACCCTGACTGCTCCCTAGAAGGTCAAATAGTAAAGATGAAGTTAAAGTACTTTGGACATCAAATGAGAAGAGAAGAGTCACTTGAGAAAGCCTTGATGATGGGAAAAGTCGAGGGCAAAAGAAGAAGGGGGCGGCCAAAAATGAGATGGCTAGATGGTATTGTAAATGCAGTGGGAACAGAGCTGGGTGGGCTGAAGAGGATGGTGGAGGACAGAGGTGCCTGGAGGGCGGTGGTCCATGGGGTCACAGAGGGTCGGAATCGACTGTGCGACTGAACAACAAAAATACAGAGACCCACGTGGTTTTTATGTAAGAATCCTCAAGATACCACTTTGGAACGACAAGTCTCACCTGTGCCCACAAAATAAATCATGGGGAGTTCAGGGTTAGGGTCTACAGTTAACATTTTTGAGGTGGTAGCTGTGTTAGTCTGTGGCACTTGAAAGATCAACTCTTGTATTTAAATCTGACCTTTTATTGCTTAAATCCACTCCGTCAGACGTTTTGGTGAACTTTCATTCATAGGGTCAACATGAGATGGCTTGACAGTACCTTAAAATATAATTGTTAAAATCAGTATATTTGGCTTTTTAAAAATGGGATGTATTATTGTCTCCTCTAAACTGAGAGGTCCATGACCCTCCTGAAGAGCCACATTAACAATCTGAAAGGCTCAATGCTGAGTTACTTCCCTAGTAGATTTTATCCGCCTGGATGGACAAGGATAAAGCAAGGAGGTGGGTTCTACATTGTACAAATACCTTGCCCATGTCCTCCAACAAATACAAAGCCTATACAGTAATACCTCGGATAACTTTTACCTCGGATAACACTAAAATTGCATAACGTTAAGTAATCTGGGGAGGAGAATTGGATCGAATAATGTTAAGGTCCTATGGGATGGATCGGATAACAACCGCTAAAGCCTGTGCGGTTACAATGTATCTCTATGGAGATTTAACATTATCCGATCCATCCCATAAGATTTTAACATGCATCAGATAACACTAAAAATCGGATAACACCAAGACTTGTGGAACCAAGTCTTAGCGTTATCCGAGGTATTACTGTATTATAACTGGGGTCCAGTCCCATCAGAAGACTTCAACTTTAGTTAGTTAACTGCTGCCTGACATGCGGTATTGATTCACTGGCAGTAGGGTCTACTCCATTACCATAGCAGGATAATCTGGTCAGACTTGCAATGTTTCTACAGAGGTAGTTTAAAATCACATTACTCATTTTTGTTGCTACATCATAGTGCTGATTCACATTTCACTTTTGAGCAGTTAAGACTTTAAGCATCACAGTTGAAATGTTCAGATTGTATTCCGTTCATCATCTGGGAGATCTCAAACATCCAATCAGTTTCCACATAAAGTGGATGGAGAATTTTGAGTTCAGTTTCTTTTGAATTCATTATTAAAACCAAAAGCACAGCAATGTGAACAGTCATGTTTTTGTTGTTCAGTCGCACAGTCGATTCCGACCCTTTGTGACCCCATGGACCACTGTCCGCCAGGCACTTCTGTCCTCCACCATCCTCCTCAACTCACTCAGTTCTGTGCCCATTGTCTCTACAATACCATCTAGCCATCTCTTTTTTGGCCGCCCCCTTTTTCTTTTGCCCTCCACCTTTCCTAGCATCAAGGCTTTCTCAAGTGAATCCTCTCTTTTCCTTTGATGTCCAAAGTACTGTACTTTAGCTTCATCTTTACTATTTGACCTTCTAAGGAGCAGTCAGGGTTGATTTCTTCTAAGATTGACCTATTTGTTCTCCTCGCTGTCCAGGAGACTCTCAAAACTCTCCTCCAGCATTGTAAATTCTTGACTTTCATTAATATCCTTCACAACCTTTCTATTGGAGGACAATTTTTCCAAGGACTACTAGTTGGTTAAGGGATTGCAGTGGCTCAAGTGGTAAAGAAACTGTCTGTGACAACTGGAAGGTCAGTAGGTCAGCAGCTCGAGACCCAAGTGCTGCATGCCGGAGTGAGCTCCTGTCTCTGTACCAGCTCCTGCCAATCTAGCAGTTCAAAACCAAGAAATTGCAAGAAGATCAATAGGTACCACTTCGGTGGGAAGGTATACAGCATTTTGTGCACAAAGGTGTCTAGGCATGCCTACCACATGTCCATGAAAACATCTGCAGATACAGACAGCACTTGCTCTTTGGCTTTAAAGATGAGAGATGAGCACAGAACACTAGACTCGGATATGGCTGGCTTTTGAGCAAGGACAACATTTGCCTTTAACTTACTAGTTTGTTATTGGTAAATGTTCTCCCTCCAGAAAGAGCAACCTCAGAACCTCTTTCACTGAGGAACAACAGAGGGAGGAAAACAATTACTGATGACTGGACTGTTTTGGGAGATCTAGGGAGCTTCTGTGAATAACCAGAGCTGGTTGGTTTGAGGAGGATGGTGGAGGACAGGGGTGCCTGGAGGCCAATGGTCCATTTGGTCGCAAAGGGTTGGAATCAACTGTGACTGAACAACAACAAAGACTAGATCAGCCTTTGTTGTGATCTTGGAACTCTCATTGTAAACTCTTATTTCCCCACCAGAAAAATAAATGGAGAAAGAGTCTTCTCAGAAGAAGGGAATAACATCAAGTAACTGGCAGATCTTGGACCGGTCTTTTAAATGGAAGAAAAGCAATATCTTCCCCCATTAAACAACATAACCAATGTTTCCTTATCTGATCTGGTTCTGCCCCATTACAAGGAAGACTGAAAGGGATGCTTGTTCCTGGCATCCTTCTGCCTCCTATGGGAGAGACAACAGAGTTGGGAGTCAGTCCTTTCCAAATTAAAATCCTATTTACAAAAATACTTGTGAGGAAAATAAAGTCTTGGGATTCACTTCCCAGGAAAAGGCACTTGTTCCCACAGTAATACGTATATGCACCTGTCATTTTATTCTATACAGTATACAACAGCCTCTAGTCAAGTCCCAGATCTACTCTCTTTCTGCTGGGCAAAAACTTAAGAGCCCATTGTAGATAATTTCTGAAAAGTCAAGATACGTATTTCCATTTTAGTAAGACTGAACAATAAAAATATTGGCAAATAGATTAACCAGTTTCATAAACAAAAATCAAGCAGGTTTCTTGAAAGGGAGACATATGGGGGATTTAACAAGAAGAACGTAGATTTAATGGATACAGCTAACAAAAATAAGAAGATTGGTTTATTATCGTTAGATATTTTTAAAGCATTTTATTCACTTCAATGGGTTACAAATAAGGAGATAGTTAAGAATTATGGCTTTGGAATAAAGTTTAAAAAGGTAGCAGAACAGTTATATCAACAAGGTTCTGCCAAAGTGAGAGTAAATGATGGTTTGACAGATAACATAAAGCTTGAAGCTGGGACAAGACAAGGCTGTCCCTTATCACCAATATTGTTTATTATGGCCATAAAACTGATAGCAAGAGCTATAAGGGAAGATAGAAACATTGAGGGAATAGAAGGCACAAAAATTAGTCTGTATGCAGATGATATATTGGTGATAATGAAAGTTTAGAAAGAGTGCAAATACATCTTATTGAATCTGAGGAAGGGACGGGTTTAAGAATAAGCTGGGGAGTTAAGGGCCTTGTAAGTAAGATACAGTAATACCTCGGATAACGATTGCATTAGATAATGCTAAAATCACATAACAATGAAAATTTTTGTAATTTTTTTTGCATTGGATAACGATCTGTTAGTGTTATCCAGGATAATCGTTCATAGCAGCGGGGTGACTGGGAAGCTGAAGGGGGGCTCTAGACACAGGAGCAGGGTGACTGGGAAGCCGATGGGGAGACCCACATTGGCTTCCCAGCCACCCTGCTCCGCGCCCACAGGTGTTCCCTTCACACGCAAAGGGCTCTCCCAGTGTTGGATATCCCTTTTCTTGCTAAGGGAACGTGGTCCGCAGACCAACCCAGGCGGTGCTGTGAGACAAATCGCTGGGCTTCTTTCTCAGACGTTTTGCCTTGCAGCTCCGCCTGGGGAGATCTGGGGTGGTCGGGAACAGTGCGGATTGGGTCCCCCGACCTCCTCAGAGGTGGCAGGGACGGTAGGGAGTCTGAAATGGGCAAAAAAGGCAGGGTATTTGCCTATTTCAGGCTTTCAGGAGCCCCTGCTGCTTCTGAGGAGGTCGGTGGTCCCGATCCACGCTGTTACCGACATCTCCAGACCTTACCCGGACAGTGCTTTCCCATCTTCTCTCAAAGGAAGGCACAGATGGGAGGCTCTGATCCTCACCTTCCTTTGAGGCAAGTCGGGTGAGCATGCTTGCCCGAGTTGTCTCAAAGGAAGGCGCAGATGGGAGGCTTGGATCCATGCCTTTCTTTGAGGCAAGTTAGGTGAGCGAGCTTTCCCAACTTGCCTCAAAGGAAGGCACAGATGGGAGGCTCTGATCCGGGCCTTCCTTTGAAGCAAGTTGGATTAGTGTGCTTGCCTGACTTGCCTCAAAGGAAGGCACAAATCTGAGCCTCCCATCCACACCTTCCTTTGAGGCAAGTTGGGTGAGCGTGCTTCGAGGCAAGTCGGGAGACTCAGCACCCCTCATTTTGCTATCTATGGGGATTGAAGGGGAGAAAAAACCCCTCTCATGCCCCATAGAGAACACCATGGCCGGTAGCCCTTTAGTGACGGGGAACGATCTTGTTCTCTTTCACTAAGGGCAGCGCCTGTGCTATCTATGGAACTTGAGGGGGGAGAAATCCCCCCTCAGCCTGGGCTCAATGTCCAGGAATTACTCAAACCAATGCTTCTGTTCATACTATCTACACATTCTTGTGAATATGTGCTCAGGTGTCTAGTCATGCCTACCACATGACCACGGAAATGTCTGCAGAAGACAGCACTGGCTCTTCGGCTTTCAAACAGAGATGAGCACTGAACCCTAGAGTTGGATACAACTGGCTTTTGAGCAAAGGAAACTTTATTCTTGTGAACCTGCCACTTGCAATTTATTTTTAAGCACCTTCTTTCTACATTTAGTACCACGGCCATTGGCAAACTTGTGGCATTTTTTTTGAGGCATAATGCATGAGATTGGAGTTTCTTTCCAAAGTACCACAGCTAGAAGGGGAAAGATCTACACAAGACAGTGTCCTGGTTCTAGAAATGACATTCCTCTCCCCCATCTCTGATACTTACTAACCACCACTGGCCTTTCTTTTTAATTCCTCTGTCCCAGCTCCTGCCTACATACCGGTAGCAGTTCAAAAGCAAGAAATTGCAAATAAATAGGTACCACTTTGGTGTGAAGGCAAACAGCGTTCCATGCACTTTAGTGTCTAGGCATGCCTGCCACATGTCCATTGAAGTGTCTGCAAATGCAGACAGTCATGGCTCTTTGGCTATAAACAGAGATGAGCACTGAACCCTAGAGTCAGATACGACTGGCTTTTGAGCAAGAGTGACCTTTACCAAAAATATAAAAAGAGTCACAATCAGTACTTCTTCTTTTTTAGATACAGTATTGCTAAGTATTGGAATTTGCAAATGGACCTGTGGATTTAGCCATTGAGGCCTAAAATGTCTTGGGCTATCCCAACCTTTCTCCGTGCTACCAAAAAACGGGACTATGACTGAAGTGACAATTAGATCAGCCAGAAATGGTTCCAAGACATTCTGGAATCCAAGTGGCTCAAACAGCCTTTGAGGGAAAATCATTTTAACATGTCCCATCAAACTATGGAGGGGAGCCACAACAGTAAACTCAAAACTCCACTGAGACTGATCTGACTGTGATAGAGCAGTAGGCTTGAGCTTTCCCACATTCAGATAATAACCTCCCTGTCAGGAAAAGATTACTAGATCTAGTGTGTGCCACACCATCTGCATAGAGCTGATGACACGTTGGGATAGACCCAGGGATGTCATATAGTCTCTGTGAACTCATCTCATTTGCCTTCATATGAGCAGTGAGGTCCTTCAACCTCAATAGCTGTACACCATCTCTTTGAACATTCTTCCAAAACTTTTTATTCAGCCACAATCAGATCCATACTCTTATGATCTTTATGTTCTGAAATTTTTATGTGAAAAATATATATTTTATTTTTTTTACTCATAGCCATCTGCTTCAAATCTTTATATATTAAATTTGTTTTGACTTTTTAAAAAGTAATGTGAAGTTTTTATCTTCTGACTGTTTATGGCAATTGTTCTGACTGTTGTCGTGTAGTACTCTGTTTTGCTAATGAGGTGGTATGATAAATAGATCAACAAATTGATAGGTAACTTGAAAAAATTGAAGCAGTGAATCTGAAAGACAGATAATATATCTGAAATAGCCCTATTTTTTAATGAAGCAATACAGACATATGACAGGAGGCATACTTTCAAAAGATCACTTTTCATTTTTAAAAAATTCACTTATAAAAAAGGGGCATAATTAAGTTGAACATACACTTAAAATTGAACAAGAAATCATAAACAGCAATAGAGTTAAGCATATCCATATATCAGAAAAATTGCCAGACAGTGTTTGTGAGTAGAAAACATCTTCAGATGATAAAGTTGTTGGCAGTAAATGCTTTATCTCCCAGCTCTGAAGCATGAGCTTTTTTTTTTCAACAAGGACATACAAGATCTACTTGCATCATCTGTCACTAAGTCTCAAAGGAGACTGAATTTTCTCCCATGTGAATTCTCTCAATACTTGCAAGATGTGAATTCCTTACAAAAGATTGCCCACGTTCATGATACTTCTATGGCTTCTTTGCTGTGTGGAACCTCTTATGATTCACAAGCTGTTAATTCATTTCAAAATATTTCCCACACACTTGGCATTTGTACGATTTCTCCTGTGTCGACTCTATTGTGCTGTGTGGGCTCTCTTATGATTCACAAGAAGTGAACTGTGGCCAAAACATTATCCACACTACTGGCATTTGTATGATTTATCTCCTGTGTGGACTCTCTTATGCTTCATAAGGTTTGAGGTCTGAGTAAAACATTTCCCACACTCCTGACATTTGTACGGTCTCTCTCCCGTGTGGACTCTATTATGGTTCATAAGGTGAGAATTGTGAGCAAAACATTTCCCACACTCCTGACATTTGTATGGTCTCTCTCCTGTGTGGACTCTATTATGGTTCACAAGACGACAATTGTGAGCAAAACATTTCCCACACTCCTGACATTTGTATGGTCTCTCTACTGTGTGGAATCTCTTATGCCTCACAAGTTGACAAATTTCAGCAAAATATTTTCCACACTCTTGACATTTGTATGGTTTCTCTCCTGTGTGGACTTTCTTATGACTCATAAGCTGTGAGCTATAAGCAAAACATTTGCCACACTCCTGGCATTGATATGGTCTCTCTCCTGTGTGGACTCTATTATGTTTCATAAGATCTGAATTCTGAACAAAACATTTCCCACACTCTTGACATTTGTATGGTTTCTCTCCTGTGTGGACTTTCTTATGACTTATAAGCTGTGAGCTATCACCAAAACATTTCCCACAATCCTTGCATTGGTATGGTCTTTCACCTGTGTGGACTCTCTTATGCTTCACAAGGTCAGAATTATGAGCAAAACATTTGCCACACTCCTGGCACTTGTATGGTTTCTCTCCTGTGTGGATTCTCTTATGCTTCACAAGGTCAGAATTCGTACGAAAACATTTCCCACACATCTGGCATTTATATGGTTTCTCTCCTGTGTGGACTCTCTTATGCTTCAAAATGTAAGATTTATTAGCGAAACATTTCCCACATATCTGGCATTTATATGGTTTATCTCCTGTGTGGACTCTGTAATGTGTCACAAGCAGTGAATTATAAGTAAAACATTTCCCACATATCTGGCATTTAAATGGTTTACCTCTTGTGTGGACTCTCTTATGCCTGACAAGGTCAAAATTATAAGGAAAGCATTTCCCACACTCTTGGCATTTGTAAGGTTTCTCTCCTGTGTGGACTCTCCTATGCGCCACAAGCAATGAGCTGATGGCAAAACATTTATGACACTCTTGGCATTCATGCAGTTTTTTACCTCTGTGCAATCTGTGGTGGATGTGAAGGCTTGACTTCCAAGCAAAAGACTTTCCACACTCCTGGCATTTGTGAGGTTTTCCGTTTCCCTGGATTATTTGATGGCTCACTAAGTCTAACTTGCGATCCAAACGTATTCTCGACATTTCATTTATAAAGTACTTCTTCCTACTACGGATCCTTTTGTGAAACATTAATGCCAGCTTTATGGTAAAATGTTTCCCACACATAATGCATTTGTAACGCTTCCCTTGAATAACGCTTCCGTCCTCAGTGTGGTTTCTCCATTGTTTGGCAAGCTCTAATTGATGCATAAACCGCTTTCCACGTTTGAGACATACATTTTTCTCCCTCCAGTTTTCTGCTGGGAAAAAGAACAAAGGCTTGAAAACTCTGAGGCGTAGAAATAAACAGAAATACAGGAAGTAATACAACCTAGTGAAGAAGCAGAATTTGAAGCATGAAAACTCTAATGCAAACCAATCTGGTAGTCTTTTAAGTGCCACAACACTTTGTTTTTCCCACTCTTTGTATTTCTTGTGTTATTTTAAGAGCTTATTAGATCCTTTTAGGACTGCAGTGGCTTAGTGGTTAAGACACTGAGCATGATCACTGTAAGGTTGGCAAGTTAGTAGTTTGAGACCCGAATGCTGTGTGATGGCGTGAGCTCCCTTAATCTGTCCCGACGTCTGCCAATGTAACAATTGAAAAGCAAAAAACAAACAAAAAACTTAAGTAGATAAATAGGTACCACTTCAGCAGGAAAGGTAACAACGTTCCCTGCACTCTGGCTTTTAGTCTGTCCTGCCTCATGATCACAGAAACGCCTGCCATGGTTGCTCATTGGTAGCAAACAGAGATGAGTACCACCTCCTAGAGTCGGACACAACTTTATGGCCCAGATATGGGCATTTTACTCCAATTTTAATTTTTAGCTACTCTAACATGGGCTTGTATGGGGCCTTTTGCTTCAGCCTTCTTGATAAGAATTAAAATTATATTATATTAAAGAAGTACAATTCACTTAGTTCTCTTAAATCAGAAGATGACCAACATTGCTTAAAATAATTATTAAATTAAAAATAATCAGAAATAAAAACTAGCATATCCATAAAAGTTCCTGTTCTTTCTAAATAATACCACTTTCAGGTAGATTACTGACAAATGAATTTGCATTGGCAATGTGAGCAGCAATGATGGGAATGTAAGGTCCAGTCTGAGTTCCAAAATGGAGACACCTTGTGTCATGTTAGTACAGTGCCATGGGATCACAAGTTATTCATTATGGAGTTTCTTAGGTTTAGAAACTGCTGGGTTAGTTAGAATTTTGCAGAAATGCAAAGGCCTGTTCCCTCACTGTTATTCTTATCCCAGGTGCAGGCTGGAGACCTTGTGAAGGCCTCAAAGCCTGTGTATTTTCCTACCCACAAGAGTTGGGATGTTTGACTGCGTCAACATCCTGCCTATGGAAACAAAGAAGACTTTGTTTTGGGAACAGGGGAATGTTTTGATATACCATGTACTTTGATTGGTAGTACAGTAAAACCTTGGTTTGTGATCTCCCTGGTTTATGTTTGTTGCAGTTTATGATTCCAAATCCATAGGAAGTGATGTCTTGGCGTATGACCTTTTTTTGGATTATGAACGGGAATTAGACCGCCATTTTAGACTCTAAAACGGCACCTGCTCCCCACAGCTGGAAATTGCAATTTATCACTTACCGCTGTGGTGGCAGCAGGAGACTGCATATCTGCTCCATTCCAGTATTTGTCCAAGGTCCCTCTGTGGCGCTAAAGCTGGGATCGCGCGCTGGCGTGTAATCAGGGAGTTACAGAGCAACACACGTTCCCAGCTCAAGTGCTGGGGACTTTGGACAAAGATTTTTAATGGAGCAGATATGGTCCCTGCAGTTTCCCGCTGCCACCACCACTGCCTGGGCTCCCCCAGCACCCATTCAAACCTCTCAGGAAGCTGCAGCAGCATGCAAATGGTAAGGAGATCGCTTTGTCATTTGGTTTTCCTTTTACTGTTTGCTCTAGTTTGTTCCTCTCCCCCTGGTACCTCCTCTGCATCTAGACTGATCAATCTCCATCACTGAGAGTTGGTGGGGGCAGGGGAGGATAAAGGAGAGGGTGTTCTTAGGGGCTTCCCTTTTCTCTCCCGCACCTCAAGAACTCCCCCTCTTTTCCATCCAAGCCACTAATCAGCTGGTGATTCCATCAATTGATGTGTGGTGGATAAAAAAGAGCAGTCTTCTAAAAACACACCCCTTTTTTCCTCCCCATCCCCTCACCAGCTGGTGGGGGCAATGGGAGTATTGGAGAGGATCGTGTGTGTGCGTGATCATCAGTAGCAGAGTAGCATTCAAGCTTTAGGCAGGTAGAAGCGATGTGCGTTGGACTGCACACACATAGAAGAACAGCAATACAGTTCAACAGAAAATAAACTGCTTTTACTTTTCAGGTGCTGATATTTCTCAGTGCAAAACATAAACAAAGATAGCTTCTCTTATATAACGTATTTACACAAACTCATAGTCTCTCTGCCTCGGCAAGGTCTTTCAGAGACTGGTAAGAGGCTGGTTGTTTTGCTTGCTTAAGTCTTTGGTAGTTAAGTTCATTAAAGCAGGTTCAAGACGGAATGAAAACCAATACTCATTCTGGTTTCCTATTAACTGGCACAAAACAGTTCAGTCCTTTCAAGCACAAAACATGCACATACTCTGGTTAAAGAGGATAGTTGGTGTGTACGGAATGTTTCCTGAAACCTGTTTTAGATAGAGCTTCTGCCTGAACTCTTACCTAGCAATGGTTGCAGGTTCAGTCTTTCTGCATCCCTTCTCCTTGCTCCAGTATCTATGGCGTACACACACACACACACACACACACAATATATATATATATATATTGTATATATATATATATTTATTATATTTGGTCCAGTCAGGCTTGTTTTGTAATTTTTCAATCCATTCCTATGGGAAAACATGTTTTGGTCTACAATTGATCCGGTTTCCGATGAAAGCAGTAGGAACGGACCACAATCGTAAACTGGGGTTTTACTGTATGTTGATTAGATGGTTCATAAGCATTGTTCTATGATGTACACCAGTGATGGCAAATCTTTTAGAGACCAAGTGCCCAAACTGCAACCCAAACCCATTTATTTATTGACAAGTTGCATCACAGCAACAGGGGAGGGAGGAAGCGTTCCCACTGGGCTGGTGGGCAGAGGGGCAGGGCAAACTCTGTGTTGGGTAACTGCATGGGTACCCACAGAGAGGGCTCCAGGTATCACCCCTGGCACACCATAGGTTCGTCCTCATTGATATAGATACATGGGATTAGTAGTAGTCTGTGTGTGAATTCCAAGCTGCTAAGAGGTCCATGCTCCTCTAAGTCGTCAACAGGATAAGTTCAGTATTAGTTAGGTTACTTTGCTTTTATGGGGAAAACCTGTGTGTGGATTTTCCTGTCAGATTAGAAACTTTCTTTTTGGATTTACAGTAATACCTCAGATAACGTTTACCTCGGATAACGCTAAAATCGCATAACATTAAGTAATCTGGGGAGGAGAATTGGATCGAATAATGTTAAGGTCCTATGGCATGTATCGGATAACAACCGCTAAATCCTGTGCGGTTACAATGTATCTCTATGGAGCTTTAACGTCATCTGATACATCCCATAGGATTTTAACATGGATCGGATAACACTAAAAATCGGATAACACCAAGACTTGTGGAACCAAGTTTTAGCGTTATCCGAGGTATTACTGTATCTGAATCCTGAGAACAACAAAAGAACTTTAACTCTTCTACTTTGTTTCAAGAACAATAAACATCCTTTCTTAAATGCATTGTGTGATTATTGAGAGGAGGGTAAGATATAGAGTTTAGCTTGGCTCAAGCTAAGAAGCAACGTTGCTACTACAACTAATTTTATTCTCTCCATAGTCATGGTCTTACTATGGATCCTTGACCAGGATGACCAGGCCAGTATTACAGGTCTTACAGCAGTGATGGTGAACCTTTTAGAGACAGAGTGCCCAAACTGCAACCCAAAACCCACTTATTTATCAAAAAATGCCAACACAGCAACAGGGGAAGAAAGTTTGGGCTGCTGGGCAGAGGGGCAGGGCAAACTTTGTGCCAGGATGACTGCACGGGTTCCCACAGAAAGGGCTCCGAGTGCCACCTCTGACATGCATGCCATAGGTTTGCCACTACTGTCCTAAAGTCTATTGTGAGTTTATTTATTTATTTACTTAAATTTATATCACCGTGGGACCAAATCTAATACAGAAGCATAATCGTTTCCATCATTGTTACTACTCCTTATTGCTCTGATAACCACGGAGATCAGCATCAGATGGGGAAAGAGTGTGGCCCTACCAAGAGAGGATACATTTCGCCAGTTCTCCTCCATGATGTCCTTGTGTAGGGCCTTCTGGTCAGGATCCAGCAGTGCCCACTCCTCCCTGGTGAAGTACACGGCTACTTCCTCAAAGGCCACTGGACCCTAAATGGAAAAGAAAGCAGGGGTTTCATAAAAAATATCCCCCTGAAGCCAAAAGAACAATTAAAGAGTACTGACTGTAATTTATACCACAAGTTTTACATTCATGAATGCCATTCTCACTTTTACCATTGGAGGATAAGTTTACCAAGGACTATTCATCATCTTGACTACTTGCACCCTCCAGAAGGATTGGCTTCTGAATTCCATTTGCTGGGGAACAACTGAGAAGTTCCTGGAGGCTTCTAGGGAGCTTCTATGAAAAACAGGATGCTCTATTTCTGTGGCTTTTGTCTCACTGAGTACAGTTTCTCTTACTTAGTGTTCACACTGTGAATTTGGAGATTTATTTATTTATTTATTTATTTAGATTTATTAACCCCCTGAATCAGGCGAACCAGACTCTAGGTGGCTTACAAAAAAAGAAAAAAGATTATACATAATGAGTGCAAAACAAAGTAAACAATTCCACTATACCCCTACAAATCAGAAATTAAAACCTTAAGGTTCAAAATTAATTTAAAAAATTAAACTATAAATTTACAAAATACTAAAAAAGATTTAAAAAGTTAAAAGGTTTAAAAAGTTTAAAAGAGCGAGAGAGGGGTGGCTGTCCCATAAGATCAACCACCCAACATGGAACCCCATATTACTTGAGCCCTGACAGCCAGGTTTTTAGGCCCTTCCGAAAGGGCAGGAGCTCTGTCTGTAGACGTAACTCAGTTGGCAGGAGGTTCGAAAGGGCCTCCTTCTGGTGCTAGAGAGATGCTCCTCTCTAGCTGATGGAATGATAAGAGAGCCTCTCCGATCCGCTCATTTGCTAGTCTGTTGATTACTACCAGTGTCATGTACCAATGAGGACTTGAGTTTGGCTAATGACAAAGCAAAGAAGATGACTTCATTTTGGTAATCCAGGGCTTCGTCAGGACACAAAAAAAGTTTTCCCGCAGAAAAGAAAGTCAGAGAGATCAATTCCGAATGAGTGAAGAGGGCAGGAAAGTATTTTCTACTGTCTCCTTATTCAGCTCTGAAAAACCTCAATCCATTTACAGTTCTTTGACTGTGCTTCACGTCAGAAGGGAATCAAAATTCTTCCCCATGTTCAATAAAATAGGTAGCGCTATTCCCCACATCAAGAGAAACATGTTGTTTGAGCCTCCTATAGAAGCATTGAACCTGGACAGTATTTTGGTCAAAAGAAATGGCCAGTCTCTTTCAGAAGTAAAATTGGATTCAGGATTTCAAATGCACAAGGTGTCTTTTAACCATCTTATCCTTGCCTGGTTTGCTTCTTCTCCGTCACACGGAAGAGATGACAGAATGCACGTTGCTGGCATTTTGAAGGTTCCTGTGGGGGAAAAATAAGGAGTTGACATCCTCTGATATTGAGATCATGATCCTAGATACGCTTAGTAAAATCTCAATCCTTGAACTCAAGAGGATTCAAATCCCAGTAAAAGGCTTTGGTCCATAAAGTAATGCCCCTCCTAAAAGCACACTTCAAAGGAATTCCAAAAGGGCTACAAGACTTGTCAGATTTACTGCATGTTAAAAGAAGTCCAATTATTTCTAAGTAATAAAAGCAGTCTGAAGACCACCTATGCAAAAACATGTAGCACACCCCCTGAGTCACAAATCACACCTTTATTTTTGTGAAACAGAAACAAATGAAGCAAGTTTTATACTTATTTATCTGACTCCATGATTGATAAATGGATGAAAAGTTGGCTGAATATCACTTGCGACAGCTGCTGCATGTTGGCTCTCATGATGGTGATCAGCCACAAAGATTGTCCTGGGAACAATATAATGCATTGGCCTTTCATCTGCCTTCATCATCGCAGCATGAGACCCACAGTAACACTGACCCAGCTTCGTGTGTCACTTTCTGGTCCTGAGCCCTTTTGGCACACAAAGTCCTCCTTAGTCCCAGGCCACGATTGATGAGGCTGCTGCCCTCCATCAAGGTGGATTCAAGTGCGATTTTAATCCACTTGGGGACCATCACTTTCTGTGGACTTTGGCACCCAAAGCAATGAGTCCTCATGGTAGTCAGGTTAGTTAAACACCCACTGACAATTGGTGTTGAGTCACTGGCAGTAGGGTCTACTTTATCACCATAGCAGGATAACCTGGCCAGTCTTGTAACATTTCTACAGATGTAGTTTAAAATCATATTACTCTTTTTCCCCCTACATCACAATGCTGATTCACATTTTGTTTTGAGAAGATAAGACTTTGAGCATCAGTTGAAATGATCAGATTGTATTCCATTCATCATCAGAGATATATAAAAAATCTACTATGTTTCTGCATACTATGGATGGTGAATTTTAGGTTTAGCTTCTTTTGAATAAATCGTTAAAACTGAAAGGACAGCAATGTAAACAGTCGTGTAATGAAAAATTGGTAACATGACCGATCACATTGCTGCAGTTTTGGTTTTATCTCTTGTGTCTTAAAAAGCAGTTAAAAGCAAGAAATTAATCATCAAAAACATACAGCCAAACACAATAACAGATGGGTTAAAATATTCCACCTCATCTCATGCACCAGGAGAATACATAATTAGCAATTCCCTGTGGTAAGCAATTACACAGTAAGAGTGTTGCTGTCCATAATGGCAATAATTAACATTCAAGAAAAAGCCTGTTGGAAACTCTTTTACATTTATTTCTCCCATAATTAAATAAATGTAGAATTAGATCTTCTTAGAATAAAGGAAAAACACCAAACAACATCCAGCAATGGACAGATCTAGGACCAGCCTTCGAAATGGGAGAAAAACAAAACATAGAAACAGCATTTACGCCATTACTCTTACTGTCATTTTTTCCCATTGGTAAACAGAGTTCAGCCTCAGGTCAGGAAAGAGAAGGCCTTACCAAGAGTCAATACAGATTGCCAGTTTTCCTCCATGACTTCCTTGTGCAGGGCTCTCTGGTCAGGATCCAGCAGTGCCCACTCCTCCTCTGTGAAGTACACGGTCACCTCCTCAAAGGTCACTGGACCCTAAATGAAAGAGAAAGGAGTGGGTTTCACGTAGATTTCATAAAGATAACCTCCTCAGTCCAAAACAACAATAAAAGAGAAGTGGCTGGATTGTAAATTCTGGACTTTCATGAATATCCTTCACAACCTTTTTATTGGAGGACAAAGTTGCCAAGGATTACTTGTTGCTTAAAGTGCTGCGGTGGCTCAAATGGTTAAGATGTTGAATTTGATAACTGGAATATTGGCAGGTCAGCAGTTTGAGATCCAAGTACTGCATGACCGAGTGAGCTCCTGTCCGTGTCTCAGCTCCTGCCAGCCTAGCAGTTCAAACCTAAGAAAATGTAAGTGGATAAATAGTACCACTTCTAGGGGAAAGTAAACAGCGTTATTTGTAGACATGCCTGCCACATGTTCATGAAAACATCTGCAGACACAGACAGTACTAGCTCTTTAGCTATAAAGGAGAACTGAACCCTAGACTCAAGAACCCCATTTACTGTGGAACAACAGGGAAGGAAACAGCTACTGATGAATGACTTGTCTTAGGAGCTTCTTGGAAGCATCTAGGAAGCTACTGTGGATAACAAAAACTAGATCAGCCTTTGGTGTGATCTTGGAACTCTCCTCTTATACATCTATTTCCCTTACAAGAAAATAAATAGAGAATCTTCTCAGAATAAGGGAATAACTTCAAACAACTGACAAATCTTGGACCACTCTTCAGAATGGAAGAAAAGCACTATCTTTCCCCATTAAAAAAACATAACCAATGTTTCCTTACCTGATCAGGTTCTGCTCCATTACAAGGAAGACTGAAGAGAATGCTTGATCCAGGGGGCATGGTTAAAATGGCGACAGAGTAGGTTGTTTCCCTTATTCGCTTGCACTGGTTGAAAGGTGGTTCAATGAGACCTGTTGATAAAAAGAGATATTTGGTGGTTGCTGGGAGTTCCTGAAGTTGTGCTGTTTGTGAGGTGCTTCTGTGGTCTTGGGGTGAGCGCTGGGAGGCCAGGTCTCTGTGGTTAAGTGAGGTGAGCGGCAGAGAGCCAGGCTGAGCGGAGCTAGCCGAGTCCGTGCGAGACGTGTGTGAACAAGATGCCAGAGGAGGAAAACGAGGTGAGGGGCTGTTCCTGGAGGATTGAAATTGGATCATATTGAAAACTGGATGCTATTAACTTTATTATTTAACCTGGATAATTTGGATTAATACAAATTGGATTACAAATTATATCTACAGAATATCTTGCAAAGGAGAAATGAAAGCAACTTTTTTCTGAACATCTCTGGTTTTTCTTCAGATCACATTAATCTTTTGCCTTTTACTAAAAAGAGGGAGGGGGAGGAAGTGGTAAAGTCTACAAAGAAAATGGAGGGGAAGAAGGACAAGGATGAGGCTAAAGATAAATAACGAACACCATATGCATCTCCAACACCAATGAATGATACTATGATTATGACTGAATTGGGGAAGTTAACAAAGAAACTGGATAAAATGTATATATATTTGCAAAAAAAATGAGGAAACAAGAGTGCAAGATAAAGTAGATATTTTGAAAGGTCAACAGGATATAAAAGAAATGTGGATGAAGGATAAGGCAGAAATTTTGCAGTCATAATCTCACAGCTATGGTCACAGATTACACAAAGCAAGCTAACATTAATTTTGGGAAGTGTGAAAAAATAGTTGCACTGCATACAATTTGAAATTAATAGAAACAGATATGAAAATAATGTATGAAAAAGGGAGAGAGACAAATTTAAAGGTGGAAACACAGGAGAGAAAAATTGATATGGTGGAGGATCAGTTAAGAACGCAGAATATTGTCATCAGAAATTAACCTAAAAGAACATCAGACCAGCTAAAGAAAAGAATAATTGATTGCCTGAATGATCTTAAAATGGGGAAAGATTTTATAGCTGAAGACATTGTGAGTGTGTATAGATTGAGTGCAAGGAGGGAGGGAATGGTTCAAAGAAATGTATTAGTGAAATTTGCTAAAAGCTAAGTTGAAACCTGTGACCAAGATAGCGAGGAGTTAACATACAATTGGAAATTCCCTCAACAACTGAGATTTTTCTTTGAAAAAAAGACGAATATAATTGATTCAAAATAGATGTGCTTGAATATCTGTGTATGATAGGATATGTCAAGGTTGGAACAAAAGAATGAGTTAAATTGAGGGAAGAATTGTTGAAATCAGGTGGTATTATAAGGGAAGAGGGAGAAGACCAGGGTGCTGTAGGAGGAGTACAGGTAGTGACAGTGGAACAAGAGGAAGGGTGAATTTGGAGTATATATGTTTGGAGATATGGGTGTTGGATAGGACATTAGTATAAATGTTAATCATACAATGGTAGAATAAACTGTAGCAGCGCTTAGAGCTTATTATATCTAGCTTAGGACAATGATCCCATATATTTTTCCCATACCCTTCTTTGGTAATCAAATGTAACTTTTTGGGTAGAGGAGCAAGGGGGTATCAGAAGTTTTTTATTTTATATTTGGGTGGTTGGTGAATATGTGCACACCCAATGGAAATGGCTGTGAGGTCATTAAGAAGAAGATTAAAGATTGATTATTGAAAATATTTAGATATTATCATGGAATGTGAAAGGTACAGGTTGCCCAGTTAAACATAGAAGGTTACCTCCCACACCCCATACCTACACTGCCAGCCATGTTTTTAGATTCTTCCTAAAGGGCAGCAGATCCTTCTGGAGACATAGCTCCATTGGCAGGAGGTTACATAGGGCAGGAGTGGACACAGAGACGGCCCTTCTTCTAGTGCCAGAGAAATGCGCCTCTATGGCTGATGGAACAACTAGAGAGCCTCTCCGGCCCTCTCTGGTGGGACGGACAATGTTCTTGGGATGAGGTGGTCTCCTAAGTATCCTGGCCCACTACCATGTAGGATTTTAAAAGTAATAACCAGCATCTTGAATTGCACCCGGAGACATACTGGCAACCAGTGCAACTCCTGAAGCAGCGGTGAGGCATGTACATACTGCCCACACCCCATCACCACCCGGGCAGCCGCATTCTGGACCAGTGGAAGCCTCCGAATGGTCATCAGGGGCAGCCTCATGTAGAGTGCATTGCAGTAATCAAGTCTGGAGGTGACCAGAGTGTGTGTGATCATGAGCAAGGAGTCCCGATCTAGGAGCAGACGTAACTGGTGAATCACACGCTATTTTTCCCAAGTTTATAATTCATATTCAAGGACAGATTATATGTATATTTGTTACAGATAATTTGGTCCTTCCAAAGCTTAAAAAATTATTTAATTACATACTGGAGGGTGGAACAACACTGACTTCGTGGCACAAATCAATAATAGCTTTAATTCCAAAGCCTGGGGAGGAAATGGAAAAAGTAGATGTGTACCGACCCATTTCACTGATAAATCAAAATGCAAAAAAAAATTACTGCAATATTGGCAAACAGATTGAACAGGTTCATGACCGGTTATATACATAAATATCAGGTGGGTTTCTTAAAAAATAGATACATGGCGGATCTTACAAGACATGTACAGTACTAGATTTATTAGATATAGCAAATCAAAATAAAGAAAAATTACTTTGTTATCATTGGATATTTTTAAAGCACTTGATTTACTTCAATGGATAACAAGAAATTATTATGAAATAGAGATTTGGATTAAAATTTAAAAATGTAATTGATCAATTATATAAACAAAGTTATGCTAAAGAAAGGGTAAATGATGATAAAACAGAGAATATAAAACTTAAAGAAGGGACTAGACAAGGGTGTTCCCTATTGCTGATATTGTTTGCAATGGCCATGGAGCTGATAGCAAAAGCTATAAGAAGTGATGAAAATATTGAAGGTATAAAATAGTGGAACCCAAACTTTTTTTCCTGCGGGCCAGTCCCACCTCCGACACACAGCTGCGGGGGCTGGAGCTGGCTGCAGTGGTGACGATGGAGGCAGCAACTGCACTTCTTCCAGGCTGTCTGAGCAGCCTCTCACTCGATCCTTTCCCCTCAGCAACCTGTGCTGAAGCGACTTGCAGGAGGCTTGCAGGAGGCTCCGAAGCCGATTTGCAGGAGGCTCCGAAAATTCCCCCAAGGCCACTGCCTTGGGGGAATTTTCGGAGCCTCCTGCAAGTCAAAATTTGTGGTGCTAAGAGAGCTCCCTGCTGCGCTCAGATGAAGCCATTTTCTCCAAAAGTAATGGAAAATCTGACAGGGTTTTTCATTGGTTCCAAACCTGTTCCCCACCCCCACCCCCTATTTCCAGTGGTGCCAGAGGGGGGAAACTGCAACAAATAAGTACAACTCATTGAAATCTGCAAGGTGAAATATGAATGTATGTCATGATCTCTCCTCTCCAGAATTTGTACTTTAGAAGTTTTCTATTTCACATGAGAGAAAATGCAGGTCTTTCTTTTTTGCCTCTGGAATAGAATCAAGGAAAGTGGATGCTATCTAAAATGGCTTGGAAAATTACGAATCAAAACACTGGGTTGAATACAGAAAGAATATTTTTGTTGTTCAGTTGCACAGTCGATTCCGACCCTCTATAACCCCATGGACCACTGTCCGCCAGGCACTTCTGTCCTCCACCATCCTCCTCAATTCGCTCAGCTCTGAGAAAGAACAATAGAAGAGCCAAAAAAACAAGAGGTGGAAAATACAGAGACTCTTCTTTCCTATCCCTTACCTATCAAGTTGGTACCTCCCTTGTCTCTGCAATTGACGTCTTGATGCTGCGGACTCTGTTTGAGGTTGAACAGCCGTTTCTCTGCAAAGGGGAAATCCGACTGAGCTTCTAGAGACAGATTTCTCATCTGAAGACCCATGAGATGCAATAAGAAGACAGAAAAGATAAAACAAAGATCTCAGTAGATGAAGCTGGAACTTGAGAGACAACAGACATCTTGCTGAGATTTTTTACTCAAGGAAAAACAAATACAGTCAAACCTCATATAACACTAAAACATGGTTCCACAAGTCTTGATGTTATATGATTTTTAGTGTTATCCGATGCATGTTAAAATCCTATGGGAGCCATAGAGATACATTGTAACCACACAGGCTTTAGCGGTTGTTATCTGAAGCATCCCATAGGATCTTAATGTTATCCGATGCAATTCTTCCCCCCAGATTCCTTAATGTTATGCGATTTTCGTGTTATTCGATACTAATGTTATATGAGGTATTACTGTCATTCATAGAATATTGTACGATTCCCCCCTCATTTGTTTGACTCCTCAATTAATTGAAAAGGATTAGACCAGTGGTGGAGAACCTATTTCATGCATGCCAGAGGTGGCACTGAGGCCTCTCTGTGGGCACCCGTGTGGTCGTACCAAACACAGAGTAGGCCCTGCCCAACAGCCCAATGGGAGCGTTTCCTCCCTCCCCCCAGCACAGAGTTCATCCCAACAGTCTGCTCAACAGCCCAATGGGAGCTTTTCCTTCCTCCCCTGTTGCTGTGTTGGCACTTTGTGATGAATAAGTGGTTTTGGAGTTGCATTTCGGGCACTCGGCCTCTTAAAGGTTCACGATCACTGCCAAATTGGGGCCATGCCAATGGCAGAAGTAAACCTCTTCTTTCATTGGGAAATTAGACACAGAGAGAGGACACAACTTATTTTAAAGTGGACAAAGGTTTCCCAGTCAATTATTCTGTTTTAAAAAATACAATGCACTTGGTCAGGAATTGTTCCAGAACCACCAGGTCCAGGATCTGAACCTTTGCATGTTTCTCTGGTCTCTCATTTTATTCTATATCCAGCAGTGCTTCCCACTGAGTCCCAGATCTACTCATTTTCTGCTGGGCAAAGACTGTCTTAAGTGTCTGTTGTAAAGAACTTCTGAAAAAGTCAAGCGATCTTCATTTTAGTAAGAGCAGGATGAAAAATGCAACACAACAGCAACTAACACTTTCCCAATCTCTTGGTGGCAGACCCCTACTTGCCTATTGACAACCTCCTAATCACAAACAAATATTGACACTTAACAGACGATACAACAGTGAAGCAGAGATGGGAACCAAATCCTGCTACATACCCAGATGCTAACAATGCCCCCATGTTTACTCTGGCAGCAGCATTACAGGACCCAGTGATGCCACAGACAACATTAAGGGAAAATTCACTTGTTCGTCTGCTAATGTGATTTATACCGTCTTTTGCAAAAAAGAAATGCCCATCTGTATTCTACACAAGACAGACAGGACAGTCTCTGCGCAAAAGAGTTAATGGATGTAAATCAGACATCAAGAGTGACAATACACACTGATCAATTGCTAATTATTCAAATTCATTTTTAACTCAAACACTCTACTAAACACAAGTCTTCTCCCTGGGTTTCTTTTATAGTTTGTTACCTTAAAACAGTCGTGCCCAAACTTTTTGGTCTGTGGGCCGGTCATGTGGTTCAGCAGGCCAGTCATGTGATTCCTCCCACCGGAAACAGAGGTAAAGTGTAACAGGATGAGATAGATTTTAAGCTGCCATTTTCTCTTCTTAAACCAGAGGTGCCCAAACTATGGCACGGGGATCAGATAGTGGATTTTATTTCTGCTTCTGAAGTGATGAGGGTGGCGTAGGCTGGATGAATTGCCGTCGGGGGTGGATCCGGCCCCCAAGCCATATTTTGGGCAACCATGCTTTAAAAATACGTTTGCATTAAAGTTAATTTCTAGGTGGAAGAAACCTTCATCTAAACAACATCTAGCTCTTAAATAAATAATTTTTTAAAAATACAATCACTTGAATACAGAATTTCAAAGAAAAAGGAGAGATATGGAAACCTATCTAAATGAACAATGCAAGGAAATAGAGGAAAACAACATAAGAGGCAAGACTAGTGATCTTCTAACAAAAAATTGGAGACATCAAGGGAACTTTTAAAGCAAAAATGACCATGATAAGGGATAAAGAAGGCAAGGAGTTAGCTAAGGCAGAAGAGATTAAGAAAAGATGGAAAGAGTACATAAAGGAACTCTACAAAAAGGACCTCAAAACCCCTGATAATCACAATTATGAGAACACTGAACTTCAGCCAGACATCCTAGAGAGTGAAGTCAGAAAGGCCATAAAAAGCACTGCAAAAAAAAAACCAAACAAACAAACAAACAGTGGAAATGATGGTATTCCAGTTGAATTTTTCAAAGCCCTAAAAGATGATGGAATCAAGTTATTGCATTCTATATGCCAGCAGATTTGGAAAACACAACAATGGCCACAGGATTGGAAAAAATCAGTATACATTCCAATCCCAAAAAAGGGTAATGCCAAAGAATGTTCGAATTATCGAACAATTGCACTCATCCCACACGCTAGCAAGGTTATGCTCAAGATAATACAGGATAGGCTGCAGCAGCATGTGGAGAGAGAATTACCAGAAGTGCAGGCAGGGTTCAGAAGAGGCAGGGGGACTAGAGATCACATTGCCAACATACGGTGGATCATGGAGAAAACAAAGGAATATCACAAACAAGTCTACTTCTGTTTCATTGACTACATCAAGGCCTTTGACTGTGTGGACCACAACAAAATGTGGCAAGTAATTAAAGAGATGGGAATACCAGAACACCTTATATGCCTCATGGGAAATCTGTACAAGAGTCAAGAAGCAACAGTTAGGACAGAATACGGAATGACGGAGTGGTTTGGAATAGGAAAAGGAGTAAGACAAAGCTGCATCTTGTCACCCTGCTTATTCAACTTATACACAGAGCACATAATGTGCAATGCAGGGATGGCAGAAACACAATTTGGGATCAAAATTGCTGGGAGAAGCATCAATAATTTGTGATATGCAGATGATACCACCCTAATGGCAGAAAGTGAGGAGGACCTAAAGAAGCTCCTGATTAGGTTGAAAGAAGAAAGTGCAAAAACTGGCTTGAGACTCAATATCAAGAAAACCAAGATACTGTAATGGCAACAGACCCTATCAGTTCCTGGATAATAGATGAAGAAGAAGTAGAAGCAGTGACAGACTTTACTTTCCAAGGGTCCAACATCTTTACAGATGGGGATTGAAGCCATGAAATAAAAAGGCAACTGATGCTTGGGAGGCAAGCGATGAGAAACCTGGGGAACATAGTGAAAAGCAGAGACATCACATTGCAAACAAAAATTTGCATAGTCAAAGCAATGGTATTCCTGGTGGCAAGGTATGGTTGTGAAAGCTGGACCATTAGGAAAGCTGAGCGCAGAAGAATGGTCACTGTATGCAGGGGACAGAGAGGAGGCGATATCCAGCAATGACAGCCCCCTGGTTTCTCTACAAATACTTCTGGCCTTCCATTACTTTGTGTATCCTTCATCTACCCGTGAAGTCCCCGAAGTAAATCCGTTGCCCTCCAACAGAGCTGGGAGGGAACCCTGTCTTTCCCACGTACTAGGGAAGTACCCCTGGGGGCGCAGTAGTTAAACAGCTGTACTGCAGCCAAAACATTGTGAGTTCGATCCTAACGCGTCTCGAGGTTGGCCCAGGCCTCCAAGGAAATGATTACCCGCCTAGCCTTAAAAAACCTTGGGCCATCCCAACCTTCCTCCGTGGTCTTTCCTCCTAGCTGCCTCTCTTGCCTGCCTCCCCCCTCATGACCCCCTCCCCAATTACATCCTATCATCCTTCCCTCTAAAGCAGCTCTGGTGGGACAGACTCACTCTATTCCTTTCAGCCACAAATGGGGAGGCTCAGATCCCTGGGAAAGAGGAGGAGGAGGAGGAGAAGCCGCACTTTCCTCTGGAGGAAGAAAAAGAGAACGGACAGGAACGGACATTTTGTGGGAAAGTTCTTCCTTTGGGGAACGAGACGCATTTCCTCTTGCCAAAGTCCACTTCCCTTCTAGGAATCCCAACTCTGTACATTTTAACCCTTAGCTGCCGTGTGGAGATTCTAGTCTAGGTCAGACAAAACAGAGCTTCTCATACAGAGACCCATGTGGTTTTTATGTAAGAATCCTCAAGAGACCACTTTGGAACGACAAGCCTCGCCTGTGCCCACAAAATAAATCATGGGGCGTTCAGGGTCAGGGTCTACAGCAGTGGTGCCCAAACTAAGGCCCGGGGGCCGGGTGCGGCCCCCAAGGCCAATTCATCCGCCCCGCAAAGCCCTCGTCGCTCCTGGAAGAGGAAGTAAAACGCGCCCGTACGGGCGCGTTTTACTTCCTCTTCCAGGAGCGACGAGGGCTTTGCGGGGCGGATGAATTGGCCTTGGGGGCCGCCCACACCCGGCCCCTGGGCCTTAGCGACGGGCTCCCTGAACCACATGATCGGCACATGGCCCAAAAATTTTGGCCACCCCTGGTCTACAGTTATCATTTTTGAAGTGGTAGCTATTCTTAGTCTGTGGCACTTGAAAGACCAACTCTTGTATTTAAATCTGACCTTTTATTGCTTAACTCCACTCCGTCAGACATTTTGGACGACTTTCATTCATAGGGTCAACGTGAGATGGCTTGACAGTACTTTAAAAAAATATAATTGTTAAAATCAATGTATTTGGCTTTTTAAAAATGGGATCTATTATTGTACCTCTAAACTGAGAGGTCCATGACTCCAGGAGAGCCACATTAACAATCTGAAAGGCTCAATGCTGAGTTACTTCCCTAGTAGATTTTATCCGCCTGGATGGACAAGGATAAAGCAAGGAGGTGGTGGTTCTACATTGTACAAATACCTTGCCCATCTCCTTTGATGTTACAAGTTGAAGCTAACCCAACAAATACAAAGCCTATATTAAAACTTCCAGAGTGTTGACAGGCGGTTGGGTCTATGCCATCATAAACTCATCGCTACAGGAGGGGTTTTTCCCAGTGCATTTAAAGCATGCTTTGGTGCGCCCCTCCTGAAAAGACCATCACTCGACTCCACTTACTAATTACCGACCTGTGTCCAACCTGACTATTTTGGGCAAGATTTTGGAGAAGGCAGTGGCGAGGCAGCTGCAGGGAGTCCTGGATGAAGCAGATTATCTGGACCCTTTTCAGTCAGAATTCAGGCCCGGATATAGTAGGGAAACTGCATTGGTCGCGCTGGTGGATGATCTCTGGTGAGAACGGGATGGAGGTCATCCGTCCATCCCGGCTCTTCTTGACCTCTCAGCAGCGTTCGATACCGTCGACCACAGTATCCTTCTGGAAAGGCTGCAAGGATTGGCGATCTAGGGCACTGTGTTGTCCTGGTTTTCCTAATTTCTGAGGGGCTGGACCCAGTTGGTGTGGCTAGAGGATGAGGTGTCCAGCCCAAGGCCCCTCTGTTATCGGGTGCCACAGGGCTCGGTACTCTACATGAAACCGCTGGGTGAGATCATTCGCTCCCACGGGGTGAGGTATCAATATGCAGATGATACCCAGTTATATATCTTGCCCTGTGGGAACCCTAGCGATGCAGTGGAAGTCCTTTTCAGGTGCCTGGAGGCTGTCAAGGTCTGGATGGGGGACAACGGGCTTCAACTGAATCCTGGCAAGACTGAGTGGCTGTGGGTAGGGGGTCCTGCATTATCTCGGGAACTACCATCTTTAGTTCTAGATGGGGCAGTTCTGCCCCAAACAGACCCGGTGCGTAACTTGGGGGTCCTCCTGGACTCGCGACTACTGCTCAAAGAGCAGGTGGCAGTCGTGGCCAGGAGAGCTTTTGCACAACTTCGTGTTGTGCGCCAGTTACGTCAGGACTCCTTCCTCATGATCACACATGCTCTGGTCTCCTCCAGACTTGATTATTGTAATGCACTCTACATGGGGCTGCCCTTGATGACCATTCGGAAGCTTCAACTGGTCCAGAATGCGGCTGCCTGGGTGATGATGGGCTGTGGGCAGTGATGGGATGTAACAGGTTCGCACCAGTTCGCTAGAACTAGTAGCCAGTGTCCCGGAGAACCGGTAGCAGCTTTTTTTTTTTTTTTTGGGGGGGGGGACCACCTTTGGGGCTTACCTTTTCACTGGTGTGCAAGAATGCCTACAGTGCTTGGCGCATATGCACGGCCTCCTTACTGTCCTCCCAAGAGGGGAGGAGGAAGAGAAGCTGCTAGCCTGAATCTCCCTATAGCCTACTCCCCAGGGTAAGTGACTCACCTTTGGATGTGGTGTGTCTGTGTGTATTTTAATGTGTATTTAATACCTTTACCTATATTGACGTACTACCACAGTTCCTAAAGAGGCCTGGCGGCCGGCAGGCCTAGCATGAGGTTTTTAAGCAAAGTCTTAGAGTTACCTCATTCATAAGCTACACCTGTGCTGTTCCAATTGCTGTTCCAATTGGAGAACCCTGTTTTACATTTACATTAAGGCATATTATCCTAGAGAACCAGTACTTATACTAACAGGTAAGTGATGGGTTTATATTTGGGGTTGGAGGGTGGGTGGGTGTATTTTAATGTAATTTATATTTTATTTATTTTATTTATGGGTTTGTGTTGTGGGTGGGTGGGTGGGTGGAGGGGTGTGTGTGTGTGTTTATTTTAATTTTATTTATTTATTTTTTGGCACTGCCCACGATGTCATGATGTAATGACATCAGCTCTGCCCACACTGTGATGACATCACGGTAGGGTAGGAAAATTTTTGACATCCCACCACTGGCTGTTGGCAGTATGCACATGCCTCGCCTCTGCTTTGGGAGCTGCAATGGTTGCCAGTTTGCCTCCGGGTGCAATTCAAGGTGCTGGTTTATCAGCTTTAAAGCCCTATATGGTAGTGGGCCAGGATACTTAAGAGACTTGCCTCATCCCAAGAACATCTGTCCGTCCCACCAGAGTGGACCGGAGAGGCTCTCTAGTTGTTCCATCGGCCAGAGAGCCACATCTCCCTGTCACTAGAAGGAGGGCCTTCTTTGTGTCTGCTTTGGCCCTATGGAACCTCCTACCAACTGAGCTACATCTGCAGGTGGACTTGCTGTCTTTTAGGAAAAACTTAAAAACATGGCTGATTGTGTAGGTATGGGGTCCTGGCGGTACCATGACCCCAGCTCGCTGGTTAGTTTGAGCTCCCTCTCTCCCCTGGTCTTTTAATTTTTAGCCTTATCTTTGGAACTCAGTTTTTAATCTTTTAATTATGATAATTAACTGATTAAAAAAAATTTAAATTTTGAAAATTTAAATTTTTATATTTGGGATCCTGGGACAATGGGATTGTATTGTAGTTTGTGTTTTTTAATGGTGTTGTAGACCGCCCTGGGTCGCCCTGGCGAGGAGGGTGGTATAGAAGTATGAAAATAAATAAATAAATATATTAAAACTGATTAAAATCTAATCAGTTTCCACATACAGTGAACGAATTTTAGTTCCAGTTTCTTTTGAGTAAATCCTTAAAACCAAAACCACAGCAATGTGAACAGTCATTTAACCAATGAAAAATTATGGAGATTTTTCATACTTGCAGCTTACAAGGGGCTAAAAACAAGAAATTAATGCACCAAAAGCATGCGACCAAACATAATGAGAGATGGGCCAAAATATCCCACTTCATCTCATGCACCAGGAAAATACTTATTTAACAATTCCATATTTCAAGCAATTACAGAGTAAGAACATTGCAGTCCATAATGCCAAAGAATAACATTCATGATGAAAGCCTGTTGGATACTTTTATACTGTACACTTATTCCTTCCATGAAGTAAGTGGAGAGAGAGATCAGAGTAAAGGAAAAAACATCAAACAACTGACAGATCTTAGACCAGTCTTCAAAATGGAAAAACAAACAAACATAGAAACAGCCATTACTGTTACTGTCATTTTTCCCATTGGTAAACAGAGATCAGCATCAGGTTGGGAAAGAGAAGCCCTTACCAAGAGACAATACAGTTTGCCAGTTTTTCTCAATGATTTTCTTCAGCAGTGTTCTTTGGTTAGGATCCAGCAGTGCCTATGCCTCCTCCGTGAAGAGATTTCATAATAACAACTTGGCATTTGTACGTTTTCTCTCTTGTGTGGACTCTATTGTGCTATGTGGACTCTCCTATGATTTACAAGCAGTGAACTGTGGGCAAAACATTATCCACACTAATGGCACTTGCATGGTTCCTCTCCTTTGTGGACTCTCCTTATGACTCATAAGCTGTGAGCTATGAGCAAAACATTTTCCACAATCCTGGCACTGGTATGGTCCTGTGTGGACTCTATTATGGTTCACAGGGTGAGAGTTCTGAGCAAAACGTTTGGCACACTCCTGGCACTTTTAAGGTTTCTCTCCAGTATGTACTAACTGATGGCTCAGAAGGGATGATTTCTGAGCAAAACATTTTTCACACCTGTGGCATTTATACGGTTTATCTCCTGTGTGGACTCTCTTATGCTGCCCAAGACCTGAGTTCTGAGAAAAACATTTCCCACATTCCTGACATTTGTATGGCTTCTCTCCTGTGTGGACTCTATAATGTACCACAAGCCGTGAATTATGAGTAAAATATTTCCCACATATCTGGCATCTATAAGGTTTCTCACCTGTGTGGATACTTTTATGACTCACAAGATGTGAACTCTGACTAAAACATTTCTCACACTCCTGACATTTGTACTCTTTTTCTCCTGTGTGTAGTCTCTTATGCTTCGCAATGGCAGAATTATCAGTAAAACATTTACCACATTCCAGGCATTTATACGGTTTCTCTCCTGTGTGAATTCTCTTATGCTTCACAATGGCAGAATTATTAGCAAAACATTTGCCACATTCCTGGCACTTATATGGTTTCTCTCCTGTGTGCAACATCTGATGGCCCAAACGGTTTGAGTTCAAAGCAAAACATTTCCCACATATCTGGCATTTATATGGTTTCTCTCCTGTGTGGACTCTCTTATGCCTCGCAAGGTCAAAATTATGAGTAAAACATTTCCCACACTCTTGGCATTTGTAAGGTTTCTCTCCTGTGTGGACTCTCTTATGCTTCACAAGGCAAGAATTATTATCAAAACATTTATGACACTCTTGACATTCATGCGTTTTTTTACCTCTGTGCAATCTGTGGTGGATGTGAAGGTTTGACTTCCAAGCAAAAGACTTTCCACACTCCTGGCATTTGTAAGGTTTCTCTTCACCCTGGACTTTTTGATGGCTCATTAAGTCTAACTTGCGATCTAAATTTATCCTAGATATTTCATTAATAAAGTACTTCTTCCTATTACGGATCCTTTTGTGAAACATTAATGCCAGCTTTATGGTAAAATGTTTCCCACAAATAATGCATTTGTAACGCTTCCCTTGAATAATGCTTCCGTCCTCAGTGTGGTTTCTCTGGTGTTCAGCAAGCTCTAATTGATGCATAAACCGCTTTCCATGTTTGAGACATACATTTTTCTCCCTCCAGTTTTCTGCTGGGAAAAAGAACAAAGGCTTGAAAACTCTGAGGTGTAGAAATAAACAGAAATACAGGAAGTAATACAACCTAGTGAAGAAGCAGAATTTGAAGCATGAAAACTCTAATGCAAACCAATCTGGTAGTCTTTTAAGTGCCACAACACTTTGTCCTTCTCACTCTTTGTATTTCTTGTGTTATTTTAAGAGCTTATTAGATCCTTTTAGGACTGCAGTGGCTTAGTGGTTAAGACACTGAGCATGATCACTGTAAGGTTGGCAAGTCAGTAGTTTTGAGACCCGAATGCTGTGTGATGGAGTGAGCTCCCTTAATCTGTCCCGACGTCTGCCAATGTAACAGTTGAAAAGCAAAACAAACAAACAAAAAACCTAAGTGGATAAATAGGTACCACTTCAGCAGAAAAGGTAACAACGTTCCATGTACTCTGGCTTTTAGTCTGTCCTGCCTCTTGACCACAGAAATGTCTGCCATGGTTGCTCACTGGTAGCAAACAGAGATGAGTACCACCTCCTAGAGTCGGACACAACTTTATGGCCCAGATATGGGCATTTTACTCCAATTTTAATTTTTAGCTACTTTGGGCTTGTATGGGGCCTTTTGCTTCAGCCTTCTCGATAAGAATTAAAATTATATTATATTAAAGAAGTACAATTCACTTAGTTCTCTTAAATCAGAAGATGACCAACATTGCTTAAAATAATTATTAAATTTAAAATAATCAGAAATAAAAACTAGGAAAATACAGCATATCCATAAAAGTTCCTGTTCTTTCTAAATAATACCACTTTCAGGTAGATTACTGACAAATGAATTTGCATTGGCAATGTGAGCAGCAGTGATGGGAATGTAAGGTCCAGTCTGAGTTCCAAAATGGAGACACTTTGTGTCATGTTAGTACAGTGCCATGGGATCACAAGTTATTCAGTATGGAGTTTCTTAGGCTTAGAAACTGTTGGATTAGTTAGAATTTGCAGAAATGCAAAGGCCTGTTCCCTCACTGCTATTCGCATCTAAGGTGCAGGCTGGAGAACTTGCCAAGGCCTCAAGGCCTGTGTATTTTCTTATCCACAAGAGTTGGAATGTTTGACTGCATCAACATCCTGCCTACGGGAACAAAGAAGACGTTGTTTTGGGAATGGGGGAATGTTTTGATATATCATCTACTTTGATTGGTAGTACAGTAAAACCAAACAACAAGTCCCCCCACAGCACAACAGCTGGGAACACACGCTGCTCTGGAACTTCCTGGTTATGCTCCGGGCGCATGATCGATGCTTTAGCTCTACAGAGGGAACTCTTGACGAAGACTGGAATGGAGCATATATGGTCCCTGCAGCCTCCCACCACTGCCACAGCAGTAAGTGATAAACTGCAACTTCTGGCATAGTGGAGCAAGTGCCGTTTTAGAGTCTAAAATAGTGGTTTAATACCCATACATTGAGACGTCATTTCCTATGGATTTGGCATCATAAACGGCAGCAAACGTAAACCAGGGTGATCGCAAACCAGGCTTTTCCTTTTATTGTTTGCTATAGTTTTTTCCTCTCCCCCGGCATCTCCTCTGCACCTAGACCAATCGATCTCCATCTCTGGGAGTTGGTGGGGGCAGGGGAGGAGAAAGGAGTGTGTGCTCTCGCTTCCAGGAGCGACGAGGGCGTCGGGGGCGGGATGAATTGGCGTCGGGGGCTGCACCAGCTGGTGGGGGCGACTCAACTGAAAGTGTTTTCTGAAGTGTTTTTAAGATGTATTAACTTGTAACTGTGATGGGGGATTTTTGAAATGTATGATATGTCATTGATATGTGATGTGTTACTTTGATATGTTTTAATATGTGATATTTCGACGTTGTTAGCCGCTCTGAGTCTCTTTGGTGAATAGAGCGGCATACAAATCTAATAATAATAATAATAATAATAATAATAATAATAATAATAATAATAATAATAATAATAATAATAATAATAATAATAATAATAATAATATATCGTGTCTGACATTTTTTTTATTTGTGTGTGTGTGTATTTTTATTATACTTGTTTTGTAATTTTTCAATCCATTCCTATGGGGAAACAAGTTTTGGTCTACAATTGATCCGGTTTCTGATTAAAGCTGTTGGAAGAGACCACAATCTTAAACTGGGGTTTTTCTGTATGTTGATTAGATGGTCCAGAACCATCTTCTATGATGTAGACCAGTAATGGCAAATCTTTTAGAGACTGAGTTCCCAAACTGCAACCCAAAACCCCTGGCACGCCATAGGTTCGCCATCATTGATATAAACACATGGGGTGAGGAGTAGTCTGCATTTGAATTCCAAGCTGCTAAGAGGTCCATGCTCCTCTAAGTCGTCAACATGATAAGTTCAGTGTTAGTCAGGTTACTTTGCTTTTATGGGGAAAACCTGTGTGTGGATTTTCCTATAACCTTTTTGATTAGAAACTTTCTTTTTGGATTTATCTGAATCCTGAAAACAACAGATGAAATTTAACTCTTCTACTTTGTTTCAAAAACAATAAACATTATTTCTTCAATACATTGTGTAATTATTGAATGGGGGTAAGATATAGAGTTTTGCTTGGCTCAAGCCAAAAAGAAGCCACGTTGCTATTTACAGCTACAGCAATACGTCAGATAACATTATGGCTTGGTTCCACAAGTCATGACGTTATCCGATTTTTAGTGTTGTCCGATGCATTGATTGAACGTTTTTTAAAAAAGCCCCGTTCCCTTTCCAAAGAGGAAAGGGAACGGGGAGAGATCAGGTTGTCTTGGGGAGGGAAAGCAACCTCCCTCCCCAAGCAAACTGGGGTCCATGGGGCTCGAGGGGGGGGGCTTCAGGGGACAAACTGAACGTCTGCTCAGTTTGTCCCCAAAGTCAAGCTCAGCCACTGCGATCGCAAGCCCGGGCTGAGCTTGACTTCAGGGACAATCCGCGTGAGTGAACGGGTTCTCCCTAAAGTCAAACTTAGCCCATGCTGGCGATCGCTAGCCTGGGCTCGGTTTGGCTTGGGAGACAAACACCCTGCCCCCCCCCCCCACGTGGGCGGGCGGGGGTTGTTGCACAAGCCAAACCGAGCTACAGCGGAGGCCAGCCTGGGCTTGGTTTGGCTTGGGCGACAACCCTCCCCCCACGCCGGGGTTGTCACCCAAGCCAAACCGAGCTACAGCTAGTCGCTTGGCTTCGTCTGCAGCCTGGGCGGGTTGTACCCGAAGCCAAACAGAGCCCAGGCTAGCTGTGCCCGAAGCCAAGCAGAGCCCAGACTAGCTGTGCCCGAAGCCAAGCAGAGCCCAGGCTAGCTAGCCTGGGCTCTGCTTGGCTTTGGGCACAAACCGTGCATTTTCCCCCGAAGCCAAGCTGAGTCCAGCCTAGCGATTGCTAGCCTGGGCTCAGCTTGGCTTCGGGGACAAACCATGCCACCACACGGTTTGTCCCCTGAAGTACCCTTTAGCCCCAGCTAGCGATCACTGGGGCTGAGGGGTGCTTTGGGGGATAAACCCAGTGATCGCCCTCAGCCCCCCTTGCCTTGCCAGCCCCCCGCTGCCCCAGTGGACGACTGCGACGGATAACGCTAACAGATTGTTATCCGATGCACATTTCCCCCCCAAAAAAAGTCATCGTTATCCGATCCTAGGGTTATCCGATGCAATCGTTAGCCGAGGTATTACTCTAATTTTATTTTCTCCCTAGTCATGGTCTGGGATCACTTTAATTATGTGGATTCCCAGGTTGCTGCAGGGTGATTTGCAGGAGCAGCATTCGACTGTTTGCTGCTCGGAGTCACAGAGTTCCAGTTTGGGGGCAATCGGTGTCAGGGCCCCCACAGGGAACACAGAAAAAGCTGATGGTGGAAGGCGCTAAGCGGCTGTAATTGCTGTCACCTTGGTTCTGAAAGTCAAACAAGAGTCCCTTGGTTTTCACTGAGCCTTTGCAGGGGAGAAAACATATTCTCCCTGGAGAATGACCCTGTGTGCTGAGCAAGCTCTTATTCAGGGGTTCCCAACCTGGCATTGCAATTATAAATTGCTTCTTCTTACTATGGATCCTTGACCAGGATGACCAGGCCAGTATTACAGATCGTACAACAGCGGTGGCGAACCTTTTAGAAATAGAGTGCGCAAACTGCAAGCCAAAACCCACTTATTTATCAAAAAATACCAACACAGCAATAGGGTGGGGGGTCCCCACAGAGAGGGCTCCGAGTGCCACCTCTGACACGCATGCCATAGGTTTGCCACTACTGTCCTAAAGTGCCTATTGTGAGTTGGGACCAAGTCTAATACAGAAGCATAATCGTTCCCGTCATTGTTACTACTCCTTATTACTCTGATAACCACGGAGATCAGCATCAGATGGGGAAAGAGTGTGGCCCTACCGAGAGAGGATACATTTTGCCAGTTCTCCTCCATGATGTCCTTGTGTAGGGCCTTCTGGTCAAGATCCAGCAGTGCCCACTCCTCCCTGGTGAAGTACACGGCTACTTCCTCAAAGGCCACTGGACCCTAAATGGAAAAGAAAGCAGGGGTTTCATAAAAAATATCCCCCTGAAGCCAAAAGAACAACTAAAGAGTACTGACTGTAATTTATACCACATGTTTTACATTCATGAATGCCATTCTCACTTTTACCATTGAAGGATAAGTTTACCAAGGACTATTTGTCATCTTGACAACATGCACCCTCCAGAAGGATCGGCTTCTGAATCCCATTTGCTGGGGAACAATTGAGAAGTTCCTGGAGGCTTCTAGAGAGCCTCTATGAGAAACAAGATGCTCTAATTCTTTGGCTTTAGTCTCACTGAGTACAGTTTCTCTTACTTACTTAGTGTTCATGCTGTGAATGTGGAGAGATACAGAATCCAGCTCATTTGCTAGTCTGTTGATTACTACCAGTGTCATGTACCAATGAGGACTTGAGTTTGGCTAATGACATAGTGAAGAAGATGACTTCATTTTGGTAATCCAGGGCTTGGTCAGGACACGAAAGAAGTTTTCCCGCAGAAAAGAAAGTCAGAGAGATCAATTCCGAATGAGTGAAGAGGGCAGGAAAGTATTTTCTACTGTCTCCTTATCCAGCTCTGAAAAACCTTAATCCATTTACAGTTCTTTGACTGTGCTTCAAGTCAGAAGGGAATCAAAATTCTTCCCCATGTTCAATAAAATAGGTAGCACTATTCCCCACATCGAGAGAAACATGTTGTTTGAGCCTCCTATAGAAGCATTGAACCTGGACAGTATTTTGGTCAAAAGAAATGGCCAGTCTCTTTCAGAAGTAAAATGGGATTCAGGATTTCAAATGCACAAGGTGTCTTTTAACCATCTTATCCTTGCCTGGTTTGCTTCTTCTCCATCACACGGAAGAGATGACAGAATGCACGTTGCTGGCATTTTGAAGGTCCCTGTGGGGGAAAAACAAAGAGTTGACATCCTCTGCTATTGAGATCACGATCCTAGATATGCTTAGTAAAATCTCAATCCTTGAACTGGTTCATAAAGTAATGCCCCTCCTAAAAGCACACTTCAAAGGAATTCCAAAAGGACTACAAGACTTGTCAGATTTACTGAATGTTAAAAGAAGTCCAATTATTTCTAAGAATTAAAAGCAGTCTGAAGACCACCTATGCAAAAACATGTAGCACACCCCCTCACACACAAATCACACCTTTATTTTTGGGAAACAAAAACAAATGAAGCAAATTTTATACTTATTTATCTGACTCCATGATTGATAAATGGATGAAAAGTTGGCTAAATATCTCTTGCGACAGCTGCTGCATGTTGGCTCTCATGATGGTGATCAGCCACAAAGATTGTCCTGGGAACAATATAATGCATTGGCCTTTCATCTGCCTTCATCATCGCAGCATGAGACCCACAGTAACACTGACCCAGCTTCGTGTGTCACTTTCTGATCTGGAGCCCTTTTGGCACACAAAGTCCTCCTTAGTCCCAGGCCACGATTGATGAGGCTGCTGCCCTCCATCAAGGTGGATTCAAGTGGGATTTAATCCTTTTGGCGACCATCACCTTTCCCTGTTGACATCGGCACCCAAGGCAATGAGTTCTCAGAGTTGTTAGGTTAGTTAAGCACCCACTGACACTTGGTGTTGAGTCACTGACAGTAGGGTCTACTCTATTACCATAGCAGGATAACCTGGCCAGTCTCATAACATTTCTACAGATGTAGTTTAAAATCATATTACAGTCAAACCTTGCATAAAGAGCACCTTGCTTAAAGAGTAACTCGCTTAAAAAGAATAAATTTCTCTGAATATTCGCTTTGCTTAACAAATAAAACCAACCAAAAACATGCTTAACAAATAAATCGGGGTTTGCAATCCCACCCTGCCAGAAGTCACAATTGGTCACTTACAATGGTGTTTCATTTAAAGAGCAAACTCACTTAAAGAACAATCCTGTGGAACACATTATGCTCTTTAAGCGAGGTACAACTGTACCCTTCCCTCCCACACACACACATCACACTGGTGATTCACATTTAGCTTTTGAGCAGATAAGACTTCGAGCAACAGAATTGAAATGTTCAGATTGTATTCCATACATCTTCAGAGATATCTAAAATATCTACTTTGTTTCTGTATACAATAGATGGAGAATTTTAGGTTCAGTTTCTTTTGAATAAATCATTAAAACTGAAACCACAGAAATGTAAACAGTAGTGTAATGAAAAATTGGTTAGACGACTGCAGTTTTGGTTTCATCTCTTGTGGCTTAAACGCAGTTAAAAGCAAGAGATTAATCATCAAAAACATACAGCCAAACATAGTAACAGATGGGTTAAAATATTCCACCTCATCTCATGCACCAGGAGAATACTTAATTCCCAATTCCCTATTGCAAGCAATTACACAGTAAGAGTGTTGAAGTCCATAATGGCAATAATTAACATTTAGGGGAAAGCCTGTTGGAAACTCTTTTACACTTATTTCTTCCATAAATAAATAAATAAATAAATACATGGAGAATTAGATATTCTCAGAATAAAGGAAAAACATCAAACAACATCCAGCAATGGACAGATCTAGGACCAGCCTTCGAAGTGGAAGCAAAACAAAAAATAGAAACAGATTTCCGCCATTACTCTTGCTGTCATTTCCCCCCATTGGTAAACAGAGTTCAATCTCAGGTCAGGAAAGAGGAGGCTTTACCAAGAGAAAATGCAGATTGCCAGTTCTCCTCCATGACTTCCTTGTGCAGGGCTCTCTGGTCAGGATCCAGCATTGCCCACTCCTCCTCTGTGAAGTACACGGCCACCTCCTCAAAGGCCACTGGACCCTAAATGAAAGAGAAAGCAGTGGGTTTCAAGTAGATTTCATAAAGGTAACCTCCTCAGTCCAAAACACCAATTAAGGAGAACTGGGTGGATCCTATATTGTAAATTCTGGACTTTCATGAATATCCTTCACAACCTGTCTATTGGAGGGTAAATTTGCCAAGAGCTACTAATTGCCTAAAGGGCTGCGGTGGCTCAACAACTGTCAGATCTTGGACCAGAATGGAAGAAAAACACTATACAGTATTTCCCACTTAAACAACATAACCAATGTTTCCTTACTTGATCATGTTCTGCTCCATTACAAGTAAGACTGAAGAAAATGCTTGATCCAGGGGGCGTGGTTAAAATGGCAACAGAGTAGGTTGTTCCTGTTCTTCGCTCGCACTGGCTGAAAGGTGGTTCAATGAGACCTATTGATAAAAATAGATATTTGGTGGTTGCTGGGAGTACCTGATGCTGTGCTGTTTGTGAGGTGCTTCTGTGGTCTTGGGGTGAGTGCTGGGAGGCCAGGTCTCTGTGGCTAATATGCACACCTATGGACTCTACTTTCCAATCTACTTCCAAGAGAGGGAGAAGGCTGTGAGATGCAACTAAGGACCATGTTTTCACCTTACTCAGATGAAGCCATTCTCTCCGAAAGTAATGGACAATCTGACAGGGTATTTCATTGGTCCCAAACCTGTTCCCCACCCCCAACCCCTATTTCCAGTGGTGCCAAAGGGGGAAACGGCAACAAGTAAGTACGACTCATTGAAATCTACAAGGTGAAATATGAATGTATGCCATGATCTCTCCTCTCCTGAATTTGTACTTTAGAAGTTTCTATTTCACAGGAGAGAAAATGCAGGTCTTTGCTTTTTTGCCTCTGGAACAGAATCAAGGAAAGTGGATGCTATCTAAAATGGCTTGGAAAATTATGAATACAGGTTGAATACGGGTTGAATACAGAAAGAACGATAGAAGACCCAAAAAGAAGAAGACTCTTCTTTCCTTTCCCTTACGTATCAAGTTGGCACCTCCCTTGTTGCTGCAATTGATGTCTTGATTCTGCAGATTCTGTTTGAGGTTGAACAGCCGTTTCTCTGCAACGGGGAAATCCGACTGAGATTCTAGAGACAGATTTCTCATCTGAAGACCCATGAGATGCAATAAGAAGACAGAAAAGATAAAACAAAGATCTCAGTAGATGAAGCTGGAACGTGAAAGACAACAGACATCTTGCTGAGATTTTTTCTCTAGGAAAAACAAACATGTTATTCATAGAATATTGTACAGTTCCCCCCTCATTTGCTTGACTACTCAATTAATTGAAAGAGGTTAGACCAGTGATGGTGAACCTATTGCATGCATGCCAGAGGTGGCACTCGGAGGCCTCTCTGTGGGCACCAGTGTGCTCACCCCAACACAGAGTAGGCCCTGCTCAACAGCCTAATGGGAGCTTTTCCTCCCTCCCTTGATGTTGTGTTGGCATTTTGTGATAAATAAGTGGGTTTGGAGATGCATTTCAGGCACTCGGTGTCTAAAAGGATCACCATCTCTGGATTAGTCCCTGCCAAATTGGGGCCATGCCAATGGCAGAAGTAAACCTCTTCTTTCATTGGGAAATTAGACACAGAGAGAGGACACAACTTAGTTTAAAGTGGACAAAGGTTTCCCAGTCAATTATTCTGTTTTAAAAAATACAATGCACATGTCACGCTCCCAGCCGGCCCCCTCTGCTCCAGCCCTCCTTAGTGTTCCTTACGTTGGGGTCTTTATGGCAAAGAAAACCCCCAGAACTAAACCGGAGCTCCCAGAGAGCGAACTGGGTGGCAAAATAAAAATTTCTTATCTGCTTCTCTTCATAACAAGGAGGTTTTAGATAGCATCTCCGAGGCTTGTGAGTGTGTGTGTTGTCTTACCTCTTATTCAGTTAAGAGTCTTCATGGAAGCAAAACAGAGTTTATTGTCCCATTAGAATCATCCATAAAAAGCATAAATAATCTTCAGAAGCAAAACATAGTCCACAAAACAAAACCTAGTCCAATAATCATTGTAAGCAAAACATAGCATCCTGCTCTTTTGGTATTCGGAAAACAAACTAAAACAAACTGAACTGAACTGAGAACTGAGTTTCTTCACTCGCACAATGGGGCTTATCTAGACCCCTACACAGCTGTGTCTCATCTGGATCAGCTGTACCAAGGATAGCCCTGTTGCTAGAACAGCAAGCTAATGGAAATTTACAGAAGGGAGAATAGCAGTCTCTTTAAGCACTGAGAACTGAAATGATTTTAGGAGGCCTAAGAAAACTAAATTTCCTCCATTTCTTTTGGGAATGTTTAGGAAATGGGTGTCTTCCCATGACAGCACACGGTCAGGAATTGTTCCAGAACCACCAGGTCCAGGATCTGAACCTTTGTGTGTTTCTCTGGTCTCTCATTTTATTCTATATCCAGCAGCACTTCCCACTGAGTCTCAGATCTACTCATTTCCTGCTGGGCAAACACTGTCTTTAAGTGTCTATTGTAGAGAAGTTCTGAAAAAGTCAACCGATCTCCATTTTAGTAAGAGCAGGATGAAAAATGCAACACAACAGCAACTAACTCCCAATCTCTTGGTGTCAGACCCCTACTTGCCTATTGACAACCTCCTAATTGCAAACAAATATTGACACTTAACAGACCACACAACAGTGAAGCAGAGATGGGAAGCAAATCCTGCTACACACCCAGATGGTAACAATGCTCCCATATTTACTCTGGCAGCAGCATTACTGAAGCCAATGATGCCACAGACAACTTTAAGGGAAATTTCACTTGTTCATCTGCTAATGTGATTTATACCATCTTTTGCAAAAAAGAAATGCCCATCTATATTCTACACAAGACAGATAGGACAGTCTCTGCGCAAAAGAGTTAATGGATGTAAATCAGACATCAAGAGTGACAATACACACTGATCCATTGCTAATTATTCAAATTCAATTTCAACCCAAACCCTCTACTAAACACAAGTCTTCTCCCAGGGTTTCTTTTATACTTTGTTACCTTGAAACAGTCATGTCCAAACTTTTCAGTCTGTGGACCAGTCATGTGGTTCAGCAGGCCAGTCACGTGGTTCCTCCCACCGGAAACAGAGGTAAAGTGTGCCTTGCAATCTGTTTTGCAACACGATGAGATAGAGTTTAAGCTGCCATTTTCTCTGCTTAAACCAGAGGTGCCCAAACTATAGCAGGGGGTCAGATAGCGCATTTTATTTCTGCTTCTGAAGTGATGAGGGCAGTGTAGGCTGGATGAATTGCGTTGGTGGTGGATCTGGCCCCCAAGCCATAGTTTGGGCACCCCTGCTTTAAAACTATGTTTGCGTTAAATAAAATTTTAAAAATACAATCACTCGAATACAGAATTTCAAATAAAAACAAGGAGATAAAGAAACCTACCTAAATGAACCTAAATGAACAGTGCAAAGAAATACAGTCATACCTCGCACGAGTAACTCGTATAACGAATAACTCGCTTAACGAGGATTTTTCACAAAATGTCTGCTTCGTTGAGCGAGGAAAAACTCACTTAACAAAAACAGACTCTCTTGCTGGGCGCGGCTGCAAGTGGCTGAGCGAGACAGCCTCGCAATCAGCGAGAGAGCCCCTGGGAGAGCCCCTCCGGAGATTGCGAGGGCTGTTTCGCTTGTTGTTCAGTTGCACAGTCGATTCCGACCCTTTGCGACCCTATGAACCACCGTCTACCAGGCACTTCTGTCCTCCACCATCCCCCTCAACTCGCTCAGCTCTGTGCCCATTGTGTCCACAATACCATCTAGCCATCTCATCTTTGGACGGCCCCTTCTTCTTTTGCCCTCAACCTTTCCCAGCATCAAGGCTTTCTCAAGTGAGTCTTCTCTTCTCATTTGATGTCCAAAGTACTTTAGAACAAATAGGTCGATCTTAGAAGAAATCAACCCTGACTGCTCCCTAGAAGGTCAAATAGTAAAGATGAAGCTGAAGACTTTGGACATCAAATGAGAAGAGAGGATTCATTTGAGAAGGCCTTGATGTTGGGAAAGATGGAGGGCAGAAGAATAACGGGGCAGCCAAAAATGAGATGGCTAGATGGTATTGTAGATGCAATGGGCATAGAGGTGGGCGGGCTGAGGAAGATGGTGGACAGAGGTGTCTGGAGGACAATGGTCCATAGGGTTGCAAAGGGTCAGAACTGAAAGTGCGACTGAACAACAAAGCTTTTAAAAGTCAAGGAATTAATCGAAACATGGCTTCTGTTCATATTATCTGCATATACTTATGAACCTATCAACTGTAATTGATTTTTAAGCACCTTCATTCTACATTCAGCTTCCTGGGCAATGGCAACCTTGTGACATTTTTTTTAGGTATAACGCATCAAATTGGTGTTCTATTCCCAAGTAGCACAGCTAGAAGGGAAATGATCTACACAAGACAGTATCCTGGACAGTGGTGGTCTCATTTTTTTTTTACTACTACACTGTCAGTGTGTTATGATGGGAGTGACGGGGGGGGGGGGGGGGAGTCCTGTGTTGCACCCGAATTAGGACTACTTTATTTCAAAACTTGGATGTGAGGGGCCAGTCAGAATTTCTGCTATCAGTTCTGGCGAACTGGTGTGAACCTGCTGATGCCCACCAATGATCCTGGGTCTGGAAATGACATCCCTCTCCCCCATGTCCCATATTTGCTACACAACACTGGCCTTTCTTTTTAATTACTCTACTCAAAATATGCAGTTATAATCAGTACTTTTTTTCTCTTTAACGGGCCCTGTGTTAAAATACAGCAAGGTCACTGTATCTAGATTGCAGGGGACAGAGAGGAGGCGATATCCAGCAATGACAGCCCCTTGGTTTCTCTACAAATACTTCTGGCCTTCCATTTCTTTGGGTGACAAATCTGTGTATCCTTCATCTACCCGTGAAGTCCCCGAAGTAAATCCGTTGCCCTCCAACAGAGCTGGGAGGGAACCCTGTCTTTCCCACGTACTAGGGAAGTACCCCTGGGGGCGCAGTAGTTAAACTGCTGTACTGCAGCCAAAACATTGTGAGTTCGATCCTAACGCGTTTCGAGGTTGGCCCAGGCCTCCAAGGAAGTGATTACCTGCCTAGTCTTAAAAAATCTTGGGCCATCCCAACCTTCCTCCGTGGTCTTTCCTCCTAGCTGCCTCTCTTGCCTGCCTCCCCCCTCATGACCCCCTCCCCAATTACATCCTATCATCCTTCCCTCTAAAGCAGCTCTGGTGGGACAGACTCACTCTATTCCTTTCAGCCACAAATGGGGAGGCTCAGATCCCAGGGAAAGAGGAGGAGGAGGAGGAGAAGCCACCCACTTTCCTCTGGAGGAAGAAAAAGAGAACGGACAGGAACGGACTTATTTTAAAGAGGAGCACTTCCTTTGGGGAACGAGACGCATTTCCTCCTGCCAAAGTCCATTTCCCTTCTAGGAATCCCAAATCTGTGCGTTTAACCCTTAGCCTGCCCAACACTAGGTCAGGCAAAAGAGCTTCTCATACGGAGACCCACGTGGTTTTTACGTAAGGATCCTCAAGAGACAACTTTGGAACGACAAGTCACGCCTATGCCCATAAAATAAATCATGGGGCGTTCAGGGTCAGGGTCTACAGCAGTGGTGCCCAAACTAAGGCCCGGGGGCCGGATGCGGGCGGCCCCCAACGCCAATTCATCCGCCCCGCGAAGCCCTCGTCGCTCCTGGAAGAGGAAGTAAAACGCGCCCGTACAGGCGCGTTTTACTTCCTCTTCCAGGAGCGACGAGGGCTTCGCGGGGCGGATGAATTGGCGTTGGGGGCCGCACCCGGCCCCCGGGCCTTAGCGACGGGCTCCCTGAACCACATGATCGGCACATGGCCCAAAAAGTTTGGTCACCCCTGGTCTACAGTTATCATTTTTGAAGTGGTAGCTATTCTTAGTCTGTGGCACTTGAAAGACCAACTCTTGTATTTAAATCTGACCTTTTATTGCTTAACTCCATTCCGTCAGACATTTTGGACGACTTTCATTCATAGGGTCAACGTGAGATGGCTTGACAGTACTTTAAAAAAAAATAATTGTTAAAATCAATGTATTTGGCTTTTTAAAAATGGGATGTATTATTGTCTCCTCTAAACTGAGAGGTCCTTGACCCTCCTGCAGAGCCACATGACATTAACAAATTGAAAGGCTCAATGCTGAGTTACTTCCCTAGAATATTTTATCCGCCTGGACGGACAAGGATAAAGCAAGGAGGTGGTGGTTCTACATTGTACAAATACCTTGCCCATCTCCTTTGATGTTACAAGTTGAAGCTAACCCAACAAATACAAAACCTATATTAAAACTTCCAGAGTGGTGACAGGCGGTTGGGTCGACTCGAAGCCATCATAAACTCATCGCTACAGGAGGGGTTTTTCCCAGTGCATTTAAAGCATACTTTGGTGCGCCCCTCCTGAAAAGACCATCACTCGACTCCACTTACTAATTACCGACCTGTGTCCAACCTGACTATTTTGGGCAAGATTTTGGAGAAGGCAGTGGCGAGGCAGCTACAGGGAGTCCTGGATGAAGCAGATTATCTGGACCCTTTTCAGTCAGAATTCAGGCCCGGATATAGTAGGGAAACTGCATTGGTCACGCTGGTGGATGATCTCTGGTGAGAACGGGATGGAGGTCATCCGTCCATCCCGGCTCTTCTTGACCTCTCAGCAGTGTTCGATACCGTCGACCACAGTATCCTTCTGGAAAGGCTGCAAGGATTGGCGATCGAGGGCACTGTGTTGTCCTGGTTTTCCTAATTTCTGAGGGGCTGGACCCAGTTGGTGTGGCTAGAGGATGAGGTGTCCAGCCCAAGGCCCCTCTGTTATCGGGTGCCACAGGGCTCGGTACTCTACATGAAACCGCTGGGTGAGATCATTCGCTCCCACGGGGTGAGGTATCAATATGCAGATGATACCCAGTTATATATCTTGCCCTGTGGGAACCCTAGCGATGCAGTGGAAGTCCTTTTCAGGTGCCTGGAGGCTGTCAAGGTCTGGATGGGGGACAATGGGCTTCAACTGAATCCTGGCAAGACTGAGTGGCTGTGGGTAGGGGGTCCTGCATTATCTCGGGAACTACCATCTTTAGTTCTAGATGGGGCAGTTCTGCCCCAACAAACCCGGTGCGTAACTTGGGGGTCCTCCTGGACTCGCGACTACTGCTCAAAGAGCAGGTGGCAGTCGTGGCCAGGAGAGCTTTTGCACAACTTCGTGTTGTGCGCCAGTTACGTCAGGACTCCTTCCTCATGATCACACATGCTCTGGTCTCCTCCAGACTTTTTTTTTAATCAATCAATCACTTTATTACAGTCTATGACCAGCACAGTAAAATGGAGATAAACTTTTAAAATTTAAATGCTTAAAATATAGTTAAAATATATTATTTAAAAACATATCCATTCAAAATTTAAAAACTGAGTAAAATCCGATAATGATAAGGGTGAAGAGATAACATAATAAGTAGTGTAGGTCAGCTGCTCAGTGCGGGAGCAATCTCAGTAAACTATAGAGCCACACTAGACTTCCTAGTCAGCAGCCGACGTATCCTACTAGCCTGTGCACAAAAACCCGCCACTTTGCGCGTGATAGCAATACTACTGTCCTGGAGTAGGAAGGAAGCTTGTTGGGCCGGCAATTTCCCTGGGCATTGGCGCAGCAAGGGGATTATTAATTCTGCACGGGCATCCCTATAGAATGAGCAGAAAAGGAGAACATGCTCAATCGATTCAACATCCCCATCTCCACATGGACATAATCGTTCTGAATAGGGTATCCCGTTATATCTGCCCTCAAGGACAGCTGAAGGCAGGCATCCACAGCGGGCCTGGGTGAATGCCAGCCTATGTTTTGGGAGATCTAATTCCTGCAGATAAGCTGCAGGGACAAGCTGGTACCTGATGGAAACATTGGAGAAGAAACCAGGAGACTTGGCCACATCTTCCTGCCGTTCAGTGTCCCTTATTCTCTGTTTCACTAGCTCCCTGGCTTGTTGTGCTTCCATTGCAAGCAGGGTAGCTGGACACAAGCCCAAAGAAGCCAATTTATTAAGTATAAAACATTTCCAGGAAGAGCGAAATGAATCTTGAAGTGTAAGAAACACCAAGGTGCCCTGGGAATTGTGTATTTTAAGCCAATATGAAATCATCAGCATCCAGCACCTCGCCTCTACCTTCACTAAGCCCGTCTCCAGTCTTAATCTGGCATTGGAAACGCAGCGGGGGGTCGAGAGAGCAGCTCTAAGAAACTTTGACTGAACTCTCTCCACCTGCTGATAACTGGCTAAGGGTCCTAGCTGCGCACCATATGTGAGCTGGGCAAGTGATTTAGCTTCATACAGTTTAATGGCTGCTGGTACATAACGCCCTCCCCTGCTCCAGTAGAACCTAAGGATTGCTGATGCACTCCTCTGCGCATTCTGAACTACATGGTCAATATGGGTTTTCCTAGAGCCTGAGGCATGGAAAAGAACCCCCAAATAATTAAAGCTGGGGACCTGCTGAATAGGATGCCCCTCGATTTCCCAATTGTAAAGTTTGGGTTTCCTGCCAAAGACCATGATCTTGGTTTTGGCATAATTGATAACTAGATGGTTTTCCGTGCAATAGGCAACTAATGCTCTGAGTGCCCTTCTGAGGCCTACCGGTAATCTTGCCATAATGAGGGTATCATCAGCATAAAACAGTGAATTAATATGCCTCTCTGCTAACTTTGGAGGATGGAAGTCTGGATTTGCCAAATGATTGACCAAGTCATTAATATAGAAATTAAACAGAAGTGGGGCCAATATACATCCTTGTCTCACACCTTTCTGGGTGGCAACTGCAGAGGACAAGTGACCCCATGGGGAGCAGCGCACCTTCAAAGCTGAGTTCTCATGCACCACAGAGATCAAGGCCAAAAGGCGGTGATCAATTGAGGTGGCTTTTAGTTTCTCCCACAGTTTGGTCCGTGAAATGGAATCAAAAGCAAATCTTAAGTCTATAAAGGCGGCATACAGTGAACTCGGATACTTCTCATGAAGGTGATGTAGGATCAGGCAATTGTCCATGACTGATCTTCCTGTCCTGAACCCAGCCTGTTCCTCGGCCAAAATAGCTTCCTGGTCGACCCAGTCTTTTAGCTTCCAGTAAAGATGTCTAGTATAGAGTTTGCTGACCACACTAAGAAGACTTATAGGTCTGTAGTTAGATGGATCATTTCTTTGTCCTTTCTTAAAAATAGGGACAATAACTGCCATCCCCCAGTTCTGGGGTACACAACCCATCCTATCTATAAAAGTAAATAGAGAAGCTAGAATGGGTGCCCACCAACTAGCGTTGTTTTTAATTAATTCTGGGGGGATACAGTCAATACCTGCTGCCTTACCAGGCTTGAGTTGGGCAATCAGATCCTTGATTTCTTTCTCTGATACTGGTGGCCAGGGGGGCAATTCCTCCCACTTAACCTCTATGGGATCAAGGGGTTCAGTCTCACTGTATAAAGACCGAAAATGATTTTCCCATGTCTCAGGTGGAATGCTGCATTCAATATATGGTGATCTTACTGCCGAGAGGCCTGCCGTGATATGCCAAAATATTGTAGAGTGGCCTCCTTTGACTGCTTGTATGAGACGCTTCCATGTTAACTTGGTGTCCTCATTTTTTTTCTTGGCTATCAGCTTCTTATAGCTCTTTTTTGCTTCCAAAAGAGTTTGTGGCAAGAGAGGATTGGGACTTTCCTTGTAAGCTTTAAATTGGGTGATCAGTCTTTGTTTGGCTAAAATGCATTCGTTGTCAAACCAGGGCTTAGACCGAGGGTTATTTTGCTGTGACCTTCTATCAGATTTGAAGGTGAGATGTTTATTCAGGTCTGCAACAAGTTCATCGTAATGAGCTAAAAGCCCTTTTGGGTCCGCCTCCGAAATAATAGCAGTGACCCTTTGCTGGTACTGTTCAGAGTCCAGGAGTGTCTTCATCCTGCCATCCAGGGCTTGAGACCATTTCACACCACAGCCCTGTGCCCTCTGAGTTAGTTCCAAGTTATGCCTCTCTCTTAAATGCAGAGGGTAGCCAAATGACCTCAGAAGTAGACGGAGTGGAAAATGATCGCTGTCCACGCATGGAGTAACCTCAAGCCGATCTATCCACTTGAGCAGATTATTAGACACTATCATATAGTCAATGGTACTCTGTCCAGCTCTGGCCCAGTATGTAAACTCTGCTGGGGAGTCCCCTGGGGTTACCCCATTAAGGACCTGGAGATTTAATGCATGTGTCATCTGAGCCAGGCAGAAACCTGCATGGTTCGACTTCTGGTCTTTGAACATCCGATGATAGCTAGGCATGGATAGTTCAGGGGAAGGAGGACAAGTGCGGTGACGTGCATATAGCGTTGTGTCGTCTGGGCCCATTCTGGGATTAAAGTCCCCCCCCCCCCAATCAGCAGGTACGCAGTAGGAAAAGCCAGTAGGAGATCAGCAATATAAACCTCAAACTTGGTCCAGCGCTCTTTAACTTGGCTCAATCTTGTCAGAGGTGGAAAATAAACACAGACCACAATAAGAGTAATTTTTCCAAGGGAAATCCGGACTGTCAAAGCTAGTTGATCCAAAGAAGAGATGGTATCGGAAGTGGCCCGGAGTGAGCTTGCCACCAAAATCGCAAGCCCCCCTTTGTTCCGGCCCCTTGAGGACTCTCTAATTGCTGGCAGGGAATGGGCTGCAAATCCGTTAAGGACAATATCTGTGGTTGCCCACGTTTCCTGAATTAAAGCCACCTCAGTCCTGTTGAATTCTTCAGAGCTCTTCTCCCGCCATCCACAGACATTCCAGGTTAAGATCCTAATTTGGGGGTTATGCTGGTCAGCGTCCCATCAATTGGTGGGTACCTGCACACTTGTTAGAAAAGGCTGTGCGACTGATGCCTCTATGTTGTTAATGACTGCATGGCTATCTGTCTGTGTCTCCATTATAAGTAGAAGGCTCTGGTCATTTGTCAGAGCTAGAGGTGGATTATGAGTATTTGAAGTATTTAAATCTAGCACAAGGGTGCCCAAACTTTTCGGCCCGGGGGCCGGATAACATTTTATCAGAGGCTCCGAGGGCCGAACTATCTCTCCATGGTACATACATCCACCCAGCCTTGTCGCCGCCTCCTCCGCCGCCACCACTAACGCCTTTGCCGCCGCCTCCTCTTTCACCGGCTCCTCCTTCGCCGCCTTCGCGGTGTCCTTTAAAAATGTCCTTTTAAAAAAATATGACAGATCCTAGAAACTCACATCCAGCTTGGCCATTGTGGCATCCAAGGAGCTGTTGTTGTGTTCCAAAGCTTCAGGTAGGTGGGATTTTAATTAGCAATGAAAAGTCATTAGCCTTAGAAAAGATCCGCTTCCTGACATGATTTCAGGAAACGGATCTTTTCTAAGGCTAATGACTTTTCATTGCCAATTAAAACCCCACATACCTGGAACTTTGGATTTTAATTAGCAATGAAAAGTCATTAGCCTTAGAAAAGATCCGCTTCTGACATCATGTCAGGAAGCAGATCTTTTCTAAGGCTAATGACTTTTCATTGCCAATTAAAACCCCACATACCTGGAACTTTGGATTTTAATTAGCAATGAAAAGTCATTAGCCTTATAAAAGATCCGCTTCCTGACATGATGTCAGGAAACGGATCTTTTCTAAGGCTAATGACTTTTCATTGCCAATTAAAACCCCACCTACCTGAAACTTTGGATTTTAATTAGCAATGAAAAGTCATTAGCCTTAGAAAAGATCCGCTTCCTGACATGTCAGGAAGCAGATCTTTTCTAAGGCTAATGACTTTTCATTGCCAATTAAAACCCCACCTACCTGAAACTTTGGATTTTAGTTAGCAATGAAAAGTCATTAGCCTTAGAAAAGATCTGCTTCTGACATCATGTCAGGAAGCAGATCTTTCATAAGGCTAATGACTTTTCATTGCCAATTAAAACCCCACCTACCTGAAACTTTGGATTTTAATTGGCAATGAAAAGTCATTAGCCTTAGAAAAGATCCGCTTCCTGAAGCAGATCTTTTCTAAGGCTAATGACTTTTCATTGCCAATTAAAACCCCACATACCTGGAACTCTGGATTTTAATTAGCAATGAAAAGTCATTAGCCTTAGAAAAGATCTGCTTCCTGACATCATGTCCTGCCTGGCTTCCTGCAGCCTCAGAGGGTGGGGAAACTTCAAAATTAGCGCGCATTGGGTCTCCCAATCAATTTAAAATCAGGAATTACACAATGCACAGCCATAATACTGTAAATCAATTTTGACTTCCAACTTATACCAATACAGTAATACCCCGTATAACGTGAGTATCATATAGCGCTAAAACCGTATAATGTTACAAGATTTTCGGAAAAATCTTGTATCGAATAACACGATTTTAACGTTATCCGATACAGTCGTTCTTAGCAGCAGGGTGGGTGGAAAGCTGAACGGCGTTCTCCGTTCAGCTTCCCAGCCACCCTGCAGCTACGGAGGCAAGGGCGGGTGGCTAGGGAAGCCGACAGGGAGTCCCCGTCAGCTTTCCCAGCCACCCTGCAGCTGTAGATCGGGTCCTCTGATCTCTCTGGAGCAGGCAGGGGACACGATCCAAGCTGTTTCTGGGATTCCCCGATGTCCTGAGCCAGTGCAGCAAGCCAGAATGTCAGGGTTCGAATCCCGACATTCTGGCTTGCTGCACTGGTTGAGGACGTCGGGGATGCCCACAAACAGCTTGTATCGGGTCCCCACACCTCCCTGGACCCAGCCGGGGGGGGGGTCAGAAACCCCAAAATTGGTAAAAAAATGGACTTTTTTTTTTTACCAATTTTGGGGTTTCTGACCCCCCCCCCCCGGCGGGTCCAGGGAGGTGGGCAGACACGATCCAAGCTGTTTCTGGGCTTCCCCGACGTCCTGAGCCAGTGCAGCAAGCCAGAATGTCAGAGTTCGAATCCCAACATTCTGGCTTGCTGCTCTGGCTCAGGACGTCGGGGAAGCCCAGAAACAGCTTGGATCGGGTCCCCACACCTCCCTGGACCCGGCGGGGGGGTCAGAGACCCCAAAATTGGTAAAAAAAGGTCCGGTTTTTTTTTTACCAATTTTGGGGTTTCTGACCCCCCCGCCGGGTCCAGGGAGGTGTGGGGACCCGATCCAAGCTGTTTCCAAAGTTCTCCCACCTCCCTGGAGGCTGCAGCAAGGCAAAATGTCAGGATTCGAATCCCGACATTCTGGCTTGCTGCAGCATAAAAGAGGGTGGGGTAACTTCAAAATTAGCGCGCATCAGCTCTAGGGAGGTCGGGAGACACACACACACACCTCTTTCTCTCCCCCACACACACCTCTTTCTCTCCCCCACACACACCTCTTTCTCCCTCTCCCAGAAGAAACTGCTTGTAATCCTGGACACACACACACACACATCTCTCTCTCTCTCTCTCTCACACACACACACACACACACACACACCCCTCTTTCTCCCTCTCCCAGAAGAAACCATTCTCCCCCCCCCCTCAGCCCTGAATAAGCGGAAGGCTAAGACAAAATGGTGGACGCTTACTTTTAGCTCCCGGATGGCCTCAGGCTCAGTCTCTCTCTCCACTCTTAAAAGCCAAATCAGCTAGGCGGAGGGATTCAGCAATTCTAAATTAGATTCGGCAGAAGTCCTAGTACTAAGCAGCAGAAGGAAGGAACTAGGCACTGATTTGTGATCCCTCCGCAAAAAAAAAAAGTCCGCAAAAAAATTTTTTTTTCAAAATAAAATAAAATAATAAGAGTTCCTATACCTTGTTGGGGGCCGGATGAAATGGCCTGGCGGGCCGGATCCGGCCCACGGGCCGTAGTTTGGGCATGCCTGATCTAGCAGGTCATTTATTTCATCAAAATGTGACTCACTGCCAGGTGGAAGTATTGGCCTGGGAGTTTGTTGTGGGCTGCAGGGGTATATCTGCTGTTTCTCTTGGAATGGAACAGTCCGAACTTTTATCACTTCTGTACTTATCATCCGAGATGGGAGCTCTTCATCCTCTTCATCATCGTCATTATTGACAATATCTGTGAGGGAACTGCTGCAATTAATAGGTAGACATCTCCTGGGGCTTTTATGAGTTGCTCCCTTAGGGAAATGCCTAGCAATGGGAGAATCGAAGTATATCAAGTTTTGGATATCTGGCTGTTGGTGTTCCGCATGGATACAATTTCGGCCAGGAAGGGAAGGAGATCCTTTGAAAATTTGTGATAATTCATCTTTTGCTTCTCTTAGAAATTCCCTGATCTCATCCCATTTTTTATCCAACTCCACACAGGGAGGAGAAAGGGAGTTAGCCTGAGTTAAGTCAATTAGTTGCGATGCTGACAGATTCCCAGTTTGTGAGATTGTTTTCCTCACAGGAACATCTTTCTTGGAGGCAGACCAGAAACTTGGAGGGAGAAGGGGGGTTTGAGTGCTGTCTGAGAAAACTCTTTGTAGTTCAACATTGTGGGTGCGGAGTTTTCCTCTTTGCCTGTAAATCTCCCTTACACATGACTGTGTTGCAAATGAAATTAAAATTCTTCTGCAATATCGGACTGAAGGCAAGTAGAAAAAATCTTTGACCTTCACCCTATCAGCTGAAATACTAAGCAGGTGTGCTAAAGAATTAACAATTTGCCTTGCTGAGTTCCAGCCAGAGCGAATCTGATAAGGTACTTGTAGAAGGATCTTATTTCTTTGCAGGATCAAGGATCTGGGGGGGGGGGATGGGGATGGGAAAGCTTTCCCCCGAGAAGTACTATGGCCAGCATTAGTCAGCAAATTTCCACTTTCCAACCCTCTAACTGCAAACGGAAGAAAAATGTCTTTGAGATCCTGAATCTTGTTGTCAATAAGAGTAAGTCTGTCCAAGATAAGATTAAGTGTTTTGCCAGTTAAAGCACATACACTCCCCAGATTACCCGATTCAGAGACAGCCGGAGAACACTGACCTCCTCTAGTTGGATTATTATTCAGAGAAGGTGCAAGCAGAGGGGAATGGGTTTTCTCAATTCCTCTTCTCTCAGCCCGACGAAGACTCTTTGGCTTAGGGTCCAGGGCAGCTAAGGAGGCTGTGTCCCCCAATATCTCAGCAGGAATTACTGGGGAGTTTATCTCTATAGGCTGGAATCTGTTTTCAGTGGTGATAGTCGCAGAACTCACCATTTTCAAAGCTGTTTCTGAAGTTCCCACGGGTAACGTCTCCAGAGGAATGCAGAGAAAGTTGTCCAACCTCATCTGTTTCTGCTCTTTCTGTTTATCTATTGACTTATGACCTGTTGGGGATCTTCTCAAACGCTTTTTCGTCATGATTGAAGATGTTTGTCTTGCTTCAGGGTCGCAATAGTAGGAAAATCTCCGAGAGGTCTCAAACTGACCTCCTCTCGTCTCTGGATCCCGCTTTGTCTTATCTAGCCCAAATTATGCTACATCATTAATATGTTGGTCTGGTGAAAAGGCACTCTATAAATGCTCAGAGGAAATATGAATGACTAATTAATGTCTCACTGAGGTGCCATCTGGCAGAGAGATAAAAGTCTGTCTCCTGTCAACTGTAAAGACCAGAAAGATATCTGCAATAACGAGGAGACTCCTCCAGACTTGATTATTGTAATGCACTCTACATGGGGCTGCCCTTGATGACCATTTGGAAGCTTCAACTGGTCCAGAATGCGGCTGCCTGGGTGATGATGGGCTGTGGGCAGTGATGGGATGTAACAGGTTCGCACCAGTTCGCTAGAACTAGTAGCCAGTGTCCCGGAGAACCGGTAGCAGCTTTTTTTTTTTTTTTTTGGGGGGGGGGAACCACCTTTGGGGCTTACCTTTTCACTGGTGTGCAAGAATGCCTACAGTGCTTGGCGCATATGCACGGCCTCCTTACTGTCCTCCCAAGAGGGGAGGAGGAAGAGAAGCTGCTAGCCTGAATCTCCCTATAGCCTGCTCCCCAGGGTAAGTGACTCACCTTTGGATGTGGTGTGTCTGTGTGTATTTTAATGTGTATTTAATACCTTTACCTATATTGACGTACTACCACAGTTCCTAAAGAGGCCTGGCAGCCGGCAGGCCTAGCGTGGGGTTTTTAAGCAAAGTCTTAGAGTTACCTCATTCATAAGCTACACCTGTGCTGTTCCAATTGCTGTTCCAATTGGAGAACCCTGTTTTACATTTACATTAATGTGGAAGTTTAATTATACCTTGTGTATATCAGTAGTATTAGCCTTGTTTTAGTTAGCCATTGAAGAATTATTCTAGTTAGTAATTTGAGGCCTTGTCTGTTTAGTGCAGAGAGCAAGCCTGCCTAAATTGAGGCCTTGTTTACTGCAAAGATTGAGCCTGCCTAAATTAGTCAGTGGTGAGTCAGCAATATAGGGCATGCCTGGGCATGTCTGGCCATGTGCTCTGACCATGAGGCAAGTTTAGCATATATGACCTGTAACCCTTGACCCAACCTGTGCAACCTCTGACCCCTTACCTGCCCTTATAAGGTTATTTCCTGTTACCTGTGAATTGTTTCCTGTTACCTGTAACCCCGCCTTTTATCTGTAACTCCTCCCAAAAAGAGGTTGTAACCAAACATGTTTATTTGTGATTGGATACTCTCAGCCCCCACCAGTTCTGTGTCCCTGAACCTAATAAATACATGCTGACCTGAGTGGGGGTATTCCAGACCCTCCCTTTCTTTTGCACCAGATCTCAGACTGCAGTCTATTCTTTTCTCACCCCCCTCTTTTTCCTTCGCACCAACGGGGCTGGACCCCAACATCTGGTGCCGTGAGCTCGGATTCTTTTGGAAACAACAACGCAGATCGCATTTTGAAACCACAGCCAACGCGGGTGAAGAATTGGAGGCACAGAACCGGAACGGGGAACAACGACGCTGCTTCATCGCCCATCTACGACCAGGAAGGTCTGCCTACTCACGACCGGAAAGGTCTGCTTACTCACTTCGACCAGAGGAAGGTCCAAGGCGCCTAATTCATCCTTTTCAGGATCCCAACAGTGAGTAAAACAAGGTCAAGTTAGACACATGTAGGCTGAAATCATGGGTAGTTCCCTCTCTTCTCCGCAACTGAAATTTCAAAAAGACCTTCTCTTTCTGCTCTCCAAGAATGGTTACAGTGCCACTCCAAGGGAAGTGGAAGATCTAATTCGTACCATTAGCAATGTGTGCCCTTGGTTCCAAGTGGGTCCCAGCACCCTAGACCTAAAGACTTGGGACAAGATAGGCACAGTCTTCCAAGGCCACCTCAGAATCACTGCGCCTGCATTGCACGCCTGGTGTAAGGTCCGTGTGTGTTTGCAAAGTCTCACCCCGAAGAACATCCTCCTAGACCAAATGCTTCCAGAAGACTTGCCTCAAATTCTTCTGCCCCTGCCCCCTGCAGAACTTCCGGTTGCCTTGCCCACCGCGCCTCCGCCTTACAACAACAGGGAATGGAAGCCCCCAGACCCCCCAGGGCAGGAGGTTAAAAGACTGTATCCAGACCTTACCACCTCACCCCAGGTTGAGCCTGCTGGCTCACAGCCCCCTCAGCTTGGAGGGCAGCCTGAGCAACGTTCAGCCTTTTCATCTGCTCTAGCTCAAGTCATGCTGGAAAGTTCCGGTGCTGATGCTATGGCATCTCCTGTCATCCAGGGCACTCCAGTGGTGGCTGGAGCAGCCGCGGTCCCTGATCAATGGGTTCCGCTAGCAAAGGAACTTAAAAATGCTGTTACTGAGTCCAGAACGTACACGCCTTTTACTAGGGCAGTGATGGAAGGCCTGCTCACTTTTAAGATGATTCTAGAGGACTGGCATATGCTAATCAAGGACTTGCTCCCCCTGGCAGAGGTAAATGGGTGTCGTGATCTCGCCGCTGCATACCAGAGGACCAATCTTTTAGTGCCCAGAGAGATACTTGTGGGTGAGGGCTACTGGCCCATGGGCTAGTCATCGCACCAGAAAAGGTTCAGCGGATGCCGTCCTACCAAGACCTGGGACACAAACTTTCTGCTGCTATTCCAGTCATGCCAGCCATCAAGACCCCTGAAGCCTTCACTTTGGTGCAATTGCAACATCTACTTGGCACAGCATAGCCATCGTGGACATCTTTCACACACACCACGAAAAACATTTATTCCCTCCCAGAGGCAGTGTCTGATCTTTTGTGCAGTTTACAGAATATGACATTGACTCTGTTTGCTTTCGTCTTTCACAGGAGCACCAGCATTCTGAGACTTTCCAGGTTCCTGTCACTTACTTTTGGGGATCTATCTGTCATAACCCTCCTCTGTCTCTCTCCCCTTCCCTTGAATAATGCAGTGACTCTTTTCACAGATGGATCACCTGAACGTGGGGCCCTAAAATGGAAGGACCCCGAAGGCGAGTAGAAAATCCTTTTCACTGATAGGCAGACCTCTGCCCAGCGATCTGAAATTGCTGCTGTAATTCTTGCTTTTCATACTTTTCCTGATACTCAATTTAACCTGATTGTTGACACCCAATATGTTTACAGGCTTCCTTTTTACACTTGCTGAATACTATCTGTCTCCCTTGATGGATTCTTGCCTTGGCTGCCAGGATTGGGTTTGCTTAAGAATATAATCATTGTTGCTATTGCATTCATATGTGTCATGCTATGTTGTTCTCCCATTCTCATATCCACACTCCATCATTGTTGCTCTGCTGTTAAACCAACATCTGGTAAGCAAATTTATCAACTAAGATATCACCCACTTGGCCCTGAAGCAGAGGAACTGACTGGCGAAGATACGTTAACCCTTATGCGTTAAGCAAATAAAAATTAAAAAGGTTGAGATGTGGAAGTTTAATTATACCTTGTGTATATCAGTAGTATTAGCCTTGTTTTAGTTAGCCATTGAAGTATTATTCTAGTTAGTAATTTGAGGCCTTGTCTGTTTAGTGCAGAGAGCAAGCCTGCCTAAATTGAGGCCTTGTTTACTGCAAAGATTGAGCCTGCCTAAATTAGTCAGTGGTGAGTCAGCAATATAGGGCATGCCTGGGCATGTCTGGCCATGTGCTCTGACCATGAGGCAAGTTTAGCATATATGACCTGTAACCCTTGACCCAACCTGTGCAACCTCTGACCCCTTACCTGCCCTTATAAGGTTATTTCCTGTTACCTGTGAATTGTTTCCTGTTACCTGTAACCCCGCCTTTTATCTGTAACTCCTCCCAAAAAGAGGTTGTAACCAAACATGTTTATTTGTGATTGGATACTCTCAGCCCCCACCAGTTCTGTGTCCCTGAACCTAATAAATACATGCTGACCTGAGTGGGGGTATTCCAGACCCTCCCTTTCTTTTGCACCAGATCTCAGACTGCAGTCTATTCTTTTCTCACCCCCCTCTTTTTCCTTCGCACCAACGGGGCTGGACCCCAACACATTAAGGCATATTATCCTAGAGAACCAGTACTTATACTAACAGGTAAGTGATGGGTTTATATTTGGGGTTGGATGGTGGGTGGGTGTATTTTAATGTAATTTATATTTTATTTATGAGTTTGTGTTGTGGGTGGGTGGAGGGTTGGGTGGGTGTGTTTATTTTAATTTTATTTATTTTTTTCTTTGGCACTGCCCACGATGTCATGATGTAATGACATCAGCTCCGCCCACACTGTGATGACATCACGGTAGGGTAGGAAAATTTTTGACATCCCACCACTGGCTGTTGGCAGTATGCACATGCCTCGCCTCTGCTTTGGGAGCTGCAATGGTTGCCAGTTTGCCTCCGGGTGCAATTCAAGGTGCTGGTTTATCAGCTTTAAAGCCCTATATGGTAGTGGGCCAGGATACTTAAGAGACTTGCCTCATCCCAAGAACATCTGTCCGTCCCACCAGAGTGGACCGGAGAGGCTCTCTAGTTGTTCCATCGGCCAGAGAGCCACATCTCCCTGGCACTAGAAGGAGGGCCTTCTTTGTGTCTGCTTTGGCCCTATGGAACCTCCTACCAACTGAGCTACATCTGCAGGTGGACTTGCTGTCTTTTAGGAAAAACTTAAAAACATGGCTGATGGTGTAGGTATGGGGTCCTGGCGGTACCATGACCCCAGCTCGCTGGTTAGTTTGAGCTCCCTCTCTCCCCTGGTCTTTTAATTTTTAGCCTTATCTTTGGAACTTAGTTTTTAATCTTTTAATTATGATAATTAACTGATTAAAAAAAATTAAAATCTTGAAAATTTAAATTTTTATATTTGGGATCCTGGGACAATGGGATTGTATTGTAGTTTGTGTTTTTTAATGGTGTTGTAGACCGCCCTGGGTCGCCCTGGCGAGGAGGGTGGTATAGAAGTATGAAAATAAATAAATATATATATTAAAACTGATTAAAATCTAATCAGTTTCCACATACAGTGAACGAATTTTAGTTCCAGTTTCTTTTGAGTAAATCCTTAAAACCAAAACCACAGCAATGTGAACAGTCATTTAACCAATGAAAAATTATGGAGATTTTTCATACTTGCAGCTTACAAGGGGCTAAAAACAAGAAATTAATGCACCAAAAGCATGCGACCAAACATAATGAGAGATGGGCCAAAATATCCCACTTCATCTCATGCACCAGGAAAATACTTATTTAACAATTCCATATTTCAAGCAATTACAGAGTAAGAACATTGCAGTCCATAATGCCAAAGAATAACATTCATGATGAAAGCCTGTTGGATACTTTTATACTGTACACTTATTCCTTCCATGAAGTAAGTGGAGAGAGAGATCAGAGTAAAGGAAAAAACATCAAACAACTGACAGATCTTAGACCAGTCTTCAAAATGGAAAAAAAACCAAACATAGAAACAGCCATTACTGTTACTGTCATTTTTCCCATTGGTAAACAGAGATCAGCATCAGGTTGGGAAAGAGAAGGCCTTACCAAGAGACAATACAGTTTGCCAGTTTTTCTCAATGATTTTCTTCAGCAGTGTTCTTTGGTCAGGATCCAGCAGTGCCTATTCCTCCTCCGTGAAGAGATTTCATAATAACAACTTGGCATTTGTACGTTTTCTCTCTTGTGTGGACTCTATTGTGCTACGTGGACTCTCCTATGATTTACAAGCAGTGAACTGTGGGCAAAACATTATCCACACTAATGGCACTTGCATGGTTCCTCTCCTTTGTGGACTCTCTTATGCTTCACAAGGTTTGAGGTCTGAGTAAAACATTTCCCACGCTCCTGACATTTGTATGGTCTCTGTACTGTGTGGACTCTCTTATGCCTCACAAGTTGATGAATTTCAGCAAAATATTTCCCACACTCTTGACATTTGTATGGTTTTTCCCCTGTGTGGACTTTCTTATGACTCATAAGCTGTGAGCTATGAGCAAAACATTTTCCACAATCCTGGCACTGGTATGGTCCTGTGTGGACTCTATTATGGTTCACAGGGTGAGAGTTCTGAGCAAAACGTTTGGCACACTCCTGGCACTTTTAAGGTTTCTCTCCAGTATGTACTAACTGATGGCTCAGAAGGGATGATTTCTGAGCAAAACATTTTTCACACCTGTGGCATTTATACGGTTTATCTCCTGTGTGGACTCTCTTATGCTGCCCAAGACCTGAGTTCTGAGAAAAACATTTCCCACATTCCTGACATTTGTATGGCTTCTCTCCTGTGTGGACTCTATAATGTACCACAAGCCGTGAATTATGAGTAAAATATTTCCCACATATCTGGCATCTATAAGGTTTCTCACCTGTGTGGATACTTTTATGACTCACAAGATGTGAACTCTGACTAAAACATTTCTCACACTCCTGACATTTGTACTCTTTTTCTCCTGTGTGTAGTCTCTTATGCTTCGCAATGGCAGAATTATCAGTAAAACATTTACCACATTCCAGGCATTTATACGGTTTCTCTCCTGTGTGAATTCTCTTATGCTTCACAATGGCAGAATTATTAGCAAAACATTTGCCACATTCCTGGCACTTATATGGTTTCTCTCCTGTGTGCAACATCTGATGGCCCAAACGGTTTGAGTTCAAAGCAAAACATTTCCCACATATCTGGCATTTATATGGTTTCTCTCCTGTGTGGACTCTCTTATGCCTCGCAAGGTCAAAATTATGAGTAAAACATTTCCCACACTCTTGGCATTTGTAAGGTTTCTCTCCTGTGTGGACTCTCTTATGCTTCACAAGGCAAGAATTATTATCAAAACATTTATGACACTCTTGACATTCATGCGTTTTTTTACCTCTGTGCAATCTGTGGTGGATGTGAAGGTTTGACTTCCAAGCAAAAGACTTTCCACACTCCTGGCATTTGTAAGGTTTCTCTTCACCCTGGACTTTTTGATGGCTCATTAAGTCTAACTTGCGATCTAAATTTATCCTAGATATTTCATTAATAAAGTACTTCTTCCTATTACGGATCCTTTTGTGAAACATTAATGCCAGCTTTATGGTAAAATGTTTCCCACAAATAATGCATTTGTAACGCTTCCCTTGAATAATGCTTCCGTCCTCAGTGTGGTTTCTCTGGTGTTCAGCAAGCTCTAATTGATGCATAAACCGCTTTCCATGTTTGAGACATACATTTTTCTCCCTCCAGTTTTCTGCTGGGAAAAAGAACAAAGGCTTGAAAACTCTGAGGTGTAGAAATAAACAGAAATACAGGAAGTAATACAACCTAGTGAAGAAGCAGAATTTGAAGCATGAAAACTCTAATGCAAACCAATCTGGTAGTCTTTTAAGTGCCACAACACTTTGTCCTTCTCACTCTTTGTATTTCTTGTGTTATTTTAAGAGCTTATTAGATCCTTTTAGGACTGCAGTGGCTTAGTGGTTAAGACACTGAGCATGATCACTGTAAGGTTGGCAAGTCAGTAGTTTTGAGACCCGAATGCTGTGTGATGGAGTGAGCTCCCTTAATCTGTCCCGACGTCTGCCAATGTAACAGTTGAAAAGCAAAACAAACAAACAAAAAACCTAAGTGGATAAATAGGTACCACTTCAGCAGAAAAGGTAACAACGTTCCATGTACTCTGGCTTTTAGTCTGTCCTGCCTCTTGACCACAGAAATGTCTGCCATGGTTGCTCACTGGTAGCAAACAGAGATGAGTACCACCTCCTAGAGTCGGACACAACTTTATGGCCCAGATATGGGCATTTTACTCCAATTTTAATTTTTAGCTACTTTGGGCTTGTATGGGGCCTTTTGCTTCAGCCTTCTCGATAAGAATTAAAATTATATTATATTAAAGAAGTACAATTCACTTAGTTCTCTTAAATCAGAAGATGACCAACATTGCTTAAAATAATTATTAAATTTAAAATAATCAGAAATAAAAACTAGGAAAATACAGCATATCCATAAAAGTTCCTGTTCTTTCTAAATAATACCACTTTCAGGTAGATTACTGACAAATGAATTTGCATTGGCAATGTGAGCAGCAGTGATGGGAATGTAAGGTCCAGTCTGAGTTCCAAAATGGAGACACTTTGTGTCATGTTAGTACAGTGCCATGGGATCACAAGTTATTCAGTATGGAGTTTCTTAGGCTTAGAAACTGTTGGATTAGTTAGAATTTGCAGAAATGCAAAGGCCTGTTCCCTCACTGCTATTCGCATCTAAGGTGCAGGCTGGAGAACTTGCCAAGGCCTCAAGGCCTGTGTATTTTCTTATCCACAAGAGTTGGAATGTTTGACTGCATCAACATCCTGCCTACGGGAACAAAGAAGACGTTGTTTTGGGAATGGGGGAATGTTTTGATATATCATCTACTTTGATTGGTAGTACAGTAAAACCAAACAACAAGTCCCCCCACAGCACAACAGCTGGGAACACACGCTGCTCTGGAACTTCCTGGTTATGCTCCGGGCGCATGATCGATGCTTTAGCTCTACAGAGGGAACTCTTGACGAAGACTGGAATGGAGCATATATGGTCCCTGCAGCCTCCCACCACTGCCACAGCAGTAAGTGATAAACTGCAACTTCTGGCATAGTGGAGCAAGTGCCGTTTTAGAGTCTAAAATAGTGGTTTAATACCCATACATTGAGACGTCATTTCCTATGGATTTGGCATCATAAACGGCAGCAAACGTAAACCAGGGTGATCGCAAACCAGGCTTTTCCTTTTATTGTTTGCTATAGTTTTTTCCTCTCCCCCGGCATCTCCTCTGCACCTAGACCAATCGATCTCCATCTCTGGGAGTTGGTGGGGGCAGGGGAGGAGAAAGGAGTGTGTGCTCTCGCTTCCAGGAGCGACGAGGGCGTCGGGGGCGGGATGAATTGGCGTCGGGGGCTGCACCAGCTGGTGGGGGCGACTCAACTGAAAGTGTTTTCTGAAGTGTTTTTAAGATGTATTAACTTGTAACTGTGATGGGGGATTTTTGAAATGTATGATATGTCATTGATATGTGATGTGTTACTTTGATATGTTTTAATATGTGATATTTCGACGTTGTTAGCCGCTCTGAGTCTCTTTGGTGAATAGAGCGGCATACAAATCTAATAATAATAATAATAATAATAATAATAATAATAATAATAATAATAATAATAATAATAATAATAATAATATATCGTGTCTGACATTTTTTTTATTTGTGTGTGTGTGTATTTTTATTATACTTGTTTTGTAATTTTTCAATCCATTCCTATGGGGAAACAAGTTTTGGTCTACAATTGATCCGGTTTCTGATTAAAGCTGTTGGAAGAGACCACAATCTTAAACTGGGGTTTTTCTGTATGTTGATTAGATGGTCCAGAACCATCTTCTATGATGTAGACCAGTAATGGCAAATCTTTTAGAGACTGAGTTCCCAAACTGCAACCCAAAACCCCTGGCACGCCATAGGTTTGCCATCATTGATATAAACACATGGGGTGAGGAGTAGTCTGCATTTGAATTCCAAGCTGCTAAGAGGTCCATGCTCCTCTAAGTCGTCAACATGATAAGCTCAGTGTTAGTCAGGTTACTTTGCTTTTATGGGGAAAACCTGTGTGTGGATTTTCCTATAACCTTTTTGATTAGAAACCTTCTTTTTGGATTTATCTGAATCCTGAAAACAACAGATGAAATTTAACTCTTCTACTTTGTTTCAAAAACAATAAACATCCTTTCTTCAATACATTGTGTAATTATTGAATGGGGGTAAGATATAGAGTTTTGCTTGGCTCAAGCCAAAAAGAAGCCACGTTGCTATTTACAGCTACAGCAATACGTCAGATAACATTATGGCTTGGTTCCACAAGTCATGACGTTATCCGATTTTTAGTGTTGTCCGATGCATTGATTGAACGTTTTTTAAAAAAGCCCCGTTCCCTTTCCAAAGAGGAAAGTGAACGGGGAGAGATCAGGTTGTCTTGGGGAGGGAAAGCAACCTCCCTCCCCAAGCAAACTGGGGTCCATGGGGCTCGAGGGGGGGGCTTCAGGGGACAAACTGAACGTCTGCTCAGTTTGTCCCCAAAGTCAAGCTCAGCCACTGCGATCGCAAGCCCGGGCTGAGCTTGACTTCAGGGACAACCCGCGTGAGTGAACGGGTTCTCCCTAAAGTCAAACTTAGCCCATGCTGGCGATCGCTAGCCTGGGCTCGGTTTGGCTTGGGCGACAAACACCCTGCCCCCCCCCACGTTGGCGGGTGGGGGTTGTTGCCCAAGCCAAACCGAGCTACAGCGGAGGCCAGCCTGGGCTTGGTTTGGCTTGGGCGACAACCCTCCCCCCACGCCGGGGTTGTCACCCAAGCCAAACCGAGCTACAGCTAGTCGCTTGGCTTCGTCTGCAGCCTGGGCGGGTTGTACCCGAAGCCAAACAGAGCCCAGGCTAGCTGTGCCCGAAGCCAAGCAGAGCCCAGACTAGCTGTGCCCGAAGCCAAGCAGAGCCCAGGCTAGCTAGCCTGGGCTCTGCTTGGCTTTGGGCACAAACCATGCATTTTCCCCCGAAGCCAAGCTGAGTCCAGCCTAGCGATTGCTAGCCTGGGCTCAGCTTGGCTTCGGGGACAAACCATGCCACCACACGGTTTGTCCCCTGAAGTACCCTTTAGCCCCAGCTAGCGATCACTGGGGCTGAGGGGTGCTTTGGGGGATAAACCCAGTGATCGCCCTCAGCCCCCCTTGCCTTGCCAGCCCCCCGCTGCCCCAGTGGACGACTGCGACGGATAACGCTAACAGATTGTCATCCGATGCACATTTCCCCCCCCAAAAAAGTCATCGTTATCCGATCCTAGGGTTATCCGATGCAATCGTTAGCCGAGGTATTACTCTAATTTTATTTTCTCCCTAGTCATGGTCTGGGATCACTTTAATTATGTGGATTCCCAGGTTGCTGCAGGGTGATTTGCAGGAGCAGCATTCGACTGTTTGCTGCTCGGAGTCACAGAGTTCCAGTTTGGGGGCAATCGGTGTCAGGGCCCCCACAGGGAACACAGAAAAAGCTGATGGTGGAAGGCGCTAAGCGGCTGTAATTGCTGTCACCTTGGTTCTGAAAGTCAAACAAGAGTCCCTTGGTTTTCACTGAGCCTTTGCAGGGGAGAAAACATATTCTCCCTGGAGAATGACCCTGTGTGCTGAGCAAGCTCTTATTCAGGGGTTCCCAACCTGGCATTGCAATTATAAATTGCTTCTTCTTACTATGGATCCTTGACCAGGATGACCAGGCCAGTATTACAGATCGTACAACAGCGGTGGCGAACCTTTTAGAAATAGAGTGCGCAAACTGCAAGCCAAAACCCACTTATTTATCAAAAAATACCAACACAGCAATAGGGTGGGGGGTCCCCACAGAGAGGGCTCCGAGTGCCACCTCTGACACGCATGCCATAGGTTTGCCACTACTGTCCTAAAGTGCCTATTGTGAGTTGGGACCAAGTCTAATACAGAAGCATAATCGTTCCCGTCATTGTTACTACTCCTTATTGCTCTGATAACCACGGAGATCAGCATCAGATGGGGAAAGAGTGTGGCCCTACCGAGAGAGGATACATTTTGCCAGTTCTCCTCCATGATGTCCTTGTGTAGGGCCTTCTGGTCAAGATCCAGCAGTGCCCACTCCTCCCTGGTGAAGTACACGGCTACTTCCTCAAAGGCCACTGGACCCTAAATGGAAAAGAAAGCAGGGGTTTCATAAAAAATATCCCCCTGAAGCCAAAAGAACAACTAAAGAGTACTGACTGTAATTTATACCACATGTTTTACATTCATGAATGCCATTCTCACTTTTACCATTGAAGGATAAGTTTACCAAGGACTATTTGTCATCTTGACAACATGCACCCTCCAGAAGGATCGGCTTCTGAATCCCATTTGCTGGGGAACAATTGAGAAGTTCCTGGAGGCTTCTAGAGAGCCTCTATGAGAAACAAGATGCTCTAATTCTTTGGCTTTAGTCTCACTGAGTACAGTTTCTCTTACTTACTTAGTGTTCATGCTGTGAATGTGGAGAGATACAGAATCCAGCTCATTTGCTAGTCTGTTGATTACTACCAGTGTCATGTACCAATGAGGACTTGAGTTTGGCTAATGACATAGTGAAGAAGATGACTTCATTTTGGTAATCCAGGGCTTGGTCAGGACACGAAAGAAGTTTTCCCGCAGAAAAGAAAGTCAGAGAGATCAATTCCGAATGAGTGAAGAGGGCAGGAAAGTATTTTCTACTGTCTCCTTATCCAGCTCTGAAAAACCTTAATCCATTTACAGTTCTTTGACTGTGCTTCAAGTCAGAAGGGAATCAAAATTCTTCCCCATGTTCAATAAAATAGGTAGCACTATTCCCCACATCGAGAGAAACATGTTGTTTGAGCCTCCTATAGAAGCATTGAACCTGGACAGTATTTTGGTCAAAAGAAATGGCCAGTCTCTTTCAGAAGTAAAATGGGATTCAGGATTTCAAATGCACAAGGTGTCTTTTAACCATCTTATCCTTGCCTGGTTTGCTTCTTCTCCATCACACGGAAGAGATGACAGAATGCACGTTGCTGGCATTTTGAAGGTCCCTGTGGGGGAAAAACAAAGAGTTGACATCCTCTGCTATTGAGATCACGATCCTAGATATGCTTAGTAAAATCTCAATCCTTGAACTGGTTCATAAAGTAATGCCCCTCCTAAAAGCACACTTCAAAGGAATTCCAAAAGGACTACAAGACTTGTCAGATTTACTGAATGTTAAAAGAAGTCCAATTATTTCTAAGAATTAAAAGCAGTCTGAAGACCACCTATGCAAAAACATGTAGCACACCCCCTCACACACAAATCACACCTTTATTTTTGGGAAACAAAAACAAATGAAGCAAATTTTATACTTATTTATCTGACTCCATGATTGATAAATGGATGAAAAGTTGGCTAAATATCTCTTGCGACAGCTGCTGCATGTTGGCTCTCATGATGGTGATCAGCCACAAAGATTGTCCTGGGAACAATATAATGCATTGGCCTTTCATCTGCCTTCATCATCGCAGCATGAGACCCACAGTAACACTGACCCAGCTTCGTGTGTCACTTTCTGATCTGGAGCCCTTTTGGCACACAAAGTCCTCCTTAGTCCCAGGCCACGATTGATGAGGCTGCTGCCCTCCATCAAGGTGGATTCAAGTGGGATTTAATCCTTTTGGCGACCATCACCTTTCCCTGTTGACATCGGCACCCAAGGCAATGAGTTCTCAGAGTTGTTAGGTTAGTTAAGCACCCACTGACACTTGGTGTTGAGTCACTGACAGTAGGGTCTACTCTATTACCATAGCAGGATAACCTGGCCAGTCTCATAACATTTCTACAGATGTAGTTTAAAATCATATTACAGTCAAACCTTGCATAAAGAGCACCTTGCTTAAAGAGTAACTCGCTTAAAAAGAATAAATTTCTCTGAATATTCGCTTTGCTTAACAAATAAAACCAACCAAAAACATGCTTAACAAATAAATCGGGGTTTGCAATCCCACCCTGCCAGAAGTCACAATTGGTCACTTACAATGGTGTTTCATTTAAAGAGCAAACTCACTTAAAGAACAATCCTGTGGAACACATTATGCTCTTTAAGCGAGGTACAACTGTACTCTTCCCTCCCACACACACACATCACACTGGTGATTCACATTTAGCTTTTGAGCAGATAAGACTTCGAGCAACAGAATTGAAATGTTCAGATTGTATTCCATACATCTTCAGAGATATCTAAAATATCTACTTTGTTTCTGTATACAATAGATGGAGAATTTTAGGTTCAGTTTCTTTTGAATAAATCATTAAAACTGAAACCACAGAAATGTAAACAGTAGTGTAATGAAAAATTGGTTAGACGACTGCAGTTTTGGTTTCATCTCTTGTGGCTTAAACGCAGTTAAAAGCAAGAGATTAATCATCAAAAACATACAGCCAAACATAGTAACAGATGGGTTAAAATATTCCACCTCATCTCATGCACCAGGAGAATACTTAATTCCCAATTCCCTATTGCAAGCAATTACACAGTAAGAGTGTTGAAGTCCATAATGGCAATAATTAACATTTAGGGGAAAGCCTGTTGGAAACTCTTTTACACTTATTTCTTCCATAAATAAATAAATAAATAAATACATGGAGAATTAGATATTCTCAGAATAAAGGAAAAACATCAAACAACATCCAGCAATGGACAGATCTAGGACCAGCCTTCGAAGTGGAAGCAAAACAAAAAATAGAAACAGATTTCCGCCATTACTCTTGCTGTCATTTCCCCCCATTGGTAAACAGAGTTCAATCTCAGGTCAGGAAAGAGGAGGCTTTACCAAGAGAAAATGCAGATTGCCAGTTCTCCTCCATGACTTCCTTGTGCAGGGCTCTCTGGTCAGGATCCAGCATTGCCCACTCCTCCTCTGTGAAGTACACGGCCACCTCCTCAAAGGCCACTGGACCCTAAATGAAAGAGAAAGCAGTGGGTTTCAAGTAGATTTCATAAAGGTAACCTCCTCAGTCCAAAACACCAATTAAGGAGAACTGGGTGGATCCTATATTGTAAATTCTGGACTTTCATGAATATCCTTCACAACCTGTCTATTGGAGGGTAAATTTGCCAAGAGCTACTAATTGCCTAAAGGGCTGCGGTGGCTCAACAACTGTCAGATCTTGGACCAGAATGGAAGAAAAACACTATACAGTATTTCCCACTTAAACAACATAACCAATGTTTCCTTACTTGATCATGTTCTGCTCCATTACAAGTAAGACTGAAGAAAATGCTTGATCCAGGGGGCGTGGTTAAAATGGCAACAGAGTAGGTTGATCCTGTTCTTCGCTCGCACTGGCTGAAAGGTGGTTCAATGAGACCTATTGATAAAAATAGATATTTGGTGGTTGCTGGGAGTACCTGATGCTGTGCTGTTTGTGAGGTGCTTCTGTGGTCTTGGGGTGAGTGCTGGGAGGCCAGGTCTCTGTGGCTAATATGCACACCTATGGACTCTACTTTCCAATCTACTTCCAAAAGAGGGAGAAGGCTGTGAGATGCAACTAAGGACCATGTTTTCACCTTACTCAGATGAAGCCATTCTCTCCTAAAGTAATGGACAATCTGACAGGGTATTTCATTGGTCCCAAACCTGTTCCCCACCCCCAACCCCTATTTCCAGTGGTGCCAAAGGGGGAAACGGCAACAAGTAAGTACGACTCATTGAAATCTACAAGGTGAAATATGAATGTATGCCATGATCTCTCCTCTCCTGAATTTGTACTTTAGAAGTTTCTATTTCACAGGAGAGAAAATGCAGGTCTTTGCTTTTTTGCCTCTGGAACAGAATCAAGGAAAGTGGATGCTATCTAAAATGGCTTGGAAAATTATGAATACAGGTTGAATACAGAAAGAACGATAGAAGACCCAAAAAGAAGAAGACTCTTCTTTCCTTTCCCTTACGTATCAAGTTGGCACCTCCCTTGTTGCTGCAATTGATGTCTTGATTCTGCGGATTCTGTTTGAGGTTGAACAGCCGTTTCTCTGCAACGGGGAAATCCGACTGAGATTCTAGAGACAGATTTCTCATCTGAAGACCCATGAGATGCAATAAGAAGACAGAAAAGATATAACAAAGATCTCAGTAGATGAAGCTGGAACGTGAAAGACAACAGACATCTTGCTGAGATTTTTTCTCTAGGAAAAACAAACATGTTATTCATAGAATATTGTACAGTTCCCCCCTCATTTGCTTGACTACTCAATTAATTGAAAGAGGTTAGACCAGTGATGGTGAACCTATTGCATGCATGCCAGAGGTGGCACTCGGAGGCCTCTCTGTGGGCACCAGTGTGCTCACCCCAACACAGAGTAGGCCCTGCTCAACAGCCTAATGGGAGCTTTTCCTCCCTCCCTTGATGTTGTGTTGGCATTTTGTGATAAATAAGTGGGTTTGGAGATGCATTTCAGGCACTCGGTGTCTAAAAGGATCACCATCTCTGGATTAGTCCCTGCCAAATTGGGGCCATGCCAATGGCAGAAGTAAACCTCTTCTTTCATTGGGAAATTAGACACAGAGAGAGGACACAACTTAGTTTAAAGTGGACAAAGGTTTCCCAGTCAATTATTCTGTTTTAAAAAATACAATGCACATGTCACGCTCCCAGCCGGCCCCCTCTGCTCCAGCCCTCCTTAGTGTTCCTTACGTTGGGGTCTTTATGGCAAAGAAAACCCCCAGAACTAAACCGGAGCTCCCAGAGAGCGAAATGGGTGGCAAAATAAAAATTTCTTATCTGCTTCTCTTCATAACAAGGAGGTTTTAGATAGCGTCTCCGAGGCTTGTGAGTGTGTGTGTTGTCTTACCTCTTATTCAGTTAAGAGTCTTCATGGAAGCAAAACAGAGTTTATTGTCCCATTAGAATCATCCATAAAAAGCATAAATAATCTTCAGAAGCAAAACATAGTCCACAAAACAAAACCTAGTCCAATAATCATTGTAAGCAAAACATAGCATCCTGCTCTTTTGGTATTCGGAAAACAAACTAAAACAAACTGAACTGAACTGAGAACTGAGTTTCTTCACTCGCACAATGGGGCTTATCTAGACCCCTACACAGCTGTGTCTCATCTGGATCAGCTGTACCAAGGATAGCCCTGTTGCTAGAACAGCAAGCTAATGGAAATTTACAGAAGGGAGAATAGCAGTCTCTTTAAGCACTGAGAACTGAAATGATTTTAGGAGGCCTAAGAAAACTAAATTTCCTCCATTTCTTTTGGGAATGTTTAGGAAATGGGTGTCTTCCCATGACAGCACACGGTCAGGAATTGTTCCAGAACCACCAGGTCCAGGATCTGAACCTTTGTGTGTTTCTCTGGTCTCTCATTTTATTCTATATCCAGCAGCACTTCCCACTGAGTCTCAGATCTACTCATTTCCTGCTGGGCAAACACTGTCTTTAAGTGTCTATTGTAGAGAAGTTCTGAAAAAGTCAACCGATCTCCATTTTAGTAAGAGCAGGATGAAAAATGCAACACAACAGCAACTAACTCCCAATCTCTTGGTGTCAGACCCCTACTTGCCTATTGACAACCTCCTAATTGCAAACAAATATTGACACTTAACAGACCACACAACAGTGAAGCAGAGATGGGAAGCAAATCCTGCTACACACCCAGATGGTAACAATGCTCCCATATTTACTCTGGCAGCAGCATTACTGAAGCCAATGATGCCACAGACAACTTTAAGGGAAATTTCACTTGTTCATCTGCTAATGTGATTTATACCATCTTTTGCAAAAAAGAAATGCCCATCTATATTCTACACAAGACAGATAGGACAGTCTCTGCGCAAAAGAGTTAATGGATGTAAATCAGACATCAAGAGTGACAATACACACTGATCCATTGCTAATTATTCAAATTCAATTTCAACCCAAACCCTCTACTAAACACAAGTCTTCTCCCAGGGTTTCTTTTATACTTTGTTACCTTGAAACAGTCGTGTCCAAACTTTTCAGTCTGTGGACCAGTCATGTGGTTCAGCAGGCCAGTCACGTGGTTCCTCCCACCGGAAACAGAGGTAAAGTGTGCCTTGCAATCTGTTTTGCAACACGATGAGATAGAGTTTAAGCTGCCATTTTCTCTGCTTAAACCAGAGGTGCCCAAACTATAGCAGGGGGTCAGATAGCGCATTTTATTTCTGCTTCTGAAGTGATGAGGGCAGTGTAGGCTGGATGAATTGCGTTGGTGGTGGATCTGGCCCCCAAGCCATAGTTTGGGCACCCCTGCTTTAAAACTATGTTTGCGTTAAATAAAATTTTAAAAATACAATCACTCGAATACAGAATTTCAAATAAAAACAAGGAGATAAAGAAACCTACCTAAATGAACCTAAATGAACAGTGCAAAGAAATACAGTCATACCTCGCACGAGTAACTCGTATAACGAATAACTCGCTTAACGAGGATTTTTCACAAAATGTCTGCTTCGTTGAGCGAGGAAAAACTCACTTAACAAAAACAGACTCTCTTGCTGGGCGCGGCTGCAAGTGGCTGAGCGAGACAGCCTCGCAATCAGCGAGAGAGCCCCTGGGAGAGCCCCTCCGGAGATTGCGAGGGCTGTTTCGCTTGTTGTTCAGTTGCACAGTCGATTCCGACCCTTTGCGACCCTATGAACCACCGTCTACCAGGCACTTCTGTCCTCCACCATCCCCCTCAACTCGCTCAGCTCTGTGCCCATTGTGTCCACAATACCATCTAGCCATCTCATCTTTGGACGGCCCCTTCTTCTTTTGCCCTCAACCTTTCCCAGCATCAAGGCTTTCTCAAGTGAGTCTTCTCTTCTCATTTGATGTCCAAAGTACTTTAGAACAAATAGGTCGATCTTAGAAGAAATCAACCCTGACTGCTCCCTAGAAGGTCAAATAGTAAAGATGAAGCTGAAGACTTTGGACATCAAATGAGAAGAGAGGATTCATTTGAGAAGGCCTTGATGTTGGGAAAGATGGAGGGCAGAAGAATAACGGGGCAGCCAAAAATGAGATGGCTAGATGGTATTGTAGATGCAATGGGCATAGAGGTGGGCGGGCTGAGGAAGATGGTGGACAGAGGTGTCTGGAGGACAATGGTCCATAGGGTTGCAAAGGGTCAGAACTGAAAGTGCGACTGAACAACAAAGCTTTTAAAAGTCAAGGAATTAATCGAAACATGGCTTCTGTTCATATTATCTGCATATACTTATGAACCTATCAACTGTAATTGATTTTTAAGCACCTTCATTCTACATTCAGCTTCCTGGGCAATGGCAACCTTGTGACATTTTTTTTAGGTATAACGCATCAAATTGGTGTTCTATTCCCAAGTAGCACAGCTAGAAGGGAAATAATCTACACAACACAGTATCCTGGACAGTGGTGGTCTCAATTTTTTTTTACTACTACAAGTGTAAGTGTGGTATGGTGGGAGTGACAAGGGGGGAAGTCCTGTGTTGCAACCAAATTAGGGCTACAGTACTTTATTTCAAAACTTGGATGTGAGGGGCCAGTCAGAATTTCTGCTATCAGTTCTGGCGAACTGGTGTGAACCTGCTGATGCCCACCAATGATCCTGGGTCTGGAAATGACATCCTTCTCCTCCATGTCCCATATTTGCTAAACAACGCTGGCCTTTCTTTTTAATTACTCTACTCAAAATATGCAGAGTTATAATCAGTACTTTTTTTCCCCTTTAACGGGCCCTGTTTTAAAGTACAGCAAGGTCACTGTATGCAGGGGACAGAGAGGAGGCGATATCCAGCAATGACAGCCCCTTGGTTTCTCTACAAATACTTCTGGCCTTCCATTACTTTGTGTATCCTTCATCTACCCGTGAAGTCCCCGAAGTAAATCCGTTGCCCTCCAACAGAGCTGGGAGGGAACCCTGTCTTTCCCACGTACTAGGGAAGTACCCCTGGGGGCGCAGTAGTTAAACGGCTGTACTGCAGCCAAAACATTGTGAGTTCGATCCTAACGCGTCTCGAGGTTGGCCCAGGCTTCCAAGGAAGTGATTACCCGTCTAGCCTTAAAAAACCTTGGGCCATCCCAACCTTCCTCCGTGGTCTTTCCTCCTAGCTGCCTCTCTTGCCTGCCTCCCCCCTCATGACCCCCTCCCCAATTACATCCTATCATCCTTCCCTCTAAAGCAGCTCTGGTGGGACAGACTCACTCTATTCCTTTCAGCCACAAATGGGGAGGCTCAGATCCCAGGGAAAGAGGAGGAGGAGGAGGAGAAGCCACCCACTTTCCTCTGGAGGAAGAAAAAGAGAACGGACAGGAACGGACTTATTTTAAAGAGGAGCACTTCCTTTGGGGAACGAGACGCATTTCCTCCTGCCAAAGTCCATTTCCCTTCTAGGAATCCCAAATCTGTGCGTTTAACCCTTAGCCTGCCCAACACTAGGTCAGGCAAAAGAGCTTCTCATACGGAGACCCACGTGGTTTTTACGTAAGGATCCTCAAGAGACAACTTTGGAACGACAAGTCACGCCTATGCCCATAAAATAAATCATGGGGCGTTCAGGGTCAGGGTCTACAGCAGTGGTGCCCAAACTAAGGCCCGGGGGCCGGATGCGGGCGGCCCCCAACGCCAATTCATCCGCCCCGCGAAGCCCTCGTCGCTCCTGGAAGAGGAAGTAAAACGCGCCCGTACAGGCGCGTTTTACTTCCTCTTCCAGGAGCGACGAGGGCTTCGCGGGGCGGATGAATTGGCGTTGGGGGCCGCACCCGGCCCCCGGGCCTTAGCGACGGGCTCCCTGAACCACATGATCGGCACATGGCCCAAAAAGTTTGGTCACCCCTGGTCTACAGTTATCATTTTTGAAGTGGTAGCTATTCTTAGTCTGTGGCACTTGAAAGACCAACTCTTGTATTTAAATATGATCTTTTATTGCTTACATCCACTCAGACATTTTGAGGACTTTCATTCATAGGGTCAACATGAGATGGCTTGACAGCACATAAAAATATAATTGTTAAAATCATCAATATATTTGGCTTTTTAAAAATGGGATGTATTGTTGTCTCCTCTAAACTGAGAAGTCCATGACCCCCCTGAAGAAACAAATTAACAATCTGAAAGGCTTAACGCTGAGTTACTTCCCTAGCAGATTTTATCTGCCTGGAAGGATAAGGATAATGCAAGGAGGTGGTTGTGGGAAGAAGGACAGGACACCCAGATCTTCATGCAAGCATTCTGAAGTTTATTTCCAAAAGCCTCTTCTATATAGGAATACAAGAGCTTACCCAAGCATTCTGATTACGTCTTGTTTACATCCCAAGACTTGTCCTGTTTTCCTGTTTTTGCCTCATGCCTGTGTGTGAACCATGCCTGTGAGAACTTCCCTTTGTTACACTGAGTTAATCCTATCTTCCAGGAACAGATGCTGGAGAAAGGATGTATATACGTATATGTACGTATTTTGTGATATTGTGAAGGCATTGCCTTGACTATACGAATTTTTGTTTGCAATGTGATGTCTCTACTTTTCACTATGTTCCCCAGGTTTCTCATCGCTTGTCTCCCAAGAATCAGTCACCTTTTTATTTCATGGCTGCAATCACCATCTGCAGTGAGCTTTGATCCTAAGAAAGTAAAAATCTGTAACTGCTTCTACTTCTTCCCCATCTATTTTCCAGGGACTGATAGGGCCTGTTGCCATTATATTGGTTTTATTTATATTGAGTCTCAAGCCAGCTTTTGCACTTTCTTCTTTCAACCTAATCAGGAGCTTTTTAAAGTCCTCCTCACTTTCTGCCATTAGGGTGGTATCATCTGCATATCTCAAATTGTTGATGTTTCTCCCAGCAATTTCGATCCCAAATTGTGATTCCTCCATCCCTGCATTGCGCATTATGTGCTCTGTGTATAAGTTGAATTAGCAGGGTGACAAAATGCAGCCTTGTTTTATTCCTTTTCCTATTCTAAACCACTCTGTCCTTCCGTATTCTGTCCTAACTGTTGCTTCTTGATTCATGTACAGATTTCTCATGAGATATATAAGGTGTTCTGGTATTCCCATCTCTTTAATTACTTGCCACATTTTCTTGTGGTCCACACAAAGGCCTTAGTGTAATTAATGAAACAGAAGTAGACTTGTATCTGATATTCCTTTGTTTTTTCCATGATACAATGTTGGCAATGTAGTCTCTAGTCCCACTGCCTCTTCTGAACCCTGCTTGCACTTCTGGTAATTCTCCACTTGCTGCTGCAATCTATCCTGTATTATCTTGAGCATCTCCTTGCTAGCGTGTGGGATGAGCGCAATTGTTTGATAATTTGAACATTCTTTGGCATTACCATTTTTGGGGATTGGAACATATACTGATCTTTTCCAATCCTGTGGCCATTGTGTTTTCCAAATCTGCTGGCATATAGAATGCAATAATTTTATCTCATCATCTTTTAGGGCTTTGAAAAGTTCAACTTGGATACTATCATCTCCACTGGCTTTGTTCTTTGCAGTGCTTTTTAAGGCCTTTCTGTCTTCACTTCTGGGATAGCCACAGCCCCAAAAGCGGGATGACAGACAAGCAAGCACAAGAATGCAGTTTCACACATCCATCAGCAACAATAGATTATTTAGATAAACTCTAAAAGACTCCCTTTCAAACTCAAGGTTGCTGAGTAAGCCCACTATGGTATCTGATCAACTTGTGACCTGCATGTCAGGGGGGAAAAAACAAACTCCTGTACCTGGGTTCTTTCTGTTTTACTAAACAGAATTGGCAAGAAAGTTGTAATATAAAATCATATAGCAATCTCTGCATCAAATTTGATAATGTCCCAGAAACCCTTCACTAATATTTAGCCCCCTGTGATGGGTATCTAACAGATGGATGTATTTGATTTCTGCTGTCTCCCTTTCAATCCTAGTTTTGTAATTTCTCTGTTCCAGAATTGCAACTTTCAGGTCTTGGATAGAGTGTCCAGTTAGACTGAAGTGGTTTGAGACGGGTTTCTCCGTGTTGCCATTCCAGATATCTGATTTGTGTCCATTAATCCTTTTGCGTAAAGATTGTCCTGTTTGTCCTACGTAAAGCACGGATGGACATTTCTGGCAAGAGATGGCATAAATCACATTGGCAGAAGCACAAGTAAAACTGCCTTTAATGTTGTGTGTGAGGCCATTGGGTCCAGTAATACGGTTTCCAGAGCGAATGTGGGGGCATAGTTGACATCTGGATTTGCAGCATGGCTGCAGTGGCCATCTGCAGTGATCTTGGATCCTAAGAATGTAAAGTCTGTCGCTGTTTCTACTTCTTCCCCATCTATTTTCCAGGTGCTGATAGGCCCTGTTGCCATTATCTTGGTTTTCTTAATGTTGACTCTCAGGTCAGTTTTTGTACTCTCTTCTTTCAACCTAAGCAGAAGCTTCTTTAGGTCTTCCTCACTTTCTACCATTAAGGTAGCGTCATCCGTGTATCTCAAGTTGTTGATGCTTCTCCCACGGTCTGCCATTAAGGTAGTATCATCTGCATATCTCAAATTGTTGATGTTTTTCTCAGCAATATTGATTACAACTTGTGATTCTTCCATCCCTGTATTGCATGTTATGTGCTCTGTATACAAGTTAAATAAGCAGGGTGACAAAATGCAGCCTTGTCTTACTCCTTTTCCTATTCCAAACCACTCCATCATTCCGTATCTTGTCCTAACTGTTGCTTCTTGACTCTTGTACAGATTTCTCATGAGGAATATAAGCAGTGATGGACACCCAAAATTTTTACTACCACACTGTGAGCAGAGCCAACATTGTGGGCGGAGCCAAACTTATAGGGATGGGGCCTGGTGCAGCTCCAACAGTAGAGTATTCCACAGCATTGGTGCTGCCACCGAAAAGGCTCTACAGTATTTTTAGCTATTGATTCTTTCTTTATTTATTTTTATTTATTTTTTCAATTTCTGTACCGCCCTACTCGGTAGGACCAACTCAGAGCGGTTCACAACACATGTAAAATTACATGTTCATGCACAATAAATCCAGTTCCAGTGGCATCCGGCAAGGTGGGAGGCAGGGCAGCCTTGGCATTGCCCCCTTTGTGTCCGGCCGAGATGCCCTGCTGACCAATGTTTCCACTCCCTGCACGAAATAAGTCTCTTGCCAAAATAGGCTACACAACTGGCTGAGCCAGTACACACCAGCTAGCTAGTACCTTTACAGGAGGATCGTTGTGGCCTTGCCATCGATTTTCTTTTGAAAAAGTGCTAGTGGGCAGCAGGGGGGTAAGGGCAGAGTTGGAGAAAACACGACCCGGGATGATTCCAATTCCTTCTAAAAAGGATTTGCAGCCTAATATCATAGATGGCATTCTCGGGCTACCAAATGACAGCAAAACCCTTTGGAGTTGAGCAGTGCTATTCAGAAGCTCCACAGATTCTAGATCAACATGGTCCACGTGGACACCAAATAGGGTGCTTAGGTGCCTTTTGGTGGTTGCCTCAATGAGGGCATAAAGCCCCTGAAGTTACATACCGTCAAGCATATCCTTCTGGCTTGCCAAATCAACCGCCAAGACCCATCCACCACCTGAACTGGGCGGTGAAAGGCTGAGGAATAGAGTCTGGTATGGGTATCCAAACCAGGTAAGGCAGATGGATGTAAACCTGGTGTAAAACCTCTCCCAGCTGGAGCTGGGCACCGATCATGGCTCTCCTCAGGGTCGACAACTGGAGCTGCATACACTGTGACAAACTGGTGATGCATATACACAAACCCTCCTTTCTTTCCACACAGGGAACACATAGACCCTTCTAGCATTAATCCTTACTTATCCAGGTGGGATTTTTCTTATTGCCCTGATTGATCTCTCCATGAAGAGGACTCTGTTTACTGTCAAACAATACCACAGAATTTGAAAAAAGGCATTTCTCATCTGAGGATGCATGACATGGAAAACCAAGAGGGAAAAGAAAAACAAACAAAGATATCAGTAGGTAAGGCTGTTATAGGTTATTGTCCTTGGATTCTATCCAGAAAAACATGAGTGACTTGCAAAAAATTTAAGACCTTCCCCCGTCCAAAGAAAATCTTAATTCTTTTGTGCCATCAGGGACAAGGACAAATCTGAACCCACTGAAAGGGATCGCACCGCGCCATGGCATCTGCAACACAACTGAACTGGATGCAGAGCCCAGAGCAAGAGAAATCCTGATGTTTCCTTAGAAAACTAGGCACACTGGGAGAACACACACCTTGTTTTAAAATGGAATATGAACATATAACCTTATTTCAAAGACCACAAAGGATGGCTGGAGAAAATCCCAGGAGATCAGCCACAAATCTGATCGATGAGAAGAAACAGCTGTTTGTAATGTATGGTCTATATATGTCTCCATTGAATGTTTGTTTCATGTTTCATAAATGGATCCATCTTTAATTTTTTTGTTGATTTGTCACATGCAGTCTCGAGACAGAGAGGTCCAATGGACCCTTCTATCAGCTGAGATGACAAGCTTAATAAATCCAAGTGCACTTGATTAAATTGTATCAGAATTCTGAGTCTTTAAGCAGATAGGAAATGTTTATTTCATTATTATTTCTTGTATTGCATTAATATTATTTCCACATTCTTTTGATGCTCTAGTTTCTATTGAGCATTTACAAGTTGTTTGTTTTGCATATGCTAAAGTTTTGTATCTTTCAGAATCCCACTCATGGCAACTGAAAGTTGATATTGCATAAATGCACATATGGATGTTCCTAAATGGATTTTTTGTAAAACTGACATTTTGTTGAGATAACGATTGGACACAAAGATAAATGGATCATAATGGAGTCACAGGCAAACTTGATCAACTATATTTGAGGACAGATTTCTGGAAATGCTGCCATTTAACAAACATGTTTGCACTCTTTTTATTGTCTTCTTTCTCATATCGTTGTATATCAGTTTTTTGTTGTTTATTCATGCTTTAACTCATATGTTATTTTTTGCTCCTTTCAAGAAGGGAGACGGAGTCGAATAATTCCTGGAACGTTCCATAGATTGACTGACTGGTTCTGTATTGGTCGGTAGTGCAGATGATGAAGCAATTTGGTATTATCAGAGTACAATTTGGGTTTGGTGAGTTCCATAACGGGTCTCGGAACTCCGGAGATAAAACTGTCATGAATTTTTCTCACTCACGACTTGCCACTCACCAATACAGAACTGGGACTTTGAAATATTGTTGAAGTGTAATTTGCAAAGTTTACTCTGTAATGTCTCTTTAATTGTTTATTTAAGCCAATATGGTGGTACCCGCTTTCGCCCTTACCTGCATATATATAAAACAAACAAGGAGGGATACCCTCCTGAGCATGCAGCATAAGTTAGCATACAGTGGAAGTTAGATATGATTTTATATGATTTTATTTGCTAGATATTTTATTTGATGGATATGATTTTATTTACCTCATGCCACACAATTTTGTTAGAATTTAATACAAAACAAGTTAGATGTGACTTTATTTGTTAAATATGATTTTGTTTACTTCATGCAGCAAGAGTCCGTCTCTGGAAGTAACTTTTGACATATGGGTAATGCATGCATTCTACATGTTTAAAATCCATGGACAAAATGCCACTCTTTACGAAGGCCAATTGTTATCAACACATTGAACAATCATACGTCATCATTATGACAGAGCAAAAGAGATTTGACAGCATTCAGTTCTGACTGTGCCAGTGAATATGTTTTTTAGCTGTTAGTTGAGGTTCTAGATTATTAGGAAATGCAAACATACAGTGCAGCTTGTCTGTGTATTAGCAAAAACCATAAAAACTACCAATCACTTTACTTAACGCTGAAACAATATGAGCTTAGATATTCTGTATTATATTTGTTGTTTGATTCAGTGTGTTCCTTCATTAATCGGTCATTGCACATCCCGATTTCGGCTTGCCCCACAAACAACTCCAAAACAGGGCATGTCATACATAAACAAAACTCTAGAGCAGACTACTCTTGAATTGATCTTGAATTAAACGAAAAAGGGGAGATGTGGATCAGATAAAAGGTTTTATATAAACTTCCCAAAGGGTTCGATCAGAATGGCAAGAGCTTTCTGATTTCTCTTCCAAGACGATACCCTGGCAGAAGCAGAAAACAGGAAACCACATAGCTAAACCACAAACTACCAAACCAAGAGGATGTGTAGGAGAAGAAATACGGAAGTGGGGCCCTGGTAAAGGAATACATATATGGATATAGTTATTGTAACATCCTAACTGGAAATGTATCTCAAGGCTGTTCACTATAGTTCTTGCATTATAAACGTACCATTATAGCTATTGTAAAACTCTTATGTAACTCATCTTGAAACAAGATCTTTGCAAAACATGATCATGCTATCTGCCCTTGTTGCAATATGTTAATGAGCCCAGCCTTTTAATAAATATATCTTCTCCCCACCAGGGAGAAGCTGAGCCTTTTACACCATGAAGATGCCTCCAGACCCTCATTACAACAGGAACCGAAGGAGAGGCCCAGGCCGGGGTCAGGTCAAGCCTTACCGTCATAGCAAACATTTCCATACTTCTGACATTTGTGTGGTTTCTCCCCTGTATAGATTCTTTCATGCTTCATAAGCTCTGAGGACTGATCAAAACATTTCCGACATTACTGGCTTTTGTATGGTTTCTCCCTTATGTGGACTCTCTTATGCACCACAAGGTGAGAATTGTGAGTAAAACATTTCCCACACTCTTGGCATTTACATGGTTTCTCTCCTGTGTGCAATAAATGATGGCCCAGAAGTTATGAGTTCTGAGCAAAACATTTCCCACATTTCTTGGATTTATATGGGTTCTCTTATGTGTGGACTCTCTTATGCCTCACAAGGTGAGCATTCTGAGTAAAACATTTGCCACACTCCTGACATTTATATGGTTTCTCTCCTGTGTGGACTCTCATATGCCTCACAAAGTCAGAATTCTGAGCAAAACATTTGCCACACTCCTGACATTTATATGGTTTCTCCACTGTGTGAAATTTCTTATGTTTCACAAGGTCAGAATTATGAGCAAAACATTTCCCACACTCTTGGCATTTGTAAGATTTCTCTCCTGTGTGCAATATCTGATGTCCCAAAAGGTTTGAGTTCAACGCAAAACATTTCCCACATATCTGGCATTTATATGGTTTCTCTCCTGTGTGGACTCTCTTATGCCTCACAAGGTCAAAATTATGAGTAAAACATTTCCCACACTCTTGGCATCTGTAGGATTTCTCTCCTGTGTGGACTCTTTTATGTCTCACAAGTTGAGAATTATGAGTAAAACATTTCCCACACTCCTGGCATTTATATGGTTTCTCTCCTGTATGTACAAACTGGTGGCTGAGAAGGATTGATTTCTGAGCAAAACATTTCCCACAAATCTGGCATTTATATGGTTTCTCTCCTGTGTGGACTCTCTTATGGTTGACAAGGTGAGAATTATGAATAAAACATTTGCTACACTCCTGGCATTTATATGGTTTCTCTCCAGTATGTACTAATTGGTGGCCCAGAAGGATTGATTTCCGAGCAAAACATTTCCCACATACCTGGCATTTATATGGTTTCTCTCCTGTGTGGACTCTCTTATGCTTCACAAGGTGAGCATTCTGAGCAAAACATTTCCCACACTCCTGACATTTATATGGTTTCTGTCCTGTGTGAACTCTCTTATGCTTCACAAGGTGAGAATTCTGAGCAAAAGGTTTCCCACATATCTGGCATTTGTAAGGCTTTTCTCCTGTATGGACTCTCTTATGCGCCACAAGCAGTGACCTGTGGGCAAAACATTTATTACACTCTTGGCATTCATATAGTTTTTTATCTCTGTGGAATCTGTGATGGAATTTGCGATCTAAACATTTCCCAGACATTTCACTTATAAAGTGCTTCTTCCTACTATGGATCCTTTTGTGAAACAATGCCAACTTTGTGGTAAAATGTTTCCCACACTTTATGCATTCGTAAGTCTTCTCTTGGATATCACTTTCATCCTCTGTGTGGGTTCTCCGGTGTTCAGCAAGCTCTAATTCATGCATAAACCTCTTGTCACATTTGAGACATACATTTTTCTCCCTCCAGTTTTCTTCTGCGAAAAAGAACAAAGGCAGAAATACTGGGAATAATGCAACTTAATTTGCAGCATTAAAACTCTAATGCAAAGTCATCTGGTAGTCTTTCAAGCGCCACAGCAATCTGTCCTCACCCCCCCCCCCAACTTCTCCTGCTTTAAATTGCCCTTATATTTCCAGCTATCGACTCAACACCATAATCCAGATTGAGTCAATGGCTATATGGTCCCCTTCCGTTACCATAGCAGGATGTCTGGCCAGATATAGAGACCACCTAAGCAGAAACATGTAGAATACCCACACAAAACAATCACACTTATTTTGCAAACACAAATACATTAAGTAAATTTTATCCTTATCTGTCTCCATGATTGATAAACAACATGGATAGAAATTCTGGCTGGGTATCCCTTGTGGTGGTGGTGGTTGCTGCTGCATAGTGACTCTCAACATGGTGATTAGCCATTAAGATTGTCTTAGGAACAATATAATGCAGTAGCCTTTCATCTGCCTTCTGCATCACAGCATTACACCCATAGTACCACTGATCCAGCTCTGAGTCACTTTCTGGTCCTGAGCTCTTTTGCCACACAAATGTCATCCTCAACTCCAGGCCAGAATTGATGAAGCTGCTGTCCTCCATAAAGATGGATTCAAGAAGGATTTAATCCACTTGAGGACCATCACCCTTCCCTGTGAACTTTGGCACCCAAGGCCGTTAGTCCTCCTCAGGATTGTCAGGTTAGTTAATTGCCACTTGACACTCAGCTTTGAGTCACTGGTAGTATGATCTATTCCAGGGGTCCTCAATTTTTTAAGCCAGTGGCCAGTTCATGCCCCCTCAAACTGTTGAAGGACCAGACTGGTGGTCCTGTCACTCTGAATCATCTGCCCTGCTACAGAGCGCCAGCTGGGATATGCCAAGACAAGTGGAGGGGACAAGGATTGAGCTGGCAGAAATAGCTGCTGGAGTGATCCAGCCTATGGGCCAAAAGTTGAGGATCCCTGGTCTACTATATTATCATAGCAAGATAACCATAGCAGGATAAGCTAAGCTACTCAATTTTATTTTTAGTCAGCCACAACAACTCAACAAAACACAACATACTAGCTAATAACCGGCTTACCTGATGAATCGCCTGAGCTTGTAGCAGAGATTTCGACTTCTTCCCAATCTTCCTCATGTTTCCAATTCTCCATTGAGAAACATGCTGAAGCTTTCAAAAGAGAATACAAGTTGAGGAAAGGAGAGAGCAGTAAGGATCAGAAGGAAACCAAAGAGAAGCATAACAAGTATAACAAGTATAACATGTGGATTCAGTTTTAAAAATAGTCACCAGAAACCAAAGTTTGGAATTTGATCTCTGGAGTTGCAGGAAAAACAGTCTGCTCCACCTTCTTTGGAGCAGAGGCCGATCACATCACTTTCAGTTTTTTCATCTCCGTGATAAACATCCTCAATTCACTTAACTACATTTTACAGAGCTTGCTTTTCACTCTCTTTACTAAGTGCATTTCTGGACATATTCCACCTTCTATTTTTCTTTGAACGTGATATTCAGAACTGGAAACAGCCTTCCAGGAGAAATCTAAACAAAACGGGATAGACTACTATGTTCTCTATGATCTGGACACAATATTTCTATAGATGTCGCTTAAAATGACATTGTTCATTTTTTGTTGCTATATTACACATTTTGTTTTTGAGCAGTTAAGACTTTTGAGGCTCAAAGTAGAAATGTTCAGACTGTATTCCGTTCATCACCAGAGAGATCTCAAAAATCTAATCAGTTCCCACATACACTGGAAGGAGAATTTTAGGTTCAGATTCTTTTGAATAAATCGTTATAACCAAAACCCAGCAATGTGAACAGTCATGAAACCAATGAAAAATTACTGAGTGTTTCAATTCACTGGGAAAAAGAGATCAACATCAGGTATGTAGAAAGAACCACAATGGGGTGTACAAAAGTAACGGCAACCTTGTGTTGCTAGCTAGTCTTTCTTATACAAGGTCAGGCAAAGGGAACTGCACAATGAACTCCCTAAAAGTGGCTTCATTTTGACAGTGTCACATCTGAGAAAGAAGAAATGCATCAGGCAGTGAAAGAGAAGGCCTTACCAAGAGACAATACAGATTGCCAGTTCTCCTCCATGACTTCCCTGTGCAGGGCTCTCTGGTCAGGATCCAGCAGTACCCACTCCTCCCAGGTGAAGTACACGGCCACGTCCTCAAAGGTCACTGGACCCTAAATGAAAGAGAAAACAGGGGGGGGTGTGTGCATGTAGACTTCATACAGATAACTTCCTCAACCCAACACAACAATAAAAGAGAAGTGGCTGGATCCTATATTGTAAATTCTTAACTTTCATGAATATCCTTTACAACTTTTCTATTAGAGGACAAATTTCCCAAGGACTACTAGTTGCTTAAGGGACTTCAGTGGCTCAAGTGCTTAAGACACTGAATTTGATGACTGGAAGGTCAGCAGTTCAAGACCCGAGTGTTGCATGATGGAGTGAGTTCCTGTCTCTCTTCCAACTCCTACCAACCCAGCAGTTCAAAAGCAAGAAATTGCAAATAAATAGGTACCATTTCAGTGGAAAGATAACAGCATTCCATGCACTCTGGTAGTCATGTCTGCCACTTGTCCATGGAAACATCTGCAAACACAGGCAGTGCTGGCTTTTTGGCTATAAAGAGGGATGAGCAATGAACCCTAGAGTTAGATATGACTGGCTTTCAAACAAAGGTGACCTAGACCTTTACCTTACTAGTTGGTTAATGTTCTCCGTCTAGAAAGAGCAGCCTCAGAACCCCATTTACTGTGGAGCAACAGAGGGAGGGAAACAGCTACTGATGACTGACTTGTCTTAGGAGCTTCTTGGAGGCATCTAGGGAGCTTCTGTGAGCAAGCGACACTAGACTAAATCAGCCTTTGGTGTGATCTTGGAACTCTCATCTTATACTCCTAATTCTCACACAAGAAAATAAATGGAAAATCTTCTCAGAATAAGGGAATAACATCAAACAACTGACCGATCTTGGACCAGTCTTCAGAAGGGAAGAAAACCACTCTCTTTCCCCATTAAACAACATAACCAACTTTTCCTTACCTGATCTGGTTCTGCCCCATTACAAGGAAGACTGAAGAAAATGCTTGTTCCTGGCATCTTTCCACCTCCTACAGGAGAGACGATGGGTTGGGAATGAGTCCTATGAGCTCATCTCCAAATCAAGATCTTATTCACAAAAATACTTCTGAAAAAAGTAAAGCCTTTCAGCTCAATGGGATTCACTTGCCTAGGAAAAACCACTACTTCCTATATGTAATATGTGCACCTATGGATTGTGCTTTCTAATCGAATTCCAAGAAAGGAAGAAGGCTGTGAGATACAACTAAAGAACATGTTTACACCTTACTTAGATTAAGCCATTTTCTTTAAAACTAATGGAAAATCTGGCAGGGTATATAATTGGTCCCAAACCTGTTTCTCCCCAATTTCCATTGGTGCCAAAGGGGGGAAGCTGCAACAAATAAGTATCAATCATTGAAGTCTGCAAGGTGAACTATGGATGTATGCCATGATCTCTCCTCTCCTGAATTTCTACTTTAGAGGTTTTCTATTTTTTATGAATGAAAATGCAGGTTTTTGTTTTTTTGTCTCTCGGACAAAACCAGAGAAAGTTGTTGTTATGTATAAAGGCTTGGAAAACTGTGAATCAAAACCCTGGGTTGAAGTACCGAAAGAACTAAACAATAGCATCCCCTCTTCCCCTAGCCAAAAAGGATTAGTGGAGGGAAAAATACATAGACAGTTATTTCCTTCCACGCAAGGAAAATTACACTGTTCTAGCATTAACCCTTACCTATCAAGTTGGTGCCTCCATCATTGCTGCGATTGATGTCTTGATGCCACGGACTCTGTTTGATGTTGAACAGTGGTTTCTCTGCAATGGGGAAATCAGACTCAGCTTCTAGGGATTAATTTTTCATCTGAAGACCCATGCCATGCCATATGAAGACAGAAAAGATAAGACAAGTGTCTCAGTGGATGTGGCTGGAACTTAAGAGATAACAGAAATCTTGTTTAGGTTTTTCTTAAGAAAAAAAAGCATATTAAGAGACAAAATGCTAATTAACTTTTGAACCTTAAAACAAACTTTGGTGCACCCCCTCCTAAAAAAAACCATCACTTGACCTCACAGTATGTGGGAACTACCGGCCTGTATCCAACCTGCCATTTTTGGGCAAGGTTTTGGAGAAGGCAGTAGCATGGCAGTTCAGTAACATGGCGTGCATTTCAGCCACCCGGGGCTGAAGCCAAATTTGCTGCCCCCTGGTGGATGCTGGTGCCTGCTCCCGCTAGGCCTTCTGGGAATTGTAGTCCAAGAACAATAGCCCCTGTCCAGTCAGGATTCAGGCCTGGTTATGGTACTGAAACAGCATTGGTCCCGCTGGTGGATTATCTCTGACAAGAGCGGGATGGAGGTCATCCATCCGTCCTGACTCTTCTTGACCTCTCAGCGGCTTTTGATACTGTTAACCATGGTATCCTTCTGGAACGATTCTGAGGATTGGGGATCCAGGGCACTGTGTGGTCTTGGTTTTCCTCATTTCTGAAGAGCCGAACCCAGTTGGTGTGGTTGGAGAGCAAGAGGTCCAGCCCTAGGCCGGTTCAATATGGGGTGCCTCAGGGCTCGGTGCTCTCGCCTCTCCAACCACTGGGTGAGATCATTGGTTCCCACAGGGTGAGGTATCATCAATATGCAGATGAAACCCAGTTATATATCTCGGCCTGTTGAGATCCAAGTGAAGCAGTGGAAGTCCTTTCCAGGTGCCTGGAGGCTGTCAGGGTCTGGATGGGGGACAACAGGCTTCAGCTGAATCCTGGCAAGACTGAGTGGCTATCGTTCGGGTGTCCTGTGTTATCTCAAGAGCTACCATCTTTGGTTCTGGATGGGACGGTTCTGCCCCAAACAGATCCAGTGCGTAATCTGGGGGTTCTCCTGGACTTGCGACTACTGCTCAAAGAGCAGGTGGCAGTTGTGGTCAGGAGGGCCATTGCACAACTTCGTGTCATCCGCCAGTTACCCCCACTCTTAGATTGGGACTCCTTGCTCATGATCACACACACACTGGTCACCTCCAGACTTGATTGCTGTAATACGCTCTACATGGGGCTGCCCTTGTCAACCATTCAGTCACTGCAACTGGTCCAGAATGCGGCTGCCCGGGTGGAGATGGAGTGTGGGTGGTATGCACATGGCTCACCGCTGCTTCGGGAGCTGCACTAGTTGCAAGTATGTCTCCAGGTGCGATTCAAGGTGCTGGTAATCACCTTTAAAGCCTACATGGTAGTGGGCCAGGATACTCAAGAGACTGCCTCACCCCAAGAACATCTGCCCGTCCCACCAGAGAGGGCCGGAGAGGCTCTCTAGTTGTTCCATCGGCCAGAGAGGCGCATCTCTCTGGCACAAGGAGAGCCTTCTCTATGTCTGCTCCGGCCCTATGGAACCTCTTACCAATTGAACGACATCTCCGGACAGAGCTACTGCCATTTAGGAAGTGTAAAAACATGGCTGGTGGGGCAGGTATGTATGGAGTACTGGTTGCACCGTGACCCCAGCCTACTGGCTAATTTGAGCCCACTCTCCCTTAATCTTTTAACTGTGAGACTTAGTTTTTAATCTTTTATCTGTTATCATGATTCGTTGATTTTAAAAGCTTTTAAATTTTTAATCTGAATTTTTGCTGATGTTTTTAGGATGTTAAACTGCCCTGAGTTGTCCTGGTGAGGGCGGTATATAAATATGAATAAATAAATAAATAAATAAATAAATAAATAAATAAGCCACCCACTAAGTGCTTTTTTGTTGTTCCGTTGCACAATCAGCTCTGACCCTTTGCGACTCCATGGATAACTGTACACCAGGCTCCTCTGTCCTTCTCCATAGCCCACAAAAATCTACACCCATTGCATCAACGATGCCATCTAGCCACCTCATCCTCAGTCACCCCAGTCTCCTTTTGCCCTCAATCACTCCCAGCATCAAGACCTTTTCAAGTGAGTCTTCTCATTTGATGGCCAAAATACAGTACTAGAGTTTCATCTTTAGCATTTGTCCTTCTAATGAGCAGTCAGGATTGATCTCCTTCAGGATTGACTGATTTGATCTCCTTGCAGTCCAGAAGACTGTCAAGAATCTCCTCCAGCACCACAGTTCAAAGGCATTCTGCCCTCAGCCTTCCTTAGGGTCCAGCTCTCACAGCCATACATTACTACTGGGAAGACCATTGCTTTGACTAAGCGGACTTTTGTTGGTAGGGTGATGTCTCTGCTTTTTATTATGTTCCCTAGGTTTCTCATAGCTTGTCTTTTTATTTCATAACTAAGTGCTATGGGTCGGTATATTAGTGTAACTGCTAATTGCTACGTGTTGGGACTGGCAAATGGACTTGTGAAATAGCAAATGGCTGTGGATTTCAGTCTTTCAGCCCTAAAAACGTCCTGGGCCATCCCAACCTTCCTCAGTGGCCTCTCCTTCTAGCTGCCTCTTCTACCCAAGATTTGGGTCTCCCCTTCATCTGGATGAGTTTGGGGGTCCCTTCTCCTTCCTGCTCCTCTTCTTCTCCCTCCCCAATTACATCCTATAATACCCCCTCAGGCAACCCTGATGGGACGGACTCACTTTATTCCTTCCAGCCGCAAATGGGGAGACTCAGATCCCAGGCAAGGAAGAGGAGAAAGTGCCCAGGCAGGAAGCCTTTTGGAGGCCCACTTTCCTCGTGGTGGTGGTGAGGGATCGGACAGGAAGGGACTTATTTGGCGAGGGACCATTTCCTTTGGGAAGCAAAACACTTTTTCCGGTGCCAAAGTCCACTTCCCTTCTAGGAATCCCAACTCTATGCGTTTAACCCTTAGAATGATCTTAACCCTTCGCTCTTCTTGGGGACGTGAAGAAAAGCGCTTCATGCGGGCGTCCCCTGAGCGGAGTTTTTCCACCAAAAGTCCTTTTTTCAACCCAGATTAATTTCTGACACGAAATTATTATACCCCCAGTAGTTGCTGTGTAGTGATTATCTAGGCCAGACAAAATAGGAACATGGCTTCTCCGTGATGGCGAACCTTGGCACGCCATATGTTCTATCTTGGACTTCAATTCTCAGAAGCCCAAGCCCCCGTGAATCCACACGAATGGGTTTGCTGCGATTCATCCGGCACGCACTGCCCTCGTCGCTCCCATAAGCGGAATGACGCATTTTACTTCCACTTTGGGAGCGACGAGGGCGGCACAGGCTGGATGAATCACAGCAAAACCACTCATATGGATTCACGGGGGCTTTGGGCTTCTGGGAATTGAAGTCTAACAACATATGGAGTGCCAAGAAGATTCGACATCACAGTACCCACATGATTGGTTTTTTTTTTTTTTACATAGGCCTCAAGAAACCACTTTTGAATTACAAGTCTCGCCTGTGTCCACAAAATAAATCAAGTGTCAGGGTCTACAATTAATTTTTTTTAATGGTAGCCATGTTAGTCAGTGCAAGCATATCAGATAGTAAATACAGTACAACTAGACAAACCCCCCCTGCATCTTAAATACTAACTAGTACTCTGTTTTAAAGTTAGCTTTTGTGGACTGGGCAAAAAGGATCTAGGGTAGGAGTTCTCAACCTTTAAAGCCAAGGGCTGTCAACATTTTTACTACCTCACTGTGGGCGGAGCTGACATCATGGGTGGAGCCAATGTCATGATGTCATGTTGTGGGTAGAGCCAAAGTAAAAAATAAATAAAAATAAAAATACAGTACACATAAAAAAGAAATAAAAAACACATAAAAATACAAATTAAAATAGACATCAAATACACATAAAAACACAAATTAAAATAGACATTAACTACACATAAAAGCACACTACATAAAACACACACACCTCAACCCACCTACCCACCCAATCACCAACCCCAAACACAAACCCTAGTCAGTCACTTACCCTGGGGTCAAGGAGAAGCAGGGAGGCAGGCACCAACAGCAGTGGCATGGCGGCGCAGCAGCGCAGCACAGCCTGGCCCAGCACGGCCCGGCAGCACGGCCTGGCCCGGTGGTGTGCCAAGGAAAGGCCACCACCGCTGCCGCTCTTCCAAAGAGCCAGCCGCTGCACCCTTCCTTGCAGCCCAAAATGGCTGCTTGGAAGTGTGCATGCGTCAAAATACCATTTGACGCATGCGCACTTCTATTTTTCAGTGTGCATGTGTCAAATGGTGTTTTGACGCATGCACACTTCCGAGCAGCCATTTTGGGCTGCCTGGAAAAGCCATCTGGAGGATGGCTGGAGAGGCGACCGAACTGGTTGCCCAGGGGTTTACTAACCCCCCGGTGATCCCCTCCGGATTTCTGCTACCAGTTCAGCTGAACCGGTCCGAACCGGTAGCAGCCCACCACTGGCCTCGCTCCTTCAGACAGCTTTGGTTGGGGGCTGGACAACCATTTTGCCCTTCCTCCACCATATGGCACTTCTTGGTGTGGAGGCGGTGGGAGGCCACATAAAATGGCACCAGACCACTTCCAGCCTACAGGCTGCGGGTTCAGAATCCCTGATCTAGGGAAACATCATTTAACACTATTTTGGTTTCTCAAGGACTGGGATCTTTGGCTCTTTCCTGCAATTGAGGGAAGGACTCTGCGGCTCCATTGCCTAAAAATCACCTCAACTGGGTAATAGACAGATTAATATAAAAAACGAAATCTCAGAATTCCTTATTATTTTTAAATAGTTGAAATTTCTGAAGTGGTTGCTGTGTTAGTCTGTGCAAGCGTATCACAAAACAGAACAACGAAAGTTGTGACACCTTAAAGCAGAGGTTCTCAACCTTTTCAAGCTGGGTGCCGGATCACGTTTTCTCAGACAGCTTTGGGGGGCAGACAGCCATTTTGTCCTGCTTGCACGATGAGGGAAGCCATTTACCACACATGGCATGTCCAGGTGCAACCAAGGGAGTGGTGGGCAACATGAAATGGCACCGTGGGCCAGATCGGGCACACAGACTGCAGGTTAGGAACCCCTACCTTAAAGACTAGCTCCCTTAGTTAAATATGAGCTTTCATGGATCAATTGCACTTCGTCAGATGTTTTGGAGGTCTTTCATTCTTAGGGTCAACATAATTTGGAGTTGGCTTTGTTGGGGTCCAGAAGCTCTCCATTCAGACCACGCTTCTCAGATATCAAAGCAATAATCAATCAGACAAGGAGAGATCTCAATCATAGTGTCTTTATTTGGCCAATCTGTCAGTAAATCCAAAATCACAGGAGTACTGTATAATCCAAGAGAATGTATCATCTAGGATCAAAGGTGTTTTCTTAAAATAAAATTCATGTAATCATATTATTCTTTCTGAAAGGGCTCCTCCTAAATGTTTCAAGGATGCATCACCCACATTGCATCACCATAAAATTAAATAGTTATTTCCTAGAAAGGCAAAATGATGTCCAAAATAATACTGTCGTTTCTGCTGTTTCAAAAACACAAATCTTCAATCTAAGCTGCATATTAATGCTAACATGGTTTCCTACTAATTCCTCTGAACCGAACTTGCTGACCAGCATGATTGGTAAAATACCCCAGTATCAATGCAATGATATAAATTACAGCAGTGTTGCTATTGATTAACAAGTTCATGTTTGTAGACTTTGTTTTATACCCAGTTGCATGAACAAATGCATTAGAGATAAAAGCATCAAACTGTTAACTACTGATGATTTGCATCTGATATTTACATCATTACATCAATGTGAGTGTATCTCACAAATAAGATTCTTGCAAATAATTCCTTATTCTGGTCAACTCTTAAGAGCTTCACCATGAAATTTCTTTCATTCCTCAACTACTGTATCTCCCTTGGGCTTCACATCATCTTGGTGGACCAAAACCTGGTGCAGGTAATTTTTAATCCTAAAATTTTACGCCAGAAGGAACAGACTAGTGTCTTAATGAGGAAAAAGCCATACATTTTTCCTATATAAAAAAATAACATTGTAGATTGTTTATGTGAAATAGCTGAGAAAGTAAGGATTTGGTTTTTGCTGGAAATGCACAAACTCACCCTCCCAAAGCAATGATAAAGAACCATGTCCATTCTCTTTTCTTTAGGCAGGGGAAAAATGCAAAGTAGGAGAATGTAAATAAATGGCCATTGTATCCTGTAAACCAGGGTTCCTCAAAGCAGGTGTGCTGATGTGGGCTTCTGGTATTTGAAGTCCAAGAACATCTACAGCAGGGGTTCTCAACCTATGGCCTGTGGGCCAGATACAGCCCTCGGTGCCATTTTATGTGGCACCTCACCACCTCCCTCCACCACGCCAGAAAGTGGTGGAAGGGCAAGATTGTCATACAGACCCCAACCTGCCTGAGGGAGCTTGACCCGGACCCTGGCTTAAAAAGGTTGAGAACTCCTGATCTAGCCAAGCTTGAGGAATCCTGCTGTAAACCAAGCTTTCCTTCCAATTTCTCCTGACTTTAGGTGACCTGGTAGCTCCCATCACGACTGGTTCTCCGTGGGGGTTGTTAGATCCCCGGGAGATCCGGTTCTGTAAAAATTTTACCAGGCAGCCAACATGGCTACCCATTACTGTGCATGCATCAAACATCTATTTGATGCATGCACAGTAAGAAATAGAACTTAGAAATTGAAAGAAATAGAAATAGAAATAAATAGTAGAAAAAAAAATTAAGGCGGCGGGGGCTTCCTTGGCGCGGAGCCAGGTCGCCACACCGGCCGCTGCTCCACCACCTCTTCTGCTCCCAGATGAGGGTAAGTGACCTAGGTTTTGTGTTTGGGGTGGGTAGATGGGTGTTTGGGTGGGTGAGTGTATTTTTTTTATTTATTTATTTAATTTATTTATGGGTTTGTGTTGTGGTTGGGTGGGTGGGTTGAGGTGTGTTTGTGTATTTATTTTAATTTAATTTTTAAATTATTTTTTATTTTTAAGGCCCCACTCACGTCATGACATCATGACATTGGCCACACGCATGATATCCGTGACGTCAGGGAGTGGTAGTAAAAATTTTGTCATCCCATCACTGTTTAGAGACGTCTGCAGAAGCAGACAGCGCTGGCTCTTTGGCTATAAACAGAGATGAGCACTGAACCCTAGAGTTGAGTACGACTAGCTTTCGAGCAATGGCAACCTTTACCTTTACTCCTATACAAGGAGCCCTTGTAGCACAGTGGTTAAACTGCAGGACTGCAGCCAAAAACTCTATTTTAAATTGAGCTTTCGAGGACTGGGCAAATGCATTTCAGGGAAGGACTCTGAGGCTCCCTTGCCTAGAAATCACCTTGACTGGGTAAAAGATAGATCGATTAACAACAACAACAACAACAACAACAACAGATGATGATGTCATCTCAGGATTTCTTATTATTTTTACATAGTTGAAAATTTTGAAGTGTCTTTTAAAAAAGACAAAAAAGTTGTAAAACCTGAAAGACTAACTCCTGTATTTAAATATGAGCTTTCATGGATTAAGTCCACTTTATCAGACTTTTGCATGTCTTTCATTCTTAGGGTCAACGTAAGTTGGAGATGACTTGACAGTGCATAACAATACGTATACAGTAGTTGCTAAAATCATCAATGTAGTTGGCTTTTTAAAAAAAGGGGCAGATTATTGTCTCCTCTAAACTGAGTTATATGACCCCTCCCCCTTCAAGAGACAAATTAATAATCTGAAAGGCTCAATGCTGAGTTACTTCCCTAGCAGATTTTATCCACCTGGAAGGACAAGGATAAAGCAAGGTGGTGGTGGTTCTACATTGTGCAAGTACCTTGCCCATGTCCTTTGATGTCACATGTTGAAGCTAATCCAACAAATACAAGACGGGACAGTAGACTGGAGTCTCAAATGCATTAACTGTACTAAAACTGGAGTCCAGTCCCATCGGAAGACTTCAACTTTAGTTTGAAAATAGGCTAACTTAATACAGATGGAAACATCAGGTTGAGATTTCATATACACATATCTAACACTAATGAGGTCTCAAATTATATGATATAGGTCAGCCTGATTATTCACTAGCTCACTGATCAGCCTTATTTATTTATTTATTCATTCATTACATTTTCTACCACCCATCTGGGATATTTCCCACTTAATACTGTATGCCTGTCTAGCAGATATCAATCCATTGGAATACCTGTTGGACAGATCTCTAACAGCCCATGAATTATAAGGTCAGAAGGACTTTCCTCAATATTTCACTAGCCTTCTCGGTGTTGAGTCGCTGGCTGTACGGTCTACTCCATCATCAAGTGGGATGTCCAGAAAGGTATGTATGTATGTATGTATGGATGGATAGATAGAGATAATTTGAAAAAATTGAAGCAGATCTGAAAGACAGATACTGTATCTGAAACAGTTGTTCTATCTTTTCATGAAGCATTCCAGACATATGACAGGAAGCATACTTTCAGAAATCACTTTTTATAAAAATAAATAAATCACTATTATTATTAGAAAGGAGGGCATAATTAAACAGAACACATACTTAATATTAAATAAGGAATCATAAACAGCAATAGGATTAAGTATATGAATTGACACAAGACATTCATATATCAGAAAAATATCCAGACAAAGTTTGTGAGAAGGATCAAAGGTATTTTCTTAAAATAAAATTAATGTAATCATATTATTCTGTCCGAAAGGGCTCCACCTAAAAGTTTCAAGGATGCATCACCCACATTGCATCACCACAAAATTAAATAGGTATTTCTTAGAAAGGCAAAATGATGTCCAAAATAATACTGTCATTTCTGCTGTTTCAAAAACACAAATTTTCATTCTAAGCTGCATATTCATGCTAGCATAGTTTCCTACTAATTCCTCTGAACCGAACTTGCTGACCAGAATGATTGGTAAAATACCCCAGTATCAATGCAATGGTATAAACTACAGCAGTGTTGCTATTGATTAACAAGTCCATGTTTGTAGACTGTTTTATACCTAGTTGCATGAACAAATGCGTAAGAGATAAAAGCATGAAACTGTTAACTACTGATGATTCGCATCTGCAATTTACATCATTGCATTAATGTGAGTGTATCTCACAAAGAAGATTCTTGCAGATAATTCCTTATTCTGGTCAACTCTTAAGAGCTTCACCATGAAATTTCTTTCATTTTTCAACTATCTCCCTTGGGCTTCACATCATTTTGCTTGACCAAATCCTGGGGCAGGTAATTTTTAATCCAAAAATTTTACACCAGAAGGAACGACCAGTGATTTAATGAGGAAAAAGCCATACATTTTTCCTATATAAAAAAATAACATTGTAGATTGTTTATGTGAAATAGCTGAGAAAGTAAGGATTTGGTTGAAACTGAGTCCTCCCATTCTTTATCTTGGCTAAAGGTCAGAGTTTGGAAGCTAAGATGGGATCAATGAGATTTTTTACTCAGGATGCTGTTTGAGAGGTTTCAACCTGCCCAGTAGTATTTGCTGCTGGAAATGCACAAACTCACCCTCCCAAAGCAATGATAAAAGTATCATGTCCATTCTCTTTTCCTGAGGCAGGAAAAAATGCAAAGTAGAAGAATGTAAACCAAGCCTTCCTTCCAATTTCTCCTGACTTTTGCTGGGAATACGTTAAGAGTCTGGTCCATTTACACAAAATCCCATGGTACCTCTCCGCTATTTTCTTGAGGCCAAGGTAACAATGCATTATCTTATCCATTTCAGTCGTACAAAAACCCCATACCATTTCCCAGCATGGTCCATTTATTATAATTATTCTCATGGTACCCAACATTGGAATCTAAATGAAACAATTTCCCAACATATTAGTGGGATATGAAAGGTTTCTGTCCTGTATGGATTCTCTTATGCTTCACAAGATTTGAATTCTGAGCAAAAGATGAGTAAAACATTTGCTACACTCCTGACATTTATATGGTTTCTTCTCTATTCACTTCACAAAGAGAATTCTGAGCAAAAGATTCCCAGTCAGTCTTGGCAGCTGAATGGTTTTCTCCCATGTGAAGTATCTTATGACTTGCAAGATGTGAATTCCTTGCAAAACATTTCTCACATCCCTGATATTTTTATGGCTCCTCTCCTGTGTGGACTTTCTTATGATTCACAAGCTGTGAATTCAGAGCAAAAGATTTCCCACACACTTGGCATTTGTATGATTTCTCTCCTGTGTACTCTTTTGTGACTGATGATCTGTGAGCAAAACATTTTCCACATTCCTGACACTTATGTGGTTTCTCCCCTGTATGGATTCTTTCAGGCTCCAAAAGCTCTGAGCCCTGAACAAAACTTTTTCCACAATCTTGGCATTTGTACAGTATTTCTCCTGTGTGGACACTCTTATGATTCACAAGCAGTGAACTATGGCCAAAATATTTTCCATACTCCTTTCATTTGTATGTTTTCTGTCCTGTGTGGACTCCATTATGTGCCACAAGCTGTGAATTGTGATCAAAACATTTCCCACACTCCTGGCAATTGTATGGTTTCTCTCCTGTATGCATTATCTGATGGCACAGAAGGTTTGAGTTCTGAGCAAAACATTTTCCACATATCTGGCATTTATGTGGCTTCTCTCCTGTGTGGACTCTCTGATGCCTCACAAGATGAGAACTATGAGCAAAACATTTCCCACACTCCTGACATTTATATGGTTTCTCTCCTGTGTGGACTCTCTTATGCTTCACAAGGTGAGAATTACAAGCAAAATATTTCCCACACTCCTGGCACTTGTATGGTTTCTCTCCTATGTGCAATTTCTGATGGCCTAGAAGCTTTGAGTTGCCAGCAAAACATTTCCCACATATCTGACATTGACATGGTTTCTCTCCTGTGTGTACTCTTTTATGCTTCACAAGGTGAGAACCATGAGAAAAACATTTCCCACACTCCAGGCATTTGTATGGTTTCTCTCCTGTGTGTACTCTTTTATGACCGACAATCTGTGATCTGTGAGCAAAGCATTTTCCACACTCCTGGCATTTGTATGGTTTCTCCCCTGTGTGTATTCTTTTATGACCAACAATCAGTGATTTGTGAGCAAAACATTTCCCGCACTCCTGGCACTTGTATGGTTTCTCTCCTGTGTGCAGTTTCTGATGGCCCAGAAGTTTTGACTTCCCAGAAAAACATTTCCCACACTCCTGGCACTTGTATGGTTTTTCTCCTGTGTGCAATATCAGATGTCCCACAAGGTTTGAATTCTGAGCAAAACATTTCCCACAGATCTGGCATTTATATGGCTTCTCTCCTGTGTGGACTCTTTTATGCACCACAAGGTAAGAATTCTGAGCAAAACACTTGCCACACTCCTGGCATTTATATGGTTTCTCTCCTGTGTGGACTCTCTTATGCCTCACAAGGACAGAATTATGAGTAAAACATTTGCCACACTCCTGACATTTGTATGGTTTCTCTCCAGTATGTACTAACTGATGGCCCATAAGGACTGATTTCTGAGCAAAACATTTTCCACATATCTGGCATTTATACGGTTTCTCTCCTGTGTGGACTCTCTTATGCTTCACAAGATCAGAATTATTAGCAAAACATTTCCCACACTCCTGACACTTATATGGTTTCTCTCCTGTATGAACTCTCTTATGCTTCACAAGGTGAGAATTATGAGTAAAACATTTCCCACACTCCTGACATTTATATGGTTTCTCTCCTGTATGGACTAACTGATGGCCCAGAAGGATTGATTTCTGAGCAAAACATTTCCCACATTCCTGACATTTATATGGTTTCTCTCCTGTGTGGGCTCTCTTATGTGCCACAAGGTGAGAATTGTGAGCAAAACATTTCCCACACTCCTGACATTTGTAAGGTTTTTCTCCTGTGTGGACTCTCTTATGCGCCACAAGCCGTGAACTGTGGGCAAAACATTTATGACACTCTTGGCATTCATGCAATTTTTTACCTCTGTGCAATTGTTGATGGATCTGAAGATTTGAATTCCAAGAAAAAGACTTTCCACAATCCTTCCATTTGTATGGTTTCCCTTCTGCCTGGACTCTTTGATGCCTCACGAAGTCTAACTTGTGATCTAAACATTTCCTAGACATTTCACTTATAAAGTGCTTCTTCCTACTATGGATCCTTTTGTGAAACATAAATGCCACCTTTATAGTAAAATGTTTTCCACACTTATTGCATTTGTAAGTCTTCTCTTGGATATCACTTTCGTCCTCTGTGTGGGTTCTCTGGTGTTCAGGAAGCTCTAATTCATGCATAAACCTCTTTCCACATTTGAAACATATATTTTTCTCCCTCCAGTTTTCTGTTGGGAAAAAGAACAAAAGTAGAAAAGTCTGAGGTGAAGAAACAAACAAATATACTGCAAATAATTCAACTTAATTTGTAGCATGAAAACTCTAATGCAAAGTAATCTGGTAGTCTTTTAAGTGCCACAACAGTATGTCCTTCCCATCTTCCTCCTGCTTTAATCCTTCCATTATATTTCCAGATGTATATAAGAAAAGCAAGAGAAATTGCTTATTTTGCTTCCTAAGGCCTTGGTAACTAAATTACACTCTTGTAGATTTCCAGGTAAATGCCTTTGTGTTTCCTGCGTTATTTTAAGAGCTGTATTAGATCCTTTTAGAACTGCGGTGGCTTAGTGGTTATGACACAGAACCTGATTACTGTAAGAAGCGTGGTGGAGTGACCTCCTGTCATCTGTCTCAGCATTGAGTCGCTAGATGTACGGTGTACTCCTTTACTGTAGCAGGATGTCTGGTAATTAACATTATACAGTATTATACTAAAAAAATAGAATTAACTTAGTTCTCCTATTAAATCAAAAGATACCAAAATATTTTTAGAGCACATTAAAATAATCCTTAAATTAAAATAATAAAATATAAAAACTAGAAAAATACTGCATATCCATAAAAGCTCCTGCCCTTTTTAAATATCACTTTCAGGTAGATTACAGATAAATGACTTCACATTGGCAAAATGGGCAACAGTGATGGGAACTGGGATTCAGCACATTGACCAGGCCAACATTGCAGACTTTATTGTGTCTATTGAGTTGGGACACCAATCTAATACAGAAGCATCATTCCCATCCTTGTCAGCTGGGGAAAGAGTGGGGACCTACCAAGAGAGGATACATTTCTCCAGTTCTCCTCCATGACGTCCTTGTGCAGGGCCTTCTGGTCAGGATCCAGCAGTGCCCACTCCTCCCAAGTGAAGTACACGACCACTTCCTCAAAGGTCACTGGACCCTAAATGAAAAAGAAAACAGGGCTTTCATAAAAATATCCCCCTAAAGCCACAAGAGCAATTAAAGAGTACTCACTGTATCTTATACCCAAGTTTTAACATTCATGATTACCATTATCCAGCCTTACCAATGGAGGACAAGTTTACCAAGGATTATACAGCATCTTGACTACACGCCTCCTCCAGAACGATTGGTCTCTGAATTTCATTTGCTGGAGAACAACAGAGAGGTTCCTGGATGCATCTATCTATCTAATCTATTTTTTTTATTTATTGTATTTAGGTGGTATCCCATTCTGGGTGGTGAACAAACAGATAACAAATAGCAAAACACTTACCAGACCAATTGACAAATACATCACAAACTAAACTAAAATAAGATAATTGGCGTCTGAGGCCATAGGGACTCAATTTGACTGACTAATTTATCAGTAAAGGGACAACACCCTGAAAAGCCTCCTTGAAGAAGAGTTTTTAATTGCTTTTCAGATAGCCAGTAATGGTAGAGTGTTCCACAGTGTTGGTGCCGCCACCGTGAAGGCTCTATTTCTAGTTAAAGACTTCTGAGCCATCCTCAAGGTCGGCACCTGGACCTGCGCCAACTGGGATGACCAGATGATGCGGGGAGATGTTCTGAGGGAGAGAGGCTCTGACATATAGCAAGGTCCCAAACCATATAGGGCAGGGATTCCCAACATACAGCCTGTGAGCTGGATACAGGCCACAGCGCCATTTCATGTGCCCCCCCCCACCTCCACACCAGGAAGTGGCATTTGGTGGAGGAAGGGCAAAATGGTTGTCCGGTCCCAGAAGCTGTCTGTGGGAGTGTGACCCGGCCCCTGGTTTTAAAAGGTTGAGAACTGCTAGTATAGGACCTTATATGATAACATTAACACTTTGTATCTGACATGGTAGGCCATAGGCAACCTGTGCAGACTTGCCAAGGCTGGATAAATATGATTGAATTTCTTTGAGCCTGTCACCAGCCTGGCTACTGCATTCTGGACCTGCTGTAATCTAGGGAGGCTTTGGTCTGACTGAGCGCAGTTTTTCTTACTTTCTTAGTTCAAGCTGTGAATGTGGAGAGATACAGAATCTGGCTCATTTGCTAGTCTGTTGATTACTACCAGTAACATGTACCAATGAGGGCTTGAGTTTGGCCAATGCCAAAACCAAGAAGGTGGCTTCATTTTGGCAGTCCAGGGTTTGATCAGGGCACGAAAGAAGAAATGTTCCCACAGAAAAGAAAGGCAGAGAGATCAATTCAGAATGAGTGAAAAGGACAGGAAAATGTTTTCTCCTATCCTCGTATTTAGCTCTGAAAGACTTCAAATCATTCACAGCTCTTTGAGCGCTATTCCCCACATCGAAAGAAACATGTTGTTTCAGCCTTCTATAGAATCATTAAAACTGTATTTAAAAAGAAATGGCCAGGATTTCAAATGCACAATGTATCTTTTAACCATGTTATCCATGCCTGGTTTGCTTCTTCTCCATCAAAAGGAAGAGACAACAGAATACACGTTAATGGCATCCTGAAGGTCCCTGTGGGGGGAAAACAAAAAGATGAGAAGTCAGCCACATTATATCCTCTGATATTAAGATCACAGTCTTAAGAATACTTACTAAAATTTCAATCCCTAAACTCAAGAGGATTCACATCGCAGTAAAAAGCATTGGCTCACAAAGTAAAAATGTACCCCTCCTAAGAGCTTGTTCATGCTCCCAAACTGGCTAATAGACACCTCCCAATTCTCATTTATGTGCATGATGCAGTTCTCTTCTCCATGTCCTCCAGAGGACTGAAGCGGGCACTAAAAAGTCCGGCTTCTTATTGTAATGAGGAGCAACTAATAATCAATTATGATAAATATAAAGTCTTAGTTTTTTCCAACAAAAGACAAAAGCACAAATGGACAATCGACTCTCACGAATTAGAATAAGTCAAATGCTTTAAATACCTGGGCATCATGTTTCAGGCTTCAAGGAAATCAACAGCCCAGATAAATCATGCCACCTCTAATGCCCAGAAAAGTTCACATGCAATAAAAAAATTATTTAGACAGCAGGGAGCAAAATATACAGTAATACCTCAGATAACGTTTACCTTGGATAACGCTAAAATCGCATAATGTTAAGTAATTGGGGGGGGGGGAGAGAATTGCATGGAATAACGTTAAGGTCCTATGGGATGGATCAGATAACAACCGCTAAAGCCTGTGTGGTTACAATGTATCTCTATGGAGCTTTAACGTTATCCGATGCATCCCATAGGATTTTAACATGCATCAGATAACACTAAAAATCGGATAACACCAAAACTTGTGGAACCAAGTTTTAGCGTTATCCGAGGTTTTATTGTATTCCAGCCACAATTAAACTGTTTATGGTAAAAACAGTTGCTCAGCTCTTATATGGGCTACAACTAGGCTCATATTCAAATTTAAGGGCCTATAAAATTACAGTCAAACCTCGCTTAACAAATGACTCGCTTAGCGAAAAACTTGCATAACAAACGGATTTTTCGCAAACCGGTCTGACTCGCATAATGAAAATTTTCGCTATGCGAGTCAGACTTTCCCTATGGAAAACTTGCATAACAAGCGTTTTTATGGGGAAATCTTTCATAATGAAAAAATTCGCTATGCAAGTTTTCCCCCTAAAAAAGTTTGTTATGCGAGTTTTTCCATAGGAATTTTCGCTATGTGAGTTTGTTTCATATTGTAAAAAACTCGCATAGTGAACAGCCTCACAGACGAATTAAATTCGTTATGCGAGTTATGACTGTATTCAATCGAATTTCATTAGGGCTCTGTTTGGCACCCCCAAATGTACTCCCAATGCAGTTTTGAGGCTGGAAGCAGATGTGCCAAGCATAAAGGCACAGGTCTGGACTAGAACTCTAATCTCAGGGCTTAATGCCATGTTTAACCCAACAGGTTTGGTGCCCCTGCTTCTGTCAGACAGCTACCAATCATCTTGGCACCATATCTGTGTTCAGGAACTCAACAGACTTGGCTTCTCTCCTGAATATTTTGGCCAATTAATGTTTGTGAAGGCAAAAACATTAGTAAAAGAGAGAATAAGGGACAATGATCGCCAAAATGACATCGCCAATGTCTCAAGAGTTTTATCACCAACTACTAGGCAGTTGTAAACCCATCACTGCAGGGTAACTATATAGTCTCCCTTTAGGTAAATACAGATGGGCCTTCTCTAGAGCTCATTTTGATGCCCTCCCCTCAGCAATTTTGGCGGGAAGATTTCAAGAAACTCCTTATTTACAGAGACAATGTCCATGTGGAGTAAGGGAATTGGGGACCCTGGCCCACGTACTACTGCAATGCCCTCCCTATGATGGCCTTAGAGACACTTTAACTGTCCTGGGAATTTCTAGATTTGCGGGCCAGAGCGATAAGTTTTATGTTGAATTTCTCTTAAGGGATGTGGATTTTAGGCTCACACATCAGGTAGTCAAGTATCTATATCAAGCCATTCAATTAAGGAAATCTTGCAGTGCTTCCCAAATGCTGGTTTGTGGACTTCAATTCCCAGAAGCCTAAGTCATCTCCCCAAAGCACTGATCAGCCAATGTATTGACATAGGCTTCTGGGAATTGGAGTCCATTTGTGGGCTGTGTACCCCCTGTTGAGAACCACTGAACTAGAGGATATGCTACCATTTTATTGTCTTTTCTTATTGCTAACAATATGTGAAATCATTTTTATGTGTAAAGGTTGGTCTAAGACCATAGCAATAAAGTATAACAGTCAGATTTACTGAATGTTTAAAAAAGTTCAATTATTTCAAAGTATTAAAAGCAGTCTACAGACCACCTATTCAGGAACATGTAACATACCCCCCCACACACACACACAAAACAACAATTTATTTTGGAAACACAAAGGAAGCAAGTTTTATCCTTACTTATCTGACTACATGATTGATAAAATGGATAGAAAATATGGCTGGGTATCCCTTGCAGCGGTTGCTGCTGCATAATGACCACAACCACCACTTGCCTGGGCTCTGGCGCTTCTTCAGTCAATCTCCCCCACCAACTGGTGGTCAGCTGGGGACAAGAGGAGGGAGTGTTCTTAGAGGATTCTTCTTTCTCTCCCGCACCTTGATGGATCTCCCCAGCTGGTGAGCAGCTGGTGTCAAGAAGATGGGGAGTTCTGCCCCCTCTTCTACAGCTGGCGAGATCGACTGAAGAAGTGCCAGAGGCCAGGAAAGTGGTGGTGGTGGATATGAGGGCAGAAGGAGTGGGAGTGAGAAGGGGAGGCAGGTGGAGAAGACGTGGTAGCTGTGGCGGACAACTGTTTGCCCGCCACAGCTATTCCACAGTGTGCCACTGGTGCATTTCTCAAGCAGTAGAAAAGGTAGGGAGCTTATCTCCATTGTTTGAATTCCTTTTTACTGTGTGTCTGGCATTTATTTATTTAATTTTAAAAAATTAGGTCGGGATTTTTTTTTAATTTTCAATGCATTCCTAGGGGAAATTGTGCCTCTCCTTGCGGATAAAATCACAATAGGGGAAAGGAACGGATTAATTCTGTAACCCGCTTAAAATCATATTGCTCATTTTTGTTGCTACATCACACTGCTGATTCACATTTCGCTTTTGAGCAGTTAAGACTTGGAGCATCAGAGTTGAAATGTTCAGATTGTGTTCCTTTCAACATCAGAGAGATCTCAAAAACCTAATCAGTTTCCACATACAGTGGATGGAGAATTTTAGGTTCAGTTTCTTTTGAATTAATCGTTAAAACCAAAAGCACAGCAACACGAACAGTCATGTAACTAATGAAAAATTATGAAAGTTTTAACTCTTGTGGCTTATAAGCAGCCAAAAAAGAGGGATGAATGCACCTGAACATACAAACAACCAAACATAATAACAGATGGGCCAAAATATCTCACCTCACTTCATCTCATGCATCAGGAAAATACTTAGTTAACAACTCCATATTGAAAGCAATTACAGAGTAAGAGCATTGCACTCCATAATGGCAATCAACAACATTCAGGGGAAAGCCTGTTAGAAACTCTTATGAACTTATTTCTCCCACAAGAAAATATATGGAGAGATAGATCTTCTCAGAATAAAGGAAAAATGTCAAGCAACATCCAGAAACTGACAGACCTTGGACCAGCCTTCAAAATGGGAGAAACACAAAACATAGAAATAGTATTTCTGTCATCACTGCTATGGTCATTTTTTCCATTGGTAAACAGAGATCAGCATCAGGTCAGGAAAGAGAAGGCTTTACCAAGAGACAATACAGTTTGCCAGTTCTCCTCCATGACTTCCCTGTGCAGGGCTCTCTGGTCAGGAACCAGCAGTGCCCACTCTTCCCAGGTGAAGTACACGGCCACCTCCTCAAAGGTCACTGGGCCCTAAATGAAAGAGAAAACATGGGGGGGGGGGGGAGAAGCATGTAGATTTCATAAAGATAACTTCCTTAACCCAAAACAACAATCAAAGAGAAGTGGCTGAATCCTATATTGAAAAATCTGGACTTTCATGAATATATTTCTATTGGAGGACGAATTTGCAAAAGGCTACTAGTTGGTTAACAGACTGCGGCAGCTCAAGTGGTTAATGACTGGAAGGACAGTTGGTAAATAGTTCGGGACCCAAGAGCTGCACAACGGAGTGTGCCCCAGTTCTTGCCAACATAGCCGTTTGAAAGCAAAAAATTGCTAGTAGATAGATAGGTACCACTTCAGTGGGAAGGTAAACAGCATTCTGTGCATTCTTGTGTTTAGTCATGTCTACCACATGGCCAAGGAAACATCTGCGGACGCAGACAGCACTGGCTCTTTGAGTATGAGCAGAGATGAGCACTGTATGCTAGAGTCAGATATGACTGGCTTTCAAGCAAGGGCAACCTTTACCTTTACCTACTAGTTGGTTATTGGTTAATATTCTCCCTACAGAAACAGTACCCCATTTACTGGGGAACAACAGGGGGAGGGAAACAGCTATTGAAGACGGGGAGTTCTTGGAGGCATCTAGGGAGCTTCTGTGAATAACTGGAGGCTAGGCTAGGTCAGCCTTTGGTGTGATCTTGGAACTCTCCTCTTATACTCTTATGTCTCCCACAAGAAAATAAATGGAGAGTCTTCTCAGAAGAAGGGAATAACATTAAACAACTAGCAGATCTTGAACCACTCTTCATAACAGAAGAAAAGCAATATCTTTCCCATTAAACAACAGCCAACTTTTCCTTACCTGATCTGGTTCTACTCCATTACAAGGAAGACTGACAGGGATGCTTGTTCCTGGCATCCTTCTGCCTCCTACAGGAAAGATGACAAGGTTGGGAGTCAGTCCTAGGAGCTCCTGCTGGAATTAAGATCCTATTAATAAAAATTCTTCTGACAGAAGTAAAGCCTTTCACCTCAATGGGATTCACTTCCCAGGAAAAGGCACTACTACCCACAGTAACTTGCACAGTATATGTATCTGTCATTTACTCGGCCTCCAACTGAGACCCACTTCCCATCTACTCACTTCCAGCTAGGCAAAAACTATTTTAAGAAACCATTGTAGTGAACTTCTGAAAAGCTGGGATATTTCCTTTTTAGTAAGAGCAAAATAAAAAAATGTAACACAACAGAAACCTATCATGTCTCATCTCCAGAAGAAAGGCAGGTGAATCACAAAGCTGAGATGGGGGACAGACATGGGGAATTATTCCTTCAACCCAAAAATCAGAAGAGGAAGTATCTTTCCACCCAATTGATCCATTACTAATTACAGTAATACCTCGGATAACGACTGCATCGGATAACGCTAAAATCAGATAACAATGCAAAATTTCTACAGAAATTTTGTATCGGATAACGATCTGGTAGCGTTATCCAATGCAGTCATTCGTAGCAGCAGGGTGGCTGGAAAGCTGAACGGGGTTCTCCGTTCAGCTTCCCAGCCACCCTGCAGCTGAGGAGGCAGGGGTGGGGTGGCTGGAAAGCTGACAGGGGGTTCCCCCGTCGGCTTCCCCAGACACCCCACAGCTGCGGAGGCAGGAACGGGTGGCTAGGGAAGCCGACGGAGAGTTCCCGTCGGCTTCCCCAGCCACCCTGCAGCTGTGGATCGGGTCCCATTGTGCACGTGCATGATCTCTCCCCCACCACCCCAACTGCCCTCAGTGATCACTGGGAGTGTTGGGGGAGAAATTGTGCATGTGCACAATCTCTCCCCCACCCCCAGCTGTCCTCAGAGATCGCTGGGACTGCCAGAGTGTTGGGGGAGAAATTGTGCACGTACACGATCTCTCCCCCACCACCCCAGCTGTCCTCAGCAATCGCTGGGACTGCCGGAGTGTTGGGAGAGATCCTTCCCCAGCCTGGCTTGGTAAGGGGCTTAGCTTGGTAAGGGTCTTCTTAAGAGAGGCTGGGATAAGGGTCAAAAGCTTCTCTTAGGAAGACCCCCCCATGGATCGCTAAGCCCTTTAGCAAACCAGACGGAGGTTTCTAAAAAGAAGGTAGGAAAAGTTTGCTAAGCAAACCAGATCGGCCCCCTGTTCCATTTTCTCTTTGGAAAGGGAACAAGGATTTTTTTTAATGTTGTGCGATTGATGCATCGCACAACGTTAAAACCGGATAACGTTATGACTTGTGGAACCAAGTCATAACGTTATCTAAGGTTCTAGTGTATTCAAATCCACTTTTAGCCAAAATCCCCAAAAGTAAGTCTTCACCCTGGGTTTCTTTTATACTTTGTTAAAACTAAGCCTGCATTAAAATTACTGTCTCAGTGGAAGAAACCTTCATATAGCCAGCATCTAGCATTTAAAAGTCTATGGATCAATTAACTCAGTGCATATATTCATACCATTTACACCAGGGATTCACAACCTGCGGCCTGTGGGCTGGATGTGACCCATGGCATCATTTCATGTGGGCCCCCACTGCCTCCACCACACCAGGAAGTGCCATGTGGTGTTGGAAGGGCAAAAAGGCAGTCCTGCCCCCTAACCTGTCTAAGGGAGCATGACCTGGCCCCCAACTTTAAAAGTTTGCAAAATCCTGATCTACACATTCATGTAATAGTCTGGCCAGGTTATCCTGAGATGGTAATAGAGTAAGGGGGTTGCCAACCTTTTAAAGCTGGGGGCCGGGTCACCCTCCCTCAGACAGTTGAGCGGGTCAGACTGGTGGTTTCCCCCACACACACCATTTACAGCTGTTGTAAACACATCTACAGCAGACGTAAACACATTTGTGACAGACATAAACGAGTCCACAGCTGATTCCGGCAGTGGCTGGAGCAAGGACCAGATTATTTGGCACCACTGGCTGGATTTGGCTAACGGGCCATGGGTTGCCTACTCCTGGAGTAGAGCACACTACCAGTGACTCAACATCGAAATGTCAGGCAATGGTTAACTAACCTGACAACCCAACATTTGGGTTTCCCCTTTATTTGTATGAGTTTGAGGTTTCGCCCTCCCTCCTCAATTACATTGTATTCTCTCCTCTCAGGGAGCTATGAGGGGAAACACTCACTAAGCCAGGGGTTCCCAACCTAAGGCCTGTGGGCCAGATCAGGCCCATTGCACCATTTCATGTGGCACCTTAGGTTGGGAACCTCTGTTTTATACTTTGTTACCTTAAAACCAAATCTGCATTAAAATTATTTTCTCGGTGGAAGAAACCTTCACATAACCAGCATCTGGCATTTAAAAGTCTACGAATCAATTAACTCAGTGCATATATTCATACCACTTACACCAAGGATTCTCAACCTGCAGCCAGTGGACCAGATACAGCCCACAACACCACTTTATGTGGCACCCCACCACACCAGGAAGTGCCATGTGGTGAAGGAAGGGCAAAATAGCTGTCTGGCCCCTGAAGCTGTCTGAGGAGTGTGACCCAGCTCCTGGCTTTAAAAGTGTCATGGATTTCTGGCAGTATGTGTGGTAGTGTAGCAGACTAGCAGTTAGCTATTGCACAGCGGAAGGTTCGGGTGTAAAGACACACACATACAGTTTCAGTGAATAGTGCAGTTTACTTCTGGGTGAGGGAAAGACAATAGACACAGAACTATATACACAGGTACCAGTCTGTCTTCAAGCCCCACAGTTGGGTTAGAGCTTGGAATCCCTGAAGGCTCAAGTCCAATGAGCATGCACAGAGTCCTGCCAGCAAAACACTGACTGCAGTTTGCCAAAGTCAGTGGGCCCTTCTCAGCAGTGCTGAGTACCTGATAGTTCTTGGTAGAAGCAGAGCTTCATGCAACACGTCTTCTCCCTTGCAAGTCAGTCTGTCACAGTTCCTCCTCAGAGTAGCCCACCTCGATGGACCATAGTTATACTGTGCTGTTGCTGTATCACCCACTAAGTGGTCACAGCTGTGTTCAACACTGAGTCACATACACCAAGCAGACACATCTGTGTAATCAGTCTATGCCTCAACAGCTAACACCTGTGCCTGGAGCTCTAACAGTGTCTTAAAGGTATATTCACACAGTGAGCAGGAATCTTGCTACAATACCCATAAAAATGCCCTAACAAAAAGGTTGAGAACTTCTGATTTACACATTTGTGTAATAGTCTAGCCAGGTTATCCTGTGATGGTAATAGAGTACAGGGGTTGCCAAACCTTTTAAGTCGTGGGCAGGGTCACGCTCCCTCACACAGGTTGTCCCCGGCCATTCACGGCTGCTGTAAACACGCCCATGGCTGTCATAAACACATTTACGACAGCAGTAAGTGAATACGCAGCTGATTCTGGCAGTGAATGGAGCGAGGACTGGATTATTTGGTGCCACGGGCTGGATCTGGCCCACAGGCCATAGGTTGCTTACACCTGGAGTAGAGCATACCACCAGTGACTCAACACTGAGTGTCAGGCAACAGTTAACAACGCAACATTTGGGTTTTCCCCCTTAATTTGTATGAGTTTGGGGTCCCTCCCTCCCGCCCCAATTACATCCTATCATCCCCTCTTATTTATTTATTTAGATTTATTATCTCTCTTAGGCAGCCTTGATGGGACAGACTAAGCCAGGGGGTCCCAACCTAAGGCCTGTGGGCCAGATCCAGCCCATGGCACCATTTCATTTGGTGCCCCCTCCCCCTCCAAGGGCATTTGAGAAAGAAAATGGCCACTCATTTGAAGCTGTTGGGACAAAATGGCCACCCCCGTCATGCAGACAGGGCAAAATGACCGTCTGGCCTTCGAAGCTGACAAGAGTGTGACCTGACCCTTGGCTTAAAAAAAGTTGGGAATCCCTGCCTGCACTAAAGGCTATATGGGGCTGTATATTAGTATGATTGCTGTATAGCTAAACATTGGGATTTGCAAATGGTTGTGGATTTCAGTCTTTCGGGCCATCCCAACCTTCCTCCGTGGACTCTCTGCCTCTCCCGCCCAAAATGTGGGTCTCCCCTTCATTTGGATCAGTTTTGGGGTCCCTCCCTCCCTCTCCTCTTCTCCCGCCCCCATTACATCCTCTCGTCTCCTCTCAGGCAGCCCTGATGAGACGGACTCACCTTATTCCTTCTAGCCGCAAATGGGGAGTCTCAGACCCAAAGCAAGGAGGAGAAAGTGACGTCCAGGAACCCTTTTGGAACAGCTGAAGCCCCACTTTCCAGGGGGGGCGGGGCGGGAGTAAAAGAGAAGAGGACAGGAAGGGACTTATTTGAGGGCGGAGCACGTCCTTTGGGGAACAAGACACATTTCCTGTCTAGCCAAAGCCCACTTCCCTTCTAGGAATCCCAACTCTGTGCGTTTAACCCTTAGCCGCCGTGTGGGGATTTTGTCTAGGAACAGGACTTCGATAGACCGATGTGATTTTTACACCTGCACCCACAAAATAAATCATGGGGTGTTCAGTGTCGGTTTCTACAGGTTTAGATGCTTGAAGTAGTAGCCGTGTTAGTTTGTGCAAGCATAGTAAAAGTAAAGGTCGCCCCTTGCTCGAAACCAGTCGTATCCGACTCTAAGGTTCAGTGCTCATCTCTGTTTATAGCCAAATAACAAGTGCTGTCTGTGTTTGCAGACGTTTCAGTGGACATATGGTAGGCATGCCTAGACACCGAAGTGGATGAAACATTCTTTACCTTCCCACCGAAATGATCCCTATTTATCTACTTGCAGTTTCTTGCTTCGAAATGCTAGATTTGGCAGGAGCTGGGACAGAGACAGGAGCTCACTCTGTCATGCAGTACCTGGGAGGAGAACTCTGACCTTCCAGTCAGCGACTCCAGCGTCTTAAACCACTTGAGCCACTGCAGTGGTGGCTCATGTAGTTCAGACAATAGTAAATAAGATAATAAATAAATAAATAAATAAGACAGATAGTAAATAAAACTAAAGTCCGTCCTCTGCAACTGATTCCCGCCCCCTTAATAAGTTGTAAGCTGCCCAGAGTGGGAAAACATCCCAGATGGACGGGATATAAATGCAATTAAGAAGATAAGAGAAAATATATAAATGCAATTAAGAAGATGAGAAAAAAATGTGGCACTGTAAAGACTAAGTACTGTACTATATTTTAATGTTAGCTTTCTTAGACTTGGTAAAAAGAGAATCCAGTGTTTGAAACATTCTTTTAATACTACTGTATTTTGGAAACATGATAGAATCATATAATAACTGAGTTGGAAAGAGGAGCCTGTAAGGTCATTGAGTCCAAACCCCTGCGCAGTGTAGGAATCCAGATCAAAGCAGACCTGGCAGATGGTTGTCCAATTTTCATTTGAATGCTGTCAACATTGGCATGCTTACCACCTCAAGTATTTCGTTCCATTGTCATACTGTTACATTAAGATGTTTTTCATTATACAGTATTTAGTAGTTCCCCCTGTGACTTAGTGGTTAAGGCGCTGAGCTGGAAACTGGAAGGCTAGGTTTCGATACCCAATAGCTGCACTTGGGGACATGAAAGGAGCCTCATTCAGGCGTCCCCTAAAAAAATCCTTTCAATCCTGAGTAATCTCTGACACAAAATTATTATGATACAGTATTTAGTCAAAATCTGGCTTCCTGTAGATTCTGCACATCCTTCAAATATTTGAAAAGTGCTATAACCCCTAAGCCCTGGTGGCATAGTGGTTAAACTGTTGTCCTGCCACCAAAAGTTGTGAGTTTGATCCTGGCCAGGAATCATAGTTGACTCTGCCTTCCATCCAGTAAAATGAGTACCTAGCATGTTTGGGGAAAAATGCTAATTTAATGCTATGGGTGGTGCCATGGGCACCACATCTAATGATAAGTAGTAGCCATAGCCCTTTGTTATTGGGAGCTATAGCTACTGTTGGGTTGCCATGGTGCGCATGTGTTGCACAGAGCTCCGCTCCAAGGTGTGTATGTCCAGATCCGTCACAGTTCCTGACAGCTCAGCAGCAGCGAGTCTCTGTCTTCCTGACTCTTCCTTGTTGACAGGGCCAGAGCAGAGGTATTTACAGGCTGTTTGCCAAAGAGACCCTGAGGTCAGGTCAGTTGCCCACCCCATCCCTCAAAAAAAGGCATTAGTACCAACTACTGCCACCTAATACCAATAAATTCACACTTGCATCACCTGTTATGATTGGCATTGATGACTGGCACTGACAAACATGGAACTGGACATTGACTATCTCATCAGCCAAAAGCAGGCTCATGCTTTCTACTGAAATACATTCCATTAAAAAAAATGTCTGGTCCCTCAACAGTCTGAGGGACCGTGAACTGGCCCCCAGCTTTAAACGTTTGAGGACCCCTAATCTTTGTGGACAACACAGCAATGGCCGATCAATCTTCAATGAGACAGCTGGAAAACTTACTGGAACACTTGAAGATTTAGGACAGTATTACAACATCATGTCTGGCCAGACATCCCACTATGGTAATGGAGTAGACCATACAGCCAGTAACTCAGCACCGTGTGTTGAACAGTGGTAAATAACTTGACTCCCCAAAGGGGCCAATAGCTATGAGTGGATGGGTCCCTTTGGGTGGGGTGATGGTCCCCTCAGTGGAGGAAATGTCATTGAAAACCATCAGACTAGACCCAACAACAAAATGAGTGGAGGAAGAACCACTTCACTATTCTAATCCCCAATGGTCATGAAGGCAAAAGAGGCCATGCCAGATGGACTGACTGTGAAGGCATGCCTTGACAATATTCTCAAGGCTGCGGCAGTCCATTGCAGTCCTGGTTTAAATCCTGCATGTCTCATTTCATATGTGCCGTAGATGGTTCTGAGATCACACTGTGTGGGTCACTTCATGGCAAGCAGGGATCCACCCTAAACAAATTCACTCCAATGGCATTTTTCCTGCTTGCTGGAAGGCGAAGGTGGCCCAGAACCAGATGGCCTCCAAGACCAGGCCACTCTGGGGCAGGGGGAGAAATGTATACTTGGATCGAGTTGCAGATGATGACAACATCAACCATTTGAAGCCTAATCCAAATAAGACTCAAATACTGTACTGTATGTGCTTTCAACCTTTGAAACCAAGAGGCAAGAGTTGAACTGAATGTTACATGGCAAGGAAACCAATTACAGCATTGTTGAGGACCAAAATACCTCAGGGTGATGCTTGACCAGCCACGCACTTTTAAGCAGCACTGTCTGAATACCAAAGCAAAGTTAGTAAAAGGAACATCATCATCAGGAAACTCACAAAGTATAAATGGGGATCTCAACCATCACTCTGCGCACATCAGCTTTGGCCCTGAGCATCTCTGCAACAGAGTATGCTGTTCCAGTATGGGGCGCAGCCACACATGCAAAACAAGTTGACATTGCTGTTAATGAAGCATGTGTATAATGACAGGATGCCTCAGACCTACACCAGTTGAGAAATTATACCCTCTTGTTGGCATTGCTCCACCTAAGATCAGGAGAGAAGTAGCAGCAGACATCAAGAGACACTAAGCAAGAGAATAACCTTCGACAGCCTCTGAACCGATATGAGCCTCAAGTCCACCAGCTCAGCTTCAGCAACTTACCACCCATGAGCTGGACCCAGCCCCTGCCACTGTTCCATCCGAGACCGCCCCAGAAGTGGAAGCAGATGCATCCGCACATGCCCATCCCTGTGTGTGCAAATGCGCCTGCCACCATTTTGTCCAGCCAGGAACGCAGTCTGAGGGGGAGTCATCTGGCCTGTGGCACAGTAAAGCTGAGAACCCCTGCTTTATAGCAGGAATATTCTTAAGGGTACAGAAAAGCAAAACAAAATTAGAAGATGGAGGAAGGAGTTCAGTGGACAAAGAACAACATTAAAGGAGGGCATAGCTGAGGAACTCAACCTCGCATATGTCACTTGGAGGACCTTGAATAGGTAGAGGGTCAGAATCTGTAAATGCAAGACTAACATGCTCAAGTGGGGACTGCTGGCAGACAACAACACATGGTGTGAATGGGGAGAGACACAGAATTCCAGCTCATTGACTGGACTGCTGATTGCTGCCAGATACATGCACCAATGAGGACTTGGTTTGGCCAACAACAAAGCCAAGAAAGTGGCTTCATTTTGGCAGTCCAGGGTCTGATCAGGACATGAAAGAATAATAATTTGTTTTTATCACAATCACCTTCTACTTCGAATCTTTACATTCTTTATATTTTTGACTTTTTGAAGTTTTTTTAAATAATGTGAAGTTTTTATCTTCTGTTGATTGCAATTGTCTTACACGGAATAAGAATAGATAGATAGACAACTGGAAGAAAATGAAGCTGTGAATCTGAAAGACATAATAGATCTGAAATAGTTCTATCTTTTCATGAAGCAATCCTGACATATGACAGGAGGCATACTTTCAAAAGATCACTTTTCATTTTAAAAATTCATTAATATTATTAGAAAGAAGGGCATAATTAAAGAGAACCTACATTTAATATTGAAGAAGAAATCATAAATAGCAATAGAGTTAAGCATATGGATTGCAGCATGTTTTTAATCCTAATATTTAACACCAGAGGAACAAAACAGTGTCTTAATGAGAGAGAAAAGCATACATCTGTTGGGACTTCTCAGCACTAAAGATTTTTTCCTATATAAAAAAATAACATTGCAGATTGTTTATGTGAAATAACTGAGAAAGAAAGGATTTAGTTAATCTGAGTCTTCCTATTCTCTTTCTTGGCTAATGTTCCGTATGGAACCTAAGGTAGGATGAATGAGATTTTTACTCTAGATGGTGTTTGAGAAGTTTCAACCTGTCCATTGGCCACTGGAAAGCGCAAACTCACCCTCCCAAAGCACTGGTACCCTATCCAGTCTCATTCCTATGTGGACTCTTATGTGACTAACAGTCTGTGAGCAAAATATTTCCCACACTCCTGGAATTTGTATGGTTTCTCTCCTGTGTGGACTCTATTATGATTCACAAGCAGTGAAATGCAGGCAAAACCTTTCATACACTACAGGCATTTGTACATTTTTTCTCCGGTATGTACTAACTGATGGCTCACAAGGTGAGCATTTTGAACAAAACATTTCCCACATAACTGGCACTTGTATGGTCTCTCTCCTGTGTGGACTCTATTATGTTTCACAAGCAATGAACTGTGGGCAAAACATTTTCCACACTCCTGGCATTTAAATGGTTTCTCTCCTGTATGGACTCTATTATGTTTCACAAGATCTGAATTATGAACAAAACATTTGCCACATTCCTGGCAATTGTATGGTTTCTCTCCTGTGTGCAATATCTGATGGGCCAGAAGGTTTGAGTTCTGAGCAAAACATTTCCCACATATCTGGCATTCATATGGTTTCTCTCCTGTGTGGACTCTATTATGCCTCATAAGGTGAGAATTATGAACAAAACATTTCCCACACGCCTGACATTTATATGGTTTTTCTCCTGTGTGGACTCTTTTATGACATGCAAGGTTAGAATTCTGAGCAAAACATGTACCACACTCCTGACATTTGTACGGTTTCTCTCCTGTGTGTACTCTCTTATGTGTCACAAGTTGTGAATTGTGAGCAAAACATTTCCCACACTCCGGACATTTGTATGGTTTCTCTCCTGTATGTACTCTCTTATGTGTCACAAGCTCTGAACTCCGGGCAAAACACTTCCCACACTCCTGGCATTTACATGGTTTCTCCCCTGTGTGGACTCTCTGATGCTTCACAAGATGAGAATTCTGAGCAAAACACTTACCACACTTCTGGCATTTGTAAGGTTTTTCTCCTGTGTGGACTCTCTTATGCACCACAAGCAGTGAACTGTGAGCAAAACATTTTCCACATAGCTGGCACTTGTATGGTTTCTCTCCTGTGTGGACTCTCTTATGTGTCACAAGTTCTGAACTTTGGGCAAAACATTTCCCACACTCCTGGCATTTATATGGTTTCTCCCCGGTATGGACTCTCTTATGCACCACAAGGTGAGAATTCTGAGCAAAACATTTCCAACACTCCTGGCACTTGTAAGGTTTTTCTCCTGTGTGGACTCTCTTATGTGCCACAAGCAGTGAACTGTGAGCAAAACATTTATGACACTCTTGACATTCATACAGTTTTTTACCTCTGTGCAATCTGTGATGGATGTGAAGGCTTGACTTCAGAGCAAAAGACTTTCCACACTCCCGGCATTTGTAAGGTTTCCCTTCTCTCTGGACTCTTTGATGGCTCGCAAAGTCTAACTTGCGATCAAAGCATTTCCTCGACATTTCACTTATAAAGTGCTTCTTCCTGCTATGGATCCTTCTATGAAGCATTAATGCCAACTTTATGGTAAAATTTTCTCCACACATAATGCATTCATACGGCTTCTCTCGGATATCACTTTTGTTCTCTGTGTGGGTTCTCTGGTGTTCAGCAAGCTCAAATTCGTGTATAAACGTCTTTCCACATTTGAGACATACATTTTTCTCCTTCCATTTTTCTTCTGAGAAAAGAACAAAGGCAGAAAAGTCTGAACTGAAGAAACAAGCATGTGTAAAGAAAATAATATGATTGGGTGAAGAAGCAGAATTTGCAGCATGAAAATTCTTTTTTAAAAAAAATATAATTTTTAATTGGTTAATTAAAAACACTAAAAAAGTAAACAATGTGAACAAAAGTAAAAAATAAATGTGAAAAACAAAACAAAACATATAGTGTCAATCTCAGCTTATATTCAACTATTTCGTCCGTAATAATACAATACAACTAAATTAGTGTAACCCCGTCCGTGATTGTGGGACTATCTACATTGTTCCATTAATTACTATATACTCCATACTTATTAACTCTTTGCTTTCCAAAAAGACATCATTTCTTGGGGAGGTTTACTACCCTTATTATCAGCAAATACATATTCCTCAAAGGGTCTCCATACTTCCCAAAAACAATTAGTTTTAAACAATCCTTTTTTACACTTCAATTCCCCTGTTCAGTGCAATTTTCCACAGTTCCTTATAGCAATCCTCAATTTTATACGTGTGACTGGATTTCCAGTTCCTTGCTATTATAATTAGTGCTTCCTTAGGCATAATCTTTATACACCTACCCATTATTTTGTTAATTTCTGTATCCACCTTGAACCAGAAATCTTGTACATGTTTGCAGTCCCACCACATATGAGTGTAGGTCCCTATCTTTTTCTGACAGTGCCAACCCTTACCAGATGCCCTGTGGTCTATTTGCTTTAATTTAACAGGAGTTAAATACCATTTCCACAAAAGTTTACACTTGTGCTCTGAAATTTTAAGCATGACAATTCTAATGAGGTGGTTCCCAATCTTTTCAAGCTGGGGGCCAGGTCATGTTCTCTCAGTCAGCTTTGAGAGCCGGACAGCCATTTTGTCCTAAAAGAAAGGGGTGGCCATTTTGTTCCTCAAATGGATTTGGATGGGTGGGGTGGGCCACATGATATGGCACCATGGGTGGGATCTGGCCCATGGGCCTTAGGCTGGGAACCCCTGCTCTAATTCCAAGTACAGTAATCTGGTAGTCTTTTAAATGCCACAACAGTTTGTCGTTCCTACCCGTCTCCTGCTTTACTCTTGCCATTATGTTTCCAGATGTATTTAAGAAAACCAAGAGAAATGGCTTGTTTTGCTACATTACTGACCTACCTGATGAATTGCCTGAGTTTGCAGCAGAGATTTTGACTTCTTCCCAATCTTCCTCGTGTTTCCAATTCTCCAGTGAGAAATGTGCTGAAGCTTTCAAAAGAGAATACAAGTTGAGGAAAGGAGAGAGCAGTGAGGATCAGGAGGAAACCAAAGAAAAGCATAACATGTGGCTCAGTTTTTAAAACAGTCACCTGAATCCAAAGTTTGGAATTTGATCTCTGGAGCTGCAGGAAAAACAGTTTTCTCCACTTTCTTTGGAGCAACCCAAATATTTCCAGAGACCATTCACATCCCTTTCAGTTTTTTACCTCCATGATAAACATTCTCAATTCACTTAACTACATTTCACAGAGCTTGCTTTTCATACTGTATTCCACCTTCTATTTTTCTTTGTGATCTTCAGAACTAGAACCAGCATTCCATGAAAAAATCTAAACAAAGCAGGACAGACTGCTATGTTTTTTATTATCTGGACACAATATTTCCATAGATGTAGTTTAAAATCACATTAGTAATTTTTGATGCTACTTTTTTGGAATGGCATCCATGTTAGTCTGTGATTCAGGCATATGAGAAAGCAAAAACAAAAACACTGCAGCACTTTAAAGCAGGAGTTCTCAACCTTTTAAAGCCAGGGGCTGGGTCACGCTCCCTCAGACAGCTTCAGGGGGCAGACAGCCATTTTGCCCTTCCTTCATCACATGACACTTCCTGGTGTGATGGAGGTGGTGGTGGGCCACATGAAATGGTGTCGGGGGCCACATCTGGCCCACGGGCTACAGGTTGAGAATCCTTGCTTTAAAGACTAACTGCTCTATTTTTAATGTGAGCTTTCGTGGAGCAAGTCCACTGATGAAGACTGATGAAGTGGACTTGATCAACGAAAGCTCACATTAAAAATATAGCAGTTCGTCTTTAAAGTGCTGAACTGTTTTTGTTGCTACATCACATTGCTGATTCACATTTTGCTTTTGAGCATTTAAGACTTTGAGCATCAGAGTTGAACTGTTCAGACTGTATTCCGTTCATCATCAGAGAGATCACAAAAATCTAATAAGTTTCCACATACAGTGGATGGAGAATTTTAGATTCAGCTTCTTTTGAATTAATCATTAAAACCAAAAGCACTGCAACGTGAACAGTCATGTAACCAATGAAAAATTATGAAGAATTTTAACTTTTTTGGCTTTTTTTGTTGTTGTTGTTTTTCAGTCGCACAGTCGATTCCGACCCTCTGCGACCCCATGGACCACTGTCCGCCAGGCACTCCTGTCCTCCACTATCCCCCCTCAACTCGCTCAGCTCTGTGCCCATTGCCTCCACAACACCATCTAGCCATCTCATCTTGGGCCGTCCCCTTCTTCTTTTGCCCTCATCCCTTCCAAGCATCAAGACTTTCTCAAGTGAATCCTCTCTTCTCATTTGATGTCCAAAGTACTTTAGCTTCATCTTTATTATTTGACCTTCTAAGGAGCAGCCAGGGGTGATTTCTTCTAAGATTGACCTATTTGTTCTCCTCGCTGTCCAGGGGACTCTCAAAACTCTCCTCCAGCACCACATCTCAAAGGCGTCTAGTCTTCTGCGCTCAGCTTTCCTAATGGTCCAGCTCTCACAACCATAAATTGCCACAGGGAATACTATTGCTTTGACAATGCGAATTTTTGTTTTCAATGTGATGTCTCTACTTTTCACTATGTTCCCCAGGTTTCTCATTGCTTGCCTCCCAAGAATCAGTCGCCTTTTTATTTCATGGCTGCAATCACCATCTGCAGTGAGCTTAGATCCTAAGAAAGTAAAATCTGTCACTGCTTCTACTTCTTCCTCATCTATTTTCCAGGGACTGAGAGGGCCTGTTGCCATGATCTTGGTTTTCTTGATATTGAGTCTCAAGCCAGCTTTTTCACTTTTTTCTTTCAACCTAATCAGGAGCTTCTTTAGGTCCTCCTCACTTTCTGCCATCAGGGTGGTATCATCTGCATATCTCAAATTGTTGATGTTTCTTCCAGCAATTTTTATCCCAAATTGTGATTCCTCCATCCCTGCATTCCGCATTATGTGTTCTGTGTATAAGTTGAATAAGCAGGGTGACAAAATGCAGCCTTGTCTTACTCCTTTTCCTATTCCAAACCACTCTGTCATTCCATTTTCTGTCCTAACTGTTCCCTCTTGATTCATGTACAGATTTCTCATGAGGCCTATAAGGTGTTCCGGTATTCCCATTTCTTTAATTACTTGCCACATTTTGTTGTGGTCGACACAGTCAAAAGCCTTAGTGTATTCAATGACACAGAAGTAGACTTGTTTCTGATATTCCTTTGTTTTTTCCATGATCCATCTTATGTTGGGGATGTGATCTCTAGTCCCCCTGCCTCTTCTGAAACTGCCTGCACTTCTGGTAATTCTCTCTCCACATACTGTTGCAGTCTATCCTGTATTATGTTGAGCATCACCTTGCTAGCGTGAGGGATGAGCGCAATTGTTCGATAATTTGAACATTCTTTGGCATTATCCTTTTTGGGGAGTGGAACGTATACAGATCTTTTCCAATCCTGTGGCCATTGTTGTGTTTTCCAAATCTGCTGGCATATAGAATGCAATAATTTGATTCCATCATCTTGTAGGGCTTTGAAAAGTTCAACTTGGATACCATCAACTCCACTGGCTTTGTTGTTTGCAGTGTTTTTTAGGGCCTTTCTGACTTCACTCTCTAGAATGTCTGGCTCACGTTCAATGTTCTCATCATTGTGATTATCAGGGGTGTTGAGGTCCTTTTTGTAGAGTTCCTCTGTGTACTCTTTCCATCTTTTCTTAATCTCTTCTGCATCTGCTAACTCCTTGCCATCTTTGTCTTTTATCATGGTCATTTTTGCTTTAAATGTTCCCTTGATGTCCCCAATTTTTTTGAAAAGATCTCTAGTCCTACCCCTGATATTGTTTTCCTCTATTTCTTTGCACTGTTCGTTCACGTAGGTTTCCTTATCTCTCCTTGCTTTTCTTTGAAATTCTGTATTCAAGTGACTGTATTTTTTCCTTTCTCCTTGGCATTTTGCATTCCTTCTGTCCTCTGCTATTTTAAGAGCCTCATTGGACAACCACTTAGCTTTCTTACGCTTCTTTTCTTTTGGTATGGTTTTCCTTGCTGCCTCCTGCATGATGTCCTGCATCTCTGTCCATAATTCTTCTGACACTCTGTCTATCTGGTCCAAGCCATTAAATCTGTTCCACACCTCCACTGTGTATTCCCAAGGAATGTTGTCTAGGTCATATCTGTCTGGCCTAATTGTTTTTCCTATTTTCTTTAGTCTAAGCCTGAATTTTGCAATCAGTAGGTTGTGATCTGAGCCACAATCTGCTGGCATATAGAATGCAATAATTTGATTCCATCATCTTGTAGGGCTTTTGGCTTACAAGCTGCTAAAAACAGGAGATGAATGCATCCAAACATACAAACAACCAAACATAATAACAGATGGGCCAAAATATCTCACCTCACCTCATCTCATGCATCAGGAAAATACTTAGTTAACAATTCCATATTGAAAGCAATTACAGAGTAAGAGCATTGCACTCCATAATGTCAATCAATAACATTCAGGGGAAAGCCTGTTAGAAACTCTTATGAACTTATTTCTCCCACTAGAAAATACATGGAGAGATAGATCTTCTCAGAATAAAGGAAAAATGTCAAGCAACACCCAGAAACTGACAGATCTTGGACTAGTTTTCAAAATGGGAGAAAAACAAAACATAGAAATAGCATTTCCGCCATTACTGTTATTGTCATTTATTCCATTGGTAAACAAAGCTCAGTATCAAATCAAGAAATAGAAGGCCTTACCAAGAGACAATACAATTTCCCAGTTCTCCTCCATGACTTCCTGGTGGAGGGCCCTCTGGTCAGGATTCAGCTGTGCCCACTCTTCCTGGGTAAAGTACACAGCTACCTCCTCAAAGGCCACTGGACCCTAAATGAAAGAGAAAACAGGGGGTTCCATGTAGATTTCATAAAGATAACTTGATTTTCATGAACATCCTTCACAACCTTTCTATTGGAGGACAATTTGCCTGTCACGTGGCCATGGAAACATCTACAGACACAGACAGCACTCGCTCTTTGGGTATGACCAGAGATAGGCACCGAACCCTAGAGTCAGATACAATTGGCTTTCAAGCAAGGGCAACCTTGACCTTACCTACTAGTTGGTTATTGATTAATGTTCTCCCTGCAGAAACAGCAGCCTCAGAATCCCATTTACTTGGGAACAACAGAGGGAGGGAAACAGTTACTGATGACTAGCCTGTCTTGGGTGCTTCTTTGATGCATTTAGGGAGCTTCTGTGAATAACTAGATTGACCTTTGATGAGATCATGGAATTCTCTTATACAGGAAAGCCTCAGTTAACAAGCGGCTTGGTTAATGAAAAAAAAATATCGTAACAAAAGGAAATCCATAGAAAACAGTACCCTTGGGTAATAGATTTTTTTCCACATACCGAAAACATTTCCAAGGGTTCCCCGCGGCACTAGTAGAGTGTTGTGAGTGAATCCACTCCAGCTTTGGGTTGTTTCAGGGTGTTTTCACCCTGGTTTTGAGACTTAAAAATTATGGATTCCTTTCCAGAGCCTCTGGCTGTGCATTGGCTTCTGAGAATTGTAGTTCAACAGAAACAGGAAGTGCCCAAACCCCACTTTTAAGTCCCCAAAACAGGGTGAATACACCCCAAAATATCCCCCAAAACTGAGATGATTCACTCACAACACTCTACTGGTGCTGTGGGGAGCAGCACAGACCCCCAAGGACACAGGGGAAATGGCTTTTTCCAGACCTCCAGAATGTGCATTTTTCCGGGTCCTCAGAGGTCTGCACCACTCCCCACAGCACCAGTAGAGTGTTGTGAGTGCATCCACTCCGTTTTTGAATGTTTCAGGATGTTTTCACCCTGTTTTGGGGGACTTAAAAGTAGAGTTTGGGTACTTACAGTTTCTGTTAAACTACAATTCCTAGAAGACAATGCACAGCCAGGGACTCCAGATAGGAAGTCCTCCCCAATCATTTTTAAGTCCCCAAAACAGGGTGAAAACACCCCGAAACATCCCAAACCTGGAGCGGATTCACTCACAACACACTACTGGTGCCATGTGGAGTGGCACAGACCCCCGAGTACCCGGAGGGAAAGGCTTTTTTTATCTTCGGAACTGATTTATTGATTTTAATGCATTCCTATGGGAAACCATATTTCAATTAACAGAAATTTCGGTAGACAAAAAGTTCCGGAGAAAGCATTCATTTTGTTATGCAAGATACCACTGTACAGTGGTACCTTGCTTAAAGAGCATAATGTGTTCCACGGGACTGCTCTTTAAGTGAGTTTGCCCTTTAAGCGAAACACCATTATAAGTAACCAATTGTGACCTGGTGGAAGGGATTATGAACCCCGATTTGTTTGTTAAGCGAGTTTCTGGTTGGTTTTATTTGTTAAGCGAGGCAACACCATTCAGAGAAAATGCTGCTCTTTAAGCGAGTTACTCTCTAAGTGAGGTGCTCTTTATGCGAGGTTTTACTGTATTCTTATTTCTCCCACAAGAAAATAAATGGGGAGAGAATCTTCTCAATAACATCAAAAAACTATAGACCTTGGACCAGTCTTCAAAATGGAAGAAACACACTATTTTTCCCCATTAAAAAAGATAACCAACTTTTCCTTACCTGATTTGGTTCTGCTCCATTACAAAGAAGACTAAATGGAATGCTTGTTCCTGGCATATTTCTGCCTCCTACGGGAGAGACAACAGGGTTGGGGGTCAGTCCTATGAGCAACTCTCCGAATTAAGATTTTATTCACAAAAATACTTCTGACAAAAGTAAAGCCTTTCAGCTCAATGGGATTCACTTCTTGGGAAAAGCCACTTGTTCCTGTATGTAATATGTACACCTATAGACTGTGTTTTCCAATTTAGTTCCAAGAGAGAAAGAAGACTGTGAAATACAAATAAGGAGCATGTTTTCACCTTACTTCTATGAAGCTATTTTCTCCAAAATTAATGGAAATATCTGGCAGAGTATTTTGTTGGTCCCAAGCCTGCTTCCCTCCAAATTCTAATGGTACCAAAGAGAAAAATGCAGCAAATAAGCATAAATCATTGAAGTTTTCAAGGTGACATATGGATGTGTGCTAGTGATGGCGACCCTTTAAGAGACTGAGTGCTGGAGGGGAGGAAGCACTCCCATTGGGCTGCTGGGTGGAGGGACAGGGCGAGCTCTGTGCTGGGGCAAGGGTACATGTGTCAACAGAGTGGTCTCTGAGTGCCCCATCTGGCATGTGTGTCACACATTTGCCACCATAGATGTATGCTGTGATCTCTTCTATCCTGAATTTGTACTTTAGAGATAGTCTATTTCATATGAGTAAAAATGGGGTTTGTTGCTTTTTGCACCATAGAGAGAATCAGAGAAAGTACTTGCTATGTAAAAAGGCTTAGAAAACTATGAGTCAAAACACTAGGTTGAAGTACAAAAAGTAAAGAATAGCCAAAAAGAATTAGAGGGGGAGGGGGACATAGACTCTTCTTTCCTTTCACACAAGGAAAATTACACACCGTTCTAGCATTAATTCTTACCTATCAATGTGGCACCTCCCTCATTACTGAGATTAATGTCTTGACGCTGCGGACTGCTTGATGGCGAACAGCAATTTCTCTGCAATGGGGAAACCAGACTGAGCTTCTAGAGACAGATTTCTCATCTGAAGACCTATGAGATGCAATAAGAAGACAGAAATGATAAGACAAAGATCTCAGTGGATGATGCTGGAACTTGAGAAATAACAGACATCTTGCATAGGTCCCCCCCCCCCAAGACACACAGAAAAGACACATCTTATTTTAAAGTGGCCAAAGGTCTCCCAGTTAATTATTCTGTTTATCTATCCACATTTATACACACACATACTCTACCTCCACCACACCAGGAAGCGACATGTGTTGTAAGAAAGACAAAATGGCTGTCCGGCCCCTGAAGCTATCTGAGGGAGCATGACCCAGCCTCTGGCTTCAAAAGGTTGAGAACTCCTGATATAATTATTATATAGGCCAGGGGTTCGCAACCTTTTAAAGCCAGGGGTCAGATCACACCCCGGTGTCCCAACACCACTGCTGGATTGAGCCACTACCATTCCCTCCCCATGTTCATGCCAACACACACACCACCAGTCTGGCCCGCCAACACTTCCTTTCATGCTGCCACTGCTGCCACTGCTGCCACTCCCCACACACAGCAGCAGCACCACTGCAAACAATCCACCTGTCTCCACCACTTCCCTGCCTGCTGTGGGTGAAGGAGGGGTTCTGCCTGTCCTTGCCCGCACTCGGCCAGAACAACACACAGGAAAAATGCAGGCAGCTGCACATATCTGCCACTTCCACTGCCCTTTCCCCCTCCACCTGGCTTGGCATGTCCCTAACACCAATCCACTATGGAGCAGCGTTAGGGACATGCCAAGTCAGGAGAGGAAAAGGACAGCGGCAAGGGTGGTGGGAGCAAGGGTGCAGGGCACATAGAATGGTGCAATGGGCTGCATCCAGACCATGGGCCGTAGGTTGAGAACCCCTAGGTCAGAGTTGTGTGTCTCCTTCATCCAGCCGTGAAGCCCTCAAAGTAAACTCACTGCCACCCCCCAAGAGCTGGGCGATAATGCTATCCCATTCCCAAGTACTGTACCAGGGAAGAGCCCTAGTGCATAGCGGTTAAACTGCTGTACTGCAGCTAGAAGCTTGTGAGTTCCATCCTGATAGGGTTCAAGACTGACTCAGCCTTCCATCCTTCGGAGGTTGATGAAATGAGTACCAGGCATGTTGGGCATTCTGGTCTAAATGACTCTCATGCTGCTTGTCCTTTTGTTTACATTTTTATACTGTACTACCTTTATACAAGGAGCTCTCATAGCACAGTGGTTAAACTGCAGCCCAGCAGCTAAAACTCTGCTGACGTTGCAAGTTCGACCCCGACGGAGTGTCAGGTTGACTTAGCCTTCCATGAGTGGTCAAATGAGTACTGTACCCAACATATTTGGGAGCAAAATGTTAATTAACTTGTGAACCATGGGGTAGTATAGTAGTGCAACTGCCACTGCTAAGTATTGGACAGTTAGTAAAGGTTTCCCTTGCTCAAAAGCCGGTCGTATCCGACTCTAGAGTTCAGTGCTCACAAAGAGCCAGTGCTGTCTGCTTCTGCAGACGTTTCCGTGGTCATGTGGCAGCCACGAGTAGACAATGGAGCGCACGGAACGCTGTTTACCTTCCCACCGAAGTAGTCCCTATTTATCTACTTGCAATTTCTTGCTTTCCAACTGCTAGGCTGTCAGGAGCTGGGACAAAAATGGGAGCTCATTCCGTCCTGCTGCCTGCAGTATTCGGGAATCGAACTGACCTCCCGCCTTCCAGTCAGCGTCTTAGCCACTTACATCCCAGAAAAGGAAAAGAGAGGTCGCCCAGGCAGCCTTTTGGAGAAGCCAAAGCCAGGAACGGACTTATTTGACAACGGAGCACTTTCTTTGGGGAACAAGATGAATTTCCTGTTGCCAAAGTCCACTTCCCTTCTAGGAATCCCAACTCTGTTCGTTTAACCCTTATCGGCCGTGTGGGATTCTCTAGGTCAAATAAAATAAGAACAGGGATCCTCATAGATCAGCGATGGCAAACCTTTTAGAGACAGTGCCCAAATTGCAACCCCAAACCCACTTATTTATTGCAAAATGCCAACACAGCAACAGGGGAGGAAGGAAACGCTCCCATTCGGCTGCTGGGCAGAGGAGCAGAGTGAACTCTATGTCTATGTTGGGTGGAGGGAGGAAGTGCTCTCATTGAGCTACTGGGCATATAAGGGCATGGCAAACTGTGCTGGGCTGACTGCCCACAGAGCGGGCTCCAAGTGCCACCTCTGGCATGTGTGCCATAGCTTCACCACTACCATCATAGACTCACACAGTTTTTACATAAGGATCCCACCAAGAAGCCACTTTGGAATTACAAGTCTCACCTGTGCAGACAAAAGAAATCATAGGATGTTCAGTGTCAGGGTCTACAGTTTGAAGTGGTAGCTATGTTAGTCTGTGCAAGCATATCAGATAGTAAAAAAAAAACTAAACCAAAAAACTCTTGATGCAACTTAAAGACTAACTACTCTATTTCTTCTATCCATTCTTAGCCAACACTCTGTACATACTCTCATCCATCCATTCTCATCTATCCATCCATCCATCCATTTATTTATTATTCAACTTGCATACATACATACATACATACATACATACATGCATGCATGCATGCATGCATGCATGCATGCATGCATGCATGCCGGACACGGGTCTAATTCACAGGGTCAATTGGACCAAACTGATCCCAGATAACCTGGCAAGACTGGCTCCTGGCCAACTCCTGTGACACAATGTTAAACCCAGAGTTAAACCCTTCATCAGGGTCAATTGGACCAAACTGATCCCAGATAACCTGGCAAGACTGGCTCCTGGCCAACTCCTGTGACACAATGTTAAACCCAGAGTTAAACCCTGAGTGAACCTGAGTGATTTTATCCTCCAGATAATCAGCAAACTCCTTGGCAGACTCCTGCCATCCGGGGCCAGACACGCTCCCCAGAGGGACCTAGTTACCCAGAACAGGGCTGCCAGGCAATTATCTGCTGACGCTATACAAGTGGGGAAATATTGCTGATTTGCCGCTGGTATCACCAGTGGTGGGCATGGGCCAGTTCACCCCGGTTCTCTAGACCACCCGAGGTGATTACCTTTTTTTTTTTTTTTTAAGGCAACCGGTTCAGTCGCCTCTCTGGCTGCAAGATGCATGCGCACTCCAAGCACAAAATGGCTGCTTGGCTCAGGGTGCATGCATGTTAAGATATCAATTGACATGCATGCGTTAATTGATATCTTAACACACATGCGCACTGAGCCAAGTAGCCATTTTGTGCTTGCACCTTGCACTCAGTGCGCATGTGTCAGGTTGAGGCCGTTGCCCGCTGCTAGGCCAGCTGCCTGCTGCGGCCTCTGCTCGCCACGCTGAGCGAAGGCCGTGGCAGGTGGCTGGCCTTGCAGCAGGCCACACACTCGGGCGCTTGGCACGGGGCCGTGTGGCGCAGCCCTAGGCCCGGCACCTGACATGGCCTCTGCTTGGCATGGTGAGCGGAGGCTGCAGGCAGGCGCCTGGCATAGCGCCGGGCGGCAGGGCCCTGCGCAGAATGCATGGCTCAGCCCTAGGCCAGGAGCCCGGTGTGTCCTCCGCTCGGCGTGGCAAGCAGTGGCCGCAGACAGGTGCCTGGCCTAGCACCAGGGCCCCCCGCTGATCGCCCTGCACCAAATTCAGGGGTCAAAGGGAGAAGGGTGTGTTCAAATCTCTTGCCAAAAATGTCCGTCTGTGCTTTATGTAGGACAAACAGGACAATCTTTATGCAAAAAAATTAATGGACACAAATCAGACATCCAGAATGGCAACAGATAAACCTGTCTCAAACCGCTTCAATCTAACTGGACACTCTATACAAGTCCTGAAAGTTACAATTGTGGAACAAAGAAATTACAGAACTAGGAATGAAAGGGAGACAGCAGAAATTAAATACATCCATCTGTTAGGCACCCATCGTAGGGGATTAAATATTAGTGAAGGGTTTCTGGGACATTATCAAATTTGATACACAGATTGCTATATGCTGCTAGATATTTTATATATTATATTACAACCTTCCCGCCAATTCTCTTTAGCAAAACAGGAAGTAACCAGGTACAGTGTTTTTGTTTGCAGGTCAAAGGTTGATTAGAGACCAGAATAGGCTTTCTCAGACCCTTTGAGATTGAAAGGGAGACATCTATTGTTGCTGATGGCTGTGGGAAGATGTATTGTTGTGCTTGCTTGTCTGTCATTTTGCTTGAACACACCCTTCTCCCTTTGACTCCTGAATTTGGTGCATTAAAACCATGCCTGTAAGTTTCACTCCTTGTCTGAAGAAGTGGATTTGATCCACAAAAACTAACAATAGAAATATAGCAGTTAGTCTTTAAAGTGCTACAGTGTTTTTATTTTGTTTTGTTTATTTTGTTTTCAGATGGCTGATATGCCTATTTATTAAATACTGTATACCCCTTTAACTGGTTTTTCTCCTTTGTTATTCACGTCATTGAAGCCATGCCAGGCTCATGGCAAAGCGACCTCAGACTCATCCAATCTCCTCCCTGAGCGCATGGATGCGTAATACTTTAATTGTTCTCTTTTATTTCATCGTTGCTTGCAGGGGAGGGGTGGGATCGGACAATATTTAAAGGACAATCTGATCTTCCAGGAAAAGAAGGGATCCACAATCCCTAGACATATCAGAAAACAAAAATAAAATAAACAAAACAAAACAAAATAAAAATAAAATAAAAAACACTGTAGCACTTTAAAGACTAACTGCTTTTTTTTTTATTGTTAGCTTTCGTGGATCAAGTCCACTTCTTCAGACAAAGAGTGAAACTTGCAGGCATGGTTTTTATACACCAAATTCAGGGGGTCAAAGGGAGATGGGTGTGGTCAAGCAAGATGACAGACAAGCAAGCACAACAATATAGTTTCACACAGCCATTAGCAACAATAGACTATTCAGATTAGTTCTAAATGACTCCCTTTCAATCTCAAGGCAGTCCCAGCGATTGCCTAGGAAAGGCTGGTGTGTTGGGGGAAAGACTGTGCATGTGCATGATCTCTCCCTCAACACCCTGGCAGTCCCAGCGATCACCTAGGAAAGGCTGTTGTGTTGGGGCAGAGCAGAGATTGTGCATGTGCACGGTTTCTCCCCCAACACCCCGGCAGTCCCAGTGTGTGATCGGATTGCTGGTTTGGTTGGGGGGGGGGGAAGCGGGGGTGCATGCCCTCTCCCCCCAACCAAACCGCCAATCTGAACGGAGGTCTCTGCCCCAAAGCCTGCAGAGCTGATCTTCAGCTCTGCGGGCTTTGGGGGAGAGATCAACATCGGGGAATTTGAGGCAAACATTTGCATTGCACAACGTTATGTTAACGTTGTGCGATGCAAATGTTTGCCTCAAATTCCCCGATGTTATCCGATGTTAGTGTTATGCGATGCAAACGCTAACCAAGGTATTACTGATATCCATTTCTTCACAATTTTTTCTTTATTTTCTCAGATTAGTCTTTGATCTTTCTACACCGGCACACAATCTGTTTAAAGCTTTCCACACAGGCCATAGTTGTTCTTAGCCAGGCGGTAGAGCATCATGTGGAATCACTGGGCAGAAACACAGGCTTTTAAATGAATCCTGTACGTAAAGTTTATTGCACAAATAAGGGCTGAGGTGACTCAGTGGTTAAGAAGCCCCGTCGGCAGTTCAAGAACAGGATACTGCATGACGGATTGAGCACCCATCTCTGTCTCAGCTCCTGCCAACCTAACAGATCGAAAGCAAGAAATTGCAAGGAGATAAATAGGGACCACTTCAGTGGGAACAAAGATATTGGGGACGTGAAAAGAGCTTCATTTGGGTGTCCCCTGAGAGGAGTTTCTCCAGCAAAAGCCCTTTCAACCCAGAATAATTTATGACATTTAATAATAATAATAATAATTATTATTATTATTATTATTATTATTATTATTATTATTATTATTATTATTATTATTATTATTATTATTATTATTATTATTATTATTATTATTATTATTATTATTATTATTATTATTATTATTGCACAAATGGTTCCCTGTCACCTTTTTTAATGGGACAGGTGACAATTCCTCCCTCCCACCCATGGCATAAATATACAGAAATTACTAACTCTATCCATGGACAATTGGTTCCAGGGTTGGTCCTTGATAATAATAATAATTTCGTGTTTATAATATTGCATACTGTAGGTATGCAAAGGCAGCACAACACAGACTTTCCTGTGATAAGGCTATTCCCCACCCAGCATTTCTTCAGTTTGGCCAAAAGGTGGCAGCAAATAACAGTTTATAGCATTTTAAAACAAATAAATACAAAACCAAAAAGCTGAGGTACAGTATACTATAAAAAGAAAGAGCCTCCTCAAAGATTGTGGTACTGTATTGTCAAACCACACTCGGGCGTACCTTGCTTTCTCACACTAGGTCCGGTGAAAGAAACTGCAGAATTAGCTCACAAAAAGGTGCCTTCAATTTGGTAGTTTCACGGCTGGCCTAAACGTGGAGGAAGAAGAGGAACAAAAATGTTGTGACACTTTAAAGACTGACTACTTTATTTTAATGTTAGTTTTTCATTATTCAGGTCCACTTCATTAGACACGGGAGTGAGACTTCAAGGCATAAATTTATACACACCAGGTACCAAAACCAGTATTCAGAATGGTTAGCACAGTCGTGGCGAACCTATGGTATGTATGCCAGAGGTGGCACTCAGAGCCCTCTCTGTGGGCACCCTTGCAGTCACCCTAGCTGCTAGCACAGAGTTTGTCCCCACCCCTCCACCCTAGCAGCCCGATGGGAGTGATTCCTCCTGCCTCCAGCACAGAGTTCACCTCACCCCTCTGCCCAGCAGCCCAATGGGAGCACTTCCTACCTCCCCTGTTGCTGTGTTGGCACTTTGCAATAAATAAGTGGGTTTTGGGTTGCACTTTGAGCACTCAGTCTCCAAAAGGTTTGCCATTACAGATAGGTATGTGGTTTTTTAAAAAACAACTGGTAATACCTCTTGTTAAGATTAGTGACCAAGCTTCACCCTGTTGAATTGCAAATGGATGCAAGACAATCATTACACATTTGCTAATGAATTTACCCTTCAGCCCTAGCATCTATTGTGTGAGTGGCCCAGACCAAACACATGGTTCTTCCTTTGTTCTGAGAGGAAGACACTATACAATATTATACAAATATATTTGACATAATTATTTGCTCAAAATGGCATTTTTCAGTGCCAACCCTAGTGGCAATTTCCACTAACATCAAAGTTATTTCATTTGTGTGCAACATATGCTTGTTCAGAAAACCCACAGAGAACCAAATGATCAATGATCAGAGGTAAATGGAATTAAACTTGTTTAAGAAAGACCAAATGTACAATAAGGGAGTGCAATTTTTACTAATCTGAACATCAATATATCTCCCTGTCTGCAGATATGAGCCCTGGAGACAATACTGAAATTCTGACAATCGAAATGCAATCTTACATAATCACATCTGTTTATAAGCCACCAAATAAGGAATACAATTTTTCAGAAACTTTTAACTTTCATTCTCAAACAACAGAAACAGTCCTGGCTGATTTTAATTGTTATAGTACTTGGGGATATAGAGAGACATAAACAGAGGAAAGCTTGAAAATTGGGCCAAATGTATAGGCTTAAAATTAATGTTCAGTCGCACAGTTGAGTTCGGCACTATGTGACTAGGGTTGCCATATGTCCCGGAAAACTGTTGCAGAACCATTCCCAAGGACACAACATCAAACTATTATATGTACTACTGTACTATAAAAGCAATTGTCAAACCAGATATCATCTTCTTCTTTGCTTCCTCTTTTACTCCAAGGTAAAAGAGAGATGCAAAGTTCTTGTTCTGGCACTTCTATAGGCCTCCACTGGCCTTATTTGGCGTTATTTTAACATGTGTTTGATGTTATCTCTCCCTCTGGGTTTGACTTGTGCTCTTTGTTCTTCTCTTTCCATATATTCCTTATACGGTATAGAATTCAAAGACATTCTCTCTAAATCTGCAAACCACTTTAGTTGTTGTCTCTGAATATACAGTAGTTTAAAATTGGTTCTATTCCAGTTCTTTCCCTTATAATCTCTTTCTTGATTTTATCACTTCTAGTCACCCCAGTAGTCTTCCTCAGGCATTTCATCGCCATGGTGACCAACTGTTGTTTATGTTTTGTTATCAGAGTCCATGTCTGGCACTGGTAACATAAAGTGGGAATGAATATGCTTTGTATGAGGTTTTTCTTTGTGCTGGTCGGCACTGCCTTATGATGTAAGAATGTTGTTAACTATCCAAATATTTGGCTTGTCTTACTACCAGAGATAGTTGAATTTTTAAAATAGTAGCCATGTTAGTCTGTGTTTCAGACATATAAACAAAACAAAAATGCTATAGTACTTGAAAGACTAACTTATATTTCAATGCGAGCTTTTGTGGAGCAAGTCTGATGATGTGGACTTGATCCACAAAAGATCACATTGAAATATAACAGTTAGTCTTTAAAGTACTACAGCATTTTTGTTTTGTGTTCTTTATTCTCTGATATACCAGAGATAGTTTCATTTAAAAGACGATCCAATTTTAAGAGAGCCCAATGGAATAACTTGGCTCAAGCTTTGGATAAAGAAGTGATAGAAGTTAAACCATGCCCAAAAAATTATTTAGATTTTGTTGAACTGGTGAAATCATATCTTGTAGACACATTCCAAAGGGATGCTCAACATCTTATGTACAGTACCTTTTTGACAGAGTGCCTGTTCATTATGTACGAAGTGGTGATGCTTATCAAACTCTGCTCTGCTGGGAAACATTATGATTATCAGTTTGATAATTACAACATTTCCCAGAAGAGTTTAAATAGCTTGGCAGCTGATTCCTGAGATGATTTTTGTGTCAGTACTAACCAAGGAGTAGTCAAGAGTAGTATCCAATAAAGATATTTTAAGATAAATGCATTTAGTAGGCTATTACCTAGTGACATTCTCAAGGGAAAAGGTGATGTCTTATCTAATATAATTTTTGTTCTACAGATGACTAAAAGTTATAAATTCTGTGAGAACATAATGCGACTATAATATGCTCTCTCTTTTTTTTTTTTTTAAATATTCATTTAGTTCAGAGGTTCCCAACTTTTTCAAGCCCGGGGCAGGGTCATGCTCTCCCAGTCAGCTTCGAGGGCTGGATGGCCATTTTGCCCTGCCTGCATGATGGGAGTGGCCATTTTGTCCCAACAGCTTCAATGGGTGGCCATTTTGTTTTTCAAATGCCCTTGGGAGGGGTGGGGGCACATGAAATGGTGCCACAGGCCAGGTCCGGCCTGTGGCCCTTAGGTTGGGAATCCATGATTTAGTTAATATTGTCTCTCAGCCTAAGAGTTTGGTTCAAGAAAAAGAGATGTAACTGCTACCAAAGAAGAGTAGAGTACTGTATTACAAAGTTGTACACAAGGCTTGGGGCCTGTGTAATGACACATTATAACTTGGTGCCATTACGGTGGAATAATTCTGGTGCCTGTAAAGTAGATTTCTAGATTTAAAAACCCCAACTTGTTCAGGAGTTATCTCCATGACAGGAAAGGCGCAATATGTTATGGAAGTAGCATTAAAATCGGAGGAACTTTAAGCTCTGCCAATTCCCAGACGTTCTATAAGCAGATTTTTCTGAACAGTTGTGGAGGTTTTAAAATATAAAAGATCCACTGAGGAAAGGTTTTTGAAATCAAGATACTGTAATAGGTTTAAGATCTTGAGAACTGAGCAAGCTTATTGAGTGTGAGCAAAGTCAGAACCTGGAACTTGTTTGCCTAGCAGTGAACCAACTGCTGAGGTAAAAGTGCCTGAGGAGAAATCAAGATTGTTCAGAAAACTCCAGGGAACAAGAGGTAAAACTGTAGCTCCTCAGTTAAACAAATTCACTGAGGCAAAGTAAGTTTTGGTAGCTATACAGAGAAGTATGGAATCTGTGAGGCATTTAAACTTTTATTTTAGAAGAGACAAGAGCTTGATAATTTGTTGATTATTATTACTATTGGAACATTTTAAAACAGCTAATCAAAAATAATTCCTCCCAAGAAAGTAAAAACTGTTTCTGAGGCAAATTCATAATCCATTGGCCAAATAAGCTGAAATGTCACCTTAAATGTCATGAAGTCTCACTCCCAATGTCTGATGATGTGGATCTGATCCATGAAAGCTAACATTAAAATACAGCAGTTATCTATTTAAAGCAGGGGTTCCCAACCTTGGCAAGTTGGGGACAGGGTCGTGCTCCCTTAGTCAACTTTGAGGGCTGGACGGCTACTTTGCTTTGCTGGCACAATGGGAGTGGCCATGTTGTCCCAACATCTTCGAAGGGGCAGCCATTTTGTTTTTTGAATGCCCTTGGAAGGGTGGGGGACCACATGAAATGGCGCTAGTGGCTGGATCCAGCCCACAGGCCTTTGGTTGGGAACCCCTGCTTTAAAGTGCCACATTTCTGATATGCTTGAAACACTGACTAACTTGGCTCCTATTCCAAAAGATCTTGAAAATCGCTCATAGTAGCTCTTTTGGTGGTCATTTAGGTATTTAAAAAAAACAACACCCAAAGGGTTATTTTTTTTCTGGTCAAAGGTGGGGAAAGTAAAATAATTCGTAAAACATGTGACACATGTCAAAAGATGGGAAATAGACAGGAAAAGAGTAAAGCAACAGTACATCCTTTGCTTATTATTGATAAAGCATTCAAAAAGGTTGATAATGACATTATGGATCCCATGTCAAAACCCACCAGAAGAGGGAATAAATATTAACATGCTGTATTAACAGTTGTAGATTATGCCACCATCCAGAGGTAGTTCCCCTGACAAATATAAAGGCAATCAGTTACAAATGCTTTTGTTAATATTTTTCATTGCATAACTTTTCCTTCAGAGTTTGTTTTGGATTTAGGTACAACATGCACTCCTACCACACGTCCACGGATTGTCTGTAGACGCAGACAGCGGTGGCTCTTTGGCTATAAAAAGAGATGAGCACTGAACCCTAGAGTCGGATATGACCTGCTTTCAAGCAAGGACCACCTTACCTTTAAACTAATGCAAAGGCTTTATAAAGCATGTGGAATTAAACACAATACATCCCTAGCTTATCATCCAGAAACAAATGGTTTTGTGGATTTTTTTAATGGGATATTTGGAAGAATGATTAAGGCATGCTTAATTGAGAACCCCAATAACTGGGATGTTAACTTACAGCCTGTATTGTATGCATACCAGGATGTTCCACAAGGAAGTTAGTTCTTTTGATTTTTGCGTGGAAAGTTTGTGGAACACTGTGTTAGGATACATGAGCTAGTGTTTGCAACAAGAGCAAACCAATGACTGTACCTTTAAGGCTCTGCATGTTACCCCAGCCAGGTGCTATCGTTAAGGGTTTGTAGGTAGCATAAATTCAGGCAACATTCTCAGACACTTTGCTCTTTATGCCATTTTGCCTTTATGCCGTTGCATCACTTCGTGCCATTGTGTGCTTCGTGCCACTGCTGCTTGCTGTAGCCTGCCTGCTGTCTGACACGGCTGTTGCCATTGTTGCCAGCCAGCTGTTGGACTGCTTCGTCGTTTTCCTGGTATGTTTTGCCTTGCCGGACTGCAAGACATTGGGTAACATACCACTGCCACATTGTGGTGCCGTGATAAAAGACTCTGTGTCTTGAGGGAGAGCTAAAGGAACTGCTGACTATCTTCAGAGCCGACCTTGAAGGAACAGAAAAGGTTTGGACTGTGTTTGCTTTGCTTTACTGAAGATAGACGTTTGAAGCTTTCCAAAGACTGTTTATAGACTTTGTATAGACTTTGCTGCAACACATAGTCTGAATAGAAGACATGTGTAACCTTGCACATCGTGCATTGCTTTGTATATAGTGTAAATAGAAAATTCCTACAACCCAAGCTGAAAGTTTGTTTTGTGCTTTACTCAACCAAACACTCTCACACTCTGGGGTGTGGCCATAGTCAGCCACTTCTAGCACTCTGCTATATCAATTCCATCTCACACTGGACTAACTTTGGATACCTTAGAGAGTTGTTATACAGTGAGGAGTCCTTGTATCTGGCTCTCAGGACTTAGGTTGGAAACCCCTGCTTTAACTGCTTCACTGCCCAAAGTTCTTCTATGAACCATGGAGAAGGCCAGGATCTGAAGCAGAGAGGACCTTTAGGAGCAATTATATAACCATGAAAATTTCCTCTATACATCACCTGCCAACCGGGGCACTGTTATGAGCATCAACCTGATGGGGCAGATATTCTCCTAAGATGTTCTGGAATCCCAGTTGACCCAGTAGTGTTTGAGGGCAAACCATTAGGTCTCTCCTCCCCATGGGGGAGGGGGAAATGCAATTGTCAACTCAACCCTCCCCAAGAAATGAACTGACCATAACACAGCAGTAGACCTGCACTCTCCCACCCCCAGACCATACCTCTCTGTCTTGACAAAAATACCAGCTCTAATGTGTGTCCCACTATGAGTGTAGAACCGATGACATATAAGGGTAGGGCCAGGGAGGTCATGGTCCCCATGAATTTCACGGCCACACCAGTCAGATTAGTCTTCAGCAGAACAGTGAAATCCCTCAATAGCAACTATCACTTTGAACATTCTTAGGAATTTTACATTATAGGACAGTGACAGCCAACTTTGGCATCCTAGGTGTTCTTGGACTTCAATTACCAGAAGCCCAAGTCAGCACACCTGCTGGTCAGGGCTTCTGGGAACTGAAGTCCAAGAACACCTGGAGCGCCAAAGTTGGCCATCATTGTTATAGGATAACTGAGGAAACGAAGCAGTAAATAATGTTTTCCAAAAGTGTAATACAGTTGTCGTTGGCCACAACTTTGTCTGAGTATACTTTTCCCCCCTGCTCTAGGGCACCAGGAAGCCTGGTCTTGGAGGTCAGCTGGTTCTGGGCCGCCTTCACTCTTGTTTAAGGTGAATCCCAGCTTGCCATGAAGTGACCCATACACTATGATCACGGAGCCATCTCCTGAGACATACAGTATATGAAATGAAACGTGCAGGATTTGACACCAAAGCTGCAATGGACTGCCACAGCCTTGAGGGTATTAACAAGGTGCTTCTTCACAGTCAGTCCATCCAACATGGCTTCTTTTGCCTCCATGACCGTTGAGAATTATGAGTTCCTCCTCCACTCATTTTGCCTGTTGGGCCCAACATGATGGCTTCCAGTGGAGATGATAGACATGAAATGGGCCTTCTCTCTTCTCATGAAATAATCCAGACACACAAGAGGAGGCATAATTTCTAAAGATCAGTTTTTATCCAAAACTGTTTCAACTTGCTGGTTCAAACCAAGAAACCATACAAATAACTGGTGACAATAGTAGAAAAATACCTACTGCTTAACAGAATAAAGATATCCCTTAGCACACCTATAACAGAATAGACATGAGGGAATATAACGTTTAACTGACTGTAAGAAGAGTATGTGAACTTATAATGCAGTTAACTTACGAAAAGCATAACAAAATTACTTAAAAACTCTATCAGCAAACATGATATGTATTTTCACCATTATAATATATTGGGGTATGCTTTGGAATTACAAAGTCAAGCAATAACAGCCCTTACAGTGATAAGGCACTAAGATAATTACTAAGTGAAAGATAAATGAAAATGGTGAGACCAGGTTTTCACCTTTGAAAACAAGTGAAACACTTCTAAAAAAATTAAAGCATTACAGTAAGTGACCTTATTTTAAAATGTCTTTATTTCCTCAGTGTCTTTCCTGTGTGGACTTTCTTGTGCCTCGCAAGTTGTGAATTGTCAGCAAAACATTTTCCACACTCCTGGCACTGATATGGTTTCTCTCCTGTGTGGACTCTCATATGACTCACCAACTGTGAAATACGAGCAAAACATCTTCCACACTCTTGGCAAGGGTATGGTTTCTCTCCTGTATGGACTCTCTCATGACTCAGAAGGTAAGATTTTTGAGTAAAACATTTCCCACACTCTGGGCATTTGTATGGTTTTTCCCCTATATGGATACTTTCATGACGCACAAGGTGTGAACTTTGAGCAAAACACTTCCCACACTCTGGGCATTTGTAAGGTTTTTCTCCCGTGTGGATTCTTTGATGGCCCACAAGGTGAGAATTTTGAACAAAACACTTCCCACACTCCTGACATTTGTATGGTTTCTCTCCAGTATGGACTCTCTTATGATTTACAAGCTGTGAACGGTGGGCAAAGAATTTTCCACACTCCTGGCATTTGTATGGCTTTTCTCCCGTGTGGACTCTCTCATGGCTCATTAGCCATGAACTGTGAGTAAAACATTTTCCACACTCCTGGCATTTGTATGGTTTTTCCCCTTCATGAATTCTTTCATGGCGCACAAGGTGTGAACTTTGAGCAAAACACTTCCCGCACTCCTGGCATTTGTAAGGTTTTTCTCCTGTGTGGATTCTTTGATGGCCCACAAGGTGTGAGTTTTGAACAAAACATTTCCCACACTTCTGGCATTTGTATGGTTTCTCTCCCGTGTGAACTCTCTCATGATTTACTAGCTGTGAGCTGTGAGCAAAACATTTTCCACACTCCTGGCATTTGTATGGTTTTTCTCCTGTGTGAACTCTTTCGTGGCTCACTAGCCATGCACTGTGAGAAAAACATTTCCCACATTCTTGGCATTTGTATGGTTTTTCTCCTGTATGGACTCTCTCATGACATACAAGCTGAGAACTGTGGGCAAAACATTTCCCACATTCCTGGCATTTGTACGGTTTCTCTCCTGTATGGACTCTCTTATGATATACAAGCTGTGAATTGTAAGCAAAACATTTCCCACATTCCTGGCACTTGTATGGTTTCTCTGTGTGGACTCTCTTATGACTCACAAGCTGTGAACCCTGGGCAAAACATTTCCCACTCTCCTGACATTCATACAGTTTCTCTTCAGTGTGGACTATTTGATTGCTCACCAAGTGTAATTCACCTTCTAATTGTTTCTCACTTTCATCACTTTCAAAGTGCTTCTCTCCAGACTGAATCGTATTGTAAAGCATCATTTCATTCTTTATGGCAGAATGTTTTCCATGCATGATACATTCGTATGGCTTCTCTTGGATATCACTTCCTTCTTCCATGTGGCATTCAGCAAACTCCAATTCATTCAGAAAATTATCTCCACTTTTGGGACATGTATTTCTCTCCCTCCAGTTCTCTTCTGAGAAGGAAGCGGTAAATGCAGAGAAGAATTAATGGAAGAGACAAAGAGATGTACAGAAAAAAGTTTTTATGAATAAATATACAGTAATACCCCGTATAATGCGAGTACCGTATAGCGTGAAAACCGCATAACGTTACAAGATTTTCGGAAAAATCTTGTATCGAATAACGTGATTTTTAACGTTATACGATACAGTCGTTCTTAGCAGCAGGGTGGCTGGAGAGCTGAACGGGGTTCTCCGTTCAGCTTCCCAGCCACCCTGCAGCTACGGAGGCAGGGGTGGGGAGGCTGGAAAGCTGACGGGGGGCTCCCCCATCGGCTTACCCAGCCACCCCACAGCTGCGGAGGCATGGGCGGGTGGCTAGGGAAGCCGACAGGGAGTCCCCGTCAGCTTCCCCAGCCACCCTGCAGCTGTAGATCGGGTCCTCTGATCTCTCTGGAGGTGTTTCTGGGCTTCCCCGACGTCCTGAGCCAGTGCAGCAAGCCAGAATGTCAGAGTTCGAATCCCGACATTCTGGCTTGCTGCACTGGCTCAGGACGTCGGGGAAGCCCAGAAACACCTTGGATCGGGTCCCCACACCTCCCTGGACCCAGCGGGGGGGTCAGAAACCCCAAAATTGGTTAAAAAACGGATGGTTTTTTTTACCAATTTTGGGGTCTCTGACCCCCCCCCCCCGGCCGGGTCCAGGGAGGTGGGGAGACCCGACCCAAGCTGTTTCCAAAGTTCCCCCACCTCCCTGGAGGCTGCAGCAAGCCAAAATGTCAGGATTCAAATCCCAACATTCTGGCTTGCTGCAGCCTCCAGGGAAACAGGGCTTTTTTAAACATTGTGTGTTCAATGTATCGCACAACGTTAAAAACCGAATAACGACGGGACTTGTGGAACCAAGTCATAACGTTATTCGGGGTACTAGTGTATTTTGATGCTTGAGAGCTCAAATAACTATATCTTCTAATCTTTTAACTGTCAAGAGTTTTTAATCCCACCCCCCCTCCATTTCTCCTCAATTTTACCTTCACAACCACAGATACATAGATCTTATAAAACAAAGAGAAGCTGCATATTTTCTTTCCTTAGTACCTGGTACCTTTGTTACAATCTGTTTAGAATAGGGGTGTCCATCCAAGCTACAGCCTGCACTGCCCTCACCACTCCCGAAAGTGGAAATAAAACACACCCATGCACGCGCAAAATGCTGCCATAAATGTAGTAAATGTCATGTCATACCAGCCTTGTATATTTTCCTTTATTTAATTGCCTCCTCTTCTACCTTACAGTGTAGACTTAGAAAAGGTGCCCAAACTATGGCCCATGGGCCAGATCTGACCTGCAGTACCTAGTAATCCAGACCATACTGCCATCGCAGCTCCTGGAAGCAGAAGTAAAACCTGCACGTTCATACACAAAATACTGCCTTAAAGCACCCACAGCTGTCATAAACGTGTTTACGACAGCTGTGGGTGCATCTATAGCAGCGTTTTGCACATGCACATTTTACTTCTGCTTCTAGTGGGAAGAACCACATGACCTGTCCACTGAACCATGTGACCAGCGTGCAGCCCAAAAAGTTTGGGCACCCCTGTTTTAGGATATAGTTTGAAGGCATTTAAATTTCATGTGTTATTTTAATGACTCAATTTGTCCCTTCAGATCTTATTTCCTTTACTGTACCCAGGTTTTATTTCATCTTCAGTCAATATGTTTCATTATTTTATATGTGGCAACTATAAGAACACAAATGTACCCAAAAGTAACCTGACTGAAAGAACTTTGTTATTTTAACTGGTTGCTTTCAATCTATGTTCCAAAATTTACAAAGGTTAAGTTAGTGAATAGTTGTTCTTTAGTCATCCGCCATAACAGCTATTGGGCTCTGATGTGTGAATTGGCCAACCTAACGAATCACCCAGAGTAGAGAGTTGGTCTTTCTGCCCAGTCTGCTCAGTGTTTCTAATTGTCCAATGAAGAAATTCACTGAAGCTTTGGAACTAAATACTGAGTTGTGGAACGGAGAAAGCCAAAGAGAGGAAAAACACCTTTGGGCAGTTTCAAAATTTGTAAAATAAGGTAAAGGTTGCCCTTGCTGAAAAGCCAGTCATATCTGATTCTAAGGTTCAGTGGTCATTTCTGTTTATAGCCGAAGAGCAACCGCTGTCTGCATCTGCAGACATTTCCATGGACATGTGGCAGGTATGTCTAGACACCAGAGTACATGGACTGTTGTTTACCTTCCTACTGAACTGGTACCTATTTATCTCCTTGAAATTTCTTGCTTTCAAATTGCTAGGTTAGCAGGAACTGGGATAGAGATGGGCACTCACTCCGTCGTGCAGTACTCGGGTCTTGAACTGCTGACCTGTCACTTTCCAGTCAGCGTCTTAACCACTTGAGCCACCGCAGTCCCTTGTAATCTAAAACAAGGTGCAAAACCCCCCAGATTGCTCCACTTTTTGTGTGGAAACCTAACTGATTGCTACTCATTATCGCAATAGTATCAAGAGACTAACATCATTCAAGAAAAGAGAGGACCTTACCCAGAGAGGATACTGTTTGCCAGTTCTCCTCCATGACTTCCTTGTGCAGGGCTCTCTGGTCAAGATCCAGAAGTGTCCACTCCTCCTGGGTGAAGTACACGGCCACCTCCTCAAAAGTCACTGACCCCTAAATGAAAGAGAAAGCAGGGGGTTCCATGTAGATTTGAAAAGATAAATTCCTGAAGCAAGAAAAACAAAGACAAATGGATAGATCTTTTATTGTAGATATGAACTTCCATGAAAGGCCTTCACAGACATTCTATTGAAGAACACATTTATCAAGGTCTTCTTGTCACTGTGACAAGCTCCTTCAGGAGAGAAACCTATAAATCCTAGTTCCTGGGGAATCGCAGAGGAAGGGAAATGGCTACTAGTGGACGTCCTGGGAGTTTCCTGGAGACATCTAGGCTGTCTCTTCTGAGAACCAGGATGCCAGAAATGATTGCCTTGGACTAATATGGCTTCTCTTACAATCTGTCATAGAATAGCCCCTTTTTAAAATGTGCTTTTCTATTAGCCTTGTTACCCACTTAATTGAGTTTTAATACACTTAAAATGGTGATTCTGGATGTCGGGGAGAAAGAAGAATTCAAAACAATTGAACCACATGGAATTGCAAAAAATATGTGATTGACATGCCTTGTTTTAAGATCATAGACTAAAATCCCTAAGGAGGAGGGCCAGAGGTGTAACCCAGTGAGGAGTGCACGCACACAGAGCTTTTTCTCTCTATGGAATGCTGTGCAGCCATTCTGCAAAATGTGAGACTTGTGGAAGGAGGGGTGGTGGTGGAGTGCTTTCCCTGGAACCTTTAATGGTTAATTTCTGCTTTGAAATGCTTTCTGATATTTTGATGAACTGTATCCTGTATGTTACAATGCTTTCAATATATTTCTTGAAACTTGGAGTGGTTATTGGCCTAATGTTACGTTTTCTACACATATCGGAGGCCTGGGGTGTCCAGCCAGAGAAGTGCAATCCAGAAGAATGTTGGGGCCTACCTGAGAGGCAGGTCCCTTCTGTTACACAATCTAAATTAGGTGTTCCCAACCTTTTTAAAGCCGGGGCGCTGGTCATGCTCTCTCAGTCAGCTTCGAGGGCCGTATGGCCATTTTGCCCTGCCTGCATGATGTGTGTGTGTGTGTGGCCATTTTGTCCCTACAGCTTCAAAGGGGTGACCATTTTGTTTCCTGAATGCCCTTGGAGGGGTTGGGGTGGGTGCCACATGAAATGGCACCAGGCCTGGATCCAGCCTTCGGGCCTTAGGTTTAGGAACCGATGATCTAAGTTCTCCAGCAGAAAACAGAGGCAGTGAGATCTGATTCAGAACACGCAACCAGAAAAAAGAAATTATTCTTGCTGTCTTCATATTCCATTCTGAACAATCTCAAATAACTGACAGATCTTGTACCATTCTTCAAAATAAAAGGAAAACACAATTCTTCCCCATTTACAACAGCCAGATATATTAGGTACTGATTTTCCATGTACAGAGAGAACCATGTTTCAACAGTGGCTCAAGTGGTTAAGACGCTGAACTCGTGACTGGAAGGTTAGAGTTCGATTCCCGGGTACTGCATGACGGAGTGAGCTCCCATCTGTTCCAGCTCCTGCCAACCTAGCAGGTTAAAAGCAAGAAACTGCAAGTAAATTTTAATTTAATTTAATAGATTTATATATCACCCTAATCTGATGGACTCTGGGTGGTGTACACAAGTTAAAATCAATATAAAACAATATAATGGCTGTGCCATTACTATCTAAAAACAAATATAAAAACGGCATAACCTTAACGTTAAAAATTAATTACAGGAGGGTGGGAGCCTTAGACGAGCCAGAAAGGGGAGCTTGTAGACAATCCCGGCCCCTGGGCCCATTTTGCCAACCACATCTTCGGTGGGAAGGTAAACAGTGTTCCATGCACTTTGGTGTCTAGTCATGCCTGCCACATGTCCACGGAAACATCTGCAAACACAGACAGCACTGGCTCTTTGGGTATAAACAGGAATGAGCACTGAACCCTAGAGTCAGATATGACTAGCTTTCGAGCAAGGGCAACCTTTACCTATATAAGCATTGACAATATGGAGCATTTTGTTACAAAGGAATGACTAGACTCATTCATGACTAAAATGGTTGGATACAAAGGAATTCAAATCAACAAGGTGTCCTTCGCCATTATGTCCACACCTGATCTGGTTCTGCTTCATCACAAGGAAATGATAAAGAAATACTTGTTGCTCGTATCCTTCCAGTCCCTGTAGGAGAGACAGAAGAAGCAGGAAGCCAGTTGCTTCAGTTTGTCTCAGAACAACATCATAATCCTAAAATTACTATCTAAAAACTTAACCTTTAAACATAAGAGAATTCATATCCCAGTAAAGAGTGCTGAATATCAACCTAAAAAGAGCACCTTCAAAAAGTGTGTTATTTGAAATGTCAGGAGGGATACCAGGTTCTGAGATTTATTTAATGAGAATAAATTATTTTTATTTATTTCAAAGTACTAAAAGCAGTCTAGAGACCACTGATGAAGAGATGCTTAACACACCAACCAAATTATTTCCACAATTTCTGGATGAATGCAGACAAATGAAACAAGTTTTCACCTTACTGATTTGACTCCACTTTGTCTAACATGCATGGAAAAAACTGGTGCAGCTTTGTTTCTCTGTCTATTCCAAGTTTCTCTTTCCCAATTTTCACTGGTGTTGAACTCCAGTGGCTCAGTAGTTAAGAAGCTCGCCTTGTTAGCTGGAAAGCTGGCAAGTCTACAGTTCGAGACCCGGGTACTGTATGACAGACTGAGCACCTGTTTCTGTCCCAGCTCTTTGGGACATGAAAGGTGTCTCATTTGGGCATCCCGAGCAGAATTTCTCCTGCAAAAATAATTTCAACCCAGAATGATTCCTGACACAAAATTATTATTACTGGTGTTGAAGATTGGATGTCGGGATTTCTAATTTTTTTGGAATAATAGCCATGTTAGTCTGTGGTTCAGCCAGATCAGAAAACAAAATTAAAAACACTGTAGCACTTTAAAGACTAACTGCTATATTTTTCTAAAGATTTCTAAATACACAGATTGTTCATTAAAGTAAGTTAAAATAACATAGGTAAATGTTTTATTTGTTTGTTTGTTCCCACTTGTATGGCACCCTACTCACAGAGCAACTTAGGGTGTCTGACAAAGTATCACAAAACATCGCAAATTATCACAAAATATAAATTCAAACAGTAACTCACTGCTTCCAATCTCTCTTATATATGGAAACTATTGGCCTTGTAGCTGGACTTCTGCTGCAGCTACCATATCCAAACTCGAATATTGGCAATTCTCATGGCGATTAGCCATGAAGACTGTCCTGAGATTATAATGCAGTGGCCTTTCATCCACCTTCTGCATCACAGCAGGACACCCATACCACTGATCCAGCTCCATTGATCGAGCTCCACAAGTCACTTTCTGGTCCTGAGACCTTTTGGCAAGCAAAGTCCTCCTCAGCGACAGGGCAGGATTGATGAAGCTGCTGTCCTCCATCAAGATAGAGTCAAATGAGATTTAATCAACTTGGGGACCATCACCCTTCCCTGTGGACTTCTGCTCCCAAGGCTGTCAGTCCTCAGGGTGGTCAGGTTAGTTAACTGCCACCTGACGATGCATTGAGTCATTGGAAGTATGGTCTACGCTACTACCATAGCAGGATAACCTGGCCTGGCAGACTTTAGTTGGCTTAGCGCAGTGGTGCCCAAACTAAGGCCCAGGGCCCGGGTGCTGCCCCCGACGCCAATCCATCCCGCCCACGAAGCCCTTGTCGCTCCTGGAAGCGGAAGTAAAACGTGCCCATACGGGCATGTTTTACTTCCGCTTCCAGGAGTGACAAGGGCTTCGTGGGCCAGATGGATTGGCGTTAGGGGCCGGGCCCCGGGCCTTAGTGACCAGCTTCCTGAACCACATGATCGGCCCATGGCCGAAAAAGTTTCGGCACCCCTGGCTTAGTGCATGAATTGCCTAATCTACTAGCACAGGTGCAGAATTCTTCTCAATCTTGCCATGCATCCAATTCTTAAATGAAAAATTTTACTGAAACTTTAAAACTAGAAACTAAGTTGGGGGGAAGGGGAGACCAGTGAGGGTCTCAAGGGAGATAAAGAGGCCCCCCACACCTACTGTATGCAGAACTTAAAAATGTGTAATCTGAAACCAGTGATTGGAATTCTGTCTCTGGAGCTTCAGTCTACAAGCCTGTTCCATCTTCCAAGGGAAAACCAAAAGTTTTTTAGAGAGCTTTCATATCCCCATTCAATCTTTTATCTCCAAGATAAACATCCACAACTTCCTTATGTAAAGGTAAAGGTCGCCCTTGCTCGAAAACCAGTTGTATCCAACTCTAACGTTCAATGCTCATTTTTATTTATAGCCCAAGAGCCAGCACTGTCTGTGTCTGTAGACGCTTCTATGGAAATGTGGCAAAGATGACTAGACACCAGAGTGCACAGAATACTGTTTATCTTCCCACTGAAGTGGTCCCTATTTATCTACTTGCAATGTCTTGCTTTTGAACTGCTAGGTTGGCAGGAGCTGGGACAAAGACAGGTGCTCACTCCATCATGCAGCTGACCTGACAGCCTTCCAGTTGTCAAGTTCAGCGTCTTAACCACTAAGCTATCCGCAACCCCCGTTTTGGTCTCTCTCTATATCATGTTTTGTTTCTAGGACATATTCCACCTTGTTATCTTTCTTAAATGATGAGATCCAGAACAGAACCCAGCATTACAAGGAAACTCTAACCTAGTGATGGTGAAGCTTGGCACTCCAGGTATTCTTGAACTTCAATTCCCAGAAGCCCTGATCAGCAGGAGTGCTGACTTGGGCTTCTGGTAATTGAAGTCCAAGAACACCTGGAGTGCCAAGGTTCATCATCACTGCTCTAACCTAACCAGAACTAATCCTTTCCTATGATGTAGACCTGTGACAGCAAAACTTGGCACTCCAAGCGTTCATGGACTTCAATTCCCAGAAGCCCAAGTCTCTGTGAATCTACAGGAATGGGTCTACTGCGCATATGCACATTAAACCCATTTATGTGGATTCACAGACTTGGGCTTCTGGGAACTGAAGTCCAAGTACACCTGGAGTGTCAAGGTTCGTCATCACTGATCTAGATAATAATTCCGTAGATGTTTTGCCAATAAATCAAAAGACCAACTAAAATATACATGTTGATCAATTTTTGCTACACAAAGTGCTAGTAAGTCAGGCAGGGGCTACTGAGACTTGAGCTATTCCCTCAATTTTTTTCTGCCCTGCTGCTGTTCTTTTTGTTTTTCACTTTCTGCTAACAAAGAGGAATAATCAACATTGCCAAAGACTCCCAGGTAGAGCTGGACCTTTCCAAAACTTCCTAGTGTAGCTGGAAACTGCCAGCACTTCAGAAATTGATGAACTACTTATTCCCACCACAATTCCACATTGGCAATGGTGATGGCAGCTGGAGTTCACTATATCTGGAGGACCAGAAGTTGCTCATTCCAGCATTATGGATCTCACAGTGGCTAGTGTGAATTAGGACATTGCTCCAACACAGGAGCAGTATTGTTGCTGCTGTTGTTACTTGTCATTCTTCCACCAGTAAAGAGAAATTAACATCAACTGAGGAAAGGGAGAGGTCTTACCGAGAGATAATACCATTTCCCAGTTCTCTTCCATGCCTTCCTTGTGCAGAGCCCTCTGGTCAGGATCCAACAGTGCCCATCATTCCTGGGTGAAGAACACAGCCAACTCCTCAAAGATCACTGGACCCTAAATGAAAAAGAAAGCAGGATTTCCTCAAAGGTTTTGAAAGAATAATTAAAAGGAAGTAGCTGGGTCTTAATCTACAGTTTTTAACTTTCATAAACGGCTGTTAAAGTCTTTTTGTTGGAGGGGCTACTAGTCACTTGGACTATGTGATTCCTGTAGAACAAGGGTTCCCAACCTTTTCAAGCCGGGGGCCAGGTCACACTCTCTCAGTCAGCTTCGAGGGCTGGATGGCCATTTCGCCCTGCCTGCATGATGGAGGCAGCCATTTTGTCCCAATAGTTTCAAATGGGTGGCCATTTTGTTTCTCAAACACCCTTGGAGGGGTGGGGGCACATGAAATGGCACAATGGGCCAAATCTGGCCCATAGGCCTTAGGTTGGGAACCCCTGCTCTAGAAAGAGAGTCTTTGGAATCCCCATTATTGTGGAATAACAGAGGACAAAAAAGGCTACTCATGGCCTTCCTGGTTTGGGAGCTTCCTAGCAGCACCTAGGAAGCCTGTGTGAGAAAGAAGAGGCTAGGCTTGCTTAGTCTATAGTCTGATCCAGCATGGCTCCTCTTATACCTATAATTGTAGGAATAGGAAGAGGAAAGCAATTATCTCCTGTCCCCATGAACATTTCTGGAAAAACCTCAAGCCACTCACAGATCATGGTAGATTTTTCAAACAGAAAAGAAACAGAATCAGCAACAGCCAAATGTAATAAATATTGCTATTCATTCCCCATTTGGTAAATCTGGAAATAGCAATCTTTGTTACATTTGGCTGTTGGCAAATTGGGAATGATTTTGTTTCTTTTCTGTTTTAAAGAATCTACCATGATTCTTTGCAACTGCCAAATGTAATAAATCTCTTCATTTTACTGTGCTGCTCATAGACCTTAGTAAAGTGATTGGTTGTCACTGGCTAATCCTTTCAGTCTAGAAACATCTTTTTGGGTCTCAGCGAGATGATACCGATGACGATGGGATCCTCCTGAGACCCACAGCTTCTCTCTCTTTTTAAGCGCTTACAGAGGCTGTTCTGTGGTCCCTTAAATACTACCCCAATATCTCCCAAAGGAAACCTTCTGGGAACCCCCAACCCCATTTCCAGGGCTGGCACTGACACCTTCAGCTGCTTATGGGCAGAATTACACGTATGAGGTTGTGGGTTTAGTCGAGTGATTGCCAACCTTGGCACTCCAGGTGTTCTTGGACTTCAATTCCCTGAAGTCCTGATCAGCAGGAATGCAAAACTCAACATCAGGGATGCTGATCAGGGGTTTTGACAACTGAAGTCCAAGAACACATGGAGTGCCAAGGTTGGCCATCACTGGTAGTCCCCCCCCCCCAGCAGCCTGCTGGAACGGACTCACCTTCCGGACTCAGGTGGGGACCAGGCGTTCCCCGGATTCCAGAAGAGGAGAAAAATGAAGCCAGTCTTTGGGAGCCGCCCAACGCCAACCCCAATTTCCCTCCTCGGGGAAGAAAAAGGAAAGGACAGGAAGGGACTTATTTGAAAAAGGAGCACTTCCTTTGGCGGCGAAATCGGTCCCTCCTCCCAAGGTTTCTACTTCCCTTCTAGGAATTCAAACTCGCTGCCCTTTCAACCCTGACTTGCCTGCTGAGTTTTGTCTAATGGGGTCCCGGGATCTGTGGCTCCCTCTGGTGGTTGGAGGCAAGGACTGTCTCCTCCAAAGTCTGGCTCTTTCTCCTCCTCCTGCGGTGGCTCAAGAGGTTAAGACGCTGAACTTGCAGACTGGAAGGTCGGCAGGTCAGCAGTTCGAGACCCGAGTGTTGCACCACGAGTAAGCTCCCGTCTCTGTCCCAGCTCCTGCCAACCTAAGCAGTTCGAAAGCAAGAAATTACAAGCACTGTAGATAAAATGAGACCACTTCGGTGGGAAGATAACAGCTTTCTGTGCACTCTGGTGTCAAGGCATGCCTGCCACATCTGCAGATGCAGACAGCGCTGGCTCTTGTGCTATAAACAGATGAACATTGAACCCTCGAGTCAGATACGACTGGCTTTTGAGCAACGGTGGCCTTTACCTCCTCATCTTCCCAGCAACCTTCACAGTGGTGGGATGTCAAAAATTTTACTACCCCACCATGATGTCATCACAGTGTGGGCAGAGCTAACATCATGATGTCATGATGTCATGGGCGGGGCCAAAGAAAATAAATAAACAAATACAAAATAATAATAAAAAATAAAATAAGCGTGCACACACACACACCCCTAAACCCACCCACCCATCCACAACACAAAACTTATAAATAAATAAATAAATAATACATTACAATACAGCCAGCCACCCAAATATCCACCCACCCACCCCAAACACAAATCAACCAGAGCTTTTAAAACAGAGTTTAAAGCTTATTCTGGCTAATCTTTCTCACAGTAGCTCAGATGGAAGGAACTACAGAATGAACTCACCACAAGATGGCTTCATTTTGGCACTTTTCAACAGTTAAAGAAGTTAGGTACTAAGTCTTTGCCTAACCAGTTCTCTAGGATAATATGCCTTAATGTAAATGTAAAACAGCTATACCTCCTTAAGGGTTCTCCAATTGGAACAGCAATTGGAACAGCACAGGTGTAGCTTATTGATGAGGTAACTCCAAGACTTTGCTTTAAAACCCCAAGCCAGGCCGCCAGGGCTTTTTAGGAACTGTGGTAGTACGTCAATATAGGTAAAGGTATAAAATACACATTAAAATACACACAGACACACCACATCCAAAAGTGAGTCACTTACCCTGGGGAGCAGGCTATAGAGAGCTTCAGTCTAGCAGCTTCTCTTCCTCCTTCCCCCTGGCCTTGGGAGGACAGCAAGGAGGCCGTGCATATGAGCCAAGCACTGTAAGCATGCATGTACACCAAGTGATTGGTGTGCATGCGCAGTGGAGGAACCAGTGAAAAGGTAAGCCCCGAAGGTGGTTCCCCCAAAAACCTGCTACCGGTTCTCCGAGCCACTGGGAAAAGTTGCTACCGGTTCTGGAGAACTGGTGAGAACCTGTTACATCCCATCACTGAACCTTCAGCACCAGCAGTTGTCACCTTTTTTGTTGTTGTTCAGTTGCACAGTCGATTCTTACCCTTTGTGACCCCATGGACCACTGTCCTCCAGGCACTTCTGTCCTCCACCATCACCCTCAACTAGCTCAGCTCTGTGCTAGATGGTGTCCACCAGTGATGGGATGACAAATTTGTCACCACCACTCCATGACGTCACGACGTCATGGGCGTGGCCAATGTCATGACGTCATGGGCGGAGCTGACGTCATGACGTTGTGGGCGGGGCCTTAAAATAAAAAATAAAATAAAATAAATACACACACACACCCTCAACCCAACCCACCCACCCACCACACAAACCCGTAAATAAATTAAATAAATAAATAAAATTAAAATTAAATAAAAATACAACCCCAAACACAAACCCCTAACTTACCCCTGGGAGGGCTCGGCAGGGGCGGACGGCCAGGGGAGGGCAGGCCTCAACTTGCCTGTGGGGGCTTTGCGGCCCCGGGGGAGGTGCCCTCCTCTGAGGGCTGGTGCCGCCTGCCCACGCCGCCGCCAAAGTCATCGCCGGTGCAATCTCCGCCGCCGCCATTATCGTTGCTGCCGCTGCTGGCGCCGTCATTGCTGCTCCCGTCCGCACCGCTGCTGCTTGTGCTGCCGCCGCCGTCAGCGCCGCCGCCGCCGTCAGCGCCGCCGCCGCCACTATCTTGTTCTTGAGGACTGCCGGTTTTGCCGATTTTTTTAAAAAAAATTGGAGCTAAAATGGCTCCGATTTACTGCGCATGAGCAGAAACTCAATCTGCCGCATTGCACATGCGTCAGATTGAGTTTCTAAGCATGCGCAGTAAAATTGGAGTAAAAATTGCTCCATTTTTATTGTGCATGTGCAGAAACTCAATCTGACACATGCGCAATGCGGCAGATTGAGTTTCTGCGCATGCGCAGTAAATTGGAGCCATTTTAGCTCCGATTTTTTTTAAAAAAATTTCTTTCGGTGAGGCGTCTGGAACCGGACGCCTCAAAAGTGGACTCCCCTCCCGGAGAACCCTCCGGGATTGTTCTTACCGGTTCCAGGGAACCGTATAGAACCGGGGACATCCCGTCACTGGTGTCCACAATACCATCTAGCCATCTCATCTTTGGCTGCCCCCTTCTTCTTTTGCCCTCAACCTTTCCAAGCATCAAGGCTTTCTCAAGTGAGTCTTCTCTTCTCATTTGATGTCCAAAGTACTTTAGTTTCATCTTTACTATTTGACCAAGGAGCAGTCAGGGTTAATTTCTTCTAAGATTAACCTATTTTGTTCTCCTTGCTGTCCAGGGGACTCTCAAAACTCCCCTTCAACACCACATCTCAAAGGCATCTATTCTTCTGTGCTCAGCTTTCCTAATGGTCCAGTTCTCACAACCATACATTGCCACAGGGAATACCATTGCTTTGACTATACGAATTTTTGTTTGCAATTTGATGTCTCTGCTTTTAACTATGCTCCCCAGGTTTCTCATAGCTTGTCTCCTAAGAATCAGTCACCTTTTTATTTCATGGCTGCAATCACCATCTGCAGTGAGCTTTGATCCTAAGAAAGTAAAATCTGTCACTGCTTCTACTTCTTCCCCATCTATTTATTATTATTATTATTATTATTATTTATTCAATTTATATGCCGCCCTACTCGGTGCAACCGACTCAGGGCGGCTCACAAAACTCACAAATATAACATTCAACACTATAATCAATTAATAAAACATTTCAGCAACACTTCAAATAATACAAAATCAAAATCAAAAACATATCAGAAATCCCCAATCCCCAATCACAGTTACAGTTCAAAATCCCCAGAGTCCCCAATCATAATTACAAATTACAAATTACACAATATCAGGTCATCATAAAAGCACAGCTGTCGGCATTCTTCTGCTCTGGGCCAAGATGGTGAGGCCGAAATGGCGAGGCCTGGAGTGAGGGTGCGAGCGTCCTCTCGCCAGCAGGAGCGTCCTCTCGATACCTGCCACCGACGGTCTTTGATGGTGAAGACTGGAGGGGGCGGGAACGTCCTCTGGGCAGCCACAGCTGTCAGCATTCTTCTGCTCCGGGCCGAGATGGCGAGGCCGAAATGGCGAGGCCCGGAGTGAGGGACTGATAGCCTGGCCTCCTTGTTTATCTTCTTCCTGGTTTCCAGGGTTCCAATTTTTCTTTCTTTCTCCCCCAAGTAAAAAGATTCTGCTTGGAGTTTTACAAGAGAACTGGCTAAAAAGTGGATCCATGTAATTTGTTGTTCAGTCGCACAGTCGATTCCGACCCTCTGAGACCCCATGGACCACTGTCCGCCAGGCACTCCTGTCCTCCACCATCCCCCTCAACTCGCTCCTATTACATCTAAATTGCCCCATTTGTTTTGCCTTTTGTTTTGGTCCATAGGGTTTTCTTGGCAAAATTCCTGACGTTGGTTTGCCGGTTTCTACGCCAGTATCCTCTCATCATACATGTTATCATACATCATACATGTTACATCACTCATCATACATGTTATCTCAAAGATGCCTTTGAGATGTGGTGTTGGAGGAGTTTTGAGAGTCCATGTAATACAGATCTTCATATTTTGTATATGATTTTTATCCAGTATGATTGCCAAAATATTATAAAATAATGCATATTTTCTTTGTGCACAGATTAGACCACAGAAATCAGAGATCTGTGGGTGTATTGCAGGGGATCCCAAACTAAGACCCATAGGCTGGATCTGGCCTACGGCACCATTTCATGTGCCCACCACCCCTCCAAGGGCATTCAAAAACAAAATGGCCACTGCCTTTGAAGCCATTGAGACAAAATGGCTGCAGGACAAAACGGCCATCTGGGTCCTCAAAGCTGATTGGTCCCCAGCTTTAAAAGGTTAGGAACCCCTGCTGTCTTGGCCTTGCAGTTGCAGAAACAACATGAATTTGTGGCATGAATCCTTATGGGTCCGCGTGATTTTTAGGTGGCAATTCCAGCAAACTACCCCTAGCCTTATTTTTTTGGCTCTGCCCCACTTAAACATCTTTAAAATCCTGATGCATCTTTCCCTGGGATGTATAATTCTTATTCTTCAAACGTGGCAGAGCTTGGAGTCTGGAAGATTGGGGTTTGATACCCAAGTAGGGCGGCCAACTATCCCGCATTCTGCGCGGCAATCTCATTTAGGGAGGGGGAATTTCGACTTACCCTTGTTTCGAAAATGGTACCGGACCTCCCCCGTTGCGTCACGGAAGCACCGGTTTCCACTCCGACCGGCAGGCAGTTAAAGAGAAACGGAGCCGAAAAGGCTCCAATAAACTGCGCATGCACAGAAACCCAATCTGGCCCCAAACTGGGTTTCTGCGCAGGAGCAGTTTATTGGAGCCTTTTCGGCTCCGTTTCTCTTTAACTGCCTGCCGGTCGGAGTGGAAACCGGTGCTTCCGTGACGCAACGGGGGAGGTCCGGTACCATTTTCAAAACAAGGGTAAGTCGAAATTCCCCCTCCCTAAATGGGATTGCCGCGCAGAATGCGGGACGGTTGGCCGCCGTGTACCCAAGTGCTGCACAACAGATCTTGGGGACATGAAAGGAGCCTCATTGAGGCATCCCAAGCAGAATTTCTTGAGCAAAAATCCTTTCAACCCAGAGTAACTTCTGACACAAAATTTCTTTTATTCAAAAAGTGAACTCCTATTAGCGTGGAGGAAGCCTAAAAGGCCATTAACTGTTCATAACTCATTATTGAACTTGTGGGGCATGTGTCACCATTGGGAACCATAGAGTCGATTTCTGCCCATAGAACTTTGCATGACTTCCAAGCTTGGAAGAATTAGGTCAGCCAACTGACTGGACTTAACAGCCTCATAGCTGCTAAGAGAGGGTCTGCGAAAGATCTTTTCAAGCTATTGCTCCCAAGCACAAACAGGGGGGACTTAAGAGTTTTGCCTAAATTTTTGGGTTTCCCCCCTCTGCATCCTAATAGTTCAGAGATAGTCTGATAAAGCACCACCATCCTGCATTTGTTATTTTGTTAGGAGCAGGATGAAGGATAGAGAAGAAGTGCTAGAGAGATTACTCTCCTGGAAATGGTGAGGAGCTTCTGTCCATGAATGGGCGAAACTGGGCAATGTGGAAATAACAATGTGCTTCGGATTGAAAAATGTGGACCAGACCACAGCCACCATCTGCTGATCCATGGATAGTATAGGGTAGTGATGGTGAACCTTTCAGAGACCAAGTGCCCAAACAGAGGGGCAAGGTGAACTCTGTGCTGGGGGGGGGAGTGCTCCCATTGGGCTGCTGGGCAGAGGGGTGGGACGAACTGTGTGCTGGGGAGGCAGTGCACATGCCCACAGAGAGAGCTGAATGGCACCTCTGGCACGCATGCCATAGGTTTGCTACCACTGGCATAGGGCAGCAATGGTGAACCTTTTGGAGATCAAATGCCCAGAGGGGTAAGGTGAATTTTATACTGGGGGGGAGGAAGGAAGTGCTCCCATTGGGCTACTAGGCAGAGCAAACTTTGTGCTGAAGGGAGTGATCCTGTTGGGCTGCTGAACAGAACGAACTCTGTGCTGGGGTGTGTGCTCCCGATGGGCTGCTGGGCAAAGGAGTGGACAAACTCTGTGCTGGGGAAGGGAGGAAGCACTCCCATTGGGCAGAGGGTCAGGGCAAACTGTGCTAGGGGGACAGCACACATGGCTACAGATGGCTGGAAGTGCCATGCCTGACACACATGCCATAGGTTCGTCACCACTGGGATAGGGTCAAGTTGCACACCTTGATTATGTATACCCTCCTTTATTAGGAGGGTGATACCCCTTAAATTTAGGGAAATTTTAGGGTTAAACCGGGGTTCTCCTTCGTGTTGTTTGGGAATGCACACTAATGGGTTCTGCGCCTGCTGTGAGCCAATGTCGGAGCTGAAAAGCTGATTGGATAAACGTTTTGACGTTAGGACCGCCCACCATCCCCACCCGCCTCTTGCGCCATTTTGCGCTCTTTCTCTCAGTTCTCTTTCTTCCGCTGCGCTAGCAGGAGCCATTTAAGAGAGCTTGTGGTTTGCCTTTGTGGTTTTACCTCATAAATAATTTTTCTAATAACTCAATTTTTCTGGACCAGGAGGCTCGCAACTTCTTGGTCCTCGCGCAGTTGGGGTTTTTCCCTCAGCTGCCACAACCAAAAAAAAAAACCCTCTTTGAGGTAATTTTACCTCACGATCTCATGTCGGGGCCTCCCGGCCGGGACAATTTTTCTCTAACGGCCATCTACTTCGGTGGATGGCCTCAGCGGCATTCAAACAGTGTCCCTCCTGCAACAGCAAGTTCCCCAGTTCGGACGGACATGTGAGGTGCAGTGATGGGATGTCCCCGGTTCCAGACGGTTCCCTGGAACCGGTAGGACCAATCCCGGAGGGTTCTCCGGGAGGGGAGTCTACTTTTGAGGCGTCTGGTTCTGGACGCCTCACCGAAAGAATTTTTTTTAAAAAAAATGGAGCAAAAAAGGCTCCAATTGACTGCGCATGCGCAGAAACTCAATCTAACGCATTGCGCATCCGTCAAATTGAGTTTCTGGTCATGCGCACTAAATTGGAGCCAAATGGCTCCAATTTAAAAAAAAAATTCTTCTGAAGCTGGAGCCGCCCCTTTTTAGAGTGGCTCCGGCAGCAGCGGCGGCAGCCCTAAGAGAAGGGCACCTCCCCTAGCTGGCCACCGAGCTCCCACGGGCATGTTGGTGCCTGCCCGGGCCGTCCGCCCGCGCCGCGCCCTCCTAGGGACCTGGGCCCAACAAACCCCCATGCCCTGGGTAAGCCCGGCGGGGCTCGCCACTGCCGCATCCTCCTCCGCCGGGCGCCTGCAGCTTCCTCGGGCCGGTGCCGTTTCGGCCCGGCTCTGGCTGCGGCCACGGAGGAGGATGCAGTGGTGGCGAGCCCCGCCGGGCTTACCCAGGGCATGGGGGTTTGTTGGGCCCAAGTCCCTAGGAGGGTGCGGTGCGGGCGGACGGCCCGGGCAGGCACCAACGTGCCCGTGGGAGCTCGGTGGCCGGCCAGGCCAGGGGCTGCAGGCGGCTGTGGCGGCCGTGGCCGGCGGCTGCAGGGCCAGCCGCGGCCTTCGTAGGAGGAAACGGCCGCAGTCGGGGGCAGCGTGTCTTGCCGGGTGGCCCCGGGCCACATGGAGGTTCGTCGGCGCCAAGGAAGGTAAGTGAGGCTTTTATATTTAGGGTGGGTGGGTGATTTATTTGTGTTTTGTGTGGGTGGTTGTACTTTTATTTAATTTTTATTTTATTTATTTATTTATTTTATTTCTTTAAGTTATTTACGGGTCTGTGTGCGTGTTTATTTTTTTTTATTTTTATTTTATTTTTGGCCTTGCCCACAACGTCATGATGTCATGAAGTTGGCTCCGCCCATGACATCATGACGTCATGACATTGGCCACGCCCATGATGTCAATGATGTCATGGCATGGTAGTAGAATTTTTGACATCCCATCACTGGTGAGGTGCCTTCGCTGTTTGGGGGAAAATCATCCGGTGCAGTCTTGTTTCGTCTGCAAAGGGTTCTCCAAGGTGGCTCTGAAGAACTGGAAAAACTGCTTCCAAGTCTACCTCATGGAGGCCGCGCTGGCACCTCAGCCTTCCTGGCCCTGGGAATTTCCCACTGCTTCAACCTCCTCTTCTTCTGCCTCTCCGCGGCTCACCACTGCGGAACTGTTTAAGAAGAAGGAGGAGGAGAAGCATAAGGAGGGAAAGAAGGAGAAGAAGAAGCACCGTTCTTCTTCGGCGTATCTCTCTCCAACTCCGTGCCTGACGCAGCCGTCTCCGCCTTGATCGCCGGCCTTCGCTGTCATCAGGGCCGCGATCTCCCCGGGCAGTTTGTCAATGGCTTCTCTGGTCGTCATCTCCCCGGAGAAAGCCCCGAGTCTTCCGCCTCATCCCAATACTCTGCCACCTCCGCCGCCACGGAGAATCGCATCGCTGTCGGCCTCTTCTGCTGCTCCGGCTACCGAGCCGTCCATCCAGTGAACCTCATCACTCAACTTCTGGAGGTGATGATGCAGAAGGTGGTCGAACAGTTCAGGGCCCCTCAGCCTCAATCGTTGGCTGCTCCGGAGGCACCACCACTCCGTGAGGAGGGCCCTGCTCCGTCGAAGAGGCACCGCACGAAGTCGGCACGGTCGGAGGTCTCTCTCCCTCCACAACCGTTGCCTTTGCCGGGGACCGATCTGAGCTCAGCCAGGCCATACTGGTCTGACTCAGACCCTGAGGCTTTCTTCTCACCTCCCACTGTCTCGGGACAGTCAGAAGTCTCCGATGATTTGTCGGATGAGGAGGATTAGTTGCCACCCATTGACGCCGATAAGTCACCGGACGACCACATCGGCAGTTCTCACGGATCCCAACCTGAGGATCAGAGAACATTCACTGCACTGATCACCCGCCTTGGATCCACGCTCGGGATCAAGGCGGAGGCTCCTCCACAGGAGTGTGACGACGTGGTGTGCGGCATGGAGGACAAGAAGGAGTTGGTCCCCGTCCATCTGGGCCTTCTCCCGAAGATCTCCAAGGCCGCCAAGGAAGTGTGGCAGAAGCCCGTCTCGGTCCACTCCGTGTCCAATCGGGTGGACAGGATGTATAGACTTCTGGGAGACAATGCCAACTTCCTCCACGTCCACCCGGTGCCCAACTTGCGGGTCGTGAAGGGGGCCCAGCACTGGACTCCGACCAGCAGCACACCCATCCCTTCCTCCAAGGAAGGTAAGAAACTGGACTCTCTGGGCAGGAAGGTGTACGCCAACGCCTCCCTGTCCTTCCGGGCTGCCAACTATGCCATGGCCATGGGTGGCTACAATTGTCGACTGTGGGAGAAGGTTGAGTCCTTTAAGGGGAAGCTGCCGGAAGAGCTCCGTGCTGAGTTCGGATCACTCTGCCAGGAAGGGAACCACCTGGCACTCCAACAGATCCGAACTGGGCGGCACATCACTGAATTGGAGGCGAAGAATCTCACCTCGACGATTCAGATCTGCCGGCACTCCTGGCTGTGGTCAGCTGATCTCCAAGATGAAGTTAAAAAGCTCATCGAGGAGATGCCATTCGATGGCGAGGGCCTTTTTGCAAGGGACACAGACTCCTCCTTGGGGGGGGGGGGTTGCAAAAGGACATGACGACCATTTCCAAGCTTCGTCTCCCACACCGAGGGTCGGTTCGGTTCCAGTCGGACCAGCCCCAGACTTCGTATCAAGGTCAGTCCTACCAGCCTCGTCAACAACAACAACAGAGGCAGCAGGACTACCCTCAGCAGTACAGACTGTACCAACAGTTGTCCCGGCCGCGTTACCAGCAATGCCAACAGTCTGGTAAGCAGGCCGACCGGAGGAGCAAACAACGTGTTTGACTCCCCGGTGACTGAGGACTCTCCTGCTCCTCTCCCTTACCGTCCCCTGTGGAACTTTCTGTCAGTGTGGTCCACCATCACCACAGACAAGTGGGTTTTAGCCATCTTAGACTCTGGCTACGCGATCGAGTTCAAGAGATGCCCTACTGTCGGACGGATTCCTGTCACCGATCCATCTCCACCGCTCCGGGAGGAACTGTCAGCTCTCCTGGAGAAGGGCGTCATAGAGCCGGTCTCACCGTCAGAGTCTCATGACTGGTTCTTCTCCCAGTACTTCATTGTGGACAAGAAGGATGGAGGTTTCCGCCCCATCTTGGGCCTTCACCTTCTCAACAAGCATATCGACACGAGGAAGTTCCGGATGGTAACCCTCCAATCCATCCTCCCACTGATCAACCACGGGGACTGGTTCACCGTCATCGACCTGAAGGATGCGTACTTCCACATATCCATCAGGAAGGAACACCGCCGCTTCCTCCGCTTCCAGGTGGGCAGCGATGTTTACCAGTACAAGTGTCTACCGTTCGGTCTTTCCACTGCTCCAAGGGTATTCATGAACTGCATGGCGCTGGTGGCCACCCATCTTTGGCTGCAGGGGATCCAGGTGTTCCCATACATCAACGACTGGTTGGTTTGCTCCCCGACCAAACAGAGGGTCATGGACAATGTCTCTTATTGCCTGGCCCTCATGGAGAGCCTCGGTCTGAGGGTCAACTACAAAAGGTCCCAGTTGGCCCCAAGTCAAAGCATCATGTACATCGGAGTGGTACTGGACTCACTTGCTCTGCGAGCCTACGGTCCTCCAAAACGTCTGCTCAACATCCGTGCGGTGGTGGCACGGATCCAGGGCAGGCGTCGCATCCGCGCCAGGGACACTCTCTGCTTGCTCGGACTCATGGCGTTGACCACGGCGGTGGTCTCTCACGCCAAACTCAAGATGCGGTCCCTCCAGCCTTGGTTCCTCGTCTCGTTAGACCTCGTCAACGACCATCCCAGGAAGTGGCTCACTCCCACTCCCGAGTTATGGGACCAACTGAACTGGTGGGTGCTGGATCGCAACGTTGCCGTGGGGAAGCTTTTTGCTCTTCCTCCGCCTATGGTTCAGATAATCACCGATGCGAGCACTCATGGATGGGGAGCGTGCTGCGTCAGTCTACGGATCCATGGGGTTTGGACTCCCGCGGAAGCCAGGCACGACATCAACCTCCTTGAACTCTTGGCTGTGTGGAAGGCGATGCGGTCTTTCAGACTTTCCATTGCAGGCCGCGTGGTGCAGGTCGCCTCAGACAACACCACGACCTTGGCCTATCAACAAGCAGGGAGGGACAAAGTCTCTCTCCCTTCTTCATCTTGCTGTGATGGTCTGGGAATGGTGCCTAAAGGTGCACATCTTCCTGATCGGTGTCCACATCCAGGGGACCCTGAACACGGCTGCGGACTTTCTCAGCCGCAAAGGGACGGCAATGCACGAGTGGGAGCTGGACGGATCGGTGTTCGACAAGCTTTGCCGCCATACTGGACGGGGATCGGTCACGGATCGGAAGGGGATGCCTTAATGGTTCCGTGGCATCAGGACTTCCTTTACATGTTCCCACCGATCCCTCTCATCCAATGGGTCCTCGTACGGATCCGTGCGGAGAGTGCATAGACGATTCTCATCGCCCCTTCCTGGCCACACCAGCCGTGGTTCCGTCTGCTGCAGGCTCTGGCGTCGGATTCCCTTCGCCTGCCCACCGATCCGAACCTCCTCCACATGGGGGATGGTCGGGTTCTACACTCGGAGTTGTCCAATCTACATCTGATGGCCTGGCTTATCCGCCCGACCTAGCACGGAACCTTGACATGTCTCGTAAGCCTTCCATGCGGAGGTCCTATGAATCCAAGTACCGTCGTTTCATTGACTTTTTAGCATCTAGCAACCGTACCGTTGCCTCTGCATCTCTGCAGGATGTCATGTCCTACCTCCTGCATCTGGCTGAGTCAGGATCTGTGCATTTGTCTTTGAAAGTCCATCTTGCTCCAGTGGTTGCCCATGCTCCACCTTCCTCTGCGTTGTCCTCTGCCTTCAGAGACAAGACTGTAAAACAGTTTCTTCAGGGCTTCCACAATGCTTATCCACCTGTCAAGGTACCACTGCCTCAGTGGTCCCTCACTATTGTTCTCACCGCGCTTACGAAGGCGCCCTTTGAACCTATGGCCACAGTGGACATCAAACTTGTTTCATGGAAGACTGCATTCCTAGTAGCCATTACTTCTGCCCAAAGGGCAGGTGAACTTGCAGCCCTGAGGTCTGATCCTCCTTTTCTGAAGTTCTACCCTGACAGGGTTGTGTTGTACCCGGACCTTTCTTTCCTCCCGAAGGTCCTCACTGAGTTTCATCTGGCCCAATCCATCACGCTACCTGCATTCTTCCCGCATCCATCATCTCCATAAGAGAGAGTGTGGCACTCCCTGGATGTCCGGACGGCCTTGTTGTTTTACACCCAAAGAACTGCGTCCTTTAGGAGAGCAAAGCACCTATTTTTTGCTTATGGTGGCAAGTCATGTGGCCAACCTTTGTCTGCTCAGAGACTATCCAAATGGATTTCGGGTACCATTTACCTGGCCTATGAGCTGTCATCGCTGCCACCTCCGCCTCATGTCCAGGCTCATTCTACCAGGACTTTGGCCTCTTCTACTGCCTTCCTGAAAGGCATCCCTATGGAGGACATCTGCAAGGCTGCTACTTGGTCCAGGTCCTCCACGTTCATCATTCACTATAGAGTGGATACCAGGTCTGCTGCTGACATCAGACGTGGTAGAGCCATCCTGACGCCTGGTCTTCGATCCTCTTCGGTGATGACCACCCATCCCTGATTGACTTCACTCTCCTTCATCTCATCTTGCCAGCTGTCCACCATCCAAGTAAGTGAGCTTGCTAGTCACCCATTAGTGTGCATTCCCAAACACCACGAAGGAGAAAGACAGGTTGTACTTACCAATAACTGTCGTTCTCCGAGTATGTTGTTTGGGAATTCACACAACCCACCCAACCTCCCCTCTAAACTGCCAGGCTGAGATGGCTCTGGGCCTAGCGGGCAGCTTTAGTATTGAACTGAGGGAAAGAGCGTGAAATGGCGCCAGAGACGGGTGGGGATGGTGGGCGGTCCTAACTTCAAAACTTTTATCCAATCAGCTTTTCAGCTCCGACTTTGGCTCAGTGCAGGCGCAGAACCCATTAGTGTGAATTCCCAAACAACATACTCGGAGAACGACAGTTATTGGTAAGTACAACTTGTCTTTCTCAACCTATGCCTGTGGGCTGAACCCAGCCTGTGGCACCATTTAATGTGGCCTGCCGCTGCCAGAAGTGGAAGTTGACTGTTTACATCAGCCATAAATCCACTCACTTCCGCTTCGAGTGTGTGTGGTCCAGCCAGCTGTCCAGGAGGCATGGTCAGGCCTGTGGCATAAAAAGGTTGGGAACCCTTGGGTTAAACTGTCTGCCCCCTAACACACCACTACATTATCATTCCCTTTGCCAGCAGTCTGTACCCACACACTGGGCCCATGCCCCCTCCCCCCGGCATTGCCCTGACACTCTCTGCATGGCCTCGGGCTAGAGTGAATGTAGGCGGTTTACCAGCTGACTGTTTGATGAAGCAAATCAACCAGTCCATGTAGTACTTAAGTAAAACGCATCATTAGAGTATGGTAGCTATGCCAATCCAGGACACCAGATTCCCACTACCCAGCACAGCTTACCAGAGACAACTCACCAGAGACAATGGTTCTGGGTTCCAAACATTGTTTTATTAATGTGCAGTTAGTAAGTTCAAAAGCTTATAGCAGAAGAACATGATTTGCAAACTAGCCATCCCATACACATGAAAATAAAAACCTCTCTAGCTCTCATTATTTGGCCTGGTTATATCTAAATAAGGAACTACATTTTGATGGTTTTTCTACTCACATTTCCATCCAATGTAAAGCAGTCCTACACTCCCATGGCATCTCTAAGCCTTGCTAAAAGAAACATGGTTAAAACCTCCCAATCTCTCTATCAGAAACACATTTTTCACATCTGGCCCTCCCTCTGAAGGATTCCAGCCAATTACCACATAGCATTAGATGTCTGTTAAACTAAGTTCCATTCTCACAGAACACAGCATATTTTGACTAGGGTTTTATTTTTCCCAGCTACCACTTTTGAAGGTCAAACACCTTTCCTCTGGTGTGAACAACATTCAGAAATCTACTTTACTGTTTTAAAAAGCAAGGACCCCATTTATTTATTTATTTTGCATTACAGTGACTCTTTGGTAGTTAACAATATGTGGAATATGAGACAAAACAATTGGGATGTTACTGGGATTTATACTTTTTTTCTCCAGTATGAATACTGATGGCTGCCAAGGTGTGAATTCTGAACAAATGGTTTCCCAAATTCTAAGCATTTGTACAGTTTCTCTCCAGTATGAACCCCACTATGCTTCATAAGCTGGGAGCTCTGACCAAAATATTTTGAACACTCATGGCATTATTATTGTTTCTCTCTGGTGTGGACCTTCTTGGGACTCAGGTGCTCTGCTCTCTCACCTAAATATTTCCAACATTCCTGGCATTTCTATAGTTTCCTCTCCTGTGTAGACTCTCTTATGCTCCACTAGTAATGAATTCCGAATAAAACATTTCCCACAATATTGGCATTTGTACAGTGTCTCACCTGTGTGGACTCTGTTATGACTCAGAAGGTGTGATTTCTGAGCAAAATATTTCCCACACTCCGCGCATTTGTATGGTTTCTCTTGTGTGTGGACTCTGTTATGAATCAGAAGGTATGATTTCTGAGCAAAACATTTCCCACACTCCTGGCATTTATATGGTTTCTTTCCTGTGTGGACTCTTTTATGACGCACAAGTGATTTTTAAAAATGAGAAAACATTTCTCACACTCTTGGCATTTGTACAGATTCTTTCCTGAGTGGACTCTTTTATGGCTCACAAGTTGTGAATTACAGTCAAAATATTTCCCACACACCTGGCATTTGAATGATTCCTGTGTGGACTCTTTTATGATGCACAAGTGATGAAAGCTGAGTAACATTCCCCACACACCTCACATTTGTATGGTTTCTCTCCTATGTGGACTCTATTATGACTCAGTAGGGATGATTTCTGAGTAAAATATTTCCCACATTCCTGGCATTTGTATCGTTTCTCTCCTGTATGGATTCTCTTATGCTCGCACTAGTATTGAATGCTGAAGAAAACATTTCCCACTATCATGGCATTTGTACAGTGCTTTTCCATTATGGACTCTTATGAGTCAGTAAAAGAGAATTCCTAGTAAAACATTTCCCATACTCAAGGCATTTGTATGGTTTCTCTTCAGTATGGATTCTCTTATGACTCACAAGTACTGAGTAAAGTGCAAAACATTTCCCACACTCCTGGCATTTATATGGTTCTTCTCCTGTGTGGACTCTTTTATGACGCACAAGTGATGAAAAATTAAATAAACATTTCTCACACTTTTGGCATTTGTATAGATTCTCTCCTGTATGGACTCTTATATGACTCACAAGTTGTGAATTACAGTCAAAATATTTCCCACACTCCTGGCATTTGTATGATTTCTCTCCTGTATGGACTCTTTTATGACGCACAAGTGATGAAAGCTGAGAGAAACATTTCCCACACTCCTCACATTTGTATGGTTTCTCTCCCGTGTGGACTTTCTTATGTCTCAGAAGGTTTGATTTCTGAGTAAAATATTTTCCACACTCCGAGCATTTGTAAGGTTTCTCTCCTGTGTGGATTCTACTATGACTTAGTAGGCATGATTTCTTAGTAAAACATTTCCCACACTCCTGGCATTTGTATGGTTTTTCTCCTGTGTGGCGTGTCTTATGTTTCACAAGATGAGCATACTGGACAAAATTTTTCCCACACTCCTGGCATTTGTATGGCTTTTCTTGTGTGTGGACTCTGTTATGACGCAGAAGGTATGATTTCTGAGCAAAATATTTCCCACACTCGGGGCATTTGTATGGTTTCTCTCCAGTATGGAGTTGCATATGGGTCACAAGTTGTGAATTCTGGGTAAAATATTTCCCACACTCCTGGCATCTGTACAGTTTCTCTCCTGTGTGGACTCTTTTATGACGCAGAAGGTATGATTTATGAGCAAAATATTTCCCACACTCGGGGCATTTGTATGATTTCTCTCCTGTGTGGCGTGTCTTATGTTTCACAAGATGTGAATTCTGGACAAAATATTTCCCACACTCCTGGCATCTGTATGGTTTCTCTCCTGTGTGGACTCTCTTATGATTCAGAAGGTGTGTTTTTTGAGTAAAAGATTTCCCACACTCGAGGCATTTGTACGGTTTCTCTCCTGTGTGGACTATCATATGCCTCACAAGAGACTGTTTAATAGTAAAACATTTCCCACATTCCTGGCATTTGTTTGGTTTCTCGCCTGTGTGAACTCTCTTATGATATACAAGCTGTGAGTGGTAGACAAAAATTTTCCCACACTCCTGGCATTTGTTCAATGTCTGTCCTCGGTGGATTCTCTTATGACACAAAAAGCGTGCTTTCTGAGTAAAACATTCCCCACACTCCTGGCATTTGTATGGATTCTTTCCAGTGTGGACTCTTTGATTGCCTTCTAACTGTTTCCTAGATGCTTCACTTTCAAAGTGCATCTTTCCAGAGTGAAACTTTTTGTGAAGCATGAGTTTTATCTTCATGGCAAAATGTTTTCCACACACACTGCATTCATGGGGCTTCTCCAAGATACAGCTTTCTTCTTCCATATAGGTTCTCTGGTGTTCAGCAAACTCCAATTTGTGCAGAAAACTCTTCCCATATTTGAGACATTTATTTCTCTCCCTCCAGTTCTCTTCTAGGATGGATGGTACATGCAGAGAAGATCGAATTGAAAGGACGAAGAGATCTATAGGGGGGAAAAGAAGCTTTGCTGAAGAAATGTATTTTGATGCTTTTCAGAAAGAAATCAGTTAGTGTTTTAACTGCCAAATACTGTTTGTCATTGCCCCTTCCCACCATTTTTCTCCAATGCTTTCTTTCATTGATACATGGTACTTCAGATTGTACAATTGTTTAGGGTACATATCAAGGCATTTTAATTTCATGCAATATTTTAATGAGTCTAACAGGGCCTTTAAATATTTTTCCTACTAGGCCCAGTTCTTATGTTACTTTAGCTTAAAAAGCCTCAAGAAGCTTTAGAACTAGATACAGAACTGTGAAAAGGAGAGCAGTGAGGGTCAGGTAAAAGCCGCCCTTGTTTGAAAGCCAGTCGCACCCGACTCTAGGGTTCAGTGCTCATTTCTGTTTATAGCTAAAGAGCCAGGACTATCAGTATCTGCAGACATTTCCATGGACATTTGGTAGGCATGAGTAGACACCAGAGTGCAAAGAATTCTGTTTATCTTCCCACCGAAGTGGTACCTATTTATCTACTTGCAATTTCTTGCTTTCTAACTGCTAGGTTGGCAAGAGCTGGGACAGGCAATAGGTGCTCACTCCATCATGCAGCACTCAGGTCTCGAACTGCTGACCTGCCAACCTTCCAGTCATCAAGTTCAGCAGTCCCAATGAGGGTCAAGGAGTAACCTAAAGGGCAACACACCTCTGGGCAGTTTCAAAATTTGTAATCCAAAACTAGGTGCAGAAAAACAGTTTTGCCACCTTTTTGTTCTTATTCCTCTCCAGGATAAAGATCCACCATTCTCTCAATTTCCCTCAAAATAACATTTTGTTTTCAGGCTCTTGACTGGACATGTTTCAACTTCTTATTGTCCTTCTTAAAAGTTGACAATCCAGAACTCAGCATTCCAGGCAAACTCTCTAACTAAAGCATGACACAGGCTTTTCTCCAATCATCTGGACTTGATATTTCTAAGGATTCATATTAGTCCTACTGCTGCTATTCTCACAGCTCTGGCTCATGCTTAGCTTTTGAGCAACTAAGAATTTGACATCAAGAGCTTGGAAAAACAGGGGGGGGGAGGCTTTATGTGTTTCATTAAACTCCACATCGATTTTGCTACTGGGAATAACACATGTGATTTACATGATATCGACTGTCCTGATTCCAAATCTGAACTCAGAATTAGCCTATCATGTACAGATTTTAAGGTGTGCTATAGCTGTTGAAATGGTTGGTAATTGGGTAGTGTATTTTTACATGGGAACATTATAAAAGTTGAAGCTGCTACTATCCCTGCTGCTGCATCAGCTGAATGGCACCCCCTGCTGGCATGGATGTTCCAGTAGCGGCTGGGCATGTCTGGGCAGGTCCATGAGCTGACATCAGAAATAGGTATACAGTAATACCCCGGATAACGTTATGATGTGGTTCCACAAGTCATGACGTAATCCGATTTTTAGCGTTGTCCAATGCATGCCTCGAACAACGCTAAAAAAAAAGCCCTGACTTTAGACGTGTTTTTTTTAAACAAAGGTTTGAAATGTTGATGCACTGAAATCTTAATCGGTGCCGTTATGAAAACTAAGATATCTGGAATTTTTTCCGGATTTTTTGGACCACCGGAAGGGGTCCCGCAACGCACTTGTAGTTACGCCCTTTGGGACCTGACGGTATTCAATTAATAACGCGGTAACTATCCACTTTAGAGACTTTTTGCATAGAACAAAAGTTGTCGGGAATGGTCCATGACTCTAAAATTTTTTGGAGCAGTCAAAATCTGAAATTTTGAAAAATGTACCGATTAAGATTTCAGCGCATCAACATTTCGAACCTTCGTTAAAAAAAACAACGTCTACCCTGACTTCAGGGACAAACCGCTTTAAAGGCTCATGGACCTCATGGCAGGGAAAGAAAGAGACATCCCTGCCTTTAAAGCCACCTCCCACCGCTGTGACTGCAGTAGGATCGGGGAAAGCCGACTCTACTGCAGTCTTCCCTCCCTGCTTACCTCCGAGCCAGGCTTCACCAGCTGATCGCTCGAGGCTTGTGTTTTTTAAACTACAGGGAAGGGGGAAAGAGAGAAATGTGATTGGTTCTCTAGAGAACCAATCACCTCTCTCTCTTTCCCCCTCCCTGTTGTTTCAATGCAGGAAGGGAACGAAAAAAACACAAGCCTAGCGTCTTTAAACTATAGGGAGAGGCTGGCTTCCCCCCCTTCCTGTATTCAAGCCTCTCTCTCCCTGTAGAGGAAAAAAGACGCAAGGTTTGTGTTTTTTTCGTTCCCTTCCTGCATTGAAACAACAGGGAGGGGAAAAGAGAGGTGATTGGTTCTCTAGAGAACCAATTCCATTTCTCTTTCCCCCTTCCCTGTAGTTTAAAAAACACAAGCCTTGAGCGATCAGCTGGTAAAGCCTGGCTTGGAGGTAAGCAGGGAGGGAAGACTGCAGTAGAGTCGTCTTTCCCTGATCCTACTGCATTCACAGCGGTGGGGGGGTGGGGATTCCCCAAAGTGCTGGGGGTGGGGGGGGGAAGGAGGGAAGTGGCAGGGAGAGGAGCTTTGGCCTCCTTTACTTCTTTATTATGATGCATCGGATAATGCAAAAAAGAACGTTCTCCGGTGGAAATCTTCCCCCAAAATTTGTCGTCGTTATGCGGTTTTAGTGTTATCCGGTGCATTCGTTATCCGGGGTATTACTGTGTAAGGCGAGATGAACCAAGGGCTTGTCTCTAGTGCGAAACCATCTTGTTTGATTGTACAGCTAGGCCATAGTGAGTCTGTTTTGAGCTAAAGATGAGTAGGCATAGCTGTGTTAATAAACCGGACCATTTTTGCAACATTTGTGGCAAATATACCCTGCACAATGCAAGAACCTAACCAATAGGGTGAGATTTGCTAACTTAAGATCCTGAAGTCCTAGGCAGAATTGGACTTCAGGCTTATATTAAACGTACTTGATTTAATATAGGACACATGGATTAGACAAGGGATTCTCAACCTGTGGCCCATGGGTGGGATGTGGCCAACAGCACCTTTCATGTGGCCCCCACTGCCTCCACCACATCAAGAAGTGCCATGTGGTGGAGCAAGGGCAAAATGGCCGCCCAGCCCCCGAAGCTGTCTGAGGGAGCGTAGCCCAGTGCCTGGCTTTAAAAGGTTGACAACTCCTGGGTTAGACCAAGTAGCAGACAATATTTATTTTTTTGTGATGCAGCATTATCAGTTATCTCAAAAGTCTAATCTGTCTCCCTGTTTACTGGAGGCAGTTTCTTAGGTGTTAAGTTATTACATAATCACTAAAACTGAAAGTACAGAAATATGAACAGTCAAACAAGAGGGAGGTGATTCTACATAACCAAAAGCTTGGAATGTCCATATATTTTGAGAGGTCTAAATAAATATCTATATTTATTTTTTCTTTAAACCAGAAAATGGCACATCCTTAAAAGTCCTTGTCCTGGGCAGTTAGCTGACTGATTCATCACAGGATCACCAGGGAGCTTATTAACAAATGCTACACCAATTAAGTTGTCAGGATCAATCCCACATTCCTATTGAGAGCTGGACCTCTCCAAAATTCTCTACAACTCAGTAAAATCCAAATGCTGCTGCTTTTCTAATTGCTTGTCATAATTACAATAATACCGTAAAACACTAACAACATTCAAGAACAGAGTGGGCCTTACCAAGAGAGGATGCAGTTTGCCAGTTCTCCTCCATGACTTCCTGGTGGAGAGCCCTCTGGTCAGGATCCAGCAGTGCCCACTCCTCCTGCATGAAGAACACGGTCACTTCATCAAAGGTCACTCGACTCTAAATGAAAAAGAAAGCAGGGTTTCCTCGTATGTTTGATGAAGATAACTTCTTAAAGCCAGAAGAACAAATAAAGAGGAGTGGATGGGAAGACAAGTTTACCAAGGTTTGCTTCTCACCGGGACTAGGTCCTCCCTCTAGGAAAAAAGAGACCTATGAATCCCAGAGGCAGGGACAGAACTAACGGTGGACTTCCTGTCTTGGGATCTTCCTAGAGGCATCTAGAACAGGGGTTCTCAACCTACAGCCCAGGGGGCAGATGCGGCCTACGACAACATTTCATGTGGCCCCCCATCGCCTCTGCCACACCCAGAAGTGCCATGCATGGTAGGCAGAGCAAACTGGCTGTCCAGCCCCCGAACCTGTCTGAGGGAGTGTGACCTGACCCTCGGCTTGAAAAGGTTCAGAACTCCCGATCTAGAGTGCTTCTCTGAGGACCAGGATGCCAGAAATGATTGACTTTGGACTGATCAAGTATGGCTCCTCTTACAATCTAATCTCTCATTTAAAAAAAAACAGTATCAGAGAAATCTTTTCAGAACAAGCAACAAAGGAAGAGGAAATAATCCTTCCTGTCCTCATATTCAGTTCTGAAAAATCTCAGACTCCTCAGACTATTCTCCAAAATAAAAGGGAAATTCAATTCTTCCCTGTTTACAACAGCCATGTAGAATAGGTACTGATATTTTTTTTCCAAAAGGAATGAGTAGAACAGGGGTTCTCATCCTTTTAAAGCTGGGGGCCAGATCACACCCCCTCAGACTGTTTGCAGGCTGGACTAGTGTCCCGCTGAGCCCACCACACCCCAAAAATAGCCTCCCCACACCACTCCCCTACTTAACAGCCTAGACTCAAGGAGCTATGTGGAGTGGGTGAAAGACACCCACCCCCCGGTAGCCACTGGGAACACAGCCTCAGCCGCCAGGAATGTCTCGATGGCTGCTGGAAACACGTCAGTGGGTGCAGGGAATGCGTCAGAGTCAGCCCAACCCCCAGCAGCAACCTGGAACACATCCATAGCTGCTGGCAATGCCTCCGTGGCTGCGGAGAGTTTTTGGGTGCCTGCTGACACATTTCCAGTGCCCGCTGATGTACTTCCAGTGGCAGCAGATACGTTTCCAGCAGTTTCAGACGATTCCGGCAGCAGAAGAAATGGCGGCTAGAGCGAGGGCCAGTTGATTTGGCGCCATGGGCTGGATCCGGTTCATGGGCCATAGGTTGCGAATCCCTGGACTAGAATGATTCATGGCTAAAACAGTTGAACACAAAGGGATTCAAATCAGCAAGGTGTCTTTTAACTCTATTGTTCATACCTGATCTGATTCTGCTCCATCACAAGGAAAAGGTAAAGGAACACTGGTTGCTGACATCCTTTCAGTTCCTGAGGGAGATATAAAAGGAGCAGGAAGACAGTTGTTTCAGTTTGTTTCAGAATAAGACCATGATTCTAAAACTGCTAACTAAAAAGTAAATCTTGGTACACAAGAAAATTTACATCCTAGTAAAGCACGTTGGTTCCCATCCAAAAAAGAGACTCTTCAGGAAAGCTTGTGTAACTGAAATTCCAGGAGGGAATGGTATTTTTTAACTTACTGCTTCCAATCTCTCTTCCAAATTTAAATATGGCTCAGCTACTGAAAAACTTTTATTTAGTCAGCCACTATAACCATGATGGCTAACCTTGGCACTCCAGGTATTCAGTTCCCAGAAGCCCTGATCAGCAGGAGTGCTGACTCAGGTTTCTGGTAACTGAAATCCAAGAACACCTGGAATGCCAAGGTTCGCCATCACTGCATTATAACAACCTTTTTTTAGCTGGCCTAATGGATGGATTGCCTGATCTAGTAGCAGAGGTTCTGGATTCCTTTAAATCTTCCCCATGCTTCTAATTCTCAAGTGTAGAAATTAAGCAAAACCTTTGAGTTAGAAACTAAGTTGGGGGAAAGGGAAGAACAGTGAGGGTCTGGAGCAGTGATGCGAACATTGACACTCCAGGTGGTTCTTGGATGTCAATTATCAGAAGCCGAAGTCTGGACTCCTGCTGATCAAGGCTTCTGGGAATTGAAGTTCAAGAACAGCTGGAGTGCCAAGGTTTGCCATCACTGGCTCTGGAGGGAGCCAAAGAGGGACAACACAACTACTGTATGTGGAGTTTAAAAATATGTAATCTGAAACCACTGGTTGGAATTCTACCTCTGGAGCAACAGGAAAAATGCCTGTTCCACGTTCTGTGTTTCAACCCAAACTTTGAGATCCCCTTTCAATCTATTCAAGAATAAATATCCATAACTCCCTTAATCTCTCTACATGTTTAGTTTTAGACTCTTTAGTGGCTGTCCCTTCTGAACATATTCTACCTCATTATCTTATTGCAATAGTGTTAAAACAGAATCACATCATTCAAGAAAAGAGGGGCTCTTACCTAGAGAGAACAAAGTTCTCCAGTTCTCCTCCATGACTTCCCAGTGCAGGGCTCTCTGGTCAGGATCCAGTAGTAACCACTCCTCCTGGGTGAAGTACACCACCACCTCCTCAAAGGTCATTGGATTCTAAATGAAAAAGGAAGCAGAGACTCATAGTTTTTGAAAGAAATCCTACAAAATTGAAAAGAATAATTTAGGAGAAACAGCTGGGTCTTAAACCTTCAATTTTTAACTGTTAAAAACCTGTTGGAGGACAGAATTACTAAGAACTACTAGTCATTTAAGCTATTTGTTCCCTCCAGAAAGAGAAGCCATGGAATCCTCATTATTGTGGAATGATCAGGGAGGGAGGAAGGGCTACTGGTGGCCTTCCTGGTATGGGAATTTTCTGGTGGCATCCAGAAAGAGGTTAGATTTCCTTCATCTTTAGTCTAATCCAGCGTGACACCACTTATACTCTTAAGGTGTTCCCCAAGTGGTGAAAATATGGATTTTTGTTTCTTTGTGAAAAACGAAATGGCAGAATAATTCAGGATTTAAAAGGTTAAACAGAAAAACACATATCTTTTAACCTTTTTCTTCATACCTGAGTTGTTTCTGCTCCATCACAAGGAAGAGAAAATAGAATATTTGTTGCTGCCATCCTTCCAGCCCATGCAGAAGTCAACACAGGTAGTGCTACCCGATTCCCCCCAACTTGATTCTTTCCTGTGCACCTCAAAGGGCTGAGAAGCCAGTCCCTTAAATTCCTCTCAGAACAAGCTCATAATCCCAGGAATGCTAGTCAAAAACTAAAACCTTCAGCCCAAGAGGATTCACATCCTATTAAAAGGCACGGTTTCAAAGTGAAAAGCATGCTTACGTTTGGAAAAGGCGAGTCTTTCCAAAGTAAACTCTCAGAGCGTACAAAATGTGAGATGTCTTACTGAATAGAGGGATTTCTGCAAGAGTTCTTCAGTATTTCGATAATACAGTATTTTTATATTTAAACTGGAAGGCCGGGTTTCGGTACCCGAGTGCTGCACGACGGATTTTGGGGACATGAAAGGAGCCTCATTCGGGCGTCCCCTGAGCGGAGTTTCTCCAGCAAAAAAAAAAAATCCTTTCAACCCAGAATAATTTCTGACACGAAATTTATTTATTTAAACGTGTGTGTGTGTGTGGGGGGGCTTATTATCGCCCCCTCCCGCCAATTTATCCCTCCTTTCCCACCGCTCCAAATTTACAGCCCCAACCCACCCACCCCTCTCATGCAGCCCTGCTAAGAAGCGACCCTCCTTCCTCCGTAGGCGCAAACGGGGATCAGGCGCTCCCCAGACCCAAGAAAAGGAAGAGAAAACGGCCGTCCAGGGACCATTTTAGAAGAACCGACTTCGCCTCCAGAGGAAGAAAAGACAGGAAAGGACCTATTTGAAAAAGAAACACTTCCTTTGGCGGACCAATCGGTTCCTCCCCCCCCCAGGTTCTCCTGCTCTTCTAGGAATTCAAACTCGGTGCTCTTAACCCTGTCTTGCCAGACGGGTTCGCCTTATTCTTGTTCTGCCATATCCGAGTCCTAATATAGGCGGTCATCAGGGGTTGCGGAGGCTCAGTGGTTAAGAAAGCTCGCCTTGTTAGCTGGAAACCAAGCAAGGTCAGCAGTTCGAGACCTGGGTATGACCAGTAAATGGGATGTAACAGGTTCTCACCAGTTCTCCAGAACCGGTAGTAACTTTTCCCAATGTCCTGGAGAACCAGTAGCAGCTTTTTGGGGGAACCACCTTCGGGGCTTATCTTTTCACTGGTTCCCCCACTGTGCATGCGTGCCAAGCCCTTGGTGTGCATGCACGCCTACAGTGCCTGGCGCGAATGCACGGCCTCCTTGCTGTCCTCCGAAGTGGGGAGGAGGAAGAGAAGCTGCTAGCCTGAAGCTCCCTGGTTAGGACATTTTTCATTTGGGGGTATTGTACAAAGATTGCTGCCCAGTGGAATAGTATAACTTTAAGGCCCTCCATGTGTTTTGAACACAGGTGTCCATAATAGAGCCTCAAACTGATTGCCAGGCTGTGCATGCTTGGTCCATGTGCTCCTGTAACAGCCCAGCTGTGGCTGATTGGAGAATCTGCCCAGCAACACTAGGGTATAACTGTGGCCCTCTGGGAAGGGTCTATGGAGGAGGCTGTCTTACTGAAGACTAGGACCAAGCTACTGAGAGAGAGAGTCTCCAGTCAGAGACTGCTGAACGAGGGTCTGCTGTTGTTGAGAGCTTCTTCAATTGAGAAGAAAGAACTACTCAAGAATACCAGGACTCTTTGCATGCTCCTGGGATTGGAGCCAACAGAGGAATCCAAGCTGTCTACCTACTGTGGGGCTTGGAGAGAGAGAGACTGTTGTATATAGTCCTGTGTATGTATGTCTTCCCCTCACTGTAAGTAAAGCGCACCTTTCCACTGAAGGCATGTGTGTGTGTTAGTGCACTAAGGCTTTCGCTGCGTAAGAGCTTAAAAGTGCTACTCTGCTATCAAGCCACACATATCGCTAGGGGAATCCCTGACACTCCCTATAGCCTGCTCCCCAGGGTAAGTGACCCACCTTTGGATGTGATGTGTCTGTGTGTATTTTAATGTGTATTTAACACCTTTACCTATATTGACATACTACCACAGTTCCTAAAAAGGCCTGGTGGCCTGGCTTGGGGTTTTTAAGCAAAGTCTTGGAGTTACCTCATCAATAAGCTACACCTGTGCTGTTCCAATTGGAGAACCCTTAAGGAGATACAGCTGTTTTACATTTACATTAAGGCATATTATCCTAGAGAACTGGTTAGGCAAAGACTTAGTACCTGAAAAGTTGGAACGTGCCAAAATGAAGCCATCTTGTGGTGAGTTCATTCTGTAGTTCCTTCCATCTGACCTACTGTGAGAAAGATTAGCCAGAATAAGCTTTAAGCTCTGGTTTAAAAGCTCTGGTTGATTTGTGTTTGGGTTGGGGGGGGTGTATTTTAATGTATTTTTATTTAATTTATTTAGTGGTTTGTGTTGTGGGTGGGTTGAGGGGTGTGTGTGTGTGTGCTTATTTTTATTTTATTTTATAATTATTTTTTATTATTTTTCTTTGGCCCTGCCAATGACATCATAAAGTTAGCTCCGCCCACACTGTGATGACATCATGGTTGGGTAGTAAAAATCTTAACATCCCACCACTGTGCATGACAGTTTGAACGCCTGTCTCTGTCTCAGCTCCTGCCAGCCTAACAGTTCGAAAGGAAGAAATTGCAAATACCTGTACTTTACTGTAGATAAATAAGGACCACTTGGTGGGGGAAATATCTTGGGGACATGAAAAGAGCTTCATTTGGGCATCCCCTGAGCAGAGTTCTTCCAGCAAAAAGCCTTTCAACCCAGAATAATTTCTGACACAAAATTTTTATTTATTTATTTATTTATTTAGATTTATATCACCGCCCACTCGCCAGGGCAGCTCAGGGTGGTTTAAAGTCAGGGGGGGAAAACACACGCAGGACAAACAGCTAAAAAACATTCCTCCGCCCGGCCAGAGGTCGTTAGTCTTATCCTTCTCTGGGCAGGTAGGGCCCAGGATTAGGAAGTGAAAGCTTCCATCTAAAAACCTTAAAACTGTTAAAATGTAACATTAAAATCTAAAAACAGATTAAAAACACACCAGATGCTACAACTACTAATTTAAAAGTAGAGAAAGAGAGGGGGCTCAGCTCATCCAATGTGCTGGGATCATTATACCTTCCGTACCCCATAACTGTCCCGCCAGCCATGTTTTTAGATTCTTCCTAAAGGGCAGCAGCTCTGTCTGGAGACATAGCTCCATTGGCAGGAGGTTCCATAGGGCCGGAGCAGACACAGAGAAGGCCCTCCTTCTAGTGCCAGAGAGATGTGCTTCCCTGGCCGATGGAACAACTAGGGACTCTCTCTGGTCTGCTCTGGTGGGACGGGCAGATGTTCTTGGGGTGAGGCTGTCTCTTAAGTATCCTGGTCCACTACCATATAGGGATTTAAAGGTAATAACCAGCACCTTGAATTGCACCCAGAGGCAAACCGGCAACCAGTGCAGCTCCCGAAGAAGAGGCGAGGCGTGTGCGGTATGCCCACACCCCATCACAACCCGGGCAGCCACATTCTGGACCAGCTGAAGCCTCCGAATGGTCGTCAAGGGCAGCCCCATGTAGAGCACATTACAGTAATCAAGTCTGGAGGTGACCAGAGCGTGTGTGATCATGAGCAAGGAGCGGGCGTAACTGGCGAATCACACGAAGTGCAAAAGCCCTCTTAGCCACGACTGCCACCTGCTCTTCGAGCAGTAGTCGCGAGTCCAGGAGGACCCCCAAGTTATGCACCGGGTCTGTTTGGGGAAAAACTGCCCCATCCAGAACCAAAGATGGTAACTCCAGAGATAACGCAAGACCCCCGACACACAGCCACTCAGTCTTGCTGAAGCCCGTTGTCCCCCATCCAGACCCTCACAGCCTCCAGGCACCTGGAAAGGATTTCCACTGCATCGCTAGGGTCCCCACAGGCCGAGATATATAACTGGGTATCATCTGCATATTGATGATACCTCACCCCATGGGACCGGATGAACTCACCCAGTGGTTTCATGTAGATGTTAAATAGGAGAGGTGAGAGTACTGAGCCCTGAGGCACCCCATAGCAAAGGGTCCTTGGGCTGGACACCTCATCCTCCAACCACACCGACTGGGTCCGGCCCGTCAGAAATGAGGAAAACCAGGACAACACAGTGCCCTGGATCCCCAATCCTTGGAGCCTTTCCAGAAGGATACCATGGTCAACGGTATTGAATGCCGCTGAGAGGTCAAGAAGAGCCAGGACAGATGGATGGCCGCCATCCCACTCTCGCCAGAGATCATCCACCAGCACGACCAATGCAGTTTCGGTGCCATATCCGGGCCTGAATCCTGACTGGAAAGGGTCTAGATAATCTGCTTCATCCAAGACACCCTGTAATTGTCGCCCACTGCCTTTTCCAAAACTTTGCCCAAAAAAGGCAGGTTGGACACAGGCTGGTAGTTGGTAAGCACTGCGGGGTCGAGCGATGGTTTTTTCAGGAGGGGGCGCACTAGAACATGTTTTAAATTTGCTGGAAAGACCCCGTCCCATAATGATGAATTTATAATAGCTTCGACCCAACTGCCTATCACCGCCCTGGAAGTTTTAACCAAACAGGCAGGGCATGGATCTAATGCACAGGCAGTGGCACGAACAAATCCAAGGAGCCTGTCCACTTCCTCAGGGACAACTGATCACAGATATCCTGGCCAGGCTGCGCTCCATGGTGATCAGTCATGAATGAAGACTATCCTGAGAATATAATGCAGTGGCCTTTCATCTGTCATCCACATCACAATTTGACACCCATAGTACCACTGTTCTTGTTCCACTTTCTATTCTTGAGCCCTTTTGGCATGCAAAGTCCGCCCCAACCTTAGGCCAGTATTGATGAAGCTGCTGCCCTTCATCAAGATGGAGTCAAGTGGGATTTAATCCATTTGGGTACCATCACCCTTTTCTGTGGACTTCACCACCCATTAGTCCTCAGGGTGGTCAGGTTAGTTAACTGCTGTCTGATACTTACAGTTGAGTCACTGGCAGTAGGGTCTGCTCCAGTGGTGACTAACCTTGGCACTCCAGGTGTTTATTTATTTATAATTTACATTTATATAGCCGCCCACTCGCCACATCGTGGCGACTCAGGGCAGATTACATATTAAATATAGGACTACAAAAAAACAAGATAAGAGCGCCAAGGGGGGGATACAAAAGTTTGAACAATGGGGGCAAGGCATCCTTTGCTCCTTGCACCGCCAGGGCAGCAAAGGACAGCTATTCTTGGACTTAAATTCCCCAACACCCTGATCAACAGGAGGGCTAACTTGGATTTCTGGTAATTGAAGTCCAAGAACAGCTAGAGTGCCAAGGTTAGCCACCACTCGTCTACTTTATTCCCATAGCAGTATAACCTAGGCAGCTATGAGCAATATAACCTGGCCAGCCCTGAGTTTTGTCTGTTTGGGATCTGTGCAGTGGTGGGCTCCAACAAATTTTTTACTACTACACTGTGGGCGTGGTATGGTGGGCATGGCAAAGGGGAAAGCCCTTTGTTGCACCCTAATTAAGACTACAGTACTCACAACCTACTGATCGCAAAATTCAGACTTAGACTAAAGAAAATAGGGGAAACAATTAGGCCAGACAGATATGACCTAGACAACATCCCTAAGGAATACACAGTGGAGGTGTGGATAGATTCAATGGCTTGGACCAGATAGACAGAGTGCCAGAAAAATTATAGACAGAGATGCAGGACATCATGCAGAAGGCAGCAAGGAAAACCATACCAAAGGAAAAGAAGCATAAGAAAGCTAAGTGGTTGTCCGATGAGGCTCTTAAAATAGCAGAGGAAAGAATGGGACGCAAAAGGCAAAGGAGAAAGGAAAAACAATTACTTGAATACAGAATTTCAAAGAAAAGCAAGGAGATATAATGAAACCTACCTGAATGAACAGTGCAAAGAAATAGAAGAAAACAACACAAGAGGCAGGACTAGAGATCTTTTCAAAAAAATTGGGGAAATCAAGGGAACGTTTAAAGCAAAAATGACCATGATAAGGGACAAAGAGGGCAAGGAGATAGCTGATGCAGGAGAGATTAATAAAAGATGGAAAGAGTACACAGAGGAACTCTATAAAAAGGACCTCAACACTCCTGATAATAACAATGATGAGGACATTGAACTTGAGCCAGACATCCTAGCGAGTGAAGTCAGAAAGGCCCTAAAATGCACTGCAAACAACAAAGCCAGTGGAGATGATGGTATCAAAGTTGAACTTTTCAAAGCCCTAAAAGATGATGGAATCAAATTATTGCATTCTATATGCCAGCAGATTTGGAAAACACAACAATGGCCACAGGATTGGAAAAGATCAATATACGTTCCAATCCCCAAAAAGGGAAATTCCAAAGAATGTTCAAATTATCGAACAATTGCGCTCATCCCACACGCTAGCAAGGTGATGCTCAAGATAATACAGGATAGACTGCAGCAGCACGTAGAGAGAGAATTAGCAGAAGTGCAGGCGGGGTTCAGAAGAGACAGGGGGACTAGAGACCACATTGCCAACATACGTTGGATCATGGAAAAAACAAAGGAATATCAGAAACAAGTCTACTTCTGTTTTATTGACTACACTAAGGCCTTTGACTGTGTGGACCACAACAAAATGTGGCAAGTAATTAAAGAGATGGGAATACCAGAGCACCTTATATACCTCATGAGAAATCTGTACATGAATCAAGAAGCAACAGTTAGGACAGAATACGGAATGACAGAGTGGTTTGGAATAGGAAAAGGAGTAAGACAAGGCTGCATTTTGTCACCCTGCTTATTCAACTTATATACAGAGCAAATAATGTGCAATGCAGGGATGGAGGAATCAGAATTTGGGATCAAAATTGCTGGGAGAAACATCAACAATTTGAGATATGCAGATGATACCACCCTAATGGCAGAAAGTGAGGAGAACTTTAAAAAGCTGATTAGGTTGAAAGAAGAAAGTGCAAAAGCTGGCTTGAGACTCAATATAAAGAAGCAACAGCCCTCTCAGTCCCTGTGTGGGGAACTGATGGGGACTCCCATATTACAGTGACTGCCCGGAGGCTCTTGGTATGCTGTCCCTAAAGTTAACCCTTGTACCCCAGTAAGTTAGCCAGTGCCCATCCTTGATACAGTTCAAAGGTCTCCTGCTTTTGGGTCCGTGACTGTCTCAGGTAATGAGATTGCATAGTGGAGGGAAGTTGTTTGTTACACAGTTGAGTCATGAGACTGAATGCTAGGAGGTATGCATACATGTGTTAGACAATCAGGTAGAAGCCCACCCTAATATGACCCAATCACAGCCAATGTACGAGGCCTAACTAGCCAATGGTGATTTTCTATGTAAGTATTTCCTTATACATTATAACAATAAAAGGGGCTCGAATAGGAGTTCAAGCAGGAAGTTGTTCTCCACTGGATGGACTGTTGTGTGTATTTCATGAAGCTTCACCCCATACCCCCATCATTCACCCATATCCCTGGAAAATAGATGGGGAAGAAGTAGGAGCAGTGACAAATTTTACAAAGCTCACTGCAGATGGTGATTGCAGCCATGAAATAAAAAGACAACTGATTCTTGGGAGGCAAGCTATGAGAAACCTGTGGAACATAGTGAAAAGTAGAGACATAACATTGCAAACAAAAATTCGTATAGTCAAACAATGGTATTCCCTGTGGCAATGTATGGTTGTGAGAGCTGGACCATTAGGAAAGCTGAGCTGAGAAGAATATATGCTTTTGAGATGTGATGTTGGAGGAGAGTTTTGAGAGTCCCCTGGACAGCGAGGAGAACAAATAGGTCAATCTTAGAAGAAATTAACCCTGACTGCTTCTTAGAAGGTCAGATAGTAAAGATGAAGCTAAAGTACTTTGGACATCAAATGAGAAGAGAGGATTTGCTTGAGAAAGCCTTGATGCTGGGAAGGGTGGAGGGCAAAAGAAGAAGGGGGTGGCCCAAAATGAGATGGCTAGATGGTATTGTAGACACAATGGGCACAAAGCTGAGTGAGTTGAGGAGGATGGTGGAGGACAGAAGTGCCTGGCGGACAGTGGTCCATGGGGTTGCAAAGGGTTGGAATCGACTGCGCAACTGAACAACAAAACTTTATTTCAAAACTTGGGTGAGCGGGGAATTTGTGTACAGTTGTACCTGGCTTAAAGAGCATATGTGTTCTGCCCATCAGAACCACTGCCCTGGATGTAGACGGACTTCATGGCTGAAGAACCTGAGAGACTGGTGAGGCACGTCCTCAGAAGAACTGTCATGAGGAGTTAAGAACAGGAAGACTATCGCCATGGCGATAGCCTTCCTGTTTTTATCACCTCGGGATGGATACAGCACCTAAAGAAGAATCGATAGGGTTAAGCCCATAGAATTTGATTTCCTAGAAGGGAAGAGGAACCTTGGGAGGCGGGACCGAATTCTCCCTCAAAGGAAGTGCACTCATCCAAATAAGTCCCTCCCTGTCCGTATCCGTTTTTCTGAAGGGGGAGGAAATGGGGGGCCGCTCACAAAGGCTGCCTGCGCGGGCTCATGTCCTCCTCTTCTTCTAGGATCTGGGGGGCGCATCTTCCCCTTTTGTGCCCAGGAGGGAACGAGGTTCTTTCCCAGCAGGGCTCTCCTCTGAGAGGGGTGAGTGTAGGGAGGGGAAGGAGGGAGAAATGGGGCGAGAGGGGAAAGGGAACACCCCCCAAAAATTTTTTTAAATATAAAAATATTATTCTAAATGCTAAGGAAATCCTAAAGTGTAGTATTGCTAAGTGTTGCAGAATTTCCTCTGCTCAATAAGATGCTCTCACATCTTCTATCCTCTGGTAATTTCCTTTAGAAAGACTTCAGGGAAGCACATTTTTCACTTTGGCGGGGTGCCTTTTGCTGAGATGTGAATCCTCTTGGCCTTATGCATTGCTAGGATTATGATTTTGTTCTGACTGGAGTTGAAGGGACTGGCTTCTCACACTTTTGACTCTCCCGCAGGGGCTGAAAGGATGGCAGCAACAAATATTCCATCTTCTCTTCCTGGCAATGGAGCAGAAACAACTCAGGTATGAAGAAAAAGATTAAAAGAAACATTTAGCTGCCTCTACCTGTGTTGTTTGATGTCCTTCTAATCTGTCGTCCTTTTTTCTTTCTTAAAAAGTGTTATCTGCATTGTCCAGTGAATTTACCATACTGTATGTCAATTACACAAATTTTCTTATTTTCCCCCAAAAACTCATTAATTCAGGTGCTGGTTTATTCTAATCTTTCTTTGATGTTATCTCTCCACCTTCCTCAGGTTTTGCCTCCTGGTCTTTGTACTTCTTCTCTTTCTACTTCTCCTCTTTCCACATGGGACTTTCCCACATGATGGGAATAGCAATACAGTAATACCTCAGATAACGTTTACCTCGGGTAACGCTAAAATCACATAACGTTAAGTAATCTGGGGAGGAGAATTAGATCAAATAACATTAAGGTCCTATGGGATGGATCGGATAACAACTGCTAAACCTGTGCAATTACAATGTATTTCTATGGAGCTTTAACGTTATCCGATCCATCCCATAGGATTTTAACATGCATCGGATAACACTAAAAATCAGATAACACCAAGATTTGTGGAACCAAGTCTTAGCGTTATCCAAGGTATTACTGTAATTATTACTATGGCTGTTGTAAACTGGGAAGCATTTTGTTTCTCTTCTGTTTAGAAGAATTGCCCAAGATCTGTGAGTGGCTTGAGGGTTTTCAAAAATGATCATGGGGATGTATTACTTTCCTGTTACTACTCCTTTATTCTCAGTAGATCTCTTTGCTTCTGTTTTCTTTGAGAACAGCTAAGAGTATAAGAGGAGCCATGCTGGATAAGACTAAAGAAGGGATTCTCAACCTGCGGCCCATGGGCCAGATGCACCGCATGGCACCATTTCATGTGCCATGAGGTGGAGGAAGAGCAAAATGGCCGTCTGGCCCCTGAAGCTGTCTTAGGGAGCGTGACCTGGCCCCTGGCTTAAAAAGGTTGAGAACTCCAGGACTAAAGGACAAACAATTCTAGCCTCTTGTTTCTCACACAGTCTTCCTAGGTGCCACTGGGAAGCTCCCAAGCCAGGAAGGCCACAAGTAATCCCCCCCCCCCCAGTTATTCCACAATAAGGGAGATTCCAAGGCTTCTCTTTCTGGTGGGAGCACATAGCCTAATGACTAGTAGTTCGTAGTAAATCTGTCCTCCAACAGAATGGTTTTAACATACATTCATGAGAATTTAAAATTGCAGTTTTAAGACCCAGTTCTTTAATTACAAATATTCCATTCTCTCTTCCTTTTGAAGAAACAACAATCCATATTTTCAGCACTTGGGGGAAACCTTAAGAGGATAAGTGGATCAGACTAAAGGCAAAGCAAGCCTAATCTCTTTCTAGGTGCCACCAAAAAGTCCCCATACCAGGAAGGCCACCAGTAGCCCTTTCTCTCTCCCTGATTATTCTGCAATAACGGGGATTCCAAAGCTCCTTTTTCTGTTGGGAGCATATAGTATAAATGACTAGTAGTTCTTAGTAAATCTGTCCTCCAACAGAAAGGTTTTAACAGTTAAAAATTGCAGTTTTAAGACCCAGCTGCTTCTCTTTAATTATTCTTTTCAGTTTTGTAGGCTTTCTTTCAAAACCTATGAGGAATCCCTGCTTTCTTTTTCATTTAGGTTCCAATGGCCTTTGAGGAGGTGGCTGTGTTCTTCACCCAGGAAGAGTGGGCACTGCTGAATCCTGACCAGAGGGCCCTGCACAACAAAGTCATGGAGGAGAACTGGAGAACTTTGTTCTCTGTTGGTAAGCCCCTCCCCCTTTTCCTTGAATGATAGTAGTCGCTTTTAATACTATTCTGATAATAAGATAATGAGAAGGTAGAATATGCTTAAAAGAGGCAGCCGGTAAAGAGTCTAAAAACTAAATACTTAGAGAGATTACGGGAATTGTGGATTTTTGTTCCAGATAACAAAATATTGAAAGTTGTTATAAATGACTTAAAAAAGAAGTATTTCAGTAGCCATATTTATATTTGAAAGAGAGATTGGAAACAATGAGTTAACGTAATACAGTTATCGGAGTTGTTGTAATGTGTACTTATGAAGAATTTGTGTACTTATTCATCCTGTCCTCTAATTTTCAACGCCAGTGAAAATTGGAAAATAAAGGCTTGGGTGGACAGAGAAACATAAAAACCCATCATATTTTCAATCCATTATATACAATGTAGAGTCAAACCAATATATTAAAAATAGCTTCATTTGTTTGCAGTTTCCTCAAAAGTATGGTAATAATTTGGTGTCTTCCTCAGAATCTTGTGTCCCTTTTGGAATGTCAGTTAGACACACTTTCCAGAAGGGACAAGTTTTAGGATTGGGGCCAGTGCTATTTACTGTGATGTGAATTCTCTTGTGCTTAAAGGTCTAGTTCTTAGCAAGTATTTTTAGGATTTTGATGTTATTTTGAGATAAATTAAAGCAACTGACTTCCTGCTCCTTTTGTCTCTCCCACAGGGACTGGGATGATTCCAGCAACAAACATTCATTTAACTTTTCCTTTCAAAGAAGCAGATCCAGACCAGGTGTGGACAAGATGGTTAAAAGACACCTTTGTGATTTCCATCCCTTTGTCTTCAGCCATTGTAGTCATGCATCAGTTTCCCAACCTTTGGTTTTTGGACTTCAATTCCCAGAAGCTTAAGTCAGTTCTCTAAAGTGCTGATCAGCCAATGTACTGACATAAGCTTCTGGGAAATGAAGTCCCCCTGTGGGGCCTGGGTTCCACGTTGGGAATCACTGGTCTAGTCATTCCTTTTGAACAAAATTCCCCACATTTTTTAGTGCTTAAAGGTTGCTCTTGCTCGAAAGTTAGTCATTTCCAACTCTAGGGTTCAGTGCTCATCTCTGTTTACAGCTAAAGAGTCAGTGGTGTCTCCATTTGCAGATGTTTCCATGGACATGTGGCAGGCATGCCTAGACACTGGAGTGCACGGAATGCTGTTTACCTTCCCACCAAAGTGGTTCCTATTTATCTACTTGCAATTTCTTGCTTTCAAACTGCTACATTGGCAGGAGATGGGACAGATGACAGGAGTTTACTCTGTCTTGCAGCACTCGGGTCTTGAACTGTTGACCTTCTTGTTGTGAACCTCAGTGTCTTAACGACTCATCAATATTAATATTGTAAATAAGGTACTTTTGTATTGGATAGTATCTCGTTTATATCAGAGAAAATCTACGGGGTGGAAGTATGAGTCATAAAGTTGTGGTTAACTGTTGTTACAATAGAGCTCGTTTGCGAAAAACCACCTGCTAAACACTGGCCTGAAAGAGATAAAGTGACCGCAGTGAATGTTTATATAGGAGACTGTTAAAGCATGATGCAGGAAAGAGTAGTACTTATTCCAGCTAGCTGTTGCAAACAGGGAAGAATTGTGTTACCCTTTTGAAGAATGGTCTGAGAACTGTGTGTTCTATGAGATTTTGCAGAACTGAGTATGAGGACAGGGAGGATGATTTCCCTTTCCTTTGTTGATTGTTCTGAAAAGTTATCTCTTGTGTACCATCAAGAATGTTTGTTCTCGTCATAAAGCTCTTCCTGGATTTGAGCCGGTGGACTTGAGAATCATATCAATTCAGAGGGTGTTAAGGGTCCTTCTCTTTCTTAGTTCTCTCAGCATCTGCTGCTCCTTCTCTCCTGATTTTAGGTGGAAATACCAACAAGAAGGTCTATTTTCTCAACTGGTGTAGGTTTAAGGCTTGTTCTGAATAGATCTCTCTGACACTGTTTTTATGGGAGAGCTTAGATCAGGGGTTCCCAACTTAAGGGAACCATTGCACCATTTCATGGCACCATTTAATGTGCCCCCCACCCCTCCAAGGGCATACAATGGCCATACTTTTGAAGCTGTTGGGATAAAATAGCCATCCCTATCATGCAGGCCGGGAAAAATGGCTATCTGGCCCTTGCAGCTGACTGGGAGGGTGTGACCTGGCCCTTGGCTTGAAAAGGTTGGGAACCTCTGACTTAGACTATAAGAGGAGCCATATTTGATCAGCCCAAGGCAATCATTTCTGGCATCCTGGTTCTCAGAGATGCCCTCTAGATGCCTCCAGGAAGCTCCCAAACAGCCAGACCACCAGTAGCCCTTCCCTTGCCTCTGCTGTTCCCCAGCAACTGGGATTCGTAGGTCTCTCTCTTCCTGGGAGGAGGAGTTTGTCACAGTGAGAAGAAGACCTTGGAAAACCTGTCCTCCCGTAGAATGAACATTCTTACCTACGATATAAGATCCATCCACTTTTCTTTATTTGTTGTTCTGGGCTTAGGAAGTTGTGACGAAACCCCACTTTCTTTTTCATTTAGGCTCTAGTGGCCTTTCAGGAGGTGGTTGTGAACTTCACACAGGAGGAGTGGGCATTGCTGGATCCTGACCAGAGGCAACTGCACAAGGAAGTCATGGAGGAGAACTGGCAAACTCTGTTTTCTCCTGGTAAGACCCACTCTCTTCTTGAATGGTGTTAATGTCTTTTGTTAGTATTCCAATAATGAGTAGTAATAAGAAAAGCAGGAATAAAACTTCTGAGTTATAGAGAATTTTGGAGAGGTACAGCTCTAACTAGGAATGGGGTTTTGGTCCTGACTGCTTAATTGTTGTCACATTTGTTAATTAGCTCCCTGGTGATCCTTTGATGAATCAATAAACTGCTCAGGGCAGGGGCTTTTAGGGATGTGCTGTACTTCTTGATTACACTTTCGTATTTATTTAACTTAATGTTTAAAAAAGATTTTGGGCATCTTCTGATTTGACAAGAGAAGAGATGTAACTATATTTTCATTTTTAAAGTTTTTAGTTATTTATTATCTGAATAAAATAATACAAAGACTACTTATTAGAAATACAAAAAATGGCCTCTTCCATTACAGATGCTGTCTATCATACTTTACTATCTTTTTATTTCTTTGTCAGTAATCTTTATAGGGAGCGTCTCATAACTTTTAAATCTTTGAGGTTGTTTTTTTTTTGTAAATTTATAGTTTAATTATTTTTTTTGAAGTTGATTTGGTTTCTGGGTTTGTGGGGTGGTGGTGAGATTGTTTGGTTTGCACTCATTTGTGTAACTTTTTTTCTTTTTATGAGTTGCCTAGGGTCGGGTTTGCCTGATTGGGGTGGGATAATAAATATAAATAAATAAATAAATAAATGGTAAACATTTTATTTTACATATTGTAACTCTTCCAAACAATGGTAAATTTATCTTTTTATACCTCTCCAATAAATGTTCTATGTCTTGCTTCTTTTCATTGTGGTTTAACTTTTTCAAGTTTTGCAGATTAATTGTTATATTGATCTCTAAATATTTAAACTCTGTTTTGACTCTTATTCTATATTCCTTTCTAATTATTTCTGCAGTACAACCTTGTATAATGAATGCCTCGTACAGGGGGGAAATCGTACAACGAAGAGGATTTGAAAAAACCATTTTCGTTATACAGTAATACCTTGGATAACGACTGCATCGGATAACGCTAAAATTGGATAACGATCTGCTAGCGTTATCCGATGCAGTCGTTCGTAGCAGCAGGGGGGTTGGAAAGCTGAACGGGGTTCTCCGTTCTGCTTCTCAGCCACCCTGCAGCTGTGGAGGCAGAAGCGGGTGGCTAGGGAAGCTGATGGGGAGTCCCCATCGACTTCCCCAGCCACCCTGCAGCTGTGGATCCCTCCCCTGCCTGGCTTGGTAAGGGTCTTAGCTATCCAGGCAGGGGGGGGGGGTTCTTCTTAAGAGAGGCTGGGATAAGGGACCCAAGCTTCTATTGGGAAGCCCCCCCCCCCCCGGGCATGGATCACTAAGCTCTTTAGCAAGCCAGACGGAGGTTTCTAAAAAGGGACCCAAGAGAGGTTTGGGTCACTTCTTTTCAGATCCCCCCCCCCCCGGCTTGCTAAGCAAACCAGGTCGGCGCCCTGTTCCCTTTCCTCTTTGGAAAGGGAACAGGGATTTATTTAACATTGTGCGATTAATGCATCGCACAACGTTAAAAACCGGATAACGTTATGACTTGTGAAACCAAGTCATAATATTATCCGAGGTACTACTGCATCTCTAAGGGAAAAATCATACATTGAAAATCCCATAGGGATTTTTGTTGTATCATATAACAATTTTTCCCATAGAGATTTTCATTGCACAATTTTTCCATAGGGATTTTCATTGTATCATATAACAAAAAAATAATAATCATATAACGAAATGCCTCGTAGAATGAATTATTTTCATTTTACGGGATTCTACTGTATATCTTCCTTCAGTTTATTACATAAAATCATTTCCGACTTATTCCAATTGATTTTAAGTCTTTTACTTCTTCAAAACTCTTTAAATGCTTTTGAATGTTACCTATTGTTTTAACTGGTTCCTTAACTGTAAGTAGGATGTCATCCACAAAGAGATTAATTTTTATATTTTCAGTGCCCTGTATTGCTCCATCTTGTCTTATTGCATTGGCTAGTAATTCCATCATTAGTATAAATAGAATAGGTAATAATGGACATCCATATGTTTGCTATTGTTTATTCTTGCATTTTTATTCCCAATACAAAACTTATCCACCATATTTTGCTTTTTCTTTAATTCCTTATCTGTAATATTTATTGGAACCATAGCTATTCTTCTCTAACACTACGATTAGGTCTTTAACTGTGATCTAAAAATTCTCCTTGCCTATCATTTGGCACATAAACATTTACCAAAAGACTCTGTTCACCTCCCATTGTTCTTGTAATATAAAATATCTACCATTTTGATCACTTGTTTTTTCCAATTTGAATCCACATCTTTTTGATATCAGAGTACCTACACCACTAGCCTTAATATTTTCATTTTATAAGTCATTGTTAGAGCAGCCAAAAGTATATATTAAAATATTACGTGGTTAATTGAAATATACTCCATCTCCTCTTCCCTGTCTATTTGGGAAATGTCTCAGAAATACAGAAATCAGAGATATAAAATGCAAATTTGCTAAGTTGTACAAAGCCTTTCACTTTGCCTGGGTAGTAACTAGTTCCTGGAGATTGGAGCTTTAGCAGGGCTGATCATTTATTCAGACCTCCTAAAATGCTAAAATCTATCTGTAGATGTGCAGGCAAAATTGTGGGAAAATGAGGGGACACATAAAGACTGTTTTGGCAGTTAAAAGACTAAAATATATTGTTCCTTGTGAGCTTTCCTCATCAAAATGTTCTTCAGCAAATCTTTTTTTCCCCCTATAGATCTCTTTATCTCTTCAATTCGATCTTCTCTGCATTTACTATCTTTCCCAGAAGATAATTGGAGGGAGAGAAATACATGTCCAAAATGTGGAAAGAGTTTTCTGCACAAATTAGAGTTTGCTGAACACCAGGAAACCCACATGGAAGAAGAAAGCTATATTCAAGAGAAGCCCTACGAATGCATTGTGTGTGGAAAACATTTTGCCATGAAGATAAAACTCATGCTTCACAAAAAGATTCACTTTGGAAAAAAGCACTTCGAAAGTGAAGCATCTTGGAAACAATTAGAAGTCAATTTACTCTTCATAAGCCATCAAAGAGTCCACACAGGAGAGAAATCATTTGTTTTGAAACATAAAAGAGTCCAGACAGGAGAAAAACCATATAAATGCCAGGTGTGTGGGAAATGTTTGAGTCGAAAGGCAGCCCTTATGAGGCATGAGAAAGTTCACACAGGAGAGAAACCATACAAATGCCATGAGTGTGGGAAATGTTTTGCAGAGAATTCACATCTGGTGAGCCATATACGAGTCCATACAGGAGAAAGACCATACACGTGTCAGGAATGTGGAAATAGTTTTGCACAGCATTCACATCTAGTGAACCATATGCGAGTCCATACTGGAGAGAAACCATACAAGTGCCAGGAGTGTGGGAAATACTTTACTAAGAAATCATCCCTTCTTGTTCATAAAAATCTCCACACAGGAGAGAAACCGTACAAATGCCAGGAATGTGGGAAATGTTTTGTCCATAATTCATATCTTACAAGGCATAAGACACTCCTCCATAAACTAGAGAAACCACACAAATGCCATGAGTGTGAAAAATACTTTACTACGAAATCATCCCTTCTTATTCATGAAAGACTTCACACAGGAGAGAAACCGTACAAATGCCAGGAGTGTGGGAAGCGTTTTGCTCAGAAATCTTTCCTTTCAAGGCATAAAAGAGTCCACACAGGGGAGAAACCGTACAAATGCCATGAATGTGGGGAATGTTTTGTCAATAATTCATGTCTTACAAGGCATAAGACACTCCACAAAGGAGACAAACTGTACAAATGCCAGGAGTGTGGCAAATGTTTTACACACAGTTACAAGTTAGTAACACATAAGAGAATCCATGCAGGAGAGAAACGGTACACGGGCCAGGAATGTGGAAAATGTGTTGCACAGAATTCGCACCTGGTGACCCATACTGGAGAGAAACCATATAAGTGCCATGAGTGCACAAAATATTTTACTACAAAATCATCCCTTCTTATTCATGAAAGACTTCACACAAGAGAGAAACCATACAAATGCCGGGAATATGAGAAATCTTTTGCTTGGAAATCATTCGTTTTGAAGCATAAACGAGTCCAGACAGGAGAAAAACTGTATAAATGCCAGGTTTGTGGGAAATGTTTGAGTCGAAAGGCAGCCCTTTTGAGGCATGAGAAAGTTCACACAGGAGAGAAACCATACAAATGCCATGAGTGTGGAAAATGTTTTGCAGAGAATTCACATCTGGTGAGCCATATACGAGTTCATACAGGAGAAAGACCGTACATGTGCCAGGAATGTGGAAATAGTTTTGCACAGCATTCACATCTAGTGAACCATATGCGAGTCCATACTGGAGAGAAACCATACAAATGCCATGAGTGTGGGAAATATTTTACTAAGAAATCATCCCTTGAAAAACATAATGGCCTCCACACGGGAGAGAAACCGTATAAATGCCAGGAATGTGGGAAATGTTTTGCCCATAATTCATATCTTACAAGGCATAAATCACTCCTCCATAAACTAGAGAAACCGTACAAATGCCACGAGTGTGCAAAATATTTTGCTACAGAATCATCCCTTCTTATTCATGAAAGACTTCACAGAGGAGATAAACCGTACAAATGCCAGGAGTGTGGGAAGCGTTTTGCTCAGAAATCATTCTTTTCAAGGCATAAAAAAGTCCACACAGGAGAGAACCTTACAAATGGCAGGAATGTGAAAAATGTTTTGCAGAGCATTCACATTTGGTGAGCCATCAAAGATTCTACACTGGAGAAAAACCATACGAATGTCAAGAGTGTGGGAAATGTTTTGCTCAAAAATCAATCCTTGTAAGGCATAAAAGATTCCACACTGGAGAAAAACCATACGAAAGTCAAGAGTGTGGGAAATGTTTTGCTCAAAAATCAATCCTTGTAAGGCATAAAAGAGTCCACACTGGAGAGAAACCGTACAAATGCCAGGAGTGTAGAAATTGTTTTGTCTCACAATTCCTGTCTAGTGATACATAAGAGAGTCCATGAAGGAAATGCAATGAGTGTGGCAAATATTTTACTATGAAACAATCCCTTGTGAGACATAAAAGAATCCGCACAGGATAGAAACCATACAAATGTCAGGAGTGTGGAAAAGGTTTTGCTAAGACATAATTCCTTGTGAGTCATTTGAGAGACCTCATGGGAGAGAAACCGTACATAAACCAGTAGTGTGGGAAATGTTTTAATAAGAAGTCATCCCTTATGACTTGAGAGATTCCATACAGGAGAGAAGCCATACAAGTTCTGGGAGTGTAGGAAATTATTTACTCAGACATCTTTCCTTGTGAATCTTAAAATAGTTCACAAGAGAGAAATATCAGAGCCAGGAGTGAGGGAAATGTAATAATAATTATAGTAGTAGTTTTGCATCAGAAATTCTTCTAGCTTGAAAGGATTTTTTTCTGGAGAAACTCAGCTCATGGGATGCCCGAATAAGGCTCCTTTCATGTCCCCAAGATCTTTCCCACTGAAGTGGTCTGTATTTACCTACTTGAAGATTCTTGCCTTCTAACTGCTAGGTTTGCAGAATCTGGGTCAGAGATGGGCGCTCAAGCCGTCATGCAGTACCTGGGTTTTGAACTGCTGACTTGCCAGCCTTCCAGCTAACAAGGGGAGCTTCTTAACCACTGAGCGACCACAGCCATCTTCACAACTGGTGATCATGAGAATGTCCACACATGACAGAAGCTACACAAATGCCAGGAATGGTGGGAAATATTTTAATCACCCCAGAGCACTTGGAGCTCCTTCTGGGTGTTTCACAAGGAAATTAGCATTTCCCTGCACCTAGTGATGGGCTCCAAAAAAAATTACTACCACACTGTGGGTGTGGTATGATGGATGTGGCCAGGGAAAAAGCCCTGTGTTGTACCTGAATTAGGGCTACACTCTAACCTTGCTCAGCGAGCAACTCGCTGAACAAGCAGGATTTTCAAAAAGCAAGCTGACTCGCATAAAGAAAATTTTCGCTATGCGAGTCCGACTCGCATAGTAAAAATTGTCACTGCAAGTCAGACTTCCCCTATGGAAATGCTCGCATAGCGACCATTTGTATGGGGGAAAACTCGCATAATGAAACAAAATTCACTATGCGAATTTTCCCCTAAAAAAGCTCATGATGCGAGTTTTTCCATAGGGATTTTCCCTATGTGAGTCTGACTCGCATAGTGAAAAACTTGCATAGCGAGCAGCCTCGCAGAACGAATTAAATTTGTTATGCAAGGTATTACTGTACAGTAAAACCTCATATAACACTAAAACCTGGTTCCACAAGTCTTCGTGTTATATGATTTTTCGTGTTATCTGATCCTCTATGGGATCCATAGAGATACATTGTAACCACACAGGCTTTCGCGGTTGTTATCTGAAGCATCCCATAGGATCTTAATGTTATCTGATGCAATTCTTCCCCCCAGATTCCTTGATGTTATGCGATTTTCGTGTTATTCGATACTAATGTTATATGAGGTATTACTGTACTTTATTTCAAAACTTGGATGGGCGGGCCATCCAGAATTTCTGCTAGCGGTTCTGGTGAACTGGTGTGAACCTGCTGATGCTCACCACTGCCTACACAACCACCATCCTGAGTACTAATTTTACCAACACAGGAAAGATAGAAGGCTGAGTCTGGTTCGTCCTAAACCATCTAGATGGCGTCCAGTACTTGCTAATATTGCTCCACAACATCTAAGAAGGGAGAAGGCACTTTAAAGAAGAATTATCCTAATACCTATCCAACCATTATCTTGTCCTTAATATGGACATAAAGAACTTAGTTCTTATAAGGCTCTGATTCTGGAAACTGTTGAGCAAGTTGGCACATAATCTTACAGTAAAATCTTAGTTTACGATCTAGGTCCGTTCCAACAGCCTTTGTCATAAACCAAAGCACATTTTCCTATAGGAATGCATTGAAAATTAAAAATGGCCCCGAACCTCTGAAAAATAATACAAAAAATAGGAAAAAAATAACCAACCACCACCACCACCCAAAAAAAGGAGAAAACACAGTAAAATGGAAGAAGAAGCTAAGCATCTTATCTTTTCCACTGCTTGAGAAATCCACTGCCAGCACACTTTCCTGGGCACCAAACCGGGCTGCGCCTAGCCTGGGCTCTGTTCGGAGTGGATTTCTTTTATTTTCAAGGCATATCCATCACATTTCCATCAGTGCCTTCTATTGGCCAGCCCTGGTAATTGAAGGAAAAATCTATGATCTACAACTGACGGGTGAGGGGGAGTCTAGCACTTCCTGGTTGCGATAAGAGCTTCCGGAGCCAAAAAGCAACGAAAAAAGTAGAGCAGAAATTCTCCAAACACCCTCCTATTGCAGTGGTAAGTGCTCAATCCCAACTTCTGTTGGTGGGGCATGGGCACCATTTTAGAATTTAATAATTCCCGGTCGTAAGGCGAAAGTCGTACACTCTGATGTTATTTTAAAGGAGTTTGCTGTTGTAAACTGGCAAACGTAATCCAGAGCAGTAGTTTTACTGTATATAGGAAAACCTTGATATTAATCTAACCTGCTACAAATGTGAGGGGTGTCGTTGATCACTCTGATTTAGTTCTAGGCTTTCATCTCCCAAGATGGGAGTGGTCCTTTATAAATAACATACATCATGTTGGACTGGGAGAGACTTGGATATCCTACCAGTCTCGGAGATCTATCCTCCTTATTACCAGTTGCGGAGGAACGCCTGTGGTATTTGAGGGTCGGGTTGTAATTTGTTTTTGTATTTCGACTTCTATGCCGCCCCATTCGCACAGCGACTCTGGGCAGCTTACAGAAGAAACAGTTACAATGACATAGCACATTCCATAGCATAAAAGCAATTACAAATATCACATAGTAAATTACAAATATCACAGCAGGAATAACATCACAAAAACTGGGCTCTTTTTCCATGACTCTAGAGACCTTCAAGTACTGAGAGAAACTTATTTCCATTTTGTTTTTTAAAAAGTTTTTCAAAAACACAGTCTTGTTCCTGGTAAAGCGCACAGGACTGGAAAACACTTTGTTGATCATAACCAATGTTGAATCCAGTGACCAAATTGTTTTAGAAACTATTAACAGCTGAGCACCATAGATGGAGGTTCTCCTGGGCTGAATGGCCTGTAGGATTTCCCCAGACCGTTTTGGGTCACATAAGCTGTCTTCTTAGGTAGCTCAAGTGGTTAAGACGCTGAACTGGCAGCTGGTAGGTCAGCATTCAAGATCTGAGTGCTGCATGACAGAGTGAACTCCCGTAATTGTTCCAGCTGCTGCCAACCTAGTAGTTTGAAACCAAGAAAATGCAAGTAGATAAATAGGGACCACAGCGTTCCATGCACTATGTAGGCATGCCTGCCACATGTCCATGGAAACTTACTGCAGACACTAACAGCGCTGGCTCTTTGGCTATGAACAGATGAGCACTGAACCCTAGAGTTGGATACGACTGGCTTTCAAACAAGGGTGACATTACAATTCCATGTAACTATTTACAGGACTGTTTTCATTCATTCTATCTCACAAAGAGCAAGCTAGAAATGTTTTCTTCATACAACAAAATATATTTCAGCTGTAAAGGTGTTTTTCTGCTTCGTTCAACTGATAAAGGGTTTGCTTTGCTGTTTCAATAGCCAAACCCTTGTTTTTAAAATATTTTTAACTTCCGATTAGAGGTCGTATAACCCTTGGCTATTCCAGCTGCTTTCCCCCCAGCTGTCCGGCAACAGTGAAAGGAAACAATCTGACACAGATTTTTCTACTGTTTCTCCTGTTGGCTGGCACAGCACAAGGCCAGGAAAAATCATCTGCTGACGGTTTGTAAATAATCGAGAAACGGATGTCTAAAGGACTGAAAATAACACTTTTAATTCTGTTATATTTGTTCCAACTGTGTTCTGCCTGCCTTCCCTGTTCAGACAAGACTGGTAAACTGATGAAGTTGTGACATGTTCTGTTTGTTAGTACTGTGTAGGCTATATTTGCTTTGTTATAGGTTCATTTGCTAGTGTTACATTTATATCTACAGTAAAACCCCGGGTTACGAATTCAGCTTACGAAATGGTTCTGTGCTGAAATCCATGTCCTGAGTTACGAATTAATCTTTTTTTCTCTATGTTTCCTCAAGTAAAGCAAAAACGCCATTTTCCTTATGGGTTTGCTTCAGGTTACATAATTTGATTTCCCAGAGTGCATTGCGCCCTGAGAAGTGTCTAAAAAACACATGCAGCCTTTCTGAGCCCTGTGGGTGGCAGTAGAGGGTTGGAGAGGAGTTGGAGTGATTTCTTTGTCTGGATTTTCAGCGCCAAAATGGCTGTTTGTTGCTGGATTTTCTGAGGTTTCTGACCATTTTCAAAGGTTCTTTAAGATAAGAAACAGCTATTTTGCTTATGCATGCTTTCCTTTCAATGCTGCTGTTATTTTTGAGTGGTTTGATTGATTTTTTTGGAGGGTGGGGGGACTTTTTCTTTATCCCTATGAGGATGCCTTGAGTTACAAAAAAAGTCAAGTTATGAAAAAGGCCATGGAACTGATTTTTTTCGTAACTCAGGGTTTTACTGTACAGTAATACCTCGCATAACGTTAAGACTTGGTTCCACAAGTCTTAACGTTATCCGATTTTTTTGCCTTATCCGATGCATGCACCAGATGTTAAAATCCTATTCAGGTGGATCAGATAACGTTAACTCCATAGAGATAGGCAACAGAGGCTTCAAGGGAAAGTCAAGGAAACATGCTGGAAACTTAAAGAACTTTAAGAAATAATTGTCTAAAGGGTAAATACATTACAAAAACATGCCAGACCACCCTGACTTTAGGGGAAATTTTTGAAAATTTTATAAAGTGCTGTTTTAAAAGATCTGAACAGAAGCTAGGAAAATGCTTTCCTTTAGAACCAGCCCCCCTACCATTGCTGTAATAAAGGAAGTTCCCTCAGGGCTTTGCAGGGTGTGAAAAGCTTAATTGTGTCTGCTTGTTTTCCATTAACAATGCATGAGGCTTGCGGAGCTACAATCTTTGTTTCAGGCTGTTTAGAATTTAAAGGGGAAACTTCATAAAGGTAATTGGGTCAAATTGTCTCTTTGCAATTATTTTTCTGCAAAGTGTTCTGGGTTACACTGGGGAAAGGGTCCTAAGCCTCTCTTAAGGAACCCCACCCCCATCACTATGTCCCTTAGCAAGCCAGACGGAGGCTTTCTGAACAGAAGCTAGGAAAATGTTTTCCTTTAGAATCAGCCCACCTACCATTGCTGTAATAAAGCAAGTTCCCTCAGGGCTTTGCAGGATGTGAAAAGCTTAATTGCTTTGTAGGTGAAAGCTTTCAGTGTCTGCTTGTTTTCCGTTGACAATGCATGAGGTTTGCGGAGCTACGTCTTCAGATGGATTTGCTGTCTTTTTGGAATAACTTAAAAACATGGCTGGTGGGACAGGTATGGGGTCCTGGCGGTACCATGACCCCAGCTCGCTGGCTTGTTTGAGCTCCCTCTTCCACCTGGTCTTTTAATCTTTTTAATCTTGTGTTGTTGAGTTTTTAATTTTTAAATTATTATTGGGACCTGTGGATGTTTATAAATTTTTAAAACTTTTTAAATTTTATAATTGTAATTTTGAAGTTTTTTAACAATCGGTTTGGATTGGATTTTATTATGCTTTTATGATGTCGTACACCACCCTGGGTCGCCCCGGCGAGAAGGGCGGTATAGAAATGTAAATAAATAAATACAATCTGCTTTTGCTTTGCTAAACTAGTCAGACTGGTTTTGCAAGCTTTTGTTATTCAAATGTGGCAAGCTTGAGAGCAGGCAGCCCCTCCCTTTCTCCCAAGAGAAACTGGTGAGTCACAGCCACACCTCAGGGAATTTGAGGCAAACATTAGCCTCAGAAATACTTAGGTTATCTGATGGATCAGATAACGTTAACATAATGGTTAACATAATGGTTAACATAATGTTTTCTGATCCAAATGTTTGCCTCAAATTCCCCAACGTTATGCGATGTTAGCATTATCCGATCCAATCGTTATCCAGTGTTTTACTGTACTTTGTTATAGATTAGAGGTTCTCAACCTATGACCCATGGGCCAGATTTGGTCCATAGCACCATCCCATACAGCCCTCGCTCTCCCCGCTGCCGCCGTCCTTGTCCCCTCCACGTGGCTTGTCTTGTCCCTAATGCCCTCTATAGCAGGGCAGATGTTGTAAGAAGGCTTACAACATCCACCCTGCCAGGCAGAGGGGATAAGGATTGAGGTGACGGCAGAAGTGGCAGATGCGCACGGTCACCCATATCTTTCCCAGGTGTTGCTCTGGCCAAACGCAAGCAAGGACAGTCGCGACCCCTCCTTAACCCATGGCAGGCCAGTAAGCAGGGAAGTGGCAGTGGCATGGGGAGAGTGTTGGCAGGCCAGGCTGGTAGCATGGAGGGATTGGTGGTGGTGATGGAGTAGTGGCAGTGGCAGTGAGGGGGGGGGAGTGCTGGTGGTCCTGACTGATGGTGTGTGGGGAATGTCTGCAGCGGCATCAGCAGCATGGGGGGGGGGGGTGTTATTCGCAGGCCCAACTGATGGCATGGGGGGTGTTGGTGGGCCAGACTGGTGGCCTCCTGCTGCCGCTTTCAAACCAACCTGCCAACAATCTGAGGGGGCATGATCTGGCTCCCTGTTTTAAAAGGTTGTGAACCAGTTAGATGTAAGTTCTCTGACTATGCTTTTAATTTATAAGTGCTTTATTATAAGAATTGTTAAGTTACCGTATTACATCTAATTATGTAAAAGTACTAAGTAACTTTATATGATTGTATTTTTTTTACTAAAAATGTAAATGTAAGTTTGCTAGTTAATATGTAACATCTTTTTTGAATATATCTGCTTAGCCATACTTCAAGAGTAATTCATTATCCATAACTACACTGTAAAATTGCTAATTTAAGCTAAAAGTGCTTTTATAATACTGTATTGTTATATTATTCATTTAAGATTCATGTCTTGTTCTTCTTATACCCATTTTTACCTGCTATTATTCATATACACAAGGAGGTAAATAAAGGGAAAAAGGAACCCCTGTGCTTTTGTTTGCCTTCTTTAACACACATAAAGGGTGTAAATCTAAAAAAATAAGAAACAAAATGCATGCTGGGACATACATTTAATTTGGGCTTTGGGGTTTTTGGCAATAAATCTATAGGATTTCTTGAGGTGATTGATGAAGTTTTGCTGTTTGTAAGTAATTGGACATAGAAAATTCTCACCATTCCAGGGTCATTAACATGATTTTTTCAGCATACAGTGGCTCCTCTGTTTATGAATTTAATGCATTCTCCAGATGTTTCATATTGTGAAAAATTTGTAAACCGGTTTCCCATAGGAATGTATTTTGCAATTTCCCATAGGAATGCATTAAAAACCAAGTAATCCATTCCAGAATTTTTTTTGTAGATTGAGGCAGTATTTTCAGTGGATTGTCATTCGTAAACCAAAAATTATGTTACCTGAGGCATTCGTAAACTGAGATACCACTGTACATAAAAAGATCAGGGAAGTTATTGGCAGAAGACACGTGCATTGTTAAAGGACAAGGACAGGAAACCCGTAGAAGTAAGCAATAACTGCAATGTATGGAAAGAATATAGTGAACCCCTGCTTTACGGACGCTCTCTTACTGGAAAACTCGCTTCAGGAAAAGAAATCTATAGGAAATGATGGTCCACTTCAAGGGGGAAAATTGCTATATGGTACGTTTTTTGGGGTGTTCTGATGCTTCCCACAGTGGTGGGAGGGCGTTTGAAGCATTTCTGCTCTGGCTTTGAATTTTTTTGTCCAGTTTTGGCACCTCCAGAAGGATTCCCCACAATAAGGAAGTGCTGAATTTCCCTGGTCACTTCATCAGCTGTTTGGCAGGTACTTTTCCTGCAATTACTAGGGCTGGCCACTAGATGGTGCTGTCAGAAATGTGCCAAATATGCATTGCAAACCAAAAAAATCAGTTCCGGAACTCACTAAAAAGCCAACAAAAGTATCCCCTCCGCTCAAAACTCTTTCCAAAGTACACTTTGAAATTTTTTGTTGTGCTTTCGCCACTTTAGAAAAAGCTTTGAACAGAAAAAACATTTCCTTGGCTCCTTTTTAACCTCTGGAATGGAAATATTGGTTTCCTATGGAGTTTGCTTTAAGGGAAAATCGCTATAAGGAAAACCCTGCAGGACGGATTAATTCCATAAAATGGGAATTCACTGTGTATAGGAGACCTGATGAAAGAAGCAAACAGCCTGCGATATATGGCAATACTGGCCCACCAGTGCTAGAGAGTGAGGTTGTAAGAGTTTTGCAAAGATCCAAAGATGGGAGAGCAAGAGGGCCGGATAACATCCCAGTAGAAATGTTGAAACTTCTATCTAAAGTTAACATCAAAGATTTGAGGGATCTTTTTAACACCATTTATGACACCAGGATCCTTCTAAGTGATTGATATCAACCTTTGTTACATTGCTGAAGAAACTGAACACAAAGTGCTGTGAGGATTACAGAACAATTAGCCTCATGAGTCATGCTCTTAATATCTTTTTGAAAATCCATAGTAGAATTTATAAATGTGAAGAAAACACTGGTGAGACACAATTTGTCTTATGGTATTCTATGGGTACCAGAGATGCACTATTTATGATGCAAGTCGATATGCAAAGATGTAGACTTGGAATATGACCTGCATGCGTGTTTTATTTGTTGCTGTTCAGTTGCACAGTCGATTCCAACCCTCTGTGACCCCATGGACCAATGTCCGCCAGGCACTCCTGTCCTCCACCATCCCCCTCAACTCGCTCAGCTCTGTGCCGATTGTCTCTACAATACCATCCAGCCATCTCATTTTGGGCCGCCCCCTTCTTCTTATGCCCTCGACCTTTCCAAGCATAAGGCTTTCTCAAGTGAATTATCTTCTCATTTGATGCAAAAGCCTTTGACAGATGCCAGCATGAGAAGATGATCACAGCACTGAAGAAAATAGATGTAGATGATGAGGATATCAGAATCATTTCTAACTCTTTGCTATATGGAATCGAAGGTTGGACATTGACTAAAGCTTTTGAAAAAGAAAATCAAAGCTTTCGTAATGTGGATCAACAGATGGCTGCAAAACAAAAAACAAAACCCGGATTCAAAGTGTGAGTTTTCATGGATCCAAATGAATAGGACATGGAATTTTCCCAAACCAACGTTGAATCTTAGGTCTCATCCAAGCCCACACACTACAACACAGGGATGATGGCTTGTTCAGCACATGGCTTTGAAATGAGACAAAAACAAGCTTTTTTAAAAATAGTTGCCATGTTAGTCTGTTTTTCAGGCATATCAGAGAATAAACTTCTGATGCACAGATATTCGTGGAGCCACATGGATTATTTTTACATAGAATTCTTTCTAAACCACACTGAAATTGCATTATGTGCCACAAGCTAAACAATGGAAAGCATGAAGATTCAAAATATGGCTTTAAAGTGGCACATAATGCAGATGATTGGAGAAGTGCTAGGTGTTTGGAGGAGGACTAATATTTCCCATCTTCAAAAGGAGGAATCATGGAACCAGAGATCAGTCAGTCTGATATCAATTTCAAGGAAAATTCTAGAGCAGATTGTAAAACGGTCACTCTGCAAGCATGTTGAAATCAACACAACAATAATTAGAAGCCAACATGAATCTGTCAAGAACAAATCCTGCCAGAATGATCTTATTTCATTGTTCCATTGGTTAATTTCACTAGTAGACAGTCAGAATGCTGCAGATGTAACATATCTTGACTTCAGTAAAGCCTTTGACAACACACCCCATGAAATAAGTGTGTGTGTGTGTCCGTGTGCTTTCAAGTGTCTCAGGTTTATCCCTTTTCTTTGGTTACATATTGAAGAAGAGTATTAGACCATTCACTAGGCAAAGGTGTGGCGCCTCTTGTGATGGATCGATACAAACTACCCCACAAACTCTTTTCCATTCATGATGCATTCATAGGGTTTTTCTCAGATGCAGCTTCTATGTGGGTTATCTAATACCCAGCAACCGCTAATTTTTGGCCAGGTAGCAAGGGCCGTGTTTAAAAACAAGTGTTCAGCTTGACTGGTGCCTGGCCAAGTATTTCACCCCCCACATCCCAATATTTGTTATGTTTGGCCAGAAAGAGGCTGCATTGTTTTAATATCTGTTTTAAGAGATCAATAAGGCACAGCGGGGGCAGCATTATTATGTTGGAAGGCCTTTTAACTGTTTTTATATGGTTTTTAAATGGTTGCTGAGTGGCCAGTGAGGTGTTCGCTGGACTGTGTACACCGCCCACAGTCTATTGATTGGGGTGGTATATATATCTAACATAAGAGGCAGGACTAGATATCTTTTCAAAAAAAAATTGGGGAAATCAAGGGAGCATTTAAAGCAAAAATGATCATGATAAGGGACAAAGAAGGCAAGGAGTTAGCTGAGGCAGAAGAGAGTAAGAAAAGATGGAAAGAGTACACAGAGGAACTCTACAAAAAGGACCCCAACACCCCTGATAATCACAATGATGAGAACATTGAACATGAGCCAGACATCCTAGAGAGTGAAGTCAGAAAGGCCCTAAAAACATTGCAAACAACAAAGCCAGTGAAAATTATGATATTCCAGTTGAATTGTTCAAAGCCCTAAAAGATGATGGAATCAAATTAGTGTATTCTATATGCCAGCAGATTTGGAAAACACAACAATGGCCACAAGATTGGAAAAGATCAGTATACGTTCCAATCTGAAAAAAAGGGTAATGCCAAAGAATGTTCAAATTATAGAACAATTGTGCTCATCCCACACACTAGCAAGGTGATGCTCAAGATAATACAGGATAGACTGCAGCAGCACGTGGACAGAGAATTACCAGAAGTGCAGGCGGGGTTCAGAAGAGACAGGGGGACTAGAGACCACATTGCCAACATACGTTGGATCATGGAAAAAACAAAGGAATATCGGAAACAAGTCTACTTCTGTTTTATTGACTACACCAAGGCTTTGACTGTGTGGACCACAACAAAATGTGGCAAGTAATTAAAGAGATGGGAATACCAGAACACCTTATATGCCTCATGAGAAATCTGTACAAGAGTCAAGAAGCAACAGTTAGGACAGAATACGGAAGGACAGAGTAGTGTGGAATAGGAAAAGGAGTAAGGTAAGGCTGCATTTTGTCACCCTTTTTAGTCAACTTATACACAGAGCACATAATATGCAATGCAGGGATGGAGGAATCACAATTTGGGATCAAAATTGCTGGGAGAAACATCAACAACTTGAGATACGCAGATGATACTACCCTTATGGCAGAAAGTGAGGAAGACCTAAAGAAGCTCCTGATTGGGTTGAAAGAAGAGAGTGCAAAAGCTGGCTTGAGACTCAACATCCAGAAAACCAAGATAATGGCAACAGGCCCTATCAGTCCTTGGAGAATAGATAGGGAAGAAGTAGAAGCAGTGACAAATTTTACTTTCCTAGGATCAAAGCTCACTGCAGATGGCGATTACAACCATGAAATAAAAAGGTGACTGATTCTTCGGAGGTAAGCTATGAGAAACCTGGGGAACATAGTGAAAAGTCGAGACATCACATTGAAAACAAAAATTCTTATAGTCAAAGCAATGGTATTTCCAGTGGCAATGTATGGTTGTGAGAGCTGGACCATTAGGAAAGTTGAGCGCAGAAGAATGGATGCCTTTGAGATGTGGTGTTGGAGGAGAGTTTTGAGAGTCCTCTGGACAGCGAGGACAACAAATAGGTCAGTCTTAGAATAAATCAACACTGACTGCTCCCTTGAAAGTCAGATAGTAAAGATGAAGCTGAAGTACTTTGGACATCAAATAGAAGCAAGGATTCACTTGAGAAGGCCTTGATGCTGGGATAGGTGGAGGGCAAAAGAAGAAGGGGGCGGCCCAAAATGAGATGGCTAGATGGTATTGATACGAAAAATTTTGAATTAAGCATCATAATTAATCACAGCGTTTATTAAATAACAACACTCACACACACAGATTCCAAGACATAGGGCAAAGAAGGGAGAAGCAAATCATACAATTGGAACGCTCTCCAGAAGGAAGGGGGTTACCCAATAGTCACAAGACTCTGGCAAGGAATGTAAAAATGATAAGGTCACTGATTGCCTCCATTGTTCTTAGCTCCTAAGCCTCAAGCTTGCTTTGCCTAAAGGTGTAAAGAATGGCTCCCTGATAGCAAGCAGAAAATCCTTTTCATTCCTTCACAAAGGAAACAAAGGAAAGAAGCTGAATGACTCATACCTCTGGTTTGATTCTCCTTAATAAAGTTTAATTAAACATTGCTATAACATAACACTGCAACGAAATGCCTTCCGTTATCAGAGTTAATGCCTTGCCAAGGAATTCCAAATCTGGGGATGATCTCAAAAATGAGCTTTTTAACACACACGCAGACAGCCCTGCTGAGATGGACCCACCTTCCCACCCGGGTGCAAGCGGGGAACAGTCGCTCCCCAGATCCCAGAAAAAGGAGAAAAGCAGCCCAGGAACCCTTTTTGAGCCACCTGAGTTTCGCTTCCCTCGGGAGGAAGAGTAAGAAAGGACAGGAACGGACTTTAGTTGAAAAAGGACCATTTCCTAACATGGCGGACATCTCTCCCTTCTAGGAGTTCCAACTCTGTGCATTTAGCCCTTTGTTTCATGGACCTGCATTTTTGACCCAGTCCAATTTTGCGCCACTGCAAATCCATGGTTTAGTCTGTGGGCACAGATGGGAACCTGTGATTTGAGATTGGTTTGGAAAGGATATCGGGTAAAAACAAATCATTAGGATCATGGAGAATTGCAGGATCCACCTGGCAACTGAGGGTTAAATGCACTGAGTTGGGATTCCTAGAAGGTAAGGAAGGTTTTCCCCACAATAGGAAATTGTCCTTTTTCAAATAAAGTCTCTTCCTGTCCTCTTCTTTTCTTCCTCCGGTAGGAAACGAGGTTTGTTGTTGTTCAGTTCCACAGTCGATTCCGACCCTTTGCGACCCCATGGACCATTGGTCGCCAGGTACCTCTGTCCTCCACCCTACCCCCCTCCTCAACCAACGCGACTTGGGCTACCCCAAAAGGCTGCCTGGTCTTCTTCTACTACTTTCCTGTGATTTGGGAAGAACCTGGTTTCCAATTGCCCTTGAGAGGGATGGTAAGTCTCCCCTTGTAGGGCTGCCTAAGAAAGTGGGGGTAACTGGGGGAGACAGAAGAGGGATGATGGGGTATGGTATGGTGAGATCTGCCCAGCCCAGTGACAGGGAGCCCCAAATATTAGGCAGCAGAGGAAATTGGAAGGGGAGTCCATGAATGGAGGTTGCAAAGGTCCAGGACATTTGGGAGGGATGAAGGATATAACCCACAGACCCACCCTTGTGTTCTATACAGAAAGAAGTCATTTGCAAATTCCAGCTCTTGGGGTAGGGCAGGGTTTTCTTTTCACTCCATTGGATGGCAGCAGCAGGTTTGTTTTAGGAGCTGCTGTATGGCAGAATAGGGCTACATACAGCATCATAACCCAAGCAACAGAAAAGCCAGGGGGTTCAGGAGTGAAGGTTAGCAGATTGTCGTCACCTGCTACCCGTATCCAAGCATACATTCTTCCCTGGAAGTCATTTTCTCAGCTGATAGATGTTTCTCTGGTGACTCCATAAACCGATCCTGGCATGGAACATGTGACCACACACATTACACTGGGGGGGCATGGTTGAGTTTGACAATGCTTCTGTGCTTGTTGATTAGCCTCCCCATGCCTGTGGCATGTGATCTGTAGCAGCAGAGATGGACTGGTGCCAAAGTGGGCAATCTTCAGCCACTGACTCCCAGGTTTGTGGGTATATACCTGACACCTTCATGGCTTGTTTCAGCTGGTCCTTGTCACAGCTTCAGCCACCATCCACCCACCCACATCCTCTGACTGACTTAGTCTTCCTTGATTGAAACTAATCGTATCCACTGTCTGTGTCTGCAGATGATTCCATGGTTATGTGGCAGACATGACTACACTGTTATCTTTCCCACTGAAGAGGTATCTGCTCATCTACTTGCAATTTTTTTGCTTTCGAACTGCTAGGTTGGCTGGAGCTGGGGCAGAAGACAGGAACTCACTCCATTATGCAGAATTCTGTTCTCGACCTGCCGACCTTCCGGTCATCAAGTTCAGTGCCTTAACCTCTAAGCCACCACAGCCTAATGAAGGTGAGCCCCAAATATTTGGCAGGAAAGGCAGGGAAAATTTAAAACAAACTATCTCTTCCCTGTGTGCCTAGTTTGCTAAGGAAATACCAGTTTTATTCCTTCCCTCACAATTGCACCTACTCCCTGGCATACTAAGTAAATCAAAGGTTTATTTCCATTGAGATACATCAAACAATTCAGCGTTGCAACAGGCGTAATGATGAAATGGGATCCCTTTTGATGGATTCAGGTCAGGATGGTCCTTCATTCGAAAGTTGCCAATATCTACTCCAGTAAATCAAGAACATAAAGGAGTAAATCCTGCAAATTGTTTGAGTTCCCCTTGTTTTATTTGAGAAAATTTGAGCATGATGTCTGATATTTGGAAAGTCCAAAGCCACTGAAATATTAGTCTCTGTTTCTTTTTGATCTTTTTGATCTTTTTTCCATGTCATGAAACCTCAAAGGAGAAATCCCTCTGTTGAAGTTCAGTCTGATTTCGCCATGGCAGAGGAACCTCTGCTCAACACTAAACAGAGTCTCCAGTGATGATGGATCCGTGAGCGAGGTACTACCTGGCTAGGTAAGGATTACTATTAGGTGTGTGTTTTTCCCTGTGTGAAAGGAAAGAGGATCTGTGTATATTTTTCCTCTGGTTCTTTTGGTCTGGAGGTGCAGGGACACAGTTCTTTCTGTGATTCAAACTTGTGTTTTAATTTAATTTTTTCAATATTTTAAAAATAACAACCAACTCCTCAGTTTCTGTTCAGGAGGCTAAATGGAAAGAGATGCATTTTCAAGATTGGGGGGGGGGGGGGGCTTCTAAAGTTTAAATCCAGGATAGGGGAGATCCTGATGCACATTGGTATTTAACCTTACTTTTCTATTTCATTCTTTATTTATTATTTGTTTGTTCATATTTCTCCACCGCCCTTCTCACCGAAGTGACTCAGGGAGGTTTACAAGTAATAGAAAAAATACATCAAAACATAAACACTACATTAAAAACTCAAATACAAAGCTGTTAAAATTAAATTTTAAAATTTAAATCTAAAAAGGTTAAAAGCACACCAAATGCTACATCTTACTAATCTTACTAATTAAAAAGTAGAGGGAGAGAGGGGCTCAGATCATCCAGCGAGCAAGCTGGGGTCATTATACCTCCCGCACCCCATACCTGCCCCACCAGCCATGTTTTTAGATTCTTCCTAAAGGGCAGCTACATATGCAGATGTAGCTCCGTTGGCAGGAGGTTATTTTCTATTTTTTCTTCTAAACAAAGCTGATTGTAACCAGAAGTCATATTTTTTTCTTGTAGAGCAAAGGTGCCCAAACTTTCTGAGCTGCAGGCCGGTCATGTTCTTCCCACCAGAAGCAAAAGTAAAACACAGCCGTGCATGTGCAAAACGCTGCTGTAAATGCACCTGCAGCTGTCATTTACAACAGTGGATCATTTATGACAGTGTTTTGCACATGCACAGATGTGCTTTATTTCCACTTCCAGGAGCAGCAAAGGTGGCATGGGCCAGATGATTTGGTGCCATGGACCAGATCTGGCCCATGGGCCATAGTTTGGGCACCCCATTCTAGAGTTTGAGCTGGTGAGAGAGAGTCCAGTTCCTTTACTTCATTATTGGTAAAGCTACCACTAGGTTAAAAGGGATTGCAGTGGCTTAGTGGTTAAGATGCTGAACTTGACAACTGGAAAGTTGACAGGTCCAATTTGAGACCCGAGTGCTGCATGATGGTGTGAGCTCCCATCTCTGTCCCAGCTCCTGCCAACCTAGCAGTTCGAAAGCAAGAAATTGCAAGTAGATAAATAGATACCATTTGGTATGCCTGCCACATGTCTACAGAAACGTCTGCAGACATAGACAGTGCTGGATGTTTGGTTATAAACAAAGATGGCTTTCATTTCTTTATTTATTCATTTATTATGACTTATATGCTGCCTTCCTCAAAGAGACCCAGGGCGGCTAACAAAGGTTTAAAAAGACATAAAACACAATATACAATTCAATTTAAAATTAATATTAAAATATTAAAAACTAAGCAAAGATAAAAAGATTAAAAATTCATACTTTGAGAGAGGGAGGGGTCCGATGAGCCAACAGGCTGACGCTACTGTCTGACCCAAACCGCATACCTGTCCCGCCAGCCAGGTCTTAACCCCCTTCCTAAAGGGCAGCAACTCTGACTGGAGACGTAGCTCAATTGGCAGGAGGTTCCATAGGCGGACACAGAGAAGGCCCTTCTCCTACTGCTAGATGATACAACCAGAGAGCCTCTCCGGTCCGCTCTGGTGGGATGGACAGATGTTCTTAGAGCGATGCGGTCTCTTAGGTATCCTGTCCCACTACCATGTAGGACTTTAAAGGCCCTATATGGTAGTGGGCCAGGATACCTAAGGGCAACTGTTACCCTTTACCTAAAGTTTAAACCCAGAATAGGATAAATCCTGACACACATCAGTATTTAACCTTACATGCATCAATGATTTGGTGCTCTTTTGGTTTGCTATACAGTACAGTATATATATATATCCCCCCCATATTTCTTATAATATTCTCACCACTGTCTTCCTAATTGCTTTAGCCTCACTGCAACTATCCTATGAGTGAGGGAGAGCTGTATCCCAGCTCACACTGGGATCCTTAATGCTGTACTGGGCAACTAGTGAATGTCCAGAAGTGCTGAGCCAACTTTTCCAATGTGGAATAATGTCATGAACATCTGAACAGCTAAAGGTTCCCAGTCTGTACCAAAAGATTCTGAAGAGGAGCAGCTCCTTTTTCTTTTGGTCCTGAGTCATTGATTTATTGATGGGTCAATAAGATAGAGGACTGCAGTGGCTCAAGTGGTTAAGGCACTGACTGGGAGGCAGAAGGTCAGCAGTTCAAAACTTGAGTACTGCATGACCAAATGAGCTTGACATCTCTCTCCCTGCTCCTGCCAACCTAGCAGTTTGAAAGCAAGAAATTGCAAGTGGATAAAATAGATACCACTTCGGTGGGAAGATAAACAGCATTCTGTGCACTCCGGTGTCTAATCATGGCTGCCTCATGTCCACGGAAACGTCTGCAAATGCAGACAGTGCTGGCTCTTTGGCTATAAACAGATGAGCACTGAGTCCTAGAGTCAGATATGACTGGCTTTCAAGCAAGGGAAACCTTTACCTTTACAATAACATAACTATAATTACTTGTTTGTAGTTATTTTAGCTACAATGTTAAAAAATTATTTGGCTGTGCTCCGATAGCAAATACAGCTAAGGAGCTACAGCAATACCTTACATCCATGAAACAAAAATGTAAGATAAATAATATGAGAAGAGAAGACTGAGGTAATTGTAATTGGAAGAAACAGCATACAGTAGAATCCTGCATAACCAAAAACTCCGTTGCACAGAGCTCTTCACTATGCACCCTCTGGGACATACCCCACATAATGGGGGGAAAAGTTCATTAACTGGGGTTCCCATTGAGTGGGTATACTCTGGTTACCAAAAAAACCCGCATAATGGGGAAAATCATTATGTGGGGTATTACCTTTGCATAACAAACACTTCATTATGCGAATTTTTCGCTATGCCATGCGATCGTTATGCAAGGTACCACTGTACTTTACATATTGAAGCAGGGGGAATAAGTATAAAACAATTGGCATAAATTCCTATTTGATGTCACCAGTGCCAAACATGGACACTTACAATAACGTAAGCAAAACTTGGTCACCACGGAAAGATGTCTGAGGAAGGTTGCTGGAGTGACTAGAAGTGATAAAATCAGGAATGAGGTTATAAAGGAAAGAATTGGAGTGGGACCCATCTTGTTCTACATACGGAGGCAACAAATAAGGTGATTTGCCTATTTGGAGAGAAAGTCTTGGAATTCCATACCTTACAAGCAGTGATGAGATGACCCCAGTTCCATCAGGTTCCCCAGAACCAGTAGGAACAATCTTGGAGGGTTCTCCGAGAGGCTACCCTCTTTTGGAGGGTAGCCCACCGAAAGAAATTTTTTAAAAAAAATTGGAGCCAAAATGGCTCCAATTTAGTGCGCATGCGCAGAAACTCAATCTGACGCATGCACAGAAACTTAATCTGATGCACCTTTTCAGAGCGAGAGCGGCGGCACCAGCCCTCAGAGGAGGGCACCTCCCCCGGGGCTGTCGAGCCCCCACGGGTACGTTGAGGCCTGACCGGGCCGTCCGCCGTGCCCTCCCAGGGACTTGGGGCAGACAAGCCCCCATGGCCTGGGGACACCCGTCACGGATTGCGGTGGCAGAGGCAGCTGACTGCGGCCTCCTCCTCCTCCTTGGGCTGGTGCCTTTTCTGCCCGGCTCCGGCCACGGCGGTGGCCGCAGCCAGGGGCTGCAGGCGGTGGCGGCTCTGGCAGCGGCTGCGGCCAGGGGCTGCAGGCAGCGGCAGCTCCTGTGGCCGCGGGCTTCGGAGGAGGAGGAGGCCGCAGTCGGGGGCGGCGTGCCTTGCCGGGTGGCCCCGGGCCATGGGGGCTCGCCAGCCCCAAGGAAGTTAAGTAAGTGAGGGTTTTGTATTTGGGGTGGGTGGGTGATTTATTTGTGTTTTGGGTGGGTGGTTGTATTTTTATTTTATTGTTATTTTTTTATTTCTTTATTTTATTTATTTAAGTTATTTACGGGTTTGTGTTGTAGCTGTCTGGTTGGGTGGGTGAGTTCAGGTGTGTGGTGTTTATTTTTATTTATTTTTAAATTATTTTTATTTTTGGTCCCGCCCACAATGTCATGACATCATGACGTTGGCTCCGCCCATGATGTCATGACATTGGCCATGCCCATGACATCCGTGGCGTCATGGCGTGGTAGTAGAATTTTTGTCATCCTATCACTGCTTACAAGACATATGTGGAAAGAGGAGAAGAAAAAAGACTTAAGAGGCAAACCCAGAAGGTGGTGAAGGGATAAACTTAAATAAATATTACAAGAATACCAAATAACACCAGTGGAGGCCACTAGAAATTCCAAGACAAGAACCCTGTATCTCAGACAGCCAGTGGGGTAAAAGAGGAAGCAAAGAAGAAGTGTTCTGAATTAATTTGAGAATATATACCAGAAGTTCCCAACCTTTTCAAGCCAGGGGCCAGGTCATGTTCTCTCAGTCAGCTTCGAAGGCAAGACAGCCATTTTGCCCTGCACGCATGATGGGGATGGCAATTTTGTTTCTCAAATGCCCTTGGAGGGGTGGGGGCCACATGAAATGGCGCCAGGGCTGAATCTGGCCCACGGGCTTTAGTTTGGGAACCCCTAATACATACAATTGTCTTTTCTTATTGATAATTTATTGTTTTGCATTTTACTCAAGAAATATTTCCTGCTCTTTTTGTTTCTCCCACAGAGACTGGAAGGATGACAGCAACAAGCATTCCTTTACCTATTCCTCGAGATGGAGCAGAACCAAACCAGGTATGGACAAGGCAATTTTAAGATGCCTTGTATATTCATACAGTATCCCTCTCGCTTCAACCATTTTTGTCCTGGCTGTGCCTTTGTAATGAAATGCTCCACACAGGCTGGTATAATAACATGGAGCTTTCTAGGAAGGCAATAGCAGTAGCTGTTATTTCTGGCTGATGCAAATGGAGAGGAATGATGCTACTCTTCCATTCTGAAGAAGTGGTCCAAGATGTGTGAGTTGTTTGACGTTCCTCTTCCTGCTCCCTCAATCTAGATCAGGGGTGCCCAAACTTTTCAGGTCATCAGCCAGTCATGTGGTTCAGTGGGCCAATCATGTTGTTCCTCCCACTGGAGGTGGAAGTAAAATGTGCATGTGCAAAACACTACTGTAAATACACCCGCGAAAGTAGAGAAAAAAACCTGTTTGAGGCAATCAAATAAACAAAAAATCTTCTTTGGCAGACAAATTTATTTTATTCCCTTCAAGTAATTATAATAGGAGTTGTATAGAAATCAAAAACTATAACCGTCTCCAGTAACTGCCAATTTTCAAAGTGTCTTCCTCAGGACTATGATATAATTTTATCTCATATCTATTGAACAATAATAAAATTATACAGAATTACTGAATTTGTACTGTAAGTGTGGACTGGATGAATTGGTGATGGGGTCCGTATCTGGCCCATGGGCCGTAGTTTGTGCACTCCTGGTCTAGATAGATCTCTTTCTTTTTTCTTGTGTAACTGCTATTGTGAGAGAGCTAATAGTGGAAGAGAAACTGTCCTTAATCATCAGCATCAGCATCTTCTTCGTATTTATTTATTTATTTATTTATTTAAGCAAACTTTTATGCTGCCCTCCTCAAAAAGACCCAGGACGGCTAACACAACTCGCAACACCTAAAACACAATAAAAACATAATATAAAATCAAGATTAAAAGATTATTTTTAAAAAAGCTTCTCCTCCTCCTTCTCCTTCTCCTCTTCTTCTTCTTCATCTTCTCCTCCTCTTTTTCTTATTTATTTATTTATTTAAGCTAACTTTTATGCCGCCCTTCTCAAAAAGACCCAGGGCAGCTAACACAACTCTCAACACCTAAAACACAATAAAAACATAATATAAAATTAAGATTAAAAGATTAAAAAATTAAAAAGCTTCTCCTTCTTCTCCTCTTTTTCTCCTCTCCTCCTCCTCCTCCTCTTCTTCTTCATCATCATCCTCTTCATCATCTTCTCCTTCATCTCCTTCTTGATCTTCTTTTCCTCTTCTCCTCCTCCTCTTCCTCCTCCTCTTCTTAATGCCACCTTTTGGCAAATGCATTCCACAGTTCCTTTCACCTGACCTAGTATGAGAAATATTACCTGGCAAAACAAGGTTGCCGTTGCCCAGGGGAATGCCCAGTTGTAGTTCAAAAACACACAGTCTTTGAGGAGGCTCTACTGCTCTTTATAAGACCAAAGGATTACCAGTCTAACTTTATTTCATGCAGAGGCTCCATAGATGCCTGCAGTTCCCAAAGTAGGCTGGCCACCATAAACTCTTTCTCTCTACCAGTTGCTCCCTAACAACTGGGATTCAGAGGCCTTTCTTTCTGGAGCAAGCTCATAGCCAAAATGATTTGTAAAGGTAAAGGTCACCCTTGCTTGAAAGGCAGTCATATCCAACTCAAGGGTTTGGTGCTCATCTCCATTTATCATTTACCTAATATTGATGCTTATTGAATCTTTTTGATAATGTAATGATATTGTGATACTTTATTTATTTATTTATTTATTTATTTATTTATTTATTTATTTATTTGGTTTTATATCACTGCCCACTCACCGAGGTGACTCAGGGCGGCTTGTAGTCAAAACAGCAATAGTACAGTAAAAATCATAAAATACAACCTCACAAAACAACCAAAGCAGAACACAGACAGACTCCCCTCTGGCCGTTGTTGTGGGCCCAGAGGAGGGGGCGATGTTCTCAGCTGCCTGCCAGGCTATGATGTTTTGTGGTACTGATACTGATTATTATGATATTTACATGTTGTGTTTATGAACTTGTAACTTTATATGTGTTTGTGAACCACCCTGAGTCAGCTTTACCGAGTAAGGCGGTATATAAATCAAAACAACAACAACCATAACAACCACAACCAACAACTACTACTGTTGTTGTTGTTGTTACTATTATTATTAACCAAAGAGTCAATGTTGTCTGAATCTGGAGATGGACATGTGGCAGAGATGATTAGACACCAGAGTGCACGGAACATTGTTTACCTTCCCACCTAAGTGGTACCTATTGATCTACTTGCAGTTTCTTGTTTTCGAACTACTAGGTTAGCAAGAGCTGTGACAGAGATGGGAGCTCACTCCATCGTGTAGCACTCGGGTCTCGAACAGCTGACCTGCTGGCTTTTCAGTCATCAGGTTCATTGTCTTAGCTACTAAGCCACTGCAGTCTCCAGGTGACTTAGTCATTGGTAAATCTGTCCTTCATCACAAATGCTGTGAAGACCACTCACAAAAGTTAAAACTTTAAATATAAGATCTAGCCATTTTTGTTTACTTTTTTTGGTCTTTAGGAGGTTATTTTTCTTAAACCTATGAGGATATCCTGCTTTCTTTTCTATTTAGGGTCTAGTGGCCTTTGAGGAGGTGGCCGTGTACTTTACAGAGGAAGAGTGGGCACTGCTGGATCCTGACCAGAGGGCCCTGCACAAGGACGTCATGGAGGAGAACTGGCAAACAGTATCCTCTCTTGGTAAGCCCCCCATTTTCTCCTGCTGATACTAATCTTTTCTATTAACAGTGCAATAGGAAGTAGTAAAATTTAAGAATTTGGATAAAGTTTCCACTTTCGATTGGTGCCCCAATAGCCATTGTGAGCCTCCAAAACATTTCAACTGTATGTAGTGTGGGGGTGACCAAACCTTTTCAGCCATGGACAAGCCACGTGGTTAATCAGGCCAGTCATGTAGTTCCTCCCACCATAAAATGCATCCGTGGCTGTCATAAACGCATTTACGACAGCTACGGGTGCATTTATGGCAACATTTGCACATGTGCGGGCTGCATCCACTTCCATTAGTGGTGCGGGTGCCATGGGCCACATGATTTGGTACCATGGGCCAGATATGTCCCACGGGCCATAGTCTGACCATCCCTGATGTAGTGGCTTGGTTGGAAAAGATAAATTGCCCAGGCTGTTCGATTCCATGCTTTACGGTACCCTTCCCACACAGTTCCAAGCTTGCAAACAAAAAGTGTAAGCTCCTGGTGGCTTAGTGTTTATGTAGGTGTCCATAAAGGAAATCATACAGCACCTCTTGGTTTTCTTACATCTGTCTGTAGGTGTGATGGCAAAATTAAAGCGGGGTCAGGGAGGACAAACTGTTATGACACTTAAAAGACCAGCAGATTTCTTTTGACATCAACTTTCAATGCCTGAAAAGCCACTTTTTCAGAAAACCTTCCTTTTTCCCTCTGTTGATTTGTTTGTCTCTTAAATTCAGTCTCTTCTACATTTCTCTTTCTTCCTAGAAGATATTTGGATGGAGAAAAAATTATCTCTCAAACATGGAAAGAGATTTACTCACAAATTAGAGCTTACCAGGTGCCAGAGAACCCACACAGAGGAAGAAAGCTGTATGCAAGAGAAGCCCTACAAATGCATTGTATGTGGGAAGCATTTTGCCATGAAAATAGCACTGGTGCATCACAAAAGAATCCACACGGGAAAGAAGTGTTTTGTAAGGGAAGTACCTGGGAAAAATATAGATCACAAGTTATGCTTTGTGAACCACCAGAGAATCCACCCAGTGGGGAAACCATACAAATGTCAGGCATGCGGGAAGTGTTTCCGTCAGACTTCTACCCTCGTGGATCATAAGAGAGTCCACACGGGAGAGAAGCCGTACAAATGCCAGGACTGTGGGAAATCCTTTGCTCGGACCTCATACCTTGTGTTACATGAGAGAGTCCACACAGGAGAGAAACCCTACAAATGCCAAGACTGCGGGAAATCATTTGCTCAGAATTCAGTGCTTGTGAGTCATAAGAGAGTCCACACAGGAGAGAAACCATACAAATGCCATGAATGTGGGAAATGCTTTGCTCAGAAATCACAGCTTGTGAGTCACAAGAGAGTCCACACGGGAGAGAAACCATACAAATGCCAGGAATGTGGGAAATGTTTTGCTCACAATTCAGCATTTGCAAGTCATAAGAGAGTCCACACAGGAGAGAAACCATACAGATGCCAGGAGTGTGGGAAATGTTTTGCCCACTGTTCACTATTTCTGAATCATAAGAGAATCCACACAGGGGAACAACCATACAAATGCCAGGATTGTGGGAAATGTTTTGCTCAAATTTCACACCTTGTAAAACACAAGAGAGTTCACACAGCAGGGAAATCATACAAATGCCAAGAGTGTGGAAAATGTTTTCGTCAGAGTTCACAGCTTGCGAGTCATAAAAAAGTCCATGCAGGAGAGAAATCGTACAAATGTCAGGAATGTGGGAAATGTTTTGCTCAGAACTCGGTGCTTGTGAATCATCAGAGAATCCATATAGGAGGTAAGCCATGCAAGTGTCAGGAGTGTGGGAAATGTTTTGCCTATAGTTCACTGCTTATGAGTCATAAGAAAGTCCACACAGGAGAGAAGCCATTCACATGCCCAGAATGTGGGAAATGTTTTGCCCGAAAATCCCAGCTTGTGAGTCATAAGCGAGTCCACACAGGAGAGAAACCATACAAATGCCATGATTGTGGAAAGTGTTTTTCTCAGAGCTCAAACCTTGTGGATCATAAGAGAGTCCACACAGGAGAGAAGCCGTACATATGCCAGGAGTGTGGAAAAAGTTTTGCTCGGAGTTCACAGCTTATGATTCATAAGAAAGTCCACACAGGAGAGAAACCATACAAATGCAAAGTGTGTGGGAAATGTTTTGCTCAGAATTCACATCTTGTGGGACACCAACGAATCCACGCAGGAGAGAAGCTCTCCAAATCCAAGTAATATGGTAAATGTTTTTGGTTATGGTTCTTATTCCATATATTTGGAACAGCCAGAGTGTCACCACAGAAGAGGAATCTTATAAATGACTGAAGTGTTGGAAAATGCTATGTTTTTATTTACTGCTGTGGTACTCGAGGAAGTCTAGTCAGTAAAGAATGGATAAGAAGCTCCTCTTGGAGCATTTTTTCCTGAGAAAAAAGGAGGAAGAGGTGCTATGTCATTGGTAGTTAGGCACTAGAACTATTACCGTACACACTCAAGTATAAGCCGACCCGAATATAAGCGAGGTACCTAATTTTCACCTGGAAACACAGAAAAATAGATTAACCCGAATATAAGCCAAGAGTGGGAAATGCAGCAGCTGCTAGTGAGTTTCAGTAATTAAAATACAGTGGAACCTCATACAACAATCACCCTGTATAGCAACAAAATCACGTAACAATTAGGTTTTGGGGGGAAATGGCATCCCGCATAACAATTTTCCCTATGGAAAAAAATAGTACAACAATTTTTCAATGGGAAAAACCACTTAGCAAAAAAAAAAATCATTGTTGTACAGTGTATCCCATAAGGGAAATCACTATACAATGTATAGCAATTATTTCGTACAACAAAACCCTCATGAAATGGATTAAAATAGTTGTATGAGGTACCACTGTACATGAAAATACAGTAAAATTAATTATTTTAGTGATTTTTAAAAACTGTATTTGCACCATCCACCCTTGGTGGCGTTGCAGGTAAAGTGGGTGGAGAGGCCAATTGCACTGAGGCAGAAAGTGTTGCTCTAGCCTAGCCTCTTGCTCCCCCTGCAAGGAAGGAGAATGGCTTCTTCCCTCCATCTTGGCCACATGGAGCAGGCACGAAGGTAAGTGAAACCCTTTCTTTTTCCACACCAGTTTGGAAGGGGGACATAATTGTATTGTAGAGCTTGTTTCTTCATCTGTGGATTTACATAGGAATTAAGTGAAAACAAAGTTCAGAATAGGAGAACTTGATTTTCAATTTATTATAATGGAAAATTGCAATTTGTGCCCTCTTCTGACCAGTTGTGTAATTGTGCCTCAACAGAAGTCCTGAAACTTACTTTTAAAATGCCCGAATCGCTAAACAAATCATATTTTTAAACCCTCATGGTTTTTGACCCTTGTATAATCTGAGTCTCTTTTTTGGAGCTTATTTTTTGGGTTAAAAAACTTGGCTTATGCTCGAGTATATGCGGTAACTACTATTTTTGATGTCTGGAGCTTCCCGTGGGATTGTTATACACAAGAAAAGGATGGGGAAATTGGCAAAAAGGCCTGATTTAGAGCATACAGTGGAACCTTGGTTAATGTGATTAATGCATTCTCTGGGACGTTTCTTACAGCAAAAATTACTTTAATCGAATTTCCCATAGAAATGTGTTGAAGACCAAAATACTTAAAAACAGTTTCCCATAGGAATGCATTGATAATAAATTAATCTGTTTTGGGGGGAAATCCATAAACCAAGCCACTATTTTCTATGGATTTCATATTGTTTTGCTATTTTTATGTTAAGTGAGCCATTTGTTAACCAAGGTTCCACTGTATAATGATCCTAAAACTGCTTTTTAAAAATTGCTAGACAGAACACCTGTCCTTTGGGTTGGCAAGTTTACACCTTTCCAGAACTAAAGTACCAGCAAGCAAGTTGAGACCCATCAAAGACTATCCTCCATTATATTTCCAGTCTCCTCACCTTTGCTATATTGTATAAGCGTCTGCTGAACTCTTAACTGCTAGACAATATTGACCCTATGAGGAGTGCAGGTGCAACAAATCTTTTTTTACCTATTGTCATGTACAATGTTATTATAAACAAAAACTGTGCAGGGGTAGGATCTCAAGAAATGTATGGGGTTTTTTTCTGATAATGCCACTGTTCTGTGCCTGACATTGTAAAATCTAGGGATTAAAATATCCTGTGCAACTGTTTGGTGAACCACAGCACTCGTAAGCTAAAGGAAGGTAGAATATATCTGCCATATCCACTGTGGGTGCCTGAAACTGTGGAAAGTAGCAAACCCTATATCAGGGATGGTCAGCTACGGCCCATGGCACCATTTCATGTTGCCCGCATTGCTGACGCACCGGAAGTAGAAGTGGCCATTTTTACAACAGCCATAAATGCACCTGTGCAAATGCTCACGGTTGTTATAAAAGTGTTTTATGGCCGCGTTTACAGTGGGTGAACCACATGACTATCCCGCTCAGCCTGATGCATGAAAAGGTTGGGAATCCGTGCCCTATATACTATGTTTTATATACACGGTCACCTTTAGTGATCAGTTCTTATACTTGAAGATACTTTTTCTAATTTTCCACTCACCATGTTCACACACTTAACAAACTGTGGAAACTGACTTTGTGGATATGGCAAGCCTGCTTTATTCAACTGTCAGAAGCTCAGGCCTGTTCTGGGAAGAGAGTAGAAATCCCATTGTCTTACTGTGCTAACAGTTAAGAAGTCCCCCCCTGATATTCAGCTGAAAGAAGGGCTAAAAAAGGATAGAGAAGGGAAGAGGTTGATTTACACCACATCCAAACCAGTGATGGGATGTCCCCGGTTCCAGACGGTTCCCTGGAACTGGTAGGACCAATTCTGGAGGGTTCTCCGGGAGGGGAGTCCACTTTTGAGGCGTCCGATTCCGGACGCTTCACCGAAAGAAATTTTTTTAAAAAAAATCGGAGCTAAAATGGCTCCAATTGACTCCGCATGCGCAGAAACTCAATCTGATGCATTGCGCATGCGTCAGATTGAGTTTCTGCGCATGCGCAGTCAATTGGAGCCATTTTAGCTCCAATTTAAAAAAAATTGTTTTAGAGCTTTCAGGACGGCGGCGGCGGCGGCACCAGCCCTCTGAGGAGGGCACCTCCCCCGCGGCACGTTGAGGGCTGCCTGGGCCGTCCGCTGCCGACAAGCTCCATGCCCTGGGGACGCCCGGCGCGGCGCACCGCTGCCGCCACCACCTCCTTGGGCCGGTCCCTTTTTAGCCCGGCTGCGGCGCCTGGCGGAGGAGGAAGCTGCAGGCGGCGGCGGTGCGGCATGGGGACGGCCCAGGGAGGCTCAGCAGCTGTGGCTGGAGCCACCGCCAGAGCCACTGCTGCCTTCCGCCCCTGCCCGTGGCCGGAGCCGGGGTCAAAAGGTACCGGCCCGAGGAGGAGGCCACAGGGTTGCAGGCAGCTCTGGCGGCGGCGGCGGCTGTGGATGCAGTCGGGGTGCCGGGTCCCACGAAAGGTAAGCGAGGGGTAATTTATTTGTGTTTTGGGTGGGTGGTTGTTTTTATTTTATTTATTTATTTATTTATTTGTGTCTGGGTGGGTGGACTGAGAGGGAGGGGTGTGTGTGTGTATGTTTATTTTTATTTTTTATTTATTTTTATTTTTGGCCCCGCCCACAACGTCATGACGTCGGCTTCGGCCATGACGTCATGACGTCATGACATTGGCCACGCCCATGACGTCCGTGACATCATGGCGTGGTAGTAGAATTTTTGTCATCCCATCACTGATCCAAACCCCCCATTTTGCTCAGTCTCCACACTTTTTCTGCTGGCAAAATTTAGACCAGGGAAAACCGTAGTCCTAAGAAAAATCTCCAGCACATAGTTCCTAATGGGAGGTACCAAAATAAGTGGACCGCCATGTGCCCTCATCCGAGTGTGGTGAACTGTGGATTAATAGCAGGATTGGCATTGTATCAAAGCACATCCTGTTCCGTAACTCTTGTTCCATAAGGTTGCTGGAGTAGTTCGCTACATATTTTGGAACTTTCAGATAAGCTGAACAGGGCTGAATCTAGTACAGTAAAACCTCAGATAACACTAAAACCTGGTTCCACAAGTCTTGGTGTTATACGATTTTTAGTGTTATCCGATGCATGTTAAAATCCTATGGGATCCATAGAGATACATTGTAACCACACAGGCTTTAGCGGTTGTTATCTGATGCATCCCATAGGATCTTAATGTTATCCGATGCAATTCTTCCCCCTAGATTGCTTAATGTTATGTGATTTTAGTGTTATTCGATACTAATGTTATCTGAGGTATTACTGTATTGCTTTGTTCTCTGAACTCACACTTGGAATGTTCTCTTAAAATAATTGCTCTTTGTGTTCTGTTCTGTGCTTTTCAATAAGGTATTTAAGGAAAGCCATGTTCAGAAATATTTTGCCTCTTGGAGATATACCCCTTCATGGACTATTATTTCTCTGAATAAAAAGCTTTTTCTGATTTTCCACCTCTTTAAAAAAGCCACTGGTATTTCTTTCGAAGCACCTTTATTTTAAGGAAAATACAGGAGTGGGGGACTGATGTTAGGATCATAGAATAATTGAGTCAGAATGGGCCTGTTGGGGTACACAAAAAGAGCCTCCTTGAAGATTGTATATTTGAACCACAATTGGCTGTATCCCAAACAATGGCCACCTTGTGCTGGCTAATCCTTCTCACACTAGGTTGGGCGCAAATAACTGAAGAATGAACTCACCAAAAGGTGGCTTCATTATGGCGGTTTCATGTCTGGCCTAGAAACAGAAGAACAAAGAAGGCATCTTTTAGGCCATCAGGGGCAATCCTCTGCTCAATGCAGAAACCCAAATCAAAGTAGCTCGGGCAGATGATTGTCCAATTCTGTGTTGGAGTGCTCATCACCCTTCATGGCAATTGGTCCCATTGTTGTACTGCTCTAACACTTAAGAGGCTTTTCATGCTATTCACCTTACATTTGACTTCCTTTATTTTGAGCCCATTTTTAGGCATTCTGCACTTCTGGATGAGTGAGATCAGATCCTCCCATTCCTCTTTCTTTCCTATTTGAAGAGTGCTAACCTATCCCATCTCGCTCTCCTTTTCTCAAGGCTAAACATGCCCAGTTCCTTCAGTCTTTCCTCATAAGGCAGGGGTTCCCAACCTTTTCAAGCCAGGGGCCAGGTCACACTCTCAGTCAGCTTCAAGGGCCAGATGGCCATTTTGTCCCAATAGCTTTAAAGGGTGGCCATTTTGTTTCTCAAATGCCCTTGGAGGGGTGGGACCCACATGAAATGTCGGCGGTGGCCAGATTCAGCCTGTGGGCCTTTGGTTGGGAACCCCTGCCATAAGGGTTTGGTTTCCAGTCCTCTGATCTTCCTTATTGCCCTTCTCTGTGCCTGCTCTCATTTGTTTGCATCTTTCTTAAAGTGTGGTGCCCAGAATTGGACAAAGTACTCTAGATGGGGTCTAACTAGAGCTGAATAGAGGGAGACTATAGAGGGAGACTAGTAGTACCTCACGGGTTTCAGAGACTTTATTCCTAATAATGCAGCCTAAAACAATGTTGGCCTTTTTTTTTGCAGCCCCATTGCACTGTTGACTCATATTTGGCCTGTGATCTACAACAACTCCAAGAGCCTTCTCACTTGCAGTATAACGGAGCCAAGCATCCCCAATCTTGTAACTGTGCAACTGTCAACCAATCAGAGCCCACCACTACCAATATAAAAACCCCATCCAGGGGAACCCTCATTCAGATAATAAAATGTAGGTCAGGGGTCTCTCTCTCTCTTTGCTGAATAGCATGCATACTTTACAGTCGCAAAGGAAACACTTGGGTGGTAGAAGTTCACTATTGGAAATGCACCACAAAACACACCACAGAGCCTTAGCACAAAAAGAACCTCAAATCCCAAAGCACATAAGCTCCCTCCCCCCCCCCCTTTTAATCTTTCTGCCCAGGATCCTAACGGATTTCTCCAGACCCAGAAAATTGTGATTCCCAAATCCCAAGCTAAGGGAAGGAGAGAAAATCATTGAAACTGCTGGGTTGTTATTCGCTGATAATAGTTCCCTAGGCTTCTCATTCCTGTCTGTGAAAGGTCTGAAGAGTGTGCTTTAAAATGTTGTTGTGACCACCTGAATACATAGATACCAATTAAGAAATAAGGCCAGCAGGATTCTTTCAGCCACATTTATTGATTTAAAGAAAAGCAGACTGACTTCTCTCACCTAAACGTGTGGGAGAGAGGTAAAGGTCCCCCTTGCTCAAAAGCCAGTCGTATCCTACCCTAGGGTTCAGTCCTCATCTCTGTTTATAGCCATTTGGAGATGTTTTCTTGGTCATGTGGCAGGCATGCCTCAACACTGGGGTGCATGGAATGCTATTTACCTTCCCACCAAAGTGGCCCCTATTTATCTACTGTACTTGTAATTTCTTGCTTTCTAATTGCTAGGTTGGCAGGAGCTGGGACAGAGACGGGTGCTCAGTTTGTCATGCAGTACCCAGGAATTGAACTCTGACCTCCCAGTCAGTGAGTTCAGCATCTTAACCACTTGAGAGATATCCTGAACAAAACATTCAACCATAATTATTTATACTTTCTAGTATAGTTGGGTTAGGGACTGCGCGGTGGCTTAGTAGTTAAGACAGTGGACTTGACAACTAGAAGGTCAGGAGTTTGAGACCCTGGTACTGCACGAGGGAGTGAGCTCCTGTCTCTGTCCCAACTCCTGTCAACCTAGTACTGTAGTTCGAAAGCAAGAAATTGCAAATAGATAAATAGGTTCCACTTTGGTGGAAAAGGTAACAGCGCTTCGTGCACTAGTCATACCTGACACATGTCCACGGAAACTGCTACAAACGCAGACTGCCACAGGCTCTTTGGCTATAAAACAGATGAGCACTGAACTGTAGGGTTGGATACGACTAGCTTTCGAGCAAGGGTGACCGTTACCTAAAGGTGGTTTACGTAACGTGTCCCTCCCATGTCCATAGTGTGTATGGCAAAGCACGTCCCTATGGCCTTGTGGAAAAGCCACCTTACAAGTAAAGGTTAAGTGCACTGAGTTCAGATTCCTAGAAGGGAAGGGAACCTTGAGAACAGGAAACGCCTCCGACCTCAATAGGAAATTGTTCCCTTTCCTAAAACAATCCCTTCCTGTCCCTTCTTTTTCTTCCTCCGGAGAGAAACTATGGTTGGGTAACTCCAAAAGGCCGTCTGGGCGTCGTCTTCTCTTTTGCTGGTTGGGGCGGGGCGGGGGGCTGATTCCCATTTACGCCCGGGAGGGAAGGTGAGTCAGTCCCAGCAGGGCTGCCTGAGAGGGTGGGTTGGGTGTGTATGGAGATGATTGGAAAGGGGGGGGGGGAGAGGGAGGGGAGCCCTCCCAAATTCCAACACAGTGAAGGGGATCCCAAAATTTTAAGTCTATTTGCAAAGTAGGGATGAGACAAAAACCGTGTGATCCTCACAAAATACAAGGGTGATACCTTAGGTTAGGAAACACTTCCTTTAGTTAAGTCACAAAACAAACAAAAAAAGAAACCCTTATGAGCTTTCTTGATACAAGATCACTTCTTCAAACTCGCACTAAATTCATGTGGACAGGAAAATGATAAATGAAAAGTTTCAAAAGTTGATAGCAAATGATGGTTTTCTATATTAGAGTTAGGAAAAAAAGCAACAGGTTGTATTAGGTGGGATGACTCTCTCACACACACACCCTTTCCTCAAACAAAAGGAACCTCATATACACATACTATATCTGCCACCGCTGCCTCCTTTTGAGTGTTAATTTCCCATTCGTTTGGGAAAAACGTCAGCATTAAAATGCAAAGACTTTTATCAAGAAACTGGGGTTAAACTTTACCCAAGGAGTTCTCAACGTTTTCAAGCCACAGGCCAGGCCACGTCCCTTCAGACTGGTAGGCCAGACAGGTGGTTCTCCCCGCTGTAAACGCTGCAGTAAAATGTGTCCACAGCTGTCATAAACATGTTTACGACTGCTGCGGACAAATTTACAGCAGTAGTAAACGTGTTTATGATGGCTGCGGACGAATTTACAGCTGTTGTAAATATATTTACGACAGTCATAAATGAGTCTGTGGCCGATTCCGCTGGCAGCGGCCGCTGGAGCGAGGTTGGAGGCTGGATTATCTGGCTCCTCTGGGCCATAGGTTGTGAATCCCTGCTTTACCCACTAGGAGGTAGTGCCAATTAATATGCCAACCAAAGTCAACTACAGTGATAATATTACCCAGAGTTTGGAAGTACAGTAATACCCCGGATAACGTTATGACTTGGTTCCACAAGTCATGACGTTATCGATTTTTCACGCTGTCCGATGCATGCATCGAACAACGCTAAAAAAAAGCCCCGACTTCAGGGACAAACCGCTTTAAAGGCAGGCAGGGAAAGAAAGAGACCTCCCTCCCTTTAAAGCCATCCCCCACCACTGTGACTGCAGTAGGATCGGGGAAAGCCGACTCTACTGCAGTCTTCCCTCCCTACTTACCTTCTGCTCTGAGCCAGGCTTGATCGCTCGAGGCTTGTGTTTTTTAAACTACAGGGAAGGGGGAAAGAGAGAAATGTGATTGGTTCTCTAGAGAACCAATCGCCTCTCTCTCTTTCCCCCTCCCTGTAGTTTCAATGCAGGAAGGGAATGAAAAAACACAAACCTCTGTCTTTTTTCCTCTACCGGGAGAGAGAGGCTTGAATACAGGAAGGGAAAAAAGCCTCTCTCTCCCTGTAGAGGAAAAAAGACGGAAGTTTGTTTGTTTTTCGTTCCCTTCCTGCATTGAAACTACAGAGAGGGGGAAAAGAGAGAGAGGTGATTGGTTCTCTAGAGAACCAATCACATTTCTCTCCCCCTTCCCTGTAGTTTAAAAAACACAAGCTTCGAGCGATCAAGCCTGGCCCAGAGCAGAAGGTAAGCAGGGAGGGAAGACTGCAGTAGAGTTGGCTTCCCCCGATCCTACTGCAGTCACAGCGGTGGGGGGTGGGGAGTCCCCAAACTGGTGGGGGGGGGGGAAGGAGGGAAGTGGCAGGGAGAGGAGCTTTGGCCTCCTTTACTTCTTTATTACGATGCATCGGATAACGCTAAAAAGAACGTTCTCCGGTGCAAATCTTCCCCCAAATTTGTCGTCGTTATGCAGTTTTAGCGTTATTACTGTAGCTGTTTGCTTCAGTTTGTTGTCCAGCTGGTTGATGTGAAAAGTCCATATAGAGAGTTTTTGTTCATGTCCCCCCCCCACCTTCCCCACACCAGGAAGTGTCTGAGGGAGCATGAGAACTCCTCTCGTAGACTCTACAAATATAAATATCTACACCAGGGGGTTCCCAACCTTTTCAAGCTGGGAGCTGGATCATGCTCTCTCAGTCAGCTTCAAGGGCTGGATTTATTTATTTATTTGCTCATATTTACTATCCCGCCCCAATCAGGTAGACCCGACTCTGGGCGGCTTACAGCATAAATTACAATCACAGATTAAGTCTATTATAATAGTGATATTTAAAAGCTTAAAAATTCATAAAAATTAAAACAGCGCAACCCATTTTCCCCTCCCTTTACGATGGGGGTGGCACACTAAACTAAATGGGAAAGTTAAATTAAATTTTGTCCCAACAGCTTCAAAGTGGTGGCTATTTTGTTTCTCAAATGCCCTTGGAGGAGTGGGAGACCACATGAAATGGTGACATGGGCCAGATCCAGCCCACAGGCCTTAGGTTCACAGAATGTGAATTAACTAGGCAAAAATGTGCCTCGTTTAATTTCCCTAAAAAGTGTGGAAAATATTTGATGGGTATCAGATGTGTTTCCTTATGGGTAGTGTCCAGAGCCCTTTAAATGCTTTGAAGTTAATAATTATAATAAGGTATTAATAATATTATACAATTCAAGTTAGGTGGGTGGTATAAAAATCCATTGATCAATCAATTGATCTGGCATGTAGAAATGGTGGTAATGTTAACTATTATATAATTTTATTTACTGTATTCATGTGTTTTTTTTTACCATAGAGTACAGTATATCTCAGTCTTCTGCCTCCTTGAAATTTGCTACACACGCAGATTTCCAAAAGGGCAACCTTTTTATAATGGGAACCTATGCCTTTTTTTTTACTGGGATGTGAATCATCTTGTGTTCAAGGGTTGAGTTTTTAGCTAACATTTCCAGGATTCTGGTCTTCACTTTAGATGAGCTTCAATTACTAACTTCCCACTCTGTTGGTCTCTTCCACAGGGGCTCTCAGGATGCCAGCAACAAATATCCCTTCTTGTCATCCTTGCAATAGAGCAGAACAAGATCAGGTATGGACCAGGTGGTTAAAATACAACCCTGTGTCATTGAATCTCTGGATGCTCCACTATTGTGCTCCTAAACTGAAGTAGTCATTCCTTTTTAACAAAAGATTCCTTCTTATGTTCAACATTTCCATATTTAGCTGGTAGAACCTGGTCTGCTCCATTTATTTATTTATTTATTTAGATTTATTATCCCGCCCCAATCAGGCGAACCTGACTCTAGGCGGCTTACAAAAAAGAGAAAGATTATACATAATGAGTGCAAAACAAACTAAACAATCCCACTGTATCCCTACAAATTCAGAAATTAAAACCTTAAGATTCAAAATTAATTAAAAAATTAAACTATAAATTTACAAAATACTAAAAAAGATTTAAAAAGTTAAAAGGTTTAAAAAGTTTAAAAGAGCGAGAGATGGGTGACTGTCCCATCAGATCAACCACCCAACATGGGACCCCATATTACTTGAGCCCCACACCTGCCCTACCAGCCAGGTTTTTAGGCCCTTCCGAAAGGGCAGGAGCTCTGTCTGTAGACACAACTCAGTTGGCAGGAGGTTCCAAAGGGCCGGGGCGGACACGGAGAAGGCCCTCCTTCTGGTGCTAGAGAGATGCACCTCTCTAGCCGATGGAATGATAAGAGAGCCTCTCTGATCTGCCCTGGTGGGACGGACAGATGTTCTTGGGGTGACGCGGTCTCTTAAGTATCCTGGCCCACTACCATGTAGGGCTTTAAAGGTAATAACCAGCACCTTGAATTGCACCCGGAGACATACTGGCAACCAGTGCAGCTCCCGAAGCAGTGGTGAGGCACGAGCATAACGCCCGCACCCCATCACTACCCGAGCAGCTGCATTCTGGACCAGCTGCAGCCTCCGAATGGTCACCAAGGGCAGCCCAATGTAGAGCACATTACAGTAATCAAGTCTGGAAGTGACAAAAGCATGTGTGATCATGTGATGAATAGCAGTCCATATCATGCCCCTGTGTTTCAAATGTAGAAGACTCTTCTTTCACCTTATTTTCTGAAGAAATGATTCAAGATTCATTTGTCGACTAAGTTTCCTCAAAGTATCAATGAAGACAATAGGAATTAATTTCCCATCCCTGTCGCCCTCATTCTGAGTAGATCTTGCTCCTCCTGCTTTGTTGTGGTGTAGCTAAGAGTGTAAGAAGAGGAACTTTCAATCGGAGCAAAGGCCCATCGAGTTTAACATCCTGTTTCTCACAGAGGGTCCCTAGATGCTGCCTCAAAGCTCCCAGGCTGGTCATCAGTAGCTCTTTCCCATCTCCTCCTGTAGTTTCCCATTGAATAGAATCCATAGACCTCTCTTCCTAGAGGGAGGAAGTGGTGAATGTGACTAGTAGACCTTTATGAAGTTGTCCTCCGAATGAAAGGTGGTAGAGGCCATTCTTTAAAGTTAAAACCAAGATTATAGGATGCAGCCACTTCTTATTCCTCTTGGGGTTTGGAGACAATTTTTCAAAATCCTATGAGGAAGCCCTACTTTCTCTTTTGTTTAGGCTCCAGTGACCTTTGAGGAGGTGGCGATATACTTCATGGAGGAGGAGTGGGCACTGCTGGATCCCGACCAGAGGGCCCTGCACAAGGAAGTCATGGAGGAGAACTGGCAAATGGTATCCTTTCTCGGTAAGGCTCCTTCTTTTCTCAGACATTGCTAATCTCCGTTGTTTGCTCCATTTACTAGTGTTAGAATGACTACTAACAATAATAATTATGTTAACATTTTATGTCTGAACTCACACTATTGGGGTATGTAATGCTGGGCTCTCTACCTGTGGTTCTCTAGATGGGCTGAGCTCCTGCACCCCTCACTGTACACCAGGGGTACCCAACCTTTTTTGCACCATGGACCAGTTTCATGCTAAACAATTTTTCCACGGACCTGTAGTTGAGCAACGTGGAGGAGGGGCCCAGCCATCTGGCTATCTGCTGTGTCTGAAGCCCCTGCTCTCACTCTGTTCACTGGGCAGACCCTACAGGAGCACGTTGAGGGCAGAAGGCTCCCACGCTACCCACCTCCATGGCCCAATTTGGAACAGCCCATGGTCTGGTACCAATACTAGTTTGTGCCATGGTGGCTGGGTACCTCTGCTATAGACAACTTGGCTAATGTGGAATTGTGATGAGAATAGTCATTCTTGACCATTTGATGAGCTGAAGGTCTCCAGATTTCACCAAAAGATTTTGGAGAGATGTAGCTCTCACTGGGAATAAAGTTGTTTTAATCCTTACAGCTTAACTGTGGAGCATTGGTGAGATAGCTGCTTAGTTGTGATGGTTTTGTAAGCTGACTACCAAGGATGGGTGCTTTTAAGGCTGTGCTGTAATTTCTATATCAAGGGTGCCCAAACTACAGCCTGGGGGCTGGATCTGGCCCACAGCACCAAATCATCTGGCCCACACCGCTCCCAGAAGTGGAAATATAATACGCCTGCACATGTGCAAAATGCTACCCTAAATGCACCCATGGCTGTCACAAACGTATTTACGACAGCCATGTCGCAAATGTATTTATGACAGTAGCATTTTGCACATACATGGGCACATTTTACTTTTGCCTCCTATGGGAGGAACCATGTGACTGATCTCCTGAACCACGTGACTGGCCTGTGACCCAAAAAGTTTGGGCACCCCTGTTCTATATTATCTTGGAATTTGGAAATAGGATTTGTCCAAGTTAGGAGCAGAGTGAGGAAGGAGAAGACTTACGGTATTTTAAGAGCAAAACAAAGAAAGCGATTAGTTACCACAGAAAAAACTGTTATGGCACTTAACGTACTGACAGATTTCATTCCATGTGAGGTTTCATGCATCAACTTACTCCTTCAGAAAAACCTTTTAAATAAATATGTAGATTTATCTCTTTACTTTGGGCTTTTCTTTCCCCATTTGTTCTTCTTCACAGAAGATTACCAGAGGGAGAAAAATCTATGTCCGCAATGTGGAAAGAATGTTAGGCAAAAATCAGAGCTTGCTGGACACAGGAATATTCACACAGAAGAAATTTGCATCCAAGAGAAACCTTATGAATGCATCATGTGTCAAAAGAATTTTACTGTGATAATGGAACTGATGCTTCACAGTTGCAATCATGATTGGAAAAAGGACTTTGTAAGTGAAGTATCAGGGGAAAATTTAGATTGTATGTTACACTGTGGGAGCCATCAAAATGTCCACACAGGAGTGAAACCATACAAATGCCAGGAGTGTGGGAAATGTTTTGCCCAGAATTTCTCTCTTGTGAACCATAAGAGAGTCCATACAGGAGAGAAACCATATAAATGCCAGGAATGTGGAAAATGTTTTGCCCAGAATTCACATCTGGTCAGCCATATGCGAGTCCATACTGGAGTGAAACCATGCAAATGCCACGAGTGTGGGAAATGTTTTATCCACTACTTATTGCTTGTGAAACATAAGAGAGTCCATTCAGGAGAGCAACCATACAAACGTCAAGAGTGTGGGAAATCTTTGACTGAAAATTCAAACCTTGTGAACCATAAGAGACTCCACACAGGAGAGAAACCGTATAAATGTGAGGAGAGCAAAAAATGTTTTCTTAAGAATTCAACCCTTGTGAGTCACAGGAAAATCCACAAAGGCATAAAACCATACAAATGTGAAGAGTGCGGGAAATTGTTTGGGCGGCGTTCAGTACTTATCAAGCATAGTAGGGTCCACACAGGAGAGCAGCCATACAAATGCCAAGAGTGTGGGAAACGTTTTGCTCAGATTTCGCACCTTGTGAACCATAAAAGAATCCACACGGGAGAGAAACTGTACAAATGCCAGGAGTGTGGGAAATGTTTTGCCCAGAATTCAACTCTTCTGAATCACATGATAATCCACACAGGAGAGAAACTCTACACGTGCCAGGACTGTGGGAAATGTTTTGCTCGGAGGTCAGAGCTTGTGAGGCATCAAAGTGTACACACAGGAGAGAAACCATACAAATGTCACGAGTGTGGGAAATGTTTTGCTCGGGGTTCACATCTAGTAAGCCATAAGAGAGTCCACACAGGAGAAAAACCATACAAATGCCAACAGTGTGGGAAATATTTTGCTGAGAAATCAAACCTTGTGAATCATGAAAGAGTCCACACAGGAGATAAGCCATACAAATGCTTGGAGTGTGGGAATTGTTTTGCTCACAATTCAATTCTTCTGAATCACAAGAGAGTCCACACAGGAGAGAAACCACACAAATGTCAGGAGTGTGGGAAATGTTTTGCTCGGAATTCACAACTAGTAAACCATAACAGAGTCCACACAGGAGAGAGACCCTACCCATGCCAACAATGTGGGAGATGTTTTGCTAAGAAATCAAACCTCATGAAACATAAGAGGGTCCATACTAGAGAGAAAACATATAAATGCCGGGAGTGTGAAGAATGTTTTTCCCAGAAATCATGCCTTATTTCACACCAGAGAATTCACACCAGACAGAAACCTTTCTTATCCCAGTAACATAAAAAATATTTTATTCATGATCCAGGCCCTTCATGGGAACCACAAGATAGAACAGGAAATACAAAAAATTCCAGACATGTGGGAAAATATTTTTTCTGAGTGAAACGGTTCCAGTTTTTTTTTTTTTTTTTTAGGGGGGGGAATAAGAGTTTGCTCTGCCAGCTCTCATCATAAACAAAAAGGAGGGAGAGAGAGCATGAGGTTTATTGTTAATAATAATAATAATAATAATAATAATAATAATAATAATAATAATAATAATAATAATAATAATAATAATTTCGTGTGAGAAATCACTCTGGGTTGAAAGGATTTTTGCTGGAGAAACTCTGCTCAGGGGATGCCCAAATGAGGCTCCTTTCATGTTTGCAAGATCTTTTCCATCCAAAGTGGTCCCTGTTTATCTACTTACAACTTCTTGCTTTCCAATTTGTCGGTTAGCAGGAGCTGGGACAGAGATGGGCACTGAAACTGTCATGCAGTACCCAGGTCTCAAACTGCTGACTTGCAGCCTTTGAGCTAACAAGGCAAGCTTCTTAACCACTGAGCTATGAGAGGGTATAACTACTAATTTGGATGCCTAGCACTTCACACAGGATAATATACACACAAAACGGATGGAGAAATTTGGGAGCATACAATGACCACATGGGTTCCTCACTCATTTTTCTCTTCTGTCTTTCCTTCTGCCTGAGGAGAAGAGGCCAGACAAGGTATCCATGCTTGGGGTGGACAGGCTCACCAGTGGTGGGATGTCAAAAATTTTACTACCCCACCGTGATGTCATCAAAGTGTGGGCAGAGCTAATGTCATGATGTCATAACATCATGGGCGTAGCCAACATCATGACATTGTGGGTGGGGCCAAAGAAAAATAAATAAAATAAAAATAAGCACACACACCCCTCAACCCACCCACCCACAACACAAACCTGTAAATTAAATAAATAATACATTAAAATACACCCATCCACCCTAAACACAAATCAACCAGAGCTTTTAAACCAGAGCTTAAAGCTTATTCTGGCTAATCTTTCTCACACTACATCAGATGGAAGGAACTACAGAATGAACTCACCACAAGAGGGCTTCATTTTGGCACTTTTCAACTTTTCAACAGTTAAAGAAGTTAGGTACTAAGTCTTTGCCTAAGCAGTTCTGTAGGATAATATGCCTTAAAGTAAAAGTAAAACAGCTGTACCTCCTTAAGGGTTCTCCAATTGGAACAGCAATTGGAACAGCACAGATGTAGCTTATTGATGAGGTAACTCCAAGACTTTGCTTAAAAACCCCAAGCCAGGCCGCCAGGCCTTTTTAGGAACTGTGGTAGTACGTCAATATAGGTAAAGGTATTAAATACACATTAAAATATACACAGACACACCACATCCAAAGGTGAGTCACTTACCCTGGGGAGCAGGCTATAGGGACCTTCAGGCTAGCAGCTTCTCTTCCTCCACTGCATGCGCAGTGGGGGAACCAGTGAAAAGGTAAGCCCCGAAGGTGGTTCCCCCCAAAAAGCTGCTACCTATTCTCCGGGACACTGGGAAAAGTTACTACCAGTTCTGGCAAACTGGTGAGAACCTGTTACATCCCATCACTGGGCTCACCCCTTCTAGTAGGAAATAACTAGCATACCGAAAGCCCTCTACAACAGCATCCTGGACTAAAGCTCAATTCATTCCAGCCTAGCATTTTCCATAAGGTACCTTATGAATGCTGACTATGAGCAAAGATGGAGACTAGGAAAAGTAAGATTAGACCAGGTCCTTCCTTCCTTCCTCAGCTATTTCTCATATTCAGTGTTATTTTTAAAGAGAAAATACTTACGGCAAAAAAAATTCCCAACATACACTCTGGCCCTGCTACTATAAAATACTAGAAGTAGAAACATCCCGTGTCAAGGTTTAGTGCAGGAATCCTCAACCTATGGCCCATGGGTTGGATCTGACCCATAGCACCAAATTATCCAGCCTGTGCCCTTGCTCCAGCCACCACTTCTGCCGCTGCCTCACTCCTTGCAAGGCTTGTAACATCCACCCTGTATGGAGCACTGTTAGTGACACACCAAGGAAAGCAGAAGAGACAAGGATTGAGGCGGAGGTGGTGGAAGTGGCTGCGGGTGCTTTTCAGGTGGCTGCGAGAACATTTCTGGCTGCCACAGGTGCATTTCCTTCACCCATGCAATGCAGCTCGTCCAGGCTGGTGGTGGTGGTGGTGGGACATCAACAGTCTGAGGACCCCTGATTTAGTGCATGATGGCGCTAAAAAGCCTGTGGGATATATTCTGGTTGTCGAAGGTTGGCCCCATTCAGGAAGAGAATAAAATTGTCAGCATTAATTTATCTGTAATCAAAATGTACATTATTTTGTAAACATCTAACTACAAGGTACTTGATATATATTTTAAAAAATGAAAACTACCGGTATTTGTTAACTTCATAGTTACTAAAATAAAAATATAAAAGTCAACTTATTAATTATTATTGTTACATTGAATGGCACTTTTGTTTATTGTTGTACTCTGCCCAGAGTGGGAAGTATCCCAAATGGGCAGAATAAAAATGGTATAAACAAATAAATCCCTCACCATGCATCCATTCAACAGACACACAGCAAGGGATACAAAACTAAAGTTGTTAATTAGCAGCAATTAGCTGCTGTAGTTTACCCCATTGTCGATACTAGGATACTTCATCAGTTGGATTCTGGCCAGATCAGTGGCTCAAGTGGCTAAGACACTGACTGGAAGGCAGGAAGTCAACAGTTCGATTCCCGAGTACTGCAGGACGGAATGAGCTCCTGTCTTTGTCCCAGCTCCTGCCAACCTAGTAGTTTGAAAGCAAAAAATTGCAAGTAGATAAACAGGGACCACTTCAGTGGGAAGGTAGATAGCGTTCTGTGCACTCCGGTGTCTAGTCATGCCTGCCACATGACCACAGAAACTTTGCAGAAGCAGACAGCGCTGGCTCTTCGGGTTTGAAACAGATGAGCACTGAACCCTAGTGGATACGACTGGCTTTTGAGCAAGGGTGACCTTTACTGTTAAGATCAGTAAGCAAAAATATGCCTTGTGATCGTGCATAAAATCAAACAATTGCAGGAGGAAGGCAATGCCTTTATTTAAAAAAAACATACCTGCCATATGTCCACAGAAATGTCTGCAGACACAGACAGCGCTGACTATTTGGCTATAAAAAGAGATGAGCACCGAACCCTAGCATTGGATATGACTGGCTTTTGAGCAAGGGCAACCTTTAAAAATAAACATTACAGTAAGATGTCTGCCTATGGAACTACTGGATAATGCACAAAGCCACCTGTTAATACTGTACTGTCAAGAATTGCACAGGCTTTTAAACATCACAGCAGTACCACAAATTGAAGAAACTTCTAATCACTAGGTAATAGTTTTAATTGTTTTGGATTTGGCTACAATTGGCACACCTAGTGTATAAACCAAATTACATCCCAAACTCCCTGAAGGAAGGCTCCTGGAATTTTGCATTGTCTTTGTCTATCCACAAAAGGAAGCTAATGTGAAAACATTAAGCAGATAGCTGTCTTCCTGTGGTGGGGAAGTACCATAAAAGAATCCCTAAAAAGAGCGCCTGAACCATCATCCTACAATCAAGCTCAGGCCATCCCAGTGAATCAGATAAATGTAGCACTGACCTCCCCTCACTGTGTAACACGTGCTTTGCTCCTCTAATGTATCCTCAGCAAATGTTTTCATGCATCTCTGACACTCGGGTGGGGGATGAGATAGGTAGACCCAGTGTCACCCTCTCCTCCTTATTTTACTGTTTCCCCCACAAAATAGACCTGTTCTCTGTTCCAAAGGGACCCAGGGTGATTTACAACACATCAACATAACAACAATTTAAAACTTCCTCCTCCTCCTCCTCCTCCTCCTCCTCCTCCTTGGGTTTTCCCCATCCCAACAAAATCTAGAATAAAGAATTCTCACCCACTTCTTTTGTGAATGTCTCTGTTTCTTAAAGGAAAGCAGATAGATTGGGGGTGGGTGGGGTGTTTTCTTTCCAAACACCCCGTTTAAAGTTGCCTAACTTTCTCCCCTGACTGTGGGTGGATGTAGATATGCACACATTTTAAATTTCAGCAACAACTATATACAAAAGTCCTTTGTATTTCAATATATGATTTTATCTCTCTGTGCTGTAATGGCTAACCTTGGCACTCCAGCTGTTCTTGACCTTAAATTCCCAGAAGCCTTGATCAGCAGGTGTATTGAGTTGGGCTTCTGGGAATTAAAGTCCAAAAACACCTGGAGTGTCAAGGTTAACCATCACTGCGAGGGATTCCATTTGAACATCATGCAACAATTTGTGAATCAGGCCAAATCCGTTCCCCAAAGCCATTTCATCTGGCCCCTGATGCCCTTGCTGCTCCTGGAAGCAGAAGTAAAACATGCATGCATAGGATGTGTTATGCACTCACACATGTGCAGAATGCTAATATAAATGACCCATGTGTGAATGCATAATCAGCTGTCCGGGAGGCATGGCCCGAAAAGTTTGGGTAACCCCTGCTTTATACAGTACCAAGACAGTTGAAGACAGTTCAAGAGAAGGGTTTTATTTTAGATGACTTGTCCATTGATGCCTGGTGTCACTCCCCTGTATGTGGCTCACAGCATGGTCATTTTTACTTATTCTGGTGTTGGGAAACCAAGACAAAACAAAAAGCTAGCACATGTAGACTAGTAATAACTTTTCTTTCAAAATCACCTCTCTGGACAGCTCCCTCCCCCAATGGAAGGAAAACTTTAAAAGTAAAATCTCAAAACATTCTTGGTAGATGGTTAATTGCTTTAAGTCTGTACTAAGGACTAAGAAACCTGCTCCACACAAGGAAAAGGAAAAGAACTTAAAAGACAAAAATAAACCCAAATTCTATACACAAAAAGTTTGCAAAGCAAAAGGTATTCAAATAGACAGATGTACAGTATAAGCATAGCCTTGTTAATTTTGACACAGGATACCTTTGTCTTACAGGAGCAGAGTGACTAAACTGCTGTACTGCAACCAAAAGATTGTGAGTTTGATCCTGACCAGGCTCAAGTTTGACTCAGCCTTCCAACTTTCTAGGGTCGGCAAAATGAGTACCAAGCAAGTTGGAAGCAAAATGCTAATTAACTTGTGAACGTCCCAGAGTGCACTAAGCGTTATGGGGCAGTATATAAGTATCATTGCTATAGGAGCTATCTGGAAGACCTCTTTCCCTGGCAGATTTCCTGACGTGAACGCGATTTCCAGACTAAGAGTAATTGAGACCATGATCAAAAATCCAGATTTGAGAGTAACACCACTCATCCATGCGCTCAGAGGGTAGATTGGATGGGTCTGGCTTTGCCCTGCCAGGACTCTGGCATGGCTTCAATCACATGATAGGAGAGTAGCGCCTATTTTAAAATATTTAAAACGTGTGCCTATTTACACCCACCTGCAGCCAGGTGGGAAAGGAAGGCGGCTTTAAATTGGGCATTTGGAAAGAAAATAACCCCCATCCATTTGCTTTCCTTTAAGGAAAAGAGAGCGAGAAAGAGAGACAGAGACATTTGCAAAAGAAGTGGGTGAGTAAAGTATTCTTTTTTTCTGGGTTTTGTTGGGATGGGAAAAACCCAAGGAAAAAAGGAGGAAGAGGAGGAAAATGGGGAAAGGGATTTTTTTGCTGGGAATACAGTAAAATAAGAGGGAGAGGGCGACACTGCGCCTACCCATCTCATCCCCCCGAGCCGTCTGAAGTACTGTACCTGGAAATGTTTGCAGAGGAAATATAATTAGGGGAGCAATTTAAAGAAGCACGTGTTACATGGTTTGGGAGGGCAGTGCTAGCTACGGGAAGCCTTCGGGAGAGCTGCTCCTCCTTGCACTTCCCTCCTCCCAGTCATGAATGAAAATGTTGAAGAGCCCCGGACTAGTCCTTGTGGTCTCTCTATCTGTGACCCCATCCCGGCTACTGCGTGACGGAGTGAGCTCCTCTCTCAGTCCCAGCTCCTGCCAACCTAATAGCTGGAAAGCAAGAAATTGAAGTAGATAAATAAGGATCACTTCGGTGGGAAGGAAGGTAAGCAGCGTTCCATGCATTCCGGTGTTGTGGCTCCTTTCATGTCTAGTCTTTTTGAATGGCTATAATGGGGGTTCAGATAGGACTGTGGTGCTTAGTGATTAAGATGCTGAACTTGATGAGCTTGTCGGCAGGTCAGCAGTTCGAGACCCAAACGCTGCACGACGACGGAGTGAGCTCCTATCTCTGTCCCAGCTCCTCTCAATCTAGCAGTTCAAAAGCAAAAAATTACAAGTACTGTAGATAAATAGGTACCACTTTGGTAGAAAGATAACATTCCGTGTACTCCGGTGTCTAGTCCTGTCTGCCACATGTCTACGGAAACGTCTGCAGACAGCGCTGGCTCTTCTTTGTCTATAATCGGAGATGAGCACTGAACCCTAGAGTTAAATATGACTGGCTTTCGACGTCTACCTGGTTTGAGAAGGAATCGTTGATGAACTCACTCTTGAGTATTTTTTAAATGGGTGGCTTCTCTCCTTGGGGGGGGGGGCATGGTCCCCATTTGTGCCCAAGAGTGAATGGGAGTCCATCCCAGCAAAGCTTCCTGGGAGGGTGGGTTTGTGGGGTAATGAGGGGGGATGGGGTGAGGAAGGAGGGAGAAGTGGAGGGGGAAAAAAAGAAAAAACCTTTAAATCCGTCCCAGAGAAAAAGGCCTCCCAATTATGGGGCAAAAGTAGCAGCTGGAAGGAGTTTGCAAAGGACCAGGACATTTTGAGTGCCCAAAGGACACTGCAGTATATTACCTATTCAATTTCTTTCATGGTTTCCAGTTTCATGGTTTCCAGGAGGGCTTTTGCACAACTTCGTGTAATACGCCAGTTACGCCTGCTCCTACATCAGGACTCCTTGCTCATGATCACACACGCTCTGGTCACCTCCAGACTAGATTATTGTAATGCACTCTACATGGGGCTGCCCTTGATGACCATCCGGAGGCTTCACCTGGTCCAGAATGCGGCTGCCCGGGTGGTGATGGGGTGTGGGCATACCGCACATGCCTCTCCTCTGCTTCAGGAGATGCACTGGTTGCCAGTTTGCCTCCGGGTGCAATTCAAGGTGCTGGTTATCACATTTAAAGCCCTATATGGTAGTGGGCCAGGATACTTAAGAGACCGCATCACCCCAAGAACATCTACCCGTCCCACCAGAGCGGACCGGAGAGGCTCCCTAGTTGTTCTATTGGCCAGGGAGGTACATCTCTCTGGCACTAGAAGGAGGGCCTTATCTGTGTCCGCTCCAGCCCTATGGAACCTCCTACCAACTGAGCTAAGTCTTCAGATGGACTTGCTGTCTTTTAGGAAGAACTTAAAAACGTGGCTGGCGGGACAGGTATGGGGTCCTGGCAGTACCATGACCCCAGCTCGCTGGCTTGTTTGAGCTCTCCCCCCCCCCCCGGTCTTTTAATCTTTTTAATCTTTTGTTAAGTTTTTAACTTTTTAAATTATTATTAGGACCTGTGGATTTTTATAAATTTTAAAAACTTTTTAAATTTTATAATTGTAATTTTGAAGTTTTTAACAATGGGTTTGGGTTGGGTTTTATTATGCTTTTATGATGTTGTAAACCGCCCTGGGTCGCCCCAGTGAGAAGGGCGGTATAAAAATGTAAGTAAATAAATAAATTTTGATTTCGATTTCTTATGTTCCAGTTGTATATGTGGTGCAGCATTAGACTTGCCTTTCGTTTTTTTGTTGTTCAGTCGCACAGTCGATTCCGACTATTTGCAACCCCATGGACCACTGTCCGCCAGGCACTTCTGTCCTCCACCATCCTCCTCAACTCGCTCAGCTTTGTGCCCATTGTCTCTACAATACCATCTAGCCATCTCATTTTGGGCCGCCCCATTCTTCTTTTGCCCTCCACCCTTCCCAGCATCGAGGCTTACGGTATACTACTTGACTGCAACTCGTATCCGAAAATGCATTTTTTCCCTGAAGTAGGAAAAATGTCACTGGCATGAATTTGTTTAAGGTGGAACCCATTTTGCCATGAAGTGACCCACACACTATGATCTCGGAGCCATCACCCATGGCGCACATGAAGCGCAACAGTCAAGATTTAACACCTGGACTGCAATGCACTGCTACAGCCTTGAGGATATGGACAAGATGCACCTTTACAGACAATCCATCTGGCATGGCCTCTTCAGCCTCCATGGCCGTTGGGAATCAGAGTTCCTCCACTCATATTGCTGTTGGGCCCAATATGATGGTTTCCAGTGGCATTTCCTCCAATGAGGGTGACCATCACCCCACCTAAAGGTGCTCATCCCCCCATAGCCATTGGCCCCTTTAGGGAGTCAGGTTAGTTAACCGCAAAGTATAAAAGAATTTAAATATACCGTATATGTTACAGTTGAAACCCGTTTTTAGTTAAAACGTGTTTTTCCTAGGTAAAACCAGTTTTTACTGAACGCTTCCATTAAAACTAAAATTTCCTAGTAATATCAATAATTTACTGCTAAACAAATTTGAATGGTAGATAAAACTAGGTTTAACTAGGGGAAAATGTACTGTTGCAGTGAAATCCCGTTTTCAGTTAAAATGCATTCTTCCTAGCTTGTTACTGAACGCCTTCATTAAAACTAGAATTTACTGCCAATTAAATATGAATGTCAGTTAAAACTGGTTGTAACTAGAGAAAATTAGTTTTAACGAAATGACTCTGTGAAAACTGTTTTGACATCTAGTTTATGCGTCGTGCTAGAGAACGATTCTTATTGGTCGAGTGACATCACCTGACTCATGGTGGGCTGACCATGCCACCTCCGCATACCCACGTACCCCTCTGTTGATCACGCTCGTGCCTCGCACGCAACACAATAATTCAAGAACGCATCACAATCATTCAGGAACGCATCACAGCTTTGTTCAGTTGGTTCATTTATTTGGCGATTAGGTTCTAAAACAAATTGTTTAATTTCGGTAGGCATTCATCATGACAGATTTACATCAAGGAATGAGTTGGAAAGAAGAATTTTTGAAAAGGATTTTAGAGATTGAAGAAAAAAAGACCACTACAATGTTATGAGAAAAGAGTCTTACGATAAATTAATGGACAATGTTGAGGAAGCACAATCAGCGGGGGGAAAGACGCAGAAACAGTACAGAAGATTAAATCGATTCAAGGTTATTAATATCTGCGGGATGAGAAAGTTAGTAACAAGAAAAGAACCTATGAAGTACTTCTTATATGTAGATGAAATCTTCGATATTATTGAAGCAGCTCATGTGGCTTTAGGTCATGGAGGTTGAGACAGACTAAAAAACAAAACTTCAAGAAAATATGCCAATATAACATTAGAAATGATAAATATTTTTCTTTCCATGTGCGAAACTTGTCATCGTAAAAAGAGTATGAAGAGAAGGGGGCTTTTTTATAAACCCATACTTCTTTCAGAAATGAACTGTCGTTGTCAAGTTGATTTGATCGACATGCAATCGCAAGAGTCTGCTGAAAGGGCCAATCAGGATATTGAAAAGATGTTCGCTTTGTAGATGCAAGAGAACAACACGACAAATTGGTCAAACAGTCTTTGCTTTGTACAATTTATGCAAAAGCGAGCACTTCTTTCTGGTATTAAAATAATTGCTGTATAAAGCCATTTTCGGAACAGAGCCACGAGTAGGGCTTATTACTCTGAGTTTGCCTCTAGATCTAATTAAGGAGATTGAAGATAATCTCAAAGAGGCTTTGGATAAAATTAATGTAATAGATAAAGAAAGTGATGCACCTGATGATGCGGAGGTATTAGATGACCCAAAACCTGTAGCTACCAATAGTACAATTGGACAGTCTCAAATTACAGCAGCCGGACAAGAAGCTCATGTAAACTTGGCGTTACAGACCAAGAGATTTAAATTGGCTTCTGATTCAGTACATACTGCTATGGAAATGAAAGATAACATAATTATACCAATTCCCGTTATTGACAGAGCAGAAGCAGATCTCTGCAATATTATTGGAGTGGTTATTCAAAAGGATGAGGAAGGTTTGCACAAGATAGGAACAAAATACGGCATACTCAATACATTGTACTGTAGGTATGCATTGTTGAATATGTTTAATTTTTTTGTTGAATATGTTTCAATAATTAGGGACGTATGTCATGGCAAATACTTCCAGTGACTCCTTGATCCACAGAGCTGAAAATGTGCCACCATAAATGTTGCCAACTATGCAACTGGTCCATAAGTTTTTTGAGGTGTAATATATTATGGTCAGAATTTTTCAAACTTCATACTTTCTGAATTGTGACTAAGGGGCCTCATTTCTTTTTAGCTAAAATAAATGAATTTTTGTTGTAATCTGCATTGTGCAGTGAACTTCTATGAAATAACCTAATTGCTTTTTCAGTAACTTAACTAAATGCACTTTTTCAGGTCAGAATTCGACGCGTCCAAAGAAAAATTCTTGCTGCTTGAAGAAGTGCCCGAGGCAAATTTGTCTTTAAGAACTGCTGCCAAAAAAGCAGCTTTAGGAACAGGCCAAGGATTTGTCCGCTGTGTATGTAAGAAGGCATGTACGGTAAGTCAAATAGGTGCTTTTGTAAGACGAAAGGCAATCTGTGCAACTCGAAATGCAACAACAGTTTGCCTTGCAATAACAAGTAACTTTACTACTATTTTTAAATGTTCATTGAACATATTCATATCAGACTGATTAGTATGTTTTTACTGTAGGTATGATTATTTTTGTTTTATTTTAATTAATATTAATGACATGGCTGTGTGACCTGTTGAAATAATTTTAAAATGTGTCTCTGAAAGGTTGTGATATTGTTGTATCCTCAATAAATACTACATTGTATAAATGTTTTTAATTCCCTGTCAACCCTTTTAATAGGTTTTAACTGATTCATTTTGCTCAGTTTTCCCTAGTTAGTAAAGGTAAAGGTTTCCCTTGCTCAGAAGCTAGTTGTATCCGACTCTAGGGTTCAGTGCTCATCTCTGTTTCAAAGCCGAAGAGCCAACGCTGTCTGCTTCTGCAGACGTTTCCATGGTCATGTGGCAGGCATGACTAGACACCTGGGCGCACGGAACGCTGTTTACCTTCCCACTGAAGTGGTCCCTATTTATCTGTTTGTAATTTCTTGCTTTCAAACTGCTACATTGGCAGGAGATGGTACAAAGACAGGCGCTCATTCCATCCTGCAGTACTCAGGAATCCAACTTCTGACCTCCCACCTTCTAGTCAGTATCTTAGCCACTTGAGCCACATTTAGATATGTTTAGCAGTGAATTCATACTAGTTTTAATGAAGGCACTCAGTAAAAACTGATTTTACCTAGGAAAAATGCATTATACCTAAAAATGGGTTTCAGCTGTAACATATACAGTACACAGATGCTTTGATTTTCAAGAGGAAAACAATGAAAATATATTGGGAAAGAGATGGTATAATAAACACTAGCTTTTATGTAGTAAAGAATAATTAAGAGAAGAATCTCATGGAGGTTTATGTTTTGAAGGCTTTGGATAATAATTATTTCATGTCAGAAATTATTCCTGGTTGAAAGGATTTTTGCTGGAGAAACTCTGCTCGGGGACGCCTGAATGAGGCTCCTTTCATGTCTCTCCTTTTTGAATGGCTATAATAGGGCAGGGGTCGGAATCTGCGGCTCTTGAGCCACATGTGGCTCTTTCACGACTGCCATGCGGCTCCCAGCCCAGGCGTGCCTGAAGTGACCCATGGGCTGGGCGGCGGCGGCGGTTGAAAACGAAGAGTTTAAAGTGGGACTCTCCGTGAGTCCCCTGAACGAAGGCTCGGGCTGCTCTATGCTTTTCTGCACTCCGGGCGAAGAGGAGGGGGCGGGGAGCTACTGCGCTGACGCTCGTCGGGTCCGAAAATCCGATTGGGCGACGGAAGAGGGAGGGGGGGAAAGAAGGCGTGAGAGGGAAAGCCTGTTTGCAAGGGGGTTTCCTCACATTACTAGGTATAGGACGCCATTGCTCAAGTATCCGACTCATCTCAGTTTATCCCCAAGGAGCCAGCCAGCGGTCTCTGCGTCTGCTTGTTTCAGGTGTGTGGTTTAGACTTTACTGCAGCCTCAGAACCTAGTAAGACTGCTTGGCATTGTTTTGTTGTTGTTCAGTTGCACAGTCGACTCCGACCCTCAGCGACCCCACATGGACCCCTGTCCGGCAGGCACTTCTGTCCTCCACCATCCTCCTCAAATTGCTCAGCTCTGTGCCCATTGCCTCCACAACACCAAGTAGCCATCTCATCTTGGGCCACCCCCTTCTTCTTTTGCCCTCCACCCTTCTCAGCATCAAGGCTTTCTCAAGTGAATCCTCTCTTCTCATTTGATGTCCAAAGTACTTTAGCTTCATCTTCACTATTTGACCTTCCAAGGAGCAGTCAGGGTTGATTTCTTCTAAGATTGACCCATTTGTTCTCCTCGCTGTCCAGGGGACTCTCAAAACTCTCCTCCAACACCACATCTCAAAGGCGTCTATTCTTCTGCGCTCAGCTTTCCTCATGGTCCAGCTCTCACAACCATACATTGCCACAGGGAATACCATTGCTTTGACTATGCGAATTTTTGTTTTCAATGTGATGTCCCATGTTCCCCGGGTTTCTCATTGCTTGCCTCCCAAGAATCAGTCACCTTTTTATTTCATGGCTGCAATCACCATCTGCAGTGAGCTTAGATCCTAAGAAAGTAAAATCTCTCACTGCTTCTACTTCTTCCCCATCTATTTTCCAGGGACTGACAGGGCCTGTTGCCATTATCTTGGTTTTCTTGATATTGAGTCTCAAGCCAGCTTTTTCACTCTCTTCTTTCAACCTAATCAGGAGCTTCTTTAGGTCCTCCTCACATTCTGCCATTAGGGTGGTATCATCTGCATATCTCAAATTGTTGATGTTTCTTCCAGCAATTTTGATCCCAAATTGTGATTCCTCCATCCCTGCATTGCGCATTATGTGTTCTGTGTATAAGTTGAATAAGCAGGGTGACAAAATGCAGCCTTGTCTTACTCCTTTTCCTATTCCAAACCACTCCGTCATTCCATTTTCGGTCCTAACTGTTCCCTCTTGATTCATGTACAGATTTCTCATGAGGCCTATAAGGTGTTCCGGTATTCCCATCTCTTTAATTACTTGCCACATTTTGTTGTGGTCGACACAGTCAAAAGCCACAGAAGTAGACTTGTTTCTGATATTCCTTTGTTTTTTCCATGATCCATCTTATGTTGGCGATGTGGTCTCTAGTCCCCCTGTCTCTTCTGAAACCCGCCTGCACTTCTGGTAATTATCTCTCCACATACTGTTGCAGTCTATCCTGTATTATCTTGAGCATCACCTTGCTAGCATGAGGGATGAGCGCAATTGTTCGATAATTTGAACATTCTTTGGCATTACCAAATATGGCAGCCACCATATCCATCTTGGTTCAGGTTTTCTTGAAATGTGGGGTAATTGAATCATTTAAATTCTGGCAGTGATTTGTCAATAACTGTGTGGGGGCTCATTATTATCAACTGCTGCGCATTCTGCATTTAAATGTTTGAGTTGCTGCTTTTATTGCTCTACATTTTAGCATCTAAAACAAAATCCCTTTTTGCACAAGATTTTGAAAGAGAAACAGTAATGTTTTTGGTCATGACATAAGATTATTACTATGATACAGTAAAACCTCATATAACACTAAAACCTGGTTCCACAAGTCTTCGTGTTATATGATTTTTCGTGTTATCTGATCCTCTATGGGATCCATAGAGATACATTGCAACCACAAAAGCTTTCGCGGTTGTTATCTGAAGCATCCCATAGGATCTTAATGTTATCTGATGCAATTCTTCCCCCCAGATTCCTTGATGTTATGCGATTTTCGTGTTATTCGATACTAATGTTATATGAGGTATTACTGTATCTGGTTTTGTTTAATGTTAGTAGTTAGTTTACTAAGTCGTGAAAACATGGTTATTGAAAAAAAATTGGCTCTCTACAGATATCGTCATCGCTGTACTGACGATATTTGGTTCTTTAGATGAATGACTTTGCTGCAGTGGTGTAGGAAGGTAGGGACGGGGGGGGGGGCGGATGCCCCAGGCGCCAAATTCCAGGGGGCGGCTATTGCAGCACTCACGTGGTCCATCCAGTCAGCAGTCCTGAGCATTTTCCAAGGGACGACATAATCTCCCAGCAAGCATTACTGTGGCATCCACGTGCTCCCCAGGCCCAGGCAATCTCCAGGGGGCGCCAAAAGAGGCTCTGCGTTGAGAGAAGCTGCTAGCCCTGTGGGAGGAGGAAGAGGAGGCCAGCACGAGTGTGGAGGTAGGTAGGTTTAAACTTCTGCTCTGCTGGTGCTGTTTTTCTCTCTCCCCCTCAGCTTCCCTGTCCTCTCGGCAATTTGCATGGCTAGAGGCAAGAGGCTTTGAGTTCCCTCCAAGTCTCTCGGCTCGAGCCATTCAATTTGGTGAGTTGGGGGGGGGGGGGAGAAGAGAAAAAGTTTTTGCTGCTTTCATTTCCAGTTTCCCTATTTGCATGGCAAGAGCCAAGAGGCTTACAGTTTGCTTCAAGTCTCTCTGCTCGAGCCATTCAATTTGGTAAGGGGGGGGGAGGAGGAAAAGTTTGTGCTGTTTCAATTTCCATTTCCCCTATTTGCATGGCTAGAGCCAAGAGGTTTACAGTTTGCTCCACATCTCTCGGGTCTAGCCATTCAATTTGGTGAGAGGGGGGGAGGAGAAAACAGAAATACTTTTGCTGCCTCTCCAGCTTCCCTAGAGCCGAGGCTTGGGGTCTGGTTTGCTGCTCCAGCATTTCTGCGGGGCTGGTGGGGGCAGGAAGGGAAAAGGAAAGGTTGCCCTTGCTCAAAAGACAGTCCTATCCAACTCTAGGGTGCCTCAGCCTATTCGCCATCCCTCTAAGTCAGGGGTGCCCAAACTACAGCCTGGGGGCCAGGTGCGGCCCCCAATGCCAATTCATCTGGCCCATGAAGGCCTCATTGCTCCTAGAAGTGGAAGTAAAACATGCCCATATGGGGGTTGCATCCAGCCCCTGGGCCATAGTGACCAGCTCCCTGAGTCACATGACTGGCCCATGGCCCAAAAAGTTTGAGCACACCTGCTCTATGTGATGTAGGGGAGGTTGGAATCTTCAGCTATATCCTCCTTTAATGTTGTTGCTTGACCAAGCTCCTTCCTCCCTTCAGTTTTATGAATAAAACTGTTTTTGTATGGTAAAAGGTTTCATTTACTGATTTTTCAAACTTTCATTACAGCACATTTTTTCCAACTCATGATATTACTTTGTACATTTTGATTATACAAGCATGCTAGGAATGAGAAATCCCAGCAGTAACCTAAGGAAAAGAAAGGGTTGGTGAAGAATCAGCAGCCGTACATGGCTGCAAAAAATGGTTAATATGGTTTTGTTGTTCAGTCGCACAGTCGATTGCGACCCCATGGACCACTGTCCACCAGGCACTCCTGTCCTCCACCATCCCCCTCAACTCACTCAGCTCTGTGCCCATTGTCTCAACAATACCATCTAGCCATCTCATTTTGGGCCTCCCCCTTCTTTTGCCCTCGACCTTTCCAAGCATCAAGGCTTTCTCAAGTGAATCCTCTCTTCTCATTTGATGTCCAAAATACTTTAGCTTCATCTTTATAAAAGAAAAATAGTTTGGGCTGTAGGTCACAGGAGAGATTTTGCTTTATTGTGCACTGGTCATATTGAAGATTTCTGTCCAGATTTATATTTCACAATTTTATAAATGATACAAATTGGAATAAGCTCAAAAAGATGGTTGCCATTGTGGTAAGCATGAAGAAAAATAAACTATAAATGATTGTCCTGGAGGGCAGAAAGCTGAGCAAGAGTTTAACAACCTTCTTTAGATAATCAGTAGGCTCTTTACACTGGAAAAGGTGTGGCCTTTTTCTTTGTAGTCTTGAGGGCAGGAATAGAATCTAATGGGCTTGGATTACAAAAGGGTAGATTTGAGCTGAGCATTAAGAGAAGGTTGTTGTGGACAGGATTTTAAAAATGGAAGTAATTACTTAGAGGGTGATGACTGTCCTTTGCCAAATGTCTCCAGACAGATTCAGGGCAGTAGCCTGTTCAAAATGGGTTAAATTCTTTCTGGATTTGTAAATCTAGGAAAAGATTGGGCTAGACACCCTACAAGACTGCTCCAAAACTGTCATGTGAGTGGCATGCAAAGAAAAAGCAAAGAGTATTTGTTAAAATGTGAGCTTTGTTCATGTCTTAGATTCCTGAAAGTGAAACATTTGTAGGCATTTGTAGGTTTACTTCTTAAACCATTTGGACACCTGCGTCTTCAGCCCCTATTCCGCCACCTTCATGACACTCTTCCCCTCCCCAACTCCTGTGCTCCTTATCACACACTGCATCGTGGGGGGTGGGGGTGGCCCACCCCAGGAAGCATGTGTTGGGGGTTTTTTTTGGGGGGGTGGGGGTGGCGGCAAAATTCCACACCGCCCCGGGGCAGCTGAAACCCATGCTACGCCACTGCTTTGCCGACCACTGTAATAGGGGTTCAGATAGGACTGCGTGCTTAGTGGTTAAGATGCAGAAGTTGATGACTGGAAGATCAGCAGGTCAGCAGTTTGAGACCCAAACGCTGCATGACAAAGTGAGCTCTCGTCTCTGTCCCAGCTCCTCTCAGCCTAGCAGTTGAAAAGCAAGAAATTTCAAGTACATAAATAGGGACCCACTTTGGTAGAAAGATAACAGCATTCCGTGCACTCCAGTGTTTAGTTATTATCAGGGATTCCCCTAGCGATATGTGTGGCTCGATAGCAGAGTAGCACTTTTAAGCTCTTACGCAGCGAAAGCCTTAGTGCAATAACACACACACATATGCCTTCAGTGGAAAGGTGCACTTTACTTACAGTGAGGGGAAGACAGACATACACAGGACTTTATACAACAGTCTCTCTCTCTCCAAGCCCCACAGTAGGTAGACAGCTTGGATTCCTCTGTTGGCTCCAATCCCAGGAGCATGCACAGAGTCCAGTAGCTCAGTAGCTCAGTCCTAGTCTTCAGTACGACAGACTCTTCAGAATGACAGCCTCCTCTGAATAATGGCCTCCTCCAGAATGGTAACCTCATCAGAATAACAACCTCCTCCATAGACCCTTCCCAGAGGGCCACAGTTATACCCCAGTGTTGCTGGGCAGATTCTCTAATCAGCCACAGCTGGGCTGTTACAAGAGCACATGGACCAAGCATGCACAGCCTGGCAATCAGTTTGAGGCTCTATTATGGACACCTGTGTTCAAAACACATGGAGGGCCTTAAAGTTATACTATTCCACTGGGCAGCAATCTTTGTACAATACCCCCAAATGAACAATGTCCTAACAGTTATGTCTGCCACATGTCCACGGAAATGTCTGCAAACACAGACAGCACTGGCTCTTTAGCTATAAACAGCGATGAGCACTGAACCCTAGAGTTGGATATGACTGGGTTTTGAGCAAGGGCTACCTCTATCTTTATAAAGGCAGTAAGGAGGTGATACTTTTACTGAATCACTTAAATGAAAGTCATGATGGTTCTGCCAGGAGCTTTTCTTAGAAATGGATGTGGGGAGAAACAAGAGGCTTGGATGGTACCCTCCCCCCACAGGATGCCAGGTACAGTAATACCCCGTATAACGATTGTATCGGATAACGCTAGAATCGAATAACGATGCAAGTTTTTTGGACAAAACTTGCATCTGATAACGATTCTTTAGCATTACCCGAGGCAATGGTCTGCGGGGGTGGTGGTTTGGGTAGAACTTCTACCCAAACTACCACACACACACACACACACACACACACACACACACACACACTTCTACCCAAACTACCACACACACACACACACACACACACACACACACACACACACACACACACACACAGCGACTGCAGTAGGATCAGGGGAAAAGTGCACGCCTTTCCCCTGACCTTACTGCAGTCGCTGTGAATGAAGAAGGGGTGAAGAAATCCCCAGCGCATACGCTGGGGATTCCCTGACCCCTTCTTCATTCACAGCGCTTGTAGCTTGGAATGCAGGAAGGGGGGGAGAGGCACGATCTCGCACCTCTTTCCCCCCCCCCCACCTTCCTACACTCCAAGCTAGCACAGCGCTGGGTGGGTGGGGAATACCCACCCCACTCCGCAAGGGCAGTGATCCATTACTGCCCTTGCGGGGTGGGGTGGGTATTCACCCCTCCCCACCCCACCCAGCACTAGCTTTAAAAGGTCCATTGGGGAACAATAGGATCCCTCAATTGCCTGACCCAAACCCTAACCCAGTGGGTCTGAAACATTGTGGTAATCGCTTGCTCAGCCCTTCCACAGATTTCTTTGCCTCTCTTTCCCTTTATGCCTTTCTTTTGCATACATGAGAGATATGTAGAAGTGTCCAAAAGTTAGAAATCCATCATGCAGAAATCTGATCTTAATCTGAGAAGGTCATGTGACTAGCTTCTAATGTCTTTTATCTCACTTGCAGTGACCTCAGCAACAAGTATTCCATCTGGTCTTCCTTGTGATGGAACAGAATCACATCAGGTATGGTTCAAACAGCTAAAAGATCCTTTGTTTATTAGAATACCTTTATTTATTCAACTGCTTTAGTCCTGAATTAGGCTGGGCCTTCAACTTTAATGTAATGTTCCATATTTTTAATGATTATGTAGCATGCTGCCATGACATGGTGAGTTCTTTCAGGTTTTGAAAAATGATTATTGGGAGAGCCATGATATCCATGTTTCTCATTTTTAGTAGGTCTCAATCTCTCTGTTTTCTTGTGAGAGAGCTAAGAATGTAGAAGGAGCCATGATGAATCAGAACAAAGTGTGTTCCATTTTAACATCTTGTTAGTCAAGTGCCTCCTGGAAGCACCCAAATCAGGCTGGTTACCAAGAGCTCTTCCCTTCTAAGTTGGGATTTAGAGGCCTCTGTTCCTGAAGGCGGCTCCTAGTGATGTGACTAATGGTCATTGGAAGCCTACAATTTCAGATCCAACCGCCTCTAATGGTTCTCTTGGCTTTTGGCTTATTTCTTTTGAAACTCAAGAGGAACCTCTCTTTTCTTTTTCATTTAGGGTCCAGTGGCCTTTGAGGATGTAGCCGTGATCTTCATCCAAGAGGAGTGGGCACTGCTGGGTCCTGACCAGAGGACCCTGCACAAAGAAGTCATGGAGGAGAACTGGAGAACTGTATCCTCTCTTGGTAAGGCCCCGACTTTCTCTGGCTGCTGCTAATTCTCTTGGCCGGTAACAACAATGATTACCATGTTTCCCCGAAAATAGGACCTCCTCCTATAGTAAGGCACCCCAACTATTTTTCCCCACCTCGGAAATATAAGTGCCGCCGCCGCCCCGCCCCCCCCGCCCCCCCGATAATAAGGCACTCACCTAAATCTTGTCCTGGCGATCTGCTGTATCAGAGATCGCACAGCACAGTGAAACTTCCGGTTTCTGGTGTGCAGGACGGAAGAGAAGGATGAGCCTGAAGAGCGGAGCCAGACCCTGAATCTGACAGGTATGTGCCGACTCTGCTTGTCAGAAAACAGCTGGCGTGGGGGTTGTGGTTAAGCATGGCATAGGGACAGCAGCCATTCCCCTTTGCTCCGGCGAATAAATGTGATTTTAATGAGATTATAAACATTAAAACTAAATGAGACCTGAGAAAAAAGACTAATAAAGCAACCAACCATCTGAGAAGTAATCAACAAAGCTGAGTTTGCTGGTGATCAGGGCTCGGAGGACCGTGCTCCGGGCAGCAATGCAAAGCGGGGCCTCAGACGGAGGCTCCTGCGGTGTCGAGCTGAGCCCGTTGAAGCCGGTATGGAAGCCGAAGATCAAGGTATCCGAGCAGCCGAGGCATCGAAACAACAAGTAGCCGAACTACAGAGAACTGCCAAGGTCCCGGAACTGTGCGAGTAGGATTTTAAGGTGAGGCGGTGGGGCAGTGAGCGACAAGAGGTGTGCTGGGCAAGGGCTGCCGGATCGAACAGGAAGGTCAGTGGGGAAAACTAAGGACTGATCGCGAAGAGAAGATAATATTGTTGATGAAGAGGGAGAGAGAAAGAATAAGGCGGAAAACATCTGAAACGTGTTGGCAGAGGTTGAGGCGAGAAGAAAGTTGGAGGTTTTTGGGTTTTTTTCCCTTTCTGATTGTGTGTGGAAGGAAGAAAGACGGAAAAAGGGGTTCGACTGAGATTAAATGGTGGTGACAGAGTGAAGAGAATCGAAACTAAACGGGACTAAAGTGTACTCGAGGAGGAGGCGAAGACGGGGGAGTAGCGGAGGAATGGTGGTGAAATTAGAATAGATCGGAAAAGTGGGAGTTTAGAAGAAAAAGGATAAAGTTGTGATCGATGTAAACGGAGGTGGTGGGAGACCGAATGAAAGTAGAGAAGAAATAAAGAAAACTTGTCTGGGTGAGTTGGGGTGCGTAAGAAGTGAAAGCAAGGAAGACGCTGCCTTTTTTGTCGCCATTGAAGCTTTGAGAACTGTGTTTGGATTTGGACTCTTTTTTTCTTTTCTCCCCTTTTTCTTTCCTGTTGTTAATTTCCCCCCACTTATTGATTCAAAGAGCTTTTATTTTGGTTTTGGTTTTCTTTCTCTCCTCTCAATAGCCTCTCTTTTTTCTTTTTTGCATATTTTTTCCTGCAGCATCCACTTATCCCTCCTCCCATCTCCCCCCTGACCTCCTACCCTCTCTTTGGTTCTGTTGTGTGTGTGTGTGTGTGGTTTTTTTTTTTTTTTTTGCTTTTTTCTCCTCCCTATAATATTGGCCAGTCCTGATTAATATTGTTGTCCATATTTACCTTATATATATTAATTTGGTCATCACGCATCGGTTGTCCCATTCACAAGGGCACCTCCTTATCAGTTCCTGAGCCTCATGCTCATCACTGGAACTTAACCCTTGCCTCACCACTTCTGGGAGAACCGAGGAGATTAAAAGGAACTCTTACTATGCTCAGGCAGTAAAGCCTTTGAACATAGAGCAAAACAAAGGAGACTTCTGGTAGCGTAGCGTTAGTGTGTGTGTGTGTGAAGAAAAACAACAATCTTCAAAGAGAAATAGCTATTTTTTATTCTTCAGGTTCATGTAGCAAAGTCCATGGAAAAGCATAGATCAAAAGGTCATAAACATAAGATCAGTCCAGTAAACAGTCCAGGATCTTTTAGGTAATCATAGTAAAAAAAAAAAGAAGAGTAATCCCATACCAGCAAACAGAGTTACAGTCCAGGGTCTTAGGCCATTGAGATCCAGAAACGAACTAACTATCTTCTCTGCAAAATGGAGAATTCCTGGTCAGGTGGGTAACTCTTAGCCAATCAGGTAACAGTGAAAACTTTCTCAAAACAATAGTTGTTTTTACATGTGTGTAATCAATGTTCTGGCCTATAGACAAAACATGGATCTCAGCTAGCTGGTAAGATGAGAATTACTGGAAAACAGGCAATCTTGTGACATGAGTTCATGAGGCAGAGAGAAGACAAAGGATTTCTATGAGGCCAATAATGAGGCCTAGCTGAGAAATAGCAAATTCAAGCTTTGGGAACATTAGGAAATAAGCCTTTTCCTGACACAAGGTTTAACTGAAATACAGTAATACACCGGATAATGATTGGATCGGATAACGCTAGAGTCGGATAACGATGCAGGTTTTTTGGAAAAAAGCTTGCAACGGATAACGATCCTTTAGCGTTATCCGATTCAATTGTCGGGGGGGTGGGGGGAGCAATTGCGCGCCCTGCAAGGATTGGCTTGTCCCCATGGGGGGAGGTCATTTCGGACAAGCCGATCCTTGCACAGATGCGCGATCGTGCACCTAGCCAAGGATCAGCTTGTCCGAAATCCTCCCCCTTGGGGGCGGGGGAATTTCGGACAAGCTGATCCTTGCACACGCGTAATCGCGCACCTAGCCAAGAATTGGCTTGTCCAAAATCCCCCCTTGCCTCAGTGCGTGGCTTGTCCCTGACGTCAGGGCTTTTTTTTTTTAAGCGTTGTTTGATGTATGCATCGGACAACGCTAAAAATCGGATAACATCATGACTTGTGGAACCAAGTCATAACGTTATCCCGTGTTCTAGTGTATATATTAAGGGGAAACGGAATTAATTTGTAGGGGAGAAATTATTGTTGGGACTGAAATAAATGGTGAATGCAACCTACAAAATTAAATTGAAACTAAATTGATAAAATTAAATTGGATAAGGTTATTGATTTATTGATTTGATTAATTTTATAAAATAACAATTAACTCTAATTTTTGTGTATAAGTTGATTAATTGATCTGATTAATTGATGATTGATTTGATTGATTTGACAGCTTAATATATTGGTTTAGATGATTTGGTTGATTTGAAAGAAAAAAAGGGCAGAAAAGGGAAAGGGGAAAAAGAAAAAAAATTATGTGCTTACTCTGCTTGTCAGAAAGCAGCCGGCGAGCTCTTCTCCCTCCTCCTCCTCCGGGCACCCAATCCTGGCTTGTGTATGAGGCAGCTGCGGCTCCTTCTATAGCTGCGCGCACTGCCTAGTCCCTCTTCTGCGCGTGTGTGCACCGTGTGTGCAGCGTGCGCATGTGCCAAAAAAAAAGTGAGAGTGACCCCCTTGACCCCCTGTAATACCGGTAGGCATCATGCCTTTGTTAATTAAGATGCCCATGTTACCGGTAATAAAGATGCCCAAGCTGTCTATGGTAGTTGTCATGTATTGACATCTCATGTTACCTGGTGATGCTGCCATCTATTGTTTAAAAAGGTAAATAAAAATTGACATGCAAATCCTTTAAACCAGATTTTTAACTGTAAAATTGAAAATCTGTTTTAAAGGACTTGTATATCAATTTTTATTTACCTTTTACATGGCAAGCTAACTTGGGAATGTGGCTGTAATACGGTAAATGTAGACTTGTAAAGTATGAGCTTTAAATCAGCTTTCAAATCTGTTGGAAAATAGCATCCTTAACATACAGATCATAGTGCAATGGCTTTATACCAGTATACCATATCTTTAGCCCTCCGTTATCTCTCCATACTGGTAAGATTGTAATTCCCCCTCCCCTCCACCCCTGATTCTCATATGCCATTTTGATCCCCCCCCCCCCCCCCGATCCCCTCTGTGTTATATTAACTGATCGCCTTCCCCCACCACCACCTGGGATACCCCAGTGCCATTTTTTATTCTTTTACCCTTAGGCATAAGCACAAAAAGAAAAAGCTACTCTGTGGAGTACAAGAAAAGAATCGTGGAAGATTCTTGGGGCCAAAATCTTTCTGCTTTCTGCAAAGAAAAGATGTTGAATATGCGATTGGTCCGCAAGTGGCGAGCAGACTATGGTAAACTGATTGAACAAGTGGAAAAGGGAAATGCTAAAAAACGCAAGTGTGGATCAGGTCGGCAACCCATATTTTCTGAGCTGGAAGATCTGATCTGTGAATGGGTTGTTGACAGGAGAGCAAAGGCTTTGGTTGTGACTAGGGCTCAGGTTCAAGAATTTGCCCTTGCAGTGGCACCACAGTTTAGCATAGCCCACAAAGACTTCAAAGCATCACAACACTGGCTGGATAATTTCCTTCAGCGAAGTGAACTGTCTTTAAGAAGATCCACAACATTGTTTAGGCTGGAAGATGCTCAAGTTATAAAGCGAGCACTTGCATTCAAGTCCTTTATTGATGATATTGACTTCTCTAAATACAATATTTCCAACATGATTGCTATGGATGAAACTGCAGTGTTTATGGGCCAATCATCTCAAACAACAGTTGAACAGTGGGGTGCCTCCTCAGCGTACATTCCCTCCACTGCTTACGAAAGTGCACGTGTTACCTGTATTTTGGCAATTCGTCTGGATGGCACGAAAATCCCACCTCTAATCATTTCTAAGGGCAAGAAGGAAAAGATTGAACATGTTTCGGGAATTTTTGTCCTTGAAACTGAAAAAGCCTGGGCCACACAAGCCGTTATAAGAAAGTGGGTCGATTTAATGCTGCCACTTCTTATGCGAGGGGGCCAAAGAGGTCTGCTAGTCTGGGATGCAGCCAGCACTCACTGTGCTAAAGCTATGAAGTCATTTCTTCATGAAAGAAAAATAGATCAAGTAATGATTCCTGCAGGAATGACGGCCTATCTCCAGACCCTTGATATTGCAATAAACAAGCCATTCAAGGACAATTTGCACATGGAAATTAATGACTACATTGAAAATAGAATGGAGAGAAATCAGCGTGGAAACTTTGTGAAGCCTGAACTTCAAGAGGTGGTGACTTGGGTGAAGAATTCATGGGAGAAAATCCCTGACAGTTGCATTGAACATGCATTACGAGCAGGCTACCTTGATAAGAAATACTCATTTAAGGACAGTGCCATTGCTAAACATGGAATATTTGGTCCACAGATTGTGAAAGAAATGAAGTCAGAAGTAAATGACCTGGAACTTCAGGGTGTGAATTGTTATGATGATGTTCCAGAAGATGATGACTTGATTGTCATTGATTAAATGTGTAAATGTATCATACCATAGATTGTTATACATGGAACAAGTTATCCACATTTTTTTTGGTTTGTAATGACCTGTACCATATACAAGTAATAAATTTCCTTTTTTCCAACAATAAATGTGTACTGTATTCTTCCTCGTCATGGAAAAAATAAGACATCTCCTGAAAATAAAACCTTGTGCATATTTTTAAAAATATAAGACAGTGTCTTATTTTCGGGGAAACAGGGTAGTAACATGGAGTGGTATCCCAAGTCAAGCATAAACAGTTCAGAATGTTCCAGAGCTGCAGCTGTAGTCTCAGCAGTTCCCTCTCTCCCTATATATAGTGTGTGCCCCCCCCCCAAATTCCTGTCCTCAGTTCTTTTCCTTTATGGTACCGGCATTTCTTTTCCTGTTCCAAAACTACTTCCTCTCTTAGTTTTTCCTTATCAGGGGGGAAACCCAACAATTATGCAGTGGTTTAAAGCAAGGGTTCCCAACCTAAGGGCTGGATCTGGCCCACAGTGCCATATTATGTGGGGAACCCACCCCCACGGGCATTCAAGAAACAAAATGGCTGACCTTTTGAAGCTGTTGGGACAATGAAGGGATCAAGAAGACATGGAGTCAAGACACTCTTCAGGGTGAGGCGTGCCCAGCTTTGTGGTAACGTCTCTTTTATTAGCTTTCTTATCAATAAGCAATACGTGATTGGCTAAGGCCAGGGTGAGGCACGTGCTGTGTCAAGGTGACAAGGAAACAAGGTGGGTCATAGAGATAAGAGTGGGAAACTCCCAGGCGAGATATAAACAGGCTGCTTATTGTGGGCCAGAACGATAAGGGGGAAACGCTCAGGCAAGAGATAAACAAGCAGCTTGTACACCAGAAAGATAAAGGAGAAACACCCAGCCAAGATGTGGTTTGCCAGCATCTGAGCCAGAAGTTAATCATCCCCACTGGACAAAATGGTGACCACCACCCTCCATCGTTCTGGCAGGGCAAAATGGCCTTCTGACCCTCAAAGCTGATTGAGAGTGTGACCTGGTCCTCTTCATTCTTGCAGACCATGGGGATTTGGACCTTTCTCTACATCGACGAATGGCTAGTGATGTCAAAATCAAGGGACTCGGCCTCGAAAGACACACGGGCTGCTCTGGCCATACTCCAAAGCTTGGACCTCTGTATCAACATAGGGAGGTCCCACGTACCCGATCTGAGAGGATAAAATTTATCAGGGCCATCTTAGACTCGACTGCTGGTAAGTATCACATTAAAACCACATGAAATCACGAGGATCTGTTTCGATTATTTCGGTGTGGCTGGACATCCCACTACAGTAATGGAGTAGACCATACAGCTAGCGACTCAACACCGAGTGTTGGGTGGTGGGAAATAACCTGACTCCCAAAAGGAACTAACGGTTATGGGTGGATGAGCCCCTTTAAGTAGGGTGATGGCCCCTTCAATGGAGAAAATCCTACTGGAAACCATCTTATTGGACCCAAAAGTGAAATGAGTGGAGGAGGACCATTTATTCTGATTCCCAACTGTCATGGATGCTGAAAAGGCCATGCCAGGTGGACTGGCTGTGAAGGCGCACCTTATTAATGTCTTCAAGGCTGTGACAGTCCATTGCAGTCCCGGTGTGAAAGCCTGCATGTCTCATTTCACATGTGCCCTAGGAGATAGCTCTGAGATCATAGTGTGTGGGTCACTTCATGGCAAGCTGGGATCCACCTTAAACAAATCTTTCCAGAGCCAATCGGCCTTCAAGGCCAGGCCTCCTGGCGCCCTCGGACAGGAAAAACATATACAGTAAAAACCCATTTTACAGAATCCTCATTTTTTACAGAAACACTGTTTTACAAAAAAAAAAAACCCGCAATTGGGAACTCCCCCTCCCCCATGTGTTCTTATGGGAATGCTTCATTTTACAGGAAAAAATCAAGTTAAGGAAAAAACTACGGAATTGACTTTTGCTGTAAAATGTGGTTTTACTAGGATTGAGTGCAGATGACAATGACTTTGATCTTCTTTTGCCCCCATCCCCTTTGGCAGCCAGAAACACACTTGCCCTCATAGGAAATGTTCTCTTTCAAATAAGGTCCCTTCCTGTCCTTTCTTTTACTTCCTCTAGAGGGGAAACAGAGCTTGGTCTCCTCTAAAAAGTGTTCCTGAGCATCTTCTCTCCTCTGGGAGAAAAGGCTGCCTGAAATGGTGTGCTGTGGTGGGGGTTAATTAAGAGAGAAGGAAGAAATGGGGCAGGGGGAGAAGCCCCCCTCCCTAGCCCAGAGAAGGTGAGCCCCAAGTATGGGGCAAAAGAAGCAACTGAAAGGAGTTTGTGAAGGCCCAGGACAGTTTTGGTGACCAAAGGTCACAGCAGTGTATAAACTATTCCATTACTTTATGGGTTCCAGTTTATTTTGCTTCCAATTTCTCATGTTCCAGTTGTATACATGGTGCAGCATTAGACTTGCCTTTCACTACTTTGTTGCAAAGTATAAAAATGTAAATATATCCACAGATACTTTGAGTTTCAAGAGGAAAACGATGAAAACTTATTGGGAAAGAGAAATGATATAATAAGCAATAAGAGAAGACTCTCAGGAGAAGGTTTATGTCAGAGGTTCCCATCCTAAGGGCCATGGGCCGGATCTGGCTGGTGGTGCCATTTCATGTGCCCTCCCATCCTTCCAAAGGCATTCAAGAAACAAAATGACCACCCCCTTTGAAGCTGTTGGGACAAAATGCCCCCCGTCATGCAGGAAGGGCAAAATGGCTATCCGGCCCTTGAAACTGACTGAGAGAGCATGACCTGGTCCCCCAGCTTGAAAAGGTTGGGAACCCCTGGTTTATGCCATTCTTTTGCAAGAATGGGAGATATGTTAGAGGTGTCCAAAGGTTTGAAGTCCATCATGCAGGAATCTGATCTTAATCTGAGAGAAGGTCATGTGACTAGCTTCTAATGTCTTTTATCTCTCCTGCAGGGACCTCAAGGATGCCAGGAACAAGTATTCCACCCAGTCTTCCTTGCAATGGAACAGAATCACATCAGGTATGGTCCAAATGCGTACAGTAAAACACTGGATAACGATAACGATTGGATCGGATAACGCTAAAATTGCATAATGTTGGGGAATTTGAGGCAAACATTTGGATCGGATAACATTATGTTAACCATTATGTTAACGTTATCCGATCCATCAGATAAACTTTGCCTCAAATTCCCTCAGGTGTGGCTGTGACTCACCAGTTTCTCTTGGGAGAAAGGGAGGGGCTGCCTGGCTCTCAAGCTTGCCACATTTGAATAACAAATGCTTGCAAAAACCAGTCTGACTAGTTTAGCAAAGCAAAGGCTTAGGACCCTTTCCCCAGTGTAACCCAGAACACTTTGCAGAAAAATAATTGCAAAGAGACAATTTGACCCAATTACCTTTATGAAATTTCCCCTTTAAATTCTAAACAGCCTGAACCCAAGATTGTAGCTCCGCAAGCCTCATGCATTGCTAATGGAAAACAAGCAGACTGAAACTTTTCACCTACAAAGCAATTAAGCTTTTCACACCCTGCAAAGCCTTGAGGGAACTTCCTTTATTACAGGAATGGTAGAGGGCTGATTCTAAATGAAAACATTTTCCTAGCTTCTGTTCAGATCTTTTAAAACAGCACTTTATAAAATTTTCAAAAATTTAATAATGCTGTATGGCTTTGTTCCCCTAAAGTCAGGGTGGTCTGGCATGTTTTTGTAATGTATTTACCCTTTAGACAATTATTTCTTAAAGTTCTTTAAGTTTCCAGCATGTTTCCTTGACTTTCCCTTGAACCCTCTGTTGCTTATCTCTATGGATTTAACATTATGTGGTCCACCTGAATAGGATTTTAACATTATCTGGTGCATGCCACCCAGAGTCGCTTTTGTGAGAGGGTGCAGCATAAAAGTCTAAAAACTAAATTAATTTAATTTAATTTAATTTAATTTAATTAAAAATCGGATAACGTTAAGACTTGTGGAACCAAATCTTAACGTTATCTGAGGTATTACTGTATTTGAATGCCTTGAGTTTATTCAACTGCTTTAGTCCTGAATAAGGCTGGGCTTTAGGTTTAATGAAATGTTCCATATTTTTAATGCTCACGTATCAGGCTGTTTGAGGTTTTAAAGAAAAAATATAGGGAAAAAACCAATACTTTTCCTGTTCCCTCATTATGAGTAGGTCTCACATCCTCTGGTTTTTTTGTAGGAGACCTAAGATTGCCCAAGGAGTTATTATAGATCAGAACAAAGGTTGATCCAGTTTAACATCTTGTTAAGGGACTGTAGTGGCTCAAGTGTTAAAACACTGAACTCTCTCACTGGAAGGTCAGAGTTTGATTCCCGGGTACTGCACGGCAGGATGAGCTCCCGTCTCTGTCCCAGCTCCTGCCAACCTAGCAGTTCGAAAGCAAGAAATTGCAAGTAGATAAATAGGGACTACTTTGGTGATAAGATCAACTGTTCTGTGCACTCCGGTGTTGAGGCATGTTTGCCACATGTCCACAGAAATGGCTAAAACAGAGATGAGTACTGAACCCTAGAATCGGATACAACTGGCTTTTGATCAAGGGCAACCTAAGTCTGATGCCTCCTTAAGGTACCTAAATCAGGCTGGTCACCAAGAGCTCTTCCCCTCTCACTGTTGTTCTTCAGTAACTGAGATTTGGAGGCCTCTGTTTCTAAAGGCAATTTGTAGCCAAGTGACTGGTGGTTATTGGAAACCTACAATATCAGATCCAGCCATGTCTCTTCAATGGTTCTCTTGGCTTTTTGCTTACTGTATGTCTTTTTGAAATCCAAAAGGAACCTCTCTTTTCTTTTTCATTTAGTGTCTAGTGGTCTTTGAGGATGTGGCCGTGTACTTCACCCAGGAAGAGTGGGAACTGCTGGGTCCTGACCAGAGGGCCCTCCACCAGGAAGTCATGGAGGAGAACTGGCGAACTGTATCGTCTCTTGGTAAGGCCCTTACTTCTCTGACTGATGCTAATCCTCTTGTTGCTGGTACCAATATAATGACTAATATCAATAATGGAGGGGTATCCCAACTCATGCTAGCTCCTGTGAGGTCTATAATGCAAGATTGTGCTAACTGTAGTCCTCCAGATGTGCTGACATCCAGCTCCCATCACCCTGGTCCTTACATTCCAATTATGAGTGAGTAAACTGCCTGGTTATGGCTTTTGGACTTCATAAACCTACTGCCAACAGCTGGTTTTGCTCTTGTGTACCCGCGGCAGTTCAGCAGTTCAATACCCGAATACTTCAGGACGGAATGGGTTCCCGTCTCTCTCCTAGCTCCTGCCAACCTAGCAGTTCAAAAGCAAAAAATTGCAAGTAGATAAATAGGTACTACTTCAGGGGGAAGGTAAACAGTAGTGTCTAGTCATGCCTACCACATGACCATGTAAACGTCTGCAGAAAATAGCCAGTGCTGGCTCTTCGGCTATGAAACAGAGATGAACACTGAACCCTAGAGTCGGATATGACTGGCTTTCGAGCAAGGGTGACCTTTACCCTCAAGAGTGGCTTTTCTTGCCATAAAACTCTTCCTGGATCTGAACCAGTGGACTTGTGGATCATATCTGTTCAGAGGGTTTTGAAGGTCGTTGCCTTGCTTTGTTCTCTCAGCATCCACTGCTGCTACTGATCTTGGGTAGAGTGATACCAACAAGAAGGTATATTTTCTCAACTGGTGTCAGTTTGAGGCATCATGTCACTATTCACATGGCTTCATCCACAGCGATGTCCATTTGTTTTGCATGTGTGGATGCGCTTCATACTGTAGCACAGGTATTCTCAACCTGCGGCCCATGGGCTGGATGTGCCCCACGGCACCATTTCATGTTGCCCCCCACACAGTGATGGGATGTCCCCGGTTCCAGACGGATCCCTGGAACCGGTAGGACCAATCCCGGAGAGTTCTCCGGGAGGGGAGTCCACTTTTGAGGCGTCCGGTTCCGGACGCCTCACCGAAAGATTTTTTTTTTAAAAAAATCGGAGCTAAAATGGCTCCAATTGACTGCGCATGTGCAGAAACCCAATCTGACGCATTGCGCATGCGTCAAATTGAGTTTCTGGACATGCGCAGTCAATTGGATCCAAATGGCTCCAAGTAAAAAAAAAAAAATCTTCCGAAGCTGGAGCCGCCCCTTTTTAGAGTGGCTCCGGCAGCAGCGGCGGGAGCCCTAAGAGAAGGGCACCTCCCCTAGCCGGCCACCTGGCTCCCACGGGCACGTTGGTGCCTGGCCGCACCGTCCGCCCGCGCCGCGCCCTCCTAGGGACTTGGGCCCGACAAACCCCCATGCCCTGGGTAAGCCTGGCGGGGCCGAAAAGGCAACGGCCCAAGGAAGCAGCAGGCGCCTGGCAGAAGACGATGCGGCGGTGGCGAGCCCCGCCAGGCTTACCCAGGGCACGGGGGTTTGTCGGGCCCAAGTCCCTAGGAGGCCGCGGCGCGGGCGGGCGGCGCGGCCAGGCACCAACGTGCCCGTGGGAGTTCGGTGGCCAGGCAGGGGCTGCAGGCAGGCGGCTGTGGCGGCCGTGGCCAGCGGATGCAGGGCCGGCCGCGGCCTTCGTAGGAGGAAACGGCCACAGTCGGGGGCAGCGTGCCTTGCCGGGTGGCCCCGAGCCACATGGAGGTTCGTCGGCGCCAAGGAAGGTAAGTGAGGCTTTTATATTTAGGGTGGGTGGGTATTTATTTGTGTTTTGGGTGGGTGGTTGTACTTTTATTTAATTTTTATTTTATTTATTTATTTATTTTATTTCTTTAAGTTATTTACGGGTCTGTGTGCATGTTTATTTTTTTTATTTTTTTTTTTATTTTTGGCCTTGCCCACAACGTCATGACATCATGACGTTGGCTCCGCCCATGATGTCATGACATTGGCCACGCCCATGACGTCCAGGCGTGGTAGTAGAATTTTTGACATCCCATCACTGCCCCCACAGCCTCCACCACACCAGGAAGTGCCATGTAGTGGAGTAAGGGCAAAATGGTTGTCCGGTCCTGATGCTGTCTGAGGGAACGTGACCTGGCCCCCGACATTAAAAGGTTGAGAACGCCTGCTGTACCAAAGTACTGTATCAAACGGTGTTGGGTTTTGTATGTTAATACTAAAACCTTGAATCAGACATAGAAGCCAACAAGTAACCAATGCATCCACCCAACTCCATCTTTGCCACTGCATTTTGCACCTGCTCCAAAATCCAGGATGTCTTCAAGGTAAGACCCACGTGGACAGTGTTGTAGTAATTATTTATCCATAGAGTTGCCTTTCTTTACCTAGCAATTCCTGGATACAGTAATACCTCGGATAATGACTGCATCGGATAATGCTAACATCAGATAACGATGCAAAATTTCTAAAGAAATTTTGCATCGGACAACGATCTGTCAGCGTTATCCGATGCAGTTGTTCTTAGCAGCTGGGTGGCTGGATAGCTGAACGGGGTTTTCAGTTCAGCTTCCCAGCCACCCTGCAGCTGCGGAGGCAGGGGTGGGGTGGCTGGAAAGCTGATGGGGGCCTCCCCTGTTGGCTTCCCCAGCCACCCCACAGCTGCGGAGGCATGGGCCACCCTGCAGCTGTGGATCGGGTCTCCCGACCTCCCTGGAACTGGCAGTTTTTTTCACCCATTTCGGGCTCCCTGACACCCCCTGCCAGCTCCAGGGAGGTCGGGGGACCCAATCCATGCTATTTCCAAAGTTCCCTCACCTCCATGGAATCTGCAGCAAGCCAAAAAGTCAGGATTCAAATCCCGATGTTCCGGCTTGCTGCAGCCTCCAGGGAAATAGGGCTTTTTTAATGTTGTGCAATCAATGCATCATACAACATTAAAAACCGGATAACGAAGAGACTTGTGGAACCAAGTCTCATTGTTATCCGAGGTACTACTGCAGTTTTTCCCAAATGCTGGTGTTTGGACTTCAATTCCCAGAAGCTTAAGTCAATTCCCCAAAGCACTGATCAGTCAATATACTGGGTTAGGCTTCTGGGAACTGAAGTCCAAACACCAGCATTTGGGAAACAGTGTAGTGTATGCTGGAGTACACATCCCTCGGTTACTAGCCAAAACAAAAAGAAGTTAGGGTTTTAATGCCAGTGTGAAAAATGTCAGGATGGGGATGACCTCTTTAAAGAGCAAATAACAAAACAGGTCAGTTTCCACCAACATCACTCTTATGAATGGTGGTTTGCCTGTTAATTCCGGAACACTCCCAGACAACTGGTTTTCTCTGCCCTTAACTGGTCGCTGTGTTCACTTTTTCATGAAGCACTTGGGTCTCGAACTGCTGATCTGCTGACCATCCAGCTTAACTACTAAGCCACTGCAGTCTCTCTGGGGTGGCTTTTAGGGTGTTGGGGTCAGGTTAGCCTAAAGCCAATTGGCTAGCTCAAGGGACTTACACTCTATCCCAATCCACCTTAGTTCTTAACTTAGGAGCTAGGATTGTGCTCCATATCAGGAAATGGGTACTTATTTTTATATATGATGAGAATGTACAGAATGTACAGAATGGTTTTGAACTGCTGACCTTCCTCCTCCCAGTCAGCATCTTAACCACTTGAGCCACTGAAGTAGTAATCATGCAGGAAAAAACCATAAAACCAATCTGAGTCAGAGTCAACTAAACTACAACTATTTTAAGTTTAGAGTGATAAGATTTAAGGCCCTTAATACCATTCTTAAAATATCAGGTGAAATGGAAAAAAGCCTTCTCCTAGGCTTGAAAAGAGAGTAATGCAGGTAACATGGTGGCACAGTGGCTAAACTGCTGCACTGCTGCCAAAATACTGTGAGTTTGATCCTGACCAGGAATCAAAGTTGGCAGCCTTTTATCCATTCAGAATTTGGTAAAAATGAGTACCCAGCATGTTGTGGGCAAAATACTAATTATTTTCTGAACTGGCCAGAGAGAGCATCAAGAACTATGGAGCGGTATAGAAGTGTAATTTGTTTGCTTTGTTTTAACAGTTGCTGATGAAGAAAAGCAAAAGTATGTAATCTCTTGTACATTTCTTAGCTGTGTCAGTAGATGTGATGATAAAATAAAATCTCTAAAAAGTACACAATGTTGTGTCTCTTAAAAGACTAGCAGATTGCTTTCCTTTTGAGGTTTAATGCATCAAAATCTACTTCTTCAGAAAACTTTCCTATTTATTCCTGTAGAGCTCTTTCTCACGTGTATTTTCTCCTTTTGTCCTATTTCCCAGCAGATAATTGGAGGGAAAAATATGTAGGTCCCAAATGTGGAACTATATCTATGCTTGGATTAGACTTGGCTGGAGAACAGAAAACTAATACAAAAGAACAAGGATTTATCAGAGGAAAGACCAACAACTGTGTAATGAATGGGAAACAATTTGCTTTGGAAGTGCCATCAGTTCTTCACAAAAAGGATCACATTGGAAAGAAGCACCTTGTAAACGGAGTGCCTGTGAATCTTTTAGATACCAAGTTACACTTTGTGAGGCATCAAAGACTCAACACAGAAGAAGAACCATATCAATGCAAGGCATCTGGGAAGTATTTTTCTCAGAAGTCTCATTTTGAGTATCATAAGCGGCTCCACACAGAGAAGAAACCATACAAATGCCAGGAATGTGGGAAATCTTTTGTTGGAAAATTAGGCCTTGCAGGTCATAAAAGAGTCCATACAGGGGGAAAACCATACAAATGCCAGGAATGTGGGAAATCTTTTGGTCAAAAAACAGGCCTTGCAGGTCATAAAAAAGCCCATACAGGGGAAAAGCCATACAAATGCCAGGAATGTGGAGAATCTTTTGGTCAAAAAACAGGCCTTGCAGGTCATAAAAAAGTCCATAAAGGGGAAAAACCATACAAATGCCAGAAATGTGGAATATGTTTTGCTCGAAATTCAAGCCTTGTGAACCACAAGAGATTCCACACAGGAGAGAAACCATACAAATCCATGGAGTGTGGGAAATCTTGTGCTCAGCTCACATACCTTGCATATCATAAGAAACGCCACTCAAAGGAGAAACTGTTCAAATGCCAGGTATGTGGGAAATCTTTTGCTCAAAAATCACCGCTTATGATTCATAGATTCCACACAGGAGAGAAGGAGTACAGATGCCAGGAATGTGAGAAAAACCTTTCCCTCTGTTTCCCTTACTGGCTACTTTCCTTCCATGTCCTCCTTTTTTACGTGTCTTGGTTGCCTCCCAGTCGTGGACACACCCCTACCTCAAAAGACTATCAGAGTAGACATCGTGTTGAGGTTGACAAGTGTGGGATGTTTGTGGGGGGTGTCGTCAGGAGAATTGAGTGGATGATTCTCCCAGGGGGGATGGTGCCCCTCACATTTTTGTGATGAGGGGGGGATGTCCCTTGCATTTGTGTGTTTGTGTGTATAAGAGGCAGAGAAAGGTTGTAAGTATGTATGTATGTATGTATGTATGTAAGAGTATGTGTGTGTGTGTGTGTGTGTGTAAAAAAAAAGGCAGAGTAAAGGTCACAAATCTTCCTGGCACCCTCAGTTCCTCCACAGCCTTGCAGGCATCTGAATGCAAAAAAGAGTCATTAAGTCAATGGTGACAAACCTATGGCATGTGTGCAGTGGTGGGATGTCAAAAGTTTTACTACCCCACCGTGATGTCATCATGGTGTGGGCGGAGCTAACATGATGTCATAATGGCATGGGTGGGGCCAAAGAAAAATAATAAAAAATACAAAAAATTACAATAAAATAAAAATAACCACACACACACCTCAACCCACCCACCCACAACACAAACCTGTAAATAAAATAAATAAAAATACATTAAAATACACCCACCCACCCACCCCAAACACAAATCAACCAGAGCTTTTAAACCAGAGCTTAAAACTTATTATGGCTAATCTTTCTCACACTAGGTCAGATGGAAGGAACTACAGAATGAACTCACCACAAGGTGGCTTCATTTTGGCACTTTTCAACTTTTCAACAGTTAAAGAAGTCAGGTACTAAGTCTTTGCCTAACCAGTTCTCTAGGATAATATGCCTTAATGTAAATGTAAAACAGCTGTACCTCTTTAAGGGTTCTCCAATTGGAACAACACTTGAAACAGCTCAGGTGTAGCTTATTGATGAAGTACAGTAATACCTCATATAACATTAGTATCGGATAACACGAAAATCGCATAACATCAAGGAATCTGGGGGGAAGAATTGCATCAGATAACATTAAGATCCTATGGGATGCTTCAGATAACAACCGCGAAAGCCTGTGTGGTTACAATGTATCTCTATGGATCCCATAGAGGATCAGATAACATTAAAAATCATATAACACGAAGACTTGTGGAACCAGGTTTTAGTGTTATATGAGGTTTTACTGTAACTCCAAGACTTTGCTTAAAAACCCCAAGCCAGGCCGCCAGGCCTTTTTAGGAATTGTGGTAGTACATCAATATAGGTAAAGATATTAAATACACATTAAAATACAGACACACCACATCCAAAGGTGAGTCACTTACCCTGGGGAGCAGGCTATAGGGAGCTTCAGGCTTCTCTCCCTCCTCCCCGCTTAGGAGGACAGCAAGGAGGCCGTGCATATGTGCCAAGCCCTGTAGGCGTGCATGCACACCCAAGTGCTTGGCGCGCGCATACGCAGTGGGGGAGCCAGTGAAAAGGTAAGCCCCGAAGGTGGTTCCCCCCAAAAGCTGCTACTGGTTCTCTGGGACACTGGGAATAGTTACTACCGGTTCTGGTGAGAACTTGTTACATCTCATCACTGCATGTGTCAACGGTGGCAATCGGAGCCCTCTCTATGGGCACCCGTGCAGTCACCCAAGCACAGTTTGCCCCACCCCTCTGCCCAGAATTCCAATGGGAGTGTTTCCTCCCTCCCCCAACACAGAGTTCACCCTACCCTTCTGCCTAGCAGCCCCATGAGAGCACTTCCTCTTCCCCCAGCAGAGTTCATGCTGTCCCTCTGCCCAGCAGCCCAATGGGAGCATTTTCCTCCCCTGTTGCTGTGTTGGCACTTTGTGATAAATAAGTGGGTTTTGCGTTGCAGTTTGGGCACTCAGTCTCTAAAATGTTCGTCATTGTATGGGGTGTGATGGGTGGGGATGAGCTTGCCCGGTGTCAGGTGCTGGAGGTGAACAAGGGTATCATGATGAGCATGTTCTTCTATGGGTCTGGTCTTTAAGGGAATCTACAGATTGTGTGGTGGGGAAAAGAGGGAAGGTGAGGCAGTTCAGGAACCTAATTAATTCACCATATTTGGGTTTCCAGTCAGGATCCTTTCGAGGTGAGGAGGACGAGCCTTTTCTGGGACAAGCCTCCACATCGAAGCAGATGTTTGCCAGTATTGCTGCCACCCAAGACCCAGAAACACAGGCCAGCACCTATGAGCAACCTTCCAAAGAAGTATTAGCCATTGTGCAGTACTTGGAAACAGTTATGTCAAAGCAAAGAAAAGTTGATTCCGAGTGCAGGATATTCCAAGAACAGTGGACCCATGATTACTTTTTCATGCAGTGCAAGGAGAGAGCTGTTTGTCTGTTATGCCAGCGTTTAGTTGCTGTATTCAAGGAGTACAATTTGCGCCGACACTATGAAACTCTACATAAAGACAAATATGATTCTTTGGTCGGACAAATGAGAAAAGACAAAATATTAGAACTGAAAAATGGACTGATAACTCAGCTAAACGCTTTTGTGAAGCAGAAGCAACTAAATATTATATCCATGCGAGCAAGTTTTCAAGTCGCCAACCTAATAGCGCACACTGGCAGGCCATTCGTAGAGGGAGAATTTGTTAAACAATGCCTTCTTTCTGTTGCCAAAGAGGTGTGTCCAGAGGAGATGGATTTACTTAGTACACTGAGTCTTTCAAGGCCTACAATTACACGAAGAATTGAAGAAATGGGAGACAATTTGCATCAGCACTTGCAAAACTACTCAAAAACTTTTTGCTATTTTTCCTTAGCTCTCACCAAAATCAATGGTGTTAGTGATTCTGCACAACTTCTAATTTTCATTCGTGGAACAAATGCACATTTTGAAGTTACAGAGGAGCTTGCTGCACTGCAAAGCATTAAAGGAACTACAACAGAAAAGGATATCTATGAAAAGGTTCATCAAACTGTGAATGATTTGGAGCTGGACTGGGCTAAACTGGTTGGTGTGACAACTGATGCTTCTCCTAGCATGGTGGGGTCTGTGAAAGGAGTGGTTGCACACATTAACCAAATGATGGACAAACAGAACTATTCATGTCCGATAGCCATACACTGCTTCATCCACCAACAAGCACTGTGTTGTAAATCACTGGAGTGGGACTCGGTCATGAAAGTTGTGGTGTCTTGTGTTAACTTCATTAAAGCTCATGCACCAAACCACAGACAGTTTCAGGAAGTTCTGTCTGAGCTGGATGCTGTTTATGAAGATATTCTGCACCACACAGAAGTCTGTTGGCTGAGTAGAGGGAAAGTTTTGAAATGTTTTTATGACTTACTTCCACAGGTTTCTGCTTTTCTGCTGTCAAAAAACAAAGAAGTACCTGAGCTTAAAGATGCAGAATGGAAATGGCATCTTGCCTTTCTGACAGATATAACAGAGATACTCAACAGTTTCAACGTGCAACTTCAAGGAAAGGAGAAACTCATCAGTGACATGCATTCACATGTGAAAGCATTTGAAGTAAAATTGAACCTCCTCATTAAACAGGTGAAAGAGGGAAAGTTCAGTCATCTTCCCACTACTCAGAAGTTGTTGGCTGAAAAACCAATAGTTGCATTCCCAAACAAAAAATGTGTGGATTCACTGAAAATGTTGCAAAGGGAGTTTCAAATGAGATTTAAAGAGCTTTGTTCCCATGAACAGGACATACAGCTTTTCCGGAACCCATTTTCTGTTAACATCAAAATTGTGAATCCCATTTACCAAATTGAACTGGCCAAACTACAGAGTTGTGACTCTCTGAAAGATGCATTTAGATTAAGCCGCCTTACTGATTTCTATGCATCTCTCCCTTCTGACACGTATGTTAATCTCAAGAAACATGCACTCAAAATGGCAGCCATCTTTGGAAGCACCTATGTCTGTGAACAGACTTTTTCCCGAATGAAACGTCTGAAATCTCCAATCAGATCTAGACTAACTGATGAACACTTGCATCATTTGTTACGATTGGCAGTGAGAAACATTGAACCAGACATTGACTGTTTCATCAGACAAAAATACATTCCATTCAAAACCTAGTCTGGCCCCTTAACAGTCTGAGGGACCATTAACTGGCCCCCATTCAAAAAGTTTGAGGACCCCTGTTGTATGTCATACAAGAGTCCACACAGGAGAGAAACCATGCAAATGCCAGGACGGTGAGAAATTTTTTGCTCAAAAATCAGGCTTTGTATGTCATAACAAAGTCCATACTAGAGAGAAGTTATACAAATTCCATGAGTGTAGGAAATCTTTTGCTCACAATTCACTCCTCATGTATCATAAGAAAACCCACACAGCAGAGAAAAACCATATGGAGAATGTTCTGCTCATAGTTTACACCTTGTGGGCGATCAAAGAGACCATGCAAGAGAGAAACCATACAAGAGCCAAGATTGTGGAGAGTCCTTTGCTTAGAGTTCACAGCCTGTAAAGCAAGAGGATCCATACTGGAGTGAAACCACATTAATGCCAGGGTAGTGGAAAATGTTATGCTCAGAATCCACACATTCAGGCCTTCAGAGGTTTCATGCAGAGAGAATCCCTTCACATTCATTGTAAGATGCAAATTATTTTTCTATGGATCAAGTTCCACACGAGAACTACCAGAGAATCAGCATAGTAGAGATGCCCTAGAAATGAAGGGACTGTGGACTCCCTGGACCTGAGCCAAGATGGAGAACAGACAGATTATGATTCTGCCAAATTCTCTGTTTCTTACCTATTTCCATTGTATAGTATTTGGGGGCAGAAAGTTTTAACAAATAAATGGTTTTTTGCCATTGGTGCTCTGTTATGCCCTTTCTAGTGTAAAATATTGGAGTTTAAAACATGCCATGTCATGGTTTGGCGAATACAGAAGCAAAAAGCTCAATGGACATACAGTAAAGCCTCAGATAACGCTAAAACTTGGTTCCACAAGTCTTAGTGTTATCTGATTTTTAATGTTATCTGATGCATGCATCGAATAACATTAAAATCCTACGGGATGCATCAGATAACGTTAAAACTCCATAGAGATACATTGTAACCGGCACAGGTTTTAGCGAATGTTATCCGATGCATCCTATAGGATTTTAACATGTGATGCAATTTTTTTTCTAGATTGCTTAACGTTATGCAGTTTTAGCGTTATCTGATGCAAACGTTATCCAATGTATTACTGTAATCTGATTATCAAAAGGTTGGCCCCATTCTGGGAAGAGAGTGAAATTCTCAACAGATTCAAGTACAGTCAAACCTCGCATAAAGAGCGACTCGCTTAAAGAGTAACTCGCTTAAAGAGCAGAATTTTATCTCAATGTTCGCTTCGCTTAACAAATAAAACCAACCAAAAACTTGCTTAACAAATAAATCGGGGTTCCCAATCCCCCCCACAATTGGTCATTTAAAACGGTGTTTCGCTTAAAGAGCAAGCCACTTAAAGAGCAATCCTGTGGAACGCATTATGCTCTTTAAGCGAAGTACAACTGTACAAGAATAGCCCTTTTCTGCCTTAACCTCTTTCCCAGCTTCCCCCTTATTACAATTACAGTGGGAGCAGTGTGAGATTTTTCAAATGTCTAGTGTGTGAAATTACCTCAAAACAAATATGGAGATATAACATTAAAGAAATATTACAAGAACACCAACTAATTGCTGGTAGCGGCTGCTGGAAGTGCCAGAGCTAGAATCTTGTATCTCCTGGCATTTGTCCAGGTTGTTTAATGAGAAGACAGGTAGTCTATTTCAAATATTTTCTCCATGCTGATTGAGATGGGCAGACAACAGGATGGGAGAAGTGGGTAGTGAAGGCTATTAGCTGCCACCTTTTTCCATCACACTCAGTGACCCAAGTATAAGCCGAGTCCACTTTTTTGACCTCATTTTTAGGACTGAAAAAGTAGGCTTATACTCGAGTATATACAGTAAGTTAAATAAACAGGGTGACAATATACAGCCTTGTTGTACTCTCTCAGTACTACGTACGTTCATACACAGCAGCATAGGGAACGGTCTGTCCCACTGCTGAGTACAGTATTGCAATAGGAATTACAGTTACAGTATATAGCAGGATTCTCAACCTTTTTAAGCCAGGGGCTGGGTCATGCTCCCTTAGACAGCTTCGGGTGCTGGACAGCCATTTTGCCCTTCCTCCACCACATAGCACTTCCTGATGCGATGGGCCACATTAAATGGTGCAGTGGGCTGCATTTGGCCCACAGACTGTAGGTTGAAAATCACTGGTATATAGCAACCTGACATACTTAAGTGGATCAAGGTTCTCAACCGCTCCCTCAGACAGTTGAGCAGGCCCTAACTGGATGTTCCTCCTGCTGTAAACACTGCCGTAAAACACATCTGCGACTCTCGCAAACACATTTATGACAGCTGCGGATGCATTTACGGCTGTCATAAATGTGTCCTCTTCTGGTGGATTGGGCCAGATGATTTGGCACCGCAGGACAAGTCTGGCCTGTGGGCTATAGGCTGAGAACCCCTGCTCTGGATGGTTGACAAGGTCATTAGCATTTTGCTATTTTACCGACCTCAGGATGGACTCATAGAAAAACTGAATTGAAAGGGGCCTCTTTGGCCATTGTGCCTATCCCCCTGCTCAGTGCAGGAATCCAAATCAAAGCAGATATAACAGATGGTTATCTAATTCTCTCTTGAATGCTTCAATAGCTGAGTCAACCTTGGTCACTTCTCGATCAAATTCACATTTTGGCTGCATTACATCTGTTTAACCCAGGGGTGCCCAAACTATGGCCCATGGGCCAGATATGGTCCCTGACACCAATTCATCTGGCCTGCGCTGCCCTCATTGCTCCGAGAAGTGGAAGGAAAATGCACCCATACGCTCCACTTCTGGGAGCAATAAGGGCAGCACAGGCCAGATGAATTGGTGTCAGGGGATGGATCTGGCCCATGGGCCTTAGTTTGGGCAGCCCTGGGTTAACCACTGTGGTACAAGGGTTCATTTTCTTAGAAAAGACTCTTACTTAGTTGGGATGTTCTGGGAGAAAAGTATATACTCTTATTCCAGTCTGGTCTTTGGTCATCTAATCAAATTTTAACTGCAAACACCTTGGGGCAGGGACCTGTTCCCTTGTATCTTGTGAAGCCTTGTGGATTAGCAGTACAGTACCAAGAACAGACATGATTTGAGTCAGAGAAGAAATCCTAGAAATGGGGGTGAGAGATATAAAATAATAACTGCTTTCAAGAGGACCTCCTTCCCTGCCAGATTTCCTGACATAAGTCCCATTTTCCAGAGTAACAAACAGAGTATGTTTGGAAGAAGAAATGGGTCTACAAAGGTAAGAGTCGCCCTGGTTTGAAAGCCAGTCATATCTGACTCTAGGGTTCAGTGGTCATCTCTGTTTATAGCCAAAGAGACACCACTATCTGTGTCTGGAGACATTTCTGTGGTCATGTGGCAGGCACGCCTAGACATCGGAGTGCATGGAACGCTGCTAACCTTCCACCAAAGTGGTACCTATTTATCTACTTGCAATTTATTACTTTTGAAATGCTAGGTTGGCAGGAACTGGGACATAGAAGACAGGATACATAACAAAAAGACCAAAAACATAAAAATAAATCCATGCGCTCAAAGAGATTGGATGGGTCTGCGTTTGCCCTGACAGGAGTCTGGCATGGCTTCAACCACATGATAGGAAAGGGAAGAGAGGTTGAACGCTTTTTTTAAAAAAATGTGCATGTTTACAACCTTCCGCAGCCTAGAGGAAAAGCTAGGCGACTTTGAACGGGGCGTTTTAAAAGGAAAGGCCCCCCCAAAAAAATAAATAAAAAAAACTGTTTTCCTTCTTTTAAGTGACATACAGAGCAAGAGAGCACGTTTACCAAAAAAAGGAGAAGGCAAGTATTCTTTGGAATTTGCTGGGATATATTTATTTATCGTATGATGATTATATTAATGTTGCTATAACAGCAAGCACAAATTAACCATCTCAAGTTCCTAGCTAAGAATTCTACATCCAAGTTTGAAAGCAATTGAAAGGCTTCATCAGTGACACTGTGCAAGTCCTCCAGTGTAGCCAGTTTGCTGGGATGGGAAAAACCCAAGAAGGAAGAGGAGGAGGAGGAGGAGGAGGAGTGGGGGAAATGATCTTTTAGAGGGGAAATGGATAATAAGGAGGAGTGGGGAAACTATGGCTACCCATCTTCCCCCCCCCCCCGAAGTGCTTGGATATGTTTGCAGAGGAAATAGCAGAGGAAATATAAGGAGAGCAAAGCAGGTGTTACATCAGGGATTCTCAACCTGCAGCCTGTGGGCCAGATGTGGCCCGCTTCCACCACACTAGGAAGTGCCATGTGGTGGAGGAAGGGCAAAATGGCTGTCTGGGCCCCCAGAGCTGTCTGAGAGAGCATGACCTGGACCCTGGCTTTAAAAGGTTGAGAATGCCTGTGTTACATGGTAGGACGGAGGTCAGTGCTACGTCTGATTCACAGGGGTGGCCTGAGCTTGGATGACAAGCCTTCAGAAGAGCAAGAGGACTGGCCCAGTCAGCAGAGTCTGGAGGGGCAGCCCTGATAATCCCCCGCCTTCCCTGCTGAGCCCCAAACAGCCTTTCTCTGATGCCCTGCATGGGTGCCCATGGCAAAGGCTGCCGCCACTGCTGCTCCCCCCCGTCCGCCACTGTTGAAAACAGGGGGCTTGCTTAACTTAATTGGGGGTGGGTGAGAAAAGGTTCTGCTTCTGGTGATAGAATGTGTTCGGCCACACCCAGTGATGGGATGTAACAGGTTCGCACCAGTTCGCCAGAACCAGTAGTAACTTTTCCCAGTGTCCTCGAGAACCGGTAGCAGGTGTTTGTTTGTTTTTTTGGGGGGGGGAGAACCACCTTTGGGGCTTACCTTTTTTACTGGTTCCCCCACTGCTCATGCGCGCCAAGCACTTGGTGTGCATGCATGCCTACAGTGCTTGGTGCATAAGCACGGTCTCCTTGCTGTCCTCCCAAGCGGGGAGGAGGAAGAGAAGCTGCTAGCCTGAAGCTCCCTATAGCCTGCTCCCCAGGGTAAGTGACTCACTTTTGGATGTGGTAAAATACAGCTGTGTGTATTTTAATGTGTATTTAATACCTTTACCAATATTGACGTACTACCACAGTTCCTAAAAAGGCCTGGCGGCCTGGCTTGGAATTTTTAAGCAAAGTCTTGGAGTTACCTCATCAATAAGCTACACCTGTGTTGTTCCAATTGTTGTTCCAATTGGAGAACCCTTAAGGAGGTACAGCTGTTTTACATTTACATTAAGGCATATTATCCTAGAGAACAGGTTAGGCAAAGACTTAGTACCTAACTTCTTTAACTGTTGAAAAGTTGAAAAGTGCCAAAATGAAGCCATCTTGTGGTGAGTTCATTCTGTAGTTCCTTCTATCTGACCTAGTGTGAGAAAGATTAGCCAGAATAAGCTTTAAGCTCTGGTTTTAAAAGCTCTGGTTGATTTGTGTTTGGGGTGGGTGGGTGGGTGTATTTTAATGTATTTTTATTTATTTATTTATTTAATTTATTTATGGGTTTGTATTGTGAGTGGGTGGGTTGAGGGTGTGTGTGTGTGTGCTTATTTTATTTTATTTTATTTGGCCCCGGGCCACAACGTCATGACATCGGCTCCACCCACGACATCATGACATCATGATGTTAGCCCCGCCCATACTGTGATGACATTGTGGTAGGGTAGTAAAAATGTTGACATCCCACCACTGGCCACACCAGCTTCTTTTCGCAGGGAACCCCCCCCCCCCCCGGCCAAGCAGAGACATCCCAACCTCCCCCCAGATCAGTGATGGCGAACTTTTTAGAGACTGAGTGCCAAAACTGCAAACCAAAACCCACTTATTTATCCCAAAGTGTCAACACAGCAACAAGGGAGGAAGGAAACGGTCCCGTTGGGCTACTGGGCAGAGAGGCAGGGTGAACTTTATGCTGGGGTGACTGCACAGTTGCCCACAGAGACAGCTTCACGTGCCACCTCTGGCATGGGTGCCATAGGTTCACCACCCCTGCCCCACATCCTCTCTGGCTCATAGACTTTAGAGTCCTCCCACTCTTTCTCAGTGGGTTTGGCACCACTGGTTGGGATTGCATGAAATCACGAGGATCTGTTTTTGATCCCCTTGCAGAGCAATAGGGATATTTCTGACAAATTGGACTTGATCCACAAAAGTGAACATTAAAAAACAGCAGTTATTCTTTAAAGTGCACCAACATTTTTGTTTTGCTTAGTCTTTGATAGGGATATTTCCCTGTCCCTATTGTGGGAATCCTGGACTATTGTCCTGGCAGCTATGGTTAAGCGCACCATCTACCAAGGATGGAAACATGAGCTAAGATTAGCTTGGCATGTTTTGTTGTTGACAAATCCATGTTGATGGTTGCGTTATTTTCAGGGTGCTGCTTCACAATTTCCCCAGAGTTTGATGTCGGGCTAATGGTCTGTAGTTCCCTGGTTCCTCCTTTTTGCCGTTTTTAAAGATAGGGACAGGGTTAGCTGTCATCCAATCATCTGGCACTTTTTGTTCTTTTGATATCTTTTGCTAAACTCAAGACAAAAATAATAAGAAATATTAAAAACAGTCACACATTTAAAAATACAAAATGATGGTCTGAAGATCATCATGCAGGAATATGATATTAACCTGAGAGAAGGTCATGCGACTGTCTTCCCATCTTTTATCTCTTCTGCAGGGACCTTAAGGATGCCAGAAACAAGCATTCCATGCTGTCTTCCTTGTGATGGAACAGAACCACATCCGGTATGGTCTGAATGGCTAAAAGAACCTTTGCGTGTTTGAATGCCTGTGCTTATTCAACTGCATTCATTTATATCTGTGTGGCTGCCCAATCACCAAAGCGACTCTGGGCAGCTCACAATCCTATTGCACATAACCCTGCATTTAAAAAAACCAACTCATTAATCCTGAATGAGGCTGGGCCTTCAGTTTTAATGAAATGCTTCATATTTTTAATGCTTATGTAGCCGGCTGATTTGGCATGGTGAATTATTTGAGGTTTAGAATGAATGGATACAGGGATAACTAGTTATTTTCCCCTATTCCCTCATTTTGAATAGATCTCATCCCTCTGTTTTACTATGGGAGTGCTAAGAGTGTACAAGGATTCATGATGGATCAGAACAAACGTTGATCCAATTTGGTGTCTTGTTTCTCAGATGTGTCCTGGAAAGAGCCACACCAGGCTGTTGACCAATAGCTCTTTCCCTCCCACTGTTGTTACTCAGCAACAGGGACTCAGAGGCCTCAGTTCCTGAAAGCAGCTCATAGCCAAAGTGACTAGTGGTCCTTGGCAAGTTTCTCCTCCATTAGTACGGCTGGAAAAATAAACAGCATTCCATGCACTTCAGTGTCTAGGCATGTCTACTACATGTCCACAGAAACGTCTGCAATTGCAGACCGTGCTTGCTCTTTGGCTATAAACAGAGATGAGCACTGAGTCCTAGAGTCAGATACAACTGGCTTTTGACCAAGGGTGACCTTTACCTTTTATTAAAAGCCAGTCATGACTTTATCAGATCCAACCACTTCTCTTTAATGGTTCTCTTGGCTTTCTTTTTCATTTAGGGTCCAGTGGCCTTTGAGGAGGTGGCCGTGTACTTCACACAGGATGAGTGGGCACTGCTGGGTCCTGACCAGAGGGCCCTGCATCAAGAAGTCATGGAGGAGAACTGGCAAACTGTATCCTCTCTTGGTAAGGCCTGTACTTTCTCTGGCTGATGCTAATCCTCTTGTTACCAGTACCCATAATGACTAGTATCAATAATGGAGTGGTATGCTAGCTCCTGTAGGTTCTTTAATGCCTGTTTTGGACTAACTGTGGCCTTCCAGATGTACTGAGATCCAGCTTCCATCACCCTAGTCAACTTTTCTAATGATGAGAATAATTGTTCTTCAACCTCTGAAGAGCTGAATGTTCTCAGGCTACATTAAAACATTCAGGAGAGGAGCAGCTTCATTGGGAATGGTGCTTTGATCCATTGGTAGAAAAAGAAAATACAGTAATACAGTACCTCAGATAACGTTTACCTCGGATAACGCTAAAATCGCATAACGTTAAGTAAGCTGGGGAGGAGAATTGGATCGAATAACTTTAAGGTCCTACGGGATGGATCGGACATCAACCGCTAAAGCCTGTGCGGTTACAATGTATCTCTATGGAGCTTTAACGTTATCCGATCCATCCCATAGGATTTTAACATGGATCGGATAACACTAAAAATCGGATAACACCAAGACTTGTGGAACCAAGTCTTAGCATTATCCAAGGTATTACTGTACAGTAAAAACCCATTTTACAGAAGCCTCCTTTTACAGAAACCCTGTTTTACAGAATTTTGCTGAAAAGTGTCCCATTTTACAAAATGCAATTTTCCGTACATTGCACCTGGCGGGTTATAAAAGACCACCCGCAACCATTCTGGGCCGTGTGGTGGCAGTAGAGTGGTCTGGAGAGGAGTTAGAGTGGTTATTGTTGTTGTTGTTAGGGGAGGGGGGGTCAGGAACGTCCCCCCCCCCAAATTCTAATGGGACAGCCTTGTTTTACAGAAAAAAATCAAGTTAAGGAAAAAGCTACAGATAACTGACTTTTTCCGTAAAACGGGGTTTTACTGTAGATTAATAAGTAAAATTAACTTAAAGGATGTGTGGGATTCAATGGAAGTGGTAATAAGAGGACTGAGTGGGAGAGAAGCAGCCATATTTTAAAAAAACAAAGGGGAAAAAGATCAGCAAATAGATTGATAAAGGATTTGGAGAAGAATTACTTTTGTTAAAGAGACAAAATAGTTATGAATGAGATATTTGCTTTAAAGAAAGAGTAGCAAGGAATTGAAATTGAAACAGTTCTGATAAATTACTTTATTTAAAAAGAAAGTATTTTGAGTATGATAATAAAAATTCAAAAATTCTGGCCAGAGCAATCCAAGGGGGAAAAGCAAAAAGTAAAATAAGTGCAATTAAAGATGGAAAAGGGAATAGGAATAATTTAGTGAAGGACAAAATTAAGGCAACAAAGGATTTTTATCCACAGTTGCGTACATCTATAGATACATTGGCGTAGAGAATTAGAAGCTATGATGAAAAGAATGTGGGTACTGTATTAAACTTCAGGATAAAGATAGGGAAAGGATGAGCAACAGATTATGAAAGAGGCGATAGAGGAAGGTATAAAAAAATTGAAAGTTATGATAGACACCTAGGATTGATGATTTAGGGGCAGAATTTTATAAACTGTTCAAAGGATTATTAGTTCTGTCCTGAGCATTTATACTTATTTTAACTGCATTTTTAAAAGACATTATGGCTGCATTCTTATTTAATATGAAAAATTATTTAATTTTCATCACATTATTATTATTATTATTATTATTATTATTATTATTATTATTATTATTATTATTATTATTATTATTATTATTATTATTATTATTATTATTATTATTATTATTATTATTATTATTATTATTATTATTTCGATTTATATGCCACCCTACTTGGTGAAAACCAACTCAGGGCGGCTTACAGCATAAAATCGAATACAATACAATATAACAGATCAACAATACAAAATCACAGCATCCCAAAATGCAGTGCAACAACATAAATATAAACACTATATAATCAAAATACTGTCCATAAACAGTATACAATACCGAGTGGACAATAAACAATATATTCACAATACAATTCATATCCAATACAAAGAAAATAGCCATACAGTAATCAATTCAGTAATGTACAATACAAAACACCATCCTACTACCCATACACATCCCCCCCCCAACACACCTGCCATCCAGTCCTGGTACGGCTGTGGTGAACACCCACCCCCTATCCCCAGGTAGACTGGGTGCCGGCGGGGCAAAGTCAACTCCCCTGGACAGGTGTTTCGAGTCCGGGGGAGGGCAAGAAGTCTGCGCGGGCTGGCGGTGCTCTTTGGCCGTGGCTCCTGCGGGCGGCCCTTTTTTAACTCCCCCAGACAGGTGTTTTGAGTCCGGGAGAGGGCGAGACGTCTGCGCGGGCTGGCTCCGGGCCGATGGAATGGGCCCGGAAGGAGGCAGGGGCGGCACCTCACCGCCCGCAGCTGCTGGCGTCTCCTTCCCTCTCCGGGCCAAGGTGGCAGGGGCCCGGAGGAAAGGCGGGGGTGTCCTCTTGCCTCCCCACTGCCGAAGTTCCTTATGTCGGCTCCGGGCCGATGGAATGGGCCTGGAAGGAGGCTTGGACTCTAAAGTAGGGGCGGGCAACCTACGGCCCGTGGACCCAATCCAGCCTGTGCATATCATTAATCCAACCTGCAGTGGCCACCTGGACACCTCTAGACCTGCCCCCACCACCGGAAGTTGCAATACATTACTTACCATGGCAGCGGTGGGGGGGGGGGGTTACTCCATTTTTCCGGGTTCTAGGGCAGGTTCCACCACTTCCCAGGGCAGCGGGAGGCTTTTCGGAGCATGTTCACTCTGGTGTGAGATTTTTCTGATGCTTCTCTGTTGCGCTTTGGCAGCTAGAGCACAACCGTGGGTGACTTCCAATGCTGGGTAGAGCTTACATCAGCACCTGGGAACCAGGAAGTTGCCCATAGTCACCCTCTAGCTGCTGAAGCGCAGCGGAGAAGCATCCGAAAAATGCCAAACCGGAGCGAACATACTTCAAAAAGTCTCCCGCCACCAAGTGAAGTGACGGAGCCTGTCCAAGAACCCACTAAAATGGTGCAATTTGCCACTGCTGATGATGACAAATGTAAGTAGTGGGTGCAGCCACACTTCTGGCCTTCACAGCTGAGCACAGTGTTGGGAACTGCCCTCTAGCGGGAAAATGTTGGGAACCTCTACTCTAATGTCACAAGGTATATAAGATCACTCATCCCCCACCCTCAATGTTAGATCAGATAGACATGTATGTAAAAATATTATCAAATCAATTAATGAAACAGATTAAGTCTTTTTTCTGAATGTCCCAAAAACTTTTTAACAGAGGCTGACTGAAGAAAGCCACTCCCTGGTTTTAAATTTGCATTTAGATCAATTTATCTCTAGTCTTTCTGCTTTTGTCCTTCTGCTCAGCAGATAACTGGAGGAAGAAAAATGTATGTCCCAAATGTGGAAAGACATTTATGCTCAGATTAGAGTTGGCTGAACAACAGAGAACCTATACAAAAGAACAAGGAAAGAACTACAACTGCATTGTGTGTGGAAAATATTTTTCTATGGAAATAGCATCGGTGTTTCACAAAAGGGATCACATTGGAAATAATCACATTGTAAATGAAGTGCCTGTGAATATTTTAGATACCAAATTAAACTTTGTGAGTCATCAAATACTCCACACAAGTGGAAAACCATATCAATGGAAGGCATCTGGGAACTGGTTTGCTCAGAATTCTCATTTTGAGTATCATAAGAGAGTCCACGCAGGAGAAAAACTGTATAAATGCTTGGAGTGTGGAAAATATTTTGCCCACAATTCACTCCTTCTAAGACATAAAAGAGTCCACACAGGAGAGAAACCATACAAATGCTTGGATTGTGGGAAATCTTTTGCTCAGGTCTCACACCTTGCATTTCATAAAAGACTCCACACAGGAGAGAAACCATACAGATGCCAGGAATGTGGGAAATGTTTTGCTCAAAAATCAGTCCTTGTGAGTCATCAGCGAATCCACACAGGAGAGAAACCATACAAATGCGTGGAATGTGGAAAATGTTTTGCTCAGAATTCGCAGCTTGTAAGTCATAACAAAATCCACACAGGAGAGAAGCCTTACAAATGCCATGAGTGTGGGAAATGTTTTGCTCACAATTCACAGCTTGTAAGTCACAAGAGAGTCCACACAGGAGAAAAACCATACAAATGTGTGGAGTGTGAGAAATGTTTTGCTCACAGTTCTCTGCTTGTGAGTCATAAGAGAGTCCACACCGGAGAAAAACCATACAAATGCCAGGAGTGTGGGAAATGTTTTGCTCACATCTCACACCTTGTGAACCATAAGAGAGTCCACACGGGAGAGAAACTCTACACATGTCAGGAGTGTGGGAAATGTTTTGCTCGTAGCTCACAGCTTCTGAGTCACACTAGAGTCCATACAGGAGAAAAACCATACAAATGCCTGGATTGTGGAAAATATTTTGCTCACAGCTCACATCTTGTGAAACATAAGAGAGTCCATACAGGAGAGAAACCATACAAATGCCAGGAATGTGGTAAATGTTTTTCTCAGAATTCACACCTTGTGGGCCATCAAAGAGTCCACTCAGGAGAGAAACCTTACAAGTGCCAGGAATGTGGGAAATCCTTTGCTCAGAGTTCACAGCTTGTGAAGCATAAGAGGGTCCACACTGGAGAGAAATCATATTAATGTCAGGAGGATGTGAAATGTTCTGTTCAGAATTCACATATTCAAGTCTATCAGAGGTTCCATGAAAAGGGGGTGGGGGAATCCTTCAAATTCACTAAGATGCAAATTATTTTTATACAGGTCAGATTCCACAAGTTGTGAACTACCAGGGAGTCATCACAGAGAAACCATAGAAAATTGGGGGGATGTGGACTCTCTGAACCTGAGACAAAAAAAGAGCATGGAAAGAGTACGGTTGCACCAAATCCTCTGTTTCTGATCTGCTTCCCATTTTTATTGTTATTTTTATAGAAGAAGAAGCTGTTGGGGGAGTTCTAAGAAATAAATGGCTTTTTGCCATTAGTGCCTTGCTAAGTCCCTGCCAGTGTAAAATATTGAGATTAAATACATCCCATGTCAAGGTTTGCTGAGTCCAGAAGCATGAAGCCTAGTGGACCTAATCTTAATTATCCGAAGGTTGGCCCGATTCTGGGAAGAGAGTGAAATTATCAACAGATTCAAGAAGTACAAGAAAAGCCCCTTCAGCCTTGACTTATGCTCCTACCTCCCCCTTCATTAAAAATATGGTGGCAGCAGAAAGGAACTCAGAGTAAGTTTTTTTAGATGACTAGTGTGTAAAATTACTTCAGAACAGGAATATTTGTCATTTGGTTTGAATGTTTTGGCATTAGTGCATTGTTGGGTCAACTTCTTGGATCGATAAGAGAAATCTAACTGCACAATAGCAGTTGATGAATAGTTACTGCAGTAACAAGAAATCTGAGGCACTTAATAGTAAGCCAGGTGTCCAGCAAGAGGTTCAAGAGTGAACTGTGTCATTAGTAGCAATGCAGGAGTGCAGTTTACCATCCTGCAATAAGCATCCAAGAGGTACCTCACCTGTTGAATTCTGGATAGCGTAAACCTTTCCTTCATAATCAGTAGGACATCTTGTTTGCATCAAAATGTGTGGTTTTAGATTTAAAATGAGTTGTTATTTTTAAACAGCCCAAATTATATCAGTACAGTATTGTATTGGATATCAATTTTCCTTTTTATGGAAATCGCTATGTATTTCCCCATGAGTTTTATGGTTGCAACATGGATGGTGCTGGGTTGAAATATTCATGAGGTGCCCTTTGGTGGCTTCTTTCAGACTTGATATTGAGGAGCCCTGGTGGCACAGTATTTAAAACTGCTGTACTGCAACCAAAAGGTTGTGAGTTCGATCCTTACCAGAGCTCAAGGTTGACTCAGCCTTTCATCCTTCCGAGGTCAGTAAAATGGGTACCCAGTATGTTGGGGGCAAAAATACTAATTAACTTGTGAACCATCCCGAGAGTGCACTAAGTGCTATGGTGTGTTATATAAGTGTGATTGCTTTGTCTTGCCTTATATCCATCTTAATATTAGATCCTGAATGGTTCTCTTAAAATATACTCCCCTATATTGGGGGCTGAATTCTACGTGTCCTTATGATAAAAAAAGCTCATAGTTCAGGACTGGAACATGAAACATGTGCTACAAGATTCAAAGTAGTCTGAGGATCTCCTTGTTCCAATTATATCATAATAAATATTTTCTATTCACCAACTTTGGATTTTTTTTCCTGATAGTTACTGTACATCGATAGCATATCCCCCCTCCCCATCTCAGGAGGGGGCCATGAATGCCGGCAACAAGCAGACCAAAATTCATTCAAAACAGATATGAGTAAACAAAACCAAAAAAAGACAAAAAAATGTAGCACTTTAAAGACTTAACTTCTGTATTTTAATGTTAGCTTTCATGGATCGAGTCCACTTTGTCAGACTTAAAGAGACATGTCATATTATTTTACACATACAGGTATCAGGTACAGAGGTACACAATGAGTGCCTAGCATAGGTAAAGGTTGCTCTTGTTCGAAAGCCAGTTGCATCTTACTCTAGGGTTCAGTGCTTTCTGTTTATAGACAAAGAGCCAGGGCTGTCTGCATCTGAAGACATTAACATGGACATGAGGCAGGCATGCACGGAACACTGTTTATCTTCCTACCAAAGTGGTACCTATTTATTTACTTTCAATTTTTTGCTTTCATACTGCTAGGTTTGCAGTACTCAGGAATCGAACTCCGACCTTCTAATCAGCAAGTTCAGTGTCTTAACCACTTGAGCTACCACAGTTAAGACACTATGTAGTGCCTAGCATAACTGATACCTACTTAGAACTAATAATAACAAGATCAGGGTGTCTATTTAAAATCTACTACATTTAACATAGTTAAATTTTAAATAGCCACCCTGATCTTTTAACATAGTTAAAAGTAGAGATATCACCTTGCAAACAAAAGTCTGCATAGTCAAACCAATGGTATTTCTGGTAGTAAAGTATGATAGTTAAGAGCTGCCTGGACCACTAAGAAACCTGATCGCACAAGAATAGAGACTTGAAATGTGGAGTTGGAGGAGAATTTTGAGAGTACCCTGGATAGCAAAGCGAACAAACAGGTCGATCTTAAAAGAAATTAACCCTAACGGCTCCTTGGAAGGTCAAATATTGAAGATGAAGCTAAAGTACTTTGGATAAGAAGAGAGGATTCACTTGAGAAAGCCTTGATGTTGGGAAAGGTGGAGGGCAAAAGAAGAAAGGGCAGCAGAGAATGAGATGGGTAGTTCAGGAGTTCTCAACCTTTTTAAGCTGGGGACAGGGGCGTAGCTACCGCCGTATCTGCCATATCAATTATATGGGCCCCCCGGGCCACGGGGGCCCCCAACGACGCGTGTGTAAGCAAAACAAATCTTTACCCTTCCTAAGGCGGGCCCCCAAACAAATTTTTATATGGGGCCCCGCCAAGGCACGCTACGCTTCTGGCTGGGGACCAGGTCACGCTCCCTCAGAAGATAGCTTCAGTGGGCGGACAGGCAGCCATTTTGCCCTTCATCACATGACACTTCCAGGTGTGGTGGAGGTGATGGATAGGCCCTCCACTTGAAATGGTGCCGAAGAAGGCCGCATCTGGCCCATGGTCTGCAGGTTGAGAATCCATGGGCTAGATGGTATTGTTGACACAATGGGCACAGAGCTGGACGAGTTGAGGATGATGATGGAGGATAGGGCTGCCTGGAGGGCAATGTGGTCCATGGGGTCGCAAAGTGTAGGACTCGACTGTGCGACTGAACAACAACAAAATTTAAAACCAATGTCATGGAAAACTGACTAACCACTAAGGGTTAAATACACTGAGTTTGGATTCCTAGAAGGGAAAGGAACTATGGGAAGCAGAAAATGTAAGCACTGGTAAAGGCAATGGTCCCGATCCACAAAGGTCCCTTCCTGTCCCGTTTTTTTTCCTCTGGAGCGAAGCGGAGTTTCGGCTGCTGAAAAAGGCTGCCTGGTCGCCTTACATGAAGACCTGCCTGGGAAGGAGGGTCCGCTCAGTTACGGCTGCCTGGGGGTGAATTTGGGCAAGGGGGGGGGGGCAAGCAAAGCAATCACACTTATTTATATCCAGCCCCCCCCCCCTTAGGGGCTGCAGCGGCTCAGTGTTAGCTGGAAGGCTGGCAAGTAGTCGGCAGTTCCAGACCCGGGTACTGCATGATGGATTGAGCACCGATCTCTGCCCCAGCTTCTGCCAACCTAGCAGTTCGAAAGCAAGACATTGCAACTAGAGAAATAGGGACCACTTCGATGGGAAAAAGATCTTGGGGACATGAAAGGAGTCTCATTCGGGCGTCTCCTTGAGCGGAGTTTCTCCAGCAAAAACCCTTTCAGCCTAGAATAATTTCTTACACGAAATTATAATTTTTGTTATCATCCCATCCTATACCACTTAGTGCACTCTCTGGGAAGTTCACAGTTTAATTAGCATTTTGTCCCCAATATGCTTGGTACTCTTTTGACTAACCTGGGAAGGATGGAAGGCTGAGTCAACCTTGATCCCTGGTCAGGAAGGGGTGGGGGAACCCCCCTCCCCAAGTCCTGACCATTGAAGGGGAGTCCCAAATCTTGGGCAAGGGAGGCAGCTGGAAAAGGAGTCCCCCAGAGGAGACTGGGATGGCCCAGGAGACTTTGTCACTTAAAAGTTTGATCCATTGAGGGGTAGCAGGTTTATTTTGGGAGCTTTATGCCAGGCTGAGGGACACATACAGCCTCCAAACTCAAAAGTGTAGCAGGAGAAAAGCCATTTTAAAATTGCTAACCTTTTTTAGTCAGGGGCCAGGTCACACTCCCTCAGACAGGCCGGACTGGTGGTTTCCCCAGCTGTAAATGCTGCCATTAAAATGCATTTACAACAACCAGGCATAGGCCAGATGATTTGGTAGCGTGGGCCGGGACCGGCCCACAGACCATAGGTTGCTGACCCCTGGACTAAAGGGTGAAAAATCTCTCCCCTCCCCAATAACTCTGTGTATGTGCTTATCTTTCTTCTCTCTACTGTCTCTTGAAGGAGGGTGGAGAGAAGTGGATCCATTTGCAAAAGTATTTTAATAAAGCTTTTTTTCTTCCCTAATTTTGGTGCATGAATTCCTTTTGGTACCCACAGCCACATGAACTGCGATTTGCCCATTTTCAGCAACAAGAGATAGGCCAGGTGATTTAGGAGTGAGATTTGGCCACTATTTTGCTGCTTCCCCAACTCACCCCCATGATCTGCTCACTGATTAGGTCATCTCAGTGGTAAGTGGAATAGGAATCTGGGAATCTGTTTGCTATCCATCTCAACAGACTAAATGTAAACCAATATCTCTTAAGCCAGTACCAAATATAATTTGCAACAGATTGTTGTTACTATTAATTTTTTTTAAAAAACCACATTCTTTCATTAGCACTGACTCTTTTTTTCTAAACTGGTGTCCAAGTACTAAGCCCCAGTGGAAAGGCAATGGACATCTCACTAGGACATTGTAGGTGAACCTATGGCATGCATGTCAGAGGTGGCACACAGAGCCCTCTCTGTGGGCATGTGCACCATTGTGGGCAAGCCCTGCCCTGGCCTGCTGGCACCAATGACAACGCCGCTTCCCCACCCTCTCCTCTCACCCAAATCCCTGTCCTATATCTTAGTTCCTAACCTGGTGGTTCCAAAACATTTTGGGATCATACCCTCTTTTTTCATCCTTGAGAAATGCTTATGCTTCCAGAGTTCCTTACTATTATCCAGCACACTTGAAACAAAACAAAACAAAAAGCTTTGTTTCTTGTTACAAAAAGTTAAGGAATAATTTTCTGTAAAAACTAGCTCAAAACATGAAAGATCATCCACTACGTGAAGAATTTAGCTGAAAGCAAAAGCAGAGCACTGACACTTATATAGCGCCCCACAGCACTTAGTGCATTCTTTGGGTGGTTCACAAATTAATTAGCATTTTGTCCCCAACAGGCTAGGTACTCTTTTTACCAACCTTGGAAGAATGGAAGGCTGAGTCAGCCTTGAGCCCTGGTCAAGATCAAACTCACAACCTTTGGGTTGCAGGACAGCAGTTTAACCACTGCGCTTACTGATAAGAAGTAGTGTAGGGATCATTAGCTGGAGCAGCCAGAGAGAAATAAAGAACAACCCACCAGATTTTCCATTCAGTTTCTAACTCATGGTTTCTCAACCTCTTCAAGCCAGGAGCCAGGTCACGCTCTCTCAGTCAGCTTCGAGGGCTGGATGGCCATGTTGCCCTGGCTGCACAACGGGGTGGCCATTTTGTCCTAACAGCTTCAAAGGGGAGGCCATTTTGTTTCTTGAATGCCCTTGGGGGGCACATGAAATGGTGCCAGGGGCTGGATCTGGACCACGGCCCTTAAGTTGGGAACCCCTCTTGTAACATGTGAAATCAAACATGGTGAAAACTCGATTTGTTTGTATTTGCTGAAAAAGTATAGAATAAATTTGGGGTGTGTGTCTCTCTCCATGGGTGGTCTCCATGCTTCTGAATGCTTTGAATAACTTAAAAAATATTCTCTGACATGCAGGAGAAATTCTTAAATTAATATGAAGGGGCACACTTTTCAGTACGAGAACCATGGTTTTCTGGAATATGCATCGTCTCATCCTCTAGCATTTCTGGGATTATGAACTTAATCCAAAATGAACTCATGCGACTGACTTCTCCCTTTGGTCTTTATGGCAGGAATCCTCAGGATGCTATCGACAAATATTCCTTCCTTCTTTCCTTGTAATGGAGCAAAGCAAGATCAGATATGAGCAAGATGGTAAAACACATTCATTTATTTATTTACTTATCAAATTTCTACCACCGCCCCCTTGCTGAGGTGACTCAGGGCGGCTTACATATAAAACATAACAAATAAAAACTTGCAAAAACATTAAAATAGCATTAAAATTGGATTGTTTAAAATTACCCATGTGCATGGTTTTTCTAAAAGGGACGGTGGTATGTCATGTGGTTAAGACTCTAAACTTGGTGACTAGAAGGTCAGCAGTTCGAGACCTGTGTGCTGCACGACAGAGTGAGCTCCCTTCATCTGTCCCAGCTCCTGCCAACCTAGCAGTTCAAAAGCAAATAAAATTGCAAGTAGATAAATAGATACCACTTTGGTGGGAAGGTAACACTGTTCTGTGCACTCCAGTGTCTAGTCATGCCTGCCACATGTCCATAGAAATGTCTGCAGACACAGAAACATAGGTCTTTGGCTATAAACAGAGATGAGCACCAAACACTAGAGTCAGATACAACTGGCTTTTGAGCAAGGGCAACCTTTACCCTAATCAAATCCCTGTGTATTTCTCAAGAAATTAAAGGGTTAAGTTATGGTTCATGTGGAAAAATACTCTGTCAAAGCTCACATGAAACATGAAAAACTATTTAATGTGTCATGTCACACCCAGAGAGATAATGTCTGTCAAGGAATAAAATGGAAAGACAATAATTTGTAATAACAATGGATAGATTTTTGTTATTTGCTAAATGTGCTTGCTTTGCTAATTCCATCTGTGCGATTGTAGGATTTTTGTTACTTTTTCTGCATGTTTTTTCTACTTCTTGCTTTTTTCTCCTTTCTTTTTCTTTTCTTTTTTTACCTCACTCTTATTCTCAACTCAACTTGTTGTGGGAAGAGCTAAGAGTGGTGCCCAACCTTTTTTTTTTTTGCCCATGCTACTCTAAAACCCTGATCTTCACCCCCACTCTGTGACATATAATTCTTATTATTCAAAAAGTGGATTTCTAGTCATATGGAGGAAGCCCAAAAGACCATTAACTCATTAATCACTCATTTTCAAATTGCCCCTCCTTAAAAATCAAATTGACACCCTGTGGAGCATGTGCCCTATGTTGGGAATCACGGTTTAATAATGTAAGACAGAAGTTCTCAACCTTTTAAAACTGGGGGCTGGGTCACACTCCCATAGACAGCTTTGGGGACTGGACGGCCATTTAGTCCTTCCTCCACCACATGGCACTTCCTGGTGTGGAGGCTGGGGGGGGGGGCTCATGAAATGGTGCTATAGGCCACATCCAGCCCACGGGCCACGGGTTGAGAATCCCTGTTGTAAGAGGAAGGAGGTTTAATGTGAGCAAAGGCCGATCTAGTTTAACGTCTTGTTTGCCATGGAATCTCCCTAGATGTCTCCTCAAAGTTCCCAAGAAGGCCACCAACAGCCCTTTCCCTCCCCTTGTGGTTTCACAGCAACATGGATTCAGAGGCGTCACTTCCTGGAAAGAGGATATAGGCAAAGTAACCCTTAAAGCACTCTCTCAGTCAGCTTCGGGAGGTGGATTTTGCCCTGCTTGCACGATAGATGTGGCCATTTTGTCCCGACAGCTTCAAAGGGGATAGCCATTTTGTTTCTCAAATGCCCTTTGAAAGGTGGGGTCCCCACATGAAATGACACTGTAGGCTGGATCTGCCCCACAGGGCTTAGGTTGGAACTCCTGCTCTGGATGGTTCACTAGTTAAACAGCATTTTGCCCCCAAGATCCTGAGTCCTCATTACCATCTTTGGAAGGTTGGAAGGCTGAGTCAACCTTGATCCCTGGGTCAGGATCGAACTCACAACCTTTTAGTTACAGCACAGCCATTTTAACCACTGCACCACCAGTTTAGCTCTTGCTAAAGAAAAAGACTGTAAAGTCTATTCATGACAGTTAACATAAGATACAGCCACTTCTTTTTAACTGTTTCCTCAGCTGTAAGGAAGTTATCTTTATGAGACCTATGAGAATGCCTTGTTTTCTTTTTTCATTTAGGATCCAGTCACCTTTAAAGAAGTGGCCGTGAGCTTCACCCAGGAGGAGTGGGCATTGCTGGATCTTGACCAGAGAGTCCTGTACAAGCAAGTCATGGAGGAGAACTGGCGAACGGTATTCTCTCTCGGTAAGGCCCCTTCTTTCTCTGCCTGCTTCTTCTTCTATGTCTAGGCTTGATGTGAAACTGCCAAAATGAAGGCACCGTTGGGTGAGTTCATTCTGTAGTTCCTTTCGCTTGGCCTAGTGTGAGAAAGATGAACTGGCAATACAAGGTTGCTGTTACCAGGGTATGCCCGATTGTGGTTCAAAAACAATCTTGGAGGAGGCTCTTCTTTGTCTAATTCTTCTTCTACCATTTCCGAATCCAGATATTGGCGATCATCATGGCGATTAGCCATGAAGGCTGTCTTGCGACTATAATGTAGGATATTTGTTACTTTTTGTGCATGTTTTTTGCCTTTTTTCTTTCTTTTAAATAAAACTTATAAAAGCTATTCTAGCATTTGGAATTAAACTTTGTCAAGGGAAATCCTGTATTAATTTCTAGTCTTTGACCGAGTCCGTGACTTTTCATCTGCCTTCCGCATCACAGCATGACACCCATAGCACCACTGATCCCATTCCACAAGTCACTTTCTGGTCCTGAGCCCTTTGGCCATGCAAAGTCCTCCTCAGCCCCAGGCCAGGATGGATGAAGCTTCCGCCCTCCATCAAGTTGAATTCAAGTGGTATTTAATCCACTTGGGGACCATCACCCTCCTCTATGGACATTGGCACCCAAGGCCTTCAGGGCAGCCAGGTTAGTTAACTGCTCCCTAACACCCAGCTTTGAGCCGCCGGCAATATGGCCAGTCTGGCAGTTTCTTCCTACAGTAATTATATGTAAAAGATTGATAAAGCCACATTGAAGCCTCCAAAACTAAACTGCACCCTACCGAAGAGAAATAAGGTTCAAAGATCCAGTTCTTAGAATAACGCATGAAATAAAAAGGTCATCAACCTGGACCTTATAAGAGTGTAACGTAGATATTAGGGGGCCCTGAAAGAAAACATGAGATTTTTATTGGGTTTCTTAGAAGCATGGGTCATGTGATGGCAAAACATTAAAAAGGGAAGAAACTTTTGTGGCATTTAAGACATTAATATGTTTTATTCCATGCCTCTAAATCAGGGGTTCCCAACGTTTTCAAGCTGTGGTCATTCTCTCTCAGTCAACTTTGAGGGCTGGGTGGCCATTTTTAATGCCCTTGGAGAGGTGGGGGGACAAATAAAATAGCACCACAGGCTGGATCTGGTCCACAGCCTTAGGCTGGGAACCACTGCTCTAAATCCACTTCTTCAGAAAAGGATTTTCCCCCTATAGATATATTTGTCATTTTCACATTGGTTATCTCCTTTTTTTTAACAGCAGATAACTGGAGGGAGAAAAATCTATGTCCTAAATGTGGGAAGAGTTTTACTCAAAAATCAGAGCTTGCTGAACACCAAAGTTCCCACACCGAAGAAGGAATCTGTATCCGAGAGATGCCGTATGAATGCATCGTGTGCGGAAAACATTTTGCCATGATGATAGCACTGATGCTTCACAAATGCAATCAAAATAGGAAGAAGGACTTTGGAAATGAAGTGTCATTGCAAAATGTAGGTTGCATGTTACACTTCGAGAGCCATCCAAGTATCCACACAGGACCAAAACCATGCATATGCCAGGAGTGTGGGAAGTCTTTTGCTTGGAATTCAGACCTTATGAAGCATAAGAGAGTCCACACAGGAGATAAACCACACAAATGCCAAGATTGTCGGAAATGTTTTGGTCGGAATTCAGACCTTGTAAAACACAAGAGGGTCCACACAGGAGAGAAACCTTACCAATGCCAGGAGTGTGGGAAATGTTTTGCTCGAAATTCATATCTTGTGAGTCATAAGAGAGTCCACACAGGAGAGAAACCGTACAAATGCCAGGAGTGCGGGAAGTCTTTTGCTCACAATTCAGTGCTTGTGAACCATAGTAGAGTCCACACAGGGGAGAAACCGTACAAATGTGAGGAGTGTGGGAAATGTTTTGCTCAGTATTCACCGCTCGTGAGTCACAAAAGAGTTCACAAAGGAGAGAAACCATACCTATGCCACGAATGTGGGAAATGTTTTTCTCGGAATTCAAACCTTCTGGTCCACCAGAGGCTACACACACGACAGAAGCCCTTCAAGTCCCAGTAACATTCAAAATAATTTGTGGATGGTTCGGATTATGAACCACAAGAGAGGTGCAATAGAATAGCAAGCAATACAAAGGCTAGGAATGTGGGAAATGTTTTGTTTCCTATTGAGAGACTCTAGGGCAGTGATGACCAACCTTGGCACTCCAAGTGTTCTTGGACTTCAGTTCCCAGAAGCCCTGATCAACAAGAGTCCAGTTTGTAAATAATAGAAAGAAGAGCCTGTGGTAACATTTGGAAAATAAGAGGAAGGACAGCAAGGTGATTTATTAGAAAACACCAGAATTGTAACTACTATTTTTGGTGCACAGAGCTTCACATGGTACTGGTATGCCCAGGGAGAGGCTAGAGAGATTTTGAAGGCCTGGTTTAGTCCATCAGATAATAATTTTGTGTCAGAAATTATTCTGGGTTGAAAGGAGTTTTGCAGGAGAAACTCCATTCAGGGTACGCCCAAATGGGTCTCCTTTCACATCCCCAAGATCTTCTTCCCATTGAAGTGGTTCCCTATTTATCTCTTTATAATTTCTTGCTTTTGAACTGCTAGGTGACAGGAGCTGGGATGGAGATGGGTGCTCAATCCATCATGCAGCACCCAGGTCTCAAACTGCCGACTTGCTGACCTTCGAGCTAACAAGGTGAGCTTTTTAACCACTGAGCCACTGCAGCCCCAATAGTAATAATAATTTTGTGTCAGAAATTATTCTGGGTTAAAAGGAGTTTTGCGGGAGAAACTAAAATACTTTGGACATCAAATGAGAAGAGAGGATTCACTTGAAAAAGTTTTGATGCTGGGAAAGGTGGAGAGCAAAAGAATAAGGGGGCGGCAGAGAATGAGATGGCTAGATGGCATTGTTGATGCAATGGGCACAAAACTGGGCAGGTTGAGGAGGATGGGGGAGGATAGGAGTGCCTGGTGTGCGGTGGTCCATGGGGTCATGAAGGGTCAGAATCGACTGTTCAACTGAACAACAAACTCTGACAGAAAATTATTACCTGCTCGTTCACCTTGGTGTTTGTGAACGTTTGGGACCCGTATGTGTGTTTTCACAATAGCAGATAGCGCTTAGTTATGCGGCAGCGGAAGCTTAGCTTTCAAGACACACATACAGTCCAGTAAAACAATGATGCCTTTACTTTGGATAAGGGAAAACTCAAACAACACACACAGTCTTTCTTGGCAATGTACAGGACTATACACAGGTAACGGTCTGGCTTCAAGCCCCAACGCAGATTGAAGGCTTGGTATCTTGGTAGCTCAAGTCCTCAGAGCATACACAAAGTTCTGCCACAGCAAACACTGACCGGAGTGTGCCTCAAGGCCTAATCAGCTTGCTTTCCTCAGCAGTTTAAGAGTACCTGTAGTCCTATTCCCTTTAGCAGTTTTCCTCCTCAGCAGTTCTGTCAGCAGCAGTTTGTCTTCAACAGTTCGTCTCTCATCTGTCTCCAATTCTCCTCAGATTTGCCCATCCCAGGTGGACTATTGATTTACTGTGATTTCTGCTGATTCATACCCAAAGTGCTAACAGCTGTGCTCAGTCACTACTGACTCATGTTCCAATTGCAAACAGCTGTGCTCAGTCTCTTAAAGGTACAGTGCTACAGTTCAGTGGGCATGCATCCTTCTGCAATACATACATATGCCCTAACAGTGTTGATGATGCAATGTGTATAACACCTTGACATATTTAGGAGGGGCCCACTGATAGCTTCTTTCTGATTGAATATTAGGATTTACAGGAGTTTTGCTTTAGGAGAAAACGTTTGGTCCTTGATGATCCTCATATTCTGTCAAGTTATACTTCTGTGATTTGAGGACGAAGGGCGAATGAAGCAGTGGGTTCTGAGTAGCATTGTGGTCAAGAAGCTTCAGGACTGGAAAGTGAAATGTGCTACCAGCCAGCTAACAGCTCCAGTTATATCTGAATCCATTTCTGTAATCACCAGCTTTATTTAGTCACCAACTTTGACATGAAAGGAGCCTCTTTCAGGCATCCCCTACAAAAATCCTTTCAACCCAGAGTAATCTCTGACATAAAAACGAGCATATGTTAACTGTGAGAGTAGATTTTCATTTATTCTTATATCAAATGTGTAATGATATTAATTAAAAGTAAAATCAAAATGATACAAAGGGAGTCATCACATGGGTAAGAACGTGCTTTGTGGTTGTGTCACCTTGACCGGACAGAAAAAAAGAAACCACAACAGGTGACTCAAGATCACCTGACGGGGTCAATGCTAACATGTGTCTCATGCTGACCACAAAATATGACGAATGCTAATCACAAAATGTGATATGACTTAACGTACTAAAAAAGGACAGTATCAGATGGTATAAAAGGGAGGAACAAAGAGACATGTGGGCATTGCCAACACGGGATCCTTTTGGAACCTGTGTTTGTCCCTATTTCTATATCATTGACTAATTGTTATATTACTTGCATCTCTTTATTTTTAAGATATTGTACTTTATATATTGTGTTCTGATTTTATTTGACTTTTGCATACAATAAACTACTTAATAATATTTTAAGATATTATGCCTAGAGTCCTTTTCTGTGTAGCAACTAGGAATAATGAAAATAAAATTTCCTTGACAACCTGTATGTACAATCCTTTTGTTGACGATGTTTTCTTCTCAAGCTGGAGTACTGCAGCAGAAGGGACTGTGGTGGCAAAGTGGTTAAGACAATGGACTTGATTAGTGGAAGGCTGGCAGGTCGGCAGTTTGAGGACTAAGTGCTGCACAATGGAGTGAGCTCCCATCTCTGGCCCAGTTCCTGCTAACCTAGCCGTTCAAAAGCCAGAAATTGCAAGTAGATTAGTAGGTACCACCGGTGGGAAGGTAAACAATGTTCTGTGCACTCCAATGTATAGTCATGCCCACCACATGTCCATGGAAACATCTGCAGACACAGACAGCATTGGGTCATTAGCTGCAACCAGAGATGAAAACTGAACCCTAGAGTCGGGTATGACTGGCTTTTGAGCAAGGGTAACCTTTACCTGCAATCAGGTCTCCAACTGTTAATGGAGGGGAGGCTGAGTCAACCTTGAGACCATCAGGCTCAAACTCAGACCAGTAATCAGGTTTTGAACTGCTTGGGTCAACCTTCCAGTCATCAAGTTCAGCATCTTAACCATTAAGCCACCGTGGCTTAGTGGTTAAGACGCTGAACTTGATGACTGGAAGGTCAGCAGTTCAAGACCCAAATGTTGCATGACGGAGTGAGCTCCCGTCTCTGTTCCAGTTCCTGGCTACCTAGCAGTTCGAAAGCAAGAAATTGCAAGTGGTAGGGACCACTTTGGTGGGAAGGTAAACAGCATTCCATGCACTCTGGTGTCTAGTCATGCCTGCCACATGTCCATGGAAACATCTGCAGACACAGACAGTGCTGGCTCTTTGGGTATTAAACTGAGATGAGCACTGAACCCAAGAGTTGGATGTGACTAGCTTTCAAGCAAGGGTGACTTTTACCTTTACCTTACAGATGATGATAGGAGATGTTCCTTCTCAGAGGATGATCCAGAGTATCTTCAGAGATCATGGGGGCTCCAACATCATCCTCTGATTTGGGCCTGAAAGCTGAAGCCAATGTTGGTGTGTGTTGTACATGGAAAATAAAGGTAAGCAAGGCCAGTGAACTGCATTGCAATGTATTTCTCATCAAAGAACACATCTCTCATGGCATCAGGCTTTACTTGCAATCTTCTTATATTATGGCATGTGAACCAACTGTCACATCATGATCTTAAATAATGTTTCCCTGGATTCGAGAAAGGAAGTTGATTGCAGAAGAGTTAGGAATCTCGCCAAGTCTCCAGCCTGATTTCATTTAATGGTGCCCATGTTTCATGTGTAACCCCTGACACAGGTCAAACACATGTGCTAGTTAAAATAAACCAACAGCATTAAAATCGAGTCATTGAATCTGAGTACACAGAAAGAGCCTCCGAGAAGATTGTTGTGTTTTTGAACCACAATCAGGCGTACCCTGGTAATAGCAAACTTGTGTTGCCAGATAATCTTTCCCACACTAGGTCAGGTGAAAGGAAACGTGGAATGAGCTCACCAGAAGGTGGCTTGGTTTTGGTAGTTTCTGGCTTAGACACAGAAGAAGAATGCCTCCCTTTATTCAAAATAACCTGAGTTCAGAAATGAGACCATCAGGTTTTTAATCTCTCACGTTTGGCTCTGGACAACTGGTCCAAGTATGTTTTCCATGGCCTATAATCAAAGGTATGGCTGTCCTTGCCTTTCTCTGCCTTCGTCGCTTTAGTGTTTCTTACATCTAAAGAATGAGGAATGGATTACAGAAATGGTGAGAGAGGGAACAGGGTAGTTGGAAGACTAAAGTAAAAGTTGGATCCATTTAAAAAATGGATCCTCATGACCTCAAGTGATATCGACATAGAATCTTCCCCAGATCTCTCTCACATCCTAAGTTCCTGTCGTGATGGAAGAACACAAGTGTTTATAAGCCTTGTGCAGTGGCAGCATTGTAGCCGACGAGTGTTTATAAACGCAGTAGGAATGTTTCAAGTGGTAGCCGTGTTAATTTGTGCAAGCATATCAGAGATTAAACAAACAAACAGCAAAAAAAGACAAAAAATGTTGTGACACCTTAAAGCAGGGGTTCTCAACCTAAGGCCTGCAGGCCAGATCTGGCCCACAGCACCATTTTATGTGCCCACACACATCTCCAAGGGCATTCAAGAAAATGGCCATCTATTTGAAGCTGTTGGAACATGTCTCTCTCTCTCTCGCACACACACACACACACACACCATCGTGCAGGCAGGGCAAAATGGATGTCCGGCCCTCAAAGCTGAGATAGCATAACCCGGTCCCCAAGTTGAAAAGGTTGGGAAACCTTGCGTTAAAACTTAACTTTTGTACTGTACTGCATTTATATGTGAGCTTTTGTGAATAAAATTTCCTTCATCAGATGTAAGAGTGAAGCTTCTTGGCATCAATTTACTGTATTATAGTAATAATGGAAAATCCCCGGTTATTCAAACCTCCTTCAAAGCCTGGCCCTATTGCAAAGGGTTACAAAATCAACTTCTCTCGCAAACTGATGCATCACATTGAAAAGGTGGATGCAACATTGTCAGTTGTAAAAAGCTACAATGTTGCTATTCTGATGGCCTGGCCAAATATATGTACCGTACCTGATGTATCTATAATTCAGTTCTCAACCTTTTTAAGCCGGGGGCCGGGTCAGATTCCCTCAGATAGCTTCATGGGCCGGACAACCATTTTGGCCTTCCTACACCATATGGCACTTCTAGGTGTGGTGGAGGTGGGCCACATGAAATGGTGCTGTGGGCCACATCCGGATCACGGGCCGCAGGTTGAAAATCCCTGGTATAATTGATGTAATGAGGCCTCACTCTTATGTCGGATGAAGTGGACTTGGTCCACAAAAGCTCACATTTAAATACAGGAGTTAGTATTTAAGGTGCCACAACATTATTAATTTTCACTGTTTGTTTTCTCTCTGATAAACTCAGTAGGAATCCAGAAAATACAGTACAGTAGTTGCAAAGACTGAGTGAACATGGACAACAGTGAACCCTATAATTTACATTGTAGATCCTGACATCTAGTGGCCAGCTCTGGTAATGCACCATAGGAATCCATATGCATTTCAGGATTTTATTTTTACTAAATATTTTTAGACCCACAGATAACAGAGCCTGAGGATATTGAAACCACATTTTTGGAAAGCGACCTGTAGTCAAAAGGGGCACAGAAATAAAAGGGAAAAGTGAGGAAAGTGGAGACAGAAAATCTGCCTCAAACATGGATGACAAATCTTTATAGAATATAATTTCTTTTGAAACTGTAAATTTCCTTTTGGCCAGGAAATAGGGAACACAAAGGAAAGTCTCCCCCCCCCCCCCCATCAAGAAACTAGGGTTAAACTTTATTTTTCCTCTTCTCCATCTTTGCCCAGTCAGCATTCAGAAGGTGCCTCATGGAACACAGCTAAGCTGAGGTAAATTGAGCGTTAACCCAGAATACCACTGTTGGAGGGGTGTCTGCATGCCAACAGGTATTTCCTGCTAGAAGGATGTGTGAACCTGTCCGCCTCAAGTAAGGATACCCTGTCCAGCTTCTTCTCCTCAGGCAGAAGGAAGTACTGTTCAGAAGGACGGCCACAGTGAAGAACCCATTTGGTCATTGTATGCTCTCGATCAGATATTTACCCCCAATTCCTCTATCCTCTTTGTATGTATATTATCCTGTGTGAAGCTCTGGGCATCCAAATTAGCAGTTATACCTTCTCATGTCTTACAATAAACTATCATGTTGTCCTTCCCTCCTTTTTGTTCATGACAAGAGCTGGCACAGCATCAGCTAATTTATTTTTTTCTAACTAGAACCTTGGAGTCTCTCACTCAAAAAATAAAACCATTTTCCACACTTCTGGCATTTGTAAATTTTATTTCCTGTTCTACAGTGCCTCTCTCGTGGTTATCATGAAGAATCTGCATCATGAATTAAACATTTTTCATACTACGGTGGTACCTTGGTTAACGTAATTAATGCGTTCTCAAGGACATTTCTTAGAGTGAAAATTACTTTAACTGAATTTCCCATAGGAATGCATTGAATACAATTCCCCATAGGAATACATTGAAAACCAATTAATCCATTCTGGAAAAAAATCCATAAATTGAGCCACTATTTTCTAAGAATTTCCTTTTGTTATGCGATTTTTGTGTTAACCGAATCATTTGTTAACTAAGGTTACACTGTACTGGGATTTGAAGGGTTTCTGTCCTGTGTGAATTCTCTGGTGTGAAATAAGGTGTGATTTCTGTGGAAAACATTCTTCACACTCCTGACATTTATACAGTTTTTCTCTAGAGTGGACTCTCTTATGACTCACAAGGTTTGAATTCTGAGCAAACGATCTCCCACATTGTTGGCATTTGTATGGTTTCTCTCCTGTGTGGATTCTCATATGATTTACATACTGTGAGCTGTGAGCAAAACATTTCCCACACTCCTGACATGTGTATGGTTTCTCTCCTGTGTGGACTCTCTTGTGACTCATAAGGAGTGAAGTGTGAGAAAAACATTTCCCACACTCCTCACATTTGTATGGTTTCTCTCCTGTGTGGACTCTCTTGTGACTTGTAAGAGTTGAATTCTGAGCAAAACATTTCCCACACTCCTGGCATTTGTATGGCTTCTCTCCTGTGTGGACTCTTTTATGGTTCACAAGGTATGAACTCCGGGCAAAACATTTCCCACAATCCTGGCATTTGTACGGTTTCTCTCCTGTGTGGATTCTTGCATGGCCTACAAGGTGGGAAATCTGAGCAAAATTTTTCCCACACTCCTGGCATTTGTATGGCTGCTCTCCTGTGTGGACTCTACTATGCTTGGTAAGTAGTGATCGGTGCTCAAAAGATTTCCCACACTCTTCGCATTTGTATGCCTTCTCTCCTCTGTGGAACTTCTTATCATTTACAGATTCTGAATTAGGAAGGAAATATTTCTTGCTCTCCTGGAGTTGGTACAATTTCTCTCGTTTGTGAACTCTTTTATGACTCTCAAGTGATGAAATCTGAGCAATTTCCCCCCCATATTCCTGGTATTTACAAGTTTTTTCTCCTGTATGGACTCTTTTATGGTTCAGAAGATAAGAATTCTGAGCAAAAGACTTCCCACACACTTGGCATTTGTATGGTTTTTCCCCAGAGTGCACTCTATGATGGTAGAGAAGCCTTGAATTCCAAGCAAAAGACTTTCCACAAACCTGGCATTTGTATGGTTTCAGTCCTTTGAGGATATTTTGATGGTTTTCAAGGTGTAACATGCAATCTAAATTTTCCTGTGATAGTACACTTACAAAATCCTTCTTCCCACTGTGATTGCATTTGTGAAGCATCAGTTCTATGACCATAGTAAAATGTTTTCTACACATGATGCATTCATAGGGCTTATCTTGGATACAGATTTCTTCTTCTCTAAGGGTACTCTGGTGTTTGACAAGCTCTGATTTGTGCGTAAAACTCTTTCCACATTTAGGACATAGATTTTTCTTCCTCCAGTTATATGCTGTGAAGAAGGACAAATAAAAAAAAAGTGAAGAGATAAATATATATATGCACACACACATTTAAGTAACCAAAGAGAAACTGCATGTATTACTTCATGAGCCCCTAAAACCTATGTTCGGGGTTCTTTAAACTTGGCTCTTCAGGTGTTCTTAGACTTCAATTATCAGAAGCCCAAGTCAGTACTCTTGCTGATCAGGGCTTCTGGGAATTAAAGTCCAAGACTATCTAGGAGCCCAAGTTTGAGAAATCCTTCCTATATTACACTATGTTACGCTCATATAAGGTCCAGTTGATGAGCTTTTTATTTCATGTGTTATTCTTAGAACTGTATCTTTGAATCATTTTTTCTTGTCCTGGATGTATTTTAGTTGAAGACGCTTCATAGTTATTTTACAGAGAAGCCCAGTATGGTTGCTGACTTTTCATAGTTGACTTAAGAGTGCTCTAAAATTGACCAGCAAACCACAGATCACAGCAAGTGTTGTTTGTGGCAATTGATCTCTTTCTTTTGCCCCTCTTTTTATTATTCTCATTCTCAGTCTTCTTATTATACTACCCTGGCCATCTAGGGGATATTGCTATTCTGGGCAGTTAAACAGACAACTTACACATTAAAAGCAGTCACACATTTAAAAAAATACATATAAAAATATCAGGAACAAAAAGCCTATTAGCGATAGAGAGAGAGAGAGAAAATAAAATACTATTTATAGTATTCTCCATCCTGGCTCTTTCCTAACTGGAAAAGACAGCTAAGCTATCAGGACAAAACAACAACCATTCACCGTTATAGCTGTATCTCTCCAGAAACTTCTAGAGAAATCTGGAAACATTCAGCTCAGAGATCAACAACAACTGGGAAAAGCAGGGGCCTTACCGAGAAAGGATACCATTTGCCCATTCTCCTCCATGACTTCCTGGTGGAGGGCCCTCTGGTCGGGTTCTAGCAGTGCCCACTCCTCCTGGGTGAAGAACACAGCCACCTCCTCAAAGGCCACTGGGGCCTATACAGGACAAAAAACACCAGTGATTCCTCAAACGCTTCTGAGAAATTATCTCCAAAATTCAAGAGAAATAAGAAGTGGCTCCATCCTATAATTTTGGTTTGGATTTTCATGAATGGCCTTCACCACTTTTCTATCAGAGGACAACTTCACAATGGTCTACTAGTCACAATCACCACTTCCTCCATCTAGGAAAAGAGCCCTATGGACCCTATTCGCTGGGAAACCACAGGAGGAGATGGGAAAGAGCTACTGGTGACCAGCCTGGGAGGTTTGATGAGACATCTAGGGAGTCTCTGTGAGAAACAGGATGTTAAACTAGATGGGCCTTTGCTCTGATTGAATATCCCTCCTCTTATGCTCTTAGCTCTCCAACAACAGTAGAGTGGGAGCAAGATCTACTCAGACTGAGGGCAAGAAGACTCGGAAATTATTTCCTATTGTCTTCATAGACACTTTGAGGAAACTTCAGCCAACTCATGGATCTTGAATCATGCTTCAAAATAAGGTGAAATAAGTTTTCCTCATTTGAGACATGGGGTATGATGTGGACTGCTATTTCCCGCATAGAGCAGACCACATTCTACCAGCCATATTTAGAAGCCCTGAACATAAGGAGCCTTTTATTAAAAAGAAACAGCCACCTTGGTTCAGGACTACAATAGTGGAGTGGCCAGGGATTCAATGACACAGGGTTGCCTTGTAACCTCCTTGTCCATACCTGATCTTGTTCTGCTCCATCGCAAGGAAGACAAGAAGAGATATATGTTGTGGGCAGCCCAAGGGCCCCTGTGGGAGAGATCAAGAGGGTGGGAAGTTAGTCATGGGAACTCATCTCAAGTGAAGACCAGAATCCTAGAAATGTAAGCATATCAGAAGAAATATGGGATATAACTATAGCAAACAAACAAGTACAAACTATTGCAACCTGCAAGGTTATATGCAGATGTCCATTAGTCTCTCTTCTATGCTGAGTTTGTATTTAGAGTTTTTCTGTTTCAAACAGGTAACAATGCATTTCTTTGTATTTTGCCTCCAGGACAGAAATTTAGGAAGAGGTTGGTATGTTAAAAGGTTTACAAAATTACAGATTAGAATACAAATATGAACTATGGAAGGAACTAAAGAACAGTGTCTCCCTTTCCCCACAGCCCAAAAGATTAAGAGGGAAAATATACACAGGCCCTCCTTTCCTTTCACACAGGGAAAAACCACACACACCTAGCAGTAATCCTTACCTATCAAGGTGACACCTCCCTTATCACCCTGGTTGATCTCTTGTTGCTGGGGACTGTATTTGCTGTCAAATAGAGATTCCTTTACTGTGTGGAAATCAGACTGAGCCTCTATGCAGAGATGTCTCATCTGAGGATCCATGATATGCAATAAAAAGAGAAAAAACAAACAAATATCTCTGTGGATGAGGCTGAGACTTAGGAATAGTGCAATTACATTTATATACCGCCCAATACTGCTTAGTGCAGGATGCCCAAACTATGGCCCATGGGCTGAATCCAGACCATGGCACCAATTAATCCAGTCAATGCTGGCTACACCACTCCTGGAAGTGGAAGTAAAACACACATGCACATGTGCAGAATGTGCTTATGCATGCACAGAATACTACCACAAACGTTTACGACAGCCATGGGTCATTTACGGCAGTGTTCTGCACATGCACATGTGCGTTTAACTTCCATTTCTGGTGGGAGGAACACATGACTGGCATGCATGACCATGTGACCGGCCCGTGGCCCGAAAAATTTGGGTAACCCTGCATTATCTGGACGATTCACAAGGTAATTAGCATTTTGTCCCCAACACGCTGGGTACTCATTTTACCAACCTTGGAAGAATGGAAGGCTGAACCAACCTTGAACCCAGTCAGGCTCAAACTCACAACTTTTTGGCTGCAGTACAGTAGTTTAACCAGTGAGCCACCAGGGCTTCCTGTAAGGTATCATCCTTGGATTTTGTCAAGTAAAACATGAGCAACTGAATGTATAAGTTTTCTTCTATTATTTTGACTCCTTAGAGCAGACATGGCCAAACTTAAGGATGTGGACAATCTCCCTTAAATGCACCAAAAGGGTTTTGCTGCTGCTGCATCTAGCACAGTTGCTGTGACAATGGCAGAAATAAACCTGAGATTTCTTCCGAAAAGAAGGACACATGGGGGAGGCAAACCATATTTTAAAATGGAAGAGTATCTCCCACATGTTGGGAATCGTGGTTCAGTTTCAAAACATGACGTGACAGTCCCACACATCTTGCTTTCAAAGACCATATGGGATGGGTAGAGTCAACCCAACTGAGAGAATGGGTCGTGGATTGCCCAGTTCAGATGTGAAGCCCCTCCTTGAGTTCTTCCTCCTCTTTGTCTTCTGCTTGACTCAGGCTCTGGAAACCCACCAGAACCACCACCTGGGAATAGGTTTTATCTCACATTCTCTCATCCAGCCCAGCATCTTCAAGGCAAGGATGGTCCAAGAACACCTCCAGGATCACCAGGTCTAGGACCGGAGCCTTTTCTTTGTTCTTCTAGTGAGTCCAGTGGTTTCCAACGTGGGGCTCAGGGCAACACAGGGAGGGGGACTTCAATTCCCAGAAGCTTCAGTCAGTATAGGGGCTGATCAGTGCTTTGGGGAATTGACTTAGCCTTCTGGGAATTGAAGTCCAAAAACCACAGGTTGGGAAACACCGCTCTTGTCCATCATTTTCTTCTATACCCAAAAATCCCTTCAACAAAAGTCCCAGAAACAATATCCTCCTCCTGGGCAAACTCTGACCACGCTACTGAAGCTAAGACAAGACAAGCCCCATGCTAAAAGGGGCTGTCATCTCAGCCTCCCCTGCCCAAGATTTGGGGCTCCCCTTCACCTGGCTGGGCTTGGGGGTTCCCCTCCTTCTCCCCCCCCCATCCCACCCTCTCCTTCTCAGGCATTCCTGCTGGGACGGACCCACCTTCCTTCAAAAGAGGACCGGACTCTCCCCAGATCCCAGGAAGCGGAAAGCAGGAGACGGAACCTTTTTTCTGAACAGACCAAGCACTTCTTTCCTCCGGAGGAAGAAAAAAGGAGACAGGAAGGGACTCTTTTTGGAAAAAAGACTAGTTCCTATTGGGTCCCCCCCCCACATCTTTTTGGTCTTCTAGGAAACCCAACTCTACGTCTTTAACATTGCCAGGGAGGTTCTCCAGGAAGTGGGGCCAGGGAAACAGCAGCGGGAGCGAGGACGGTGGGCCAGATGACTTGGCGTTGCAGGCCAGATTCAGCCCATGGGCTATACATTGCCAACCCCTGATGTAGGAAGATATAACAAAATTGTTTCCTGCTGTTTCTTTAGCATACTGTATGTTTACACACGAAGCTGCACATAGAGCAGACAAGGAAGATTAGCCATGTGATCCTTATTCAAATTGTAAAGATGCAAAAGATGCAGGAGACAAGCTAAGCAATACCTTTATATTGGATCACTAAGAAAAACAAAATGTGTGAGCTTTCGTGGTTCAAGACAGAGACCACTTCTTCAGGCATGCATTAAAATATTCATGGCGTGGTGGGCTGCCAGGCTTTCTTCTTAAGAACAGCAAAATATTTTATGGAGTTAGGATGCCACTTCCTACAGGAAGTTGGGCATTTGCTCCCAGCTTCTTGCAGGAGTGGCATCCTAACTCCATAAAATATTTTGCTGTTCTTAAGAAGAGAGCCTGGCAGACCACCACACCATGAATATTTTAATGCATGCCTGAAGAAGTCTTGAACCATGAAAGCTCACAGTAAAAATATAGCAGTTAATCTTTAAAGTGCTGCAATGTTCCCCCCCCCCCCATATGCCTGATCCTTTCCCTAGTCCAGAGTTCAAAAATTTCCACATTGACCTCAGTATCTATGTATTGTATACATAATTCTGACTGTTTATTCAGAGAGATCTCATTCTAATCAGAGAGTTTATTTCAATATAAGGGCAATTTTTAGAAAATGATATAAGTTGAAATCCTGTTAAAGCACACAGTTAAAAACAACAACAAGAGAACATGAAGATATTGGGATAGAATGAAAACATGAGGAAAGAAGTTCCACGTCTTTTTATGTAATAATCTTCTGCTACTCAAAGGTTCTGTCAAAGAAGCAGACCTAATGTGGGAAAATGGAATGGGGGACATGCATTTTCCACCGGATTCTTTGGAAGAAAATATTTCTGTGAATCTGAGGGGATAACATGATAAGTTCTCCTCGGTGCACATCACAGGATAAGGAAGACTTAATATTTCATCTGTTAAAATCTGTCTGTCTTCTGTTCATATATGTTAGTGCAGTTTAAGTAAGCTATAGAAGTTCATTTTGTCTAGTTTTCAAAGTTTTCCCTCTGTATCTGTAGATCTCTGACGCACTGTGCTCTGTGATGGAAACTATATCCACATTCATTACATTTATAGGGATTCTCCCTTAAGTAAATTTGTTGGTGTACTCTATGATCGGAGCTGCAGCAGAATTTCCCCCCCACGTTCATTACATTTACACACTTTGTTGATGTTCTGTGAGATTCGCTTGGCGGCTGATTTCACCCTGACATTATTCCAAAGTGAAAGGATTTATCTCCTCTATGAGATAGCTGATGTTCTTTAAGGTCTCAAAAATCTAAGCCCTTCCCACATTTTAGACATTGAAATTGACCAAAGTGAGTTTCTTGATGTTTTTTAAAGGTCAAACTATTTTTGAATGTGTCTCCACATGCTTCACAACAATAGAGCTTTCCTACTGAATGTGAGCACTGATGATTTCTACAAATATTTTGATATCAGAAATGTTTCCCACATTTCCAACAATGATAGGGTTTCTCTACTGAGTGGCAGTGTTGATGTGCTCTAAAGTTTGAATATGTCTGAAATGCCTTTCTACATGCACCACATTTGTAGGGTTTCCCACCTGTATGAGTTCGCTGATGGTGTAAAAGGTGTCCAGGCCGCTTAAATGCTTTCCCACATTCATCACACTTGTATGGTCTTTCCATTGTATGGATTCGCTTATGTTGTTTAAGGTGTCCAGGCCAATTACATGTTTTTCCACATTCACTGTACTGTACTTGTAAGGTCTTTTCTCTGTATGAATACGATTATGTGCTCTAAGGTTTGTGCAAAGCTGAAATGCCTTTCCACATTTATCACACTTGTAAGCAGTGGTGGGCTGTCAAAATTTTTACTACCACACCGTGGGCAGAGCTGATGTTGTGGGTGGAGCCAACATCATGGGCGGAGCCGACATCATGATGTTGTGGGCAGAGCCAAAGAAAAAATTTAAATAAATTTAAATAAATTAAATAAAAATACACCTTTAAATAAATACATATAAATTAAAATACATATACACATAATACATAAATACATTAAATACACATTAAAACAAACTACATAAAACACACACACCTCAACCCACCCACCCCAAACACAAACCCGTCACTTACCTTACCCTGGGGTCCGGGAGCAGCAGGCAGGCAGGCACGGTGGTGGCCTGGTGGTGCGGCCTAGTCTGGCTTGGCCAGGCCCAGCAGCGCGGCCTGGCCCGGCGATGCGCTAAGGAGAGGCCACCGTCGCTACTCCTCCAGGCGCTGTGCCGTTTCTGGGCAGCCCAAAATGGCTGCCCAGAAGTGCGGATGTGTCAAAACTCCATTTGATGCATGCACACTTCTATTTTTCAGTGTGCATGCATCAAATGGAGTTTTGATGCATGCACAGTTCCAAGCAGCCATTTTGGGCTGCCCGAAACTGTCATCCAGAGGGCAGCCAGAGAGGCAACTGAACCGGTCACCCGGGGGTTCACTACCCCCCCCCCCCAGCGATCCACTCTGGATGGCTGCTACTGGTTCGGGTGAACCGGTCCGAACTGGTCACAGCCCATCACTGGTAAGAGTGCAAATGCACACAATAGCTGAACTTCAATTGTTGTTTTTTTGGTTAAGTGGCCTTAACAGAATTGCTTGAGACTGAGTGAATCAACTTCCTGTATGTTGCATTGATTCAAGTGGACCTAATCTATTTTGCAACTTAGGATCCAAAATAAGTCACAAGTTGAGTAGGCCCATTTTCATTCATTGAAGCTACAAAGGAGATACAGTATCTCACAAAGCCCAGTAAAAGAGGCACTCGTATTCGATTTCGCAGCACATAATTATTTTATTGGTGCACACAATTGCCCCTGTTCAACCCCTCTTGAGGGACACTAAAATGATAGAGGACTACAGCAGGGATTCTCAACCTGTGGCCCACAGACCAGATGCAGCCCACAGCATCATTTCATGTGGTCCCCCATCTCCTTCACCACACCAGGAAGTGCCATGTGGTGGAGGAAGGCCAAAATGGCCCTCTGGTCCCCAAAGCTGTCTGAGGGAGCATGACCTGGCCCCTGGTTTACAAAGGTTGAGAACTCCTGGACTACAGTGTTCATCAAGCTGAGATTTCAATGTGCTGCAACATCAAGATACTTAAAGCAACCTGCATTAAAATTGTTATTTTTATTAGCAAGTAAAAGGGAGGTCAGAATTGAAAACAATGCAGTTAATAAGGAAAGAGAAAATGCTAACAACAATAGAATTAAGCATGTACTAAAAGCAATTCATAAATAAGAAAATGTCAAGTCAAAGCTGGTGAACAGAAAACATTTATTCAGATATATAGTAATTGCAACATGGAAATTTTCAGACCTACTAATTACAATGAACAGAACATGATGGTCAGAATCCGACTAGTGAGATACCCCAGCATCAATTAAATCATTACAGCAATGATTTGCTAAAAATTAACAAGTCCATGCTTGTATACCTTACTGTGTGCCCAGTTTTATGAACTGATGCATAATAAAAAAGGCAAATCATGATCTATTGATGGTTCACTGCCACAATTTAAACCATTGCACTTAATATCAGGCCAACTCACTAAGAGTTGCAATCTAGTAGTTGTTCATCAACTGCCACTGTGAGCTTATATTTCTGAAGATAATAGTTTTGTGTCAGAAATTATTCTGGATTGAAATGATTTTTGCTGGAGAAACTCTGCTCAGGGGATGAATGAGGCTCCTTTTATGTCTCCAAGAGATTTTTTCCCACTGAAGTGGTGCCTATTTATCTCCTTGCAATTTCTTGCTTTCAAACTGCTAGGCTGGCAGGAGCTGGGAGCTCTAATCATCATGCAGTACCCGGAGCTTGAACTGCCAACTTTTGCCAGCCTTCCAGCTAACAAAACTTCTTAATCACTGAGCCATCACAGCCCCTTTCTCTGAAGATCAAGGAGGTTCATCTAAGTCAGGGTTTCTCAACCTGCCGCCCACAGCACCATTTCATGTGGGCCCCACCACACGCAGAAGTGCCATGTGGTGGAGGAAGGGCAAGATGGCCGTTCGTCCCCAAAGCTGAGGAAGCATGACCCGGCCCCTGGCTTTAAAAAGGTTGAGAACTCCTGATCCAAGTACAGTAACACCTCATATAACATTAGTATCGAATAACACTAAAATCGCATAACATTAAGCAATCTGGGGGGAAGAATTGCATCGGATAACATTAAAATCCTATGGGATGCATCAGATAACAACCGCTAAAGCCTGTGTGGTTACAATGTATCTCTATGGCTCCCATAGGATTTTAACATGCATTGGATAACACTAAAAATCATATAACATCAAGACTTGTGGAACCAGGTTTTAGTGTTATATGAGGTTTGACTGTATAGTATACACCAATGCTAAAGTGTTCACACCAGATGACATATACAGCTATTCAACAGCAACTGTACGCACCAGCCATTTTTAAGGGTCTTATTTTTGAGTGTGTTGTTACTTTCTGTCCTACTGCAAATCTAATGCACTATGACAGAGGTTACCATGTTTTTAAGTTGGGGCCCTAGTCACGCTCCCTCATACAGTTTAGCAGGCTAGACTGGTGGTTCCCCTGCTGTAAACCTTACCGCAAACTGTGTCCACATTTGTCGTACACACATTTAGGATAGCCATGGGTACATTTACAGCTGTTGTAAACATGTCCAGTTCTGGCAGTGGTGGCATGGGCCAGATGAGTTGGCACTGTGGGCTGGATCCGACCCACAGGCCATAGGTTGCCTGCTCCTGCATTAAGAGGTTGGGACTGAAGTTGCAGATTAATGTGTTCTTGTAAATCTTGAAACTGCTGAGAATTCCAAAACTGCTCTTTTCAAAATGGGCCGAGCGATGAACGCCGGCGGAGTAGGAAGGTAGTAGTAGTAGCCACCTTGGCCCGGGAAGGAGGTGAAAGAAGAGTCGCCCTGCTGGGCAGAACAGAGAATATGGCTACAAATTTTACTAGTCGATATAAAAAGGACCTGAGTACTGAAACCCTCAAGACAAAACTTGTCTTCCGGAAGTCCATTGAGCAGAAAGAGAACAGGAAGAAGGAGTTCAATAAAGGCCGGCAATTTGGACTGATTTATCTCAATACACAGGCATCGAGAGACCGGGCACTTTCTCAGTTGCATGAGACAGGCAAAGTCCACTCACCAAAGAGAATTGCTAAGCCTACGATGTATCGGAGCCAGCTACACCTAGAAATGCTCCAGTGTTACAAAGCTGAAAAAGAACTTCGAAAGTTAAAAGAGCAGAGAGAAAAACCTATATTTAAATGTGGGCGATTCAGACCAGAAGGCCATCCCTTTTTACCCAAAGGATCACAAATCCCTGTGCTGAGCAAAGCAAAGGAGGTGGTTGCAAAAGCATCAAGCATTGAAGAACCTCCAATGAGATTAGCAAGATCAAAGGCAAAGAACCAGTTGCAGGAGCCAGTTAAGCCGCAATGTTCTAGGGCCGTGTGTGAGATACAAGAGATCTTCCAGGTGAAACCTATGAGTCCTTCCAGGGCAGATCTATTCCAGTCACCCAATCTCTTCTGGAATCCCAGCCACAGCACCAGGTATGGACCCCTATATGACACTCTTGAGTTGGACTGGCCTGACACATGTAACAAATAGCAACAACACTTCTATACCGCCCCATAGCGCTTAATGCACTCTCTATACCAGGGGTGGCCAAACCAGGGGTGGGAGTTAGTCTGTGTTCTGGCTTGGTTGTATTTTGTAAGGTTATATTTTATAATTTTCATTGTACTGTTGCTGTTTTGACTGTAAGCCGCCCTGAGTCGCCTCGGCGAGTGGGCAGCAATATAAATCTGAATAAATAAATAAATAATAAATAAACATACACTAGTACCCCGGATAATGTTATGACTTGGTTCCACAAGTCTCGTCGTTATCCGGTTTTTAACGTTGTGCGATACATTGATCACACAATGTTTAAAAAAGCCCCGTTTCCCTGGAGGCTGCAGCAAGCCAGAATGTTGGGATTTGAATCCTGACATTTTGGCTTGCTGCAGCCTCCAGGGAGGTGGGGGAACTTTGGAAACAGCTTGGGTCGGGTCTCCCCACCTCCCTGGACCCGGCGGGAGGGGGGGGTCAGAGACCCCAAAATTGGTAAAAAAAAAACATCCGTTTTTTAACCAATTTTGGGGCCTCTGACCCCCCCACTGGGTCCAGGGAGGTGGGGAGACCCGATCCAAGCTGTTTCTGGGCTTCCCTGACATCCTCAGCCAGTGCAGCAAGCCAGAATGTCGGGATTCGAACCCTGACGTTTTGGCTTGCTGCACTGGCTGAGGACGTCGGGGAAGCCCAGAAACAGCTTGGATCGTGTCCCCTGCCTGCTCCAGAGAGATCAGAGGACCCGATCTACAGCTGCAGGGTGGCTGGGGAAGCTGACGGGGATTCCCTGTCGGCTTCCCTAGCCAACCGCCCTTGCCTCCGCAGCTGTGGGGTGGCTGGGAAAGCCAACGGGGGAGCCCCCCGTCAGCTTTCCAGCCTCCCCACCCCTGCCTCCGTAGCTGCAGGGTGGCTGGGAAGCTGAACGGAGAACCCCGTTCAGCTTTCCAGCCACCCTGCTGCTAAGAATGACTGTATCGGATAACGTTAAAAATCACGTTATTCGATACTTTTTCCAAAAATCTTTTACGTTATGTGGTTTTCACGCTATACGGTACTCGCGTTATCCGGGGTATTACTGTATATGGTAGAATATGTCCCTCAGGTTTCTCAACATCATGATTCACTTATCCTTGACATCGGATTCCAATATTTTACAGCAGCAGAAACAGAAAAAAAAGGCATATATTTGCTAGAACCGCCCCCACCCAGTCCCCCCCTCTTACGATAGACCAGGGTTTCCCAACCTAATGCCCACAGGCCATTTCATGTGACCACCACCCCTCCAAGGGCATTCAAGAAACACAATGGCCACCCCATTGAAGCTGTTGGGACAAAATGGCCATCCTATCATGCAGGCAGAGCAAAATGGCCATCCAGCCCTTGAAGCTGACTCAAGAGTGTGACCCGGCCCATGGCTGGAAAAGGTTGGGAACCCCTGTGATAGACCGTACATGCAAAGAAGGAAGAAAGCATTTGGTGCAATGGCACTCTTCCTAGTCTCCATCCTAGCTAATGGTCAGAACATGGAATGTGACTTAATGGAAAAAAATAACGTTGGGACAATCGAGACCTTGATCTAAATTGAGGTCGCCCATACATATTTGATGCCAGAAAGGTGTTGTTGTGTCCATGCCAAGGACCGATACGTACCCAGTATCTTTTCCTCAGGTTGATGATTATGTAAAATAGTAAACTCTATGCAGCACCTATATGGTCATTGGATGATGAGAACCAGGTCTCCCTCCCAGTTCATTCATGCATCCCAAAGCCATATGAAGCTCACAATATGGAAATCAGAATTTTCAACTCTGGTGCAATAATAAATTAAAAAATACGTACCATATTTTCATAATATGGAAGAGCTGTAGCAGCATCTCCACAACCTAAGTGGAGTCAATGCAGTTTCTCAGCGAAAGAAATAGTCTTCTGAAAGCCTTTCATATGTATGACACATCTTCTATGGCAGGGGTGTCCAAACTATGACCCACAGGCCAGCCTTGGCCTGCAGCACCATTCCATGGGGCCAGCCATCACTGTACCCAGAAGTGGAAGCGGAAACATTATGTCAGACATAAAACATACCGTGTGTGTCATAAACATGGAAATGGGTGTACTTATGGCTCTCGTAAACACTTCTGCTTCTGGAAGCATGTTCAGGTCCATGGTGTGAAAAGTTTGGGCACCCTTGTCTATGGTGATTATCAGGTGGTTCACAACAAATAAACGGAACAATCTCATACTACTTAGATTTGAAAGGTTTCTTTTTTGCATGGACTTTTCGATGGCCCGCAAGCTGTGAATTCTGAGCAAAACATTTCCCACACTCCCAGCATTTATAGGGTTTCTCTCCTGTGTGGACTCTCTCATGAATCACAAGCTGGGACCTACGAGCAAAACATTTCCCACACTGCTCACATTTGTATGGTTTCTCTCCTGTATGGACTCTCTTATGACCCACAAGTTGAGAACTGTGAGCAAAATATTTCCCACACTCATGACATTTGTATGGTTTCTCTCCTGTGTGGACTCTGTTATGGCTTACAAGTTGTGAACTCCGAGCAAAACATTTCCCACACTCCTGGCATTTATATGGTTTTTCTCCAGTGTGAATGACCTTATGACTCACAAGCAGTGAATTAAGGCGAAAACATTTCCTACACTCTTGGCATTTATATGGTTTCTCCCCAGTGTGAACTCTGTTGTGGTTTGCAAGTTGTGAACTCTGAGCAAAACATTTGCCACACTCCTGGCATGTATATGGTTTCCCCCCTGTGTGGATTACCCGGTGGCTCACAAGGTTTGAATTCTGAAGAAAACATTTTCCACACTCGTGACATTTATATGGTTTCTCTCCTGTATGGGTTCTATAATGACCCACAAGGTGTGAATTCTCAGCAAATGATTTCCCACAATCCTGGCATTCATACGGTTTCTCTCCTGTATGGACTCTCCTATGCCTCACAAGATGTGATCTATCATTGAAACATTTCCCACACTCCTGGCATTTGTATGGTTTCTCTCCTGTGTGGACTCTCTCATGATTCAGAAGCTGTGACTTCCGAGCAAAACATTTCCCACACTGCTGGCATGTGTGCAATTTCTCTCCTGTGTGGACTCTCTTATGGTTCACAAGATATGAAATCTGAGCAAACCGTTTCCCACACTCTTGACATTTGTATGGTTGTTCTCCTGAATGGACTCTCTTATGTTTCACAAGTAGCGAATGCTGAGCAAAACATTTCCCGCATTCCAGACATTTGAATGGCTTCTCTCCCGTGTGAACTCTTTTGTGAATCACAAGCACTGAGTTGTGAGCAAAGCATTTCCCACACTCTTGACATGTGTATGGTTTCTCTCCTGTTTGGACTCTCTGATGACTCACAAGCTGCGACCTCCAAGCAAAACATTTCCCACACTCCTGGCACTTATATGGTTTTTCTCCTGTATGCACTCTTTTGTGACTGAGAAGAGTTGAATTCTGAGCAAAACATTTCCCACAGTCTTGGCATTTGTATGGTTTCTCTCCTGTGTGGATTCTTCTGTGATTCACAAGCAGTGAAATATGGGGAAATGATTTTGAACACACTTGACATTTGTATGGTTTCTCTCCGGCACGGGCTTTTTCATATAACACAAGATTTGAATTCTGAGCACTTTCTTTCCTGCACTCTTGGGATTTATATAGTTTCTCTCCTGCATGGACTCTGTTATGAGACAAAAGGTATGCACGTCGAGCAAAGCATTTTCCACATTCGTAGCATTTGTATGGTTTCTCTCTATTGTGGAATTTTCTGTGATTCACAAGCAGTGAATGACGGGCAAAAGATTTCCCACACACTTTGCATTTCAAAGTTTTCACTTCTGAGAGGACATTTTGATGGCTCTCAAAGTGTAACATGCAATCCAGATTTTTCTCCCTCTGGTTATTTGCTGTGAAAAGAGACAAATTGGGGGGAAAGGGCAAATTGAAAAGAAATATATAAAAAAGGATTTCTGAAGAAGCAGATTAGACATTGGATAGCTTACGTGGAATGAAATTTGTTAGTCTGTTAAGCACCAGAACAGTTTGTCCTTTAATTTTGCTATCACATCTACACACACACATTTAAGAAACCAAAGAGAAATTGCACATTTTTCTTTATGAGCCCCTAATACCTATGTTACACTTGTATAAGGACCAGGTGAAAGCCTTTTTATTACAAATGTTACTCTGGGAACTGAATCGTATTTCTCCTGCCTTGGATGTATTTTAATTTAAGATGCATCAAGATGGCTTTATCATTATTTTATGTCTGACTCCTGTAGGAAGTGTTGAGTATATTACAGCAACCCCAGCATGCAATGGGTTATTAATGTAAATTCTATCCCTGATCAACCGAGAAGAAAAGTCTTCTATTTACCCGCCTCTAGGGTTACCTGACATGAATGTGTGACTGAACAAGATTCAGCTCACATGATGGTTGTTGTTCAGGTCTCTTATCCTATTTCATTCTGCTCTCGTTTCTTTACTCTCCTATTGTTGTTGCTACACTAGTACCCCGGACAACGTTATGACATGGTTCCACAAGTCATGACGTTGTCCGGTTTTTCGCGTTGTCCGATCAATGCTAAAAAAAACCTGAGAAGAGGCGCTCGCACGCGCATGAAAAGGTGCGCCAGCAGGAGCCTTTTCTACCAAACGGGTATAGCAACGGGGATCGCACTTCAAAGCAATGGATCAAAGCGGGGGGTGGCTCCCCCCGCTTTGATCCATTGCCTTGAAGTGCGATCCCCGTTTAGGCACTTTGCGATGGGAGTTTGGGTGCCCAAACTCCCATCGCAAAGCACCTAAACAAGGGTCGGCATTTCTGAATTTCCCCCTCCCCCGGGGAAGGAGGGAATTCAGAAAAGCCGACCCTCATTTAGGCGACCCTCGTTTAGGCGAGCGAAACGCTGTGTGCCCAATGTTGCCTTGACGTGCGATCCTCGTTGCTATAGCGCGCCCGGGAAAGAGGCGGCTTCGTCGAAATCCTCACCCCGCGCAGGGGGAGGGAATTTCGGCCAAGCCGCCTCTTTCCCAAGCCGGGGAGACCCTGCGGAGAGGCGCCTCTCCTCTCCCAATGTTCCGAAAGGGTAAAGATCCTTATCCTTTGGGAACATCGGGTGGCTTCCAGGCACGCGCGCGTTGGTGGGGGTTAGCGCAGGGTACGGAGGTCCCCCCCGTATCCTGCGCTAACTCCCACCGACGCGCACCCGATGTTCCGAAAGGGTAAAGATCCTTATCCTTTGGGAACATCGGGTGGCTTGCAGGCGCGGGCGCGTTGGTGGGGGTTAGCGCAGGGTACATAGGTCCCCCCGTATCCTGCGCTAAACCCCACCGATGCGCGCCGCGCGCCCGATGTTCTGAAAGGGTAAAGATCCTTATCCTTTGGGAACATTGGGTGGCTTGCAGGTGTGTATGCGTTGGTGGGGGTTAGCGCAGGGTACGGAGGTCCCCCGTATCCTGCGCTAACCCCCACCGATGTGCGCCGCTCGCCCAAAGTTTCGAAAGAGTAAAGATCCTTATCCTTTGGGAACATTGGGAGGTTGCAGGCACGCGCACGTCGGTGGGGGTTAGTGCAGGGTACGGAGGTCCCCCTCGTATCCTGCACTAACCCCCACCGGCGCATGCCGCTCGCCCGAAGTTTCGAAAGGGTAAGGATCCCCGTACCCTTTCCAAACATCGTGGGGGCGGGCGCTGGGGGTGTGTGTTGGATTGGGTAGATGTTCTACCCAATCCAACTCCCCCCCCATGCATACGCTTGTTCCGAATAACGTTAAAATCCCGTTATTCGATACAAGATTTTTCCGAAAATCTTGTCACGTTATGCGGTTTTCGCGCTATACGGTACTAGCGTTACCCGGGGTATTACTGTATTTGCCTTACAAGCAAAGCATGTTTGTTTAAAGAAACCGCTTTGATTGAACACATGGAAACTCAATGTAAAGAAACTTTCACAAGGCAAAGCACAAGCTTATCTCTGAAGCAACTGTAAGTAAAGAAATATTTTTGTTATGTTTCTAAACATCGTGTGGCGCCAGGGTGCCCAAACTATAGCCCGTGGTGCCAAATCATCTGCGCCTTCTGCTCTCAGAAGTAGAAGAAAAATGCACCTGCACAGAATGCTGCCATAAATGTACCTGTAACTGTCTTGAACACATTTATGACAGCTGTGGGTGGATTTATGGCAGTGTTTTCATATGCGTGGGCAGGAACCATGGGACACGTGACTAGCCCACTGTACCACTTGACCAGCCTGCAGAGAGTTTAATTGCTGGGCTAGAGTGGGGAGCATAAGGCTTGGAGAACTAGCAAACTCAAACTAAATCTAAGTGTAAATCTGCCCCGCTTTGCTTTGGGCATAAAATACTTAACAGGTAAAAACTGGGCAATGGGAAAGAAGGTGGAGCGCAGTCTGGACAGGGAAGGCCACTATGACTCTTGACTTTTTATTGTAAATTTAATAGTCAATTGCTTGAAAGCCAGTCATATCCAACTTTAGGGTTCAGTGCTCATCTTGCAAGCCCTGTCAGCATTTGCAAGACATTGCCATGGACATGTGGCAGGCATGCCTAGACACCAGAGTGCACAGAACACTCTTTATGTTCCCACGGAAGTGGTCCCTATTTATTTACTTTCAATTTCTTGCTTCCGAACCACTAGGTTGGCAGGAGCTGGGACAGAAATGGGAGCTCACTCGGTCATGTAGTGTGCAGGAATCGAACTTTGACCTTCTAGTCAGCAAGTTCAGTGTCTTAAGCACTTTAGCCACTGCAGTAGAGCACAGTCCTAAAAGCCCTTGTCCTTGGTACTCAGCTTACAAAACCATCACACCCTCAGTCACTATCTCACCAATCAATACTCTACAGTTAAGCTGTGATGAATGAAAAACAACCTTATTCCCAGTTAGAGCTGGATCTCTCCAGAACCTTCTGGTGAAATCTGGGGACCTTCAGCTCATCAAATGGTCAAGAATGGCTGTTCTCATCATAATTCCACATTGGCCAAGTTGCTTGCAGTGATGGGAGCAGAAACCCATATCATCCAGAGAGCCACAGGTAGGGAGTCCAGCGTTATGGGTCCCACCATGACTAATGTGAGTTCAGAAACCACTTCAACATAAAATGTTATCATCATCATCATTATTTTTAGTAGTCATTCTAACACTGGTAAATGAAGACTAGCAACATCGGGGGAAAGGAGCCGCCTTACCGAGAAAGGATACCATTTGCCAGTTCTCCTCCATGACTTCCTTGTGTAGGGCCCTCTGGTCGGGATCCAGCAGTGCCCACTCCTCCTGGGTGAAGAACACGGACACCTCCTCAAAGGCCTCTGGAGCCTAAATGGAAGAGAAAGTAGGGCTTCCTCACAGGATTTTGAAAAATGGTCTCCAAACCCCAAGAGAAATGTGGCTCCATTCTATAATTTTGGACTGGATTTTCATGAATGTCCTTCACCACTTTTCTATCAGAGGACAACTTCATGAAGATCTACTACCCACATTCGCCACTTCCTCTCTCTCCAAAGAGAGGCCTATGGATCCTATTGAATGGGAAACCACAGGAGGAGATGGGATTGAGCTACTGGGAGCTTTGAGGAGGCATCTAGGGAGCGTCCCTGAGAAACAGGTTTGTTAAACTTAATGAGCCTTTGCTCTGATTCAGCGTCCTCCTTCTTACACGCTGAGCTCTCTAACAACAGTAGAGGGGGAGTGAGATCTACTCAGAATAAGGGTGAGAAGGGTGAGAAATTACTTCCTATTGTTTTCATAGACCAGGGGTTATTAACCTTTTCAAGTCGGGGGCCGTGTCATACTTTCTCAAACAGTTGAGGGGGGCAGACTGGTTGTCTCCCCATGGTTTAAGGCTTTCGTAAATGTGTTTACAAAGGCTGTGGACTCATTTATGGCTCTCGTAAATGCGTTTACACAGGCCATAAATGAATCCATGGTGAATTCCGGTGGCAGGGGGTGGATTATTTGGCACTGTGGGCTGAGAACCTCTGTCATAGACACTATCAGTCAATTCACAGATCTTGGATCATTTTTCAAAAACAAGGTGAAATAAATCTCCCCCATTTGAAACACAGGGCAGACCATGTCCCTCCAACTAGATAGGGAAGTGTTGAACAAGAGGAGCCTTTTGTTAAAAAAGAACAGCCACCTCCTGTTCAGGACTACAATAGTGGAATGGCTAGGGATTCAATGACACAGGTTGCCTTTTAACCACCTTGTCCATACCTGATCTTGTTCTGCTCCATCGCAAGGAAGACAAAAAGGGATATATGTTGCTGGCATCCTGAGGGCCCCTGTAGGAGAGACCAAGAGCGTGAGAAGTTAGTCATGGGAGCTCATCTCAGCTGAAGACCAGAATCCTGGAAATGCCAGCTAAGAACTCAACCCTTGAACACAAGAGGATTCACATCCTAGGAAAAAGCACATAATGAAAAGGTTGCCCTCTCAGGAAACTGTGTGTGTGAGAAATCTCAAGGAAGTAGAAGTTTGAAATATACGCTATGAAAAACCCCCACAAGTATACAAAATTCTCTAACAGTTAAGAATACATTTCACATTTTTTTCTGCATGCCAGATTGATCGATTCATTTTTATACTGCCCACATGACCTGAATAGTTAATCTTATTAATATAATTATTAATCTCAAAGCTTTTAAAGCACTTTGGACACTGCTGATGATGAAACTTATCAGATACCCATATGGGCACATTTTACTTCCACTTCCTGGAGCAACTAGGGAAGCACAGGCCAAATGAATTGCATTAAACCCATTCATTTGGATTCATGGGGACTTGGGCTTCTAAGAAGTGAAGTCCAAGAACATCTGGAGTGCCAAGGTTCGCCATCACGGACCTAGGTATCATTATTAATAGACTTTGAGCCAAAAATTGGTACTATCTAGTGCAGTGGTTCTCAACTTTTTCAAGCAGTTGGCTAGTCCATGCCCCCTCAGACAGCTGAGCAGGCTGGACTGGTTGTCCCACCACAGTAAACGCTGCAGTAAAATGCACCTGTGGCTGTCGTAAATGTGTTAACAAAAGCTGTGGGCACATTTATGGCTGTTATAAACACATCAGCTTCCGCTTCCAGCAGAACCATGAAATAGTGCCGCGGGCTGAGAACCTCTGGTCTAGTGGGTAAAGTTTAACACACACACATACATGTAGGAGCACACACATTCCTTAATGAAGGGCTCTATATCTTTCAAAGGATACAGTGGGGACTGATATGGGTATATGGGGTTCCTTTTGTTTGATGAATGGGGGATGATAAGCCACTAGCGGCTACTTTTGAGAAAGAAAGCCATCATCTGCCAATTTCCTTATTCACATAAAATTAGTGTGAGTTTGAAGAAGTGATCTTGTATCAAGAAAGTTCGTAGTTTGTGTGTGTGTATGATCCAACAACAAAGTACCACCCCTGCATTCTTTAACAATCACTCAATTCTCTTTTATAATTGAGAACTTTTTAGGCCTGTGTCAACTAGAAGGCTGGCGAGAAGTTAAGTGGCATTGGATAATATTTTAGGCATGTGCTCATTTCGTACATTTTGTTATTGCATATCACAGACTGAGTTTGTTTGGGAAAGTGTCTGTTCTGATTTCTACTTGAACATGTTTTGAACTAATACAAGACATATATAATTTCTCTTTGTCCCTAATAACTACTTTAAATAATATTTTCTTTAATGGCAACTGCAAAAAGCCGAGTGTTATCATTAATTAAAGGATCTCATTTTCAGATCACGAGGCTGTCTTGGTCTTTCTTCAATCCCAAGGACTGGAATCTGCAAATAGACGCCTTTGTGGTCTTAATAAGGTGTAATAAGCCTCTTTCCAAGCGATTCCCCTTTCAGTTGCCTTCCCTGTCCATGATTTGGGGCTCCCCTTTGTTGGCTGGACCTTGGGGGGGGGGTTGTCTTCCCTCTCCTGCCCCACTTCACCCCTCCAAACCCCAGTTACCAAACACCCTCTCAGGCAGCCCTGCTGGGACAGACTCACCTTCCTCCGGGGCACAAATGGCGACCAGAGGCTCCCTAGATGGATCCCAAAAAAGGAGAAGGAACCTTCCTGGCTAGCCCAAGCTCTATTTTCCTCCGGAGGAAGAAAAAGAGAAATGGACAAGAAATGAATCTTTTTGGAAGGACCATTTCCTATTGGTGGCGGACACGATTTTTCTGCCCCTCTAGGAGTCCCAATTCTATGTATTTAACCCTTAGTTGTCACGGAGGTCTGCGAAAAACGGGTCAGAGAAACATCCTTTTTACGACTGGATTGAATTTTGGCTTCTCACGTCCTTTCTGGGATCTAGTGGTGGTGAAAATCCAAAACTCCTTTCCCTTGAAATTACTCTCATGTCTGGCCAGGTTATTGTGCTGTTAATAGAGTAGACTGTACTGCCAGAGATAAAGGTCAAGGTCACCCTTGTTCAAAAGCCAGTAGTACCTGACTCTAGGGTTCAGGGCTCATCTCTGCTTATAGCCAAAGAGTCAGCGTTGTCTGTGTCTGCAGACATTTCCGTGGTCATGTGCCAGGCATGCCTAGACACCATAGTGCACTGAACAGCTACCTTCCTACCAAAGTGGTCCCTATTTATCCACTTGCAATTTCTTGCTTTCGAACTGCTACGTTGGCAGGAGCTGGGGCATATAGACCAGGAGCTCACTCCATCCTGCAGTACTCGGGTACTGAACTGCTGACCTGCCACCTTCCAGTAAGTATCTTAACCACCTGACCCACTGACAGAGACTCAATGCTAATTGTAATCCAGCAGTTAACTAACCTGACCACCCTGAGAACTAACAGTCTTGTGTGCCGAAGTCCACAGGAAAGGGTGATGGTCCCCAAGTGAATTAAATCAGACTTGGATCCATTTTGATGGAGGGCAACAGCAGCGTCAATACTGGCCTGGGGCTGAGGAAGACTTTGTGTGCCCAAAGGGCTCAGGATCATAAAGTGACTCACAGAACTGAATCAGCAGTACGGGGGCCATGGTGGTGCAATGCGGAAGGCAAATGGAAGACCACTGCATTGTATTATTCTCAGGACAATCTCCATGACTGATTGCCATGATGATAACCAACATTCAGAATCGGATGCTGCACTTGGAGAAAAATTTGCTGATCTGTTTTCTGCATCCTGCTGCTTTTCCCCAGCTTCATTCAGCCAGTTTCACCCCATGTTCATGACCTCTTTAGAAAAACCTTCAGGAAAATTCTATTAAATGATATTAGAGAATGCAAATGTTTTCTGAAAATATAATTATAAAAGATAAACAATGCAGGAAGTCAGCCTGGTATCCTCTCATTAGAAAATCCTGGCAAATGCCAGGAGCCATCCTTGGGGGGGAAATCAGATTTTTGCAAAGCATATGAGACTAAAAGTATTGTTTTTACCAAGGAAAAAGAGGGCAAACTTCATCTATGATTTGGTCAGATGTGAAAATGCCAAAATGGAGCCACTTTTTGGTGAATTCATTTCATAGTTCCTTACCCAGGGTAAGAAAGGTTACCCGGCACAAAGTTGTCGTTGCCCAGGGTATGCCTCATTGTGGTTCAAAGTACAGTACCACAATCTTTAAGGGGGCTATTTCTGCAGAACTGAAAATAATTCTGAAAAAGAAAACATTAAAAAAAATTAAGCGTGCAAGTTAATAAAAGCAGCTCATATATTAAAAAAGATTGAAACGAAGCTGGTGAGTATAAAAGCTTTTATTAGGATATACAGTACAGTAAAAACCCTACTTACATAAAAATTCTGTTCCATAGCCTTTTATGTAAATCGGGTTTTTATGTAAATTTAAGCAAACCCATAGGAAAAATGAATACTACTGTATATTTAAATAAATTGAAGCAAATCCATAGGAAAAATGAATTTTTTTACGTAAATCAAAGCCATTTTCCTTGAAAGCCAGGAGGGAGCAAGAAATGCCCATATCTAAGAAGCTAAACCACCATACACTGGGATGGACGATTCCTTCTTCACGTGACCATAAAGGATTAATTGTATAGGGTCGGTATTCCTAGAGAGGAAGGGAACAGGGTGGACAGAAAGTGAAGAGTCCTTCATCGCAAAGGTCCTCCTCCAAAATAAGTCTTTTCCTGTATCCTGCTTTTCTCCTTCTGTAGAGAAAAGGAGGCACCATGGACTGCATTGCAATTCCGGGCCCATCTTTAGAACTTTCTTCCAAGGGATCCTCATATGGGGTTTCAGGACGAGTTTACTTCAGTGGGGTGTGTGTAGAGGGGAGGGTGGGGTGACCTCAGGGGGAGGAAAGGTGGTTTCAAGAGTGGCCCAAGAAATGTTATTTAAAAAAAATAAAAATAGAACCATCAAGAATAGTCTTTTGCAAGAAGAATTACGCAAGATAAAACCTCTTGACTAGTTCATTTTAAACTGACGAAGGCTGTCCACCCTAGACGGGGATTCCACGGGGTTTTAGAGCAGCGGTCTCCCTGACAGCAACATCCGACACATGTGCAGTTTGAAGAATGCAATGATGTCATGTGGCTGTCCGGTTTGGCGGGAGAAAATTATGGCAACCCTAGCTATGTGTTACTTTCTGCTCCCACTGTAAATCTAATGCACTGACAGGTTTGGTTGAGGTTAGCATTTAATGTACTCCTTGTAAGTCCAAAACATGTTGAAAATTCCACTATCTTCACAAACTGAGACCAACCATATGAGTCAAAACACATCCCTAAACTGCTCAGCATCATGATTCGCTCATCCTTGACACAGGAGATTTTTAATCACAATCTTTTATTCCAGCTGGGACAGAACACTCCCAAAATGGAAAAAAACCATATACAGTATTGGTTAGAACAGTAGTGGCAAGCATATGGCATGCATGTCAGAGGTGGCACCCAGAGCCATCTCTGTGGACACCTGCTCAGTCACCCAGCACAGAGTTCACCCCGCCCCTCTGCCCAAAAGCCCAATGGGAGTGCTTCCTTCCCACACTTCCTCCCTCCCCCAACACAGAATTCACACCACCCTTCTGCCCAACAGACCAATGGGAACATTTCCTCCCTTCCCCTAACACAGAATTCACCATGCCTCTGTGCCCAACAGCCCAATGGGGAGCGTATCATTCCTCCCCTGTTGCTGTGTTGGCACTTTGTGATAAATAAGTGAGTTTGGGGTTGCAGTTTGGGCACTTGGTCTCTAAAAGGTTTACCATCTCTGGGTTAGAACTTCTCCCTATCCAAGAGTATTTTTTTTGTCTCTTACAATACACGATACATACAGGAGAGAAGGAAAGGATTTGATGCACTGAAGCTCTTCATATTCCCTATCTTGGCTATTGGTCAGAGCATGGAACGTGCCTTAAAGAAACGACAACCAAGGCTTTGACTCAGGATGTGTTTTGAGATACAGAAACTTGGCCCCTTGTATCAATGCCACAGAGACCCGTTCATCATATTTTTATGGAAAAGTTGTATTAGCAGCATCTCCATCCCCTAAGTGGTTTCAATGCAGTTTCTCAACAGAAACCCTCTTTTTAAAGCCTCTCATATGTACGACACATCTTCTATGGTTGTTGTTGTTGTTGTTGTTGTTATTATACTTGTATGCCGCTCTACTCTACTCACCGAGGTGACTCAGAGCGGCTCACATAACATAGGCAATATATACAGTATCACAATCTCAAATATAAATACAGGTACAGCATAATATAAAAATATAGCAACAAATGCAGCACAGATAATGCAATCAATAAATTTTACATAAAAAGAGAGAAAACAATAAAACAATATAATAAAAGACATTATAAAAAATTCAGTACAGTCAAGACAGACAGCAGTCTTCAGCCAGCAGGCCAGTCCACACAGCTGCCCCTCATTCTCCCTGTCCGACTGGCCGGGAGAATTCTGTGATGTTCCAGGGGTGGTCGTGGAGGCAGCAGCAGCAGCAGCAGCAAGGTCTTTTATGGCTGGGCTGGCTAGTCCACAGCGCTGTCCCTCATTCTCCCTGTCTGACTGGCAGGGAGAATTCTGTGATGTTCTGGAGGTGGTTGTGATTATCAGGTGGTTCAAAACAGATAAAAGAAACAATCTCATATTACTTAGATTTGAAAGGTTTCTTTTTTGCATGGGTTTTCTGATGACCTACAAGATGTGAATTCTGAGCAAAACATTTTCCACACTCCTGGCATTTGTACAGTTTCTCTCTTGTGTGCACTCTCTTATGGTTCACAAGGTTCTCCTTCTTAGCAAAACATTTTTCACACTGCTCACATTTATATGGTTTCTCTCCTGTATGGACTCTCTTATGACACGTAAGTTGTGAACTGCCAGCAAAACACTTCCCACATTCCTGGCATTTGTATGGTTTTTCTCCTGTATGGATTCTTTGATGGCCCACAAGGTGTGCTTTCTGAGCAAAACATTTTCCACACTCCTGGCATTTGTATGGTTTCTCTCCTGTGTGGACTCTCTCATGATTCAGAAGCTGTGACTTCCGAGCAAAACATTTTCCACACTCCTGGCATGTGTGTAGTTTCTCTCCTGTGTGGACTCTCTTATGGTTCACAAGATATGAAATCTGAGCAAACCGTTTCCCACAGTCTTGGCATTTGTATGGTTGTTCTCCTGAATGGACTCTCTTATGTTTCACAAGTAACGAATGCTGAGCAAAACATTTCCCGCATTCCGGACATTTGTATGGCTTCTCTCCCGTGTGAACTCTTCTGTGAATCACAAGCACTGAGTTGTGAGCAAAGCATTTTCCACACTCTTGACATTTGTACGGTTTTTCTCCTGTTTGGACTCTCTGATGACTCACAAGCTGCGACCTCCAAGCAAAACATTTCCCACACTCCTGGCACTTATATGGTTTCTCTCCTGTATGCACTCTTTTGTGACTGAGAAGAGTTGAATTCTGAGCAAAACATTTCCCACAGTCCTGGCATTTGTATGGTTTCTCTCCTGTGTGGATTCTTCTGTGATTCACAAGCAGTAAAAGATGGGAAAATGATTTTGAACATACTTGACATTTGTATGGTTTCTCCCCAGCGCGGGCTTTTTCATATAACATAAGATTTGAATTCTGAGCATTCTCTTTCCCGTACTCTTGGGATTTACTCTTTTCTCCTGCATGGACTCTGTTATGAGACACAAGGTATGCACGTCGAGCAAAGCATTTTCCACATTCATGGCATTTGTATGGTTTCTCTCCACTGTGGACTTTTCTGTGATTCACAAGCAGTGAATGACGGCCAAAAGATTTCCCACACACTTTGCATTTCAAAGTTTTCACTTCTGAGAGGAAATTTTGATGGCTCTCAAAGTGTAACGTGCAATCTAGATTTTTCTCCCTCTGGTTATATGCTGTGAAAAGGGACAAAGGGGTGGGGTGGCCAAATTGAAAAGATATATATAAATAAGGATTTCTGAAGAAGTAGATTATACATTGGATAGCTTACGTGGAATGAAATTTGTTACTCTCTTAGGCACCACAAGTCTGTCCTTCAATTTTGATCACATCTACACAAACATTTAAGAAACCAAAGAGAAATTGCACATTTTCCTTCATGAGCCCCTAGTACCTATGGTACACTTGTATAAGGACCAAGTGAAAGCCTTTTTATTACATGTATTTCTCTGAGAACTGAATCGTTGAATCGTATTTCTCCTGCCTTGGATGTATTTTAATTTAAAATGCATCAAGATGGCTTTATCATTATTTTATATCTGACTCCTGTAGGAAGTGTTGAGTATATTAGAGCAACCCCAGCATACAATGGGTTACTAATGTAAATTCTATTCTTGATCAACCAAGAAGAAAAGTCTTCTATTTACCCGCCTCTCGGGTTACCTGACATGAATGTGGGACTGAACAAGAATCACCTCACATGATATGCTGATGTGTTGTGAATCGCCCTGGGTCCCTTCGGGGAGGAGGGCGATAAACAAATTTAAATAAATAAATAAATAATGTTAAAGCTGGTTGTTGTTCAGATCTCTTATCCTACTCCATTCTGCTATTCTGCTCTTGTCTCTCTACTGTCCTATTGTTGTTGCTATTTGCCTTACAATCAAAGCATGTTTTTTTAAGGAAACTGCTTTGATTGAACACATGGAAACTCACTGTAAAGAGACTTTTACAAGGCAAATCACAAGCTTATCTCTGAAGCAACTGTAAGTAAAGAAATATTTTTGTTATGTTTCTAAACATTGTGTGGCGCCAGGGTGCCCAAACTATAGCCGGTGGTGCCAAATCATCTGCCCATTCTACCCTCAGAAGTGGAAGAAAAATGCACCTGCATAAAATGCTGCCGTAAATGTACCTATGGCTGTCTTAAACGCATTTATGACAGTTGTGGGCACTTTTTACTCTGGCTTCTGGTGGGAGGAACCATGTAACTGGCCCACTGAACACTTGACCAGCCTGCAGAGAGTTTAATTGCTGGGCTAGAGTGGGGGGGCATAAGGCTTGGAGAACTAGCAAACTCAAACTAAATCTAAGTGTAAATCTGCCCCACTTTACTTGCTGCATAAAATACTTAACAGGAAGAAACTTGGCAATGGGAAAGAAGGTGGAGTGCAGTCTGCACAGGGGAGGCCACTATGACCCTTGACTTTTCATTGTAAATTTAATAGTCAATTGCTTAAAAGCCAGTCATATCCAACTTTAGGGTTCAGTGCTCATCTCTGTTTATAGCCAAAGAGCAAGCCCTGTCAGCATTTGTAAGACATTGCCATGGACATGTGGCAGGCATGCCTAGATACCAGAGTACACAAAACATGCTTTACCTTCCCACTGAAGTGGTCCCTATTTATTTACTTTCAATGTCTTGCTTCCGAACCACTAGGTTGGCAGGAGCTGGGACAGAGATGGGAGCTCACTCGGTCATGTAGTCAGCAGGAATTGAACTTTGACCTTCTAGTCAGCAAGTTCAGTGTCTTAAGCACTTTAGCCACTGCAGTAGAGCACAGTCTTAAAAGCCCTTGTCCTTGGTACTCAGCTTACAAAACCATCACACCCTCAGCCACTATCTCACCAATCAATGCTCTACAGTTAAGCTGTGATGAATGAAAAACAACCTTATTCCCAGTTACAGCTGCATCTCTCCAGAACCTTCTGGTGAAATCTGGGGACCTTCAGCTCATCAAGTGGTCAAGAATGGCTATTCTCATCATAATTCCACATGGGCCAAGTTGCCTGCAGTAATGGGAGGAGAAACTCATATCATCCAGAGAGCCACAGGTAGGGAGTCCAGCGTTATGGGTCCCACCATGACTAATGTGAGTTCAGAAACCACTTCAACATAAAATGTTATCATCATCATCATTATTGTTAGTAGTCATTCTAACACTGGTAAATGAAGATTAGCAACATCGGGGGAAAGAAGGAGCCTTACCGAGAAAGGATACCATTTGCCAGTTCTCCTCCATGACTTCCTTGTGTAGGGCCCTCTGGTCGGGATCCAGCAGTGCCCACTCCTCCTGGGTGAAGAACACGGACACCTCCTCAAAGGCCACTGGAGCCTAAATGGAAGAGAAAGCAGGGCTTCCTCACAGGATTTTGAAAAATAGTCTCCAAACCCCAAGAGAAATGTGGCTCCATTCTATAATCTTGGATTGGATTTTCATGAACGTCCTTCACCACTTTTCTATCAGAGGACAACTTCATGAAGATCTACTACTCACTTTCGCCACTTCCTCTCTCTCCAAAGAGAGGCCTATGGATCCTATTGAATGGGAAACCACAGGAGGAGATGGGATTGAGCTACTGGTGACCAGTCTGGGAGCTTTGAGCAGGCATCTAGGGAGCGTCCCTGACAAACAGAATGTTAAACTTGATGGGTCTTTGCTCTGATTGAACATCTCTCCTCTTATTCTCAGTTATCCAACAATAGTAGAGATCTACTCAAAACGAGGGTGAGAAGAATGGGAAATCACTTCAGATTGTCTTCATAGATACTTTAGGGGCTGTGGTGGCTCAGTGGTTAAGAAGCTTTCTTGTTAGATGGAAGGTTGGCAAGTTGGCAGTTCGAGACCCAGGTAACGCATGATGGTTTGAGCTCCTGTCTCTGTTCCATCTCCTGCCAACCTAACAGTTTGAAAGCAAGAAATTGCAAGTAAATAAACAGGGACGAATTTGGTGGGGAAAGATCTTGGGGACAAGAAAGGAGCCTCATTCAGGAGTCCCCTAAGTGGAGTTTCTCCAGCAAAAATCCTTTCATTCCAGAATATTTTCTGACAAATTATAGATACTTCAAGGAAACTTTGGTCGACTCACGGATCTTGGATCATTCTTCAAAAATAAGGAGAAAGAAAAGTCTGCACTTGAATAATAAAACTTTGAAAATGCTAGTGAGGGCTGCACTTGAAAACAAAACAAAAAGGAGGCAAGTATAATTATAGATAAACAAGGATCATGACTTAACCAGATGAAGGATAAAATTAGAGCTGTACAGGATTTTTATCAAGAATTATATACAGAAAAACCAAATGGAGGATTACATCAAAAATATAACACAAAATTACATGAAGAAGTTGAGGATAGCATGAAGAAATTAAAAGTAGGGAAGACCACAGAATGAGATGGAGTCAGACCGAAATTTTATCCCAAAGTTTTTGGTTGGTTTTATTTGTTAAGCGAGGCAACCATTCAGAGAAAATTCTGCTCTTTAAGCCAGTTACTATTTAAGTGAGGGGCTCTTTATGTGAGGTTTTACTGTATTTGCAAGGAATATAGCAGTCGTGGCTAGGAGGGCCTTTGCAAAACTTCATGTTATTCGCCAGTTACGCCTGCTCCTAGATCGGGACTCCTTGCTCATGATCACACACGCTTTGGTCACCTCCAGACTTGATTACTGTAATGCACTCTAAATGGGGCTGCCTTTGGTGACCATCCGGAGGCTTCAGCTGGTCCAGAATGCTGCTGCTTGGGTAGTGATGAGATGCGGGCATTATGCTTGCGCCTCACCGCTGCTCAGAGAGCTGCACTGGCTCCCCCTTTGCCTCCAGGTGCAATTCAAGGTGCTGGATATCACCTTTAAAGCCCTACATGGTAGTGGACCAGGATAGTTAAGAGAACGCATCACCCTGAAGACATCTGTCCGTCCCACCAGAGCAGACCAGAGAGGTTCTTTATTGTGCCATCGGCCAGAGAGGCGCACCACTCTGGCACCAGAAAGAGGGCCTATAGAACCTCCTACCAGTTGAGTTACGTATGCAGACAGAGCTGCTGTCCTTTAGGAAAGGAATGAAAACCTGGCTGGTGGGATGGATTTGAGGGACGGGTAGTATAACGACCCCAGCCCGTTGGTTAATCTGAGCCCCCTTGTCCTCAATTTCTTTACTGTAATTTTAGTTTAATCTTTTAATCTGTTTTAGCTAGTTAAAAACCTTTGACTTAATAACCTTTTAAATTGGTTTTAACTGTTATTGATGTTTCTGTTGTGAAATCGCCCCGAGTCACTTTGGTGACAAGAGTGATAAATAAGTGTGAATAATAAATAAATAAATACAGTAATACCTCAGATAACATTTACCTCGGATAATGCTAAAATTGCATAACGTTAAGTAATCTGGGGAGGAGAATTTATTTATTTATTTAGATTTATATCACTGCCCACTCGCCGTGGCGACTCAGGGCGGTTTACAATCAGGAGAAAAACAAAAACAAAACAACAATAACTCACACACAACACTAACAACTAAAATCCATTCCTCCTTCCGGCCAGAGGACGTTCATCTTTTCCTTCCCTGGGCAGATAAGGCCCAGGATTAGGAAGTGGGAGCTTCCATCTAAAAACCTTAAAACTTTTAAAAATTAAAATCTGAAAAATATTAAAAACAGATTAAAAACACACCAGATTTTACAACTACTAATTAAAAGTAGAAAAAGAGAGGGGCTCAGAACAACCAATGTGCTGGGGTCATTATACCTTTCACACCCCATATCTGTCCTGCCAGCCATATTTTTAGATTCTTCCTAAAGGGCAGCAACTCTGACTGGAGACGTAGCCCCGTAGGCAGGAGGTTCCATAGGGCCGGAGCAGATGCAGAGAAGGCCCTCCTTCTGGTGCCAGAGAGATGTGCCTCCCTGGCCGATGGAACAACTAGGGAGCCTCTCTGGTCCGCTCTGGTGGGACAGGCAGATGTTCTTGGGGTGAGGCGGTCTCTTAAGTATCCTAGCCCACTACCATGGCTCGAATAACATTAAGGTCCTATGGGATAGATCGGATAACACCAGCTAAAGCCTGTGACTTATCCGATCCATCCCATAGGATTTTAACATGCATCGGATAACACTAAAAATCGGATAACACCAAGACTTGTGGAACCAAGTCTTAGCGTTATCCGAGGTATTACTGTACTACTAAAAAAATTCATTCTTCAACTGATTATATCTAGAATCAAAAATTATATACAGTGGAACCCCAGATTATGGAATTAATCCATTCCAGGATGTTTTCTGTAAAGCAATTTTTTTGGTAACACGATGCACAATTTCCCATAGGAATCCATTTAAAATGTTTAAAAATTACAGAGGTTAGAAAAGAGCTTGGGGGGGGGGAGATAATTTTTCTGTGCAAAACTCTTTCTAAAGTGGTGAAAACACAGCCAAAAAATCCAAAGCGTATTTTATAAAGAGTTTGAAGGAGAAAAAACAAGGTTTTTTGGCTTTTTAGTGAGCTTTGAAGCTAATTTTCCCCCGAAGACATTTTCATCACATTTCCATCAACACCGTCTAGTGGCCAGCCCTGGTAATTGCAAGAAAAGTCCCCACTTAACAGCTGATGCGGGGGAGAGCGATTTCCAGCACTTTCTGGTTGAGTGAGAGCTTCTGCCAGAGCCAAAAAGCAACAAACATTTTTAACAACAGCGGAAATGCTCCAAATGCCCTCCCATTGCCCTGGGAAGCATTGGAATACCTAAAAAACTTTCTGTATTGTGAATTTTTGAAGAGTGAATTTAGGAAGAGTGCAAATTAAACTGTATAATCCAAGTTAAACTGCAAGATTAACTCCGCCAAGTGGAAGCCTAAAACAGACTTCTCAAGTCCTGGTTGTTTAATGCACTTTAGCAAGTTAAGTTTTAACACCCAGGTAAAGTGATAAACAGTGAGAGAACCAGGGCGGAGGGTCCTATTTTAGCAGGTACAGGGTCAGGTGGCTTAAACAGAACCTGAACTGTACCCTTAAAACAATTAAAATTAAAGATAGGTTTGATAAAGAAAAACAATTATATAGATATTTGAGATTAGTTTAATTAATATGTGTTAGTTAAAAATATAAGTATGAAGTCAAGAATTAAGTACAGTTGTACCTCGCTTAAAGAGCATAATGCGTTCCACAGGATTGCACTTTAAGCGAGTTTGCTCTTTAAGTGAAACACCATTGTAAATGACCAATTGGGGGGGGGGGGAATTGCGAACCCTAATTTATTTGTTAAGCGAGTTTTTTGGTTGGTTTTATTTGTTAAGCAAAGCAAGCATTCCGAGAAAATTCTGCTCTTTAAGCGAGTTACTCTTTAAGTGAGGTGCTCTTTATGAGAGGTTTGACTGTACAGTAATACCCCGGATAATGATTGCACCGGATAACGCTAAAACCGCATAACGACGACAAATTTGGGGGGAAGATATGCACTGGAGAACGTTTTTTCTAGCGTTATCCGATGCATCGTAATAAAGAAGTAAAGGAGGCCAAAGCTCCTCTCCCTGCCACTTCCCTCCTTCTTCCCCCCACCCCCACCAATGGGGTGCCGTACTGCAGAGAGAATCCAGCCCAGCCCTGGCCCTGCTTACCTTCAAGCCACCACAGCTGCTGCTCCCACCAGGTTCCCCAGGCAGCCCTTTGTACTGGAACTCATGGCTGGCCCAGGCAAGGGTAGCGTGCACGAGCCTCGCCCTTGTGGAGTCAGCCTAGCTGCTCTTTGCTCCAACTGAGCCAGGCTTGACCAGCCGATTGCAGAGCACAGAGCTATGCCTCATGGCAGGCAGAGGCAGCCAAGCACCGATGCAAGAGATCAGAAAATGGAGAGGAATGGTTGCCAAGGCAGCAAGAGATGCATGCATCGGATAAGGCTGAAAATTGCATAACATTAAGACTTGTGGAACCAAGTCTTAACGTTATCTGATGGATTTCTGTACTTATCGTTTTTGAAATAGGAGAAAGGGGAATTTTAATTGGAAGATGACAATGTCCCAGTGGTAGTGGGAGCATGGGTGTTGATGTATTATGTTTATTATTAATTCTGTGGTATTTTTTGGTAAATGTTTTTTGTGTGTATGTGTTTATTTTTATAATAAAATTAAAAAGAATAGAAAGAAAAGCCTTCCCCATTTGAGACAACAGGGATATGATGTGGACTGCTATTTTCCAGATGGAGCAGACCACGTTCTATCAGCCATATTTGGAAGTCTTGAACATGAGGAGTCTTTTATTAAAAAAGAACGGCCACCATAATTCAGGACGACAATAGTGGAATGCCCAGGGATTCAATGACACAATGTCTTTTAACCACCTCATCCATACCTGATCTTGTTCTGCTCCATTGCAAGGAACTCCAGAAGAAATATTTGTTGCTGGCATCCTGAGGGCTCCCTATGGGACAGACCAAGAGGGTGGGAATTTAGTCATAGGAGCTCATCTCAGAAGAAGACCAGAATCCTGAAAATCCCAGCTAAGAACTCAACCCTTGAACACAAGAGGAGTCACATCACAGGAAAAAAGCACTTAATGAAAAGGTTGCCCTCTCAGGAACCTACATGTACGATAAATCTCAAGGAGGAAGAAGACTGAGAAATACTCTATGGAAAAAAACACATGATTGTTATACCGCCCACCTAACTTGAATGGTTAATATTATTGTTTCAAAGCATTTAAAGCAGTGGTTCCCAACCTTATTTTTTGGCCATGCTCCATCTAAGCATCTCTAAAATCCTGATTCCCTCCCTGACCCAGGACACTATTCTCTGCTCTCTGTCCCAGTTCTCCTTCTTTGTTTTTGGAACTTCTGGTGATACCAGAAAAAAATCACCTGACAGCATCAACAAAAACTATCTATATGGACTTTTCACATCAACCCAGAAGGACTAGAAACTGAAGCAAGCAGCTAGTTCCAAACCCTGGGTATTATTACTAATTGACTTTGATTGGGCAACAGATTGGTACTACCTAGTGGGTAAAGTGTCCCCCCCCCCTCGATATAGGGCTCTGCATCTTTGTGTTGATGTTTTTTCCTGGCCAAACAAGAAATTCAGTTTCAAAATGAGGCAGTGGTGGAAGATATGGGTGTATCCTTGTTTGAGGAATGGGGGAATGGTAACCCACAGACAGCAAACTATGGCAGCCAGTTGTTGTTTTTCTGTAACTCTGAGGGGGGAAAGTCCAGTGGTGGGCTCAAAAAAAATTAATACCACACTGTGGGCGTGGTATGATGGGGGAAAGCACTGCATTGCACTTGAATTAAGACTACTTTATTTCAAAACTTGGATTCGTGAGGCCAGCCAGAATTTCTGCTACCAGTTATTATTATTATTATTATTATTATTATTATTATTATTTGAATTTATATGCCGCCCTACTTGGTCAAAACCAACTCAGGGCGGCTCACAACATACAATCAAATACAATATAGCAGTTCAGTAATAATACAATATAAAATACAGTGCAACAAGACAAAATAAAATAAATGTAACACAATATGATAAGGCTACAGTCCATAATCAATATTCAGTACCAAATGGACAATAAACAATATACTCACAATACAATCCATACCCAATCCATACCCAATACAAAAATGAAAAAATAAGTTATACACTAATCGATTAACAATACAAAATACTAAGAACAAGAGGAGCAAGTGGTCTAAAATCTAAAGCCGGGAAAGAGCAGCGCAGAGAGTCCCATAGAGGCAGCAGCAACGGCCTTTTTAAAACGCCACCAGCCCAGCACAGGTGTTTTCATCCTTCCCGGTGGGGACCAGGAAGGGCAGCGCAGAGAGTCCCATAGAGGCAGCAGCAACGGCCCTTTTAAAACGTCACCAGCCCAGCACAGGTGTTTTCATCCTTCCCGGTGGGGACCAGGAAGGGCAGCGCAGAGAGTCTCATAGAGGCAGCAGCAACGGCCCTTTTAAAGCACCACCAGCCCAGCACAGGTGTTTTCATCCTTCCCGGTGGGGACCAGGAAGGGCAGACCTGCTGATGCCCACCATTGGAAAAGTCATATTCTACAATCAACTTTTGAAACTTTTTATCAGTTCACATTAAATTAGTGTGAGCATGAAGAAGTGATATTTTTATCAGGAAAGCTCAGAGAGCATGCGTGTGTTCTAACAAACATATCACCCCTGTATTATGTGACAATCACTTGGTTCTCTTTGATAATTGTGAACATTTTAGGCCTGCTTCATCTAGAAGGCAGGAGGAAATTTAGGTTGTATCGGATAATATTTTAAACATCTACTCATTTCTTAAGTTTTGATTTTGCATGCCAGTTTTAATTTGTTTGGGATTGTATCCATTTAGAGGGCTCCAGTGAACAACGGAATCAAAGTTTGCTTTGCTTGGGAAATTTCTGGTTTGATTTCTTTTGAACATTATCACTCACTTCATGGAAAGTTGCTGTTCTGATTTCTACTTGTATGTGTTTCCCCCTTTTTGAACTAATAAAAGACATTTATAATTTATTTTTGTCCCTTTTTTTGTTGTTCAGTTGCACAGTCGATTCCGACCCTCTGCGACCCCATGGACCACTGTCCGCCAGGCACTCCTGTCCTCCACCATCCCCCTCAACTCGCTCAGCTCTGCACCCATTGTCTCTACAATACCATCTAGCCATCTCATCTTGGGCCGCCCCTTCTTCTTTTGCCCTTGACCCTTCCAAGCATCAAGGCCTTCTCAAGTGAATCCTCTCTTCTCATTTGATGTCCAAAGTTCCTTAGCTTCAACTTTATAACTACTTTAAGTAAGCTTTTCTAGTTATGGTACTTGTAAAAAGCCTAGTTTCTAATTGTGCTCTCGTTCCCAGTAGGGGTAAAAAGGGCCGCATTTTCGGATCGAAGTTTTCCAAATGGACGCTTTTGTGGACAGAATTACGGGTAGGAGGCGCAGTGGTTAAAAAATGCTGTACTGCAGCCAGAACATTGTAAGTTCGATCCCTACCAGAAACGCAAGGTTGACTCAGTCTTCCATCCTTTCGAGGTCGGTAAAAAAAGGACCCAGCATGTTGGAGGGCAAAAACGCTAATTAACTTGTGAGCCGCCCATAGACTAAAGCAGACTGTGCGCATTGGGTAGATGTACTGTGCAAGTGTAATTTTTTTTCCCTGCGTTGTTTTGCTTCTTCCCCCAAAGTTTCCTGCACTGTCACAGCCTCTTTCAAGAGTTGGGGCTCCCCTTCGCTCAGCTGGGGTGGGGTGGGGGACTTTTCTTCCCCCTCCTCTCTCCTCCAATTAACCTCATCCCCACCCTCTCAGGCAGCCTTGCTGGGACGGACTCACCTTCACTCCCAGGCGCAAACCCCAGAAAAAGGAGAAGCAGGAGGCGGAACCTTCCTCAACATCCCAAGCGCTACTTTCCTCCGGAGGAAGGAAAAGGGAACAGGACAAGAAGAGACTCTTTTTGCAAATGGACTGTTTCCTACTAGGGCGAACACATCTTTCTGCTCTAGAAATCCGAACTCTATGTATTTAACCCTTAGTTGACAGGGAAGTGCACAGAACACGGGGCAGGGAAACATTCTGTTTCAAATGTTTGGAGTGGTAGCCGTGTTTAGTACGTGCATGCGTGTTGTTGTTCAGTCGCACAGTCGATTCCGACACTTTGCGACCCCATGGACCACTGTCAGCCAGTCACTTCTGTCCTCCACCATCCTCAACTCTCTCAGTTTTGTGCCCATCATTGTGTCTACAATACCATCTAGCCATTTCATTTTTGGTCGCCCCCTTCTTCTTTTGCCCTCCACCCTTCCCAGCATCAAGGCTTTCTCAAGTGAATCCTCTCTTCTCTTCTGATGTCAGTCAAAAGTACTTTAGCTTCATCTTTACTATTTCACCTTCTAAGGAGCAGTCAGGGTTAATTTCTTCTAAGAATGATTGACCTATTTGTTCTCCTCGCTGTCCAGGGGACTCGCCTCTAACACCACATATCAAAGGGATCTATTCTTCTGCACTCAGCTTTCCTAATGGTCCAGCTCTCACAACATTGCCACAGGGAATACCATTGCTTTGACTATACGAATTTTTGTTTGCAATGTGATGTCTCTACTTTTCACTATGCTCCCCAGGTTTCTCATCGCTTGCTTCCCAAGAATCAGTCGCCTTTTTATTTCATGGCTGCAATCACCATCTGCAGTGAGCTTAGATCCTAAGAAAGTAAAATCTCTCACTGCTTCTACTTCTTCCCCATCTATTTTCCAGGGACTGAGAGGGCCTGTTGCCATGATCTTGGTTTTCTTTATATTGAGTCTCAAGCCAGCTTTTGCACTTTCTTCTTTCAACCTAATCAGGAGCTTCTTTAGGTCTTCCTCACTTTCTGCCATGAGGGTGGTATCATCTGCATATCTCAAATTGTTGATGTTTTTCCCAGCAATTTTGATCCCAATTTGGGATTCCTCCATCCCTGCATTGCACATTATGTGCTCTGTGTATAAGTATCTGAGATTAAATAAAACAGAACATTAAAAAAATGCACTTTTTTTCGTCTTTAAGGTACTACAACATACTGTATTTTGTATTTCTTTGCTGTTCTGAGTGGCTAAGATGCCGGCTGGGAGGCGCAAGGTCAACAGTTCGATTCCTGAGTACTGCAGGATGGAATGAGCTCCTGTCTCTGTCCCAGCTCCTGCCAACCTAGCAGTTCGAAAGCAATAAATTGCAAGTAGATAAATAGGGACCACTTTGGTGAGAAGGTAAACAGCGTTCCGTGCGCTCCAGTGCCTAGTCATGCCTGCCACATGACCACAGAAACATCTGCAGAAGCAGTGTTATATCTTCAGCTTTGAAACAGAGATGAGCACTGAACCCTAGAGTCGGATACGACTAGCTTTTGAGCAAGGGAAACCTTTAACTTTATTTACTCTCAGATAATATTTTTGCACTGAATCGAATTTTGGCTTCTTGGGGGCTGGGATCTAGTGTGGGTGGGGGAGATCTAGAACTCCCTTCTCTAGAAATGTCTCCTCTCCCATCTCTTCCTGTCCTCTGTTTTCCCCAGCTCCATTCAGCCAGTTCAACCCATGTCTATTACCTCTTTAGAAAAACCTTCAGGGAATTGCTATCACACGATCTTAGAGAAAGTATGTTTTCTGGAGATTTAATAATGAAAGACAAGCAATACTGAGAATCAACCCTGTATCCCCTCACTAGAGAATTCAATCAAAATGTCATTAGGCATCCTTTGAAAAGATCATATTTGGGCCAAAGTAAGGTTAAGGTCACACTTGCTTAAAAACCAGTTGTATCCAGTGGTTGGCATGCAGCATGGGCCAGTTCGGACCGGTTTGGCAAAACCAGTAGTAACAATTCCAGGTGGTCTCTGGGGTATGTGTGTTAGTAACTTTCCCAGGGAGACCACCTGTGATGGTTACATTTTTTTAGGCGACCATTTCGATCGCCTCACCGGCTGCCCGACACTGCAGCCCAAAATGGCTGCTGTGTCAGTGCGCATACGTTAAAATCAATTGATGCATGCACGCCTCCAGCACTCAGTGCACATGCATCAACTGATATTTTAACACATGCACACCGATACAGCAGCCATTCTGGGCTGCAGTGTTGGGCGGGCAGGCAGGCAGCTGTTGAGGCCCTCAGGGTCCTCTTCGGAAGTAGGGTGGCGGCGGCAGCCCTTGCTCAAGTCATCCCATGCTGCCGTGCCATCAACACTCGCCGCTGACACTCGTCACCGCGCCAGGCTGCGGCACACCGCTGGGCTAGGCCAGGCCAGGCCACCAGGCCAGACTGCACCGCCGGGCCACCAGTATTGCCACCTGCTCCCCAGGGTGACTCGGGTTTAGGGGTGGTGGTGGAATGTGTAATGTGTATGTATGTGTTTTTATGTCTATTTAATGTGTATTTTAATGTTTTTATGTCTATTTACTGTTTACAGTATTTTATGTGTATTTTATATGGTATTATGTCTATTTAATTTATATTTTTATGTTTTTTTTAACTTTATTTTTTATATAGGTATTTAAAAAAAATAAACATACAAAGAAAAATTATAAAGAACATACAAAAATAGAAAACATACAAGAATGACAAAATTATAAAGAAATTCAATCATTAAAAAGGAAACACTTTTTCCACATTTAAGTCAATATAAGTACCTCACATAAACCAAATACAGACATCCATAATGTAAAAAAAACCCATCTCTATTAAACATATAAAGAGAATTATATAGTTCTTTCTTAACTCAAATTAACCAATTCTCTAATACATTTGGTTTCCTTCACTATTCTAATTCACCCTTTAATGACACCCCTGTGATATTTACAATGTCCAAGGGCTTGTAAAAAACTCATAGTTTCCAAAAAACATTTTGTTCCGGTACAGGAGTAACCCCTTTTTTCTTAACTGTCACATATTCCACGAAAGGTTTCCAGACTCTCCAAAAATTATTAACTTTAACTCTACCTTTTTTTACATTTAATTCACAGGTAAGTTTATCATTGAGTGCCAGCTCCCACATTTCTTTATACCAATCTTGAATTTTTATCGAAACCTCATTTTTCCAATTTTTCGCTATGCAGAGTCTAGCCGCTGACAACATCACTGACATCAATTCTTTGTTATCATTACTTATATTGAACTTGTCGACCTCTGTTAGCAACACTGTATCAGGACCCCATATGAGCTGCTTATCTAATATATTGTTTACTTCATTTTTCACATTTCCCCAAAAAATTTTCAAACATTTACAATTCCACCACGTGTATGTATGTTCCCATCTCATGTTTGCATCGCCAACACTTGTCGCTGATCCTGTTGTCCATACGGTGCAGCCCAACTGGGGTCCTATACCACCACCAAATTAACTTATAATTGTGTTCCTTCATTCTCACAGACATAGTTCTCATAACCCTTCTTTTCCATTTTCTCTTCCAATTTTCTGCTAAAATTGTCTCATTTAATTCATATTCCCATTTATTTCTCAAGACATCCTGTATATTTCCACTTTCATTCAAAATTTTATAAATCTTACTTACTATCCCTTTGATTCCTATGTCCCCCCTCCTTAATTTGGTCAACAATGTTTCAAATGAAGTTAATTCTCTTTTTAAACTGTTATCTAACAAATATCTCTTATTCCAATTATTTAATTGGAGAGTCTTAAACCAATCTAAATGCATACACAAAAATAACTCTCTTCTTCTTTCGTTATCCTTGCAAATGTTGATCCAATCTTTCAGCAAGAGAGCCTCCTTTTCTACCAATATATTCCTAATCCTATCATCAATTTGTATTGGAAAAGTATTCATATCATCTATCTCTAAAACAGGCGAGGTACCTGGGACAAGCTCCTTTTTCATTCTATTCCATTCTTCTATTGTTACTTTTGTCAACTTGCATCGATAATCACCTCCAGACTTGACTACTGTAATGCGCTCTACATGGGGCTGCCCTTGGTGACCATTCGGAGACTGCAGCTGGTCCAAAATGCGGCAGCCCGGGTAGTGATGGGGCGCGGGCGTTATGCTCGGGCCTCTCCACTGCTTAGGGAGCTGCATTGGTTGCCAGTTTGTCTCCGGGTGCAATTCAAGGTGCTGGTCATTACCTTTAAAGCCCTATATGGTAGTGGGCCAGGATACCTAAGAGACCGCGTCACCCTAAGAACATCTGTCCGTCCCACCAGGGCGGATCGGAGGGGCTCTCTTGTTGTACCATCGGCTAGGGAGGCTCACCTCGCTAGCACCAGGAAGAGGGCCTTCTCCGTGTTCGCCCCGGCCCTCTGGAACCTCCTCCCAACTGAGCTGCGCATGCAGACAGAGCTCCTGTCCTTCCGGAAGAGCTTAAAGACCTGGCTGGCAGGACATGTGTGGGGTTCCAGGGATGTGGGATCCCATGTGGGGTGGTTAGTCTAAGGATTTTACCCTTCTGACGACACCCCCAGATACTGTTTTAGTCTATGAATTTTTAAATTTTTTATTGATGTGTTTTAACTTGGGTTGTAAGCCGCCCAGAGTCGGGCTTGCCCGATTGGGGCGGGTTAGCAAGTGTGAAATATAAATAAATAAATAAATAATTCTGTTTATAGTTTTCCTTTCTTTCACTTAAAAATATTGACATCAAATTTCTGAGACTCCTCTCTCTCAATTTTTTCCCATATTACTTCTTCCCTATTTAATATTCTAATAGCATTTCTTACCTGGAAGGCTCTATAATAATTACGAATATTGGGTATCCCTAAGCCCCCCTCTTTTTGAGATGCATACCACAATTTTTTGCCAATCCTAGCACCCTGTTTTCCATTACAAAATTTATTTATTATATTTTGATATTCCTTTAATTCTTTATCAGTAAGTTTAATCGGTAATGCATAAAATAAAAAATTTAATTTGGGTAACAACATCATCTTGCTTAGTGCAACCCGTCCAAACCATGATAGATTTAACTTATTATACCGAATTATTTTTTGTTCAATTTCCTTCCTCTGTTTACCATAATTTAACCCTTTAAGCTCCCCAAACTTATTTGAAATTATTATCCCCAAATATTTAATTTTAATTCCAATCTGGATCTTATACTTTTCTTTTATTCTTTTCTCTTCTTCCTTGGTCCCATTACATAATATCATTTCAGTCTTATCCCAGTTAACTCTCAAGCCTGTTATATCCTCAAAATTACTTAGATGTTTATGTATGTTTTCCAATGTCTTTGTTGGATGTTTTGCAATAATTAGCGTGTCGTCTGCGTACAAATTTATTTTATTACCCTTTATTCCTATTATGTCCTTGTCCTGACGTATCAAATTCGCTAAAAACTCCATAGCCAGTATAAACAATGTTGGGGACAGTGGACAACCCTGCCTTGTACCTGCCTCTAAATTTATATTTCCTGAATATTCACCGTTGACTTTGACCTGAGCTGTTCCAGATTGATATAACTTTTTAATTACTCCCTGAAATTTAACCCCAAATCCATATAATTTAATCATCTCTTGTATTGTTAACCATTGTAAAGAGCCAAAGGCTTTGAAAATATCCAGAGACAGGAATCCTACTTTCTCTTTCTTTTGTTCAGATAAGTCCATCAAATCTATTACTCTTCTCGTTAAATCTGACATATATCTGTTTTTAACAAACCCTGCCTGATCTTCCTTTATATAATCGGATATGAAACTATTTAATCTATTTGACATAATTGATGTGAAAATTTTTGCGTCCTGATTTATTAGTGAAATCGGTCTATACGATTCCACCTTTTCTAGATCTTTGCCTGGCTTCGGAATTAATGTAATTATCGATCTATTCCATGAATCTGGAGTTGCTTCACCTTCTAATATTTTATTAAATAACTTGCTCAACCTCGGAACAATCCAATTTCTAAAATCCTTATAAAACTCGGCCGATAATCCATCTTCCCCTGGGGCTTTCTCTGCTTTTAATCTCTTTATTGTTTGCTCAATTTCTTTTTCTGTAATCTTTTCCTCCATTATATTTCTGTGTTCTGCTGTTATTTGTGACAATTTTTGATTTTCAAAACACTCCCTGAGTTTATCCAAGTTTATTCCCTTTTTTGAGTACAGTTCATTATAAAAATCTTCTATTATCTTCATTTTATCAATTTTTTTATTACATCTCTTTCCATTTTTATCGATCAATACCCCAATCTGACTTTTAATTTTCTTCTCTCTTGCTGCTTTTGCTAACAATTTGGAGTTTCTATTACTGTACTCAAAATATTCTCTTTTTAAATAAATCATATCCCTTTTAACCCTTTCCATGTCTTTCCCGTCCAATTCCTTCTTAATTTTTTTTATGTCCTCAAAAATTCTCTTGCTCTTAGTTCTTGCTTGTTCCAGGTAGAGCTGTTTTAATTTTGCTTCTAACTCCTGATATCTATTTTTATTCTGCTTATTTTTTGCACTCTTTAGTTTTATAGATTCCCCTCTAAATATCGCTTTCATTGTGTCCCATACCGTGCTATAGCTGACCTCACCATTATCATTCCAATTCCAGTATTCTTCCCATTTCTCCATTATATTTTTCCTACTAGCATCTTCCCTAAATAGATTTGTATCATATCTCCAATTATATACCTTCCCCTCCCTACAGTCCAATTTTATCTCCATCAATATTTTTGCATGATCTGACTCGTTAAATGTTCTTATTTTAATATCTTCAATGTTTCTAATTAACTCTTTTGTAACAAAAATGTAGTCAATTCTGGATTGCATATTATGTGCCTGGGAGCAAAAAGTATATTCCCTTTCATTCCCCTTGATCTCTCTCCATGTATCTTTTACCCCCAGTACCTTAATCCAATCATCCAGTATATATTTTTTACATTTTTTCTGACTACCTGTGCTGTCTATTGCTGACCTTATTAAATTAAAGTCCCCTGCTATTATCATATTTTTTGTTCCTTCTCTCTCTAGAATTTTCCCCATCTTATTTAAAAATTCTTTCTGATTATCATTTGGTGCATATATATTGACCAATGTAATTTCTTCCTCATCTATATTTCCTTTAATTATAAGATATCTACCTTCTGGGTCAGCCATGCTTTGTGTCATATTAAACCCTGTCTTTTCTGATATTAGTGTTGCAACTCCTCTTGCTTTTGATGAGCCATAGGCCTTCTCATATATTTGCATGCCTCTCAGGACCATTCTATTTGATTCAGCAGACTTTTGGTGGGTCTCTTGCAGAAAGATAACATCTGCTTTTTCTCTATTAATAGCTATTTGTAATCTTTTCCTCTTTAATACTGTGCCTGTACCCTTCACATTCCATGTTAATACTTTTAAGTTCTTAACCATCAATTTTTATTAATTTCCTTGGTTTTTTACAATGCGCCCTGGATGTGTACCATCTATCCCCTGTGTTACAAAAACTATAAAAACTAAATATTAAACAAGAATAACCTAAAAATATATAAAAACTAACCTGTAGAACATAATAAAAATACAAAAAGAAAAACTTACCTATGCTTCTGCAGTCTTTTACCCTCCCCGCTTCTTTTCCAAGAATATCGCCTCCGTTTACCAAAGAGTGGAGGGGGGGTCAGTGTAAGATGCCATTGCTTTTTCTAAGGCCCCCCTCCTCCCTCCGCCTATATTTCTTTATTTATTAACATTCTCACTCTATAATTTCAAGACTCGGTTCTGACGTATCCAACCCTCCCACCGCTCCCCTCTCCTCCCCCTCCATTCTCAAGACCGATACCGCTTCCCCAGACATATGCAAATCCGTTCTTAACTCAATCCATTCACTTGATGCCACCTTAATCAATCCAATGTGTGTTAAATAATCCAGAACATCCGTCTTGGAGTCAATAATATGCATTTTTTTGTCATAAAAAAAAGCTAGTTGTTGTGGGAACCTCCAGTTATATTTAATACCCTTGGCAGTCAGTAATCTTGTAACCGGTTTCATCCTGTACTTCCATTTTCTTTCTTCCGGGGCAATATCGTTGTAGATTTCCACATCGTCATTTTCTATTTTTAGAACGCCAGAACCGGCTTGTTTAATGTAAGCCATTACTTTAAGCTTATCCGCCCAATTTGCAAATTTGACCAAAACATTTCTAGATACATTCTTACCCCTTCTCCCCCCAATTCTGAAAACTCCACCCAAATCCTCTGGAACAAAATCTTTCCCCATTTGTAACGAATTAAGCCAATCCACTATCCTTTCTTTAAGCCTGTCTGGCGTTCGTTCAGTCAATTTTCTGATCACAATATTCTGTTTTCTCTGCCCCTCTTCCACCAAAAGTATCCTTTTCTCTTGTGCTGTCACTCTTAATGCAGTATGGTGTTCATGGAGGTAAAGTTCATTAACTGTTATCGTCACTTTTTTAACATCTTCTTGAATCGTATCTGTAATCATCTTAATCTTTTTTGTATTTTCCATAACTTCTTTCTGTAAATCGGAGAGGGATCTCGCCAGACTCTCATGTTGAAGTCTGGCAATCTCTCTATCCTTCTTCATTTCTTCATTGTTGTTTTTTATCTGTGATGACATCTGTTGTAACATTTTAAACATTCTGTCCATATCAGATGATTCGGAACTGGGCACATCTCCTGCATCTGGGGTCTCCAATATCGGTGATGGGGTGTGTCTCTCCTTTTCCTTCTGGTCCTTCTGCTCTCTTTTATCCTTCCTAGTTTTAGGCTTAACCACTTCCTCCTCCTCTCTCCCCCTCCCCCCTCCATTATAATTTTAGTGTATTTCAATAATCAAGCAATAAATCAAAAATCCAATTTCCGATAGACAACTTGTGTAATTCCTAATTTGACATCAATTATTTTCTTGGTCTTCAATCAAATTAATTTAGGTAAAATCAATTAACCAAGCAATCAATCAAATCTTACAATCACTAAAGTCAATATCTAAGGACAATTTTCGTTTTTAATCTGTTTCCAAATAAATTTCCAATTTATTATTCCAATTTAAGATTTACTAGTTTGATTGATTACTTAATAAACCCAATTTTTTAAATATATTTTTATGTATTTATGTGTTTATTGGTTATATAGTGGACTATTGTCTTATATTTCCCTTGCCCTCTTGATTCAGTCAGTGCCCTCTAAATAAAATAATTTACAATAGTATAAGAAAAAAAATAATATAAGAGAGAAGAAAAAAAATTAATACCTTCTATTTGAAATAATTTACAATGCTTTCCACAGTTAGAGGGAAGGGAAGGGGAGGGGAGGGAGAAAGAGCAAGGAACAATAATAACAAAAGGAGAAAATTATAGATCGTGACCCAGGAGAAAACAGGGAAAGACACCAGCGTAAAAGAAAAAAAAGAAAGAAAAAAGGAGGGGGGAGAGGGGAGGGAGAGGGGGGGAAGGAATCAGATTCACAAGCTACGGAGCTTCTAACAATAAATAGGGACAACAAAACTTGACAATAACACTTCAAGAGCTCTTCGATCTAGACCATGAAATAATAAACAGAAGAGAGAAACCGAACAATACAAACAATCAACTAACTAGACTAACAAACATATAACAAATAACAGAAAATAAAATGGCGCTTCTCTTTCGTTTCTCAGTCCGAGCTTGCTAAGTTTCGTTTTAGTCTGAATAAGTTTCGTTTTATTCCGCCATTTTCAGTGCCTTTCTTAAATGTATATGATTGTATCTTAATAATATAAAAATAAGTAAAAAGGAGAGTACTATTTGCCAAAACGCGTGATTCCAAATTTCCAAGTGTTTCTTAGTATTGCATGTCTACCAAACCGTTCTCATTAAAGTTCTCTATTTCCGTTCTCTATTTCCATTCTCCGTAATTCCTCGTCCTTGTCCTCGTCCTCCTCTCCCTTTATTCAATCTCCGTTCTTTTATTTTCCCTCCTTAGCAAGCAATCTTAACTCCTTTATAGCGCCAGTCCAAAAAGGAGGAAGGGGAAAAAAAAGCGGTTCTCTCTTCACTCCCCTCCCTTCGAACAGTGTGTCCCTTTTATAAAAAAATATAGAAGAGTCCTCCGTGCGCGCGTGACTCGCGGCACCCCGTCTGCCCCCCTCGGGATCCCTCCTTTCTCTCTCTCACCCAGTGAAGCAATCCAGGATCTCGATCTCGATCTGGGGCAGGCTCCGGTACCGCAACTCGTCGCTCACTCTCCGACAGTCTTCGTAAGTCCTCAAAACAGTCTTTTTACTTTCAGCGTCGGTGCTCGGCCGGCTCTACAACAGCGGCAATGGCCGGGAGTCTCTTACGAGGCTCGCGTCCCCACTGCCGATCGGAGCTCGCGCCTCCGCGCCTCCGCGCCTCTCCTTTACCGAAAAAATCCTCTCCCACGGACTTTCAGATCTCAGCTCCCTTCTTCTAGTTAGTTTCTTTCAAAAATCTGTTAAAGTTCATTTAAAATCGCATTGGTAACCCATTGAATGGCGGAGCAGAGGGAAAGCGATGTTCACACTACGCCATCTTAACCACGCCCCCCATTTTTATGTGTTTTTAATTTGTATTTCTATATGTACTGTAGTTTTATGTATGTTTTTATCTTTGGCTCCGCCCACATCATTGGTTCCACCCATTATGTCATGACATTGGCTCCACCCATGACATCAGCCTTGTGCAGTGTGGTAGTAAAAACTTTGGCTGCCCATTACTGGTCATATCCAACAATAGGATTTGGTGCTCATCTCCATTTATAGCCAAAAAAGCCAGTGCTGTCTGCCTCTACAGATGTTTCCATGGACATATGGCAGGCATGACCAGACACCAAGTGTACACAACACTGTTTACCTTCCCACTGAAATGGTACATATATTTCTACATGCAATTTCTTGCTTTCAAGATGCTAGGTTGGTAGGATCTGGAACAGAGACAGAAGATTGTCCTGTGACCAATAAAATGCAGTGGCGTTCCATTTGCCTTCCACATTGCAGCATGACACCTGTGCCACTGATCCAGTTCCACGAGTCATTTTCTGGTCCTGAGCCCATTTGGCACACCAAATCCTCATCAGCCCAAGGCCAGGATTGATGAAGCTGGTGCCCTCCATCATGATGGATTCTAGTGGGATTTAATCCACTTGGTGACCATCCCCTTTCCTGTGGACTTTGGCACCCAAGACCATTAGTCCTCAGGGTTCTCAGGTTAGTTAACCACTGCCTGCCTGACACTCAGCATTTAGTCGCTGCCAGTATGTGCTCCTCTATTACCATAGCATGATAACCTGGTTAGACTTAACAGAAAGAGCTGGAGAGTAGAAAACATGTACTGTATTCAAATATGCAGCTGGAAGATCTTCAGAGTGGCTGGTAGCACATATTTCATTTCCCAGTCCTAAAGTAAGAGTTTCTTTACCAGAAGAACAGGATCCAAATGGATTGTTCAAGTTCCCAGCTCATATGAGTAAAATTTAAGAAAATGTTAGCATTAACCAGAATCAAATCCCCCCCCGCAAAAAAAAAAACCTGAATCTGTCAGAAGCCACCAAAGGGAGCCTTCTAAATATCTCAAGGTGGCATTCATCCACTGTACATCATCCAGAGGGAACTAGGCAGTGATTTCCAAAAAAGATATATTGGTGTCTAATATAATACGAATATAATTTGTTTTTGAAAAATCATTTTTAATCTTAACCTTGCATCTTGATGCAAACATCATTTCCTACTGATTATAAGGGAAAGGTTTATGGTGGGGAGAATTCAATTGGTGAGGGTGGCAAATTTCACCTCAGCATTGCTACTAATTACATAGTTCATGCTTGGATCTCTTCCTGTACACCCATATATGTTTTTGCTGTTAATTTCTTATTCCCCTGAAGTCTAAACATTTCAGATTTCTTGTACTGAAGTTAACTATTAATCAACTAATTTTGTGGGGTACACAGAAAGGGCCTCCTTAAAGAGGATGGTATTTTTTGATGGCTTGATGCTAGGAAAGGTCAAGGGCAAAAGAAGGGGGTGGCAGAAAATGAGATGGCTAGATGGCATTGCTGACGCAGAAAGCTGGGCGGGCTGAGGATGGTGGAGGAATCGACTGTGTGACTGAACAACAAATTTCTGAACCACAATCGGGTGTACCCTGGTAGTGGCTTACTTGTGTTGCTGGCTAATCTTTCTCACACTAGGTCAAGCAAATAGAACTGCAGAATGAACTCACCAAAAGGTATCTTAATTTTGGCAGTTTCACATCTGGCCTAGACACAAAAGAATAATCATACTATTGTGCAGTTAAAAATTCTCTACAGATCCAGGAAACTGACTGAACGCACTAATGCCAAAGCATTCAAACCAAAGGGTAAATATTCCTGTTCTGAAGTAATTTTACACACCAGTCCAGGGGTTCTCCGCCTATGCCCCATGGGGAGGACCCAGCCTGCAGCACTATTTCATGTGGCACTTGTTGCTGCCGCTGGAAGCAGACAAATTTACAACAGCAATAAATGCATTTATGGCTGTTGTAAATGTTTACAACAGTCGGTGTGTTTTATGGCAGTATTTATGGTGGGTAAGAAACAACAGTCTGGCCTGCTCAGCTGAGGGGGCAAGGTCCAACCCGCAGCTTTAAAAGGTTGAGAACCTCTGCACTAGTCATTTGAAAAATCTTACTGAGTTTGCAGTCACTTCCTTTCTGCTCCCACCGTAATTCTAACGGAGTGGGAGGTTAGGAACGAGGTTAAGGCTAAGTGGGCTATTCTTGTACTTCTTGAATCTGCTGAGAATTTCACACTCTTCCAAGAATGGAGCCAACCTTCTGATAATCATTTATTACATCCACTAGGCTACAGGCTTCACCAAATCCTGACATAGGGTATTTTAACCCAAATATCTTACACTAGAGGTGCCCAAACTATGGCCCGGGGGCCAGATGCAGCACCCAACACAATTAATTCAGCCCACAAAGCCCTCGTCGTTCCTGGAAGCGGAAGTAAAACACGCCCATACAGAACATTTTACTTCCGTTTCCAGGAGTGATGAAGACTTCGTAGGCTGTGTCGGGCCGCATCTGGCCCATGGGCCATAGTGACCAGCTCCCTGAAACACATGACTGGCCCGTGGTCCAAAAGGTTTGGGCACCCCTGTTTTACACTGTCAGGGTCATAACAAGGCACCAATTGCAAAACATCTTTTATTGATTAGAACATCCCAAATGCTTCTCGTGCTACAAAAGTAAAACTATACATGGAAGAGGAAAAGAAACAAAAGTCTTGGTGCAATCATATTCCTTCTATGCACCATATTGGGCTAGGTCCAGAGTCACATTCCCCTTGTTTCTATGGTTTGTCTACTATGCTGACTCTCTGGTAGTTCACAACATTTGGAATCTGACTCAAAGCAAAATATTTTACAGTGAAGCATCTTAAACTACAGTTCACCTTACAGTGAATGTGAAGGGTTTCCCCGTGCATGGAACCTCAGAGGGCATGAATGCAGTGATGGGATGTCACCGGTTCCAGACGGATCTCTGGAACCGGTAAGACCAATCCCGGAGGGTTCTCCGTGAGGGGAAGTCCACTTTTGGGGCGTCCGGTTCCGGACGCCTGACCGAAAGAAAAAAAAAATTAAAATCGGAGCGAAAATGGCTCTAATTGACTGCGCATGCGCAGAAACTCAATCTGACGCATTGCACATGCGTCAGATTGAGTTTCTGCGCATGCGCAGTCAATTAGAGCCATTTTCGCTCCGATTTTCAAAACATTTAGAACTTTCAGGGCAGCGGCGGCGGCAGCAGCCCTCTGAGGGGGGCGCCTCCCCGCGGCACGTTGAGGGCTGCCTCGGCCGTCCGCTGCTGACAAGCCCCATGCCCTGGGGACGCCCGGCGGGGTACACCGCTGCCGCCGCCTCCGCCGGGCGCCTGTGGGCCGGGTGCCTGCACCCGCCGTCCACAGCCGCCGCCCGCCGCCGCCGGAGCTGCCGCTGCCTGAATCCCTGTGGACTCCTTCTTGGGTCGGTCCCTTTTGAGCTCGGCTGCCGCGCGCTGCGGAGGAGGAAGCTGTAGGCGGCGGCGGTGCGGCATGGGGACGGCCCAGGGAGGCGCGGCAGCCGCGGCTGCCCGTCGCCCCTCGCCATGGCCGGAGCCGGGCTAAAAAGGTACCGGCCCAAGGAGGACGCCACAGGGGTGCAGGCAGCTCCGGCGGCGGCGGCGGCTGTGGACAGCAATCGGGGTGCCGGGTCCCAAGAAAGGTAAGCGAGGGGTTTTTATTTGGGGTGGGTGGGTAATTTATTTGTGTTTTGGGTGGGTGGTTGTTTTTATTTTATTTATTTATTTGTGTCTGGGTGGGTGGGCTGAGAGGGAGGGGTGTGTGTGTATGTTTATTTTTATTTTTTATTTATTTTTATTTTGGCCCCGCCCACAACGTCATGACGTCATGACGTCGGCCGTGACGTCATGACGTCATGCCATTGGCCACGCCCATGACGTCCGTGACGTCATGGCGTGGTAGTAGAATTTTTGTCATCCCATCACTGCATGAATGGGTGGATTCTAAGCATTACATTTCCGACACTGCTGGCATTAATATGGTTTCTCTCCAGCATGGACTTTCTTATGTCTCACAAAATGGGAATTCCGAGCAAACAATTTCCCACATTACTGGCATCTGTTTGGGTTCTCTCCTATGTGAACTCTCTTATGACACACAGGACCTGAATTGTGAGCAAAACATTTCCATCATTGACAGCATTTGTATGGTTTCGCTCTTGTGTGACCTCTCTTGTGACTCAAGATTTTACTGCCAAACAAAATCTTGCCACCCATCCACTGCTTTGTCGTGGGACAGTTTCTCCATTGTGTGAATTCTCATATAAAATGCAAGATACGATAAGTGAAGAGAATATTCCCCAGTCTCCATGCATTTATCTGGTTTAGCTACTGTGTGGATTCTCTTATGACTCACAAGACCTGAATTGTGAGCAAAAGATTTCCCATGTGTGGTATTTGTATGGTTTGTCTCCTGTGTGGACTCTATAATGAGATTCAAGATTGAAATTATGAGCAAAAGATTTCCCACACTCTACACATTTGTATGGCTTTTCTCCAGTGTGGACTGTCTTATGACGCAGAAGGACTGAATTCTGAGCAAAACATTTTCCACATTCCTGACATTTGTATGGTTTCTCTCCTGTATGGATTCTTTGATGGACCACAAAGTATGAATTCTCAAAAAAAGATTTCCCACACTCATGGCACTTGTATGGTTTCTCTCCTGTGTGGAGTCTCTTATGGCGTGTGAACTGGGAACACCAAACAAAACATTTCCCACACTCCTGGCATCTGTACCGTTTCTCTCCTGTGTGGACTCTCTCATGAGTGACAAGCTGGGACTTCCAAGTGAAACATTTCTCACACTGCTCACATTTATATGATTTCTCTCCTGTATGGACTTTCTTATGACACATAAGTTGTGAACTACAAGCAAAACACTTCCCACATTCCTGACATTTGTATGATTTCTCACCTGTGTGGAGACTCTTATGCTGTGCAAAATGTGAAAACCAAACAAAATTTTTCCCACACTCCTGGCATTTATATAGTTTCTCTTCTGTGTGGAGTCTCTTATGTGTCACAAGCTGTGAATTGTGAGCAAAACATTTCCCACATTCCTGGCATTTGTACGGTTTCTCTCCGGTATGGACTCTTTTATGACGCACAAGTTGGGATTTCTCACGGAAAGATTTCCCACACTCCATGCATTTGTATGGTTTCTCTCCTGTGTGGGCTCTTCTGTGACACATAAGGAGTGAATTTTTGGCAAAACATTTCCCACATTCCTGGCATTTGTATGGTTTCTCTCGTGTGTGGACTCTCTTGTGACTCATAAGGAGTGAAGTGAGAGCAAAACATTTCCCACACTCCTGGCATTTATATGGTCTTTCTTCTGTGTGGACTCCCTTGTGACTCTTAAGAGATGAATTCCGAGAAAAACATTTCCCACATTCCTGGCATTTGTACGGTTTTTCTCCTGTGTGGACTCTCTTATGTTTAACAAGGTGTGTCTTGCGAGCAAAAGCTTTCCCACATTCCTGGCATTTATATGGTTTCTCACCTGTATGAACTCTCTTATGGATTCCAAGGTAGAATTTACAAGGAAACGATTTCTCACACTCCTGGCATTTGTATGGTTTTTCACCGGTATGGATTCTCTTATGGTTCAGAAGATGGGATTTCTGAGCAAAAGATTTCCCACATTCCTGGCATTTGTATGGTTTCTCTCCTGTGTGGACTCTCTTATGACACACAAAGTGTGAATTGTAAGCAAAACATTTTCCGCACTCCTGACATTTAAATGGTTTCTTTTCTGCATGGATTCTTTGATGGACCACAAGGTATGAATTCTCAACAAATGATTTCTCATATTCCTGGCGTGTGAATGGTTTTTCTCCTGTGTGGACTCTCCTGTGATTCAGAAGTAGTGAAAGTTGGGTAAAAGAATTCTCACACTCATGGCATTTGTATGGTTTCTCTTCCGGGAGGACATTCTGATGGTTCCCAAAGTGTAACATCCAATCTAGATTTTTCCCTCTCCAGTTATCTGCTGTGAAAAAGGACAAATGGGAAAAAAGACCCAAATGTAGTGACAAATACAAAAGATTTTCTGAAGAAGTTCATTTTGATGCATGAAATCTCACATGGAATGAAATCTGCTAGTCCAGGGGTTCCAAAACAATAGCCTGTGGCACAATTTCAGGTGGCCTGCATCACCCTTGCCACAACAACTAGAAGTGGACATATTTACGACAGCCGTAAACGTGACTGTGGCTTTCACAAACACGTTTACTTAGCCATGGAGGAGTTTTACAGCAGCATTTATGGCAGGTGGAACCACCAGACCGGCCTTCTCAGTTATCTGAGGTGTTGTCCAGTCCGGGGCATAGAAAGGTTGGGAACCTAGTCTCGTCCTTCAATTTTTCCACCTCATCTACAAACTCATTTGAGAAACTAAAGAGAAACTGCATTTTTTCCTTCATGAGCTGCTAATACCTATGTTATACTTGTATATGTTCCAGCTTAAGGCCTTGTTATTTCATGTGCTTTTTTCAAGAACAATGTTTCAATCCTATTTCTCTTGACCAGGATGTATTTTAGTTTAAGATGCTTCAAGATGGTTTTATTGTTATTTTATGTATAACTACGACAGGAAGAAACTTGTCATTGGGTCAGAGGTGTAGTGTAGCAAACAGTGAGGACAGGGAATTTTTGTTAGTGGACTTAAAGTGCTCTAAAACTGATAGGCAAGCCACAGATTAAGTGATTCACAGAAGCATCATGGCAACTGAGCTATTTTATTTTTTGCTCTTAATATACCGTATTTTCCGGTGTAGAGATGCACTTTAATCCCTTTTAAATACTCTGAAAAAACAGAGTGCATCTTATATGCTGATAATTAATTAATTAATTAATTGAATTTATATTCCGCCCTACTCGCACAGGCGACTCAGGGCGGATTACAACCAATCAACAAACATACAACACATGGTTATGTTTTATACACCAGCAAATACGGTAAGATTTCTCCTTCCGCATTCTGTTCCTAAATTTGACAAATCCTACTTCCAATTCCAAGGTGATATGGAAAGTACAGCTCAGCCCTAAAAGCTCTTCTCCTTGGTACTCAGCTTACAAAACCATCACAAACGCCAGCAGGTAGCTTACCAATCAATGCTCCACAATTAAGCTGTGATGATTAAAAAGCAGGGGCTGCAGTGGCTCAGTGGTTAAGAAGCTCACCTTGTTAGCTCGAAGGCCAGCAAGTCGGCAGCTCAAGACCTGGGTACTGCATGATGGACTGACCGCCTGTCTCTGTCCCAGCTCTTGGGGACATGAAAGGAGCCTCATTTGGGCATTCCCTGAGCAGAGTTTCTTCCGCAAAAATTCCATCAACCCAGAATGTCTACAGGGATGGAGAGCAGAAGTTCAGCCCAACCAGAGAGCCACAGCTATGGAGTCCAGCGTTAAGTTCCCCACCTGGGCTAATGTGACTTCACACACCACTCCAACATAACACGTTAGCATCGTTATTATTATTGCTAGTAACCATTCTGATACTGGTAAATGGAAATTAGCAAGGAAATTAGCAAGAAGGAACTTTACCGAGAAAGGATACCATTCGACAGTTCTCCTCCATGACTTCCTTGTGGAGAGCCCTCTGGTCAGGATCCAGCAGGGCCCACTCCTCCTGGGTGAAGAACACGGACACCTCCTCAAAGGCCACTGGAGCCTAAACGAAAGAGAAAGTAGGGCTTCCTCATAGGATTTTGAAAAACAGTCTCCAAAACCCAAGAGAAATAAGAAGTGGTTGACTCCTATAATCTTGGTTTGAATTTTCATGAATGGCCTTCACCACTTTTCTATTGGAGGACAAGTTCACAAAGGTCTACTAGTCACATTCACCACTTGCTCCCTCTCGGAAGAGAGGCCTATGGCTCCTATTCAATGGGAAACTACAGGAGGAGATGGGAAAGAGTTACCGATGACTAGCCTGGGAGCTAGGAGGAGGCAACTATGGGGCCTCTGTGATAAACAGGATATTAAACTCGATGGGACTTTTTTCTGATTGAATGTTCCTCCTCTCACTCATAGTTCTCCAACAACAATAGAGAGAGAGCAAGATCTACTCAAAACAAGAGTGACAGTGGCAGGAAATTACTTCCTATATTCATTATAGGTACAGTAAAACCTCATATAACACTAAAACCTGGTTCCACAAGTCTTGGTGTTATATGATTTTTAGTGTTATCTGATGCATGTTAAAATCCTATGGGAGCCATAGAGATACATTGTAACCACACAGGCTTTAGCGGTTGTTATCTGAAGCATCCCATAGGATCTTAATGTTATCTGATGCAATTCTTCCCCCCAGATTCCTTAATGTTATGCAATTTTAGTGTTATTCGATATTAATGTTATATGAGGTATTACTGTACTTTGAGGAAACGTTGGTTGACTCATGGATCATGGATCTTCCAGTGGCAGTGGGAGCACGGGTGTTGATGTATTATGTTTATTGTTAATTCTGTGGTATTTGTTTGTACATATTTTGTGTGTGTATGCGTTTATTTTTATAATAAAATTAAAAAGAATACAAAGAAATGCCTTCTCCATTGGAGACAACAGGGGTATTATATGGACTGCTATTTCCCAGGTGGAGCAGACCATGTTCTACCAGCCAGATATGGTAGCATTGGACATGAGGAACCTTTTGTTAAAAAGGAACGGCCACCATAGCTCAGGACTACAACAGTGAAGTGGCCAGGGATTCAATGACACAAGGTTGCCTTTTAATGACATTTTCCATACCTGAGCTTGTTCTGCTCCATCGCAAGGAACACCAGAAGACTTATTTGTTGCTGGCATCCTGAGGGCCCCTGTGGGAGAGACCAAGAGGGTGGGAAGTTAGATATGGGTAAAGACCAGACACCTGGAAATGATAGCTAAGAACTCAACCCTTGAACGCAAGAGGATTCACATCCCTGGAAAAAGCACATGATAAAAAGCTAGCCCTCTCAGGAACCTGCATGCATAAGAAATCCCAAGGGGGCAGAAGACTGAGATACTCTATGAAAAAAACACATGAGTAAATAAATTTCTCTAACAACAATACATTTCACATTTTTTTGCATGCCAGATCGCTCATTCAATTTTTATACCACCTATCTAATTTGAATAATTAATATTATTGTTTCAAAGCATTTAAAGCAGTAGTTCCCAACCTTATTTTTGGCCATGTCCCACCTAAGCATCACTAAAAACCTGATTCCACCACACCCCAATGGCACTATTCTCTGCTCTCTGTCCCAGTTCTCTTTCTTTGTTTTTGGAACTTCTGGTGATACCAGAAAAAACCACCTCACAGCAACAACAAAAACTGTCTACTGTATATGGACTTATCACTTCAACACAGAAGGACTAGAAACTGAAGCAAGCAGCTAATTCCAAACCCTGAGTAATGTTACTAATTGAGTTTGATTGGGCGACAATTGGTACTACCTACTGGGTAAAGTGTTCCCCCCTTCCTTGATATAGGGCTCTGCATCATTGTGTTGACTTTTTTTCCTGACCAAATGGAAATTCAGTTTCAAAAGGAGGCAGCCGAGAAATGGAGGAAGTTATAACCCACAAATAGCTAACTGAGCCAATTGTTGTTTCTTTCTAACTCTGACGGGGGAAAGCCATCAGCTACCATCAACTTTTGAAACTTCATTTATAATTTTTCTGTACACATTAAATTAGTGTGAGCATGAAGAAGTTATCTTCTGTCAGGAAAGCTTGGGTGGGGGGAGAGAGAGAGTTCTAACAAACTTATCACCCCGGTATTGTGTGATGATCACTTGGTTCTCTTTGATAATTGAGAACATTCTAGGCCTGCTTCATCTAGAGCAGGGGTGCTCAAACTACAGCCCGGGGGCAGAATCCGGTCCGACGCCAATTCATCTGGTCTACGAAGCCCTCATCACTCGTGGAAAACGTCTGGGCCCAAATGAGTTGGTGTTGGGGGCCAGATCTGGTCCCCGGGCCATATTGACCAGTCCCCTAAACCACGTGACCAGCCAATGGCCCAAAAAGTTTGGACACCTCTGATCTAGAAGGTTGGAGGAAGTTTTGGTAGTATTGGATAATAGTTTAAACAGCTACTCATTTCGTAAGTTTTCATTTTGGATACCAGTTTTAGTTTGTTTGAGGTTGTATCCATTTAGAGCAGGGATGCTCAACCTGCAGCCCATGGGCCGGATGCGGTGAGTGGCACCATTTCATGTGCCCCCACCACCACCTCCAACACTTGTGGTGGAGGAAAGGCAAAATGGCCATCCGCTCCCCGAAGCTATCTGAGGGAGTGTGACCTGGCCCTTGGCTTAAAAAGATTGAGACTTCCCGATTTAGTGGGCTCTGGTGAACAACCGAATCATAATTTGCTTTGCTTGGGAAATTTCTGTAACAAATGGTTTGATTTCTTTGAACGTTATCACTCTCCTGCTGTTCTGATTTCTACTTGTATGTGTTTCACCTTTTTTGAACAAATAAAAGACATTTATAATTTATTTTTATCCTTTAGGTAAAGGTCACCCTTGCTCTTAAGCCATTCGTATCTGACTCTAGGGTTCAGTGCTCATCTCTGTTTCATAGCCAAAGAGCCAGCGCTGTCTGTGTCTGCAGACGTTTCCATGGTCATGTGGCAGGCATAACTAGACACTGAATCACACTGAACATTGTTTGCCTTCACACCAAAGTGGCCCCATATATCTACTTGCAATTTCTTGCTTTTGAACTGCTAGGTTATAACTACTTTAAATAAACCTTTTCTAATTATGATACCTGTCAAAAGCCTAGCTTCATTTCTCGTTATGCTCTCGTTCCCAGTGGGGATAAAAGGGGAATCATTCTGAGATCACGAAGTTCTCCAAATGGACGCCTTTGTGGACAGAATTATGGGTAAGAGGCGCAGTGGTTAAAACTGCTATACTGCAGCCAGAACAATGTGAGTTCGATCCTGACCAGAAACGCAAGGTTGACTCAGCCTTCCCATCCTTTCGAGGTCGGTAAAATAAGGACCCAGCATGTTGGAGGGCAAAAATGCTAATTAATTTGTGAACCGCCCGTAGAGTAGAATAGAGTAGACTATGCACATTGGGAAGAAGATATATAAGTGCAATTGCTTTTTTCTGTGTGGCTTTGCTTCGTCCCCCAAAGTCTCTTGAACTGTCCCAGCCTTTTTCAAGAGTTGGGTCTCCCCTTCGCTCGGCTGGGCTTGCTTGAGGAGGGGCTATCCTCCCCCTCCTGCCCCTCTTCTCCCCTCCAATTACCCCCATCCCTCCCTCTCAAGCAGCCTTGTTGGGACCGACTCACCTTCCCTCCCGGGTGCAAACAAACGCAGAGACCAGGCGCTCCGCAAATCCCAGAAAAAGCAGGAGGCGGAACCTTACTGAACATCCCAAGCGCCACTTTCCTCCGACTTTTTTTGCGACTGGACCACTTCCTATTGGGCGGACAAATTTTTTCTGCCCTTCTAGGAATCCCAACTCTATATATTTAACCTTGAGTAGCCAGGGAGGTTTACGCCGGAAACCGGGCCAGGCAAACATGCTTTTTGCAATGTTTGGTAGCCGTGTTAGTTAGTCTGTGCATGCGTAGTAATGGTAAAGGTTTCCCTTGCTCGAAAGCCAGTCGTATCCGAGTCTAGGGTTCAGTGCTCATCTCTGTTTCAAAGTCGAAGAGCCAGCGCTGTCTGCTTTTTTGCAGATGTTTCCATGGTCACGTGGCAGGGATGACTAGACACCAGAGCGCACGAAACGCTGTTACCTTCCCACTGAAGTGATACCTATTTATATACTTGCAATTTCTTGCTTTCGAACTGCTAGGTTGGCAGGAGCAGGGACAAAGATGGGAGCTCACTCAGTCCTGCAGTACTCAGGAATCGAACTGCTGACCTCCCGCCTTCCAGTCAACGTCTTGAGCTACTGAATAGTAAAACAGGAACAGCAAAAAAAGACAAAAATGTGGCACATTTTTTAGTCTTTAAGGTGCCACAACATATCTTTTGTTGTTATTGTTGTTATTATTATTATTATTTTGCTATTCTATTTTTTTCTCAGGTTTTCTCTTTGTACTGAATCGAATTTGGGCTTCTCATGGGCTGGGATCTGTGGGTCCCTGCTGGGATCTAGCTGGGAGTGTGGGTGGGGAAGATCTAGGCCTCCCTTGCCTAGAAATTGCTCCCATCTCCTCCTCCTGTCCTCCGTTTCCCCAGCTGCATAGTTCACTCCATATCTATGACCTCTTTAGAAAACCATTCAGAAAATTGCTATCATACGATATTAGAAAAACAAATCTTTTCTGGAAATATAATAACTAGAGACCACATCGCCAACATAAGATGGATCATGGAAAAAACAAAGGAATATCAGAAACAAGTATACTTCTGTTTCATTGATTACACTAAGGCCTTTGACTGTGTAGACCACAACAAAATGTAGCAAGTAATTAAAGACATGGGAATACCAGGACACTTTATATGCCTCATGAGAAATCTGTACATGAATCAAGAAGCAACAGTTAGGACAGAATATGGAATGACGGAGTGGTTTGGAATAGGAAAAGGAGTAAGACAAGGTTGCATTTTGTCACCCTGTTTATTCAACTTATACACAGAGCACATAATGTGCAATGCAGGGCTGGAGGAATCACAATTTGGGATCAAAATTGCTGGGAGAAACATCAACAATTTCAGATATGCAGATGATACCACCTTAATGGCAGAAAGTGAGGAGGACCTAAAGAAGCTCCTGATTAGGTTGAAAGAAGAAAGTGAAAAAGCTGGGTTGAGACTCAATATCAAGAAAACCAAGATCATGGCAACAGGCCCTGTCAGTCCCTGGAAAATAGATGGGGAAGAAGTAGAAGCAGTGACAGATTTTACTTTTTTAGGATCAAAGCTGACTGTAGATGGTGACTGCAGCCATGAAATAAAAAGGCAACTGATTCTTGGGAGGCAAGCGATGAGAAACCTGGGGAGCATAGTGAAAAGTAGAGACATCACATTGCAAACAAAAATTTGTATAATCAAAGCAATGGTATTCCCTGTGGCAATGTATGGTTGTGAGAGCTGGACCATTAGGAAAGCTAAGTGCAGAAGAATAGATGCCTTTGAGATGTGGTGATGGAGGAGAGTTTTGAGAGTCTCCTAGACAGCGAGAACAAATAGGTCAATCTTAAAAGAAATCAACCCTGACTGGTCCTTAGATGGTCAAATTGTAAATATGAAGCTAAAGTACTTTGAAATTGACCCAACACACTAATGCCAAAGCACTCAAAAGGCAAATACTGTACAGTATTCCTGTTCTAAAGTAATTTTGCACACTAGTCCAGGGGTTCGTCACCTACACCCCATGGGCCGGCATCGACCCATGGCACCATTTCATGTGGTAGGTTGCCACCACCGCCATCAGACACATTTACGACAGTCATAAATGCATCCACAGCAGTCATAAATGTGTTTATGTCAGCTGCAGATGTGTTTTACAGCAGTGTTTAGTGGGAGATTACAGTCAGTCAGCAACACCAGTTGTTGCAGCCACAAACCTCTTAAAGCTGGGGTGCCCAAACTTTTCAGGCCATGGGCTCGTCAAGTGGTTCAGGAAGCCGGACAATATGGCCTGGGGGCTGGATCTGCCCACCAACACCAATTCATCCAGTCCACGAAGCCCTCAGCGCTCCTGCAAGTGGAAGTAAAATGCACCAGTACGGATGAATAGGCATCGGGCCCTGGATCTGGCCCTCGGGCCATAGCTTGGGCACCCCCCCTTTTAAAGTGATACAACCATATTAGAGTAGTGTATAATATCCTGTACAGTACTAGTTAGGTGAATTCTTATTACCATAACTGGGGGACCAACAGTCTGGTCTGCCTGCTCTGCTGTCTAAGGGGGCATAGACCAGCCCTTAGATTTAAAAGGTTGAGAACCCCTGCACTAGTCATTTGAAAAATATTTCTCCAAGTCACTTCCTTTCCACTCCAACCGTAATCCTAATGGAGGTTGGGGAAAAGGTTAAAGCTGAATAGTCTCTTCTACTACTTGAATTTGCTGAGAATCTCACTCTCTTCCCAGAATGGAGCCAACCTTCTCTGACATCCACTGGGCTTCTGGCTTCACTAAATCCTGACGTGAGAATTTTTTTTACCTCAATATTTTGCACTGGCAGAGACATGACAGGGCACCAATTGCAAAACACCTTTTATTGGTTAGGACATCCCAAATCCCAAAAGCCTCTTGTTCTACAAAAGTAAAACTATACATGGAAGAGGAAAGGAAACAAAAGTCTTGGTATTCCTATGCTCCATTTTGGGTCAGATTCAGAGTCATATTCCCCTCACTTCTATGGTTTGTCTACTATGCTGGCTCTCTGGTAGTTCACAACATGTGGAATCTGACTCGAAGCAAAATATTTTACAGTGGAGCATCTTAAACTACAGTTCACCTTACAGTGAATGTGAACAGTCTCCCCCTGCATGGAACCTCAGAAGGCTTTAATGGATGGATTCTAAGAATTACATTTCCCACACTCCTGGCATTTATATGGTTTCTCTCTAGTATGGATTTTTTTATGTCTCACAAGATGGGAATTCCAAGTAAAAGATTTCCCACTCTCAGCGTTTGTTTGGGTTCTCTCCCATGTAGATTTTCTTATGACAAGCAAGACTTAAATTGTGAGCAAAACATTTCTAACATTAAAAGCATCTGTATGGTTTCTTTGCTGTGTGGAAACGCTTGTGACTCAGATTTTACTGCCAAGCAAAGATCTCAGGGTCCCTCCCCTGCTTTGTTGAGGGACAATTTCTCCACTGTGTGAATTCTCATATGAAATACAAGATATGAGACCTGAGGAAAATATTCACCACACTCCATCTACAGTCAAACCTCGCATGAAGAGCGCCTCGCTTAAAGAGTAACTTGCTTAAAGAGCAGATAAAACCAACTAAAAATTCACTTAACAAATAAATTGGGGTTCACAGTCCCCCCACCCCAGAAGTCACAATTGGTCACGTACAATGGTGTTTCACTTAAAGAGCAAACTCACTTAAACAGCAGTCCTGTGAAACACATTATGCTCTTTAAGCGAGTTATAACTATATTTATATGATTTAGCTCCTGTGTGGATTCTCTTATGACTCACAAGACCTGAATTGTCAGCAAAATATTTCCCATGTGTGATATTTGTCTGGTTTGACTTCTGTGTGGACTCTATTATGAGATTCAAGATTAAAACTATGAGCAAAAGATTTCCCACACACTACACATTTGTATGGCTTTTCTCCAGTGTGGACTGTCTTATGACGCAGAAGGACTGAATTCTGAGCAAAACATTTTCCACATTCCTGACATTTGTATGGTTTCTCTCCTGTATGGATTCTTTGATGGATCACAAAGTAATAATTCTCAAAAAAAGATTTCCCACACTCCTGGCACTTGTATAGTTTCTCTCCTGTGTGGAGTCTCTTATGGCGTGTGAACTGGGAACACCAAGCAAAACATTTCCCACACTCTTGGCATCTGTATGGTTTTTCTCCTGTGTGGACTCTCTCATGAGTGGCAAGTTGGGACTTCCAAGTAAAACATTTCTCACACTGCTCACATTTATATGATTTCTCTCCTGTATAGACTTTCTTATAAAACATAAGTTGTGAACTACAAGCAAAACACTTCCCACATTCCTGACATTTGTCTGGTTTCTCTCCTGTGTGGAGACATTTATGCTGTGCAAAAATTTTCCCACACTCCTGACATTTGTATGATTTCTCCTCTGTATGGATTCTCTTATGGTACAAAACGTGGGCTTTCTGAGCAAAAGATTTCCCACACTCCATGCATTTGTACGGTTTCTCTCCTGTATGGATTCTTCTGTGACACATAAGGAGTGAATTTTTGGCAAAACATTTCCCACATTCCTGGCATTTATATGGTTTCTCTCGTGTGTGGCCTCTCTTGTGACTCATAAGGAGTGAAGTGAGAGCAAAACATTTCCCACACTCCTGACATTTGTATGGTTTTTCTTCTGTGTGGACTCCCTTGTGACTCTTAAGAGATGAATTCCAAGAAAAACATTTCCCACATTCCTGGCATTTGTATGGTTTTTCTCCTGTGTGGACTCTCTTATGTTTCACAAGGTGTGTCTTGCAAACAAAAGCTTCCCCACATTCCTGGCATTTATATGGTTTCTCACCTGTGTGAACTCTCTTATGGATTCCAAAGTAGAATTTACAAGGAAACGATTTCCCACACTCCTGGCATTTATATGGTTTCTCACCAGTATGGATTCTCTTATGGTTCAGAAGATGGGATTTCTGAGCAAAAGATTTCCCACATTCCTGGCATTTGTATGGTTTTTCTCCTGTGTGGACTCTCTTATGACAGACAAGCTGTGAATTGTAACCAAAACATTTTCCACACTCCTGACATTTATATGGTTTCTCTTCCTTATGGATTCTTGGACGGCCCACACGATGTGAATTCTCAACAAAAGATTTCCCACACTCCTGGAGTTTGCACGGTTTTTCTCCTGTGTGGACTCTCCTGTGATTCAGAAGTAGTGAAAGTTGGGTAAAAGATTTCCCACACTCATGGCATTTGTGTGGTTTCTCTTCTGGGAGGACATTTTGATCGTTCTCAAAGTGTAACATCCAATCTAGATTTTTCACTCTCCAGTTATCTGATGTGGAAAAGGACAAATTAAAAGAAAAGACCAAAGTGAGTTGATAAATACAAAAGATTTTCTGAAGTTGATTTTGATGCATGAAATCTATCATGGAGTAAAATCTGCTAGTCCAGGGGTTTCCAAAGTATGGCCTGCGGCACCATTTCATGTGGCCCGTGTCGACGTTGCTGTCACCACCAGAAGCAGATGTCCACCATTTATGATTGCCATAAATGTGCCTGTTGCTTTCACAAACACATTTACTTAGCCGTGGACACGTTTTACAGCAGCACTTATGGCAGGTGGAACCGCCAGGCCGTCCTGCTCAGCTATCTGAGGAGGTGTTGTCCACCCCGTGGCATAGAAAGGTTGGGAACCTCTGCACTAGTCTCTTAAGTGTCCTTCAATTTTTCCAACTCATCTAGAAACTCATTTGAGAAACTACATGTTTTCTTTCATGAGCTGCTAATACTGTACTTATGTTACTCTCGTATATGGTCTAGCTGACCGTGTACTTTTTTCAAGAACACTGTTTGAATCCTATTTCTCTTGACCAGGATGTATTTTAGTTTAAGATGCTTCAAGATGGCTTTATCATTATTTTATATATAACTATGATAGGAAGAAAGTTGTAATTGGGTCAGAGGTGTAGTGTAGCAAACAGTGTGGACACGGAATTGTTGATAGTGGACTTAAAGTGCTCTAAAAGTGATAGGCAAGCCACAGATTAAGTGATTCAAAGAAGCATCATGGCAACTGAGCTATTTTATTTTTTCATTTTTTGCTCTTAAAATACTGTATTTTCCCCCTTAAAATACACTGTAAAAACAGAGTACATCTTATACTCCGTTGTTTTATACACCAGCAAATACGGTAAGACTTCTCTTTCTGCACTCTGTTCCTAACTTTGACAAATCCTCCTTCCAATTCTAAGGTGACAGAGAAAGTACAGCACAGCCCTAAAAGCTCTTCTCCTGGTACTCAGCTTACAGAACCATCACAAACCCCAGCAGGTAGCTTACCAATCAATGCTCCACAATTAAGGTGTGATGATTAAAAAGCAGGAGCTGCAGTGGCTCAGTGGTTAAAAAGCTCACCTTGTTAGCTTGAAAGCCAGCAAGTCAGCAGCTCAAGACATGGGTACTGCATGATGAATTGAATGCCTGTCTCTGTCCCAGCTCTTGGGGACATGAAAGGAGACTCAGTTGGGCGTTCCCTGAGCAGTTTCTTCAGCAAAAATCCTATCAACCTACAATCATTTCTGACTAACAATAACAATAACAATAACAATAATAATAATTTGTTGTTGATGATGATGATGATGATGTTAACAATAATAATGATGGTGATGATAATCATTATCATCATTATTGCCTTCATTGTCATCATCATCACCATAAAAAAAAAAAACACCTTATTCCCAGTTAGAGCTGCATCTCTCTAGAATCTTCTGGTAAAACCTGGGGACCTTCAGCTCATCAAATGGTCAAGAATGACTATTCTCATCATAATTCCACATTGGCCAAGTTGTCTACAGTGATGGGAGCAGAAGCTCAGACCATCCAGAGAGCCACAGATATGGAGATTAGCAACATCAGGGAAAAGAAGGACCCTTACCGAGAAAGGATACCATTTGCCAGTTCTCCTCCATGACTTCCTTGTGCAGGGCCCTCTGGTCGGGATCCAGCAGTGCCCATTCCTCCTGGGTGAAGAACACAGACACCTCTTCAAAGGCCACTGATGTCTAAATGAAAGAGAAAGTATGGCTTCCTCATAGGATTTTGAAAAATAGTCTCCAAAACCCAAGAGAAATAAGAAGTGGCTGCACCCTATAACCTTGGTTTGAACTTTCATGAATGGCCTTCACCACTTTTCTATTGGAGGACAAGTTCACAAAGGTCTACCAGCCAGATATAGAAGCGTTGGACATGAGGAGCCTTTTATTAAAATGGAACAGCCACCTCGGTTCAGGACTACAATAGTGGAATGCCTAGTGATTCAATGACACAGGGTTGCCGTCTAAAAAACTTGTCCATACCTGATCTGCTCCATCGCAAGGAACACCAGAAGGGATATTTGTTGCAGGCATCCTGAGGGTTCCTGTGAGAGAGACCAAGAGTGTGGGAAGTTAGTCATGGGAGCTCATTTCAAATGGAGAACAGAATCCTGGAAATGCCAGCTAAGAATTCAACCATTGAGAACAAGAGGATCCACATCCCAGGAAAAAGCACTTAACAAAAAGATTCCCCTCTCAGGAACCTGTCTGTGCAAGAAATCTCAAGGAGGCAGAAGACTCAGATATATTCTATGAAAAAAAAAACATGAGTAAATAAAATTATATAACACTTACCAATACCTGTACTACATTTCATATTTTTCGGCATGCTAGATCTATCAATTCATTTTTACACCACCCACCTAACTTGAATGGTTAATATTATTGTTTCAAAGTATTTAAAGCAGTGGTTCCCAATCTTATTTTTTGGCCATGCTCCACCTAAGCATCTCTAAAATCCTGATTTCCTCCCTGCCCCATAACACTATTCTCTGCTCTCTGTCCCAGTTCTCTTTCTTTGTTTTTGGAATTTCTGGTGATACCAGAAAAAACCCACCTCACAGCAACAACAAAAACTATCTCTATGCACTTTTCACTTCAACGCAGAAGGACTAAAAGCTGAAGCAAGCAGCTAGTTCCAAACCCTGGATAATATTACTAATTGACTTTGATTGGGCAACAGATTGGTACTACCTACTGGGTAAAGTGTTCCCCAGCTTCCTTGATATAGGGCTCTGCATCTTTGTGTTGATGTTTTTTTCCTGGCCAAATGGGAAATTTCAATAGGAGGCAGTGGGGGAAGATATGGGTGTATGGGGTTCCATGTTTGAGGAATGGGGGAATGATAACCCATGGAAAGCTAACTGAGGCAGCCAGTTGTTGTTGTTTTTTAACTTTGAGGGGGGAAAACCATCATCTACCATCAACTTTTGAAACTTTTCCTTTATAATTTTCCTGTTCACATTAGTGTGAGAGCTTAAAGAAAAGATCTTGTATCAGGAAAACTAGGAGTGTGTGTGATCTCACCAACTTATCGCCCCTGTATTGTGTGATGATCACTCGGTTCTCTTTGATAATTGAGAATATTTTAGGTCTGCTTCATCTAAAAGACTGGAGGAAGTTTAGGTGGTGTTGGATAATATTTTAAGCGTCTGCTCAATTTGTAGTTTTTGATCTTGCATACCAGTTTTAGTTTGTTTGGGATTGTATCCATTTAGAGGGCTCCCGTGAACAATAGAATCAACATTTGCTTTGCTTGGGAAATTTCTGGTTTGATTTCTTTTGGACATTATCACTCGCTTCATGGAAAGTTGCTGTTCTGATTTCTACTTCTATGTGTTTCACCGTTTTTGAACAAATAAATTACATTTATAATTTACCTTTGTCCCTTATAACTACTTTAAATAAACTGTTCTATGAACTGTAACTGAAAATAGCCAAGTTAGTATCTCTGGTCATGCTCTTGTTCCCACTGATAAAAGGACCTCCTATTCAGATCACGAGGTTCTCTTGGTTTTTCTTCCATCCCAAGGACTGGGATCTGGAAATGGACGCCATTGTGGACAAAATTAGGTAGGAGGCACAGTGGTTAAAACTGCTGTACTGCAACCAAAAGGTTGTGAGTTCGATCCTGACCAAGGCAAATCAAGGTTGACTCAGCCTTCCACCCTCCCGAGGTCGGTAAAATGAATATCCAGTATGTAGGGAGGCAAAAAAAATGCTAATTAACTTGTGAACCGCCCAGAGAGAAGACTCTGCACATTGGGCAGAAGATAGATACTGTTAAGTGTGATTGTTTTTTCCTGCTTTGCTTCTGCCCTCCTCCCCAAGTGTCACCTGGACTGTCCCAGCCTCTTTCAAGAGCTGGAGCTCCCCTTCGCTCGGCTGGGCTTGGGGGGCTGCTATCCTCCCCCTCCTGCCCCTCTTCTCCCTCCAATTGCCCCCACCACCCTCTCAGGCAGCCTTGCTGGGACGGACTCACCTTCCCGCCCGGGCGCAAACGCTTCCCAGGCGCTCCGCAAAACCCGGGGAAAGGAGAAGCAGGAGGCGGAACCTTCCCCAACATCTTAAGCGCTACTTTTCTCCGGAGGAAGGAAAAGGGAACTGGACCCGAAGAGACTCTTTTTGCATATGGACCGATTCCTATTGCAACGGACACATTTTTATGCTCTTCTAGGAATCCCAACTCTATGCATTTAATCTTTAGTTGCCAGGAAGGTTTGCGGAAATAGGCCCAAGGAAATATTTTTTTCAATATTTGAAGTGGTAGCTGTGTTAGTCTTTGCAAACGTATCTGAGTCTGAGAGTAAATAAAGATAAATGTCGCCCTTGCTCGAAAGCCAGTCGTATCCGACTCTGGGATTCAGTGCTCATCTTTTTATAGACAAAGAGCCAGCATTGTCTGTGTCTGCAGACGTTTCCCTAGAGATGTGGCAGGCATGACTCAACACCGGAGTGCACGGGATGCTGTTTACTTCCTACCGAAGTGGTCCCTATTTATCTACTTGCAATTTCTTGCTTTCGAACTGCTAGGTTGGCAGGAGCTGGGACAGAGGCGTGAGCTCACTCCATCGTGCAGTACCTAGGAATCGAACTCTTAACCTTACAGTCAATGAGTTCATCCTCTTAGCCACTTGAGCCACTGGAGTCTCTGAGTAAATAAAACAGAACGGGGTGGGGTGGGGGGTCAACAATGTGGCACATTTTTTTAAGGTGCCACAGCATTTTACTTTATTCATTTATTTTTGCATTTCTGATTTATTTACTCTCAGATATTTTATTTTTGGCAGTGGATCACGTTTTGGCTGGGATCTGCGAGTTGGGCAGCATACAAGTCTAACAAACAAATAAATAAATAAATATGTGGGTCCCTGCTAGGATCTAGCTGTGAGTAGGCATACTGTACGTCTTCTGGAAATATAACAAAAAACAAGCCGATGTCGAAAATCAACTCTATCCTCTTACTAGACAATTCAGGCAAATGTCAGTAGTAGGCATCCTTTGGAAAAAAAACAGATATGGGCCAAAGTAAGGTAAAGGTCGCCCTTGCTTGAAAGCCAGTCATATCCGACTATATGGTTTGGTGCTCATCTGTTTATAGCCAGAGCCAGTGCTCTCTGCCTCTGAATAAGTTTCCGGGGACACGTGGCAGGCATGACGAGACAGCACAGTGCATGGAATGCTGTGTTACCTTCCCACTGAAGTAGTACCAAATTATCTACAGCACTTGCAATTTCTTGCTTTCAAACTGTTAGGTTGTCAGGAGCTGGAACAGAGACAGATCTTCATGACAATCAGCCATGAAGATTTTCTTGTGAACAAAACAATGCAGTGGCCTAACATTTACTTTCCATGACACCTATACCACTGATTCAGTTCCACAAGTCACTTTCAGGTCCTGAGCCCTTTTAGCATGCAAAGACCTCCTCTGCCCCAGGCCAGGATTGATGAAGCTGCTGCCCTTCATCAAGATGGATTCAAGTAGGATTTAATTCATTTGGGGACCATCACCTTTCCCTGTGGACTTCAGTACCCAGGGCATTAGTCTTTAGGGTTGTCAGGTTAGTTAACCAACACATGACACTCAAGTGTTGTGTCACTGCTAGTGTCTACCCTATTACCATAGCAGGATAAGCTGGCTAGACTTAACAAAAATAGCTGGAGTGTAGAAAACATGTGTTCAAGTATATTTGGAGCTGGGAGATCTTCAAAGAGCAGCTGGAAGCACATATTTCACTTCCCAGAACAATATTCAACGGCATCATTCATCTCCAAGTTCCCAGCTCATAGGAGTAAAATTTAAAAGACTGTGAGCATTATTCAGGATCAAAATTTTTCCCTAAAACAAAACTAATGTGAATCCTAAAATTGAATCTGTGAGAAGCCACCAAAGGGAGCCTTCTGAATATTTCAAGATGGCATAATTCACAGTGCATCATTCAGGGGGAATTAGGTAGTGATTTCCAAAAAAGGTAACTTGGTGTCCAATATACCAATATAATTTCTCTTTCAAAGAACTCATTTTTAATCTTAACCATGCATCTTGATGCAAACATAATTTCCTACTGTTATAAGGGAAAGGTTTATGGTGGGGAGAATTCAATTGGTGAGGTACCTCTTGTATAATTCAATATAGTGTGGCAAACTTAATAATTAAGAGACCACGTCACCCCAAGAACATCTGTCCATCCCACCAGAGCGGACCAGAGGCTCTCTGGTCGTGCCATCGACTAGAGAGACGCATCTCTGTAGCACCAGAAGGGCCTTCTCTGTGCCCATGCCAGCCCTATGGAGCCTTCTGCCAACCAAGTTGCGTCTCCAGACAGAGTTGCTGCCCTTCAGAAAAGGTATGAAGACCTGGCTGGTGGGGCAGGTGTGGGGTACGGGCCAGTTGATTACCCCGGCCTGCTGGCTTATTTGATTCCTCTCCTCTCGCTTGTGAAATCTTTTTAAATCTTTTTATCATTGATAATTATGTTTTAATTGTTGTTAGCCGCCCTGAGTCACTTGTGAGGAGGGCGGCATATAAATACGATTAAATAAATAAATAAACAAACTTCTGCATTGCTAATGTTGTTCATGCTTGAATCTCTTGCTGTGCACCCATTATTATTTTTTGTTAATTCCTTATTCTCATCAACTCTAAGTGCTTCAAATTTCTTGTACTGCAGTAATGATTACTCAACTACTATTGTGCAGTTAGCCTTCTCTACAGAACCAGGAAATTGATCCAATAGCACACTGAATAGGAAAGCACTGAAACAAAATGACAAATATTCCTGAAGTACAGTACAGTAATTTTACACACTAGTCTTTTGAAAAATCTTGCTCTAAGTTTGCAACTGTAATTCTAATGAAGGAGGAGGTTGGGAAAGAGATTAAGGCTAAATGGGCTCTTCTTGAACTTACTGAGAAATTCAGTCTCTTCCCAGTTTGGAACCAAACTTCTCATAATCATATTACATCCACTGGGGTTCTGGCTTCAACAAATCCTGACATAGGATATTTTTAGACCCAATATTTTACACTGGCAGTCATAACAAGGCACCAATTGCAAAACATATTTTATTCATTATAACATCCCAAACCATAACAGAGGACTTGGTGCAATGGTATTCCTTCAGTGCTCCATCTTATTTCAGGTTCAGAGAGTCACATTCCCCTCATTTATATTATTTGTCTACTATGCTGACTCTCTGGTAGTTCACAACATATGAAATCTCACCCAAAGACCAGTGGTGGGCATCAGCAGGCTCACACCAGGTCGCCAGAACCGGTAGCAGAAATTCTGGCTGGCCCCACCCATCCAAATGTTGAAACAAAGCAATCCTAATTCAGGTGCAATGCAGGGTTTCCCCTTGACCACACCCACCATACCAAACCCACAGTGTGGTAGTAAAAAAATTTTTGAGTCCACCACTGCCAAAGACCCTTACACAGTGAATTTGAAGGGTTTCCACCTGAGTGGAACCTCAGAGACCTGGAATGAGTGGATTCTAAATGTTACATTTCCTAAACTTCTGGTATTAATATGGTTTTTCTCCTCTATGGACTTTCTTATGTCTCATAAGTTTCGAATTGTGAGCAAAATATTTCCCACATTCCTGGCATTTGTATGGCTTCTCTCCTGTATGGACTCTCTTATGAGATTCAAGAGAAGAATTCTGGGAAAAAGATTTCCCACACTCCACACATTTGTATGGCTTTTCTCCTGTGTGGACTCTCTTATGACACACAAGACTTGAATTATGAGCAAAACATTTCCCACACTCCTGGCATTTATACGGTTTCTCTCCTGTATGGACTCTCTTATGACTTATAAGAGTAGAATTCTGAGCAAAACATTTCCCACATTCCAGGCATTTGTATGGCTTCTCTCCTGTATGGATTCTTTGATGGACCACAAGGTATGAATTCTCAAGAAAAGATTCCCCACACTCCACACATTTATGTGATTTCTCTCCTGTGTGGCGTCTCTTATGACACACAAGACTTGAATTGTGAACAAAACATTTCCCACATTCCAGGCATTCATATGGTTTCTCTCCTGTGTGAACTCTCTTGTGACGCATAAGGAGTGAATTTGTGCCAAAAGATTTCCCACACTCCACGCAATTGTATGGTTTCTCTCCTGTGTGGACCCTATTGTGACTCATAAGAAGTGAAGGGAGAGCAAAAGATTTCCCACACTCTTTACATTTGTATGGTTTTTCTCTTATGTGGACTCTCTTATGTTTCATAAGGTTTGTCTTGCGAGCAAAAGATTTCCCACATTCCTGGCATTTGTATGGCTTCTCTCCCATGTGGAGTCTCTCATGACAGACAAGCTGTGAATTGTGAGCAAAACATTTCCCACACTCCCGACATCTATATGGTTTCTCTCTTGTATGGATTCTTTGATGGACCACAAGATATGAATTCTCAAGAAAAGATTTCCCACACGCTTGGCATTTGTATGGTTTCTCTCCTGTGTGGAGTCTCTTATGGCGTGTTAAGTGTGCATTCCAAACAAAACATTTCCCACACTCCTGACATTTATATGGTTTCTCCCCTGTGTGAACTCTCTTATGGTTTCCAAGATAGAATTTACGAGGAAAAGATTTTCCACATTCCTGGCATTTGTATGGTTTTTCTCCTGTGTGGACTCTCTTATGACACACAAGCTGTGAATTGTAAGCAAAACACTTCCCGCACTCCTGACATTTATTTGGTTTCTCTTCTATATGGATTCTTTGATGGACCACAAAGTGTAAATTTTCAAGAAAAGATTTCTCATATTCCTGGCATTTGTGTGGTTTCTCTCTTGTGCAGAATCTCCTGTGATTCACAAATAGTGAAAGATGGGTAAAAGAATTCTCACTCTCATGGCATTTGTATGGTTTCTCTTCCGGGAGGACATTTTGATGGTTCCAAAAGTGTAACATCCAATCTAGATATTTCCCTCTCCAGTTTTCTGCTGTGAAAAAGGACAAATTGGGGGGGGGGGGGGGGAGAGAGACCAAAGTGAATTGATAAATACAAAATATTTTCTGAAGAAGTTGATTTAGATCAGGGATTCTCAATCTTTGGCCCATGGCACCATTTCATGTGGCCCTCCACCACACCTGGAAGTGCCATGTGGTGGAGGAAGGGCAAAATGGCCATCTACCCCCCCAAAGCTGTCTGAGGGATTGTGTCCCAGTTACTGGCTTTAAAAGGTTGAGAACTCCTGACTTAAATGCATGAAAGCTCACATGGAATGAAATCTGCTAGTCTCTTAAGTTTCCTTTAATTTTGCCACCTCATCTACAAACACATTTAAGAAACTAAAGAGAAACTGCATGTTTTCCTTCATCAGCTGCTAATACCTAAGTTACACTCATATAGGGTCCTGGTGAAGGCCTTCTTATTTCATGCGGCTTTTCAAGAACTATATCTTTGAATCATATTTCTCTTGGCCAAGATGCCTTAAGATGGCTTTATCGTTATTTTATTTATGACTAATGTAGAAAGAAACATGACAATGTGGCAGAAAGTGTAGTGTAGCAACTAGTGAGGACAGGGAATTTTTCATAGTGGACGTAAAGTGCTCTAAAAGTAATAGGCAAGCCACAAAGCAGGGGATTCATAGAAGCGTCATGGTAACTGATGTCTTTCCACCCCCTCCCTCTTAAAATACCGTATTTGCCAATGTATAGATGCACACACACACCCTTTAAAATACATCGGAAAAACAGGGTGTGTCTTATACTCCAATAAATTTTATATGCTGGTAAATATGGTAAGTTTTCTCCTTCATTCTCTTCCTAACTTGGACAAATCCTACTTCCAATTCCAAGGTGACACAGAAAGTACAGCACAGCCCTTCTTCTTGGTACTCAGCTTACAAAATCATCGCACTCTATCTTACCAATCAAAGCTCCACAGTTAAGCTACATCACAATTCTACATTGGCAAAATTGTCTACAATGATGGGAGCAGGAGTTCAGCCCTTCTAGAGAGCCACAGGCGACAAATACAGTGTTACATACCCCACCATGGCTAATTGTGAGCTTAGACACCACTCCAACATAAAATGTTAGCATTATAATTGTTAGTAATCATTTTAACACTAGGAAATGGAGATTAACAACATCTGGAAAAATAAGGAGCCTTACCGAGAAATGATACCATTTGCCAGTTCTCCTCCATGACTTCCTTGTACAGGACCCTCTGGTCAGGATCCAGCAGTGCCCACTCCTCCTGGGTGAAGAACACGGCCACTTCTTCAAGAGCCACTGGAGCCTAAATGAAAGAGAAAGTGGGTTTCCTCATAGGCTTTTGGGAAAACCCAAGAGAAATAAAAAGTGGCTGAATCCTATAATCTTAGTTTGATCTTTCATGAATGGCCTTCACCATACTGTATTTCTATCGGAGGACAAGCTCACAAAGGTCTACTAATCATATTTGTCACTTCCTCCCTCTACGACAGTGATGGCGAACCTTAGCACTCCAGGTGTTCTTGGACTTCAATTCCCAGTAGCTCAAGTCAGTACACTGTTGATCAATAGTGGAGTGGCCAGGGATTCAGTGACACAGGGTTGCCTTTTAACCACCTTGTCCATACCTGCTCTTGTTCTGCTCCATTGCAAGGAACACCAGAAGAAATATTTGTTGCTGGCATCCTGAGGGCCCCTGTGGGAGAGACCAAGACGATGGGAAATTCGTCATGGAAGTTAAGATTAGATTCATTTAGCTGGAAATGCCAGCTAAGAACTCAACCCTTGAGCACAAGAGAATTCACATCCTAGGAAAAAGCACTTAATGAAATGGTTGCCCTCTCAGGAACCTGTGTGTGCAATAAATCTCAAGAAGGCAGAATAATAAGATTTTTTTTTGTTCAGTCGCACAATCGATTCCAACCCTTTGCGACCCCATGGACCACCATATACTCTATATAGAAAAAACACATGAGTAAATAAGGGACTGCAGTGGCACAAGTGGTTAAGCTACTGAATTTGACAACTGGAAGGTCAGCTGGTCTGCAGTTCAATTCCCAAGTACTGCATGACAGAGTGAACTCCCATCTCTGTCCCAGGTCCTGCCAACTTAGCAGTTCGAAAGCACGAAATTGCAAGTAGATAAATAGGTACCATTTCAGTGGGAAGGTAAACAGCATTCTGTGCACTAGGCATGCCTGCCACATGTTCACAGAAATGTCTGCAGACACAGACAGCACTGGCTCTTTGGCTGTAAACAGAAATGAGCACTGAACTCTAGAATCAGATATGACTGGCTTTCAAACAGGGGAGAACCTTTATCTTTAAATAAAATTATCTAACAGTTAACAATACTACATTTCAATTTTTTTCTGCATGGCGCTTGATTTTTATACCACCTGCCTAACTCGAATAGTTAATATTATTGAGTCAAAGCATTCAAAGCAGTGGTACCCAACTTTATTTTTTTGGCCATGCCCCACCTATGTCTAAAATCCTGAACCCTCCTCCCTTGCTTGAAAGCTAGTGCATCCAACTCTAGGGTTCAGTGCTCATTTTTGTTTATAGTCCAAGAGCCAGCACTGTCTGTGTCTGTAGATGTTTCTATGGAAATGTGGCAGACAAGACTAGACACCAGAGTGCACGGAATACTGTTTATCTTCCCACTGAAGTGGTACCTATTTATCTACTTGCAATTTCTTGCTTTCGAACTGCTAGGTTGGCAGGAGCCAGGACAGAGACAGGAGCTCACGCCTTCTTGCAGTACTTGGGAATCGAACTCTGACATTCCAGTCTTCGAGTTCGGCATCTTAACCACTTGAGCCACCGCAGTCCCTCTTCAAGATATAAAAGCCATTTATAATTTATATTTGTCCCTTACAACTACTTTAAATAAACTTTTCTAATTATATTATGTCAACTGCAAAAAACCTAGTGTCGTCTCTGGTCATGCTCTTGTTCCCCTTGGGAGTAAATGAGAACCACCTATAATGATCACGAGGTTCTATTGGTTTTTCTTCCTTCCCAAGGATTGGGATCTGCAAATGGACGCCTTGTGGACAGAATTACGGGTAGGAAGCGCAGTGGATAAAACTGCTGTACTGCAAACAAAAAAGGTTGTCAGTTCGATCCTGACCAGAAACGCAAGGTTGACTTAGCCTTCCACCCTCCTGAGGTCGGTAAAATGAGAGTACACAGCAAACTTTGGGGGCAAAAATAATAATTAACTTGTGAACCACCCTGAGATAAGACTCTGTGCACTGGGTAGAAATATAAGTGCAATTGCTTTTTTCTGCGCTGCTTTATTTCGTCCCCCAAAGTCTCTTGGACTGTCCCAGCCTCTTTCAAGAGTTGGGTCTCCGCTTCGTTCGGCTGGGCTTGGTGAAGGACTACCCTCCACCTCCTGTCCCTCGTCTCCCTCCAGGCATCCTTGCTGGGACGGACTCACCTTCCTTCCCGGCCGCAAAAGCGGACCAGGCACTCCACAGATCCCAGGAAAAGGAGAAGTAGGAGGCGGAACTTTCCTCAACATCCCAAGCGCTACTTTCCTACGGAGGAAGGGAAAGGGAAAGGACAGGAAAAGACACTTTTTGCAAATGGACCGTTTCCTTTTGTTGCGGATCCATGTTTTTTCCTGCTCTTCTAGGAATTTCAACTCTATGTAAAAGTTTTGAATATTAGTCAAGGGTTTCATTCTGGGACATTATCAAATTTGACACACAGATTTTATGCTGCCACTTTTATATTATATTTTGTTATATTAAACGACCTTCACAAACTTCCCCGTTAAATTCTCTTTCACAACATAGGCCAGTGATGGCTAGCCTTGGACTCCAGATGTTCTTGGATTTTAATTACCAGATAGAAGCCCAAGTCAGCACTCCTGCTAATCAGGGCTTTTGTTTTGGTAATTGAAGTCAAAGAGCACCTGGAGTGCCAAGTTGAATTTTTTGGAATAGCAGCCGTGCTAGTTTGTGTTTCAGACATATCAGAAAACTCAAACGCAGCACTTTAAAGACTAACTGCTATATTTTATAAAATGTAAGCTTTCGTGGATCAAGTCCACTTCATCAGACATAGGAGTGAGACTTCAAGGCATATAGGAGTGAGACTTCAAAGTACAGTATATAAGTTTATGCCTTGGAGTCTCCTATGCCTGATGAAGTAGACTTGATCCACAAAAGCTCACATTAAAAATACTGTATAGCACTTACCGTATATATACTCGAGTATAAGCCAAGTTTTTTAGCCCAAAAAATGAGAGCCCCAAAAAGGGGACTCAGCTTCTACTCGGGTCAATGATCACAAGGGTCCCAGAATTGTGCTGGATTGAGATGTCCCAACAATTTAGTAAATTTTTCCATATTTTTATGCATTTTGATTATAGAAATTCACAAGCAGCTGCTGCATTTCTCACCCTCGGCTTATACTCAGGTCAAACTATTTTCTTGGGTTTTCAGGTCAAAATTAGGTACCTCGGCTTATATTCGGGTCTGCTTATACTTGAGTGTATATACAGTAGTCTTTAAAGTGCTGCAGCATTTTTCTTTTCTGATATGCCTGGAGTGCCAAGGTTAGCCATCACTGACACAGGCTGTCACACTGAGCAAAGGATGTGTTCATTAGCAAATGTTCAGTGCCAGGTGTTTGTTTTATATCCTCTCATCATTTGCAATTGAAAAAGGAACATTCATGGCTAATCCGAATAACAGTGAGATCATCCTCTAGCTGCCAATCATAAAAATCCACAGTGATTTGTATACTTAATGTCATGCTGACCAATCACTCTACCTCTGTATATGATATACTTTACAGTAAAACCCCTACTTAAGTAAAAATACTGTTATGTAAGCTTTTATGTAAATTATTCCCCCCCCCTTAATTTGAAGCAAATCCATAGGAACAATTAATTTTCACTTAACTCAAAGCAAACCCATAGGAAAATGATATTTATGTAAACCGAAGCAACCCCATAGGAAAAGTGATTTTTTTTTTTACATAACTCAAAGCAAACCAATAGGAAATTACTACTACAGTAAAACCTCAGATAACACTAAAACCTGGTTCCACAAGTCTTGGTGTTATATGATTTTAGTGTTATCTGATGCATGTTAAAATCCTATGGGATCCATAGAGATACATTGTAACCACACAGGCTTTAGCGGTTGTTATCCGAAGCATCCCATAGGATCTTAATGTTATCTGATGCAATTCTTCCCCCCATATTCCTTAATGTTATGCGATTTTAGTGTTATTCGATACTAATGTTATATGAGGTATTACTGTACTTAATTACAGAAATTGTGTTATGTATATCGGGGCATTTATGTAAATAGGGACATGATTTTAGTGGAAAAATCATTATGTAAGTCGAATTTTATGTAACTCAAGGCATATGTAAGTCCAATTTTTACTGTACTGTATATAAATTGATGCCGTATAGATGGCATTATTGATGAAATGGGTGTAGATCTGAATGGATTGAGGCGGATGGTGTAAAATAAGAGGAGCCTAGCATGTGATGGTCTATGCCGGGGTCACAAAGGGTCAGACTCTACTGTGTGACTGAACAATAAAAGTCTCTCTCATGTCTGATGGTTATTTCTCTGATAACTATTTATTTAACTCTTATTTGTCAAGGTCTGCAGAAATTGGGACAGGGAAACATCCCTTTTCACTGGACTTAATTTCAGCATCTTGGAGACTGGGATCTGTGAGTCCCTGCTGGGATCTAGCTGGGGGTGGAGTGGGGGAGATTTAGGACTCCCTTCCCCTCTTTACCCTCTCCTCCTTCTTGTCTGCATTTTCCCAGCTGCACTCACCCATTTCACCCCATGTTTATAACCTCTTTAGAAAAACCTTCAGGGAATTTCTATTATATGATATTAGAGAAAGCATGTGATTTTTGGTCATATACTAACGAAAGACAAGCTATACCAAAAATCAACCCTGTCTCACCTCACTAGACATTTCAGGCAAATGTCATTAGGCATCCTTTGAAAATATCAGATTTGGCCCAAAGTAAGGTAAAGGCCTCCCTTGCTCAAAAGCCCATTGTATCCAACTCTAGGGTTTGGTGCTCATCTCTATTTACAGGCAAAGAGCCAGTGCCGTCTGCGTCTGCAGACATTTCTGTGAACATGTGGCAGCCATGACTAGACACCAGAGTGCATGGAACACTTTTAACTTCCCACCGAAGTGGTACCTATTTATCTATTTGCAATTTCTTGCTTTCAAATTGCTAGGTTGGCAAGAGCTGAGACAGAGTCAGATAATCAGCAATGTGAACAATACAATGTAGTGGCCTTCAGTTTGCCTTCCACATTGCAGCATGACCCCCCGTGCCACTGATTCAGCTCCATGAGTCACTTTCTGGTCCTGAGCCCTTTTGGCACACAAAGTCCTCCTCAAGCTTGATTGGCTGAATTCCAAAAAAGGTAAAATTGGTGTCCAATATAATTTCTGTTTCAAAAACTCATTTTTAATCTTAACCATGCAGCTTGATGCAAACAGTTTCCTACTGATTACAAAGGAAAGATTTGTGGTAGGGAGAATTCAATTAGTGAGATATCTCTCATATGACTCAATGCTGCATGGCAAACATCACCTCTGCATTGCTACTAATGACGTAGTTCATGCCTGGATATCTTACTGTGCACCTTTTTGTTTGTTTGTTAATTCCTTATTCTCCTCAACTCTTTAAGTGCTTCAGATTTCTTCTACTACAGTTACTATTACCCAACTACTCTCTACAGATCTAGGAAATTGATCCAACAATGCACTGAATATGAAAACATTCAAACTAAATGGTAAATATTCCTGTTCTATCAGAAACAAGTATACTTCTGTTTCATTGATTACACTAAGGCCTTTGACTGTGTAGACCACAACAAAATGTAGCAAGTAATTAAAGAGATGGGAATACCAGAGCACCTTATATGCCTCATGAGAAATTTGCTATTCTTTTTTTCTGAGGTGTTCTCTTTGTACTGGATCGAATTTGGGCTTCTCATGGGCTGGGATCTGTGGGTCTCTGGGCGTGCTGGGATCTAGCTGGGAGTGTGGATGGGGAAGATCTAGGCCTCCCTTGCCTAGAAATTGCTCCCATCTCCTCCTCCTGTCCTCAGTTTCCCCAGGTGCATTCAGCCAGTTCATCTATGACCTCTTTAGAAAACCATTCAGAAAATTGCTATCATCTGATATTAGAAAAACAAACCTTTTCTGGAAATAAAATAACTAGACTAGAGACCACATTGCCAACATAAGATGGATCATGGAAAAAACAAAGGAATATCAGAAACAAGTATACTTCTGTTTCATTGATTACACTAAGGCCTTTGACTGTGTAGACCACAACAAAATGTGGCAAGTAATTAAAGATATCGGACTACCAGAACACCTTATATGCCTCATGAGAAATCTGTACATGAATCAAGAAGCAACAGTTAGGACAGAATATGGAATGACGGAGTGGTTTGCAATAGGAAAAGGAGTAAAACAAGGCTGCATTTTGTCACCCTGCTTATTCAACTTATACACAGAGCACATAATGCGCAATGCAGGGATGGAGGAATCACAAATTGGGATCAAAACTGCTGGGAGAAACATCAACAATTTGAGATATGCAGATACCACCACCCTAATAGCAGAAAGTGAGGAGGACCTAAAGAAGCTCCTGATTAGGTTGAAAGAAGAAAGTAAAAAAGCTGGCTTGAGACTCAATATAAAGAAAACCAAGATCATGGCAACAGGCCCTATCAGTCCCTGGAAAATAGATGGGGAAGAAGTAGAAGCAGTGACAGATTTTACTTTCTTAGGACCAAAGCTCACTGCAAATGGTGATTGCAGCCATGAAATAAAAAGGTGACTGATTCATGGGAGGCAAGCAATGAGAAACTAGGGGAGCATAGTGAAAAGGAGACATCAATTTGCAAACAAAAATTCGTATAGTCAAAGCAAAGGTATTCCCTGTGGCAATGTATGGTTGTGAGAGCTGGACAATGGTATTCCCTGTGGCAATGTATGGTTGTGAGAGCTGAGCGCAGAAGAATAGGTGCCTTTGAGATGTGGTGTTGGAGGAGAATTTTGAGAGTCCCCTGGACAGGGAGGAGAACAAATAGGTCAATCTTAGAAGAAATGAACCCTGACTGTTCCTTAGAAGGTCAAATTGTAAAGATGAAGCTAAAGTACTTTGGACATCAAATGAGAAGATTCACTTGAGAAAGCCTTGATGCTGGGAAAGGTGGCGGGCAAAAGAAAAAGGGGGCGGCCAAAAATGAGATGGCTAGATGGTATTGTAGACAATGGGCACAGAGCTGAGCGAGTTGAGGAGGATGGTGGAGGACAGAAGTGCCTGGTAGACAGTGGTCCATGGGGTCGCAGAGGGTTGGAATCAACTGTGCGACTGAACAACAAAACGAAGTAACTTTACACACTAGTCCAGAAATCCTCAATCCATGGCCTGTGGCATCAAATGATCCGGCTTGCATCCTCACTCCAGCTGCCGCTTCTGCTGCATCTGCCTCAATCCCAGTGGTGGGCTTCAAAAAAATTTACTACCACACTGTGGGTGTGGTATGGTGGGTGTGTCCAGGGGGGTAGCTCTGTGTTGCACCCGAATTAGGACTGCTTTATTTCAAAATTTGGATGGGTGGGGCCAGCTAGAATTTCTGCTACCAGTTCTGGCAAACTGGTGCGAACCTGCCAATGCCCACCACTGATCAATCCTTGTCCCCTCCACTTAGCTTGGCATGTCCCTAAAGTAAAGACACTCCATAGCAGGGGGGATGTTGTAAGGGGACAAGGATTGAGACAGAGATGGCGAAAGCTGCAATGCACGACTTTCCCGGTGGCCACAAGCACATCTCTGGCATCTAAAGTAATGTTTCCTTCACTCACATCATGCAGCTCTTCCAGACCGGTAAGCAGGGGAGTGGTGGTGGTGGTAACGTTTGGGGCATATAGTGGGCTTGGGATGGTCACTGCTGCCGCCACCCCTTCAACAGTCTGAGGGAACATGAACTAGCCCCCAGCTTTAAAAGGTTGAGAACCCCTGAACTAGTCATTTGAAAAATCTTATACATCTTTTCTGCTCCCACTGTAATTCTAATGGAGGGAGAGATTAGGTTAAGGCTAAGTGAATTCTTCTTGTATTTTCTGAATCTGCTGAGAATTTCACTTACATCCACTGGGCTTCGGGCTTCACCAAATCCTGACATGGGATGTTTTTAACCCCAATATTTTACACTGGCAGAGTCATAACAAGATACCAATTGCAAAACATATTTTATTTGTTAGAACATCCCAAACTCTGAAAGTTTCTCATTCGATGAAAGTAAAACTATTCATGGAAGAAGAAAAGAAACAGAGGACTTGGTTCAATGGTATTCCTCCTATGCTCCATCTTGGCTGAGGTTCAGAGAGTCACATTCCCCACATTTCTATTATCTACTATACTGACTCTCTGGTAGTTTACAACATATGAAACCTCACCCAAAGAACATTACAGTGAATTTGAAGGGATTTTTCTCTTCATGGAACCATTGAGGGGTTGAATGGGTGGATTCTAAGCATTACGTTTCCAGTGTGGACTTTCTTATGTTTCACAAGATGGGAATTCTGAGCAAAAGATTTCCCACATTCCTGGCATTTATATGGCTTCTCTCCTGTGTGGAGTCTCTTGTGACACACAAGGTGTGAACTGTGAGCAAAATATTTCCCACACTCATGGCATTTGTATGGCTTCTCTCCAGTGTGGACTCTCTTATGACTGACCAGCTGTGAATGGTGAGCAAAACATTTCCCACACTCTTGGCATTTGTACGGCTTTTCTCCAGTATGGACTTTGTTATGACTCACAAGATATGAATTCTGGGAAAAACACTGCCCACACTCCAGGCATTTGTATGGTTTATCTCCTGTGTGGACTCTCTTATGACTCACAAGCCCAGTTTTTTGACTAAAAGATTTCCCACATACTTGGCACTTGTAGAGTTTCTCTCCTGTGTGGACTCTTTTATGATTCACAAGATGGGAATTCTGAGTAAAATGTTTCCCACAGTCCTCACATTTGTAGGGCTTCTCTCCTGTATGGATTCTCTTATGATCCACAAGATTTGAACTGTGAGTGAAACATTTCCCACAATCATAGCATTTGTATGGCTTCTCTCCTGAATGTGCTCTGTCATGACTCACAAGCTGTGAATTCCGAGCAAAAGATACCCCACACTTCATGCATTTGTACGGCTTTTCTCCTGTGTGGTCTCTCTTATGAATGACAAACTGTGATTGGTGAGCAAAACATTTTCCACAGTCATGGCATTTGTATGGCTTCTCTCCTGAGTGGATTCTTTTATGACTTGTAAGATTTGAATTGTGAGTGAAACATTTCCCACATTCATGGCACTTGTACGGCTTCTCTCCTGTATGGACTTTGTTATGACTCACAAGATGTGAATTCTGAACAAATAATTTCCCACATTCCAGGCATTTGTACGGTTTCTCCCCCGTGTGAAGTCTCATATGAAATGCAAGGTATGATACCTGAGCAAAATATTTCCCACATTCCAGGCATTTGCATGGTTTCTCTACTGCATGGATTCTCTTATGAATCAGAAGTTGCGACTTCTGAGCAAAAGATCTCACACATTTGTGGCACTTGTGCTGTTTCTCTCCTGCATGGATTCTCTTATGTCTCACAAGCAGTGAATTGTGGACAAAACATTTCCCACATTCGTGGCATTTGTACAGTTTTCTTCCTGTGTGGTCTATTTGACGTCTCACAAAGTGTAACTTGGTATCTAAAAGATTCACAGGCATTTCAGTTATAATGGGCTTCTTTCCAATCTCAAATCTTTCATGGAGCATTCCCGTAGCAAAATATTTTCCGCACACAATGCAGTTGTAGTTCTTTTCTCTGGTAAATCCTTGTTCTTTTGTGTCACTTCTCTGTTGTTCAGCCAACTCTAATCTGAGTATAGATGTCTTTTCACATTTGGGACATACATTTTTCTCCCTCCGGTCATCTGCTGGGAAGAATGAGAAATGTAGAAAAGACAAGTGATAAAAAACAAATCTACAAAAATAAAAGGAAAATTTTCCAAAGAAGTGGATTTTGATGCATTAAGCCTAAAAAGGAAAGCAATCTGAGAAGTCTTTTAAGTGCTATGACTTTTTAAAAATTCATTTTCTCATCACATCTACAGAGGCAGCTAAGAAAAATAAGAGAAATTACATACCTTTATTGTGAGATTTTCAGAATCTTATGAGGGCCTTTACTGCAGTGGCTCAAGTGGTTAATACTTGATGACTGGAAGGTTGAAGCTCAATATCCGAGTACTGCACAATGTAAAGAGTTCCCATCTCTGTCCCAGCTCCTACCCACCTAGCAGTTCGAAAGCAAGAAATTGCAAGTAGATAGATAGGTACCACTTTGGTGGGAAGGTAAACAACGTTCTGTGTGCTCTGGTGTTAAGGCATGCCTGCCACATGCCCATGGAAAAGTCTGCAGATGCAGCCAGCGCTGGCTCTTTGGCTGTAAATAGAGATAAGCACCTACTCCTAGTATTGGATACGACTTGCTTTTGTAGTTTAGCTTTCTGTGACTCAGGTTGATTTTATTATTCTTTCATGTGTGACTAATCCGGCAGTTGTCAACCTACAGCCTATAGGCCAGACCTGGCCGGTGGCACCATTTCATGTGGCCCATGCTGCCGCCGCCACCAAAAGTGGAAGTGGACACATTTACAGCAGCCGTGGGCACATTTACGGCAGCGTTTACAGCAGAGGGAACCACCAGCCCGGCCTGCACAGCTGCTTGAGGGGTGGTGGTCTGGCCCACAACATTAAAAGGTTGAGAACCTCTGGACTTATCTAATGTACCCACAAAATTGGCAAGTGGTAGAGAAAGGAGCATAGCCACCGGTCAGTGCAGGGAAACCTGTTTAACTGCAAGTGCTCCGATACTGACTGGCAAAGCACAGGTCTGAGCTTTCACAAGAGTGAGGTTGGTGCCAACCACCTTGTTTTGTTATTTGCGCCTTGAAATGGCCATCCCCAACTTGGCACATTTCACACCATGCTTTCTGTTTGCTGGCTAGGAACTGAGTAATTTGTAGTCCAGTGTATCTAGAAATTACCAGTACAGTAATACCTCGGATAACGCTAAGACTTGGTTCCACAAGTCTTGGTGTTATCCGATTTTTAGTGTTATCCGATCCATGTTAAAATCCTATGGGATGGATCGGATAACGTTAAAGCTCCATATAGATACACTGTAACCGCACAGGCTTTAGCGGTTGTTATTTGATCCATCCCATAGGACCTTAACATTATTCGATCCAATTCTCCTCCCCAGATTACTTAACGTTATGCGATTTTAGCGTTTTCCGAGGTAAACGTTATCAGAGGTATTACTGTATAGGGAAATGTTACCCTATGGAGGAATCAGTACTGCAACAATGTCTCTGTCCAAGCTCCTGCCAACCTAGCAGTTCGAAAGCAAGAAATTGCAAGTAGATAAATTGGTACCCTTTGGTGGGAAGGTAAACAGTGTTCCCTGCACTCCAATGGCTAGTCATGCCTACCACATGCCTACGGAAATGTCTGCAGACGCAGACAGCACTGGCTCTTTGCTTATAAACAGAAATGAGCACTAAACTCTAGAGTTGGATATGACTGGATTTCGAGCAAGGGAGACCTTTACCTTTACCTAAATTGGTGGAAACTGACCTGTTTTGTTATTTGCTCCTTGAAATGGCTGACCCCACACTTTTTCCACACTTGCAAAACTCCTCACTTTCTGATTGCTGGCTAGTAATCAAGTGATTTGTAATCTATCTTAGCCAGATATTGAAATGTAGTAAAAGGCAACCCTATTGAGAAGCAATTACCAAGCCAGCTCCTAGACTGTACTGTTTTTGAACCACAAGCAGATACAGTAATACCTCGGATAACGCTAAGACTTTGTTCCACAAGTCTTGGTGTTATCCGATTTTTAGTGTTATTCGATCCATGTTAAAATCCTATGGGATGGATCGGATAATGTTAAAGCTCCATAGAGATACATTGTAACCGCACAGGCTTTAGCGGTTGTTATTTGATCCATCCCATAGGACCTTAACATTATTCGATCCAATTCTCCTCCCCAGATTACTTAACGTTATGCGATTTTAGCGTTATCCGAGGTAAATGTTATCCAAGGTATTACCGTATACTGTAAATTGTTAACAGCTACCTTGTGTTGCTGGCTGATCTTTCTTACACTAGGTCAGGTGAAAGGAACTGCAGAATGAACTTGCCAAATGGTGCCTCCATTTTTGGTAGTTTCATGTCTGGCCTAAACACAGAATAAGAAGACTGATACACTGTCTAGGTCAAGGTTTCCCAACCTAAGGCCCAAAGGCCGGATCCAGCCTGTGGTGCCATTTCATGTGGCCCTCCAATGGCATTCAAAAAATAAATGTCCACCACCATTATGCAGGCAGGGCAAAATGGCCATCCGGCCCTTGAAGCTGACTGAGAGAGAGTGACCCGGCTCCCAGCTTGAAAAGGTTGGGAACTCCTGGCCTAGGTGGATGTTCCCTTGAAGACACTGTGGAAGCTGGAGTGGGAGCAAAGTGAAGTAGCCAGGTTGAAGACTGGGAGCTAAAAGCAAAATTCCATCCTGGCCTGCCTGCATTAGTTACCTGTTGGCTTCCATGCCTGATTCAAGGTTTTAGTACTAACATACAAAGCCCAACACCGCTTGGGTACTCAGTAACTGGTGCAACGTCTACCCCAGTTCAGTTCAGTCCAGACCACCAGGTTTTCTCAGGCACAGGGACTTCAGATTCCCATTCCAAAGGAGACACAGAAGATGGATGACAAGTATCTATCTGGAATGCCCTTCCAGGCAATCCTTGTGCCTGGCCTCCTCTATGGCGGAACTTTGCAGAGAGGCATTTCAATGGATTTCATGATATTTTGGCACTTCCCTGTCCAACCACAGTTTGGGTTGGTTTCTGTGCAGTCTGTCGTGGCTTGTTTTATTTCTATAGGCTGAAAAGGGGGAGGGCATATAAATGTAATAATAATTATTATTCCCGTCATTGGCCAAGTTGACTGGGGTAATGGGAGCTGGAGTTCAGTACATCTGAAAAGCCACAGGTAGCCCAAACTGCCATTACAGATTCCACAGGAGCTAGCATGAGTTGGGATACAACTCCATTATTGATACTACTCTCTGTCCCAGCTCCTGCCAACCTAGCAGTTTGAAAGCAAGAAAGTGCAAGTAGATAAATAGGGACCACTTTGGTGGGAAAAGATCTTAGGGAGATGAAAGTAGCCTCTGAGTTTCTTCAGCAAAAATCTGTCAACCCAGAATAATTTCTGACATAACATTATTATTATTGTTAGTGGTCACAAGAGGATTAGCCAGAGAAAGTAGGGACCTTACCAAGAGAGAATACAGTCCACCAGTTTTCCTCCATGACTTTGTTGTACAGGGTCCTCTGGTCAGGATCCAGCAGTGCCCACTCCTCCTGGCTGAAGTATACGGCCACCTCCTCAAAGGCCACTGGACTCTAAATGATAAAGTAGATATTCCTCATGGGATTCATAAAAATAACTTCCTAAAGCCAAGAGAACAATTAAAGCAGGGGTTCCCAACCAAAGGCCCATGGGCCAGATCTGACCCACAGCAACATTTCATGTGGCCCCTCACCCCTCCAGGCCATTGAGAAACAAAATGGCCACCCCTTTGAAACTGTTGAGACAAAATGGCCACCCCCATCGTGCAGGCAGAGCAAAATGGCCATCTGGCCCTCACACCTGATGCAGAGAGCGTGACCCAGCCCCTGGCTTGAAAAGGTTGGGAACTCCTGGATTGAAAAGACATGGCTGGGCTGGATCTGATATTGTAGGTTGTAACATTCTTGAAAAGCCTTTACAGCTTTGCTAATGGAGGAGACATTTGCCAAGGACCACCAGTCATCTTGGCCAAGAGTTCGCTTCAGGAAGTGAGGCCTCTGAATCCCAGTTGCTGAGGAACAACAGTGAGAGGGGAAGAGCTATGGGTCAACAGCCTGCTTTAGATTCTTCCAGGAGGCACCTGACTAACCAGATGTTAAACTGAATTGTCCAGTGTTCTGATCCATCATGACTCTGTGTACATTCGTAGCTCTCCCAAAACGAAAACAGAGGGAGTGAGAGGTACTCAAAATGAGAGAACAGGGAAAGTAAGGGAAAGCCCCTATAATGATTTTTCAAAACCTCACACAACTCACCTTGTCAAGCCAGCCAGCTAGATAAGCATTAGCAACATGGAATATTGCATTAAAGCAGAAGGCCCAACCTTATTCAGGAATAAAGTGCTTGAATAAATACAAGTACTTAAATACGCGAAGGATTTAAGAAAAGGAAGGAAGGAAAAGGCTTATCCAGCAGACCATCTCTGACCAAACTACGTAGTACTCCTTTTTGAAACCCCAGTATGACTTCTTTGGGCCATCACAACTCTCCAGCCAAGGGGAAAATACTCTGCTCACACCACCCACTTTCTTGCTCCCAAGCCAGACAAGGGTGAAAACTAGGCAAGATTGAATTGCCTGCCCTTACTCTCTGGTAGCTTTTCTAAGCGATGGTTGCATGTTTGCTAAGCGATGGTTGCATGTTTATCCAGTGGTCTGACGGGGAGCGTCAGACCACTGGTTAAAGCACCCCAGAATAGCTAGCAATTGCTTCAGGAATCAGCTTTTGGCTTGCAAATGAAAAACTTTTATTATTGTCAAATCGATTACTGTGTAATCTTTGTATTGGGTAGTGATTGTATTGTGATTATATTGTTTATTGTCTATTCTGTACTGAGTATTGTTTGTGGGTGGTATTCTGATTATATTGTTGATATTTATTTTATTGTACTATATTTTATGATACTGTGATATTGTATTATTGAACTGTTACATTGTATTTTATTGTATGTTGTGAGCCGCCCTGAGTTGGTTTTCACCCAGTAGGGCGGCATATAAATAGAAATGAATGAATGAATATTTTAGCCATTTGGACCATACCTGATATGGTTCTCTTCCATGACAAGGATTGCTTGTTTCTGGCATCCTTAAGGTCCCTACAGGAGACATAAAATACATAGGAAACCAGTCACGTGACTTTCTCTCAGATTAAGATCATATTCCTGCACGGTGGATTTCAGATCTTTGGACACAACTAATATATCTCTCATTAGTCTTGTCTTAGAATTAATGAACAACAGAATTTCAGGGATGGGGCTAAGAACACAAAAGTTATTAATTAGTAACAATAATTAGTTGAGATTAGCAAAAGATACTAAAAGCAACAAAAAAAGTGCAGGATGACTGGAGTACAGCTAATGTTATCCCTTTAAAAGTGACAAAAAGGACAAGCAATACATCGTCAGTATTTTTAGTGAGCAAAGAAATTTCTCTAACAGTAAACAACATTCAACTTCACAATTTCTCATGCATATTGGGTCCATATTGGATGATCAAATTATTAGAAGAAATGCAGAGACCTCCCATGGAGAAATATGGTAGCATACCCACCAAATAATTTCCACGCTTCGGGAGGGGGACCAAACAAATTAAGCAAGTTTTCACCTCATTTGTCTGAACCCACATTGTATAAAATTAACAGAATATCTGATGGGGTATTAATTTATATAATGATTTTATTTATTTATTTATTTATTTATTTTGCTTAGAATGTGCTGGATGAGTGTAAGGGAGATACAGGAAACCATAAGCATTGCTCAAGAATGAAAAAGATGTGATGCCAAAATATTTTCGACCCACTGGGTTAGGACGAGGGAACTGAGGGACCCCATTCTGGGGCCATAGACCACCCACTTGAGACTCCTATCTTAACCATTTAGACCCATTCCTCATCCAAAGCCTTCAAAACATAAGCCTTTCCCCTGAGTTTCTTATTATTTATTGCCTTAAAGTTAATTTTTATTATAGCATATCAGAGTAAACAAAACAAAACCACCAAAAAAAAAAAAGACAAAAATGTTGTGGCACCTTAAAGACTAACTCCCATATTAAAATGTGAGCTTTTTTGGATCAAACCCACTCTTATGTCTGATGGTCCACAAAAGCTTACATTTAAATACAGGAGCTAGTCTTTAAGGCAGGGGTGGCCAAACTACGGCCTGTGGGCTGGCCCCAGCCCGTGGCACCATTTCATGTGGCCCGCTGCTGTCCTCGCTCGCCGCTCCTGGAAGCAGACAGCCGTAAAACACGCCCGCGCATGTATAAATATGCCTGCTGTAAACACTTTCATAGATGAACCTGTGACTGCCATAACCACATTTGTGACAGAAGGGAGGAACAGTGGGAGGAACCACGTGACCGGCCCGTGGCGCAAATATTGGAAACCCCGCCTTAATGTGCCACCCACAATATTTTTTTTTTTTGCTGTTTTGTTTTGTTTGCTCTCTGATATACTTGCACAGACTTGACTAACTCGTCTAACCACGTCAGACATTTTATTACAGCGTCTCTCTCCCCCAAGAAATGGAAAATTGAAAACATGTGTCCTTTCTCTTTCCAGCTGTTTCTTTTGCACCAATGTACGACCTAGGAAGGCGGGGAGGGGGGCACAGAACCGCCCCTCCAATCTCTGAGCCAGTTCTCTCGTTCTCCCAAAAGGCATCTCGTCATTCATTCTCACATTCAAGGTCCGACCATCCCGTGAATCAGACACACGTAGCACTGATCTCTGCGCCCCACCCTCGCCCCACCTGCACCATGTAATACCTGCTTTGTTCCCCGATTTCATCTGCAAACATTTCTTAGCTCTTCAGACGGTGCAGGGGTGGGAGATGAGATGGATGATATACTGTACCCTGTTTGAAGTCGTCTAGCCCTTCCTCCTGGCTGTGGGTGGGTTTATTTAATTAATATACATACACACATATTTTTTTTTAAAGGCTTTAAATTGTTCTCCCTTTTCCCATCATGTGATTAAAGCCATGCCAGACTTTTTTGGCAGGGCAAACGCAGACCCATCCAATCTCTCCTCTGAGCGCATGGATGAGTAAAGCTAAGGTCTTCAGTCGCTCATCTCCGTTTACAACCAAAAAGCCAGCGCTGTCTGTCTGCAGACGTTTTCATGGACACGTGGCAGGCATGACTAGATGCTGGAGCGCAAGGCATGCTGTTACCTTTGCCACCAAAGTGGTACCACCTATTTATCTACTTGCTTTTGAACTGATTGGTTGGCAGGAGCTGGGAGAGAGAACAGGAGCTCATTCCATCACACAGCACTCAGGCCTCAAACTGCTGACCTGTTGACCTTCTGATCATCAAGCCCAGCGTCTTAACCACTAAGCATTTCTATACCACCCAGAGTGGGATACCACCCAAATGGGTGATATAGAAATGCAATAAATAAATAAAAATAACCCACCGCTACCCTTACTTTAGCATAGCTGGTCGCACGTAGAGTAGGCCCATTTGAATCAATGGAACATTACAAATGGAATGGAAGTTGCAAAGTCAATTGAGTATAAGCTGAGAAATTTCATTTTATTTTTATAAATTTCCAACTGTATCATGGGTACTACAATCCCAAAAACTAATATCTAAACTATCTCTGAATGGTAGGACTACTCTTTATTTCTTGTTAAAAATAGCTGCTGCATTTTTATTGTTGTGGTTTCCTCAAAGAGTTAATCCATCTCACATTTGGCCGCCTTCTCTTCCTGCTGCCTTCCATTTTTCCCAGCATTATTGCTTTTTCCAGACAATCTTGCCTTCTCATGACGTGCTTAAAATAGCCTCAGCTCCATCATTTTTGCCTCCAGAGACAGTTGAGGCGTGATCTGCTCTGGGGCCCCCTTATTTGTTTTTCTGCCAGGCCAGGGTATACACAGAGTTCTCCTACAGTACCATATTTCAAATGAAGGAGGATGTTCTATGAAATGTTGCAATTTGGTATGCTAGATTTCATGCTGGCTGTCAGTCAGCTAACACCTAAAAGGTAAAAGTCGCACTTGCTTGAAAGCCAGTCATATCTGACTCTAGAGGTTGGTGCTCATATCTGTTTACAGCCAAAGAGCCAGCGCTGTCTGTGTCTGCAGACATTTCCTTGGACATTTGGCAGGCATAACTAAACACCAGAGTGAACAGAATACTGTTAACCTTCTAACCGAAGTGATATTTATTTGCAATTTCTTGCTTTCAAATTGCTAGGTTGGCAGGAGCTGGGACAGAGATGAGAGCTCACTCAATTGTGCGGAAATCGAACTCCAACCTTCCACTCTTTGAGTTCAGCATCTTAGTGTACTTGAAGGGCAGTTTACAGGCAATTAGCATTTTGTCCCAATGTGCAGGGTATTCGGAAGGATGGAAGGCTGAGTTGACCTTGTGTCCCTATATAAAGATCGAACTCACAACGTTCTGGCTGCAGCACAGCCGTCTTAACCCCTGCACCACCTGGGCTCTGAATGGAGAACACCAGAATGGGAAGTGGTGAGGGTATTTGGGGAGATCCTACAAGGCGCTGCTCCTCCTTCTCTTCACAGCCAGTCTTAAATGGGAGGAGGAGGGATAGTACCTGTGGTTTTTTTTATAGAGGTGATACATCAGAAGAAGCTTTTATTTTTTTTTATTTTTTGGGGGGGGACATCCACAGATGGGTACCTCTTTGAAAAGGAAGAACAAAGATTTCCTTGAGTATGGCCTCCCTTAAATACCTTATCAGAAAGCACAAAACAATACACAAAGGCAATTACAGTATTTTACATGAACACTCCAACGTTATCTACACCAGCCTAGCTACACTTGAAGATTTGCCTTTGTTCTGCTTATCTAAAATGTCCAAGGCTTTTTCAGCAAGTTACAGCAGCCTTAGCATTATGGGACATGGTATAATAATTTCATGTCACAAATTATTCTGGGTTGAACGGATTTTTCCTGGAGAAACTCCGCTCAGGAGACACCCGAATGAGTCTCCTTTCATGCTCCCATGAACTGGGACAGAGACAGGTGCTCAAACCATCATGCAGTACCCGGGACTTGAACTGCTGACTTGCCAGCCTTCCAGCAGAAGAGAATGCAAGCTTTCTACACAGAATATCCCTAACTAAGTAGGCACATTTTCAATCCAAAAGGGTCAGATATTAAACAGGGGGACAAACCCTCTCCTGCCTATGAAGGAAATAAGGAGCTACTGTATCAGATCCTTCTGTAGGAACAAAGCTCTACCTTATTGTTTAGATATTTTGTTGTTTAAATATTTTGCCTTACAAGCAAAGCACATATGCTTCAAAAAACATTTTGTGTACCACATGAAAGTTACTGTATAGAAACTCACAGAGAAAACCACATGTTTATATCTTTGAAAGGACTTTAAGTAAAGAAACTACTTTCTTATATTTTGTGTGGAGAGTTTAATTGCTGGACTAAAACAGGGAGTAAAAGGCTTGGAGAACTTGCAGATTCAAACTAAATCTATTTGTAAATCTGCCCCGCTTTAGGTAAAAGTCGCTCAAACGCCAGTCGTATCCGACTCTAGGGCTCAGTGGTCATATCTGTTTATAGACAAAGAGCCAGCGCTGTCTGCATCTGCAGTTTCTGCAGACACGTGGCAGGGATGCCTCAGAACCCTGTTTGCCTTCTCACTGAAGTGGTACCTATTTATCTACTTGCAATTTATTGCTTTTGAGGTGCTAGGTTGGCCCCGATTTACTGCTGTGCATAAAATACTTAACAAGGTTATGGTTGCCCAGATTAACAAAGGCAGAGAAAAACAAATAGTTTGAAAGCAAGTATTTTTTGTGGTTTGTTATTTTCAAAGTCAATGTGATTTCTCTCTTTCTCCAAACTCCCCCAGCCAGCTAAGAGAGAAATAAAGAGGAAAAAATGTTTTTGATAGTGTTTGTGCTCAAGAGAGAAAATAAAAATGGATTCAAAGACCACTAAGTCAGTCATATGAGAAGCTACCCAAATAATGCAAACTTTACATGGTGGAAGGAACGTTTATTAGTGAATCTGCAAACATTAGTGAATCTGCAAACATTACTGTTTATATGTTGCAAAGCCACACAAATTACATACAAACCACAGGAGTGGGTACTGATTCAAGATCTTCAAATCATTCCACTAATCAAAAAGAATTATTTGAAACACCTGATGAAGTCTATTCTACTGACATTAAAATAGCTAATGGCGAATCAGTTAAAACATATGGAAAGGACTCTCTGATATAAGTCTCAGTGAAGTACAATATATTCCTCAGCTAGATTTCAATTTATTTAGTGTATCTGCTTTAGACAAGAAAGGTTTCAATATAAAATTTGAGAATGAAAAAATGTTTTATTGGAGAAAACATGGAAATAATTATGGAAAGTTTCTTATCTAATTGTATCTATAAGTTAAATTTCTCCAAAGAACAGGAAGAGACCAACACAGTGCAGAACCAAGGTGAAAGCAGTTCAGAACTGTGGCACAGAAGTTTTGCACACAGAGATCTAAGAGCAATACTTGAACTTCAAAACAAGAACCTTGCTGTTGATATCCAAGTAAACCCAAATGATACAACCAATACAACAAGGTGAGTGTATACTGCATTACAGAAAAAGCTGTAAGAAGTTACTTCAAGCCAATTACTGAACCAAGAAGCACCAAAGTACTAGATGTAATTCACAGTGATGTATGTGGACCAATGAATAGGCCATCATTAGGAAACAATAGATACATACTAATATTTCTATTTTTAAATTAGTTTTATTATTTTAGAGAAAAAATAAAACAAAGAAATATAAAAATCAGTTATGAGAGTAAACAGCACTTGATCATCTTTACAATAATTACACATATCTATTCTAATACAATCTGTTATGTTTTATCCTAAGCTTCTACAGTTGCTGCTTAACTAACTTATAGTCTCTTGTAAAACCAGTTACCGGTAATCATTAATAGGTAATCTACAAATTGTAGTTTTTCGTAAAGGACTTAAGTACATATTTAAAACCCAATGAAAAAGTCTTCCAACACCATATATGGGGCCACTATTTCCGTTCATAAAATACTATTTCATCATATGATTTCAATATTCATCACTACCTTTCCAGAAATTCAACATTTTTTGTGCAGGTTTAAATCAGGAATTCTTTTTCATCACATATTCAATAAGAGGTTCCCAAAACCAACTTTTCTTAATTAATCCTTTTTAAACTTTACATTTCCATGTTATTTTCTTGTTTAAAGCTAATCCCACACCTCTTTACACCATTCTTCAATTTTTAGATTGGGAATAATGTTTCTAATTTTTTGCAATCAATAATCTTGAAATTGGTATAAAAGTAATCAGGAGTTCCTTTTAGCTTTGAGGGACATTTATCTCATCTAATTCCAATATTAGATGAGACATACTAATATTTCTTGATGATATCTCAAGGTACTGCATCACCTATCTACTGAAAGAAAATACGTACAGTAGTCAGACTTATGAAATGCTAAAGAGGTATGTTGCCATAGTCAAAAATAAATTTGGAAGAAACCCCCACGTTTTTCAAACAGACAATGTGTGTGTGTATGTGTGAGAGAGTACATTTCATATTATATTCAACAATTTCTAGAAGAACATGGGATTTTGCACAGAAAGATTGCAGTGTATACTCCTGAACATAATGGTGCAGTTGAAAGGAAATTAAGATCATTATTAGAAATGACAGGATGCATGCTTGCTGATGCAGAACTACCCACAAAATTTAGAGACAATACAATCATGACAGCAACATATCTTCAACACAGATCACCAACCAAAAACTTTTGAATTATGGCCTGGCAGAGTACCAAGCATGAAACACATCAGAGTTTTTGGAAGCCAAGCTTATGCTTACATACTTAAGGGAAAAAAGACATAAATTGGATGCTAGAACTGAAAAGACTATTTTGCTTGGTTATGATTTGAACAATAAAGAATACAAAGTAGTTAACCTAAAAACAGGAGAAGTGTGAGACATATACCTTACTTTGATTAACAAAATAAAGCAACCAAGAAAAGCACAATTCTTGATGACAACGAAGATTAATACAATGAACCTCTTATAGATATTATAGTACCAATATTTCCACAAATGAGGACAGTATACAAACAGAAGAGGATAAAGACAATCAATGCTGATTCAAGACTGGAACAGGCCCCCATGTCTCTAGAGACATCTGTGCCACCTGAGATTCTAGAACCAGTTTTCAGATGTTCATCACGATTCAACAAAGTATACTTCCTGACCGCTTATCCCATCTCGCAAGGTTGTCATCCTCAAATGAACCATGAAACTGGGAAGAAATTGAGCAAATGACACCAACAGAGGGCATCAGATTGAAAGCAGCAGCAAAGGAAGAAATTGATTCATTACACAAAAAATGGAATGCAGACTCTAACAAAGTTACCTCCAGGCAAGAAAGCCATCACTCTTCTTTCATATCCTGATCAAACCCTGGATGGCCAAAATGAAGCCATTTTTTTGACTTTGTCGTTGGCCAAACTCAAGTGCTCATCAGTGCATGTTTCTGGCAGCAATCAGCAGACCAGTAAATGAGCTGGATTCTATATCTCTCCCCATTCACACACTATGTGGTGTTGTCCGCCAGCAGCCCCCACTTGAGCATGTTGGTCTTACATTGAGGCACTCTGACCATCAGCCTATTCAGGCTCTTCCAAGTGATACAGGAAGGTTGAGTTCCTCAGCTATATACTCCTTTAATTATGTTCCTTGCCCAGTGAACATCAGCTCTCTGGCTATGAAAGAGAGATGATCACTGAACCCTACATCGGATAGAACTGGCTTTCGAGTAAGGGTGACCTTTACTAGCCGAGGAACTCAACCATTGGTTCTTCTTGCATGTCTAGGCCAGACATGAAACTGCCAAAACAAAGGCACCTTTGGGTGAGTTCATTCTGCAGTTCTCTTCACCTGATGTCCTAGTGTGAGAAAGATTAGCCAGCAACACAAGGTTGCTGTTACCAGGGTACACCCAATTCTGGTTCAAAAATACCACATTCTTCGAGGACGTTCTTTCTATGTACCCCACTCAACCATAGATTCTAAATGGATATTCAATGAGAATAGTACCAATGGAAAAGTGGAAAGACACAAAGCAAGACTAGTCTCCCAAAAGATTTCTTTAAAAATATGGAGAAGACTTCGATGAAACATTTGCTCCAGTTGTAAAACACAGCACCATAAGAATGCTTCTCCCCATAGCAGCTTTCAGGAAGATGCCAGTCAACCACACAGATGTCAAAACTGCATTTTTACATGGTGAGATCACAGAAGAACTCTACATAGATCAACCGCCAGGCTTTATCAACAGAAAGGATCCCAAGCTTGTATGCAAACTAAAGAAAGGTCTATATCAGTGATGGTGAACCTTGGCTCTCCAGCTGTTCTTGGACTTCAATTCCCAGAAGCCCAAGTCTCTGTGAATCCACACGTACCCTCAGTAAACCCATTAATGTGGATTCATAGAGACTTGGGGTTCTGGGAACTGAAGTCCAAGAACACCTAGAGTGCCAACGTTTGCCATCATGGGTCTATATCAGGGTTGCCCAAACTTTTTAGGCCATGGGCCAATTATGTGGTTCAGGGAGCCGGTCACTAAGGTCCCTAGGCCTTAGTTTGGGCACCACTGGTCTATATGGACTGAAACATGGAACGAGAAACAGAAGAAAATGCTACTTCAAGAAGGATTCAAACAAGGTGATTTCATCTTTAATCGATTAAGATTAAAAGTCAAGGAATGGATACAAATTAGAACACCACCACCCCAAGTCTGAGTCTTTATCATGCTTGAAAGTTTGTCTATTTGAATTCTTTCGGTTTGCAAACTTATTTTATATACAACTTGGATCCCTCCCCCTTTTAAATTGTCTTTTCCTTTTCTGGAGCAGCTTTCTTTATCCTAAGTCCAGACTTAAACCAATTGGAAACTCTACCATGAATATTTTCCTAAACATGTGGATTCTGAGTAAAACATTTCCTAAACTCCTGGTATTTCTGATTTCTCTCCTACATGGATCCTCTTATGCATCACAAGATGTGAGCTATGAGCAAAACATTTCCCACACTCCTGGCACTTGTATGGTTTCTCTCCTGTATGGACCCTCTTATGCTTCACAAGATATGAATTATGAGCAAAACATTTCCCACATTCCTGGCATATGTATGGTTTCTCTCCTGTGTGGACTCTATTGTGTCTCACAAGTAGTGAATTGAGAGCAAAACATTTTCCACACTCCTGGCACTTGTACAACATTTCTCCTGTGTGGACTCTCTTATGACCCACAAGTAGTGAATTGTGAGCAAAACATTTCCCACACTCCTGGCATTTGTACGGCTTCTCTCCTGTGTGGAGTTTGTTATGACTAACAAGTTGTGAATTCTGAGAAAAACATTTCCCACATGCATGACATTCATATGGTTTCTCTCCTGTGTGAACTCTCTTATGTTTTGCAAGATTTGACCTGTGAGCAAAACATTTCCCACATTCCTGGCATTTGTATGGTTTCTCTCCCGTGTGGACTCTCTTATGACTCACAAGGTGTGAACTCTGAGCAAAGGATTTGCCACATTCCTGGCATTTGTATGGTTTTTCTCCTGTGTGGATTCTCTTATGACTGACAAGCTGTGAATTGTCAGCAAAATATTTCCCACATTCCTCGCATTCGTACGCCTTCCCTCCTGTGTGAACTTTGTTATGACTTACAAGCTGGAAACTCTGAGCAAAACATTTCCCACACTCCTGGCATTTGTATGGTTTCTCTTCAGTATCAATGCTCTTATGATTCACAAGCTCTGAATGCTGAGCAAAGGATTCCCCACGTTCCGGGGATTTGTATGGTTTTTCTTCTGTATGGACTCTAGTATGACTCAGAAGGTGTGAATTTTGGGTGAAAAATTTCCCATGCTCCTGGCGTTTGTACAGTTTCTTCCCTGTGTGGACTCTCTTATGACACTCAAATTGAGAATTCGGAGCAAAACACTTCCCAGATACCTTGCGTTGATATGATTTTCCACCTGTGTGGAGTAACTGAGGCCTGACAAAGGATAGCTTGGTGTCTAAAAGATTCACAGGCACTTCACTTACAGGGGGCTTCTTTCCAATGTGATCCCTTTGGCAAAGCACTGAATTGATTTCTGTAGCAAAATATTTTCCCCGCAACATGCAGTTGCTCGTCTTTTCTTGGGTAAATTCTTGTACTTTTGCATCAGTTCTCTGTTGTTCAGTTAACTCTAAGTTGAGTATAAATGTTTTTCCATATTGGGGACATACATTTTTCTCCCTCCAGTTATCTGCTGGGAATAAAACAATAAAGAGAAATGACTAGAGAGAAACAGGAATCAAAAGAGACATTTTTCTGAAGAACTGGATTTTGATACATTAAATCTCAAAAGGAAAGCTATCTGCTAATATTTAAGAGCCACAACATATTATTCTTTTTAGAAATATGATTTTGCCATCACATCTACAGACATACTTAAGAAGAATAAGAGAGCTGACATATTTTTGTTTTGCTTCATGGGCAACTGTCACCTGTACAGTATTACAAACTTTTTTGATGGCCAAGTAAAGAGCTTTTTATTTCACAGGATATTTTAAGACTCATATTAGGGCTTTTAAATCTTATCACTCTTAACTTAACCTGGTTGTAGTTTAGTTTAGGGACTATAGTGGCTCAAGTGGTTAAGATGCTGTACTTGACTACTGGAAGGTCAGCAGGTCAAGACCTGAGTACTACATGATGGAGTAAGCTTCTGTCTCTGTCCCAGCTCCTGACAAACTGGCAGTTTGAAAGCAAAAAATTGCCACTTCAGTGAGAAGGTAAACAGTGTTCTGTGCACTCAGGTGCTTAGTCATGCCTGCCACATGTCCATGGAAACATCTGCAGACTCAGACAGCGCTGGCTCTTTGGCAATAAATAGATGAGCACTGAACCCTAGAATCAGATATGACTGGCTTTTGAGCAAGGAAGACCTTTACCTAGTTTAGTTTACTGTGACTCAGTTTGGTTTTACTGTTCTTTTATGTGTGAGTACTGTACTACCCAGTCAGAGCAGAGAAGGCCAGTTGACTGAGAGTGCCCTGAAATTAACAGGCAAAACACAGTTCAGAGCATTCACAAGAGTTAAATTGGTGGAAACCGACCTGTTTCATTATCTGCTCCTTAAAATGGCCATCCCCACCCTGGCACTTTCCACACTCAACGGGTGAGGGTGTGGTACCCACTTTCTGCTTGCTGCCTAGTAATCAAGTGATTTGTAATCTAGCATATCTAGAACAGGAGTTCTACACCTTTTTAAGCCCCCCCATGAAATGGTGCCATGGGTCACATCTGGCCCACAGGCCACATTCGGCCCAGGGGTCCCAGGTTGAGAATCCCTGGTCTAGAAATTGCTAGGTAGTAAAAGGCAACCCTACTGAAAAGCAATTACTGAGCCTCCTTGAAGATTATGATACTTTTGATCCACAATTGGGCATACCCTGGTAATGGCAACCTTGTGTTGCTGGCTAATCTTTCTCACCCTAGGTCAGATGAAAGGAATTGCAGAATGAACTTACCAAAAGGTGCCTTCACTTTGGTAGTTTCACGTCTGGCCTAGACACAGAAGATGAAGACGAAGAAGACTGAAACACTGTCTAGGTGGGGCTTCCCTTGGAGACAGTATGGAAGCAGCAGCAAGTGCCAAATTGGACGTGGGTGGCTGAAAGCTGAACTCCATCTACCTGATCCTGGCCTGCCAGCATTGTTTACCTGTTGGCTTCCATGACTGATTCAAGGCTTTAGTATTAACATATACTGCCAAAAACTGCTTGGGACTTTGGTAACTTGTGGAATGTCTACCCGAGTTCAATTCAGTTCAAACCATTCCGTTTTCCCGGGCACAAGGGTTTCAAGTTCTCAACCCAAGGGAGGCAGAGAAGGTGGTGAGACGCATCCATCTATAACAGGGGTTCCCAACCTAAGGCCTGCAGGCCAGATCTGGCCCATGATGCCATTTCATGTGGCCTCTCCAAGGGCATTCAAGAAACAAAATGGCTGCCCCTTTGAAGTTGTTGGGAAAAAATGGCCACCCCCATCATGCAGGCAGTACAAAATGGCAATCTGGCCCTCAAAGCTGACTGAGAGAGCATCACCTGGCCCCCAGCTTGAAAAGGTTGGGAACCCCTGATCTATAATCCCCTTCCAGCAGATCCCTGCCTGGCCTCTTCTCCCCAGTAATTCAGGCGGGCTGCTATGGCTGAACTTTGCAGAGAGGCATTTCATGATACCTTGCCCCTCCCTTACTCAAGGCTCATGATGCTTTGGGTTGGTTTCTGTGCGGCCCTGTCTTGGCTCATTTTACTTCTTCTTTGGTGTACCTTCTTTGTATATTTTAACTATGCGTTTCGTTTATATGTTCCCCACCCTGAGCGGCCTGTAGGCCAAAAGGTTAATAATAATAATAATAATAATAATAATAATAATAATAATAATAATAATAATAATAATAATAATAATAATAATAATAATAATAATAATAATAATAATAATAATTAGTGTCAGAAACTATTCTGGGTTGAAAGGATTTTTGTAGAAGAAAATCCGCTCAGAGAACGACCAAATGAGGCTCCTTTCATGTCCCTAAGAGCTGGGACAGAGACAGGTGCTCAGACCGTCATGCAGTACCTGGGTCTCGAACTGGTGACTTGCCAGTCTTCCAATTAACAAGGTGAGCTTCTTAACCACTGAGCCACCTCAGCCCAACTGATTGCTTGCTTGTTACACCTGTTTTCTCATGTCTTTTTTAAAAAAAATATGGCTGCTTCCCTCACACTCACTCCTGTTATTACTGCTTTAATTGAATCCCATAGTATACCCCAGTGGTTTCCAAAATGGGGCCCATGCCCCACAGGGGGACTTCAATTCCCAGAAGCCTAAGTCAGTACATTAGCTAATTAGTGCTTTGGGGAATTGACTAAGGCTTATGGGAAATGAAGTCCACTGGTATACCCTGTAATATCTCCCCATTTATCTGCCACAATTCTTTCTATTCATTTTCCATTTTCCCACTACTTTATTTCTAAAAAGTCCTTCTCTCACCTTTTCTCTTCTCAATAATCACACTTAAAACTCATCTGCACATTCACTATTGCATGGCTAGTTTTTATTATACTTACTTCAGTACAGTACTTGTAATTATTGATAAATCTTTGTTTGATAAAAATATGTATTATGTTCTTAAATACATACTGTGCACATGTCAAAAATATGCATTATACTCTTTCTCCACCTTTTAATTCTCGCCACACATCCTTTAAGCTAATTTTATTCATTAATCTCTCTAATTCTGTTGTTCTAATCTTAACATCATGGAGTGTTACTTTATCTAACTTTCTATCCAAAACTGTTTTTACAATTTCCTGATAAAATAATCATTGCTTTCTTTTCTTCATCTGTTGCCTTTACAACCTTTTCAAAAAATATTCCTTGTGTTTTCATTTGGTGCATTTACATTTATTAATAGTTTTTCTTCACCCTTAATTTGACCTTGTATCATCAAATACTGTCCTTTCTCATCCTTTCTTACACTATTGATCTTGAATTCCCTTTTTTTAATCAATATGGCAACCCCCTTTTCTTGTGAACCACTGTATCATTTTTCATAATTTCAATTCATTAATTCCAGTGGGTTTTTATGTGACTCTTGTAGAAATATTATACTTGGCTTCTCTTATATCAACAACACCTCCATTTTCTCTTGCTTAGACAAACTTCATAAGCCACAAACAGAACTATAGCACGTCCCTAAAAGTTCCAGTCCTTAGCATTAAGCATACAAAGTCCCAAAAACCCTCACCAGGGAGTTAACTAACAAACAAACAACAAATAGACCAGGGGTTCCCAACCTTTTTAAACTAGGGGCCGAATCACACTCTCTCAGTCAGTTTTGAGAGCTGGACAGCCATTTTGCCCTGCCTGCATGAGGGGGGGGGGCTCCTCTCCTAGATGTTTTAGTGTAGGCTGGGAACCTTCAGCTCTTCAGAGATTGAAGAACAATTATTTTAAACATTAGAAAAGTTGACTATGGTGATGGAAGCTGGATCTCAGCACCTTTGGAAGGCCAGTTAGCCCAATCTAGCATTACAGACTGCACAGGAAATAGCGTGAGTTTGGATACCACTCCATTATTCATACCAGTCATTATTGGTATTGTCAATAAACGGAGTATCATCGGCCAGAGAAAGTAGGGGCCTTACCAAGAGAGGCTACTGTTTGCCAGTTCTCCTCCATTACATCCTTGTGCAGGGTCTTCTGGTCAGGATCCAGCAGTGCCCACTCTTCCTGGCTGAAGTACACAGCCACATCCTCAAAGGACACTGGATCCTAAATGATAAAGAAAGTAGAGATTCCTCATAGAATTCATAAAGATAACTTTGTAGAGCAAAAAAACAAAACAAAACAAATAAACCACAATTAAAGGGAAATGGCTGGGCTGTATCTGATATTGTAATTTTTAACTTTCATGAAGGGACTGTGACGGCTTAGTGGTTAAGACACTGAACTTGATGACTGGAAGGTCAGCAGGTCAGCAATTCGAGACCGAAGTACCACACAACAGAATGAGCTCCCGTCTCTGTCCCAGCTCCTGACAACCTAGCAGCTTGAAAGCAAGAAATTGGAAGTAAATAAACAGGTACCACTTTGGTGATAAGGTAACAGCATTCCATGCATTCTGGTGTCTAGTCATGCCTGCCACATGTCCATGGAAATGTCTCCAGACCCAGACACCACTGGCTCTTTGGCTATAAACAGAGATGGGCACTGAATCCTAGAGTCAGATACGACTTGCTTTTGAGCAAGGGCGACCTTTGCTAACTTTCATGAAAGGCCTTTACAGCCTTATTAATGGAGGACAAGGTTACCAAGAACCACTAGTCACCTTGACTATAACCTGCTTTCAAGGACAGAGGCTTCCGAGTCCCAGTTACTGAAGAACAAGTGAGAGGGAAAAAGCTATTGGTGACTAGTCTGCTTTGGATGCTTCCAGGAAACATCTAACTAACAAGACGTTATAGCAGATCGACCTGTGCTCTGATCCATCATGGCTCCTTGGATACTTTTACCTCTTCCACAAGAAAACAGAGAGATAAACACCTATTCAAAATGAAGGAACAGGGAAAGTAATGATGACTCTCCCTATAATCATTTTTCAAAAACCTCATGCCAGCCTGCTAGATAAGCATTAAAATATAGATCATTTCATTAAAACAGAAGGCCCAGCCTTATTCAGGACTAAAGCAGTTGAATAAACACAGGCATTCAAATACGAAAAAAAATGTCTTTTATGTGTTTGGACCATACCTGATCTGGTTCTGTTCCATCGCAAGGAAGACAGGATGGAATACTTGTTTCGGGCATCCTTAAGGTACCTACAGGAGAGATAAAAGTCATGGAAAGCCAGTCAGAGAACATTATCTCAGATTAAGATCGTATTCCTGCATGATGGACTTCAATCTTTGGATGATACTATCATATCTCTCATTATTCTTGTCTTCGAATGAATGAACAACAGAATGTCAGGGATGGTGTTAGGAATGCAAAAGCTAATAATGAACTGAGGTTAACAAAAGAAACTAAAAGCAACAAAAAAGTGCTAGATGATAATAACAATTTCATGTCAGAAATTATTCTGGATTGAAAGGATTTTTTCCAGAAGAAACTCTGCTTAGGAAATGCCCAAATGAGGTTCCTTTCATGTCCCCATGAGCTGGGACAGGAACGAGTGCTCAATCCGCCATGCAGTACCTGGGTCTCGAACTGCCAACTTGCTAGCCTTCCAGCTAACAAGGTGAACATCTTAACCACTGAGTCACCGCAGCCCTAGATGATTGATGGAGGACAGTTAATGTTGTCTCTATTTTTAAAATGGCAAAAAGGAGGAACTAGGGCACTACAGACTGCCAACCTGACATCAATCTCAGGAAAAATTCTGAAGCAACACCTTGAAATGTAGTAGCAATAACTACAAATCAACATGGATTTGTCAATGATAAAACATGCCAAACTAATCTCATCTCAAATTTCTATCTCATATATTCCTTGGTGGATGGTGGGAATGCTATAGATGTAATAGCTCTTGACTTCAGAAAAGCCTTTAGCCAGCATGTGACTCAGTGGTTAAGAAGCTTGCCTCATTAGCTGGAAGGTCGGCAAGTTATTAGTTGAAGACCTGGGTACTGCATGGTGATTTTAGGGACATGAAAGGAGCTTCATTCGGGCGTCCCCTGAGCAGAGTTTCCCTAGAAAATATCCTTTCAACCAAGAATAATTTCTGACATGAAATTAATTATTTAACCAAAGTAGAATTGCTGGTTCTTATTGGTATTAATTTAGGTATATAGGGAGGACATACCTTGTTTCAAACTGGAAGATTTCAAGGGCTGTGATTCATGTCTAACATATGATGCACAGGGACCACACAGCTTGTTTCAATTGACCACAGGGAATGGCTGAAATGTCAGCAGAACAGCAACAAACCTGACGAGCAGAAGGTACAACGCCAAAATGTCTGGAACCCACTGGGGTAAGGTTTGGGGCAGGGACTTAAGGGATCCAATTCTGTTCCCCAATGATCCATGACACCAACTGAGTGATGCTGAGACATTCATCATGTTGCGGGGACCATGGACCGAGACTCTGAACCCTTATCATAACTATTCAAGCCAATTCTATTTCCAAAGCCTTAAAAATATGCCTTTCCCCCTGAGTTTCTTCTCTTCTATATTTTTTGCTGACTCAAGTTTTATTATATTGTCTCCCCTACCCCCAGATATTTTCATCATTTTGTTTTTGAAGATCAAGGTATCAGTTAATATATTCATCAAGTATGCACATTATTTTATCATCTCTTTCTTCTGCTGTATCCAAATCCAAATATTGGTGATCCTCATGGTGATCAGCCATGAAGATTGTTCTGAGAATATAATGCAGTGCCACTTCACCTGCCTTCCACATTACAGTGTGACACCCAGTTCTGACTTGCAGAACTGATTCAGTTCTACAAGCCAGTTTCTGGTCCTGAGCACTTTCGGCTCGCAAAGTCCTCCTCGGCCCCAGGCCAGGATTGATGAAGCTGCTGCTCTGCATCAAGATGGATTCAAGTGGGATTTAATCACCTTGGGGACCATCACCCTTCCCTGGGGACTTCACCAAAGCTGCTAGTCCTCAGGATTGTCAGGTTAGTTAACTGACAATCAGCATTGAGTCGCTGGCAGTACAGTCTACTTCCGTGATAGTGAACCTTGACACTCCAGGTGTTTTTGGACTTCAATCCCTATTTATGTGGATTCACAGGGACTTGGGCTTCTGGGAATTGAAGTCCAGAAACACATGGAGTACACACAGTAAACCCATTGATGTGGATTCACAGGGACTTGGGCTTCTGGGAACTGAAGTTCAACAAAAGCTGGAGTGCCAAGGTTCACCATCATTGATCTACTCTATTACCATAGAAGGATAATCTGGCCAGTCTTCAGGCTTAGGGACTCTGATTAACAGTTTAACCACACTTTTATAACAGTGGACCAAGCTACTACAGTACTTTCATGACTTGTCTCTGCCTCTCTCTGTTGAAGTGTAAACTGTCATCTAGGTGGGGCCAAACTGTCCTACATGTTTATCTTTATAACACAGGCATCTTGTTTCTGAAGCAGAAAAACTGTCCTTTGTGGATTCTACTCTATTTACCATCGCTGGGCAACCTGGCTGGACTGAGTCATGTTCTTTTATACTTTGCATCATACTGTATTAGATGAAAAGCAAGTCCAGTGATACACAACCGATACATCTGGAACACATGAGAAACAGGAGTTAAAGTGAATTGGAAACAATGAAAAAGGGGAATACAGTACTATAATTGAAATACTGCAGTGCCAGTGGCTCAGGTGGCCAAGACGCTAACTGGAAGGCGGCTGGTCAGCAGTTCGATTCCCGATTACAGTACTGCACGACGGAATGAGCTCCTGTCTTTGCCCCAGCTCCTGCCAACCTAGCAGTTCAATAGCAGGAAATTGCAAGTAGATAAATAGGGGGCACTTCCGTGGGAAAGGAAAACAGCGTTCCGGTGTGTAGACATGCCTGCCACATGACCACGAAAACGTCTGCAGAAGCAGACAGGGCTGGCTCTTCGGCTATGAAACAGAGAGGAGCACTGAACCCTAGAGTCGGATACGGCTGGCTTTCGAGCAAGGGAAACCCTTACCTTAAAATGTTTTGGGCTCCTCCTTTCAGCTGCTTATTTCGTCTTATATTTGGAGATACCCTTCAGTGGGCTGGGCTGCTTGGGGGAGTGGGTTTCCCCTTCTTCCCTCCCCTCCCACCCCCAATTACGCCCCATCCTCTCAGGCAGCGCCCATGGGACCGACTCACCTTCCCTTCCGGACGCAAATGGGGACAAGGCGCTCCCCAGATCCCAGAAAAAGGAGAGAAGCAGCCCAAGGCTTGTTACCCTCCGGAGGAAGAAAAAGGGAATAGGACAGGAAGGGACTGCATTTGAATGAGGAGCAATGATGCGTTTCCAGCTGCCAAAGCTCCCCTTCCCTTCTAGGAATTCACACTCGATATGCTTAACCCTTAGCTTCCCGAACAAATTTAGGAGCGGGTTAAAGGCAGACCCAAGTAATCAGAACAGATCCTCATGATTTCATCCGCTCTTATGCAGTGGCGCAAAACCCATGGAGATAAAGGGGGAGGGCTCCAAAATGGAGGAGCAAGGCAAGATCTGAAGCAGAACCAAGTTAAAAATATATATCTTTTCCAGTCTTAGTCTTCTTTGCCATGCTTGAAAGCTTGACTATTTGAATATTTTTTTGCTTTGCAAACTTATTTTGTATGCCACTGGCATATTTCTCTCTGATTATTTTCCTTTTCATTGTGTGGCGTGTAGCTTTCATCATCCTAAGTCCAGACATGTAAACCAATTGATCATCTACCAAGAAACTTTTGAGATTTTTCTTTTAACGTTTTCCTTGCAATGGAGGGCGGAGGGTGTTGTGCAAGACAGACAAGTTGTTTTGAAGGGAAAGTGAATATATTAATAATTTCATGTAAGAAATTATTCTGGGTTGAAAGGATTTTTGCTGGAGAAACTCCGTTCAGCCAGGTGACACCCGAATGAGGTTCCTTCAGGGCTGGATTTACATGAAAAGAGGCCCTAGCTAGGCTATTCCACTTATGTGGCCCTTTCACCTCCCATTTTTAAGTTTGTAAATTACATGAAGAGATAATAAAATACATCATTACTGTGATATATATCAATATGTTAAATGAAACATGTTGTGATTGGTACTAACCTTTATAAAAAATGTGGTACGGATAATAAATAAAAAAAAGGCGAGAACACTTATTTGAATAGAGGCCCCTCTTGATCTTGAGGCCCCAGACTTAAGCCTAGTTAGCCTATAAATCCGGCTCTGGGTTCATGTCCCCAAGAGCTGAGACAGACACGGGCGCTCAATCTGTCATGCTGTACCCGGGTCTCGAACTGCTGACTTAACAGTCTTTCAGCTAACAAAGTGAGAGCTTCTTAACCACTGAACCTCCACAGCCCCTAGAAAAGTGAATACTAGTCTACCTTGTTAGCCTCTTGCTCTGTCTTGGTCTCCTGACACTAGTAACTAGAGTCTGCCGTGAAAGCCACAGAGGAAAGAGAGACCAGAAATCACAATACAAATCACATAAAATAAAATGCTTCTCTTGAAGAGTAACTTTTGAACTGTCTGACTTGGTACAGTACAGTCAAACCTCGCATAAAGAGTGCCTCGGTTATAGAGTAACTCGCTTAAGGAGCAGAATTTTCTCTGAATGTTCGCTTCGCTTAACAAATAAAACCAACCAAAAACTCGCTTAACAAATAAATCGGGGCTCGCAATCCCCCCCACAACTGGTCATTTACATTAGTGTTTCGCTTAAAGAGCAAACTCGCTTAAAGAGCAATCCTGTGGAATGCAATATGTTCTTTAAGCGAGGTACCACTGTATAGGAAACGTTAAGGCTCGCCATTGCTTGAAAGCCAGTCAAGTCGGACTCTAGGGGGGGGTGCTGATTTCTGCTTACAGAGCCAGTGCAGTCCCCCTCTACAGACTTTTCTGTGGTCATGTGGCAAGGATGACTAGACGCTGGAGCACACCGAATGATGTTAGCTTTCCTGCCAAAGCGGTACCTATTAACGTGCATTTTCTTGCTTTCTATCTGCTAGGTTGGCAGGAGCTGGGACAAAGATGGGAGTTCACTCTGTTGCACAGGATTCAGTTTGATATAGTATAAAGGTAAAAGGGTGGGGACTGCCATTTCAAGAGCAAATAACAAAACAGGTTGGTTTCCACCAATTTAGGTCAAGGTCGCCTTTGCTCGAAAGCTAGTCATATCCGATTCTAGGGTTCAGTGCTCATCTAGTTATAGCCAAAGAACCAGTGCTGTCTGCAGACAATTCCGTGGGCATGTGGCAGCCATGACTTAACAGGGAACACTGTTTACCTTCCTACCGATGTGGCACCTCTTTATCGACTTGCAATGTTTTGCTTTCCAACTCCTAAGTTGGCAGAAACTGGGACAGAGAAGGAAGCTCACTCTGTTGCACAGCACTCAGGTCCAATCAAGTTCAGCATCTTAACCACTAAGCTACCACAGTCATTTTAGGTAAAGGTTTCCCTTGCACGAAAGCCAGTCGTATCCGACTCTAGGCTAGGGGTCAGTGCTCATCTCTGTTTCAAAGCTGGAGAGCCAGCGTTGTCTGCTCCAGACATTTCCGTGGTCATGTGGCAGGCATGACTAGAAACCGGAGCATACGAAGCGCTGTTACCTTCCCACCGAAGGGGTCCCTATTTATCTACTTGCAATTTCTTGCTTTCAAACTGGTAGGTTGGCAGGAGATGGGACAAAGACGGGAGATCATTCCGTCCTGCAGTACTTGGGAATCGAACTGCTGACCTTCCACCTCCCAGTCAGCGTCTTAGCCACTTGAGCCACTGCAGTCACTTTATTATAGTATAAAAGAATACAACTCACAAATTGTTGCATGGTCACCAAATGCAATCCCCCAGAGCAATAAATCATCAATTGAAATGCAAGGGACTTTTGTATAATATCCTAAAGCTGGACAAGCATTGCATAGGCAGAATTCTGCCAGTGTTTGTGTTAGTCCTGTGTAACTTGTTGTACCTAATTGACAAAGTGCTGAAGGGAGTGAAAAGGGAGATATGTCTCAGGGCTTCACTAATTTCCTGCAATCAACTACAGGAAATTATGCAAACCTTACACAAACACCCATAGGAATCCAGCCAATGACTTCCTCACCAGATGCAAATATTAATATCATTTAAAATTAACTATCATTTAAAATTAAGGGACTGCAGTAGCCCAAGTGACTAAGACGCTGACTGGAAGGTGGGAGGTCATCCGTTTGATTCCTGAGTACTGCAGGACGGAATGAGCTCCCATCTTTGCCAGTGGTAGGATGTCAAAAATTTTACTACCCTACCGTGATGTCATCACAGTGTGGGTGGAGCTAACATCATGACATCATTACACCATGGGTGGAGCCAAAGAAAAATAATATTAAAATAAAAATAAGCACACACACACACACCTCAACCCAGCCACCCACCAACAACACAAGGACAGCAAGGAGGACAGAAAGGAGGCCGTGCATACGTGCCAAGCACTGTAGGCATGCATGCAGACCAAGTGCTTGGCGCGCATGCGCAGTAGGGGAACCAGTGAAAAGGTAAACCCCAAAGGTGGTTCCCCCCAAAAGCTGCTACTGGTTCTCCGGGACACTGGGGAAAGTTACTACCGGTTCTGGAGAACTGGTGAGAACCTGTTACATCCCATCACTGATTTTGCCCCAGAACCTAGCAGTTCAAAAGGAGAAATTGCAAATAGATAAATATGGACCACTTTGGTGGGAAGGTAAAACAGCGTTCTGCGTCTTCCAGTGTCTAGTCATGCCTGCCACATGACCACAGAAACGTCTGGAAGCAGACAGCACTGGTTCTTTGGCTTTGAAACAGAGATGAGCACTGAACCCTAGAGTCAGATATGACTGGCTTTTGAGCAAGGGAAACCTTTACCTTTACTTAACTGGCATAGTCCACAGTAGCACCTGGATGTTAGGTAGCTATCTGATTCTTGGGGGAGGAACTTCCTCAGGTAAGTAAGGCCCCGTTGTGTGTTACCTCTTTTAACAATTTTTAATGATTTTATATTATGGAATAACATAAGCAGTGGATCACACTTCCTGGAAATATAAAACCAAAATATTTAAAATAGACTTTAAATGAGCTACCTGTCTTCTTATTAAACAATCCATAGATATGGCAGGATCAAGTTTTTTGTCAAAGACATTTCACTATTATTGACATTGTTGAGGAAAGGAAAAGGCAGAATTCAAAACAAAACACTGTCAATAGTGAAAAGAAATCATCAACAAGAATACAGTTCTGCATATAGTTCGATATAAGACAGCCATGCATTACAAAATATCCAGACAAAGTTGGAGAATAGAAAATATTTATTCTGATATAATTGAAACAGGGAAATCTTTAAGCCACTTTCTAGTTCAGGGGTCCTCAAACTTTTTAAGCCGGGGGCCAGTTCACAGTCCCTCAGACTGTTGAGGGGCCAGAGTATTTTTTTAATGGAATATGAGCAGAGTATAATCACAGCGCAGGTGGCCTCACCACCACCACTACCTGTCTCGCTCGCCCAGCCCTCACGGCAGCAGCTCCTTACAACATCTGCCCTGATAGAGCACTGGCAGGGACACACCAAGTCAAGCAGAGGGACAAAAATTGAGGTAGTGCTTCCAGCGCCACCCACAGCTTCAGCAAGGGTGAGGACCAGATTTTTTATGCCACAGGCTGGATCTGATCCACAGGCTGAAGTTTGAGGACTTGTTTAGTTTGTAGCACGTTTCACTTCCAAGCCAAGAAATACATGTTTTCTTTATTACAAGGACATACAGGACTCAAGTCCACAAATCACAGGAGGAAAATTTAAAAGAACATGAGTACTGCATGTACTTGAGTATAAGCCTAGTTTTTTTAGTCCCAAAAATGAGCCCCCAATCACAGGATTGCTCTTTCAGCGAGTTTGCTCTTTAAGCAAAACACCGTTGTAAATGATCAATTGTGGGGGAGATTGCGAACCCCAATTTATTTGTTAAGCAAGTTTTTGGTTGGTTTTGTTAAGTGAAGCGAACATTCAGAGAAAATTCTGCTCTTTAAGCGAGTTACTCTTTAAGCGAGGTGCTCTTTATGCGAGGTTTGACTGTACTTGAGTATATATGGCAACATCCAAGATCTAAGGCTATTCAGCTTAAAACAGGACTGATATGAATCCTAATATTGAGTCTGAAAGAGGCCACCAAAGGTACCTTCTGAATATTTCAAGCCAGCATCATCTATGGTGCATCCTTAATATCCACAGGGAACAAGTAAGTTATTTCCAAAGAAGGCAAATTTATGTCCAATATAACTTCTCATTTTAAAAAAACCCTTATTTTTATGCTATTCTAAACCACAAGGAAATGGTTAAGAGGTTAACCTAATGGTTAAGACGCTGAACTTGACGACTGGAAGGTCGGCAGTTTGAGACATGGTGTTGCACGACAGAATGAGTTACTGCCACTTGTTCCAGCTCCTGCCAAACTAGTAGTCTGAAAGCAAGAAATTGAAAGCAGATAATAATTTCGTGTCAGAAATCATTCTGGGTTGAAAGGATTTTTGCAGAAGAAACTCTGCTCAGGGAATACCCAAATGAGGTTCATGTCCCCAAGAGCTGGAACAAAGACAGGCACTCAATCCATCTTGCAGTACCCAGGTCTCAAACAACTGACTTGCCAGCCTTCCATCTAACAAGGAGAGCTTCTTAACCACTGAGCCACTGCAGCCCCTTACTGGTGAGAAGGTAAACAGAATTCCGCGCACTCCGTTGTCTAGTTATGTCTGCCACATGTCCACGGAAATGTCTGCAGACGCAGACAGCACTGGCTCTTTAGACTATAAACGGAGATGAGCACCAAACCCTTGAGTCAGATACAACTGGTTTTTGAGCAAGGGTGACCTTTACATTAATTCCCATTGACCCCTATTTCTAGGAGACAGACGATAGTGCTTAATGCCCCAGCCATCAACAAAATGGCCCTGTGATGGCTCAGACAACAAGCTGGCTTAAGTTTATGAAAGGGCAGAGCTCAGGATTAGGGAACAGTAGAGTGTCTGTTTTCTAAATTTGTCTTTTGTTTTAGCCTATGAAACTGCCTGTACTTGTCTTCTCTTGTCTTACCTTGCACTTGTAGGAAGGGTAGAGAGAAGAGGGTCCTTTTGCGAAAGTACTTTTAATAAAGCTTTTCTCTCTCTCCTACATTTAGTGCATGTCTTCCTTTTGGTAACCCACAACCACACGAGTTATGATTTGCTAATTTTTGTCAACACTGGCAATGGCCAGAGGTACCACTTCTGCTCATGAGGGATGGAACTGTACTTTTTGGGGGTCAAAACAAGCAATAAATAGATATGTGGAGAGGAAGATGGCACCATGAAAAGGTGGCCTTTTCCCCCCCTCAGTTTCTTGTGGTGGTGAATATCAGGAGTCCGCCGACCACCTTTCTAGGAAAACTAGTCCCAGTTTCTCCATGTAGTCCACCTACCTACGTGACTGTTTGGGACCTACTGATTGAGCCACGAGGTGCCAGTAAACATTTTGTTCATCGTTCAAAAAGAGAGTAAGCAAATGATAGTAAAGTGGAGGACAACTACTGCAATATAAAAGGTATAAGAGCACAAGCAAACACAATTCTACTTACTGTACTAGAATAATTTCCCTCCTGGAATTGTTAGAATGGAGAACATAGTGAGGGCAAATATTACTCATTCTCTTTGAATTTCTGGAATTATGATTACTGTAAGTGAAAGAAAAGGGAGGGGATCTTGGCTTGTTTTCAAGTGCAACAAAACAATTGATTAGCAGCATGCTTGGGTTACAAATTTAAGATACTGTACTGTACATTTGACAACTAGTGAATTTTGAAAGTAAAAGCATCTCTACTCTTTAGGAAGGACTGACAAAATATAGTGGTGGGTGATAAAGCCATGAAATTTATAAATAATTCTTCGGCCAAATGGACAGATTAGCTGGGATGGAAAACTAAAGGATAATTCCCTCACAATTACAAAGGGTGTTTAGTCATTTCAAAGTACTTCACTTCCTTTCAAAAAGTCTATTTAAAAAACTTAATTTGGACATTTCTCTAAGTGACATGCTAAACTGGTGACTTGCCTGGCAACTTGCTAGGAAAGGAACATTGGTCAAACCAACAGATTTAAACATTCGTAGTAAATGTTCCACTCCTCTGGCACTGCTATGATTTCTCTTCAATGTGAATCTTCTTATGTTTCACAAGCTGAGCAAAAGAACTCCCACATTCTTGGCATCTGTATGGTTTTGTATGGTTTCTCTCCTGTGTGGACTACCATATGGTTTACAAGGTGCAAGTAGTGAAAAAAATTTTCACACACTCTGATCATTTATGTTTTTTCTCCTGCATGGACTCTCTTATGACTTAAAAGTCCTGAGCTATGGCCAAAACATTTCCCACATGCCAGGCACTTGTATGGTTTCTCTCCTGTGTGAACTCGCTTATGACTCACCAGTCCTGAGCTATGGCCAAAACATTTCCCACACTCCAGGCATTTGTATGGTTTCTCTCTTGTGTGAACTCGCTTATGACTCACAAGCTGTGAATTTTGTTTAAAACATTCACCACACTCCTGGCATTTGTATGGCTTTTCCCCAGTGTGGACTCTCTGATGATTCACAAGCACAGATTTTTTAGCAAAAGATTTCCCACATTCCTCACATTTAAATGGTTTTTCTCCTGTGTGGACTCTCTTATGAATCACAAGCTTTGAACTTTGGGTGAAACATTTCCCACATTCTTGGCATTTGAATGGTTTCTCTTCTGTATGGGTTCTCTTATGTCTCACAAGGTGTGCAGTGTGATGAAAATATTTACCACAATCCTGGCATTTGTATGGCTTCTCTCCTGTATGGATGCTCATATGACACAGAAGCTCAGAGCTGCGGGCAAAACATTTCTCACATTCTTGGCATTTGTATGGTTTCACTCCTGTGTGGACTACCATATGGTTCACAAGGTGTGAGTAGTGAGCAAAACATTTTTCACACTCTGAGCATTTGTATGGTTTTTCTCCTGTGTGGACTCTCTTATGACTTACAAGTCCTGTGCTATGGGCAAAACATTTCCCACACTCCTGGCATTTGTAAGGTTTCTCTCTTGTATGAATTCTCTTATGGCTCACAAGATGTGAATTGTGAGTAAAACATTTCCCACACTCTGGACATTTGTACGGTTTCTCTCCTGCATGAACTCTCTTATGACTCACCAGCCCTGAGCTATTGACAAAACATTTCCCACACTCCAGACATTTGTATGGTTTCTCTTTTGTGTGAGCTTGCTTATGACTCACAAGCTGAGGATTTTGTTTAAAACATTCACCACACTCTTGGCATTTGTATAGCTTTTCCCCAGTGTGGACTCTTTGATGATTCGCAAGCATTGATTTTTGAGCAAATGATTTCCCACATTCCTGGCATTTGAATGGTTTCTCACCCGTGTGAACTTTCTTATGTCTCACAAGCTGTGAATTTTGAGCAAAACATTTTCCACATTCCTCACATTTGAACGGCTTCTCTCCTGTGTGCATTCTCTCATGAGTCACAAGTACTGGCTTTTGAGCAAAAGATTTCCCACATTCCAGGCATTTGTATGGCTTCTCCCCTGTATGGATTCTCTTATGAAACATTAAGTGCGAGATCTGTGTGAAACATTTTGCACACTCCTGGCATTTGTATGGTTTCTCTCCTGTGTGGACTCTACTATGAATTAGAAGCTGCGACTTCTGAGCAAAACATTTCCCACACTCCAGGCATTGGTATGGTTTTTCACTTGTGTGGACTCTCTTATGATACTCAATGTAAGAAGTGGGAGGGAAACATTCCGAAACATCTTGAATTGCATAATTTCCCCTTAGAGTGAACTATTTGAAAATGCTTGCAAAGTGTAACTTGCTATCTGTTTCACAGCCACTGCACTTACAATGAGCTCCACTCAAGTGTGGACCCTTTAGTGAAGCACAAGTGCTATTTTCATAGCAAAATGTTTTCCACCCATAACACATTCGTAGGGCTTTTCTTGGATAGATCCTTGTTATTTTGCATCAGTTCTCCGTTGTTTGAAAAAATCGAAATGGATCATAAATCTCTTCCCATATTTGAGGCATACATTTTTCTCTCTCCAGTTATCTGCTGGGAAGAAGGACAAATGCAGAAAAGACTGAATAGAAGAGATAAACACATCCATATGAAGAAAAATAAAAATGTTCTAAAGTTGATTTTGATGCATTAAAGCTCAAAAGGAAAGAAATCTGGTTGTTTTTTTACATGATACGATATTATGGTCTTAAAAAAATAATTTTGCCATTACATATACAAAAGTTATCTAAGAAGAGCGAGAGACTGTATAATTTGACTTGTCTTCACAGGAACCTGTTCCTTACATCAGAGTTCCCAAACCTTTGGATTTTGGGCTTCAATTCCCAGAAGCCTAAATCAGTACATTGGCTGATCAGTGCTTTGGGGGAATGACTTAAGTCTTTTGTTGTCAGATCTGCTTTGATTTTGATCCCTACATTGAGCAGGTTTTGAATGTGATGGCCTCATAGACCTCTTCCAGCTCAATTACTTTATTCTATGATTCTTCAAAATTCCAGCTAAAATCAAAACCCTCGAGCAGAAGAGGATTTGCATCTGAGGAGAGGGTAATAGTTTGTATACTAAAAAGTGAGCTTTGCCAGGAATGTCTGTACTGTATAAATAAAATTTCATAAGGGGTAGAATGTTAAAGCGTACTTAACAGGAGGAAAACTAATTTTTAACTGAGCAAACAAATTTCTCCAACAGTTGAAATTAAATTTCACAATTTCTCCTGAATGTTGGATAATATTTTTATTTCTTTAAAACTATTAGGAGGAACGTAGAGACCTCCCTTGGAGAGATATGGTATTCACCTACCATGGTGGCCTATCTGGCCAGATAGCTCAGAGTTTTAGGAATCTGGCTTTGGAGTCAGATGTTGGGAGTTCCATTCCCTTCTGTGCCTCCACATAGAAAAGCCTCCAGGGAGAAGAGCCAATCTTTGGTAAATTGCAAGGTCCCAAGGTCAAAAGAAAGGAATGGGACGTCTCTTCTGTGGAAACCTTGGGAAGGGTTACCTTCTTCTTCTTCTGCCGAATCCAATTCCAAACACTAACAGTCATCAGGGCAATAAGCCATGAAGACTGTCCTGAGAATATAAGGCAGTGGCCTTCCACTTGCCTTCCTCATCGCAATGTGACACATACCACTGATCCAGTTCCACAAGTCACTTTCTGGTCCTGAGCTCATTTACCACAAAAAGTTATCCTCAGCCCCAGGCCAGGATTGATTAAGCTGTTGCCCACCATTAAGATGGATGGTAATAGAGTAGACCATACTGGCCAGAGACTCAATGCTGATCATCAGGCGGCAATTAAGTAACCAGACAACGCTGAGGACTAATGGCCTTGGGTGCCAAAGTCCACAGGGAAGGTGATGGTCCCCAAGTGGATTAAATCCCACTTGAATCCATCTGGATGAGGGCAGCAGCTTCATCAATCCTGGCCTGGGGCTGAGGAGAACGTTGCATGCCAATAGGGCTCAGGACTAGAAACTGACTCGCAGAACTGGATCAGTGGTACTATGGGTGTCAGGCTACAATGTGGAAGGCAGATGAAAGGCCACTGCATTATATTCTCAGGACCATCTTCATGGCTGATCGCCATGAGGATTGCCACTATTTGGATTCATATACGGCAGAAGATAAGGAAGGTAACCCTTCCTAATGTCTACTCTATTACTTTATTTTTCCTGTCTTAAAGTCTGGTTAGTGTTAGTTAATTATAGTCTCTCTCCCCTGCTCCAAAATATTATGTTTTTGAAGATCAAGGCATCAGTTTACATATTCATTAAGTACAGTATGTCTCAAAGTAAATAACACAGAACAGCAAAAAGACAAAAAATGTTATGACATTTTAAGACTAACTCCTGTATTTAACTGTGAGCTTTCGTGGATCAAACCACTTCATCAGACATTCATGGATTTGATCCATAAAAGCTCCCGTTAAATACAGGAGTTAGTCTTCAAGGTGCCACAATATTTATCATTACACTGGGGAACAGTGCTTTTGGTGCCTCACAATTTTCACCTATTTCTGGCTATATTTGGGTCACTGAGTCCAAAAATGCTTTCAGTTATGCCCCATCAGCTCTAGTTTTTTAGATATGGCTTATTCACATTAGGCCAATCTAACCATACTGGTTGCATATATAACCAAAGGCGTAGCAAGGCTGTAAGCCGCCTGGGGCGGAGTGAAATTTTTCTGGCCCCCCCCCCAATTTTTCTGCCCCCCTCCAATTTTTTTTTTTGCCCACCCAAATATTTCCCCACCCCCAAAATAAGTATTATTAAAACAATCAATTTACAAATGGTGAGGCAAATACAAGTGTAGTCATAAGAGCAATGTATAATGACATCGTCGATATCTCATGAACTAGAGCTGCTAGAACAAAATGGATGGCATTTTCGGAATCAGCCGCACAAAAATGCCAGAAATTAGTTGAAAAATTTTAGGCACCAAGAAAAAAATAATTTTTGTTCCCCAGTGTTATCATATTATTATTTGCTGTTCTATTTACTCTCCAATATGCTTGCACAGATTCAACATGGCTACCAGTTTAAACATTTCATTAAGTATGTATATTATTTTATACTTTGCAACATATTAGCAAAAGGCAAGTCCAGTGATAGACAACATATACTGTACCGTCTAGAACATGAGGCATAGGAGTCAAAAATACAGTAAACTGGAAACCACGAGGAAAGGCAATATTAAAAACATTGCTGTGTCATTCAGGCACCCAAAATACCTGGGGCCTTTGCAACCCTCTTTCATGGGGCTCCTCCTTCCAGGTGCTTGTTTTGCTCTATATTTTGGGCTCCCATTCAGTGGACTGGGGTGGGGGGTCTCCTTCTTCCCTTCCTCCACCTGCAATTACACCCCACCTTCTCAGGCAGCGTTCATGGGATCGTCTCACCTTCCCTGGTGGCACAGTGGTTAAACTGCTGTCCTGCAACCGAAAGGTGAGCTCGATCCTGACCAGGGTTCAAGGTTGACTCTCAGCCTTCCATCCTTCCGAGGTCGGTAAAATGAGCACCCAGCATGTTTGGGGCAAAATGCTAATTAACTTGTGAACCGACTAGAGAGTGCAATAAGCGCTATGGGGCAGTATAGAAGTGTGATTGGTTTGCTGATTGCTCCCACCCGGACGCAAGGGTGGACTAGGCGCTCCCCAGATCACCAAAAAGAAGAGAAGCTGCCCGGGAACCCTTTAGTGGAGCTCAAGCCCTGTTTTTCTTTGGAGGAAGAAAAATAGAAAAAGACAGGAAGGAACATTATTGGAATGTGGAGCACTTCCTATTGGGTGGGTGTGTGTGTGTGTGTGTGTGTGTGTGTGTGTGTGTGTCAGCCCCGTTTTCCCTGCCAAAGCTCTATTTCCTTTCTAGGAATTTCAACACGGTGCGATTAACCCTTAGCTGCCAGAACAAATGTACACGAGGTTTCCCAAAGTAAAGGTAAAGGTTTCCCTTGCTCGAAAGCCAGTCGTATCCGACTCTAGGGTTCAGTGCTCATCTCTGTTTCTAAGCCGAAGAGCCAGCGCTGTCTGCTTCTGCAGACGTTTCCATGGTCATGTGGCAGGCATGACTAGACACCGGAGTGCATGGAACGTGGTTACCTTCCCACCGAAGTGGTCCCTATTTATCTACTTGCAATTTCTTGCTTTCGAACTGCTAGGTTGGCAGGAGCTGGGACAGAGACGGGAGCTCATTCCGTCCTGCAGTACTCGGGAATCGAACTGCTGACCTTCCGCCTCCCAGTCAGCGTCTTAGTGACTTGAGCCAGGGACAGGGAAATGCCCCTGTTGCTCTGCAAGGGGTGCGGGCCAAAGGCAGCCCCAAGTGATCAAAACATATCCTCATGATTTAATGCGAGTTTTTCCAGTGGCGCCAAACCCACGGAGTAAAAAAAGGGGGGAGGCTCCAAAATGGACACGATCTGAAGCAGAACCAAGTTAAAATTATATATCTTTTTCAGTCTGAGTCTTTGTCATGCTTAAAAGCTTGGCTATTTGAATACTTGGCTGTTTGAATAAAAACAAAACACTATCAAAAGCAAGAAAGAAAAGAAAACATCAACAATACAGTTCTGCATATAGTTCGATATAACCCATCTATGTACTGGTTCACAGAATATCGATTCAAGACAAAGCTGGCGAATAGAAAATATTTATTCTGATATGATTGGAACAGGGAAATTCCCAGACCATTTTCTAGCTTCTAGCTAGCACATATGTCACTTCCATGCCTAGAAGTACATGTTTTCTTTATTTCAAGAAGGACATACAGGACCCAAGTCCCCAAATCACAAGAGGAAAATTTGAGAGAACGTGAGCAGCATCCAGGAGCTAAGGCTTTATTTCACCCCAAAACAAGACTGATGTGATCCTAATACAGTAATTGAATCCGAAAGAAACCACTAACGGGAGCTTTTCTGAATATTACAAGCCAGCATCATTATCTTTGTATCACAGGCATTTTGTTTCTCAAACAGAAACAGTGTTTCATGCAGGCTGCTAAACCCTTTCAGGGTTTAGAACAGGAGTAGTCAACCTTTTAAAGCCAGGGGTTGGGTCACACTCCCTCGCTCAGACAGCTTTGGGGGCTGGATGGCCATTTCCCCCTTCCTCCACCACATGGGACATCCTGGTGTGGTGTAGGCGGGGGGGGGGCATGAAATGGTGCCACTGGCCACATCTGGCTCACAAGGCCGTAGGTTGGGAATCACTGGTTTAGAAAGATATGTTTTTCTGTGAATTTTCCTCTAGCTAGCTGACACAAGCTGAAGAGGACATTTCTCTGACTTTAATTTCTACATTTTCATAAAATGGCCTTTTCCCCAGGTCATGGTATTAATTCAAAGAGGCTTTCCATATTCACCTTTTGTTGTTGTCTAGTCACACAGTCGATTCTGTCCCTTTGTGACCTTATGTCTGCTTTTTCAAGCAAAGGACAATAACTACAGTGGACCCTTGCTTAACAAGTGGCTCACTTAACAGAAAATTTGTACAACAAAGGAAAATCCATAGAAAATAGTGGCTCGATTAACAAAAAAAATTCAGAATGGATTACAGTAATACCTCATATAACATTAGTATCGAATAACACTAAAATCGCATAACATTAAGGAATCTGGGGGGAAGAATTGCATCAGATAACATTAAGATCCTATGGGATGCTTCAGATAACAACCGCTAAAGCCTGTGTGGTTACAATGTATATCTATGGATCCCATAGGATTTTAACATGCATCGGATAACACTAAAAATCATATAACATCAAGACTTGTGGAACCAGGTTTTAATGTTATATGAGGTTTGACTGTAATTGGTTTTCAATGAATTCCTATGGGAAACCATGTTTCAGTTATCAAATTTTGGTTCTCAATGCATTCCAATGGAAAATTTGCTTTACAAATTTATTGTAATACAAAAGTTCCCGGAAAACACATTAAATTTGTTAAGCGAGGGTCCACTGTATTTACAATAGTTATGCAAGCTCTTTTGCGAGCTTAACCACAGGTTTATCTTGTCCAGTAAATATTTAATTTCTATATTTTAATTAAACAACAACGGCCAGAGGGGAGTTAGTCTATGTTCTGCTTTGGTTGTTTTGTGAGGTTGTATTTTATTATTTTTACTGTACTGTTGCTGTTTTGACTGTAAGTCGGCCTGAGTCGCCTCGGCAAGTGGGCGGCAATATAAATCTGAACAAATAAATAAATAAACAATCAAACAAGCAAACCACTCTTACACCATCATGGCTCCTTGTAAACTTTTACCTTTTCCACAAGAAAACAGAGAGAAACCTACTCAAAATAAGGCGACAGGGAAAGTAATTATGGCTCTCCCTATAATGAGTTTTCAAAATTTCAAACAACTCATCATGTGACACCAGTCTACTATGTAAGCATTAAAAATATGGAGCATTTAATGAAAACAGAAAGCCCAGCCTCATTCAGGCATAAACAGTTGAATAAATACAGGTACAGTACAGACATTCCAATACATAAAGGGTCTTTAAGACATTTGGACCATTCCTGATGTGGTCCTTCTGTTCCATGACAAGGAAGACTGTATGGAATACTTGCTGCTGGTATCCTCCTTAATGTCCCTGCAGGAGAGATAAAAGAAATGGAAATCCAGTCACATGACCTTCTCTCAGATTAATATTACATTCCTGCATGATGGACTCCAGATCTTTGGACACTAATATATTTCCCATTCTTGTTTTAAAATTTTAAAAACAATAGAATTTCAGGGATGAGGCTAGGAACACAAAAGTTAATAATTAGTTGAGATTACCAAAAGATGCTAAAAGCAACAAAAAAAAAAGCCAGATGACTGGAGTAATATTATCCTTCTTTTTAAATGGCACAAAGGATGAACCATACACCATCAGTATTTTTAGTGAGCAAAGAAAATTCTCCAACAGTAAACAACATTAAATCTCACAATTTCTCCGGCAAGTTGGATATTTTTATTTATTCTTCTTCCGTGTCTAGGCCAGACGTGAAACTGCCAAAATGAAGGCACCTTTTGGTGAGTTCATTCTGCAGTTCCTTTTGCCTGACCCAGTGTGAGAAAGATTAACCAGCAACACAAGGTTGCTGTTACAAGGGTACACCCGGTGATGGGCTGCTCCTGGTTCGGACCGGTTTGCCCAAACCGGTAGCAGCCATCCAGAGGGGATCACTGGGGGAGGGGTGTAGTGAACCCCCAGGCGACCGGTTTGGTCGCCTCTCCAGCCGCCCTCCGGATGACAGTTCTGGGCAGCCCAAAATGGCTGCCCAGAACTGCATATGGGTCAAAACTCAATTTGATGCATGCGCAATTCTATTTTTCAGCCATTTTGGGCTGCCCAGAAATAGTGCAAGGCCTGGAGGAGTGGCAGTGGTGGCCTCTCCTCAGCTCACCACCAGGCTGGGCTAGGCCGCGCTGCCGGGCTAGGCTGCGCTGTGCTGCCGGCCCTGGCCCATCTGGCCCGGGCTAGGTCACGCCGCCAGGCCGCCGCTGTGCCTGCCTGCCTGCCGATCCCTGACCCCAGGGTAAGGTGACGGGTTTGTGTTTGGGGTGGGTGGGTGTTTTATGTAGTTTGTTTTAATGTGTATTTTATGTATTTATGTATTATGTGTATATATATTTATGTATTTATATGTATTTATTTTAATGTGTATTTTTATTTTATTTTTTTACTTTGGCTCTGCCCACAACATCATGATGTTGGCTCCGCCCATGACATCAGCTCTGCCCACGGTAGGGTAGTAAAAAATTTGACAGCCCACCGCTGGGTACACCCGACTGTAGTTCAAAACACCACAATATTGAGAACCCTCTGGTAGCATATCCACCAAAGAATTTCAACACTTTGGGGAGGAAATCAAAGAAATGAAGGTTTTCACCTCATTTGTCTTAATCCACATTCTACAAAATGAATGGAATATCTGGTGGGAGGTTAAATTATTGAATGCATTATTTTTTTCTTGTTTAAAATGTGCTGGATTAGTGCAGCAGGATTTTTTCCTGACTTGCGGGATCTCATTCTGTTCCCCAATGACACATGTCACCAAGTGGGTGATGTTGAGACATTCAAGATGTTACCAGCACCATGGACTGAGACTCTGAAGCCCCATCAAAACCATTCTTCCTTCTTCTTCTTCTTCTTCTTCAGGTGCCGTATCCGTTCCAGATATTGGCTATCATCATGGTTATCATCATGGTGAGAAGTCTTCCTGTTCTTAACTCCTCGGAACAGTTCTTCTTCTTCCAAAGCCTTCAAAACATATGCCTTCTCCCTGAGTTTCTTCTCTTCTTTATTGCCTTAAAGTTAATATTTATTTATTCATTTATTTTATTGCATTTTTATACTGCCCATTTGGGATATTCCCTGCTCTGGGCAGTGCACATACAAATAACAAAATAAAACCAATAGCAAAATAAAACAGCTGAATAAGTACATCATAAAATAAAATACTTGGCATTTGTGGGCACAGGTAAAATATTAGTATCTATCTTCTAACATTTTCCATCATTTTGCAGTTTCAATGCTGCACAACATATAAAACTAGAACAGTGGTTCCCAACTTAAGGCCTGTGGGCCGGATCCACCCCCTGGTACAATTTCATGTGCCCCCTCTCCAAGGACATTTGAGAAACAAAATGGCTGCCCTTTTGAAGCTGTGGAACAAAGTGGCCACCCCATCGTGCAGATAGGGTAAAATGGCCATCTGGCCCTCAAAGCTGACTGAGAGAGCATGACCCGGCCCCCGGCTTGAAAAGGTTGGGAATCCCCGAAGTAGAACATGAGAGATCAGAATCAAAATAAACTGGAAACCATGAGGAAAATGAATACTGTATTTAATACTGTAGTGTCTTTTGGACACCTAGAAGGTCCTGGGCCTCCATAACCTCCTACTAGGGTCTCCTTCTTCCAGCTGCTTCTTTTGCCCCTATTAAGTTAAACACCCTGTTGTAAGAGACCAGAGTGAGTCCAAACATGGATTTGGCCTTGTCTTTGAGAAAGCAAGGGGAGCTAGGATTCTACCACGGTTACGAAAGAGGGAAATTGCCATGTATCTGAAGATAGGCCTGGAGTGGCACCGTGCCCTTGGAAGACAGATAACACTTAAGGAATGCACTTCAGGCCTTTATCACTCCCCTTAACAAGCTCTGAACTCCCTTTTGCAATCCTTTTAGGAAAAGGGGAGTGGAGACACCATAAAGAGGAACGTCCCCTTGATTTCCATATGGGACTGATTGGTTTCCATCACAGAGTGACAGCCTGCCTCAGGCAGATGGGTTCCAGAGTGAAGAAAAAGGTATATACAGTTGTACCTCGTTTAAAGAGCATAAAACGTTCCACAGGATTGCTCTTTAAGCGAGTTTGCTCTTTAAGTGAAACACCATTGAAAGTGACCAATTGTGGGGGGGACTGCAAACCTCGATTTATTTGTTAAGCGAGTTTTTGGTTGGTTTTATTTGTTAAGCGAAGCGAATATTCAGATAAAATTCTGCTCTTTAAGCGAGTTACTCTTTAAGCGAGGCGCTCTTTATGCGAGGTTTGACTGTATGCTGTAAGTCATGGGTGGCCAAACTACAGCCCATGGGCCAGCCCTGGCCTATGGCACCAGTTCATCTGGCCCACCACCGCCCAGGCCACTCCTGGAAGCAGAAGCGGGTGCATTTATAACGGCCGTAAAATGTGCCTGTGCATGAATAAACGTGCACACAGCTGCCATAAATGCACCAGTGGCTGTTGTAAATGCATTTACAACAGCTACTGGTGCATTTACAGAACAGTTTATGGTGGGTGGAACCACGACTGGCCCACTCAAGCACATGACTGGCCTGCCGGATGAAAAGCTTGGGAACCCCTGCCGTAAGTGCTTTTGCTAGTTGGTTCACTGCTTGGATGCAAATTTGTACTCATCTAACTATGGGCTAAAGCAGGGGTGCCCAAACTTTTTGGGCCATGGGCTGATCATGTGGTTCAGGGAGCCAGTCACTAAGGCCCATGGGCTGGGTGCGGCCCCCGACACCAATTCATCCAGCCCACGAAGTCCTCGTCGCTCCTGGAAGCAGAAGTAAAACGTACCCGTATGAGTGCGTTTTACTTCCGCTTCCAGGAGCGACGAGGGCTTCACGGGCTGGATGATTTGGTGTCGGGGCTCGCAACCAGCCCCTGGGCCTTAGTTTGGGCACCACTGGGCTAAAGCTACAATGGGAGAGTCTTGTTGGATTTCCAGTTAGACAGGCTTTCTTATTTTTCTGCGCTTTGAATGAAAATGTTCCTACAGTATTTGCCTATGGAACCTGCTATTTTTGCTGATCTGAGAGACTGTAATTGCTTTGAAACAACTACAAGTAAAGGAATGAAATGTGTGGAGTGTTTTTGGCTTTTCTTTCACTACCTTTTAACAGACCTGGCTTAGGGAAGGGCCTAAGAGTAAGCTAATTAAAAATCCTGGTTTGCTTAGCCTGACGGCGTCATTCCAGGTAGATTGTACTCACTTGGTGGCTAAGGCACAACTAGGGATTCCTTTCACCTACGGCAGTGTAGAACGGTGAATAGTGGTCTCAGCTCCTTTGCCTTTGACCCCCTAACACAGGGGTGTCCAAACTACAGCCCAGGGGCTGGCTCCAGCCCCCAATTCAACTCATCCAGCCCATGAAGCCCTAGTCGCTCCATACGAGTATGTTTCACTCCCACTTCCAGGAGCGTTGAGGGCTTTGTGAGCTGAATGAATTGGTGCCAGGGGCCGGATCTGGCTCCAGGCCATAGTGACCAGCTCCCTAAACCATGTGACTGGCCCACAGCTTGAAAAGTTTGGGCACTCCTGCCCCAACACATAACTCAGTCCATCTTCAGTAGCCTGTATCCCTCAGTGAAGCCCACACCCCCTTTGGTGTCACTTCTGGGTACCTATGGTCCTGCTTCAAACTAGAGAACCTGAGATAGGTTTCACCCACTGTTTGTGCTTGCAAACCAGTCAGATCAGATAGGACATGCAGTTTGCATTAACTTAGGGTAGTGTTACCAAGACACCAGACTTCCTCTAACCACTTAGCTCTATAAGGACCAGAGACCACCGTTCTGGGTTCAATCATTGTTTATTTAGTGCACAGTTACTAAATTTCAGAAGATTAAAGCAAGTGAACATGGTTGCTAATACCACTCCAACATTAACACAATAAAACCTCTCTAGCTGTTTCCCTGGCCTAGCCTGGCCTACTAACATTAAGACTATATTTTGCTTGCTTTAATCACAAGCTCCAACAATGCAAGCGATCCAAAGCATGGGTAATCTCTCACTTTCTCCTATATCAAAACACATTTTCCACACTTATCCCTCCTTCTGAAGGGTTTAAACCAATTACAGCACAACATACAATGCCCATCAAAAGCAGTTCAGGCCTGACCTACCCCCCGACAGCCGAGCGGGCACGACCATGCCCCCTGGAAGCGGAAGTAGAAGCAGGGGCATTTACGTCAGCCATAAATGCACCCACTCCCACGTTTACAAGCATGGGTGTGTTTACGCATGCACGGGCATGTTTTACGGCTGACATAAATACAACCACTTCCAATTCTGGGTGCAGTGAGGGCAGTGGTGGGCCACATGGAATGGTGCCACATGCCGGGGCTGGCCCACGGGCCATAGTTTGGCCACCCCTGATATAAGAGAACAAGGAAACACAATTCTACTTAGTAGAATAATTTCTCTCCTGGAATTGTTAGAATGGAGAAAATTGTGAGGGCAAATGTTACTTATTCCCTTCAAATCCCTGGACGGATGATTACTGTATGTCAGAGGTTCCCAACCTACAGCCTGTGGGCCAAACCCATCCTGTGGCACCATTTCAAGTGGCCCGCTGCACCGGAAGTGGACACATTTACGCCATCCATAAAATGTGACTGCACATGCACAAACGCGCCTCTGCCCGCTGTAAACACAGAAATGAGTGTGTTTATATCAGCCTTAAATATGCCCATTTCCACTTCCGTGTGTGTGTGGTCCAGCCCGCCAATGAAAAAGGTTAGGAACTCCTGCTGTAAGTGAAAGAAAAGGGAGGAGACCTTGGTTTGTTGATTTCAAGTGCAACAAAACTGAGGATTAGCATCCTGCTTGGGCTACAAATTCAAGATACGTTTGACACCTAGCAGATTTTTGAAAGTAAAACCATTTCAATCCTCTTGAGGAACAACTGATGAAATATACTGGTGGGTGATAAAGTCATGAACATTTATAAACAATTATTCAGCCAAATTGACAAATTAGATTAGCTGGGATGGAAAACTAAAGGATAGCTCTCTTACAATTACAAAGGGTGTTTAGTCATTTCAAAGAACTTCACTTCCTTTCAAAAACTCTATTTAAAATACAGTTGTACCTCGCTTAAAGAACATAATGCATTCCACAGGATTGCTCTTTATGTGAGTTTGCTCTTTAAGCGAAACACCATTGTAAGTGACCAATTGGGGGGGGGGGATTGTGAACCCCGATTTATTTGTTAAGTGAGTTTTTGGTTGGTTTTATTTGTTAAGCGAAGCAAACATTCAGAGAAAATTCTGCTCTTTAAGCGAGTTACTCTTTAAGCGAGGTGCTCTTTATATGAGGTTTGACTATACTTAATTTGGACATTTCTCTAAGTTATGTGCTAAACTGGTGCCTTGTCTGGCAACATGCCAGGAAAGAAACATTGGTCAAACAACAGATTAAACATCCACAGTAAACAACAGCCCCTCTTCTACCATTGCTATGATTTCTCTTCAGTATGGATCTTCTGATGTTCCACAAGCTGAGCAAAATATTTCCCACATTCTTGGACTCTGTACGGCTTCTTTCCTATGTAAATTATTTGACTGATCCACAAGGTGTGAATTTTGAGGAAAATATTTCCCATACTCCTGGCATTTGTATGATTTCTCTCCTGTGTATGAATTCTCTTATGTCTTACAAGGTGTGCAGCAGAATGAAAATAGACCCCACATTTCTGCCATTTGTATGGTTTCTCTCCTGTGTAAATTATCATATGGTTCACAAGGTGTGAGTAGTGAACAAAACATTTCTCACTCTGAGTGTTTATCGTTTCTCTCCTGTATGGACTCTCTTATGACCTAGAAGTCCTGAGCTATGGACAAAACACTTCCCACATTCCAGGCATTTGTATGGTTTCTCTCCTGTGTGAACTCGCTTATGACTCACCAGTCCTGAGTTATGGCCAAAACATTTCCCACATTCCTGGCATTTGTAGGGTCTCTCTCCTGTGTGGAATCTGTTGTGGTTTACTAGTTGTGAATTCCGAGCAAAACATTTCCCACACTCCTCACATTTGTGTGGTTTCTCTCCCGTGTGGATTCTCTTGTGATTCAGAAGAATTGAATTGTGAGAAAAACGTTTCCCACACTCCAGACATTTGTATGGCTTTTCCCCAGTGTGGACTCTCTGATGATTCATAAGCACTGGTTTTTTAGCAAAAGATTTCCCACATTCCTGGCATTTAAATGGTTTCTCTCCTGTGTGGACTCTCTTATGAATCATAAGCGTTGAACTTTGGGCAAAACATTTCCCACATTCTTGGCATTTGAATGGTTTTTCTCCGGTATGGATTCTCTTATGTCTCACAAGGTGTGCGGTATGATGAAAATATTTACCACAATCCTGACATTTGTATGGTTTCTCGCCTGCATGGATGCTTGTATGACACAGAAGCTCAGAGCTGCGGGCAAAACATTTCTCACATTCTTGGCATTTGTATGGTTTCTCTCCTGTGTGGACTACCATGTGGTTCACAAGATGTGAGTAGTGAGCAAAACATTTTTCACACTCTGAGCATTTGTATGGTTTTTCTCCTGTGTGGATTCTCTTATGACTTACAAGTCCTGTGCTATGGGCAAAACATTTTCCACAATCCTGGCATTTGTAAGGTTTCTCTCTTGTGTGGATTCTCTTATGACTCACAAGATGTGAATTGTAAGTAAAACATTTTCCACACTCTGGGCATTTGTACAGTTTCTCTCTTGTGTGAGCTCTTTTATGATTCACAAGCTGTGAATTTTGCTTAAAACATTCACCGCACTCGTGGCATTTGTATGGCTTTTTCCCAGTGTAGACTCTCTGATGATTCACAAGCACTGATTTTTGAGCAAAAGATTTCCCACATTCCTGGCATTTGAATGGTTTCTCTCCTGCGTGGATTCTCTTATGAATCACAAGCACTGTTTTTAGAGCAAAAGATTTCCCACATTCCTCACATTTGTATGGCTTCTTTCCTGTGTGGACTCTCTTATGAAATACGAGGTGCAAAACCTGAGTAAAACGTTTTCCACATTCCAGGCATTTGTATGGTTTCTCTCCTTTGTGGACTCGATTATGAATCAGTAGTTGCAACTTCAGAGCAAAACATTTCCCGCACTCTGGGCATCTGTATGGTTTCTCTCTTGTGTGGACTCTTTTATAATGCTCAAGGAAACATTTTGAGATGCCTTGCATTGTATGCTTTTCCTTTTGAGTGGCCTATTTGAAGCCTTGTAAATCGTAACTTGCTATCTAAATGTTTCACAGCTACTACAATGGTCTTTACTCAAGTGTAGACCCTTTTGTGAAGCACCAGTGTTATTTCCATAACAAAATGTTTTCCATCCATGACACATTCATAGGGCTTTTCTTGGATAAATCCTTGTTCTTTTGTGTCAGTTCTCTGTTGTTTGGAAAAACTGTAATTGGATCATGACTGTCTTTCCACATTTGAAGTGTATGTTTTTCTCCAGTTATCTGCTGGGAAGAAGGACAAATGCAGAAAAGACTGAACAGAAGAGATAAACAAATCCATATGAAGAAAAATAAATATTTTCTGAGTGGATTTTGATGCATTAAAGCTCAAAAAGGAAAGAAATACTGTATGGTTGTTTTTACATGATACAATAGTATGTCCTTTTAAAAATTAATTTTGCCATTACATATGCAAAAGTTTTCTAAGAAAAGTGACAGACTGTATACCTGTACTGTACTTTGACTTTTCTTCATGGGAACCTGTTTCTTACATTTTAGTTTTAGTCCATGAATTTTTAAATTTTTTATTGATGTGTTTTAGCTTGGGTTGTAAGCCGCCCAGAGTCGGGCTTGCCCGATTGGGGCGGGTTAGCAAGTATGAAATATAAATATAAATACATTAGTGTTCCCCAAACTTTGAGTTTTGGATTTAATTTCCCAGAAACCTAGGTCAGTACATTGGCTGATTAGTGCATTGGGGGAATGACTTAGGCTTCTGGGAATTGAAGTCTAAAACCCAAAGGTTGGGGAACATTGTCTTACATTGCTCTCTCTTCAGGTACAGGTAAAGGCCTTCTTATTTTGCATGATATTTTAAGAATGGTGTAAGCCTTTAAATCTTATTTCTCTTACTTTATTCTAGTTTAGTTTACTATGATCAAAGATGGCTTTACTGTTCTTTGGTCTGGTCACCTCCAGACTTGACTATTGCAATGCGTTCTACATGGGGCTGTCCTTGATGACCATTATGAGGCTGCAGCTGGTCCAGAATGTGGCTGCTCGGGCAGTGATGGGGTGCAGGTGTTATGCCTGTGCCTCGCCACTGCTTCAGGAGCTGCACGGGTTGCCAGTGTGCCTCCAGGTGCAATTCAAGGAGCTGGTGATTACCTTTAAAGCCCTACATGGTAGTAGGCCAGGATACTAAGAGACCACATCACCCCAAGGACATCTGCTGGTCCCACTAGAGCAGACCGGAGGGGCTCCCTGATAGTTCCATCAGCTAGGGAGGCTCGCCTCTCTAGCAATAGAAGGAGGGCCTCCTCTGTGTCTGTTCCTGCCCTGTGGAACCTCCTGCCAATTGAACTTCGCTTCCAGGAAGACCTTTTATCCTTTTGCAAGAGTCTTAAGACTTGGCTCGTGCAGCAGGTGGGGGAGGGGGTGGCTGGGAAAACAACCACCATGGCTTGACTTGTTTGACTGTTGATCGGGCTGTCAGTTTAGTATGCGGTATTGGGAGAGCTTTTTTTTTAATTAAATAAATTTCTTAATTGTAATAGTCCAGTTTGAATGTTGTTTTGATGTTTTTGTGAGTTTTTGTTTGGTGTGAGCTATCCGGAGTCGTCTCGGCGAGGGGGCGGCGGTAGAAATGCGACCAATGAATAAATAATTTTTAACTACTCTAAGAACAAATGTGGCAGAGGATGGAGCAGAGCAACTAGCCAGGGCAGGGGAGGCCAGTTGACTGAGATTGCTCTGAAATTGACTAACAACTACAGATCAGAGCATTCACAAGAGCAACATGGGTGGAAATCAACCTGTTTTTTAATTGGCTCCTTGAAATTACCATCCTCAGCCTGGCACTTTCCATACTTCCACAAATCCCACTACCTGCTTCCTGGCTAGGAACCAAGTGATTTGTAGTCCAGCACATCTAGAAACTATATGGAACAACCGATTGGCTTAGAATAGGAAAAGGGAGTGTGACAGGACTGTATACTGTCACCCTGCTTATTTAACTTATATGTAGAGTACATCATGCGTAAAGCAGGGCTGGATGAGGCACAAGCTGGAATTAAGTTTGCTAGGAGAAACATCAACAACCTGAGATATGCAAATGATACAACCCTAACAGTAGAAAGTGAAGAAGACTTAAGAGCCTCTTGATGATGGTGAAAGAGGAGAGTATAAAAGCTGGCCTGAAACTCAACATCAAAAAAACAAGATCATGGTATCTGGCTCCAACACTCCCTGGCAAATAGAAAGTGAAGAGATGGAAGCAGTGACAGGCTTTGCCTTCTTGGGAACTAAGATTACTGCAGATGGTGATTACAGCCATGAAATAAAAGACACTTACTTCTTGGGAGGCAAGCTATGAGAAACCTAGGCAGCATAATAAAAAAGTTGACATCACCCTGCCAACAAAAGTCTGCATAGCCAAAGCAATGGTATTCCCAGTAGTAATGTATGGCTGTGAGAGCTGGACCATAAGGAAGGCTGAGCACAGAAGAACATACACCTTTGAGAGTCCCCTGGACTGCAAGGAGATCAAATCGGTCAGTCCTGAAGGAAATCAACCCTGACTGCTACATGGAAGGACAAAGACTGAAGATGAAGCTCAAGTATTTTGGCCAACAAATGAGAAGAGAGGACTCAGTGGAGAAGGCCCTGATGCTGGGAATGATTGAAGACAAAAGGAGAAGGTGGTAGCAGAGGATGAGATGGCTAGATGGCATTGTTGACGTAGCAGATGTAAATCTGGACAGACTACAGAGGATGGCAGATGACAGAGGAGCCTGACGTGCAGTGGTGCATGGGGTCGGAAAGTGTCAGTCTCAACTGTATGACTGAACAACAACATATCTAGAAACTGCCACGTAGCTTGTTATTAGTCTTTTGGGCTTACTTAAGGAAGCATGTTAACCCTGTTTTCTCAATGTTCTGAACTCTAAATCTCGGTACCTTTATGGACCAAAAGCTAAATGCAAGTCAATACTCTGATGAGGTAAAGGTCACCCTTGCTTGAAAGCCAGTTGTATCGGACTCTAGGGTTTAGTACTCATCTCTGTTTATAGCCAAAGAGCCAGCACTATCTGCACCTGCAGACGTTTCCACAGACATGTGACCAGCATGATTAGACACCTGAGTGCATGGAACACTGTTTACCTTCCCATCAAAGTGGTACCGGTTCAGCTACTTGTAATTTCTTGCTTTCTAACTGCTGGGTTGGCAGGAGCTGGGACAGAAATGGGAGCTCACTCCGTTGTGCAGTACTCAGGTCTCAAACTGCTGACCAGCTGACCTTCTAGTCATCAACTTCAGCATCTTAACCACTAAGCCACTTATTTTAATGTGATATCAATGTCTTATTACAAAAGCTCCATCTTCCTCAAGTAACTCAGAACAAAAAGTTGTGTTACTTTCAATCTCTGTTCTGAGTATTATGATGGCTAAGCTATTGAGTGACTTTCTTCAGTCAACTTCCATTTTTGGGATTGTTGTGTTGACCATCCCAGGTGCTGAGTAGTTACAGATATGCCCAATCCGGCATCAGAAAATTTGCCTCCCCCCAAAAAACTTTCCCATGTTTCCAATTTTTTTCAAAAGAAAAGCATGCTGAAGCTTTGGAGCTAGAAATTAATTTGGGGAAAGGAGAGAACAGTGAGGGTCGGGAGGGAGCCAAAGAGCAGCACTACACCTGTATAGTTCTAAAATGTGTAGTAGGAAACCACAGTTGAGAATTCTATCTCTGGTGCTGTAGGAAGAAAGCCTGCTCCACCTTCTCTGTGGCAACCCAAATAGTTTTAGTGAGATAATCACCTTGTCTTTCAATCTTTTCCTCTCCAGGATGAACATCCTCAGCTCCATAAACTGCTCTTCAGAAGGCTTGCTTTTCTGACCCTTTACCAGTGGCCTCCTCTGGACTTGTTACACCCTCCTAGCCTCGAGAGAAATAAAGTCAGAACCTGAATGTAACTTTCCAGCAACTGTCACATGGAGGCAAAGAGAACTAATTTGATGTCCAGTGCAAAGAAATGAACAACAGAAGAGGAAAAAGAAGAGACCTCTTGCAGAAGGGTCAAGAAACCAAATGGAAATTGAAGCCTAGATTAGGAATGCTAAATGAACAACAGGGAAAACACATTATCTGACCAGGAGAAAACAAAGAGAAGATAGAAACAGTAATCAGAACAGTACTGAAGAGATATACAAAAGAGAAGAATCCTATGGGAAGAACATGTAGTTCCAGAAAGTGAAGTGAAAGGCCCTCTAAAAGCACTGTACAGAAATAAAGCACCTGAGTTAGCTGGGGTACTGCTAGATTTATTTTGGGCCATTGAGACAAGATCTGCTCAAATCCTAATAAGAATATTGCAATAAATATGGAAAATAAAATACTGACCCACAAACTGGCAAAGTTCTATATACATTCCAATCTTCAAGAAGTTTGTTGACTTTGAACAAAGTACAGGAGAGGAATAAAGATGAAATGGGAGCAAACAACCTGGGAGAGCAAATGTGAGTTTGACAAGGGAGTTTAATAAGGCAGACTAAGGGGAAGAAAGTATTTTCCCCCTTTTATACTGAGTTTTTAAAATACACTTTACTGTACAAGCATGGATAATTAACTATTCAGTTATGTCTTGAAATATCCACTACAAGATAGATAATAGAAGGTGTCATAATTATCTATAAACCCCTTAATCGTTTGAGAACTTGTTATCTGATCTTCCTTAATAATTCTACCCATTCATTTCAAATGCTCAGACTTCTTGCAGTCACCCCAAAAGAAGTGAGAAAGTAATTGACTAGATCTAGCATTCTAGGCTGTCACCCCCAAACTGGAATGAATTGCCAGCAGACATTAAATCAATGCCAACCTTCCTGGCATTCTGGAAATTAGTAAAAACATTTCTGTTCCACCAAGCCTTCCCCTCTTAATTCATCAATTCTGTATTCTTTAAAAATGTGTTTGTTTTAATTGAAGTGGTGTGCTTTGTGAAGGGAAAAAGTTGATATTTTTATACTGTATAATCATATATCAGTAGACTTTCCTAGCAGCCTCTAAGGCAGGCAATAAAAAAAAGGGACACTAAGAGACAAACAGCAGGAAGGGAAAATGCAATTGAGATTATGGCGGGAAGAGACTCTTCAGTGGTGGTGATCTGTAAGGTGTGTAGAATGTTTATTTTTGTGCCCGAGAACAACACTCCCTACACATATAGCAAGTCAAAATCAGTAGCACTGTTGGAAGAAAAAGTGAGAGAGCTGGAGAATCGAGTGGCATGCTTAAAATTGTAAGAAAACATAGAGAGTATGTAGACAGAACTCTTGAGCTGCAGCAGTCAAGGGAGGCACCGGAGATGGAAGAACAATAAGGTGATGCAGAGAAGGAGAAAGTTGATAAGAAAAGAAATAAAGTGAAAGAATAACCATGGAAAACTGTCACAGGAGCAAAAGAAGAAAATATGATCTATCAGTGAAACTGCAAAACTGCTTTCAGACTCTTGAATATAAAAGGAGATCCTATGGCAGTGATGACGAAACTTGGCATTCCAGATGTTCTTGAACTTCAATTCCCAAAAGCAGGAGTGCTAACTTGGGTTTCTGGTAATTGAAGCCAAGAACAGCTGAAGAGCCAAGGTCTGCCATCACTGCCCTAGGGGAAGACATGAAAGAGGCTAAAGATCACCAAAGTAGATAATAATGTTGTGTCAGAAATTCTTCTAGGTTGAAAGGATTTTGGATTTTTGCTAGAGAAACTCTGCTCGGGGGACACCCGAATGAGGGCCCTTTCATGCCCCCAAAAACTGAGACAGAGAGATGGCTGCTCAATCCATTATGCAGTCTTGAACTGCTGACATGACAGTCTTCCAACAAACAAGGCGAGCTTCTTAACCACTGAGCCACCGCAGCCCCTCCCAAAGTAGATACTGAAACCACACCCTATAAAAAGAAGAAGAGTAGCTTTTGTAGGAGACTCCCTATTGCATGGGATTGAATATGAAAAAATGCCAGGAAGGTATGCCGAACTGTCAGGTTTGCTGTCTCCCTGGATCTTGGATTAGGGATGTGATGGCAGGATTGCCATCACTTATAAAACCTAAAGAAACATATCCCTTTCTTCTCACCCATGTGGCAACAAATAATACTGCCAAGAAAAATTATGAAGAAATTACATCAGACTTTGAACTACTAGAAAGGAAACTCAAGGACTTTGGGGCCCAGATAGTCTTCTTGTCCATCCTACCAGTGCTTGGAAGAGGAATAAAGAGAGAAAGGAAAATACTCTTGGTGATCAACTGGCTACAAAGATGGCCCAGATGTGAAGGATTTGGAATTTGGGACCATTGCCTTTGTCCTGCCAACCTAGCATTTTGAAAGCAAGAAATTGCAAGTAGATAAATAGGCACCACTTCCGAGGGAAGGTAAAGAGCACTCCAGTGTCTAGTACACAGAGCGCTGGCTCTTTGGCTATAAACAGAGATGAGCACTGAACCCTAGAGTAGGGTACAACTGGCTTTTGAACAAGGGCAACCTTTACCTACTACTCCGAACTACCAAAAATACCAATTAATTTTCCTTTTCGTGAGACAAGTGCTAAAGTACAGCAAGATGACTGCAACAGTAAGCAGATATTTGGGGGAGGGCATCCAGCAGTGATACCCCCCACCCTCCCTCATTCTTATTATTACTATAGGGCATGGGGACCCAAACTTTTCAGGCCATGGGCTGGTCACGTGGTTGAGTGGGCTGGTCATGTGGTTGAGTGGGCCAGTTACATAGGTCCTACCACCAGAAGCGGAAGTAAGATGTAAGACATGCCTGTGCATGTGCAAAAGACTGCCATGAATACACCCATGGCTATTGTAAACATGTTTACGACAGCCGTAGCTAATTTACAGCAGTGTTTTGTACATGCATGTTTTACTTCTGCTTCCGGGAGTAGCAAGGGGGTGGAGCTGGATGATTTGATGCCATGGGCCGGATCCGGCGTGTGGACTGTAGTTTTGACACACCTGTCATAGGGGCTGCGATAGCTCAGTGGTTAAGAAGTTCCCCTTGTTAGCTGGAAGGCTGGCAAGTCAGGAGTTTGAGAGCCCAGTACTGCATGACGGATTGAGCACCTGTCTCTGTCCCAGCTGTTGGGGACAGGAAAGGAGCCTTATTCAGGCGTCCTCTGAGTGGACTTTCTTCTGCAAAAATCCTTTCAACCCAAAATAATTTCTGACACAAAATTACTATTATTCCCATCCTTTCGGAGCTTCTTTCTTCGGGTTATAGAGCTGGTATTCTTGCCCCCTACCCCCCCCCCCCCCCCCCGCTTCTCCTACAGCTCCCAAAATAAACCCGCTTCCCTCCAATGGAGCGAACGAAGACCCTTCTCCCATCCAAAAGGCTGGAATCTGCAAATGGACTTCTCTAACTACAGAAGGCACATGAGGACCTTTGGATTTTGCTCTTTATGAACTCAAAAATAATGTCTTGGGACTTTGCAACCTCCAACCAAGCTGCCTCTCCTGCCCCATATTTTGTCCCCCTCCAATCCCCCCCTCCAACCTCTCAGGAAGTCCTGCTGGGAAAGACTCACCCTCCTTCCAAGGCGCAGACAGTAACCAGGCGCTCTCCAGATCACAGGCGAAGGAAGAAAAGAAACCGCCTAGGAACCCTTTCTTTGGAAGAACGAAGTCCTGTTTCTTTCCGGAAGAAGAAAACGAGAGGACACAAAGGGACCTTATTGGAAAGAAAACACTTCCTATGGGGGACGCCGCGTTTCCAGCTGCCAAAGCTCTTCCCTTCTAGGAATTCGAACTCGGTGCACTTAACCCTTAGATGCCAGATCCATTGTCCGGGTTCCCACAATAGTTAAGGTCGCCCTTGATCGAAAGCTAGTCGTATCCGACCCTAGGGTTGGGTGCTCATCTCTGTTTCTGGCCAAAGAGCCAGCTGTCTGCATTTGCAGACGTTTCCATGGACATGTGGCAGGCATGACTAAACACTGTAGTGCATGGAACGATGTTACTTTTCCCGCGGAAGTGGTTCCTATTTATTTATTTATTTATTTGCAATGTCTTAGTTTCAAACTGCTGGGTTGCCAGGAGCTCGGACAGAGACAGAAGCTCATTCTGTCACTCATTTTGCATTTGATGTTGTAAGCATAAGAAGGGATACACAGAAGGAGCTTCCTTTAAGACATTTGCAGATGTTTACATGGTACCACTTCAGTGGGAAGGTAAACAGTGTTCCGTGTACTGCGATCTCTAGTCATGGCTGCCGCATGACCATGGAAATGTCTGCATACAATGCTGGTATTTTGGCTGTAAACAGATGAGCACTGAACTCTAGAGTCGGGTACGACTGGCTTTTGAGCAGTTCGAACCCTGACGTTTTGGCTTGCTGCACTTGCTGAGGACGTCGGGGAAGCCCAGAAACAGCTTGGATCGGGTCTCCCCACCTCCCTGGACCCGGCAGGGGGGGTCAGGTCAGGGACCCCAAAATTGGTAAAAAAAAAAAAAAAAACCACAGGACTAGTGTATGCTGTTTACCTTACCTGTAGCCATTCTATACTTGATGAAGGACTTCTCTAGCAGGAGTATGACAGCCACCTTGGTCAAATCAAGGCACACATTCCTGCCAGTGGACCTGGCTATAACAACTGTAGATTTGAGATCTTGAAATCCAGGTCTTTGAATGTGACAGTGTAAAGACCTAGTGTTTGGACACCCATCTACTGAAAGACCCATGCTTTCTGTGTTGTAGTCTGATGGTGCAATTATCCCCACCACCATCACCTCCTCATTTCCTGCCAAAACCCAGGGCTGAGATTACTGGACAGCCCTGGATTTCTTCTCTGACTTAAGACCTGTCTATTCTTGGTGATGCTAATTTCCACACTTACAACAGGCGATGTCACTCCTGGTGTCTCTTTAAAAAAAACAGCTTTTGAAATAGAAAGCCCTTTATCTGGCAAAGAAAACACTTCTGCTAAGCAGGGAGGAATCCGTGATTTAGTATAAAACAAGGGAAGCTATATGGAACCTCCTGCCAATTGAGCTACGTCTCCAGTCAGATTTGCTGCGCTTTAGGAAGGAGGTTAAGACCTGACTGGCGGGACAGGTATGGGGTTTGGGTCAGATAGTAGCTTCAGCTTGTTGTCTCATCTGACCCCTCCCTCTCTCAAAATATGAATTTTTAATCTTTTAATATTTGCTTAGTTTTTAATATTAATTTTAAATTGGATTTTATATTGTATTTTATGTCTTTTTAAACCATTGTTAGCCGCTCTGGGTCTCTTTGAGGAGGGCAGCATATAAGTCATAATAAATAAAATAAAGAGTAACAAAAGAGATGTGCTTAAGTTTAGATCAGCGATGGCGATTAGAGACCAAGTGCCCCAAAGAGGAGGAGGCAGCTTATGGGCAGGCATAGCATGTGCCCACACATGTATGTGATGTTGTTGGTGTGCCTCCAGAAACATCACATGGACATATACACACACACACACACCGCAAGTGCACTGCTGCCGCCTCCTTTACAGAGTGTCTCATTGCCTGACTTCACCCCTGCTGCTGCCTCCCAGAAGGGATTTCAGCATCCCCTCCCACCTGATAGGGGTGGGCAACTCTTAGGAAGAATGTGACACAAAATAGACAATCCAAACATAAACCACCAGTTCTAGACCAAAACAAATTTCACTATTATTGTCATGATGATTTGAAAGGAAAAGGAGGGCCTGTGCAATTAAGCATATAGGTCTGTGATGGTGAACCTCAGCATGCCATCTGTTCTTGGACTTCAATTCCCAGAAGCCCAGGTGAACAAAACATTTCCTACACTCCTGGCATTTGTATGGTTTCTCTCGTGTGTGGATGATCTTATGCTGCACAAGGCTTGAATTCTGGGAAAAACATTTCCCACATACCTCGCATTTATATAGTTTCTTTCCTGTGTGGATTCTCGTGATTCATGAGCCATGAAATCCAGGTAAAATATCTCCCACATTCCAGGCATTTGTAAGGTTTCTCTTCTATGTGGATTCTCTTATGAATCACCAAGTGTGAATTTTGAGCAAACCATTTCCCACTCTAAGCATTTGTATTCTTTTCCTGAGTGGATGGTTTTAGGCCCTGACATCTGGGTAAAACATTTCCCACATTCCAGACATTTGTATAGTTTCTCTCCTATATGGACTCTATTATGACTTACAAGATCTGAATTTTTTGGAATAGTAGCCATGTTAGTCTGTGGTTCAGGCATATCAGAAAACAAAACAATTGTGGGGGAAACGCTTCCCACATTCTAGAAATTTATATGGATTCTCTCCTGTATGGACTCTGTTGTGACTAATGGAGGTCACTGGACTTTGCATTGCTTTGTCCTGGCCAGAGAAGGGGCTTGCAGCCTCAATGGAGCCTTTGGGGGAGAGCAATTAGCAGAGGTCTGATTTCTGTGTTTGAAAAATGGAGGCAGAGCATCAACTCAACTGCTGCTTTTAAAGACAGCCTAACAGACCACCATGTCACAAACATTTGAATGCCCTGCCTGAAAAAGTGATCATAAACCACAAGAGTTTGTATTGTTTAATCTAGTGATCCAGAAAAGGTATCACCTATTACTTCTGCACATATTATGACTAAGAAACTGCGAATTTTGAGTAAAACATTCCTCACATTCCAGGCATTTGAATAGTTTCTTTTCTTGGTGGACTCTTTTGTGAACTCTCTCCATGAAATGTAGGTAAAATATTGACCATGTTTGACATTTGTACAGTTGTTCTCAGGTGTGGACTTTCATATGATTCGCAAGGTCTAAACTGAACATTTCCCACGTTCTAACAATTTTTATGGTTTCTCTCCTGTGTGGATTCTCTTATGATTCACAAGCAGTGAAATTTGGGCAAAACATTTTCCACACTCCTGACATTTGTATGGTTCCTCTGTGTGGAGTCTCTGATGCTGCTCAAGGTGAGAACTGTAAGTAAAACAAATACCACATTCCTGACATTTGAATGTATGGATTCTCTGGTGTTCAACAAGAAGTGACTTCTGCACAAAACATCTCCCACACTCATAACATTTGTATGGTTTCTCTCCTGTATGGATTTGCTTATGTCGCAGCAGCTGTGTTCTCCAAGCAAAACTTTTCTCACACTCTGGGCATTTATATGGTTTCTCTCCTGTGTGGACTCTCTTATGCCTCGCAAGGTCAGAATTCTGGGTAAAACATTTCCCACACTCCTCACATTTGAATGGTTTTTCCCCTGTGTGGGATCTCTTATGAGTCATAAGCTTTGAGTTATCACGAAAACATTTCCCACAATGTTCACACTTGTATGATTTATCCTCTCTGTGGATGCTCATATGCCGCAAAAACCATGAAATCTGAACAAAACATTTCCCACACGCTTGACATGTATGTAACTTCTGTCCAGTATGGACCTTATTATGTCTCACAAGTTGTGCATTTTGAGGAAAACATTTCCCACACTGCTGGCATTTGTATGGCTTCTCTCCTGTGTGAAATCGCTTATGTGTCACAAGAACTGATTTCTGAGTAAAACATTTCCCACATTCCTGGCATTTGTATGGTTTCTCTCCAGTGTGTACTCTCTTATGTCGCACAAGCTGTGAAGTCATAGAAAAACATTTTCCACACTCCTGGCATTTGTATGGTTTCTCTCCTGTATGGACTCTATTATGAATCACAAGTCCTGAATTCTGAGTAAAACATTTCCCACATTCTAGGCATTTGTATGGTTTCTCTCCTGTGTGGATTCTCTTATGATTTACAAGCACTGAAATTTGGGCAAAACATTTCCCACACACATGGCATTTGTATGGTTTCTCTCCTGTGTGGATTCTCTTATGAGTTACAAACCCTGAATGCTGGGTAAAACATTTTCCACACTCCTTGCATTTGTATAGTTTCTCTCCTGTGTGGACTCCCTTGTGACTCTTAAGAGTTGAATTGTGAGCAAAACATTTCCCACACTCTTGGCATTTGTATGGTTTCTCTCTTGTATGGAATCTCGTATGCGTTAGAAGCTGTGAGTTCTCAGAAAAACATTTCCCACACGTTTGGCATTTGTATGCTATCTCTCCTGTGTACAGGTTTTTATGTCTCAAAAGCCATGAGCTCTGCGGAAGCCATTTCCCATATTCCTGGGAGCTGCATGGTTTCCTACCTGTGTTGACTCCTTGACAACTCAGGTGATATAATTTGGGATCTAAATATTCCTCAGATGCTTCATTTACAAAATGCTTTTCCCCACTGTGAACCCATTTATGAAGCAGCAGTGTTATATTTGTCTCAAACTGTTTTCCGCACACAATGCATTTGTAGCACTTCTCTTGAATACAGCTTTCTTCTTTAAGGTGGGTTCTGTTGTCTCTGGCTAGCTGTAATTCGTACATAAATATCTTTCCATATTTGGAACATTCATTATTCTCCGTGCAATTATCTACTGGGAAGAAAGACAAATGCAGAGAAGATGGAAATTGTTGAGTATTCTAGTGCAGTCCCAGCAGACAGTAAATACAAACACACTAACCAGTGGGATAAGAAAGACTAGCCTTACCTATTTGCATTGTTTATCTCTAAGTAGCTAATTAGAAGAGTTCCTGTCTTTCCACCTCAGAAGTCCTAAGACCCTATTTATATGTCTTAAGGCATTTGGTTCCCCCTTAGCTTTTCTTCTTGGTTCTGCCTTTGGAAGAGGAGCATGAATTTTTGAGCACATCCATCTTCTCAGCCACACAGCTAGAATAGAGGCCATCTTTACTTCCCATCTTTTTAAATTACCTAACTTGAATTTCCTGCCTTTATTATAGTCCCATTGCCACTTTACCAAGACTTTTCAGCACATGTATCATCTGACCTCATTTTGTGAGTAAATGCTATTTTTCTTTCTCTGATGCTTCTGGTCCAAGTGCATTTATTAGCTGGGCTAAATAAGGAGAGAACTGGGGAGACTTGCATTAAAACAAGTTCTAAAGCCTGTCCTGCTTTGCTTTGCAGCTGCTACAAGTAATCTAACAGAAATAAAGAGCTATATAGGAAAGTGAGAGGTTTTTTGATGTATGAAAGCTCACATAGAATGAAAGCTTTTAGTCTCTCCTGTCCCCTAACTAAGACTATGATTGCTCTAAAATTAACTGCCAAATAAAAGATCATACCATTCACAGGTAAGATGTTAAAGGGCAACAACCTGTTTTATTATTTGTTCATGGAACTCATCTTCTCTTTCCTAGTAATTTCCATATTTGCACAAACTCCCAACTTCTCTCTAATGAAACACTTACCGTATTCCTGCAATTATTGCTATTACTCACTACTGTGGATCGTATCAAAGGAGATTGAGGAAAAGAAAGGGCCTTACCAAGAGAGGAAACCACTCGCCAGTTCTCTTCCATGACTTCCTGGTGCAGGGCCCTCTGGTCAGGATCCAGCAGTGCCCACTCCTCCTGCGTGAAGTACACGGCCACCTCCTCAAAGACCACTGGAGCCTAAATGAAAGAGGAAGCAGGGATTCCTCATGGGTTTCATAACAAGCACTTCTTCAAGACTTTTTAAAAAGAGAAATGAATGGATCAAATGTCACAGGTTTTAACTTTCATGAGTGGACTACTCAGGCTTTCTTTTGGAGGCCAAGTTTATCAAGAGCTAATTGCCGCCTTGGCTACGTGCTCCCTTCAGGGTCCTAGTTGCTGGGGAACAGGAGGGGAAGGCTAGTGATGCCAGAGATAGTGGTCTGATTTAATTGCTTCCTGAAGGCATCATACCACCTGTGAGAGAAGCAGAATCCTGGACTAGAATGGTTTTTTGTTTGATCCAGCACAGTTCACCTTATTGTCTGAGCTTTTGAAGCACAATTCTTCTTAAACTCATTTTACAAGAAAACAGAGGAATTCCACATATAGGAGGCTCATGTCATAGCCACCTGTTCTATAACCAATTAAAACCTGGAACATTTTATTAAAGACCAATGGTCAGGCTCATTCTGGGCTATCACACTTAAATACAGTAAAACCTCATATAACACTAAAACCTGGTTCCACAAGTCTTGGTGTTATATGATTTTTAGTGTTATCTGATGCATGTTAAAATCCTATGGGATCCATAGAGATACATTGTAACCACACAGGCTTTAGCGGTTGTTATCTGAAGCATCCCATAGGATCTTAATGTTATCTGATGCAATTCTTCCCCCCAGATTCCTTAATGTTATGCGATTTTAGTGTTATTCAATACTAATGTTATATGAGGTATTACTGTACTCAGGAAGTCAAACACACAAACTATCTTTTAACTATCTTGTCCGTACCTGACTTGGTTCTGCCACATCAGAAGGAGCAGATGAAGAAAAAAATCTCGTTAACATCCTTCGGGCCCCTGTGGGAGGGACAAATAAGCTGGCAAGTCAGTCTCATCCCACAGTTTCTCAGGATAAGATCAAAACCAACCAAACAACCAATTAATCCATCCACCCACCCAAGAGCTCTAAGAGACCAACAACAAGGAGTCACCTTGGTTGGTCCTCCATCTGTGTAGCCAATAATGTCTCAGTCTTATATTGGTACCTGAACCCAGTCTGGAATGGAACAAGGCATTCAATCCTCTCCAGAAACAGCCCTAACTGGTCTGCTACCATCTTTGCAGTTAGTTTGCCCAAAAATAGCATATTGGTGACCAGACAACAGTTATTAAAATTGTTGGCCACCAAGTTGGGCATTTTCAGGATGAGTCACAAGAGCAAAACCAAATTTAAAGATAGAGGAAGGAACTCAATGGGCAAGGTAAAGGTCACCCTTGCTCAAAAGCCAGTTGCATCCAACTCTAGGGTTCAGTGCTCATCTCTGTTTATAGCCAAAGAGCCAGCGCTGTCTGTGTCTGCAGACGTTTCCATGGACATGTCCCAGAGAAATAAAACTTCCTTCCTATGGCATTATCAAGACCCCCAGACTGATTCCAGCAATTATAATCAGGATGATCTATGATCGTGTGGTCCTCCTGCAATTAAATGCTCCGGACTTTTTATACTTTCCTCGGTGGTTCCAATAGAATAAAGTTACCAATGGCCAATGGCTCCACATGGAACTGCAGAGAATTGTACCACCATCCAAATAATCCAAATCTACAGGTAAAATTTGCCCTTGTTTGAAAGCCAGTCATATCCAGTGCTCACTTCTGTTTATACAATTCAGTGCTCACTTGTTTACAGCAAAAGAGCCAGCGCTGTCTGTGTCTGCAGACATTTCTGTGGACACCAGAGTGCACAGAAAGCTGTTTACCTTCTCACCAAATTGGTACTGATTTATCTACTTGCCATTTCTTGCTTTCGGACTGCTAGGTTGGCAGGAGATGGGACAGAGAGCTCACTCCATTGTGCAGCACTCAGGTCTTGAACTGCTGACCTACCAACCTTCCAGTCATCAAGTTCAGCATCTTAACCACTAAGCCACTGCATCCAAGCAGACCATAAAAAATCATAGCAGCCTAAACTGTATTACACTAACCAGGTGGGGAAATTAAACTAAAAGAAGGGAAAGAGATTTTAAAAATAGCTAGCAAACTCAATCCACATCTTTAAAAACCTACTGAGAGAGAATATGGCTAGCCAGATCTCCTCCATGACTTCGTGGTAGAGGGCCCTCTGGTCAGGATCCAGCAGTGCCCACTCCTCCCGGGTGAAGAACACGGCCACCTCCTCAAAGGTCACCTGACCCTAAATGAAAGAGAAAGCAAAGACTCCTCATAGGTTTTGTGAAGGCCAACTCCTGAAGCCAAAGGGACTACATTGGTTGGATCTAATGTTGTAGGTTTTGACTTTCATGAGAGGGCCTTTGCAGCTTTACTAATGAAGGGAGAAGGGCCATGAGTCACCTTGGCAACAGGCTTCCTCCAAGACGGGAGGCCTCTGAATCCCACTTACTGGAGAACAACAGTGGGAGGGAAAGGCTTTCTGGAGACCAGCCTGGCTTGGGAGCTTCCTAGAGGTACTGAGGGAGCCTCTGTAAGTGAGAAAACATTAGACTAGATCAGTGGTTCCCTACATGGGGCCCATGACCCACAGGAAAACTTCAATTCCTAGGTGCCTAAGCTGTGACAGAGATGGGCACTCAACCTGTTATGCAGTAATCGGGTCTTGAACTGCTGACTTGGCAGCCTTCAAGCTAACAAGGCGAGCTTCTGAACCACTGACCCACATCAGCTTCCTTCTCAATCTTTGGCAGGATCAAGCATGACTCCTTTTATCCTCTTTAAGAGCGAGTTCCTCAGAATGAATGAACAGGGAGAGGAAAGTGTGGTCTGCTGCGTCAATATTCTTTTAAACTTTTAAATCTCAAAACATTCTTAAATGCTGAAGTGGAACAAAATTCCCTCTGTTTCAAAAATAAGTAAGTACTGTATTGATATTTCAGAAATGGAGTGGAACGTGTCCCTCTAGCCTACTAAAGGTAAAGGTCACCCTTGCTCGAAAGCCAGTCGTATCCGACTCTAGTGTTCAGTGTTCATCTCTGTTTACAGCCGAAACTGTAAACTGTTTACCTGCCACCTTCCAGTCACTCTACTAGGGGACCATTAAAAGTGTGGAGTATTTCATTAAAAAGTCTGGGCTAGAAACATATTATTGCATTCACCCAATGAATCAAAGACTCACAGTGTATTTTAACTGTCATATCTGTACCTCATCCAGTTCTGTTCCATCACAAGGAAGAGATGAAGGAATTCTTGATGCTGACGTCCTCCTAGCCCCTGCAGAAGAGATAAAGGTAGAAAGGACAAATCCAAACATGGTTTGGAACTGCCAAAAGAAGAGAGTAGAAATATGACCAAAAAATTGGCACCACAAATTGAAGCATGCAAATTGATGCACTCAAATGCATCAGGATCTTTTCTATTCTGAATTGGTACTTCAGAGGCCATCTGTTTGAGACAGGTAGATGTGCATCTCTTTACATCTGGCAGTCTGAAAAGAAACTGAGCAACTGGCTGCTATGTACAAAGTCTAAAAATCAGGAGAATGGGATGAACTACAAAACGAACTAAAGCAGTGTCCTCTACATCACCTAACCCAAAAAGACTTTGGGGAAACAAACTGTAATACATTAATACAGGGGCTTTGCTTTCATTGAGTAAAGTAGTTTCTTTGAGTTCTTAATTCTCTGCGCAGAGCTAGAGTAGCCTGGGTAAATGACCTTCAAGGCAAGTGCAGATTACTTTACTTTGCATGTAGTCTTAACAAGCTGAAAACTGTGAGAATGAAACTAAGATGATGGACATTGTATGCTATGCTTTAACTGGTTAAACCCTGGAAGAGGAGGGATGCGTGGAAAATACAGGTTTTATTATAGTCGAATGTGGAGGAGAAACACCATGTTTTTATGCCATGCCTTAGTTTTGCTTTGCCATGATATGTGCTGATGTGTAAACCACAGCAAAATGTAGTCACATCTGTTAGCAGCTTGTGTTGACCTTTCTTTTCTTTTGCATAAGAAAAAACATCCTTCTAACATTCATCCTTACCTAATGAGGTGACAATTTCATCATTGCTCTGATGGATCTCTCTTTGCTGTTGACTTTGTTTGGTATCTAACTGAGGTTTCTCTGCCATGGCAGAAGGAAAAATCTCATATCCTAGAGAGAAATTTCTCATCTGTAGATCCAGGAGGTGGAAGCAAGCTCAGTGGATGAGGCTGGAACATGGAAGATAAAGGACATCATGCTGGGGTTATCATACAAACACGGGCAATTTGTCAAATGCTGTAGCATTTGCCCTCTCATTTCCTTGACCACTTGGGAGAAGAAAATTACAGAAGTTGACAAATAACAGAAGTTAATGGTTCTCATCTCAAGCCACCAAAAGAAAGCACACTCTTCCACTATGTCAGAAACAGTGCTGAATTGAATGCTCTCCCACTGGCACAGGTAAACCAGATATATCCTTACATAACTAAGCACACGGGGAAGACGCACCTATATCTCTTAGGTAGAAGAGAGCCTCTCACATATGGGAGCAAGTGGTTTCCTTTTAAAGTATGAGTCACACGGACCACATGTATTGACTTACAGGACTGTCTAAACCAGGGTTTCCCAATCTTTTCAAGCTGAGGGCTGGGTCACACTCTCTCAGTCAGCTCCGAGGGCTGGGCAGCCATTTTGCCCTGCCTGCATGATGGGGGTGGCCATGTTGTTCCAACAGCCTTTGTTCCTCAAATGTCCTTGGAGGGGTGGGGGCACATGAAATGCCACTGTGGGCCAGATCCAGCCCACGGACCTCAGGTTGGGAACTTCTGGTATAAACACATACCAGAAAGGAAGAACAGCAGGAGAGGCTGTGTTCTGGCCACTTCAGAGACTCAGCCTCTGACATGAATCACTCTCATCTTTTGCTCTTCCTGCTTTTTGTCTTCTCCTTGACTCAGACATAGGACAACTTCTGCCAGGGCCACTGCCTCGGAACTGGTTTCTGCTCCATATTCTCTTACCTGGCTCAACATCTTCTGGGGAAGGATGGTCAGGAACTGTTGCAAGTTCACCAGGTCAGACAAAATAGCAACCAACCAATTCTCATCTTCAAAGGAAAGGTAGGACAATCAAAGGTTGATATGGGAAACAAGCACATGGGGTTGTTCCTTCATCTGATAATCACTTTCCAATGTGCTTGAAACCTTCAGAGAGACAGAAGAGGAACCACCCCCTGATCTCTTTCTAACCAAAAACAAATCCATTCTTCACCCAAATCTCCCCAAAAACAAACCTTCTCCTTCTTTCTACCTTAAAAGTACAGCAGTGTTCATTAAAGTTTCCTCAGTGGAACAAATCTTGCCTTTTGAAATTCATTGTACTGTACATTAATATGATCTACAGTACACATTATCAAGAACCTGTAATCTTTTTAATATACTGTACTGTAGTTTTTATTCTACGCTAAGTTACTTTAAAAATAAACAATCTCCTAAAATTATATCCTGCCTTTTGTGAATTACTGTGCCTCAAGAGATCCATTTCTATTCCTAACAACTCCAGCTTGGAGCTGACTTATTAGAACAGAAAAAAAGGGTCTGCACAGGATAGGCATCCTGGTTCTAGAGAAGTTTTTCCTTCTCTCCACTATTTGCTTAACACCTCTGGCCTTCCCTTTTAACTCCTTTTGCTAAAACATGAAAAGTCACTACCAGTTCTCTTCTGCTTCCCATGAGGCCAAGCCTGAAATATAATGAGATGATGAGAGAGCGAGTGTGTGTAAGAGTCTCCCCCACAGCCTTTCTTTCCTAGTAAAGAAGGTGTTCTGTCCCCCCCCCCCAACGTCCATCCTCCACTTCCCATGGGAAACTCTCTGGGATCCCCAGGGCTGGCACTGGCAACTTGAGCTGCTGGTGGACAGAAAAACGTGTAGGAGGTTGTGGGTTTAGTCCTTAGCAATTAAGGTAAAGGTCACCCTTGCTTGAAAGCCAGTCGTATCCGACTCTAGGGTTCAGTGCTCATCTCTGCTTCTAGCCAAAGAGCCAGAGATATATGCTTTTGCAGACATTTCTGTGGACACGTGGCAGGTATGCCTCAACAACGGGCCATCCTGTGGACTCACTTTTCAGCTGACTCCCCTGCCCAAGGTTTGGTTGGGGCTCCCCTTTGCTCGGCTAGACTTGGGGGTGGGGGTGGTGTCCCATTTCCCTCTCCCGCCCCTCTTCTCTTTCCTGCCTCCCCACGATTACAACCTCTCAGGCAGCCCTACAGGGAAAGACCCACCATCCCTTCCCGGACGTAAACAGGGACAGGCGCCCCCCAGATCCTAGGAAAAAAAAGAGAAGATGCCGCCCAGGAAAACTTTTCGAAGCCTCCGAACCTTGTTTCCCCCCGGAGGAGGAAAAAGAACGGACAGGAAGGGAACTGTACGGAAAGAGAGCACTTCCTCTTATTCCGAACACCTCTTCCGTTCCACAGTCCCCGCTCTTCCCTTTTCAGAAATCCCAACTCAGTGCCTTTAACCCTTACTTGGCAGGGCGAATCTTATCCTCTTTAAACCGCTTTATTCTATTAGGAACGGCAGTGGCTCAGTGGTTAAGAAGCTCGCCTTGTTATCCGGAAGGCCAGCAAGTCGGCAGTTGAAGACTCAGGCGCTGAGCCCCCGTCTCTGTCGCTGCTTCTGCCAACCTAGCAGCTCAAAAGCAAGAAATTGCAAATAAATAGGGACCACTTCGGTGGGAAAAAGATCTTGGGGACATGATGAAAGGCGCCTCATTTGGGCGTCCTCTGAATGGAGTTGTTCCAGCAAAAATCCTTTCAACCCAGAATAATTTTTGACACATTATTATTATTACTATTTTGATTCCCAACAGTCATGGAGGAGAAATAGGCCATGCCAAATGGACTGGCTGTGTGAAGGCACACCTTGTCAATATCCTCAAGGCTGTGGCAGTCCTGGTGTTAAATCCTGCATGTGTCATTTCATATGTGCCTGCAGGAGATGGTTCCATGTGATCATAGTGTGTGGGTCAGTTCATGACAAACTGAGTTCCACCTTAAATAAATTCACGCCAATGTCAATTTCCCCTGAAAATTATTTTTGGCGGGGTGGGGGTGAGGAATGTATACTCAGTTATGAGTAGCAGCTGACAAAGCCAGGGTGGATTCTTTCGCTGTCCTGACATATAGGACCAAGGATTGTCACGGATTCACTGGATTTTTACATATCCTAAACAAAACAGGAGAGAGAGAGAAACTTGTGGCACCTCTTAAAGACAAACTCCAATCTGCCTTCAAATCAAAACTCCCATCTCTGTCCTCGGATTACAGCAAAGAAACAGTTGGCTCTGGACTGGGCGGAAGGAAGAAAGAAATTAAAGGGCAAATCCATAGAACTATAAACAGATCCTCATGATTTCATGTGATTTTTCTGCAGGTTTCTTGCAAAAAAACCCCTTCAAATCATACATCCTGTATCTGCCCACAAATTTCAACATTCAAATCAAGAAACTCTCTGCACATGGTTTTGTGGTGGTTGGTTCCTAACCATGGCTCCAAGGCACAGATTCTCATGATTTCATATGCATTTTAAATGGAATCCTACCCAAACCAGCGTTTTATGTCTAGGCATGCGTGCCACATGTCCACAGAAATGTCTGCAAACGCATACAGTGCTGGTTCTTCAGCTATAACCAGAGATGAGCACTGGACCCTAGAGTTGGATACGACAGGTTTTCAAGCAAGTCTGACCTTTACCTTACCCAAACCAGCTTCAGATCATAGATCTCATCTGTGCCAACAGACTACAAGAAAGAAATCACGAGTCCTCCTCTACATGTCTTTCCACTGGTGCAAAAACCTGCATCTAAGGTGCGGATTCTCATGGATCCAAGTGCTTTTGACATGCCCGGATATGGTACGGAAACTGCACTGGTCGCTTTGGTGGATGATCTCTGGAGAGAGCGGGATGGAGGCCATCCGACCATCCTTGCTCTTCTCGATCTCTCAGCGGCCTTCGATACCGTGGATCACAACATTCTCTTGGGAAGGCTCCAAGGATTGGGGATCCAGGGCACTGTGTTGGCCTGGTTTTCCTCATTTCTGAGGGGCAGGACCCAGACGGTATGTCTGGAGAATGAGAGGTCCAGCCCTAGGCTCCTCCAATATGGGGTGCCTCAGGGCTCGGTACTCTCACCTCTCCTGTTTAACATCTATATGAAGCCGCTGGGTGAGATCATCCGTTCCCACGGGGTAAGGTACCATCAATATGCTGATGATACCCAACTGTACATCTCAGCCCGTGGGGACCCAAGCGGTGCAGTAGAAGTCCTCTCCAGGTGCCTGGAGGCTGTCAGGGTCTGGATGGGGGAAAACGGGCTTCAGCTGAATCCTGGCAAGACTGAGTGGCTATGGGTGAGGGGCCCTGTGTTATCCCGGGAGCTTCCAGCTTTGGTTCTGGATGGGGCAGTTTTGCCCCAGACAGATCCGGTGCGTAATCTGGGGGTCCTCCTGGACTCACGACTACTGTTCGAAGAACAGGTGGCAGGCGTGGCCAGGAGGGTTTTTGCACAACTTCGTGTAATATACCAGTTACGCCCACTCCTGGATCGGGACTCCTTGCTCAGGGTCACACATGCACTGGTCACCTCCAGACTTGATTATTGTAATGCGCTCTACATGGGGCTGCCCTTGGTGACCATTCGGAAACTCCAGCTGGCCCAGAATGCGGCTGCTCGGGTAGTGATGGGGTGCGGGCGTTATGCTCGTGCCTCACCACTGCTTCGGCAGCTGCACTGTCTCCGGGTGCAATTCAAGGTGCTGGTCATTACCTTTAAAGCCCTATATGGTAGTGGGCCAGGATACCTCAGAGACCGCGTCACCCCAAGAACGTCTGTCCGTCCCACCAGGGCGGATCGGAGAGGCTCCCTTGCAATTCCATCAGCTAGAGAGGCTCGCCTCTCTAGCACCAGAAGGAGGGCCTTCTCTGTGACCGCCCCAGCCCTGTGGAACCTCCTGCCTATCGATCTACGTCAACAAACAGAGCTCCTGCCCTTCCGGAAAGGTCTTAAAACCTGGCTGGCAGGACAAGTTTGGGGATCCGGAAATACCGGATCTCATGTTGGGTGGCTTATCAGATGAGACAGCCACCCATTGTTCTTACCTTCCTACCCTGGTTCTGTTTTTTAATAATTGCATAATTTTATAACTTGGAAACGTTTAATTTCTTTTAGCTTAACTTTTAATTATTGTATTAATTTATATTTTAACTGTGAATAGGCTATCATATATTGATTTGTGGTTTTATATTGAGTTGTGGTTTAGCTATGTATTTTTAAATTGTGTATGTAAGCCGCCCAGAGTTGGGTTTTTTACCCGATCGGGCGGGATAATAAGTCGAAGGAAATAAATAAATAAATAAATAAACCCATGGTTGAAACATAGGTCCAATCTGTGCTCACAGACTATAACAAATCATGTGGCATTTGCAGCAGAGTGCAAAGACCTAAAGTTTGGATATGGAATTCCCTCCACCAGGTTATCCTTAGTGTCTTAGGGGCTGTTGTGGCTCAGTGGTTAAGAAGCTCATCTTGTTAGCTGGAAGGCTGGCAAGTCAGCAGTTTGAGACCTGTGTACTGCATGATGGATTGAGCGCCCATCTCTGTCCCAGTTCTTGGAGGACATGAAAGGAGCCTCATTTGGGTATTCCCTGAGCGGATTTTCTTCCTTATTTGGCACCATAAAGGAGGAATCTGTGATTTAATGTAAAACAAGGGAAGTTTTTTTAAAGAGTAACAAATAGCAGGGATGCATATGAAAAAAGTATCCAATGGAGGCAGCCCACTCTTAGAAGAATGTGACACAAAATAGACAATCCAAACATCAACCAGAAAGTGTACTTTCACAAGACCAGTTCTAGACCAAAGCATATTTCACTATAATTTCACTGTCATTATTACTGGAAAGAAAAAGGAGGGCAGAATTATACAATGTACAATTAATTTTGAAAAACAAAATATCAAGAACTACACAACTAAACATATAGGTTGATAAAAGTACTGTACTATAATCTATGTACCAGAGAATCACCAGACAAAACTGGTGAGTAAAAACATGAATCTCAACCATAAAGATATAGCTTTGAATTGCGGAGACATAATTTCCCCTCTAGGTTCATTTTAGTATGACAAAGACTCAAAAGAAAAAAGTTAGATGATTTGAAATACTCTTACAAAAGCAATGAATTATTTGGTTCCTGTTTGTAGATTCCTCTTTTACTGGTTTACTTGAAAGTTAGTGACACTTCTGAAGAATATCTTCTTAAATATTTATTGGAATAAATTAAACTAGGGCAACGCATTATGCAAATTTTCCCATAGAAATTTTTGTTATATGAATTTTTCCACAATAATTTTCATTATATATAAAAAATTCATTTAACAAAAAAATTGAATAGCAAACAGCCTCGTAGAATAATTTTTTTTTGTTATACGAGGTCCACTGTACGGTACTTCACTAAATCCCCATGCCACTTTCCAAATAGAAAGGTGGTCACATAAAGAATGTCTCACCAATTTATTCAGGGAAAAACTGCATGAAGATCTCCTAATGCATTGTTTCTTAAGTGGATTCACAGGAGTTTCCCAAAAGGAAAAACAGTTTTATAAAAGACTTACAAGCTGTGAACTGTGAGCAAAGCATTTTATTTAGTTATTTATTATATTTATACCCTGCCTATTTAGGAATAAGTTTCCTATTCTGGGTGGCTAACAGGAAACTCACACATTAAAAACATTAAGAACAATCACACATTTTAAAAAGTACATATAAATAAAACAGGAACAAAACACCTATTGGTGATGGGGAGAGATAAAATATCTAAGCAGCCATTGGGAATATGTCCTTAAAAGTCTCTTTAAAAACAAATTTTAACTGTTTTTTAAAATATAGGCAGGGATGAAACCAGGTGCAGCTCAACTGGAAAAAGAGTTCCACAAAGTTGGTGACACCACAAGAAGGCTCTTCTCCCAAGTCACAGCATTTTTCTGGTTCATCATATGTGTGGACAATCTTATAGTTCACACCTCTAAATTCTGGGTAAAACATTTCCTTAATTCCAGGCATTTCTATTGTTTCTTCCCTGTGTGTATTCCTTTATGCTTCACAAGATGTGAATTTTGAGTAAAACATTTCCCACACTCCAGGCATTTGTAGGGTTTCTCTCCTGTGTGGATTCTATTATGACTCACCAGCTGGGCTTTGTGAGCAAAACATTTCCCACACATCTGGCATTTGTACGGTTTCTCTCCTGTGTGAATGATCTTATGCTGCACAAGGCCTGAATTCCGGGAAAAACATTTCCCACATAGCTCACATTTATATGGTTTTTCTCCTGTGTGAATTCTCTTGTGAATCACAAGCCATGAAATCTGGGTAAAACATTTCCCACACTCCTGGCATTTGTATGGTTTCTCTCCTGTGTGGATTCTCTTATGAATCACAAAGTGTGAATTTTGAGCAAAACATTTCCCACACTCTAGGCATTTGTATGGTTTATCTCCTGTGTGGATGATTTTATGGTTCACTAGCCCTGACATCTGGGTAAAACATTTCCCACATTCCAGACATTTGTATGGTTTCTCTCCTGTATGGACTCTATTATGACTCATGAGACCTGCATTGTGGGAAAAACGCTTCCCACATTCCAAGCATTTATATGGTTTCTCTCCTGTATGTACTTTATTATGACTAAGAAGCTGTGAATTTTGAGCAAAACATTTCCCACATTCCAGGCATTGAAATGGTTTCTCTCCTTTGTGGACTCTATTGTGATTCATAAGCCATGAAATGCGGGTAAAACATTTCCCACATGTCTGACATTTGTACAGTTGTTCTCGGGTGTGGACTTTCATATGATTCGCAAGGTCTAAACTCTGGGAAAAACATTTTCCACATTCCTGGCATTTGTATGGTTTCTCTCTTGTGTGGACTCTCCTATGACTCACAAGTTGTGACTTCTCAGCAAAACATTTTCCACACTCCTGACATTTGTGTGGTTCCTCTACTTTGTGAAGTCTCTTATGCTGCACAAGCTGTGAAGTATAAGTAAAACATATCCCACATTCCTGACATTTGTATGGTTTCTCTCCTGTGTGGATTCTCTTATGTGTCATAAGCTTTGACTTCTCAGCAAAACATTTCCCACACTCCTGGCATTTGTATGCTTTCTCTCCTGTGTGTGTTTTCTTATGAGTCACAAGGCCTGAATTTCGGGTAAAACATTTCCCACACTCCTGGCATTTGTATGGTTTCTCTCCTGTGTGGACTCTCTTATGAGTCACAAGGTGTGATTTGTGAGCAACATTTTTCCCACAGTCCTGGCATTTGTATGGTTTCTCTCCTGTGTGGATTCTCTGGTGCTCAACAAGAAGTGAACTCTGCACAAAACATTTCCCACACTCATCACATTTGTATGGTTTTTCTCCTGTATGGATTCCCTTATGCCTTACAAGCTGGGCTCTCCAAGCAAAACATTTCTCACAATCCGGGCATTTATATGGTTTATCTCCTGTGTGGACTCTCTTATGGTACACGAGGCCAGAATTCTGGGTAAAACATTTCCCACAATCCTCACATTTAAATGGTTTCTCTCCTGTGTGGGATCTCTTATGTGTCACAAGCTTTGAGTTATCAGGAAAAGATTTCCCACACTCTTCGCATTTGTATGGCTCCTCTCCTGTGTGTGATCTTTTATGGTCAATAAGCTGTGAATTGCGGACAAAACATTTCCCACACTGTTGGCATTTGTACGGTTTCTCTCCAGTGTGAATTCTCTTGTGTGTCACAAGTCCTGAATTCCAGGTAAAACATTTCCCACAGGTATGACATTTGTATGGTTTCTCTCCTGTGTGAACTCTCCTATGAATTACAAGTTCTAATTTCCGAGCAAAACTCTTCCCACACTCATCGCAACTGTGTTGTTGCTCCTTTGCATGTAATTTGTTGTGACTTGAAAGCTGTGAATTCTGAGCGAAACATTTCCCACAATCGTGACATTTATATGATTTCTCTACTGTGTGGACTCTATTATGAGTAACAAGCTGTGATTTCTGAGCAAAACATTTCCCACTGTGCTGGCATTTGTATGATTTCTCCCCTGTGTGGATGTTCATATGTTGCAAAAGCCATGAAATGCGAGCAAAACGTTTCCCACACGCTTGACATGTATGTAATTTCTGTCTTGTGTGGACCTTATTATGTGTCACAAGCTGTGAATTTTGAGGAAAACATTTCCCACAGTGCTGGCATTTGTATGGTTTCTCTCCTGTGTGAAGTCTCTTATGCTCCACAAGAACTGATTTCTGAGTAAAACATTTCCCACACTCATGACATTTATATGGCTTCCCTGCCATATGGATGATCTTATGCTGCACAAGCCCTGAAATTTGGGTAAAACATTTCCCACATTCTAGGCATCTGTATGGTTTCTCTCCTGTGTGGAGTTTCTTACATCTCAAAACCCATGAACTCTGAGCAAGCCATTTCCCATATTCTTGGGAGCGGTATGGTTTCCTTTCTGTGCTGACTCTTTGACGACTCTGTTGGTATAATTTGGGATCTAAATATTTCTCAGATGCTTCATTTACCAAATACTTCTCCTCATTGTGAACCCATTTATGAAGAAGCAGCGTTATCTTCGTCACAAAATGTTTTCTGCACACAATGCATTCATAGGGTTTTTCCTGGATACAACTTTCTTCTTCCCGGTGGGTTCTATTATGTCTGGCTAGCTGTAATTTGTACATAAATATCTTTCCACATTTGGGGCATGCATTGTTCTTTGTACAAATATCTACTGGGAAGAAAAACAAATACAAAGAAAATGGAAACTGTTGAGTATTCTAGTGCAATCCTAGCATTACAGTAAATACTAACACTCTAACCAGTGAGAGAGGAAAGACTAATCTTTACCTAGAGGAAGTTGTTTGCATTCTTTGTCTCAACATAGCTAATTAGAAGAATTCTAGTCTCCCTGCCTCAAGGGTCCCATGAACCTATTTGCATGTCTTAAAGCCATGGTGGCAAACCTATAGCACATGTGGCACAGAGGTCACAGAGAAGTCTATTTGTTGGCATGTGTCTCATTGTCCCAGCACAGAGTTCACCCCACCTCTCTGCACAGACCAATGAAAACGCTTCTTCCTTCCCCAAGCATAGTTTGCCCACCCCTCTGCACAACAACTAATGAGAGTGCTTCTTCCTTCCCAAGCACAGACTTCACCCGCCCCTCTGCACAGCCACCCAATGAGAACGCTTCTTCCTTCTCACGAGCACAGAGTTCACCCACCCTTCTGCACAGCAGCCCAATGGGAGCACTTCCTCCACCACCCCCAGCACACCGTTGGCCCTGCTCCTCTGTTTGGACACTTGAGCTCTAAAAGGTTCTTTTTTCCCTCTTATTCTCAAACATCTGGTCCAAGTGTATTTATTAGCTGGGCTAAAACCTGCCCCGCTTTGCTTTGCAGTTGCTACAAATAACTTAACAGAAGCAAACAGCTATTCAAGGATGTGAGAGGGCTTTTGATGTATGAAACCTCACATAGAAAGGTTTTAGTCTCCTAAGTCCCATAACTAAGACTAAGATTGCTCTAAAATTAACTGCCAAATGACAGATCTGACCAGGGCTTCTAAACCTACGGCCAGCAACACCATTTAATATGGTCCACCACCCTCACTCCCACCACTGCCGCTGCCGGAAGAGGCAGAAATGGCAGGATCTGCATTTATCGGTCATAAATGCGTTTAGACAGTCACAGATATGTTTTACGGCTGTGTTTACAGTGGGGAAAACTGCCAGTCTGGCCCACTCAGCTGTCTGAGGGAGTGTGACCCAGCCCACAGCTTGAAAAGTTTGAGAACCTCTGGATCAGACCATTCACAGGTGAGACGTTTGAGGCAAAGACCTGTTTTGTTATTTGTTCCTGGAAGTCATCTTCTCTTTCCTAGTAAAATCCATATTTGCACAAACTCCAACTTCTCTCTAATGAAACACTCATGCAATTATTGCTATTACTCACTACTGTGGATCATATCAAAAAATATCAACATCATTCAAGAAAAGAGAGGACCTTACCAAGAAAGGATATAATTAGCCAGTTCTCCTCCATGACTTCCTGGTGCAGGACCCTCTGGTCAGGATCCAGCAGTGCCCACTCCTCCTGGGTGAAGAACACGGCCACCTCCTCAAAGGCTACTGGACCCTAAATGAAAGAGAAAGCGGGGATTTCTCATGGGTTTCATAACAATCACTTCCTCAAGACAAAAAAAGTGACAGGTAGAATCTAAGGACACTACCGTCAGAGATTTAGTGCATGAATTCGATGTGTTGAATTATGCTCATTAGTTCATTTATTTCTTTTATTTCATTCATTAGTTAAGGGTGATGTTTCAAATGGGGAAAAATAAAGACATTATGTTCATAAAATTAAGGATTTCATAAAATGTTCATAAAATCTAAGGTTTTCTGGGCTAAGGTAAAGGTCATCCTTGATTGAAAGTCTGTCATATCCGACTCTAGGTTTCAGTGCTCATCTCTCTTTATAGCCAAAGAGCCAGCGCTGTCTGTGTCTGCAGACATTTCCGTGGACATATGGCATGCATGAAACGCTGTTTACCTTCCCATCAAAGTGGTCCTTGTTTATCTTCTTGCAATTTCTTGCTTTTGAACTGCTACATTGTGTTAACCCAAAACCATAAATCCCAATTTCATTTATATTTTTATATTTTATTTTTCAATAAAGATGCTTTTAACCTTTATTTTCCATTCTCCCTGACTCTACCCACTATGCTCACGTGTCCATAAGCAGCCCACTGTAAACACAATAATTCACCACAGGTGAATAACTTCAAAGGATCTATTTTTAATAAATATTTCAATAGTCAAACAGCAAAGAAAAAGAATTTTTCCTTCACAATTCCTTGAAAGCAGTTCTTCAATAAGAGGGAAAGCCAAAAGGGAAAGTGGTTATGACTTCAAAGGAGAAACTTGCTACAGTGTATCCATATTCACACAAATGTATCTATTCTGGTGTGGAAAGATTTTTTTTGAAGATTAGAAAGAGTTTTTTTTTGTTTTAGACCTTCATAGAAAATGTTTCTGAAGTCCGATCCAAATTGTATAAGTGTCAAAAGAAAGGTTATTCTGTCCTCTTTCAAGCGCACTTTGGATCACTTTGATCGGTTTTTTTTTTTGCTGGATCACTGCCAAACAACCACCCCACCCCACAGAAATGTCATTTTTACAAGTCACGGTTTTCCTCAATATCTTATTTGTGGATTCCTGCTTTGGTGTCATTTTTCTCCACATGTTGTACGCAAACTGTATCCACCTCAGGAAGTTGTAATATTCAGTTTCTAAATTGGTTTTCCCACCTTTTATTGGTTTTTTGTGACCTCGTTTGAGTGGTTTTTTTAAAACGCTTCATAGATTATTTTCCTGAAGTCCAATTCAAAATCTAAAAGTGTCCCCACAAAAGTTAGTCTTTCCTCTTTCAAATGCACTTTGGATGATCTGAATTGGTCTGATAGTTTTTTCATTGGCCCCCTGACAACCGACCCCCCACTAGCAAAACTGTCACTTTTACGATGCTACTTACGAAAGTGATGGCATAATCACTCTGCATTTTTGGCTTTTGGGTTCTACCAATTCGATCTTTCAAATGACATAACCCTTCTTTTCGTGGGTGCCTTAGTTTTGGTGTTGCAGCTTCTCAAAAGTGCATAAGCTGCCAGACCACCCAACCAAAATGTAAGATGTTCATAGAATTCACGTCAAAAAATAATTGACATTATTCCACATAAAGCAGCAAGATACTGCAATTCCACATATAGGAGGCTCATGTCATACCCGCCTGCTCTATAAGCAATGAAAACTTGGAGCATTTTATTAAAAACCTATGACAGGGTTCATTCTGGGCTATCACGCTTAAATACCTAGGGCAGTGATGGTGAACCTTCGCACACTAGGTATTCTTGGACTTTAATTCCTAAAAGCCCAAGTCTCTGTGAATCCACATGAATGGGTTTACTTGGCAGACTTGGACTTCTGGGAATTAAAGTCCAAGAACACCTGGAGTGCCAAAGTTTGCCATCATGGGCCCAAGGAGTCAAACATGCAAATTGTCTTTTAACTATCTTGTCCATACCTGACTTCGTTCTGCCACATCAGAAAGAACAGATGAAGAAAGACTTCTCATTAGCATCCTTCGGGCCACTGTGGGAGAGACAATTAATGGGGCAAGTCAGTCTCATCCGATTGTTTCTCAGGATAAGATCACAACCAACAAACCAAGCAACCAATTCATTGATCTACCCAAGAACTCTAAGAGGACCAACAATGGGGAATCACTTTGGCTGGCCACCCTTAGAAGGTCCCCCAGCTGCGTGACCAATAATGCAACCAAGCATGTAATTGGGACAGAAAGTAAAGGTCGCCACTGCTCAAAAGCCAGTCATATCTGACTCTAGGGTTCAGTGATCATCTCTGTTTATAGCCAAACAGCCAGTGCTGTCTGCATCTGCAGATGTTTCCATGGTCATGTGGCAGGCATGCCTAGACACTGGAGTGCACAGAATGCAATTACCTTCATACCAGAGTAGTAACCACTTATCTACTTGCAATTTCTTGCTTTCAAACTGCTAGGTGGACAGAAGCTGGTACAGAGACAGGAGCTCACTCCATCATGCAGTACTCGGGTCTTGAGCTGCAGACCTGTCAACCTTCTAGTCATCAATTTCAACATCGTAACCACCACAATTTCTCTGTTCCCCATCTTCCTCATTCCCTCCAGGCTTTCTTCCACTTTCCTCTACCATCAAAATTATTTCCTTGTCTTATTCTCAGCAGCGACCAGTTACCATACACAGATGGTTTCCGCATTCATCCTTTTTCTGCCTCATAACCACTTGTAGCTCTTCATAAGTTCACTACTCCTGCGCCATCTCTAAATTCTATTTCCTTCTTCATTTCATACCCACTCGTCGCTACTAACAGCTCACCATTTCTATAACATCCTTGCCCAGGGCTAGTCCAAGCCATAGCTTTAAGGAGAAGGGTATTATCAGTAACAGGTAGCATCTCTATCCTAGAAAGTGGTCATCCTTTCCACATACTGAGAAAGGTCTTTGGTCCCAATCCAACTCATTGCACAAACCATCAGATCTCATCTCCTGGAGGTTAACACTTTCTCCTCTGTGGCTTTGGCAGCCATGACAGCAGAGCTGTTCATGGAGCCCAAAGCCCCAGAGCAGTGATGCTGAACCTTTTAGAGACCGAGTGCCCAAACTCAACAGGCTGCCGTCCACACGCCATAGGATGGTCTATGATGGTGTTGTTCCCCTGCATTCAAAAGCTTCAGAATATTGACACCTTCCTCGGTGCTTCTGATAGAATAAAGTTGCCAATGGCTCTGCATGGAACTGCAGAGAATTAGACCACCATCCAAATCTGTAAGGTGACCATAAAAAAAATCATACCAGCCTAAACTGCATTACACTAACCAAGTGGGGAAATTAAACAAAAATAAGGGAAAGAGATACAAACAGCTAGCAAACTCAATCCACATCTTTAAAAACCTACTGAGAGAGAATATGGCTAGCCAGATCTCCTCCATGACTTCATGGTGGAGGGCCCTCTGGTCAGGATCCAGCAGTGCCCACTCCTCCCGGGTGAAGAACACGGCCACCTCCTCAAAGGTCACCTGACCCTAAATGAAAGAGAAAGCAAAGACTCCTCATAGGTTTTGTGAAGGCCAACTCCTGAAGCCAAAGGGACTACATTGGTTGGATCTAATGTTGTAGGTTTTGACTTTCATGAGAGGGCCTTTGCAGCCTTACTAATGGAGGGAGGAGAAGGGCCATGAGTCACCTTGGCAACAGGCTTCCTCCAAGACGGGAGGCCTCTGAATCCCACTTACTGGAGAACAACAGTGGGAGGGAAAGGCTTTCTGGAGACCAGCCTGGCTTGGGAGCTTCCTGGAGGCACTGAGGGAGCCTCTGTAAGTGAGAAAACATTAGACTAGATCAGTGGTTCCCAATTAGTTTTTTCTACATACCACTTCAAGAAAGACCTGAAACTTGCGTACCCCTTATTGCAGGAATGTTAAATATTGCGTACCCCTTATTGCAGGAACGGGAGGTGAAAAGGAGCCCCTGGCCGAGGGGGCCTGAAGGACGCCGCAGCCGCTGAGCGCGGGAACGCTGCCGCCGCCACCGCGCCCCTCCCGGCCACCGTCACCGGCCGGGAGGTGAAAAGGAGCCCCTGGCCGAGGGGGCCTGAAGGACGACGACGCCGCTGAGCGCAGGAACGCTGCCGCCGCCGCCGCGCCCCTCCCGGCCACCGTCACCGGCCGGGAGGTGAAAAGGAGCCCCTGGCCGAGGGGGCCTGAAGGACGACGACGCCGCTGAGCGCAGGAATGCTGCCGCCGCCGCCGCGCCCCTCCCGGCCACCGTCACCGGCCGGGAGGTGAAAAGGAGCCCCTGGCCGAGGGGGCCTGAAGGACGCCGCAGCCACTGAGCGCGGGATCGCTGCCGCCGCCGCCACGCCCCTCCCGGCCACCGTCACCGGCCGGGAGATGAAAAGGAGCCCCTGGCCGAGGGGGCCTGAAGGACGCCGCAGCCGCTGAGCGCGGGAACGCTGCCGCCGCCGCCGCGCCCCTCCGTGTTGTTTTATACTATGTTGTTTGTATACTGTTGTTTTATGTTCCATGGAAGCCGCCTAGAGTCAGGTTCGCCTGAGCAAGGCGGGGTATAAAAATAAATTTGAATTTGAATTTGAATAAAAAATGAAATCAGGTGTATTTTATATTTATTATTTTCAAAAGACATTCTAATGACAGAGAACACATGTTTCATTAATGTGACAAATGTGCACGTTGACAATGACGAGCAAATAGGCGGGAACGGGGGCGGCCGCAATCGGGTGATGCGAGACGCGGGAGGCGCAGGAAAAACCGCCGCCATGGGAGAAAGCGCTTGATACATACGATTGACTTACCTACTGATCGTTTAATTAAATTGAATAATTTTTTGGCAATTTTATTGCATTATTGTTTTTTAAGGATTTAATATTTTAGTGAAGAGATTGCTGCGCGTACCCCTTGATGCAATCTCGCATACCCCTGGGGGTACGCGTACCACTAATTGGGAACCACTGGACTAGATCAGTAGTTCCCTACATGGGGCCCATGACCCACTGCCCCATGACCCACTGGAAAACTTCAATTCCTAGAAGCCTAAGTCAGTAAAACTGGCTGATCAATGCTTTAGGGAATTGACTTAGGCCTTCTGGGAATTTAAGTCCATGAACCAAAGGTTGCACAAATGGAGAGGAACAGGTCCCTCTAGCTCAGGGGTTCCCAACCTATGGCCCACAGGCTAACCCTGGCCCAAGGCACCATTTCATGTGGCCCACTGCTTCCACCCCCGGAAATGGAAGCACACATGTTTACATCAGCTGTAAATGGATCTGCAGCTGTCATAAACATGGTCGTGAGAGCTGTAAATGTGCCTGCTGCTGTCGTAAATCCAAAAGTGGGTGCATTTACAGCTGTTGTAAATTTGTTTATGACAGCCATAAATGAGCCCCCTTCTGCTTCTGGAGTGAGTGGTCTGGCCCACTCAGCTGTCCTGGGGGTGTAGTCCAGTCCACGACATAAAAAGGTTGGCAACTCCTGCTCTAGCCTACTAAGGGACTATTAATAATAAAAAATTTGTGTCAGAAATTATTCTGGGTTGAAAGGATTTTTGCTGGAGAAACTCAGTTCAGGGGACACCCAGATGAATCTCCTTTAATGTCCCAAGATCTTTTCCCCCTGAAGTGGTCCCTATGAATCAACTTGCAATTTCTTGCTTTCAAACTTCTAGGTCGGCAGGAGCTGGGGCAGAGACAGGTGCTCAATCTGTCATACAGTACCCGAGTCTTGAATTGCTGGCTTTCCAGCTAACAAGGCGAACTTCTTAACCCAGGAGTTTCTCAACCTTTTAAAGTTGGGGGCCAGGTCATGCTCCCTCAGACAGCTTCGGGAGGTGGACAGCCATTTTGCCCTTTCTCCACCACATGGCACTTTGGGTGTGGTGGGTCACATTAAATGGCACTGCAGGCAGCATCCGGCCCACAGGCTGCAGGTTGAAAATCTCAGTTCTTAACCACTAAGCCACTGCAGCCCCATAGGGGACTATTGAAAGCATGGAGTATTTCATTAAAAAGTCAGTGCCAGAAACATATTCTTGCATACACCCAAGGGATTTTAGTCTCACAGAGTCTTTTAATGGTCTTCCCCGTACCTTGTCCAGTTCTGTTCCATCACAAGGAAGAGATGAAGGAATACTTGATGACATCCTCCTAGCCCCTGCAGAAGTGACAAAAGGTATAAAGGATGAGTCAGAACACGGTCTGGAACTGATGAAAGAACTAGAGAGTAGAAATACGACAAACAAATTGTGCACCACAAGTTGAAGCATGCAAGGTGAGATTCAGATTCAAATTCATCAGGATCTCTTCTATTCTGAAACAGTATTTGAGAAGTCATCAGTTTGAGACAGGTAAATGTACATCGCTTCACATCTGGCTACCTGTAAAGAAACTGAGTAACTGGCTGCTATGTACAAAGTCTTCGAAGACTGAAAATCAGGAGACTGTGATGAACTACAAAAAGAACTAAAGCAGTGATGGCCAACCTTGGCACGTGATGTGTTCTTGGACTTCAATTCCCAGAAGCTCTGATCAGCAGGAGTGCTGACTGAAGTCCAAGAACACTTGGCATACCAAGGTTGGCCATCACTGAAGTAAAGTATAGTATTTTTGGCTTTGCCTAACCCAAAAAGACTTTTGGGGAACAAATATGCAGACTTTCCTTTCCTTTCATACAAGGAAAGACACATCCTTTTAACATTCATCCTTACCTGGCAAGATGCCAATTCCATCATTGCCCTGATGGATCTCTCGTTGCTGCTGACTCTGTTTGGTATCAAACTGAGTTTTCTCTGCCATGGTATTAGGAAATACTTCATATCCTAGAGAGAAAATTCTCATCTGTAGATTCAGGATGTGGAAGAAAAAGACAAGAAAAGACAATCTCAGTGGATGAGGCTGGAACATGGAAGATGGCTTAGTGATTAATATGGTAGGAAAGACAGTTTAAATTCCTGAGAGCTGCACGATGGGGGACATAAAAAGAGCCTCGTTCAGGTGTCCACTGCAAAAATCCTTTCAACCCAGAATAATCCCTCACACGAAAATGAATGATGGAGGATACAGGACATCATGTTGGGATTTTAATCAGAGAGGTAAAGATCTCCCCCTTGTTCGGAAGCCAGTTGTATCCGACTCTAGAGTACAGTGGTCATATCCGTTTATAGCCAAAGAGCCAGCACTGTGTACGTCTGCAGACGTTTCCGTGGTTATGTGGCAGGCATAACTAGATACCGGAGTGCATGGAATTCTGTTTACCTTTCCACCAAAGTGGTACCTATTTATCTACTTTCAATTTCTTGCTTTCAAATTGCTAGGTTGCCAGGAGCTGGGACAGAGATGGGAGCTCACTCTGTCATGCAGTACTAGAGTCTCAAGCTGCTGACCTGCCTATCTTCTAGTCATCAAGTACGGCATCTTAACCACTTGAGCCACCAGTCTTTTTCATCAGATGAACATGGGCAACTTGTCGAATGCTATAGGATTTGCCCCCTCATGGGCAATTTGCCATGGGCAAATTACAGAGATTAACGGTCCTCATCTCAAACCAGCAAAAGAAAGTACACCCTGCTACTATGTTAGCGACAGTACTGAATCGAATGCTCTCCCACTGGCACAACCTGATATCCTTACAAAACTAAGAACATGGGGGAAACACACCTAATTTTTAAGGTAGAAGAGGTTCTGTCGCATATGGGTGCAAGTAATTTCCTTTTAAAGTATGAGTCACACAGACCATGGGTATTGACTTCCAGGACTATATAAACAGAATAGCTGCATACAAGAAAGGGAGAACAGCAGAAGAGGCTATGTTCTGGCCACTTCAGAGACTCAGCCTCTGACATGAATCACTCTCACCTTTTGCTCTTCCTGCTTTTTGTCTTCTCCTTGACTCAGACACGGGATAACTTCTGCCAGGGCCACTGCCTCGGAACTGGTTTCTGCTCCATATTCTCTTACCCGGCTCAACATCTTCTGGGGGAGGATGGTCAGGAACTGTTCCAAGTTCACCAGGTCAGACAAAATAGCAACCAACCAATTCTCATCTTCAAAGGAAAGGTAGGACAATCAAAGGTTGATATGGGAGACAAGCACATGGGGTTGTTCCTTCATCTGATAATCACTTTCCAATGTGCTTGAAACCTTCAGAGAGACAAGAGGAACCACCCACTGATCTCTTTCTAACCAAAATCAAATCCATTCTTCACCCAAATCTCCCCAAAAACAAACCTTCTCCTTCTTTCTACCTTAAAAGTAGTGTTCATTAAAGCTTTTCTCTCTGTGGAACAAATCTTCATTTGCCTTTTCAAGGTTCAGCCATAAAATCTATACATCCTCAAAAACCTGTACCTTGATTTGTATTGGTTTTTGTTCTATATTAAGTTACTTTAAAATAAGCAATCTCCAAAAAATACAGTACAGTATATCCTTCCATTTGTGAATTACTGTGCTGCAGGAGATCTATTTCTATTCCTAACTGCTACAGCTTGGAGCTGCCTTGTTAGACCAGAGAAAAAGGTCTGCACAGGACAGGCAACCTGGTTCTAGAGAAGAGTGTTTCCTCCTCTCCACTATTTGCTTAACACCTCTGGCCTTCCCCTTTAACTCCTTTTGCTATAACATGAACAATCATCATCAGTTCTCTTCTGCTTCCCATGGGGCTATGGCTGAAATACAATGAGATGATGAGAGAGCATGTGTGTAAGCATTTCTCCCACAGCCTTTCCTTTCTAGTAGTTGCAGAGGCTTTTCTGTGCCCCCCCCCCAAGGGAAACCCTTAGGGTTCCCCAGGGCTGCACTGGCACCTTGAGCTGTTGGTGGACAAAAATATGTGTAGGTGTAGGAGGCAGTGGGTTTAGTAATTAGCAATTATGTGTACACTTATATACCGCCCCATAGCGCTTAGTGCACTTTCTGGACGGTTCACAAGTCTATGAGCATTTTAAGTAGCATTAGTCCTTCAGCCCCAAAGTCTTCTGGGCTATCCCAGTTTTCTCCCCCCGGGGGCCGGGGTCTCCCTTTCCACCTGCCCAACATTTGGGGCTCCTCTTTGCTCGGCAGGACTTTGGCTGGGTTCCCTTCCCCCTCCTGCCCCCACCCCACTACACCCACCCTACCCTCCCAGGCAGCCCTGCAGGGAAGGAGCCACCATCCCACCCGGGCGCAAACAGGGACCAGTCGCTCCGAAAATCCTATTTTTAAAAAAGATGCCGCCCAGGAACCCTTTTTGGAGGACTCCAAGCCCAGTTTCCCTCCGGAGGGAAAAAAAGAACGGATAGGAAGGGAACTTTACGGAGCGGAACACTTCCGTTTATTCCGAACACTTCTCTCGGATATCTCACGCTCCAAAGTCTCTTCCTTTCTAGGAATACCAACTCAGTGCCTTTAACCCTTACTTGCAGGGCGAATTCTCTCGCTGTCCCGGCAGGGGCTCTTTCGGCGTACATTTCAGCCTTCTGAAACTGTGTGCATATATTGAGGCATGCATATCAGAAAACAAAAACAGAAAAACAAAAACGCTGCAGCACTTTAAAGACTAACTGCTCTATTTTTATTTTTTTGGAATAGTAGCCGTGTTAGTCTATGGCTCAGGCATATCAGAAAACAAAATAAAATAAATAAAACAAAATTTAAAAACACTGTAGCACTTTAAAGACTAAATGCTATATTTTTATTGTTCGCTTTCGTGGATCAAGTCCACTACTTCAGACAAGGAGTGAAACTTACAGGCATGGTTTTTATACACCAAATTCAGAGGTCAAAGGGAGAAATGCATGCTCAAGCAAAATGACAGACAAGCAGGCACAACAATACAGCTTCCCACAGCCATCGGCAACATTAGATTTTTTTTAATGTGAGCTTTCGTGGATCTAGTCTCTACTTCCTCAGACCATATATTGAGGCTCACATGGTTTCTTACGAATTATGCTGAATAGGACATGCTGGCCAGAATCTGAGTGGTGAGATGCTCCATCTCAATTTAATGGGTTAACTATAGTGGTTAATTGCTACTAATTAACCCATGTATGCTTGCTGTGCTCCCAGTTGCATGAATTAACACATAAGACAGGATTCAGATGACAAACCATTAATTAGTGACGATACACAGCTGCAATTTACATCATTGTAGGAAAATGTCTGCAGACAAAGACAGTGCTGGCTCTTTTGGCTATAAACAGTGATGAGCACTGAATCAGATATGACTGAATTTCAAGCAAGGGATACCTTTAGCCAGTGGTGGGCATCAGCAGGTTCACCAGAACCGGTAGCAGAAATTCTGTCTGGCCCCGCCCCTCAAAGTTTTAAAATATAGTCCTAATTTAGATGCAACACAACACTTTCCACCTGGCCACACCCACCATACCACACTCACAGTATGGTAGTAAAAAAAAATTGTGCCCACCACTGTCTTTAGCTTTACCTAAAAGGAAAGAAATTCAACAAGAGGGTGCTGGCTGCTAATCGCTTATTTTGCTCAGCTCAGTACCAGTTTTATTGCATTTCAATAACTCCTCATTGACTTCCACTACAATAATTCTAATGAACAGAGAAGTTGGGATATAGATGCTAAAGTTGAATAAGCTCTTGTACTTTCTCAATCTGAAGTGGCTAGGCTTCTAACATTTATTTTTTGAGGTCTGAAAGCTATTCCTTCAGACCAGGCTTGTCAGATATCAATCCAATAATCAATCAGACAAGAAGAGATCAATCAGTGTCATTTATTTGGCCAATTAATGACACTGGGCAATACACTTCATTATGATACAAGGAAGTGCAGCAGCCTATATTCCTCACATCACCCATCCATCCCACTGCCCAGCATCCCAATGGGAGAGCTTCTTCCCTCCCCTAGCACAGAGTTTACCCCACCTCTCTGCCCAGCAGTCCAATGGGACTGAGCACTTCATTCCTTCCCCCAACACAGAGTTTGCCACTGCCCGGCTGACCTGCAGCCCAATGGGAGCATTTCCTCCCTCCCTAGCACAGAGTTCAACCGCCCTGCTGCCCAATGGGAGTGCTTGCTTCTTCCCTCCCATCTGGGGTAAGGCAGGCTGCTCAGATGTGGCATGAAGGTGTGGCACAGCCTGTTGAGTGTGTGGCGATAAAAAGTTGTTTGTATCATTGAAAGCTCTATTATTGGTTTTTTTTAGACAAAGGATGTTAACGTATGAGTTGTTTCGTCTAAACCAGTGGTTCTCTATCTATGGCCCAAGGGCCAGATGCGGCCCATGACACCATTTCATGTGGACCCCCACTGCCTCCGCCACTCTGAAGTGCCAGGCAGGGCAAAATGGCCATCCGCCCCTCGAAGCTGTCTGGGGGAGCTTGACCTGGCCCTCGGCTTGAAAAGATTAAGAACCCCTGTTCTAAACTAAAACCTTAGCATTCAGGTTAAATTGCCATGATGTCACTTTGTGATAAATAAGTGGGTTTGGGGTTGCAGTTTTGGCACTTGGTCTCTAAAAGGTTCACCATCACTTGGACACCCATGTGCTGAAAGACCCATGATTTCCATGTTGTATTCTGATAGTACATCTTCTGAGATTTCTGGACAGCTTTGGATTTCTTCTTTGACTTAAGACACCTGTCTATTCTTAGTAATACTAATTTCCACATTTTTTAATAGGCAATGCCATTCCCCGTGTCTCTTTTAAAAGTTTTTGAAATAAGGAGAACTTTATCTGGCAGTGTAAAGAAAGCACTTTTGCTAAGCATGGAGGAATCTGTAATTTAGTGTAAAACAAGGGAAGGTCTTTTAAAGAGTAACAAAGAGTAAGGATGCATTAGAGCAGGGATTCGAAACCTACTCCCTGCGGACCAGCCCCGGCCAATGGTGCCATTTTATGTGGCCCATCACCCTGGTTTCTGCCACCGCTGCCAGAAGCAGCAAAAACAGCTGAAAACCACCACCACCCCGCCACCACCAGAAGTGGCAAAAATGTGGCAAAAACACACCTGCTGCTATCGTAAACATGTTTACAATAGCAGTGGATGCATTTTATGACAATTTTATGACAGTGTTATGGCAGGGGGGGGGACCACATGATCAGCCCGCTCAGCTGTCTGAGAGGGAGTAGTTTGTCCTGTGACCTGAAAATGTTAAAAACTCCTAAATTAGAGAATGGAAAAAGTATCTGATTGAGGCAGCCCACTCTTAGAAGAATGTGACACAAAACAAACAATCCAGAAAGTGTACTTTCAAAAGGCCAATTCTAGATCAAAACACTTTTCACTATTATTGTCATTATTATTGGAAAGAAAAAGAAGGGCAGAATTAAAAACAATGTACAATAAAGGATGATAAAAGTACTCTATATACTAGAGAAAAACCAGACAAAACTGGTGAGTAGAAACATCAATCCCAGCTATAAAACATAGATCACATCACATAATTTCCTCTCTAGGTAGATCTCAGCATGACAAAGACTCAAAAGAAAAAATGTTAGATGATTTGAAATATCAGTACCCTTCCAAAAGCAACGAATTATTTGGTTCCTGTTTGCAGATACCTATCTTTTACACTAAGGCTTTTGACTGTGTGGACCACAACAAAATGTGGCAAGCAATTAAAGAGATGGGAATACTGGAACACCTTATAGGCCTCATGAGAAATCTTTACATGAATCAAGAGGCAACAGTTAGGACAGAATATGGAATGACAGAGTGGTTTGGAATAGGAAAAGGAGTAAGACAAGGCTGCATTTTGTCACCCTGTTTATTCAACTTATACACAGAACACATAATGCACAATGCAGGGATGGAGGAATCACAATTTGGGATCAAAATTGCTGGAAGAAACATCAACAATTTGAGATATGCAGATGATACCACCCTAATGGCAGAAAGTGAGGAGGAACTAAAGAAGCTCCTGATTAGGTTGAAAGAAGAAAGTGCAAAAGCTGGCTTGAGACTCAATATAAAAAAAACCAAGATAATGGCAACTGGCCCTATCAGTCCCTGGAAAATAGATGGGGAAGAAGTAGAAGCAGTGACAATTTTTTCTTTTCTTAGGATCTAAGCTCACTGCAGATGGTGATTGCAGCCATGAAATAAAAAGGCGACTGATTCTTGGGAGGCAAGCGATGAGAAACCTGGGGAACATAGTGAAAGGTAGAGACATCACATTGCAAGCAAAAAATTTTCTACTCAAAGCAATGGTATTCCCGGTGGCAATGTATGGTTATGAGAGCTGGACCATTAGGAAAGCTGAGCGCAGAAGAATAGACACCTTTGAGATGTGGTGTTGGAGGAGAGTTTTGAGAGTCCCCTGGACAGCGTGGAGAACAAATAGGTCAATCTTAGAAGAAATCACCCGACTGCTCCTTAGATGGTCAAATAATAAAGATGAAGCTAAAGTACTTTGGACATCAAATGAGAAGAGAGGATTCACTTGAGAAAGCCCTGATGCTTGGACGGGTCGAGGGCAAAAGAAGGGGACAGCCCAAGATGAGATGGCTAGATGGTATTGTGGAGGCAGGCAGTGGGCACAGAGCTGAGTGAGTTGAGGGGGATGGTGGAGGACAGGAGTGCCTGGCGGGCAGTGGTCCATGGGGTCGCAGAGGGTCGGAATCGACTGTGCGACTGAACAACAAAAATCTTTTTACTGGCTTACGTACTTGAATGTAAGTGACATTTCAGAAGAATGTCTTAAATATTTATTGAAATAAAATAGAGCAAAGCATTGTTGAAGTAATTATTTTTTCCACTCATCTACATTCTTCATTTTCTCATGGCTGCTATAGTTCTCAGTGGTTTTCATTCTGATCAAAAAGTTTAAGAATCACAAAATGACACATAAAGGCATAAGCTGGCTGTAGGGGCAGATATGGGGTACGGACCAGTCAATTGCTCAGACCTGCTGGCTCATTTGACTCCTCCTCTCTCCCCCGTGAGCTTTTAATTTGTGCTTTTTAAATCTCTTCTCTTTTTTAATCTTTTAAACCTTACATTTTAACTCTTATCTCTCCTTAGATTGGTGGGTAATTTATTGTGGGTTTTATTGATGATTTTTTTATTGTTGTTAGCAGCCCTGAGTCATTCGTAAGGAGGGCAGCGTAGAAATATTATTAATAAAAATAAATGTTTACCCAAATCATGTTCTGTTGCATGTTATCTATAGCTACATGTCCCCGATTGTTCTCTGCTCATTTGGGTTTGAACAGCATGATTTATATAAGAAACTGAGCCCCTATTTCACTTTTTTTTTATTTTGCAGCTAGTGAGTGGCGGTCTGGCTGACAGGCTTGGCTCAGCTGACTAGTTTGAGGTCAGCTGATGAACATATGCTTCTCATGATTGGAAAACACCCATTAAATTAGTTCCAATTCAAAGGCATAAACACTTATTGACTTTCCAGGAGGAGGCAGCATTATATTACAATTACCAGTTTGCAGCTTGAAAATACTTACTTCAATAAATCCCCATGCCATTTTTTCAAATAGAAAGGAGGTCACATAAAAAACTTTTCACTAATTTGTTCAGGGAAAAGCTATATTTCTTAAGTGGGCTCCCTGGAGTTTCCCAAAAGGAAAAACAATTTTCAATAAGACTTACAAGACTTACATTTTATAATTTTTATTGTACTGTTGCAGTTTTGACTGTAAGCTGCCCTGAGTCGCCTCGGTGAGTGGGCGGCAATATAAATCTGAATAAATAAATAAACTGTCAACTGTGAGCAAAAAACAACAACACGCCAAGCATTTCTATGGTTTCTCATATGTGTGAATAATCTTATAGTTCACACACCAAAATTCTGAGTAAAATTTTTCCCTAATTCCAGACATTTCTATGGTTTCTCTTCTGTGTGGATTCCTTTACATTTCACAAGATGTGAATTTTGAGCAAAACATGTCCCACACTCCAGGCATTTGTAGAGATTCTCTCCTGTGTGGATGATTTTATGGTACACCATTTTATTCACAAAGTCTAAACTTTGGACAAAACATTTCCCACATTCCTGATATTTGTATGGTTGTTGTCTTGTGTGAATTCAATTATGACTCACAAGTTGTGAATTCTGAGCAAAACATTTCCCACTCCTGGCATTTGTATGCTTTCTCTCCGGTGTGTGTCTTCTTATGAGTCAGGAGGCCTGAATTCTGGGTAAAACATTTCCCACACTCCTAGCATTTGTATGGTGTCTCTCCTATGTGCACTCTCTTAAGAGTCACAAGGTATGATTTGTGAGCAACACTTTCCCCACTCTCCTGGCTTTTGTATGATTTCTTTCCTGTGGATTATCTGGTGCTCAATAAGAAGTGATTTCTGCACAAAACCTTTCCAACACTCGTCACATTTGTAATTTCTTTCCTGTATGGATTCTGTAAAAATGCCTCACAAGCTGTCCTCTCCAAGCAAAACATTTCTCACAATCCGGGCATTTATATGGTTTCTCTCCTGTGTGGACTCTCTTATGGTATCCAAGGATAGAATTCTGGATAAAACATTTCCCACACTCCTCACATTTAAATGGTTTCTCTCCGGAGTGGGTTCTCTTATGAGTCACAAGCTTTGAGTTATCAGGAAAACATTTCCCACACTCTTCGCATTTGTATGGTTTCTCTCCTGTGTGGATGCTCATATGTCGTAAAAGCCATGAAATCCGAGCAAAACATTTCCCACACACCTGGCACGTATGTATTTTCTGTTTTGTGTGGACCTTATTGTGTCTCACAAGCAGTGCTCTTGAAGAATAACATTTCTCACACTCCTGGCATTCATATGGTTTTTCCCCTGTGTGGATTCTCTTATGAGTCACAAGGCCTGAAATGTGTGCAAAACATTTCTCACACTCCTGACATTTATATGGTTTCTCCCCTGTGTGGATGCTCATATGTTTCACAAGAACTGGTTTCTGAGAAAAACATTTCTCACACTCCTGGCATTTATATGGTTTTTCTCCTGTGTGAAGTCTCTTATGCTTCACAAGAACTGATTTCTGAGAAAAACATTTGCCACATACTTGGCATTTGTATGGTTTCTCTCCTGTGTGAAATCTCTTATGACTCAAAAGCCCTGAATTCTGGGTAAAACATTTTCCACATTCTAGGCATTTGTATGGTTTCTCTCCTGTGTGGATTCTCTTATGATTTACAAGCACTGAAATTTGGGCAAAACATTTCCCACACTCCAGGCATTTGTATGGTTTTTCTCCTGTGTGGATTCTCTTATGAGTCACAAGGCCTGAAATTTGTGCAAAACATTTCCCACACTCCTGGCATTTGTGTGATTTCTCTCCTCTGTACAGACTCTTACTCTGAGCAAGCCATTTCCCATATTCCTGTGAGCTGTGTTGTTTACTTCCTGTGTTGACTCTTTGAAGACTCGGATGGTATAATTTGGGATCTAAATATTCCTTAGATGCTTCATTTACAAAATGCTTCTTCCCACTGTGAACCCATTTATGAAGCAGCAGTGTTATATTTGTCTCAAACTGTTTTCTGCACACAATGCATTCATAGCGCTTCTCTTGGATACAGCTTTCTTCTTCCAAGTGGGTTCTGCTGTATCTGGCTAGCTGTAATTTGTGCATAAATATCTTTCCATATTTGGGACATGCAGTGTTCTCTGTCCAATTATCTACTGGGAAGAAAGACAAATGCAGAGAAGAGGGAAATAGTTGAGTATTCTAGTGGAGGCCCAGCAGACAGTAAATACAAACACACTAACCAATGGGAGTAGAAAGACTAGCCTTACCTAAAGGAAGCTGTCTGCATTGCTTATCTCTAAGTAGCTAATTAGAAGAGTTCCTGTCTTCCAGCCTCAGGAGTCACAAGACCTATTTACATGTTTTAAGGCCTCCCCTCGCCCCCTTAGCTTTTGGAAGAGGGACATGTATTTTTGAGCACATTCATCTTCTGAGCCACATGCCTGGAAGTTTACTTCCCATGTTTTTAAACTACCTAACTTGAATGTCCTGCCTTTAATGTTGTCCTAATGTCACCTTGCCAAGACTTCTGAATACATGTATCTTCTGACCTGATTTTGTGAATAATTGCTGTTTTTTGTTCTATCAAGCATCTGGTCAAAGTGTGTTTATTAGCTGGGCTAAATAAGGAGAGAACTAGGGAGACATGCATTAAAACAAGAAGGCCTAAAACCTGCCTCACTTTGATTTGCAGCTGCTACAAATAACAGAAACAAACAGCTATACAGGGAGGTGAGAGGGTTTTTTATGCATAAAAGCTCACAAAGAAAGAAAACTTTTAGTCTCCTAAGTACCATAACCAAGTCTAATATTGCTCTAAAATTAACTGTCAAATGACAGATCAGACCAGGGGTTCTCAACCTATAGTCCATGGCCTGGATATAGCCCATGGCATCATTTCGTGTGGCCCACTAGCCTCGCTCCCAATGCCACTATTGGAAAAAAAAAACACCAGTCCAGCCCACTCACCTGTCTGAGGGAGTGTGACCCAGCCCATGGCTTGAAAAGGTTGAGAAACCTTGGATCAGACCATTCACAGGTGAGACGTTTGAGGCTGCGACCTGTTTTGTTATTTGTTCCTGGAAGTCATCTTCTCTTGCCTAGTACGTTCTATATTTGCACAAACTCTAACTTCTCTCTAATAAAACACTTACTCATGCAATTATTGCTTTTACTCACTACTGTGATAGTATCAGAAGACATTAACATTATTCAAGAAAAGAAAGGGCCTTACCAAGAGAGGAAACCATTCGACAGTTCTCTTCCATGACTTCCTTATGCAGGGCCCTCTGGTCAGGATCCAGCAGTGCCCACTCCTTCTGCGTGAAGTACACGAACACCTCCTCAAAGACTGGACCCTAAATGAAAGAGAAAGCAGGGATTCCTCATAGGTTTTATAACAAACACATCCTCAAGACAAAAGAATAACTGAAGAGAAATGAATGGATTGAATATCATAGGTTTTAACTTTCATGAGTGAACTTCTCAGGCTTTCTATTGGAAGCCACGTTTATCAAGAGCTACTTGCCACCTTGGCTACGTGCTCCCTTCAGGGTCCTAGTTGCTGGGGAACAGGAGGGGAAGGGAAAGGGCTACTGACGCCAGAGATAGTGGTCTGACTTAAGTGCTTCCTAGAAGCATCACAGCACCTATGAGAGGAGCAGAATAGTGGACTAGGACAGTTTTTTGTTAGATCCAGCACGGTTCACCTTAACATATGAGCTTTTGGAAGTACCCCCTGTGCCTATACCAACTGCCAGGGGAGGAAGCCAGGGCAGGTTAAGGACCTTGCCGCCCCTCTCCCTGTGCCCACCCCAACATATTGTAATGTAATGTAACGTAATGTATTGTCTGTAAGCTGCCCTGAGCCGCCATGGGGAGTGGGCGGCAATATAAATTTGAACTAATAATAATAATAATAATTTAGAACAAATGTGTTCCTTCTGTCTCCATATGCATTCTTCAAAAACCACAGAGAATTCACAAATCGTTGATCATGCTTCAAAACTGAGGAGAAAAAAAATTCTTCCTCTGTGAAGCAGCAAGACACTGTAATATAGGAAGATCATGTCATAGGTAAAGGTCTTCCTCGCTCCAAAGCCAGTTGTATCCAACTACAGTCAAACCTCGCTTTAATGAGTGACTCGCTCAGCGAAAAACTCACATAATGAGCGAGTTTTTTGCTAACTTGTGCATTTCTAGGGGGAAACTTGCATAACGGAAAAAAAATCGCTATGCGAGTTTTCCCCCTAAAAAAGCTCGTTATGAGAGTTTTTCCACAGGAATTTTCACTATGCGAGTTTGTTTCGCATAGCGAGCAGCCTCGGAGTAACGAATTAAATTCATTATGCGAGGTATGACTGTATAGGGTTCAGTGCTCATCTCTGTTTACAACCAAAGAGCCAGTGCTGTCTGTGTCTGCATATATTTCCGTTAACATGAGGCAGACATGCCTAGAAGCCAGAGTGCATGGAACACTCTTTACCTTTCCACCAAAGTGGTACCTATTTATCTATTTGCACTATCTTGCTTTCAAACTCCCAGACTGGCAGGAGCTGGGACAGACGATGGGAGCACATTCCACAGTGCAGCACTCAGGTCTCGAATTGCTGACCTGCCACCTTCCAGTCAATGTCTTAACCATTAGAGCCACCACAATCCCAACCATATTGTGCCTGCCTGCTATATAAGAGCAATGAAAACTTGGGAGCATTTTATTAAAAACCAATGGCCGGGCTCATTCTGGGCTATCAAGCTTAAATACCCAGGGAGTCAAATGCACAAATTGTCTTTTAACTATTTTGTCCATACCTGACTTGGTTCTGCCACATCAGAAGCAGCAGATGAAGAAAGACTTCTCGTTAACATCCCTTGGGTCCCTGTGGGAGAGACAAATAAGCTGGAAAGTCAGTCTCATCCAGTGGTGGGCCGGTTCAGACCAGTTCGGCTGAACCAGTAGCAGAAATCCGGAGGGGATCACCGGGGGGTGGGTGGGTTAGTAAACCCCCGGGCAACCGGTTCGGTCGCCTCTCTGGCCGCCCTCCAGATGGCTTTTCCGGGGAGCCCAAAATGGCTCTTCAGAAGTGTGCATGCGTCAAAACACCATTTGATGCATGCACACTGAAAAATAGTATTTTGATGCATGTGCACTTCTGAGCAGCCATTTTGGGCTGCAAGGAAGTGCACAGCGGCTGGTTCTTTGGAGGAGCGGCAGCGGCCTTTCCTTGGCACACCGCCAGGCCGGGCCACCAGTCTGTCGGGCCGCTTTGCCGCCGCGGTGCTTTGCCGCCGCGCCACTGCTGTTGCTGCCTGCCTGCCTGCTGCTCCCCGACTCCAGGGTATGTGACTAGGGTTTGTGTTTGGGGTTGATGGGTGGGTTGAGGTGTGTGTGTGTGTTTTATGTAGTGTGTTTTTATGTGTATTTAATGTCTATTTTAATTTGTATTTTTATGTTTTTATTTCTAATTAATGTCTATTTTAATTTGTATTTTTATGTGTTTTCATTTCTATTTTTATGTGTACTGTATTTTTATTTTATTTTATTTTACTTTGGCTCCGCCCACAACAGCATAACACTGGCTCTGCCCATGGTATCATGACATTGGCTCCGCCCACAACGTCATGGCATTGGCTCTTCCCACAGTGTGGTACTAAAAAGTTTGACAGCCCACCACTGGTCTCATGCCATAGTTTCTCAGGATAAAATCATCACCAACTAACCAACCAGGCAACCCATTGATCCTCCCAAGAGTTCTAAGACAGGAGTTCTCAACTTTTTAAAGCCGGGAGCCAGGTCTCACTCCCTCAGACAACTTCAGGTGCTGCATGACAGAATGAACTCCAGTCTCTGTCTCAGCTTTTGCCAACCTAGCAGTTCAAAAGCAAGAAATTGCAAGCAGATAAATAGGTACCACTTTGGTGGGAAAATATTTTGGTGAGATGAAAGGAGCCTCATTTGGGCATCCCCTGAGCAGAGTTTCTTCAGCAAAAATTCAGCCCAGAAAGCACCTTTGTGCAGTGATGGCATGACAAAAAATTTACTACCCCACTGTGATGTCATCACCGTGGGGACGGAGCCAACATCATGATGTCGTGGGTGGAGCCAACGTCATGACGTCGTGGGTGGAGCAAAAAATAAATAAAATAAATAAATAAATAAAAATTAAAACACACACATACACACACACCTCAGCCCACCCACCCAACCAAACAACCACAACACAAACCTGTAAATAAAATAAATAAATAAATAAAATTTAAATAAAAATACACCCACCCACCCATCTTCCCACCCACCCCAAACACAAACCCATCACTTACTTATCCTTGGAAGCGGTGGCGCAGCTGGAGCCAATGAGCCCCTGGGCCTCGACTCTCCGAGGCCCGGCTGCCACTGCCGCCGAGCCGCCAAACTCCCCTGGGGCCGCTAAGCCCCCACAGGCACTTCGAGGCCCGCCTGGGCCGCCTGCTGCCGACGAGCCCCCCCTGGGATTTGGGCTGACGAGCCCCCATGGGGACCATTGGGGCCAACGAGCCCCCCGACTACGGCCTCCTCCTTTTCTTCCACTGGGCCACCAAGGCCTGGGGCTGCCCAGTGAGGCACACTGCCGCCGCCTGCGACCTCCTCCTCTGCCGAGGCGTGGGGCTGCCCGCCGAGGGTTGCGGCTGGGGAAGGTTGCAGCCACCGAGGCCCGGGGCCACCTGGCTAGGCATGCTGCCCCCGATTGCGGCCTCCTCCTCCTCTGGGTGCCGAGCCCTGGGGCCACCGCCGGAGCCACTCTGAAAAAGTCCGGCTTTGGCAAAAAGTAGGCAGCGAATGGCTGCCTCTTAGCGTGCATGCGCAAAAATTCAATCTGATGCATGCACAATTCACAATTGCAGCGTGCATGCATCAGATTGATTTTTGCGCATGCGCACTAAATTGGAGCAGTTTTGGCTCAAACTTTTTTTAAAAAATCTGCCGGTGAGGCGTCCGAACCGGATGCCTCAAAAAAAGGACAGAACAATTCCGGGTGGGTTCTACCCCTCCCCAAGAGAACCCTCCAGGATTGCTCCTACCAGTTCTGTGGAACCGGTCGGAACCGGCAACATCCCATCACTGCCTTTGTGTGCTTTTCTCACAATTTAAAAAATCAGGATGATGTATGATCCTGTACTTTTCCTGCATTCAAATCCTCCGGAATTTCAAAACGTTCCTCGGTGCTTCCAATAGAATAAAGTTACTAATTACAAATGCCTCTGCACAGAATCACAGAGAATTAGGTCACCATCCAAATAATCCAAATCTATAAGCAAACCATAAAAAAATCATAGCAACCTGAACTACATTACACTAACCAGGAGGGGAAAGTGAGCTAAAATAAAGGAAAGAGATTTTTTAAAACAGCTAGCAAACTGAAGCCACATCTTTTAAAAAACTTACTGAGAGAGAATATGACTAGCCAGTTCTCTTCCATGACTTTCTGGTGGAGCATCCTCTGGTCAGGATCCAGCAGTGCCCACTCCTCCTGGGTGAAGAACACAGCTACCTCCTCAAAGGTCACTGGACCCTAAAGGAAAGAGAAAACAAGGACTCCTCATAGGTTGTGTAAAGGCCACCACCAGAAACCAAAAGAGCTACAGTACAGTTGTACCTCATTTAAAGAGCATAATGTGTTCCACAGGATTGCTCTTTAATTGAGTTTGCTCTTTAATCGAAACACCATTGTAAGTGACCAATTGTGACTTCTTTGGGGGGGGGGGGATTGCGAACCCCGATTTATTTGTTAAGTGAGTTTTTGGTTGGTTTTATTTGTTAAGCGAAGTGAACATTCAGAGAAAATTTTGCTCTTTAAGTGAGTTACTTTTTAAGTGAGGCACTCTTTATGCAAGGTTTGATTGTATTGCTATTTTACAAATGGAGAGGAAAATGTCCCTCTAGCCTACTCAGAGACCAATAAAGCGTCAAATATTTCATTCAAAAGTCAGGGCCAGAAACATATTTTTGCATATACCCAAGGAACTGAAGACATGAGTCTTTTAACTGTCTTCTCTTGTACCTCATCCAGTTCTGTTCCTTCACACAGAAGAGATGAAGGAAAACTTGGTGTTAACATCCTTCTAGACCCTGAAGAAGAGATAAAGGTAGAAAGGACAAATCCAAACAGTTTGGAACTGTTGAATTAACGAGTAGAAATACAAACAAATTGTGCACCACAAGTTGAATCATGCAAGGTGAGATTCAGATTAAAATACTGTACATCAGAATTTCGTCTAAAGTGGAACCCTGTATTACGAAAGTCTCGTTTAACTTAATTTTCACATTAAGAATGAAAATCCATGGAAAATAATGCTTCAGAATGCAATCTCCCCCCCCCCACCCCCAATAAATAAATAAATAACAGGCCTCCAGATCAGCTGTCCAGGAGGCGTGGCTAAGCCCACGACTTGAAAACATTAAGAAGCTCTGTCCTAAAACTACACAGTGTCCTGCCTTTTTTGAGTTACTGTACTGCAGGAGATGTATTTCTATTACAGCTTGGAGCTGCCTTATTAGAACAGAGAACAAAGGTCTGCAAAGGACAACATGCTGGTTCTAGAGAAGTTTTTAAGTATAGGAGGCAGATGGTTTAGTCATTAGCAATTATACTTATATACCGCCCCACAGCGCTTAGTGCACTTTCTGGACGGTTCACACAGGTCAATGAGCATTTTAAGTAGCATTAGTCCTTCTTCAGGTACAAAGTCTCCTGGGCCATCCCAGTGAGTTTCCTCGCGAGGTGTCCCTTCCCAGCTGCCTCCCCTGCTGCCCAAGATTTGGGGCTCCCCTTTGCTCGGCTGGATTTAGGGGGGGTTCCTTCCCCCTCCCGCCCCTCTTTTCCTTATCCCCACCCCATCCTCCCAGTCCCAGGCAGCCCTTCAGGGAAGGACCCACCATCCCTCCCGGGAGTAAACAGAGGCTGCTAGGCTAGGCGCTCTCCAGATCCCAGAAAAAAAGCAACAGCAGCATAGGAACCTTTTTGAACTCCAAGACCGTTTCCCTCCGGAGGAAGAAAAAGTACGGACAGGAAGGGAACTTTACGGAGCGGATCACTTATTCCCATCACCTCTCTCGGATATCTTCTGCTCCAAAGTCGCTTCCCTTCTAGGAATTCCAACTCACTACCCTTAACCCTTCCTTGCAGGACGGATTCTCTCGCTATCCCGACGGAGGGTTTTTCTGACGGGAATCAGCCTGTTTGCACCAGTTTTGCCAGAACCACTAGCAGAAATTCTGGCTGACCCCACTCATCCAAGTTTTTAAATAAAGTACTGTAGAACAAATAGGTCAATCTTAGAAGAAATCAACCCTGACTTCTCCTTAGAAGGTCAAATTGTAAAGATGAAGCTAAAGTACTTTGGACATCAAATGAGAAGAGAGGATTCGCTTGAGAAAGCCTTGATGCTGGGAAAGGTGGAGGGCAAAAGAAAAAGGGGCGGGCAAACTAGCTAGAGATGGTATTGTAATGTAGACACAATGGGCAGAGGTAAGCGAATTGAGGATGGTGGAGGACAGAAGTGCCTGGCAGACAGTGGTCCATGTGGGGTCACAGAGGGTCAGAATCGACTGTGCGACTGAACAACAAAAACTGTACAACAGTCCTAATTTGGGTGCAACGCAGGGTTTCCCTTGGCCACGCCCACCATGTGGTAGTATTTTTTTTTCGAGCCCACCACTGATCTGCAGCTGTCATAAACACACATGCCTCTGACAGTGCCTTGGGCCTGGTTTGACCCGCGGGCTGCAGGTTGCCCACCTCTGCATTAAATAACATAACCATGCCAAAACACAAAGCAGACGACAAATATTGGGATTTGGCAGAAACTTTATGTATCAGGAGTTCAAAAAATCTTACCTTAGGCATACAGTGTTCCTTTTTGCTCCCCCAATAATTCTAATGAACAGAGAAGTTGGGATAAATGCTACAGTTGAATAAGCCTTTGCACTTTCTCAATCTGATGTGGCCAGGTTTCTAATAATCATACTATATCCATTGAGGAGCCCTAATGGCACAGTTTAGTGTAGCCAAAACGTTGTCAGTTCACTCCTGTTGGGCCAAGGTTGATTCAGCCTTCCATTCTTCTGAGGTCAGTAAAATGAGTACCTAGCATGTTGGGGATAAATGCTAATTAACTTGTGAATCACCCAGAGTGTACTAAGCGCTATGGTGAGGTATATAAGTGGAACTTCTATTGCTAATTCACCAACCCCTGTTTGGGACTTCTCTCCCTACAGATTTAATCTATTTTTAAAAATATTGTACAGTACTTGGCAAATAGGGGAGAAAGGATCTAGTTTATTGTAATCACACCTTTCCTGGGGACATGAAAGGAGCCTCCCCGAAGATTGCTACTTCAGTGATCATACATCCCCTGGACAAGAGATTTATCAGTGGCAACCCAGAAGCATATACTGGTGGTGCATCTGACACAAATGATGAAAGAATACCTTTCCTGTTTTCCTTCTTTGCTCACAGTCAGTTTGAAAGGTGACCTAGCTGCTGGCAGGGGGGTTGACTGCAGCTACAATCCATAAAGGTGTATGAAAGGTCTTGATCTGCCCATTGGCATTTGCTGTTGAAAATGTATGAAACAGCCCATCTTAAATACAGACACCCTCTCCAGCCTCTTTCATCTTATACAGAAATATATATATCCACTGTGTATGAGTATGAAATATACATCTCCACCATGCAGATTCCATATGGTCATCATATACTCTAAACGAGGTGTTCTTCCCAATTCCTTGATTTTTCCCCAAGGTATAACAATGTCATATGTACTTGCAGCTCTGGTGTTTTAACACAAACAGACATAGGTCCCCTTCACCTGTTTATTCTCACCCGCTGCCAGTGCATTCACTTATTATCTCCAGATTGGAGATAAAGTCCTGACAAAAGGGTAAAAAAATGAAGACTGGTGTACATTCTGTTTCCTCTAACAACCACCCTGTGTAATGAACAAAACATTTTCCATGCTACTGGAATTTTACTGATTTCTCTCCTGAATGGATTTTCTGATGACCCACAAGATGTGAATTCTGAGTAAAACATTTCCCACACTCCTGGCATTTATATGGTTTCTCTCCTGTGTGGACTCTCTTATGCCTCACAAGCCATGAAATGTGGGCAAAACATTTTCCACACACCTGACATCTGTATAGTTGTTCTCCTGTGTGGACTCTCATATGACTCACAAGGTCAGAACTCTGGAGAAAACACTTCCCACATTCCTGGCATTTGTATGGTTTATCTCCCGTGTGGATTCTCTTATGCTTCACAAGGTGGGAACTGTGAGTGAAACATTTCCCACACTCCAGGCATTTATATGGTTTCTCTCCTGTGTGGATTCTCTTATGTGTCACAAGTTGTGAACTGTGAGCAAAACATTTCCCACACTCCTGGCAACTATATGGTTTCTCTCCTGTATGAACTCTCTTATGACTGATAAGCTGTGAATTCTGAGCAAAACATTTCCCACACTCCTGACAACTGTATGGTTTCTCTCCTGTATGGACTCTACTATGACTCATAAGCTGTGAATTCTGAGCAAAACATTTACCACATTCGGGGCAATTGTATGGTTTCTCTCCTGTGTGAACATTCTTATGCTTCACAAGCACTGAATTCTGGGTAAAGGATTTCCCACACTCCTGGCATTGGTATGGTTTCTCCCCTGTGTGAATTCTTCTGTGAGTCACAAGTCCTGTGCAATGTGCAAAACATTTTCCACACTCCAGGCATCTGTACGGTTTTTCTCCTGTATGGGTTGTCTTATGCTGCATAAGTAGTGAACTCTGGACAAAACTTTTCCCACACTCCTGGCATTTGTATGGTTTCTCTCCTGTGTGGACTCGTTTATGACTGACAAGCTGTGAACTATAACCAAACCTTTTCCCACACTCAATGCATTTGTATGGTTTCTCTCCTGTATGGACTCTCTTATGCTTCACAAACTGTGAACTCTGTGCAAAACATTTTCCACACTCCAGGCATTTGTATGGTTTTTCTCCTGTATGGACTCTTTTATGATTCACAAGCTTTGAGCTCTGTGCAAAACATTTCCCACACTCCTGGCATCCATATGGTTTCTCTCCTGTGTGGATTCTCCTATGGCTTAGAAGGTGAGAATTTTGAGTAAAACATTTCCCACATTCTTCACATGTATATGGTTTCTCTCCTGTGTGGACTCTCTTATGGTTCACAAGCAGTGAACTGTGGGCAAAACATTTCCCACACACCTGACATTTGTATGGTTTCTCTCCTGTGTGTGTTCTCATATGAGTCACAAGATGTGAACCGTGAGCGAAACACTTTCCACAGCCTTGACATTTGTATGGTTTTTCTCCTGTGTGGACTCTCATATGACTCACAATCTGTGATTTGTGTGCAAAACATTTCCCACAATTCTCACATTTGTATGGCTGCTCTCTTACATGGACTTTCTTATGACTCACAATCTCTGATCTGTTGGGAAAATCTTTTCCACACTCTTGGCATTTGTATGGTTTCTCTCCTGTGTGGATGCTTCTATGTTGCACAAGCACTGACTTCTGGGCAAAACATTTCCCACACTCCTGACATTTGTACAGTTTCTCTCCCGTGTGGACAGTGTTGTGCCTCAAAAGCCATGAATTGTGGGCAAAACATTTCCCACATTCTTTACATCGGTACAGTTTCTCTCCTGCAGGAGATCTTTCATGTGTCACAAGCAGTGAATTCCAAGAAACATATTTTTCACATTCCTGGAATTTGAACAATTTATCTCCTGGGTGTTTACCCTTGTAGCTCAGAAAGTGTGATTTGATAGACAAATATTTCCCACATTCCTGGTAGTTGTTTTGCTTTCCTCCTGTACAGATTCTTTGACGATGCACAAAATGTAACTTGTCATCTAAACATTTCTCAGATGCTTCATTTACAAAACACTTCTTCCCACTGTGAATCCTTTTGTGAAGCACCAGTGCTATCTTCAGCACAAAATGTTTTCCGCACACAATACATTCATGGGGTTTCTCTTGGATACAGCTTTCTTCTTCCATGTGGGTCCTGTGATGTCTCACTAGCTCTGATTCATGCATAAATGTATTTCCACATTTGAGACATACATTGTTCTCCATCCAATTATCTGCTTGGAAGAAAGGCAAATGTAGAGAAGATGGAAACATACAGGAAAGTGAGAGGTATTTCACAAGAAGTAGATTTGTATGCATGAAAGCTCATATGGAAAGAAAGCTATTAGTCCACAACAGTTTATCCTTATTTCTCCTTTTTTGCCCATTAATTTATTCATATCTATTCTAATCTATTAATATAAACATATCTATGAAAAAAAGAAGACCCCACAATCTTTACCACATAGACACTGTAATGAATTAAAATAAGGGCTTTTGCTTTAAATGAGTAATTTCCACTACATCTAATCTGGATTCCTGATATAGTGGTTACAACGCTGAGCTTGATGACTGGAAGGGTCAGCAGGTCAGCAGTTTGAGAACTGAATGCTGCACGACCAAGTGAGCTCCCGTCATCTGTCCCAGCTCCTGCTAACCTAGCAGTTCAAAAGCAAGATATTGCAGATAAATAGGTAATGCTCCAGCAGGAATGGTAACAGCATTCCACATGTCTAGTTGTGACTGCCACATGACCACAGAGAAGTTTGCAGACACAGACAGTACTAGCTCTTTGGCTGTAAACAGAGAGGAGCATCAAACCCTAGAATCAGACACTATTGGCTTTCAAATAAGGGAGACCCTGATATAAACACATTTCCCCGTCCTGTGTTTAGGATCCCACAGTGGCTAGTGTGGGTTGGGATACTGCCCCTACTTGAAATACTTACCGTATATACTTAAATATAAACTGAGGTTTTAACCCCAAAAATGAGGTCCAAAAAGGGGACTCGGCCTATAGACGAGTCAACAACCACAAGGTCTAAAAATATTAGTTTTTAAAAAGTTATTTGTCACTTGAAAAGTCAGCTTCGGGACTGCAGCAAAGAAACCTGAGGCGCAATTACACAACTGGCCACAAGAGGGTGGAAATCACAATTTCCCATTAGAATACATTGAAAATCAAGTTCTCCTATTCTGGTTTGTTTTCAATTAATTCCTATGGAAATCCGCAAATGAAGAAAGAAGCTCTACAATGCAGTCATGTCCCCCTTCCAAACTGGTGTAGAAAAAGAAAGGATTTTACTTACTGTCCCTGCTCCATGTATCCAAAATGGAGGGAGGAAGCCATTCTCCTTCCTTGCAGGGGGAGCAAGAGGCTAGACTAGAGCAATACTTCCTGCTTCAGTGCAACTGACTTGCCCACCCACTGGTGGGTGGTGCAAGTACAGTTTTAAACAATCACTAAAATAATTAATATTACTGTATTTTAATGTATTTTAATTACTGAAACTCACTAACAGCTGTTGCATTTCCCACTCTCGGCTTATACTTGGGTCAATCTATTTTCCTGGGTTTCAAGGTCAAAATTTGGTACTCGGCTTATGTTTCGGTCAGCTTATATTCGCATATATATGGTACTGCAATTATTGCTATGACTCAATACAGTAATACACCGGATAACGATTGCATCGGATAACGCTAGAATCAGATAACGATGCAAGTTTTTTGGAAAAAACTTGCATCCGATAAAGATTCTGGATATCGATCCTTTAGTGTTATCCGATTCAATCATCTGGGGGGTGGGGGGTGCAATCGGCGCCCGTGCAAGGACCGGCTTGTCCGAAATCCCCCCCCCCCGGCCCGAGGGAGGTCATTTCGGACAAGCCGGTCCTTGCCTTGGCACGCGGTTTGTCCCTGACGTCAGGGCTTTTTTTAAAGCGTTGTTCGATGCATGCATCGGACAACGCTAAAAATCGGATAACTTCATGACTTGTGGAACCAAGTCATAATGTTATCCGATGTTCTAGTGTATAGTCATATTGTTAACATTAACAGAAGGGATTAATATTAACATTAAAATAAGAATCATGGTGGCGCAGCAGCGAAACTGATGTACTGCAGCCAAAACTGCTGCGGACATTGTCAGTTCGATCCTGATGGGAACCAAGGTTGATTCAGCCTTCTATCCTTCCAGGGTCGGTAAAATGAGTACCCAGCATGTTGTGTGCAAAGTGCTAATTACTTTGTGAACTGCTAAGAGAAGGCACTAAGTGCTATGGGGTAGTATATCAGTGTGATTGCTTAAGCCAGGGGTTCCCAACCACTGACACTGGAAGTGCCCCAATGTCACCGGAAGTGCCGAAATTGATGAGTTTTTTGCACCAAAACACCTTGAAAACATGGTGAATTTTTTTTTATGGTGCAAAAATATTCCACCCTCGCTCCCTCCTCCAAGGGAAGTGGCACAAGTGGGGAAAATGCCTGGAAGCGCAGCGCAAATGCCCACGCCACCACCAGGAGGAACCACATGACCGGCCTGCTCAGCTGACTGGGGGGGCATGGCCGGGCACCTGATGGGAAAAGGTCGGGAACCCCTGGATTAAGTGGTATGAGGTGGTATATAAGTATGACTGTAATTAACATCATTTAAGAAAAGAGAGGGTCTTACCGAGAGAAGATACCATTTGCCAGTTATCCTCCATGGCCTCCTTATGCAGGGCCCTCTGGTCAGGATCCAGCAGTGCCCACTCCTCCTGGGTGAAGAACACGGCCACCTCCTCAAAGGCCACGGGACGCTAAATGAAAGAGAAAGCAAGGATTCCACATGGATTCTGTAACAAACACTTCCTCAAGACAAAAGGATAATTGAAAAGAAATGGTTGGATCAAATATCACAGGTTTTAACTTTCATTAATCGACTTCTCAGGGTGTCTATTGGAGGCTTAGTTTTATCAAGAGCTACTTGCCGCTTTATGAGACTTCAGTGGCTTTGTGGTTAAGACACTGAATTTGATGAATGAAAGTTGACAGGCCAGCAGTTCAAGACCCAAGTGCTGCATGACGGAGTGAGCTCCCGTCTCTGTCCCAGCAACTGCCAACTTAGCTGTTTGAAAGCAAGAAATTGCAAGTACATAAATAGGGACCACTTCGGTGGGAAGGTAAACAGCATTCGGTGCACTCCAGTGTCTAGGCATGCCTGCCACATGACCAGGAAAATGTCTGCAAACGCATACAGCACTGGCTCTTTGGCAATGAAACAGAGATGAGCACTGAACCCTAGAGGCAGATACAACTGGCTTTTGAGCAGGGGTGACCTTTACTTTTACCTAAGATAGTTTATTATTTATTAGTTCAAATTTATATTATTAAAATGAGTTAAAACGAGAGGAATGCATAGTTTGGACAAAGGTGTTTGGAGGATGGAGACACTGCTGCCTGATGATAACAAACAAATGAAGAATGTTTCAAGCTGGAAAATGGGGATGAACTGTAAAGATCTTCTCGAACTGTAAGGTGATTGTAGACGAGGAATTGAGTGGGAGTAATGGCAGAGCCACTCAGATGGACAGAAAGTAGATGGGTACAGACAACATATAGAGGATGATACCTTGGATTAATGGAGATAATTTTGAGCAAGGGCCACCTTTACCTTTATCTTACCTACCACCTTGCCTACATGCTTCCTTCAAGAAGAAAGGCCTCCAGATCTTAGTTGCTAGGGAGCAGTAGGGAAAGTGCTACTGCTGTTAGAGCTAGAGGTTTAAGTGCTTCCTGAAGGCACCACAGAGTCAGTGAAAGGAGAGGAATACTGGACTAAATTGTTTTGATCCAGCACAGTTCCTCTTACACTGTTAGCTAATGGGAGCACACCTCTTCTTATATTTTTATTACAAGAAATACAAGAAAACAGAGGAACAGAGAACTATTTAGACCAGGGGTTCCCAGCCTTTTCAAACCAGGGGGCCAGGTCACACTCTCTCAATCAGTTTTGAAGGCCTGATGGCTATTTTGCCCTGCCTGCATGATGGGAGTGGCCATTTTGTCCCAACAGCTTCAAAGGGGTGGTCATTGTGTTTTTTGAATGCCCTTGGAGGGATGGGGGGCATATGACATGGCACAGTGGGCTGGATGCAGCCCACCGGCCTTAGGTTGGGAACCCCTGATTTAGAACAAATGGGTTTCTTCTGTCCCCATATGCATTTTTTTTAAAAAACAGAGATAATTCACAGGTCATTAACCATTCTTCAAAATTGAGGAGAAACAAAATTCTTCACCTGTGAAGCAGTAAAACACTGCAATTCCACGTGTGGGAAGATCCTGTCATACCAGCCTGCTCTATAGGCAATGAAAACCTGGAGCATTTTATTAAAAAGCAATGGATGGGCTCATTCTGGGCTATCACGCTTAAATACACAGGGAGTCAAATGCACAAACTTCTTTTAACTATACCTGACTTGGTTTTGCCACATCAGAAGAAGCAGACGAAGAAAGACTTCTCATTAGCATCTTTCGGGCCCCTGTTAGAGAGACAAATAAGTTGACAAGTCAGTCTTATCCCACGGTTTCTCACACTAAGATCATAATCCTAGAACACTGGTGGCAAACCTATGGCATGCATACCAGAAGTGGCACTTGGAGCCCTCTCTGTGGGCACCCACAGTTGCTCTAGCATAGACCTTGCCCTGCCCCTATGCTCAGCAGCCCAATGAGAGCACTCCCCCCCCCCGGCTCAGAGTTTGCCCTGTCCATCTGCCCTGCAGCCCAATGGTGAGTTTTCTCCCTCTCCTGTTGCTGTGTTGGCCTGTTATGATAAATAAGTGGGTTTTGGGTTGCAGTTTGGGCACTTGATCTCTAAAAGGTTCACCATCACTGGCCTAGAAATACAAGCAAAAAACTAAACCCTTGAGCACAAGAGGATTACCATCCCAGGAACATGAACTGGTTGCATACTGAAAAGTATGCCTCAGCCCCAGATAATGTGTGTAAGTGAATTTCCAATATGGGTACAAGACTGTGAGATTCACTGAATGATTTTAAAATGTTCAATTATTTCAATACATTAAAATCAGTTTGGAAACTACCCATGAAGAGATATGTAACAAACCCAACAAAATATTTTCATGTTTGTTTGGGGGGGATATAAAAAGAATGAATGATGTCTTCATCTTTTTTCATTCTACATCTGATAAAAATTATGAAAAAATTACAGTGCAATCTGTAAACCTTCAATTCTTAGGATGTTGATGAAAAACTGGTGGTTAAACTGCTGTACTGCCAACAACAGGTTGTGAGTTCGATCTTGACCAGCAATTAAGGTGACTCAGCCTTCCATATGGTGTGGTATATAAGTGTGGTTGCTATTGCTTTGATTGTAAACATGATTCAGCACTGGAGTATTGTAGATCCCACAGTGGCTCAAATGAGTTGGGACACAATTGAAATGCAGTAGCATAATCACTGCCATTATCTTTACTAGTTCTTATTGCACTGTTCACAACAGTGATCAACATTTCTAATGGGTAAAGAGGGGTCTTACTGAGAGAGAACAAAGTTTGCCAGTTTTCTTCCATGACTTCCTTGTGGAGGGCCCTCTGGCCAGGGTCCAACAGTCTCCATTCCACCTGTGTAAAGAACACAGCCACCTCCTCAAAGGTCACTTGACTCTAAATGAAAGAGAAAACAAAGACTCCTCATAGGTTTCATAAAGGCCTCCTGAAGCCAAAAGGACAATAGTGGCTGAATCTCATATTGTAGGTTTTGACTTTCATGAAAGGCTTCTACACCCTATGGAGAGAGAGCCTCTGTAAGTGAGAGGACACTCGACTAAATCAACCTTTGACATTTCCTTATCCTCTTTAAGAGTGAGTTACTCAGAATGAATGAACAGGGATGAGAAAGTAATACCTGATATGTCAATATTCTTTTTTTAACCTCAAAACATTCTTAAATGCTGAAGTGTAACAAAATTCTTTCCTATGTTTCAGAAGTAAACATAAGTACTATACTGTATTGCTATTCCATATGCTATTCCATATATGGAGAGGACCATGTCCTACTTTCCTACTAGGGAAAGTAGGACATGGTAATGAGGATTATTTCATTAAAAAGCCAAGGCCAGATTCATTACGGCAATGGAGGCGAACCTACAGCAGGTGTGGAAGATGGAGCGCTCAGACTCTTCTCTGTCAGCACGTGCACTGTCTCTCCAGCACAGAGTTCACCCTGCCTCTCTGCCCAGCAGCCCAATTGGAGTGCTTCCTCCCTCCCCAGCACAAAGTTCACCCTGCCCCTCGGTTTGGGCACTTGATCTCTAAAAGGTTCACCATCACTGCAGTAAGGCCTGTCCTATGTTTGCAAAGAGTCAAAGACTCACAAAATCTTTTTACTGTCTACTCCATACCTCATCCAGTTCTGCTCCATCACAAAGAGATGAAGAAATACTTGATGCTGACATCATTTGGGCCCCTGCAAGAGTGATAAAAGGGTTGGGGAGCCACATAGGGTTGTTCCTTCACCTGACAGCCACTTAGCAATGTATTTCATCAGTGAGTAAAAGGAATCATATCCCTCATCCATTGATCTTTTTCTAATCAATCAAATCCATTCATCACACAAAACCCACCTACTTCCCTATCCCCCACATAAACAAGGTCAAATAGTAAATATGAAGCTAAAGTACTTTGGAGATCAAATGAGAAGAGAAGATTCACTTGAGAAAGCCTTGTGCTGGGAAAGGTGGAGGGCAAAAGAAAAAGGGGGCAGCCAAAAATGAGATGACTAGATGGCATTGTAGATGCAATGGGCACAAAGCTGGGCAGGTTAAGGAGGATGGTGGAAGACAGAGGTGCCTGGCGGGCAATGGTCCATAGGGTCGCAACGGGTCGGAAACGACTGTGCGACTGAACAACAAAAACTTTAAAATTAGTGTTCATTAAAGCTTCTCCATCAATGGAAGAAATCTTCACTTCTTTTCAAGGGATATACATATGAGCTACATATTCTCAAGAACGTGTAACTTTTTAAATAGGTTTTGTTTTATACTAAGTTACTTTAAAAATAAACAATCTCCCATAACTATTCGCTGCTTTTGTGAGTTACTGGGCCACAGGAGTTCAGTTTCAATTCTTAACTATTCCAGCTTGGAACTGTCTTAGAGAAAAAGGAAAAAGATTTGCAAAGGACGGCATCCTGGTTCTAGAGAAGAGTTTATCCTCCTCTCCACTATTTGCTTAAATTACTTCCAGCCTTTCCTTGTTAATTCCTTTGGCTAAAACACAAACAATTCTTATCGGTTCTCCTCTGCCTATATATAGTTGTCTGACCCTTTGCAAAACCCCATGGACCACCACACGTCAGGCTCCTCTGTCATCTGCCATTCTCTGTAAACCCCCCCCCCCATTTATGCCCACTGCATCAACAATGCCATCTAGCTACCTCATGCCCCTTTCTCCTTTTGCCTTTGATCTTTCCCAGCATCGTGACATTCTCCAGTGAGTCCTCTCTTTGGATTTGTGTGTGTGTGTGTGTGTGTGAATCCCTCCTCCTGAGACCCACAGCCTTTCTTTTCTAGAAATTACAGGAGCTGTTCAGTGACACACACACCCCAACCAGTCCTCCATCAGTCAAACTCCATCCCCATGATCGGCATTGTCACCTTGAGCAGCTGGTGGACAGAATTACGTGTAGGAGGCGGTGGGTTTAGTCCTTCAGACCTTTCGGGGTCATCCCAGCCACCTTGCAGGGGTTTCTCCTTCTAGCTGCCTCCCCTGTCCAAGATTTGGGGCTTCCCTTCACTTGGCTGGAAGGGGGGGGGGTCCTGCCCCTCTTCTAACTTCCTCCCAGCCCCAAGCATCCCCCACCCACTCCACCCTCTCAGGCAGCCCTGCTGGGACGGATCCCCCTTCCCTCCTGGGTGTAAAAGAGGACAAGGCGCTCCCAAGATCCCAGAAAAGGAGAGAAAGCCGCCCAGGAACACTTTGGCAGCAGCTCAAGCCCTTCTTCCCTCCGGAGGAAAAAAAGAACGGACAGGAAGTGAAGGTCTTTAGTGGAGCACTTCTTATGAGCTTGAAGCCACGTCCCTTCTAGGAATTGTAACTCTGTCCATTTAACCCTTAGTTACCAGGTGGGAACTGGCTTTCAAGCAAGAGTGACCGTTACCTATCAGGTGGGTTGCTTAGGTAAAGGTCGCCCTTGCTCAAAAGCCAGGCGTATCCGATTCTAGGGTTCAGTGCTCATTTCCATTTATAGCTAAAGGGCCAGTGCTGTCTGCATCTGCAAATGTTTCCATGGAAACAGAACTCTGTTTACCTTCCCCACTGAAGTGATCCCTATTTATCTACTTGCAATTTCTTGCTTTCAAACTGCTAAGTTAGCAGGAGCTGGGACAGAAATGGGAGCTCACTCTGTCGTGCAGCACGGTTGCTTAGAGTGACTTCCCATAATAAACAGCCTTTTTAAGGAGTTTTTTCAAGCCAGGGCCCATTTGCAAGGACAACACCTGGCTGTTTTCCTCTTCTTCCAGCATTCCCCAGCTCAATTCACTACCAGCAAGTCTCACATCTGGCCTTCGTGCCTTTTTTGCTTTCCATTTTTGGTTTTGTATGGGTTTTTTTTTCCAAAGTAGAAAGTGTCTGGTTGGAACTTTGAAAGGAAACTGGATTTTAAAAATGAATCCATGTTATAAAAACCGATTATAGGAATATAACTTGTGCTATGAGTATGTACAATATGCTTGGCACAAAATAAGCACCGTTAGTATATTAAAAACATAGTGTATTCAAACCATTATTACAAACAGAATTTACTTGTTTAAAAAAATTGCAATTGTAACACGTGGCGCAACAATCTTCTGAACTGTTATGAACAAAACTCTTTAATTTTGTTTGTTTATGTAGAGAAGGCAAAAACATTTTTAAAAAACTAGAAGAAACCAAAATTAGTAACAAAGAAAATTATTTATATTCTCTCTTTGCAGTATCAAATGGACATAAAGTACCCATTCACATAAAAATAAGGGGGGGGGGAGTGTGTAGAAAGGACTAACATTTAATAAATAGGCATGAAATTTTACCAGACTCATTTTCCAAACAATACAGTACATCATTTTTAGAAATTATTTGGAGATATTAACACCTTGTCTTAAATGTTTTATTCATCATGCTAAAGTAAAACATTCCCTTATAAATTTTCTTTTTCAATATTTCAGGGGAAAACCGGGGGGGGGGGGAGACCAAGGGGTAGGGAGTCCCCCAAATTTTTCTTCTTTCCCCTCCAACCTTCACACCAGTATTCCTATCATTTGCATGGTCCTTCTCTTATAGTGACCAATAAGAATTTCATCTCAGAAATTATTCTAGGTTGAGAGGATTTTTGCTGGAGAAACTCCACTCAGGGATGCCTGAATGAGGCACCTTTCATGTACCCAAGATCTTTTCCCACCAAAGTGATCCCTATTTATCTATTTGCAATGTCTTGCTTTTGAACTGCTAGATTGGTAGGAGCTGGGATGCAGTACTCAGGTCTTGAACTGCTGACTTGCCGGCCTTCCAGCTAACAAGGCAAGCTTAAGAGATCACATTGCCCCAAGGACATCTGCCTGTCCCACTATTGCGGACCAGAGGGGATCTTTAAAAATACCTACTGCTAGAGAAGCTTGCCTCTCTAGTCTAGCACTAGAAGAAGAGCTTTTTTGGTATCCACTCCGGCCCTGTGGAACCTCCTGCCAGTTGAACTGTGTCTCCAGGCAGAGCTGTTGCCATTCAGGAAAGAGCTAAAAACCTGGCTGGCAGGGCAGGTGTGGGGAGGTGGAGAGGGAGCAACTGCCACCCCACTGGATCATTTAGAGCAGGATCACTCAAGCTTTAAAAAAATTAACTAGATGTTTTAATTGGTGTGGATGGGAGGTAATTTTTCAGTGTTTTTAGGAATTTTAAAGGTTTATATAGTTTTAAACTTTGGGGATTTTCTGTATGCTGCATGCCAATTGGGGTGGCTATACACATTGAATAAATAAATAAATAAATAAGCTTCTTAACCACTGAGCCACCACAGCCCAACAATCAACTGAAATTTGACTTCCTGTAACTTGAGCCCATAATTTCATGCCCTGCGCTCTGGAATGACAGATCCTGCCCTCTCATCTGTCATAATTACAAATATTTGAATAATGCTATCTTATCTCCTCTCAGACTTATTTTCTCAAAATTAAACATGCCCAGGTTTTTTTCCCCATGTCTTTCCTCACGGGACCCGATTTCTAGTCCCCTAAACATCCTTACTGCCCTCCTCTGAACTTCTCTGGTGTTTTACAACGTGTGGAATCAGAATTATTACTGAGATGTGAAGGATTTATCTCGTGCATGTATTCTCTGGTGCTTCACAAGGTGGGAACTGTGAGCAAAACATTTTCCACACTCATTGCATCTGAATGGCTTCTCTCCTGTGTGCACTTTTTGATGAACGAAAAGGTGTGAATTTTGAGCAAAACATTTCCCACACTCCTGGCATTTGTATGGTTTCTCGCCAGTGTGTACTCTCCTATGCTTCACAAGCTGTGAACTGTGGACAAAGCATTTTCCACATTCCTGGCAACTGTATGGTTTCTCCCCAGTATGAACTCTCTTATGCTTCACAAGCTGTGAACTGTGAGTGAAACATTTCCCACACTCCAGGCATTTGTATGGTTTCTCTCCTGTGTGGATTCTCTTATGTTTTACAAGCTGGGAACCATGGGCAAAACATTTTCCACACTCCTGGCAACTGTATGGTTTTTCCCCTGTGTGAATTCTCTGATGAGTCACAAGATGAGAATTGCAAGCAAAGCACTTCCCACAATCTTGACACTTGTATGGTTTCTCTCCTGTGTGGACTCTCTGGTGGATCAGAAGGAGTGAAATATATGTAAAACATTTCCCACAATCCTGACATTTGTGTGGTTTGTCTCCTGTGTGAATTCTCTGATGTTTCATCAGTTGCGAACTATGAGCAAAACATTTCTCACAATCATGACATTTGTATGTTTTCTCTCCTGTGTGCAATCTCTGATGGACCAGAAGATTTGAAATCTGAGCAAAACGTTTCCCACACTGTTGACATTTATATGGCTTCTCTCCTGTGTGGATTCTCTGATGTTTCATTAGCTGTGAACTTTGAGCAAAACATTTCCCACATTCCTGGCATTTGTATGTTTTCTCTCCTGTGTGAACTCTCTGGTGGATAAGAAGGTTTGAATTCTGAGCAAAACATTTCCCACACTCTGGGCATATGTATGGTTTTTCTCCTGTGTGGATCCTCTGATGAGTCACAAGGTGTGAATTGCAAGCAAAACATTTCTCACACTGCTGGCATTGATATGGTTTCTCCCCTGTGTGCACTCTTTGGTGGATCCTAAGAAGTGAATTATAAGCAAAACATTTCCCACAATCCTGGCATTTATATGGTTTCTCTGCTGTGTGGATTCTTTTATGCTTCACAAGCTGTGAATTATGAGCAAAATACTTTCCACACTCATGACATTTACATGTTTTTTCTCCTGTGTGGACTTTACAATGGATTGCAAGATTTGAATTCTGAGCATAACATTTCCCACACTCCTGGCATTTGAAAGGTTTTTCTCTTGTATGGACTCTCTGATGGATGAGGAGGTTTGAATTTTGAGCAAAACACTTCCCACATTCCTGGCATTTGTATGGCTTCACTCCTGTGTGGATTCTCTGGTGGACTATAAGGGTTGAATTACGAGCAAAACATTTCCCACACTCCTGGCATTTGTATGGTTTTTCTCCTGTATGCACCCGATGGTGGATAAGGAGGTTTGTGTTCTCAGCAAAGCATTTCCCACACTCCTGGCACTTGTACGGTTTCTCTCCTGTGTGAACTCGCTTATGCTTCAAAAACAGTGAATTGTGAGCAAAACATTTCCCACACTCTTGGCATCTGTACGGTGTCTCTTTACTCTGATAGCTTGTAAGGTATAACCTGTGATCTATTTGTTTCCCAAACATTTCATATCTCAAGTTTTTCTTCCAAGTGTCGGCTTCCTTGTGAATCATAAATGATGTTCTAAGGGTGAAATGCTTCCCACAGGTGAAACATTCATAAGGGACCTCTGTGGTAGACCTGCCCTCTTCTGTATGGGTTTCCTGATGTCTTTGAAGACCAAATTTGTGCATGAAACACTTTCCACACATGGGGCACACATTTTCCCCCATCTCGTTAGCTGCTAGAAAGAAAGATAATCACAGAAAACTGTGAATCTCAAGGAATGGAAACTTAAATGCTTTTAAAATAATGTACCCACTATTTAATGCATTTCTGTTACACCAGCATAGTGGGGGCCATAAGCAAAGAAAGAAACTATAGCTACATAAACTATTGTTCTAAAAGCAGCTTGTCTTATTAAGGTAATATTAGCAAGTTGCTGATCTTGTCAGAGAATACTTTTGTAGCACTCACTAACAGGTTTGTTTTATTGTTTTTTGAGAGGAAGGACACCTATTGTATTTGATCAGGGATTCTGGGATTTGAAGTCCAAGAACACCTGGAATGCCAGGGTTGCCCATCATGGGACTAGAATTCAGTGCTCATCTCCATTTATAGCCAACGAGCCAGCGCAGTGTCTGCAGACGTTTCCATGGACATGTGGCAGGCATAACTAAACACTGTTGTGCACGGAACGCTGTTTAACTTCCCATTGAAGTGGTACCTATTTATCTACTTGCAATTTTGTGCTTTCAAACTGCTAGGTTAGCAGGAGCTGGGACAGATACGAAAGCTCACTCCGTCATCCAGTACTTAAGTCTCGAACTGCTTGACTGGCCAACCTTCCAGTCATCAAGTTCAGAATCTTGATTACTAAGCCACCACAGTCCCTTATACACAAACACACACAAGTAAAAAAAAAACCCAACCCTTTCCTCCTTCCTTTTCTTGTTTCCTCTAAGTGGGTTTTTTAAAATGGCTAAATGAAATCACTGCATTAGTGGAGTACACAGAAAGAGCCTGCTTGAAGATTATGGTATTTTACAACCACAATCGGGCATGCCCTGGGCAAGGCTAATCTTTCTCGTACTAGGTCAGGCAAAAGGAACTACAGAATGAATTCATCAAAAGGTAGCTTAATTGTGGCAGTTTAAAGTCTGACCTTGAAACAAAAGATGATGACAGTTGTTTTTAACTTTTTAAATTATTATTGAAATCTATTGATTTTTATAAATTTTAAAAACTTTTTAAATTTTTATAATTGTAACTTTGAAGTTTTAGATAATGGGTATGGGTTGTATTATGTTATGCTTTTATGATGTTGTAAACCGCCCTGGGTCACCCCGGTGAGGAGGGCGGTATAAAAATGTGAATAAATAAATAAATAAATAAATAAAATTCAGTGGTGGACATCAGCAGGTTGGCACCAGTTCACCAGAACCAGTAACAGAAATTCTGGCTGGCCCCACCCATCCAAATTTTGAAATAAAGTACAGTAATACACCAGATAACGATTGCATCGGATAACGCTAGAATCGGATAACGATGCAAGTTTTTTTTGGGAAAAATTTGCATCGGATAACAATTCTAGATAATGATCCTTTAGCGTTATCCGATTCAACCGTCTGGGGGGTTGGGTTGGATTGGGTAGAACATCTACCCAATCCGCCCCCCACCCGTTGGGAGGGTGGATTTGGTAGCCCAATTCACCCCCCAACCTTAGCGAATGCACGCTCACAAGCGCCTTTCCTCCTGACCCTACTGCGCTCGCAAGAATTGTTGCAAGCGCAGTAGGGTCAGGAGGAAAGGCGCTTGTGAGTGTGCATTTTCCCCAACCCTACTGTGCTCGCAAGAATTGTTGCGAGCGCAGTAAGGTGGGGAAAATGCACGTTCATGAGTGCATTTCCCCCCGACAGACTCTGCTTTGACTCCAATCCTCCCCCCGCACGGGGGGGGGGGAGGATTGTTACCCAAGCCGAACTGAGCTGCGGCTAGGGATCGCCAGCCGAAACTCAGTTCGGCTTGGGTGACAATCCCCCCCCCGAGCGGGGGGAGGATTGTCGCCAAAGCCGATCCTTGCCCGGGTGGACGATTGCGCTCCCAGGCAAGGCTTGGCCGAAATCACCCCCCTCCCCCAGGGTGAGACTAGCCTGGGTGCGCAATCGGGCCCAGGTGGGGTCCGGAGACAAGGCACCTGCTGGCGCACTAAGGGTCCCGCTGGGACCAATATGATGGTTTCCAGTGGCATTTACCGTATATTGTATACTGGACTATAAGTCATTCCAAATATAAGTCGAGGTACCTAATTTGGACCTCTAAAACTAGGAAAACAGACTGAGCCGAGTATAAGTCAGGGGTGGAAAATTCAGCAGCTGCTAGTGAGTTTCAATAATTAAAATACATGAAAATACGGTAGAATTAATTTATTCAGACATTTGTGTGGGTATGTTTTTGAGTTTTTGCGGTAGTGTTAGTGCTTTTTAAAAAATGTATGTTTGACTTTGCCCCACTGCAGTTTTGGGACCCTCAGGGTTGTAGACCCAAGTATAAGTCGAGTCCCTTTTTTGGATCTCCTTTTGGACGCTAAAAACTAGACTTATTCTCGAGTATATACAATACTCCGCTGAGGGGACCTCACCCCATCTAAAGGGGATCATCCGCCCATAGTCGTTGGACCCTTTGGGGAATTAGATTATTTACCACTAACCAACACTCTGCATTAAGTCACTGGCTGTATGATCTACTCCATTACTATAGCGGGATGTCTGGCCAGAGAATGACAGAGAATGAGATGGATAGATGGCATTGTTGCCACAATGGGCACAGAGCTGGGTGGGTTGAGGAGGATGGTGGAGGATTGCAGTGCCTGGCATGCAATGGTCAATGGGGTCAGAAAGGGTCGGACTCAACTGTGTGACTGAACAACAACAAATGGATACCATTGCCTTAGTCAAGAGATATTATATCAGTCATGGAAAACTGGAAGCTTACCAAGAGTGGCTCCAGTCCCACAGTTCTTGTCTATCACAACCTGGTGTGGAGCCCTCTAGTCAGGATCCAGCAATACCCACTCCTCTAGGGTGAAGTGTTCACGGTCACCAATTCTAAGGTCTCCAGGACCTAGACAAAAAGGATAGCATATCCTCCTTATAAGAGAAAGACTTGGAATAGAGCCACTTAAACTACATACAGAGACAGCAAATAAAATGACTTATTTTATTTATTTATTTATTTATTTATTTATTATTCAAATTTATTTATCACCCTCCTCTCCAAAGAGACCCAGGGCAATTTGACAACCAAAAAACATCAATAGTAATTAAAACCAATTTAAAAGATTATTAGGTCAAAAAATTAAAACTAAAAACAGATTAAAAGATTAAAACTAGATGTTACAGTTAAATTATTAAGGGCATTGTACCTTCCGTCCCCCAGACCCGACCCGCCAGCAAGGTTTTCACTCCTTTCCTAAAAGACAGCAGCTCTTGGAGAAAATGTCTGGGAATTCACGAGTAGTGTTGGGATGCGGGCGTTATGCCCAAGCCTCACCGCTGCTGAGGGAGCTGCGCTGGCTCCCAGTTTGCCTCCGAGTGCAATTCAAGGTGCTGGTTATTACCTTTAAAGCCCTTTATGGTAGTGGTCCAGGTTACTTGAGAGACCGCATCGTCCCAAGAACATCTACCCGGCCCACCAGAGCGGACCGGAGAGGCTCTCTGGTTGTGCCATCAGCCAGAGAGCCACATCTCTCTGGCACTAGAAGGAGGGCCTTCTCGGTGTCCGCTCCGGCCCTGTGGAACCTCCTCCCGATAGAGCTACGCCTGCAGACGGAGTTGCTGTACTTTAGGAAAGGAGTGAAAACCTGGCTGGCAGGTCTGGTCTGGGGAGTGGATGGTTCAATTTCCCCAGCCAGTTGGATGGTTTGCCCCCCAGTACATCCAAGTTATAATGCCTAGCTTTTAATTAAGTTTTTAAGCTTTTTAAAGTTTTAAATTTTTTAAAGTGTTTTTAAAATTGTTGGAAATCGCCCTGGGTCCCTTCGGGGAGGAGGGCGAAAAACAAATATAAATAAATAAATAAATAAATAAATTCCATACCTTACAAGGCTTACAGTATGTGTAAAGAGGAGAAGGACAAAGACCACGAGGAAGACACAGAGAAAGGTGGAGAGATAACATCAAAGAAACATTACAAGAACATCCAATAAAACTGGTGGACACCGCCAGAAGTGCCAGAGTACAAGAACCATGCATTTTCCTTAACACCCAAAAGGGTAAAAGAGAAAGCAAAGAAGAAGATCCTTGTCCTTATGGATAACATAAAGATTAACTAACAAGAAAATCCGAAAGGCTGGTTCCAGTGAAATGGAGAGCCTTATATGGCTGGATTTGAGCTTTCACGAGTAGTGTTCACAGAATTCCTGGTGGTGGTCAAATGCTAACAGTGCCTACTTAGCCATCCTAACATTCCTTTCAAAAATAATGCAAGCAAGTTTCTGAATGCTGTAGAAAAACAGTAAGAGAAGACTATTGTTCTCATGATTAGCTTGTACAGTATATATCTTATAACCATGTAGTAATGCATGATGTTATTGTTATTGTTCAGTCACACAGTTGATTCCGACCCTTTGCGACCCTATGGACCATTGTCCTCCAGGCACCTCTGTCCTCCACCATCCTCCTGAGCCCCGCCCAGCCAGTGGTGGGGTGTCAAAAATTTTACTACCCCACCGTGATGTCATCACAGTGTGGGCGGAGCTAACATCATAATGTCATGATGTCATGGGCGGGGCCAAAGAAAAATAAATAAATAAATAAAATAAAAATAAACACACACACACACACCTCAGCCCACCCGCCCACCCACAACACAAACCCATTAATTAATTAATTAATTAATTAAATAAATAAAATAAAAATTACACTAAAATACACACAGACACAACACATCCAAAGGTGAGTCACTTACCCTGGGGAGCAGGCTATAGGGAGCTTCAGGCTAGCAGCTTCTCTTCCTCCTCTCCATTTGGGAGGACAGCAAGGAAGCCATGCATACACGCCAAGCACTGTAGGCATGCATGCATACCAAGTGCTTGGTGCGCATGTGCAGTGGGAGAACCATTGAAAAGGCCTGAAGGTGGTTCCCCCCAAAAGCTGCTACTGGTTCTCCAGGACACTGGGGAACTTTACTACCGGTTCTGGCGAACTGGTGAGAACCTGTTACATCCCATCACTGCGCCCAGCTCTTTAGAAAACAGGGAGGGGGGGGGGAATCTTATTTTCCCATTTCCTTTTCTTCCTCCTAATTTCACGTTCTTTCTATCTAGAGTTGTTAAATGTAGTATTTTTCCTTTCAAACATGATCTGAAACAATGCATAACAGACAAAATCAGTAGGCATTGCTAGTCTAGCATAGAGAGGACCATATCATATCTGTGACAAAACAAATGCAGAAATATCTTAACAAAATTACATACAACTAACTATAGTAAAACCCTGGGTTACAACTGCTTCGGTTTAAATTTGCTGCGGTTTACAAAGGCAAATCCTATGGAAATGCTGTCCCGGTTTACACATTTTTAATGTGTGTTCCCACCCCCACCACAGTTTACAAGGATCAATTCAGGACCATTTTTTTTTATTTTTCAATGCATCCCTATGGATGTTTTGGTTTACGATGGGGGCTGTTGAAACGGATCTCCATCGTAACCTGGGGTTTAACTGTTTCCAACGGAAGTTATATACCTTCTCTATTAAATGTTCAGTATCATTAAATTTTTATATATTCATCCCTGTGTCTCAAAAAGATAATACGTTTTGCTCTGGTTTTAGTCCTTTCCTTTTCACAGATATGATTGCTCAAAAGGCAGTCGTATCCAACTCTAGGGTGTGGTAGTCATCTTCGTTTGCAGCCAAAAAGCTGCATCTACAGAGATTTCTGTGGACATGTGGCAGGCATGACTAGGCACCGGAGTGCAGGGAACACTGTTTGCCTTCCCACCAAAGTGGTACCTATTTATCTACTTGCAATTTCTTGGTTTCAAACTTCTAGGCTGGTAGGAGCTGGGACAGAAACAGGAGCTCACTCCGTTGTGCAGCACTCGGGTCTCAAACTGCTGAACTGCCAACCTTTCAGTCGTCAAGTTCAGCATCTTAACCACTAAGTTACCACAGTCAGCAGTTCACTAATACATATTTTACAAATTCTCCACATATTTATCTAAAAATGCACTGGGTTTTTTTTAAATATAGCAATTGTGGTCATATTGTACATAGTCACATTTTCTGTTCCTACAGTAACAGAGTGATTTTCAATCTGCATAAATAAAGTGCCAATATTGCACTTTATTGCAATATTGCGACCATGGGGTCGCAAAGGGTCGGAATCGACTGTGCGACTGAACAACAACAAATTGCAGTTTATTTTTCCCCTGGCTTCAAATTTTTTTAGAAATTGTACATCTCTAGTGGGGAAAACAAGTTGACTCACCTGGTGCAGGTAAGAAACAGCAACAGTGGGCAATGCCAAAAGCTTCCAGAGGAGAGGAGAGGAGGAGGGACAGAGAGGTTTGCTGCAGCTAGACCACTCTCGCCCCCTCTCCCCCAGCCTACCCTTCCCTTCTAGGAATCCCAACTCAGTGTGTTAACCCGTCACTTGCCAAAGTCTGTTGTCTCATCTGGTCCATGACTTTCTCAAGGTTTCAAACAAGGGAAAGACTTCCTCGCCCCATCACCTCTCGTGCATTTAAGCACTCTGGGATTGGGGAGCATCCTTTTGATGTCCCAGAAGGCAGGGACATCAAAGGGTCGGAATTGACTATTATGTAACTGAACAACAACCTTGTTGAGGTAGCAGTGAACATGATGGGAGGGATCATTCACTGCACCTGAACTTATATTAGCACATCTTTCCCTGTCAGGTGGAATCTTTTCCCCCCCCCATCATATACAGTAGAAGCCCGTGCATGGGATTCTTCGTTATGCGAGTTTTTCAGTATACGAAAGCACTATTGGCGATACCCCGCATAACGAAAATAAAATGTTACCTCGCTTACTGAAAACCCCATACAGTATAATGAAAACTTCGTAATGTGGGGTATATATCACATTATGTGCAAAACACTTCGTTATACAAATTTTTCCTTATACAAAGTGTTCCTTATGCAGGGCTCCACTGTATTGGCATTTCGAGTTCTGATTGTTTCTTGGCGTGAGCAGAGAGGGAGGTGTGTGTATCCTCTCATTGAGAACACAGTGTTAGCTGGAGACACAAGGATACAGTTAGGATGTTCAAGTCCAATAAATCCAAAATTTTCCAGTGGAAATTGAGAAGAAGGTAGAGAAGGAAGTCTGCTGAGGCTGCGAGGAGAAAGGAAAAGAAGACGAGAGGAAGCTAAAAGGTGATAATGGAGGGAAAGGAGATTCGGGAAACCCTTCTCTCAAACCCAGGAGGAGGGTCACACCAGAGAAGCCAAAATTCAATCATGTGCAAAGACGGCATCTAAGGGTTAAGTGCATTGAGTTAGGATTCCTAGAAGGGAAAGGACACTGCGGAGAAGGAAGTGTGGCCAAACCCCAAAAGGCCGTGTTCGTCATTCAACTAGTGCCCTTCCTGTCCTCTCTTTTTGTTCCTCCCGAGGGAAAGTGAGGATTGATTGGGATACTCCAAAAGGTTTCCTGTGCGGCTTCTTGTCTCTTTTTCTGGGGTCTGCGGGGCGCTGCTTGGTCCCCGTTGTGCCCGGGAGGAAAGGAGGGTCCGTCCCAGCAGAGCTGCTTGCGAGGCTTGGGTGTGTGAGAGGTAGTTGACCGGGGGGGGGGGATACATGGGGCGGGAAAAGGAAGGAAAGCCCCCCCAGTCCAGTGAAGAGGAGCCCCAAATCTTGGGCAGGAGGGGCGGCCCATGGAAAGGTGGACCCCTGGAGGAGGCTGGGATGGCCCGGGAGATTTGGAGGGCTGAAGAGCTAAACCTACAGACTCCTACCTAGACGCATTGTGCACATGAAGAAGTCCCATGTACGTATTGCACCACGTCTGATGGGGCAGGGCTCTCTAGGCCAGTGATGGCGAACCTTTCAGCGACTGAGTGCCCAAACTGCAACCAAAAGCCCACTCTTTGCTGGGGGAAGGGAGGAAGCACTCCCATTGAGCTCCTGGGCAGAGGGGTGGGGCGAACTCTGTGCTGGGGAGAGGGAGGAAGCATTCCCATTGCGCTGCTGAGCAGAGGGGCAGGGTGAACTCTGTGCTGGGGCAACTGCACATGTACCCACAGAAATTTCTCTGAGTGCTGCCCCCTCTGGCACATGTGCCATAGATTCATCACCACTGCTCTAAGCTCTGTTGGAGGGCAGTGGGTTTACTTTGGGACCTTCAGGGTAGGATGAGGGACACATGCAACTGTGTAGCCCCAAGGGGAAAAAGGCCAGGGGGCTCTGGAGGGATGGTTGATAGCTATCAGGATAAAACACAAGCACACTCCCATCACCTGCTGATTGATGCAGATGATCTTTCCCTTAGTGCTGGTCCCATGAAAAGAAGATTTGGTTATGATTTTTTTTATTTGGGAGAAGGGAATGAAGAAGAAATGTCAAATATTTACTAATACAAGGAGGAAAATAATGAGATCTCTTGAACTAGGATACTGTTGTGTAGTCTCCCCCCCCCTTTCCAGTGAGGCAGCTCTTCAGTGTGATAGTCAAGAACAGAACCTCCACTACCTACAGCAGTGTAACTGAGCAAAGCAGAGAGTAGTGTTATGACTTTGCTTTTTTTATCTAGTCAAATATAGAACAAAGGCTATTTTAAAATGAACTAAAAGTGATAGTTTCAGGAGAAGTGTACATGCTATGTTGATTGATAGCTATATTTTAAGAGCAAAGGGGCAGGTTGAAGCGGATTGGTCCAACTCTGTGCTCATATGTTATGTGTTGGATTTGGCCCATCAGTTGGTTGCTATTAAGTTGAGTTTCTTTATCTCCTCCATGCTAACATGAGGCTCTTTTGGCTTTGCAGAACTTCAGTAGCATGGTGTGTTGAGGCTGTCTTTAATCACAGGAGGAGACTTTGTAGGATACATTTTTGGATATAGAATAAAAAATGACAGACCAACACACATCTGGCACCAGAGCAAGAGGAGACCCTGATGTTATCAAGGCAGGAAACCTTGGGCCATCTTGGGAAATGGCACTGTCAAAAGTCCTAAGTGAGGAGCTGCTCAGTGCAGAAATGCACCGCCAACACTTCAGAAACTTCTCCTACCAAGAGGACGAGGATCCTCGACAGGTTTGCTCTCAACTCCACCGGCTTTGTCGTGAATGGCTGAAGCCAGAGCAATACACAAAGGCTCAGATCCTGGATGTGGTGATCCTGGAGCAGTTCCTGACCATCCTTCCAAAGGAGGTGTCAAGCTGGGTGAGAGAGTGTGGAGCAGAAACCAGTTTCCAGGCGGTGGCCCTGGCAGAAGGTCTCCTCTTGAATCTCAGTCAGACAGAAGACCAAAAGGAGGAAGAGGTGAGAGCATTTCATGCCAAGGGCATCATTCGGTCCCTGCTGCTCTTTTGCTTATCAGGTTTATGTTTGCTCTGTTGGAATTGGCTCTGCCCATAGTCATGGTCCTTTAAAGCGAGATGTAGGGTCTGCATGCATCCTGTTTTGAAACTAAACCACCATCCACAACCACTATGAGACCTTCTTCCTCTTTAAAACAAGGTGGGTTCTCCCTGTATGCCCAGTTTTCTAAGGAAGCTGCAGATATTTCTGCCACTAACACAGTACCCAGACTAGCACTCTGATAGGTAGAGTGGCAGGGAGCAATCCTTTTTTGGTTTATTTAGGGGGAGAACTGCCCACCCCCTAAAGTTGTCCATGGCTACTCAAAAGAGTCCAGAAGACAAGAGAAGAAATCCTACAAATATTACCAATGTTTTTTCTTGGATGATTACTCATATCATCCAGCCTCATCCACTGTCATTGTGGTCTCTGTCTTTTCTATCTTATTCCATGTCATGGATCCTCAGATGAAAAATCTCTACTTAGAGGCTCAGTCTGATTTCTCCGTAGCAGACAAACCTCAGGTCGACACTGAACAGAACCCCCAGCAACAGGAGATCAATCAGGGCAATGAGGGAGATGCTCTCTTGATAGGTAAGGAATACTGTATGGAAAGGAAAGGGAGATCTGCGTATAATTTTCTCCAAACTTTTTCAGGCTCAGAATGTGGGAAACACTATTCTTTATTCCTTTCTGCATTTCAAACCCATGTTTTGATTTTAAGAGTTCCAATAGCAATAAGTTTCTCTGTTTCTGTAAAATGCAAAGATATTTCTTTTCACCCACCTGAAACTGAAAACCAGTGAAAAGTACAAATTCAGAATTTTATGCTTAACATTGCATGCTTGCATAAATGTTTCCCTGTATGTATATTTGGTAAATATATGTTTACCTGTTATATACCACACTTCTTTTAAAATACTAATGGGTGTCTCCCTAATCACTTTATTCTCATTTCATCTGTCCTGAGAGGTAGATCAGGCTGAGAGAGATAGTGAATGGCTCAGCATCATTCATTCAGTATCCCTATTCACCAGGAGTTGAATTGGAATCACCTGAATCCTTGCTCTAATCCAGTGGGCCCAAACATTTTTTCATTGACATGTCTTTTTCATTATTGGGGAAATTCCTATGGTTACCCAATACCTTCTTTACCATCATTCAGCAGATTTTTTAAAAATTAAGTCTGAAATTTATTTTTTTCAAAAATTTTATTTGTATATTGCCCTTTTGCTGAAAAAATCACTACCCTAGATCAAGGGTGGCCAACTTTTTTGTGCAGTGGGCCAGACCACACCCCCTCAGACAGCAGAGTGGGCTGGAGGCATGGTTCCTCCCGCTGCTTCTGGCACTTCCAGTGGCGGAGGTGCATTCCTGGCATTTCTGGCGCATTTCTGGCGCTTCTGGCAGTGGTGGAATCCTCACCGCAGGCCGGATTAATTGGCACCATGGGCTTTAAGTTGACCAACCCTACCCTAGATGGTTTATATCCAGCCATAACACTGTATACTGTATTAATATATTAATTTATACAATATAAAACCCAATCTGACATTCCATTCATTATGTAGAATGTGGAGTCAAATGAATAACTTGATTAATTTGTTTGCCTTTCCCCCACAAAGTGGAAGATATTTGATGAATGGGTTACATGGGACATCTCCAGGCTCTTTTCAATGAGTGGAATAAATAAAAATAATACCATACAGTAGAAATTCTGAAATTTAATGCACATCATGTCTTGTATTCTTAGCTTGTATCGTTAGTTGTTGGAGAAGTTTATTTACTCCAAATTACATCTTTTTCAGTCATTTATTTCGCATGCCTCTTCATGGAATTTAATACACAAATGTTTTCCTGAAGGGACACACATTTCATTTTAGGAACCAGGACCTATTCCTGGGATGTGAATCCTCTTGTGTTCAAGGATATGATTTTAGCTGCCTTTTTAGGATTATAGCCGAAATCTGAGACAAACTCATGCACCTAAAAATTCTTCAACTTGATCTCTCTCGTAGGAGCCAAAAGGATTCCTTCCTGTGTTCCTTGTTTTGAAGAAGAACCCAATCAGGTATTGGCTAATTGGTTGAAAGACATCTTGTCTACTTCAATCCCTGATTACACAACAACTTTAGTATAAACAAGGCAGCCATTCTGCAGTACTGTAGCCAAAAACCTGTTCATCTTCCGAATTTGATCCCAATGTGCTCATGGTTGACTCAACCTTCTATCTTTCTGAGGCAGGTAAAGTGTATATTGTTGGAGGCAAAATGGTAATTACCTTATGAATCACTGAGAAAGTGCTGTAAGCACTATGGTGTTGTAAAGGAAAAGTTAAAGGTCGCCCCTGCTTGAAAGCCATTCGTATCCAATTCTAAGGTTCAGTGCTCATCTCTGTTTACAGCCAAAGAGCATGTGCTGTTTGCATCTGCAGATGTTTCCATGGACATGTGGCAGGCATTCCTCAATATGGTTGGCAGGAGCTGGGACAGAGATGGGAGCTCATTTGGTCATGCAGTACCTGGGAATTGAACTCCGACCTTCCAGTCAGCGAGTATATATTGGAGTAATTGCTATTGCTGTATAACAGAATGTAATAAAATGTCTCTCTCAGCACAGAGAATAGAGATGTTTATGTCTGGGTCTTACAAAAGGAGAAAAAATTTTGGTTCCCTTTCCATTTTGAAGAATGGTCCTAGATATGTAAATTGTTTGATGTTTTTAGAAAATGCATACGAGGACGGAAGAAATTACTTCCTGTCTCTAGTATTTCTCCTACATAGGTTCCTTTGCCTCAGTTTTCCTATTGGACAGCTTAGTGTAAGAGACTAAAGACCTCTGTTTTTGTCAGGGACAACTGGAAGTGCAAGAGAAATCTGGTGGTCAGACAAAAGGCTGGTCTAGTCTAGCTTCCTGTTTCTCATAAAAGCTCCCTAGATGCCTACAGGAAGCTCCTAAGGAAGTATGGTCTCCAGTAGCCTTTTCCCTCCCTCTGGGGTTTTTTCCCAGCAAAAGAGATTGGCAGAGCTTTCTTCCCAGATAGAGCAAGTAGTCTGGATGATTTTTATCCTTGAGTAAACTTATCTTCCATTAAAATGCCTGTGAAGGGCATTCATGAAAGGTAAAATCTACAGTATAAGATGCAGCTACTTCTCCTTAACTGTTCTTTAGGATTTTGGAAGTTATCTATGAGAATCCCATGAAAAGTCCCTACTTTCTCTTTTATTTAGGACCCTGTGGCCTTTGAAGAGGTGGCCATGGACTTTATGCAGGAGGAGTGGGCACTGCTGGATCCTGACCAGAGAGCCCTGCACAAGGATGTCATGGAGGAGAACTGGCGAATGGTTTCCTCTCTTGGTAAGACTCCCTCTTTCCCCGACTGGTGCTAATCTCTGTTGTTCCCAGTGCAATAGTGACTAGTAATAATGACAACAAAATAATGCTTCCCTGTTTGAGTGGTGTCCCTACTTACACGGAATATTGTGGGCTGCTCAATCCCAGACTGAAAAACTATAGATTTCTTAAATAGAGATTAGTTGTATCAGAGCAGTTGGAAAATGGGATTGCCTAGGGCTGTTAGATCCCGTGCACAACAGTTTCCTAGATATGCTGTAAATATGAAAATCTTAGCTAGGAAACAGAAAGTGGGGTTTGTGTACGAGTCGAAAGTCCCAGGATGAGGAAGGTCAATTAAAGAAGCAGTTAACAAAACAAGTGAGTTGTCACAAATGTCATTTCTGTGACTGCTCTGATTTATAGTTTGCCAGTTTGTTTTAGAGCCATACTGGACTCCCCTGCCCTGGCTGGTTGTTGAGTACCACCTTCTGCCACGTTGTCAAACTATTCCTGCAATGGTCACACAGAAAAGAACCATAAAACCATCTTTAAGTACAGTAGTTAAACCAAAATAAAATGGGTACATAATAAGAGTACAGTAATACCTCGGATAACGCTAAGACTTGGTTCCACAAGTCTTGGTGTTATCCGATTTTTAGTGTTATCTGATGCATGTTAAAATCCTATGGGATGTATCGGATAACGTTAAAGCTCCATAGAGATACATTGTAACTGCACAGGCTTTAGCAATTGTTATCCGATCCATCCCATAAGACCTTAACGTTATTCAATCCAATTCTTCTCCCCAGATTACTTAACGTTATGCGATTTTAGCGTTATCCGAGGTAAACGTTATCCGAGGTATTACTGTACAGTGGTACCTTGAGTTACGAATGCCTCGTGTTACGAAATTTTCACGATACGAATGAAAATCCATTGAAAATAATTCCTCAAGTTACAAATTTAAATTTGTAGCTTGAAGCATGGTTTCCCATAGGAATGCTTTGAAAACCAATTAATCCATCCCAGAGGGCAGAAAAAAAGCTTTTCAATGCATTTCTATGGGAAATCACATTTTGAGTTACAAATTTGCAACTCAAGGTACCACTGTAATAAGATTTAAAGGCTTTTATGCCTCAAAAGAATCTGGGAAATAAAAAAGCATTCTCGTGTACCATTAAAGAGAGTAACATAAGATCCAGGGTCTCATGAAGGAATATAAAAATATGTCGTGTCTCCCAATTGCTTTGACACCTTTGGAAGTGATGGCATAATTAAAGTGGGGAAAATGACACTCTTGCACTTAAAAGAATTTCCTCCATTCATGCACCATATTCACTTTCTTTAGAAAAGTTTGTCTTTCCCCTGTAACTTACGTCTTCCATTCAGTCTTTTTTTGTCTTTATCCTTCTTCTCAGCAGATGAATGGAGGGAGAAAAATGTATTTCCAAAATGTGGAAAGAGTTTTATGGGGAAGTTCAAACTTGGCAGACAAACAGAAGGAAAAAGCTGTATCCAAGAGAAGCCCTACAAATGCATCCTGTGTAAAGAACATTTTTCCACAAAGTCAGAACTGATGTTTCACAAAAGGATACACACTAGAAAGAATTGTTTTCCACGTGAAGTATCTCGGACACATTTGAATGGCACTTTACACTTTGTGGACAATCAGATAGTCCTCACACAAAGGAAAGCATACAAATGCCAGGAGTGTGGAAAATATTTTACCCAGAATTCAGAACTTGTGAGTCATAAGAGAGTCCACACAGGAGAAAAACCTTACAAATGCCAGGAGTGTGGAAAATGTTCTGCTCAAAGATCATGGCTTGTGAAGCATATGAAAATCCACACAGGAGAAAAGCCATACAAATGCCAAGTATGTGGGAAATGTTTTTGCCAAAGTTCACAGCTTTTGAGACATAAGAGTGTCCACACAGGAGAGAAGCCTTACAAATGCCAGGACTGTGGAAAATGTTTTGCCCTCAAAACAGGGCTTGTGCATCATAAGACTGTCCACACAGGAGAGAAATCGTACACATGCCAAGAGTGTGGGAAATGTTTTGCCCGCCGTACAGGGCTTCTGCAGCATAAGAGAGTCCATACAGGGGAGAAACCGTACAAATGCCAAGAGTGTGGGAAGTGTTTTACTAATAGATCAGGAGTGGTGAGTCATAAGAGAGTCCACACAGGAGAGAAACCATACAAATGTCAGGAGTGTGGGAAATGCTTTGTGCAAAATTCAAACCTTTTGATTCATCAGAGAGTCCACACAGGGGAGAAACCTTACAAATGCCAGGAGTGTGGGAAATGTTTTGCCCGCAATTCAGGGCTTTTGCAGCATAAAAGTATTTGCAAAGGAGAGAAACTGCACAAATGCCAGGAGTGTGGAAAGTGTTTTGCCAGTAGATCAGGAATTGTGAGTCATAAGAGAGTCCACACAGGAGAAAAACCATACAAATGCCAGGAGTGTGGTAAATGTTTTGCTCACAAATCACAGCTTGTGAGTCATAATAGAGTCCACACAGGAGAGAAGCCTTATAAATGTCAGGAGTGTTGGAAATGCTTTGCTAGGCAGTCAAACCTTCTGAGTCACAAGAGAGTCCATACCGGTGAGAAACCATTCAGATGCCAGGAGTGTGGGAAATGCTTTGCTCAGAATTCACACCTTGTGTCACATCAGAAAATCCACACAGGAAAGAAACCCTTTCAAACCCAATAAAATACAAAATGTGGGTTTTTTGAATGATTCAATTGAAATATGGTCCTGGAAGATACCTTTGTGGGAGGAAATGGAGGAGGTGGCTTTTGTAGCTGTAAATTGACATGTTAAGCATATTTAACGGTTGGCAATCTTGTTTTAATTTAGGTCATTAGTATTTTCCATTGGACTTTATATGTAGAGACATAGCATGTCATCCCTTAGTTGCAATGCTAATAGGATATCTGAGAGTAAATAAAACAGAACAGCAAAAATAGACCAAAAATGTTGTTGCACTTTAAAGACTAACTCCTGTGTTTAAATGTGAGCTTTTATAGACCAAGTCCACATTTTTGTCTTTTTTTGCTATTCTGTTTTGTTTACTCTCATATGCTTGCACAGACTAACATAGCTACCACTTCAAAAATTGCAAATAGGATATCTATCTTTTTTTTGTTCTGGGAGACCTCTAAAATGACCTTGATCATCTTCTTTCTTTGATAGGAGGGTTTCTTCATTCCTATCCAGTGATGCAATGTTGCCGGTTCCAACCGGTTCCCTAGAACCGGTAGGAACAATCCCGGAGGGTTCTCCGGGAGGGTAGTCCATTTTTTGAGGCGTCCGGTTCCGACACCTCACTGAAAGAAATATTTTTTAAAAAAAATTGGAGCCAAAATGGCTCCAATTTAGTGCGTATGCGCAGAAATCAATCTGATGCATGCGTGCTGCAATTGCGAGTCGCGCATGCGTCAGATTGAGTTTCTGCACATGCACACTAAGAGGCAGCCGTCACTTCTGTCCCGGAACCTTGGAGACAGGGTTTGCGAGCCGGGTGGAGGCTAATGGCAGATGGAACTAGGTGCACCGGAGGAACTGTCCCCCTTTCCCACCCAGCTTCCTAGGACAATTAGCATGGCTGCAGAGGTTCCCTGTGTTCGATCATGCAACCGGCCTTTGGAGGAGGAGGAGGAGGAGGAGGCCGCAGTCGGGGGTGGCGTGCCTTGCCTGGCGGCCCCCTGGCCATGGGGGCTCATTGGTCCCAAGGGTAAGTAAGTGAGGGTTTTGTGTTTGGGGTGGGTGGGTGGTTTATTTGTGATTTGGGTGGGTGGGTGTATTTTTATTTAATTTCTATTTTATTTATTTCTTTATTTTATGTATTTAAGTTATTGATGGGTTTGTGTTGTGGTTGTTTGGTTGGGTGGGTTGGGTTGAGGTGTGTGTGTGTTTATTTTATTTTATTTATTTAATTTTTTTAAAAAAATATTTTTTATTTTTATATTTGGCCCCGCCCGCAATGTCATGACATTGGCTCCACCCACGACCTCATGACGTTGGCTCCGTCCCCACTGTGATGATGTCATGGTGAGGTAGAATTTTTTTTGACATCCCATCACTGTTCCTATCTATGGAAGGTGGGAGGTCAGCAGTTTGATACCCAAATACTGCAGGACAGAGTGAACTCCCGTCTTTGTCCCAGCTCCTGCCAACCTAGCAGTTCAAAATCAAGAAATTGCAAGTAGATAAATAGGGACCACTTCAGTGGGAAGGTAAACAGTGTTCTGTGCACTAGTCTAGTCATGCCTGCCACATGACCACAGAAATGTCTGCAGAAGCAGACAGTGCTGGCTCTTCGGGTTGGAAACAGAGATGAGCACTGAAACCTAGAGGATACAACTGGCTTTCGAGCAAGGGTGACCTTTACCTATATGTTGAAGTACATTCTTGAATGCTTACCTATATGTTGAAGTACATTCAATTCAGCACTTGTTTAGATCTAGTAACTGCACACCTTATTGTTTTTGCAGAGCCATCAGTATTGATCATGTTTTGTTTTTAAAATGAGTTGTTAGCCGCCCAGAGTGGGAGAATATCCCAGATGAGTGGGGTATAAATGCAACAAATAAATATTATTCCGTGTATAGGCCAAAATGAAGGAACCTTGTGGTGAGTTCATTCTGCAGTTCCTTTGGCCTGACCTAGTGTGAGAAAGATGAGTTGGCAACACAAGGTTCCCAGGGTATGCCCAATTGTGGTTCAAAAATACCACAGTCTTCTAGCAGGCACTTGCTGTGTGAGCCACTCATACTGTTACAATGCACCTTCTTGCCACCAGGAGCCAAACCTTCATCCTATTAACATCTGGATCAGCAACTTCTCCTTAAGCAACTCTTCTAGCTTGTCTGGGTTAGGTGATGTATACCCAGGGTAGCATCTGGACTTGGAGGATCTACTGCAGCAGGGCCTGCTCTTTGAGACACCTGTGGAACTTAAAGAGGGCCTTGGAAAAATATTTGGGACAATGGCCTGTGGCTTAAATGTCCCCTCCTCCTTTGCTTGTCAATGTTTGGAATTGAAACGAATCTGTACAGAGACAAATTTTATGAATGTTACACTTTTGTTGTATCCCCCACAAGTCAATGTCATCATCAAAGGGGTGGATGAGAGCGAGCAAACCACATGGCCCTAAGTTCAAAGTCAGAAGGATTTGTGCATTTTGCAGTCTAAAGCCTGTGGGCACAATGGGACCCATGGTTTCATGGCTTTTTGGGCAACATCCTATGTGAAGAAGGGACTGCAGTGGCTCAAGTGGCTAAGATGCTGACTGGAAGGCAGGAGGTCAGCAGTTCGATTTATGAGTACTGCAGGGCGGAATGAGCTCCTGCCAACCTAGCTGGTCGAAAGCAATAAATTGCAAGTAGATAAATGGGAACCACTTTGGTGAAAAAATAAATAGCATTCTGCATACTCCGGTGTCTAGTCATGCCTGCCACATGACCACGGAAACATCTGCAGAAGCAGATAGCTCTGGTTCTTCGGCTTTGAAACAGATGAACACCACATCCTAGAGTCAGATACAACTGGCTTTAGAACAAGGGAAACCTTTAGCTTTACCTATGAGAAAATTACACACAATTGTGTAGGTATAATTTTGATTTCTTAGATACCCTTTCCCCCTACCTTTGGGTGTTTCCCAACCTTTGGGGTTTTATGGACTTCACTTCCCAGAAACCTAAGCCAATTCCCAAAAGCATTGGTCAGCCAATTTAGTCTTCTGGGAATTGAAGTCCAAAAAGCAAAGGTTGGGAAACAGGGCTTTAGATTAACATCAAAGGTATTGTTCCAAGAGATATGATCACTAGGTAAAGGCTGCCCTTGCTCAAAAGCGAGTCGTATTGGACCTTAGGATTCTGTGCTCATCTCCATTTACAGTCAAAGAGCCAGCGCTGTCTGCATCTGTAGATGTTTCCGTGGACATGTGGCAGGCATGACTCAACACCAGAGTGCATGGAACGCTGTTTACTTTCCCACCGAAAGGGGTCTATTTTAATCTGCTTGCAATTTCTTGCTCGGCTTGCAGGAGGTGGAACAGAGACTGAAGTTCACTCCGTCGTGCAGTACCCGGGAATTGAACTCTGACCTTCCAGTCAGCAAGTTCACTTGAGCCAACTTGAGTCACTTGAACCAACACAGTCTCTATGGGTACATTATTGTTGTATTAAAACAACCATTACACCTTTGTGACTTTTATCAATTCCTTTGAAAAACTCCAACCTAGCTCATTCTTTGAATCCTGGAAATGTCAAAGAAAGAAGGCAAGGAGGCCAGCTAAATCTGGGGAAAATAAAAACGAGAGGAAGCTGAAGGGCGATTGGAGGGGGAGAGAGAGACTCGGGAATCCCTTCTCTCGAACTCAAGAGGGATCCACAGATCCCGGTGCCCGAGAAGCCAAAATTAGGGATGTTTCTCTAGCTCTCGTTAAAGAGAATTGCAGTTCACCTGGAAACTAAGGGTTAAATGCACTGAGTTAAAATTCCTAGAAGGGAAAGCAAACTGCGGAGAAGGAAGTGTGTCCCTCCCGTAGGTAGTGTTTGTCATTCAAATAATTCCCTTCCTGTCCGCTATTTTTCTACCTCCGGAGGGGAATTGAGGCTTTGGCTGCTCCAAAAAGGTTCCTGGTAGGCTTTTGTCTTTTTCTAGAATTTGGGAAGCGCTTGTTCCCCGTTTGCCCCCAGGATGGAAGAGGAGAGTCTGTCCCAGCAGGGTTACCTGAAAGGGTGGGTTTTAGGAGTGCGAGATAATTGGGGGTTGGAGAGATAAATTAGGCCGGGGGACCCCCCCCCCCCCAGTCCAGCCAATAAGAGGGGAACCCTAAATTTTGGGCAGAGGAGGTAGATGGAAATGGAGACCCCTAGATAGAAGGAGACTAGGATGGCCTAGGAGATTTTGGGGACAGAAGAACCAAACCCAAAGCCTCCTATAAGTACTGTATTCTTATTTATTTATTTATTTATTCAGATTTATATTGCCGCCCACTCGCCGAGGCGACTCAGGGCGGCTTACAGTCAAAACATCAACAGTACAATAAAAATTATAAAATATAATTTTATTCGCGTGAAGAAGTCCCATGTGGATGGTTAAATTTCCCCAGCCAATTGGTTGGTTTGACCCCAGTATGCCTATGTTACAATTTCTAGCTTTTAATACTAAGTTTTTTTAAGTTGTTAGAGTTTTTAATTTTAAAAAAATGATTTTATAATTGTTGTAAATCGCCCTGGGTCCCTTTTGGGAGGAGGGTGATAAACAAATTTAAATAAATAAATAAATGTGCATATTGCAACACGTGAGATGGGTCAGGGTTCTCTTGGCGGGCAACAGGTTACCTTTGGGTACTTCAAGGTAGTGTGAGCCACACATATCTCTGTAACCTGGAGAAAAAAGGTGAGGGCGCTGTGTTGGCGCAGTAATTAAACTGCTGTGCTAGAGCCAGAAGACTATGAGTTCAATCCTTACAGGACTAAGGTTGACTCAGACTTCCATCATTCCAAGGTAAGTAAAAGGAATACCCAACATTTTGGGGCAAAATGCTAATTAAATTGTGAATCACCCAGAGTACACTAAACAATGTGGGGGGGTATATAAGTGTGATTTCTATTGCTGAACGCTATGCTGATTGACAGAATTTTCATCATGGAAACATGCAGGTTGAGGTGGGTTGGCTCAACTGTATACATGTGTTACATGCTGGATTGGGTCAATCAGACCCAACTCACCATCAACTTATCCAGCCTGACAGGCAAACACAGCTAAAGAATCTTCTTTCCAGGAAGCTTCTTTAGCTTCCTGGGGGAGCAAGAGGCTTTCTGGACTTCATTTTGCTTCCCCTCCTGACCTCACGTGGGTTTTCAAAAACATGACCTCAAGCAGAAGTTACATGCATGGGGATCTTTGGGCGAAGAACGGATTGGGATGGTTAGAAGCAATTCATTTGTGGAGGGAAGATGCAAGTTCTTCCAACTGTCTGATGGTTTCAGGTGAAGAAGAATGTCTTCATGTCTGTGCCTAATCTCTGCCTTTTTATTCCCTTGCCCTTTGGAGATGGGTCTTGGCTGGTTGCTATTGTGTTGAATTTCTTAATCTCCTCCATGCTAACATGAGGATTTCATGGCATTGCAGAACTTCAGTAGCATGGTGTGTTGAGGCTGTCTCTGACCAGCAGGAAGAGATTTTATTGGATACATTGTTAGATTTGGAATAAAAAATGACAGCCCAACATACATCTGGTGCCAGAACAAGAGGAGACCCTGATGTTATCAAGGCAGGAAACCTTGGGCCATCTTGGGAAATGACACTGTCAAAAGTCCTAAGTGAGGAGATGCTTAGTACAGAAATGCACCGCCAACACTTCAGGAACTTCTCCTACCAAGAGGCCGAGGATCCTCGACAGGTTTGCTTTCAACTCCACCGCCTTTGTTGTGAATGGCTTAAGTCAGAACAACACACAAAGGCTAAGATCCTGGACCAGGTGATCCTGGAGCAGTTCCTGACCATCCTTCCAAGGGAGGTGTCACGCTGGTTGGATGAATGTGGAGTAGAAACCAGTTTCCAGGCAGTGGCCCTGGCAGAAGGTCTCCTTTCAAATCAGAGTCAGATAGGAGACCAAAAGGAAGAAGATCAAGAGGTGAGAGCAATTCATGCCAAGGGCATTCCTCGGTCCCTACTGTTCTTTTGCTTGTCAGGTTTATGTTTGCTGTGTTGGAAATGGCTCTGCCCATAATCATGGTCCTTTAAAGCAAGATATATGGTCCACGTGCATCCTGTTTTGAAACTGAACACCGTCCATGACTAGTATGAGACCCTCTTCTTCTTAAAACAAGGTGGGTCCTCCCTGTATTCCTAGTTTTCTAAGGAAACAGCAGGTACTTCTACCACTAGTACAGTACCCAGACTAGCACTCTTGTAGGTAGAGGGGCAGGGAGAAATTATTTTTTGGTGTGTTTAACGGGATAACTGTCCAGCCCCCAAAGTTGTCCATGGCTACTCAAAAGGGTCCATAAGATGAGGAAAGAAATCCTACAAATGTTACTGATGCTTTTCATGGATGATGACTCATTTCTGCCTTTTCTACCTTCTCATTCTATATCATGGATCCTCAGATGAGAAATCTCAACGGAGAGGCTCAGTCTGATTTCCCCGTGGCAGACAAACCTTGGTTCAACACCAAACAGAGTCCCCAGCGACAGGAGATCGACCGGGGCAATAAGGAAGGTGCCGCCTTACTAGGTAAGGAGTAATGCAACAAGAGGGTTTGTGTTTTTCTATATATGAAACGAAAGGAAGATCTGTGTGTGTGTGTCTCCCCCCACGCACATACACAAACCAGACACAGAGTATGGGGACACTATTCTTTACTTCTTTCTATACTTCAAACCTGTGTTTTGATGTTAAGTGTTCCATTAGCAATATGTTCCTCCATTTCTATCCATGAGGCCAAATGCAAAGAGATTTATTTTCACCCATCTGAAACTGAAAATCTTTAAAAAGTACAATTCTGGATTTAATACTTAATACATGCTTGAATAAATATACAGTAATACCTCGGATAACGATTGCCTCGGATAATGTTAAAATTGGATAACGTCGGGGAATTTGAGGTAAACATTTGCATCGCACAATGTTAAGATAATGTTGTCTGATGTAGTTGTTTGCCTCAAATTCCCCAACGTTGATCTCTGCCCCAAAGCCCGCAAGGCTAGAGACCAGCTCTGTAGGCTTTGGGGCAGAGATCTACCTAGGCTTAGACCCCTGGTTTGGTTGGCAAACACGCCTATTCCCCCCACCCCCAGCGAAACTGAAGCTATGGGCTCTCTGCTTTGGGGTGGGCTGACTGGGGGTGGAAGGCACCTCCAGCCACCCCAACCCCAAAGTAGGCAACCTGGGTGGACTACCTGGTTTACGATCGGGTTGGCTGGAGGTGCCTGACACCCCCAGCCAGCCCGATCATAAAGGAGGCAGCAAAATACATCGCAGAACGTTAAAAACCGGATAACGTTATGACTTGTGGAATCAAGTACTAGTGTATGTTTACTTGCACATGTACAGTAGTATCTTGAGGTATGAATGTCTTGAGTAAAAAAAACCCTCACAATATGAAAGGAAATCCATTGAAAATAACATCAGGACTCATTTTTTCCACCACATGTACTGTTTGTATGTGTGTGTGTTTTGGCATGGTGGGTGCAATTATGCCAATTTTTACTCCTCTGGCAGCCTCTGCCATGTCCCACAGAGGCAGGTGGGTATGGGGAGCATTTCCTCTCCACTTCTAGAAGTTTTCGTTGCATTTTTGGTGCGTTTCGGCAGCTAAAACGTAGTTTCGGCACTTCCGGGTTGTGGGGGAATCTTACAGCCGATTTTTGGAATGGCTCGAGCACATTACCAGGGCTGGCTATTAGAGGCTACTGTTGGAAGTGCTGAAAATGCATTAATCTCTTCTGGAGGTCAGAAAAAGAGTGGGGAAATGTCTTTTAACTGTTGAAATCTCTTTATAAAGTAGCAAAAAGGTGGCAAAAATTAAAAAGTGCACTTTATAAAGAGTTTGGAACAGAAAAAATACTTTAAAAAACTTTTTCCTGACCTCTGGAACAGATTATTTGGTTGTCAATGAATTCCTATGGGAGATACAAAATTTTCATGATATGAAAAATGCTGAGGAATGAATTAATTTTGTATCTTGAAATGCTACTATATTTGGTAAATATATGTTTACCTGAATTTTTTCGAATAGTAGCCGTGTTAGTCTGTGGTTCAGGCATATCAGAAAACAAAATTTATTTATTTTAATTTTATTTATTTATTTAAATAGCCCACTATAGGCCACTATATAGAGTACAAGACACACAGTGTATTTTAAGGGGAGGGGAGGGGGTCTTATATGCCAGCAAATATGGTATACAGTATATGTAGTTCAGGGTAGTTTGTTTTAATTTGAATGTTTTCAGACACAAAAAACTGAAAATGAGAAATGGGACCAACAGATTGTGAGGCAACCTGTATTGTTAATTGTTGGAAACGTTTATTTACTTCAAAAAACATCTTTTTCATTCATTGTGTGAATGAAAAATGGTAATGTACCTCATGGGATTTAATCCACACACACTTTCCTAAAGGGACACACATTTCATTTTAGGAACCAGGAACTATTCTTGGGACGTGAATCCTCTTGTGTTCAAGGATTTAGTTTTTAGCTGGCCTTTTTAGGATTATGATCGTAATCTGGGACCAACTCATGCATCTAACATTTCTTCAACTTGGTCTCTCTCGTAGGAGCCAAAAGGATCCCTTCCAATGTTCCTTGTTTTGGAGAAGAACCAGATCAGGTATGGGCTAAATGGTTAAAAGACACCTTGTGGACTTTAATCCCTTATTACACAACCACTTTAGTATAAATGAGGCAGCCATTCTGTGGTAAAGGTAAAGGTCACCCTTGCTCGAAAGCCAGTCGTATCCCATTCTAGGGTTCAGTGCTCATCTCTGTAGCCCAATAGCCAGCACTGTCTGCATTTGCAGATGTTTCCATGGACATGTGGCAGGCATGACTAGACACTGGAGTGTTCAGAACACTGTTAGGTTTTACTTCCGCTTCTGAGGGCGGCAAGGGCTGGATAATTTAGCATCAGGGGCCTGATCTGACCCATTTAGCATCAGGGGCCTGTAGTTTGGGGAGCCCTGCTGTATCAAGATGTCCGGCCAGACAAAGTAGATTGTGCAAGTATTATTATTAGTAGTAGTAGTAGTAGTAGTAGTTGTCGTCGTTGTAGTAGACTTCTATGTCACCCTACTCGGTAAAAACCAACTCAGGGCGGCTCACAGAATCCATCAATATCAAAGTTACAATACAGGAAAAATACAGTGGCATACAATATAACAAAACAATAAATACAGTAGTTACAATATAATAGATCAATACACATAATAGATCAATACACAATATACACAATAAATCAAAATACAGTACCTCATAACTATCGATACACAACATAACTATCTGGTGGACTTTGGACGAAAGTCTGGTAAAAGCGGCGGCACAGGTTTTATCAGCCTGCCGCCTCCTGTAGCTGAAGTTTGTTCCTCCTCCCGGTCAGAGGATATTGGTCTTATCCTTCTCCGGGCCGCCCGAGCAGCCGCAGCTGAGCTGGATCCTCATCCCTCCAGCAATGACAGGGCCAGAGGGTGAGCGGGCAAAAACAGAGTCCTGGCTGTAGCTGCCTGGCCCCGCAGCTGTTGCTCCCTGAAGGCCGGCCGAGGGAGAGTCTGGTGAGGGGGCGAGTTCTTCTTATTGCCGCCGGAGCCCCGCAGTCCGAGGTGATTAGTATCCTTGAGTAAACCTATCTCCCGATAAAATGTCTAAAGGGCATTCGTGAATGGTAAAGTCTGCAGTATAAGATCCAGCTATTTCTTGTTAACTGTTCTTTAGGATTTTGAAGGTTATCTTTGAGAGAGCTATGAAAACTCCCTGTTCTCATTTTCATTTAGGGTCAAGGGGTCATTTCTACTTTGGGACACTATGAAGGCAGTTGTAAGGAGAATAAAAGAATCAAAAGGGTCAAAATGGAGGAATATGTAAAGAGACAGCCTGAAGTTACAAGAAAAGTGTAAATCAAGAATGGAAGAAGGGATAACAACTGAAGAAAGAGCTATAAAAAGATCAATGAGTGGGAAAACATCTGGAATGGATGGACTGGGTGTGGGTTTGGAAAAAAAATCCAATAATTTAATAATTTCCAAGTTAAAAAAATTATATAATTATATCTTACACGGGGGAGTTGTATGTCCTCCTTGGTCTCAGTCTCTAATTGTGCTGATCCCTAAGCCTGAAAAGGATAAAACATAGATAGAAATATTTAAAAATGATAAAGGATAATGACTTTAGAATTTTTTTGGGATGCTTTAATTTATAGCAAGGGTTCTCAACCTACAGCCCACGGACTCCCCTGCCCTGGCTGGTTGTTGAGCACCACCTTCTGTCACGTTGTCAAAATATTCCTGCACTGGCCACACAGAAAGGAACCATAAAACTAAAATAAGATTTAAAGGCTTTAATGCCCCTCTTAAAAGAATCTGGAAAATAAAAAGGCCATTGCCTGTACCCTAAAAGAGAGTTACTTAAGTTCCAGTGTCTCATGAAGGAAAGTAAAAATATGTAGTGTCTCCTGATTGCTTTAATACATTTTTAGATGGGATGGCATAATTACTTCCTTCATGCATGCATCCGATCCACTTTCTTTATAAAAGCTTGTCTTTTTCTCCTAACTTATGTCTTCCGGTCAGTCTCTTTTGTATTTATCATTCTTCCCAGCAGATGAATGGAGGGAGAAAAATATATTTCCAAAATGTGGAAATACTTTTATGGGAAAATTTGAGCTTTTCAGACAAACAGAAGAAAAAAGCTGCATTCAAGAGAAACTCATACAAAGGAAAGCATACAAATGCCAGGAGTGTGGTAAATGCTTTTGTCAAACTCCACATCTATTGAATAATAAAAGAGTCCACAAGGGAGAGAAAGCATACACATGCCAGGAGTGTGGGAAATGTTTTACCTGGAATTCAAGCCTTGTGACTCATAAGAAAATCCACACAGGAGAGAAACCATACAACTGTCAAGAACGTGGGATATGTTTTTGTCAAAGTTCACAGCTTTTCAGTCATAAGAGAGTCCACACAGGAGATAAACCATACAAATGCCAGGAGTGTGGTAAATGTTTTACCTGGAATTCATGGCTTATGTGCCATAAGACTATCCACACAGGAGAGAAATTGTACAAGTGTTAGGAGTGTGGAAAGTGTTTTACCCAAAGATCAGGGCTTCTGCGGCATAAGAGAATCCACACAGGAGAGAAACCATACAAATGCCAGGAGTGTGGTAAATGTTTTACCTGGAATTCATGGCTTGTGCGCCATAAGACTATCCACATAGGAGAGAAATTGTACAAGTGCCAGGAGTATGGAAAGTGTTTTACCCAAAGGTCAGGGCTTCTGCGGCATAAGAGAATCCACACAGGAGAGAAACCATACAAATGCCAGGAGTGTGGGAAATATTTTGCCCACAGTTCAGGGCTTATGCGTCATAAGACTATCCACACAGGAGAGAAATTGTACAAATGCCAGGAGCGTGGAAAGTGTTTTGCCCAAAGATCAATACTTCTGCAGCATAAGAGAGTCCACACAGGAGAGAAACCATACAAACACCAGGATTGTGGGAAATGTTTTACCCAGAGTTCAGGACTTGTGAGTCATAAGAGAATCCATGCAGGAGAGAAACCTTACAAATGCCAGAAGTGTGGAGAATCTTTCGCCCTCAATTCTCTCCTTGTTAAGCATAATAGAATCCACACAGGAGAGAAACCATACAAATGCCAGGAGTGTGGGAAATGTTCTGCCCAAAGTTCATGGCTTGTGAAGCATAAGAGAATCCACACAGGAGTGAAACCATGTAAATGCCAAGAATGTGGGAAATGTTTTATCCACAGTTCATGGCTTGTGTCTCATAAGACTATCCACACAGGAGGAAAACCTTACAAATGCCAGTCATGCGAAAAATGTTTTACCCAAAGATCAGGACTTCTGCAGCATAAGAGAGTCCACACAGGAGAGAAACCATACAAATTTCAAGATTGTGGGAAATGTTTTACCTACAGTTCACAGCTTGTGTGTCATAACACTATCCACATAGGAGAGAAACCTTAGAAAGACCAGGAGTCTGGGGAATCTTTTGCCCTCAGTTCTCTCCTTGTTAAGCATAACAGAGTCCACACAGGAGAGAAACCATATAAATGGTAAGAGGGTGGGAAATGTTTTGCCCATAGTTCTCTGCTTGTGCGTCATAAGACTATTCACGCAGGAGAGAAACCTTACAATTACAGTAATACCTCGGATAACTTTTGCATCAGATAACGCTAAAATCGCATAACGTTAAGTAATCTGGAGGGGGAGAATTGCATCGAATAACGTTAAGATCCTATGGGATGCATCGGATAACAACCGCTAAAGCCTGTGCTGTTACAATGTATCTCTATGAAGCTTTAACGTTATCCGATACATCCCATAGGATTTTAACATGCATCGGATAACACTAAAAATCGGATAACACCAAGACTTGTGGAACCAAGTTTTAGCGTTATCTGAGGTTTTACTGTACCAGGAGTATGGGAAATGCTTTTCTCAGAATTCAAACCTTGTGTCCCACCAGAAAATCCACACCGGAAAGATACCCTTGGAGTCCCAGTAAAATTAAAATGTGTGGTTTTTGTATCATTCATTGTGAGCCTGATATGTATATATATGATGAATAAAAAATGACAGGAAAGAAGTGATTAATTTGAAATATGGTCCTGGACAATGCCTTTGTGATTGGAAATGGAGAAGGTGGCTTTTGTGGAGCACATTTTCACTGTTGGTTGACAATCTTGTTTTAACTCAGGTTATCAGTATTCTTCACTGCACTTTTTATATAGAGACATATCATGTCATCCCTTAGATCAGTGGTGCCCAAACTATGGCCCTGGGGCCAGGTGCGGCCCCTGGCGCCAATTCATCCAGCCCGCGAAGCCCTCGTCGCTCCTGGAAGCGGAAGTAAAACGTGCCTGTACAGGAGCAACGAGGGCTTTGTGGGCCGGATGAATTGGCACTGGGGGCTGCACCAGGCCCCCGGGCCTTAGTTTGGGCACCACTGGTTTACATGGATCTTTGGGGCTCCATGCCAGGGTTGTATATTTTTGTGACACTGCAAAGCCATTCATCAAAGAAGCCATGATCTCTACGCTGCAATCTTTGAACACAGATGGGGCGTGTGATCTGACTGTGATTTGGTGAGTTTCTTGTCTTCTTTCACATAGGCAATGGTCATCCTAGCTAAACATACAAAACCTTAGAATCCTTCCATCATTAGATTCAGAGATTATAATAAAATTAATAGTTCATGACCTAACCAACCAAGGGCTTAAGAACTATTGAGGTACCATCTAAATATATAGGTACTGTAGTTCCTAATAAAGTAGGTTTTTTGTTGAGTTGGGATGTTCAAGAGTCCAATAAATCCAAAATTTCCAAATATCTAGGAAGCCCTTTAGGTATTGCACGAAGGATTTGATCACTATGGCTACACACGTGTTGCTGTTAATTATTAAGTGTTTGTCACTTTTATCAAGTCTGTTGAAAAACTCCAACCTCTTTCTTCCATGGTAAAAGGGAGGGAGAAAAATGAGTACAGTGCTGTACAGAGAAAAATTGAATCTAGGTCTAGGAAATGGCGAAGAAGATAGACAAGGGAGGCGGCCAGCTAAGTCTGGGGGAAAATGAAAAGAAAACGAGAGGAAGTTGAAGGGCGATTTAGGGGGAAAGGAGACTCTGGGGACGCCCTTCTCTTGAACCCGGGAGGGAGCCATAGATCCCGGTGCCCGAGAAGCCAAAATTAAAAAGCGTGTTTCTCTGGCTCTGGTTGTACAGAATTGTAGTCCACCTGGCAACTAAGAGTTAAATGCACTGTGTTAGGTGGATTCCTACAAGGGAAGGGACGCTGCAGAGCAGGAAACATGTCCACCCCATTGGAGGTGTTCGACACTCAAATAATTCCCTTCATTTTCTTCCTCCGGAGGGGAAGTGAGCCTTGGGCTGCTCCAGAAAGGTTCCTGGGCAGTTTTTTCTTTTTCCGGGGTCGGGGGAGGTGCCTCTGGTCCCTGTTTGCGTCCGGGAGGAAAGAAGGGGCCGTCCCGGCAAGGTTACCTAAGACAGGGTGGGATGATGGGTGAGAGATAATTGGAGGTGGGGAAGGATACGTGGGGCGGGAGAGGGAAGATAATAAGTCCACCCCCCCTCCCTGTGAAGGGGCGCCCCAAATCTTGGGCAGGGGAGGGAGATGGAAAGGGAAACCCTAGACTGGGAGACTGAAGGATCAAACCTCCTACACGCGTTCTGCATACGAAGAAGTTCCGCATGCGTATTTGCAACGTAGGATCGGACTGGGCTCTTTCGTGACTCTGTTGGAGGGCAGCGGGTGCACTTTGGGACCTTAAGGGGAGGGAGACACATACAGCTCTGTAACCCTAAAGCGGGGGGAAGGCAAAGGTCCTTAAGAGGTTTGCGCTAGACCACTTTTGTTGCTGTTCAGTTGCACAGTCGATTCCGACCCTTGGCGACCCTATGGACCACTGTCCGCCAGGCACTTCTGTCCTCCACCATCCTTCTAATATGCATCCCATTGTGTCTACAATACCATCTAGCCATCTCATTTTGGGCCGCCCCCTTCTTCTTTTGCCCTCCACCCTTCCCAGCATCAAGGCTTTCTCAAGCGAATCCTCTCTTCTCTTTGGATGTCCAAAGTATTTTAGCTTCATCTTTACTATTTGACCTTCTAGGGAGCAGTCAGGGTTGATTTCTTCTAAGATTGACCTATTTGTTCTCCTCGCTGCCCAGGGGACTCTCAAAACTCTCCTCCAGCACCACATCTCAAAGGCATCTATTCTTCTGCGCTCAGCTTTCCTAATGGTCCAGCTCTCACAACCATACATTACCTTCAGGAATACCATTGCTTTGACTATGCGAATTTTTGTTTGCAAGGTGATTCTCTACTTTTCACTATGTTCCCCAGGTTTCTCATTGTTTACCTCCCAAGAATCAGTTGCCTTTTTATTTCATGGCTGCAATCACCTTCTGCAGTGCTCTTGGATCCTAAGAAAGTAAAATCTGTCACTGCTTCTACTTCTTCCCCATCTATTTTCCAGAGACTGATAGAGCCTATTGCCATTATCTTGGTTTTCTTGATATTGAGTCTCAAGCCAGCTTTTGCACTCTCTTCTTTCAACCCAAGCAGCAGCTTCTTTAGGTGTTCCTCACTTTCTGCCATTAGGGTGGTATCATCTGCATATCTCAAATTGTTGATGTTTCTCCCAGCAATTTTGATCCCAAATTGTGATTCCTCTATCCCTGCATTGCACATTATGTGCTCTGTGAATAAGTTAAATAAGCAGGGTGACAAAATGCAGCCTTGTCTTACTCCTTTTCCTATTCCAGACCACTCTGTCCTTCCGTATTCTGTCCTAACTGTTGCTTCTTGATTCATGTACAGATTTCTCATAAGGTATATAAGGTGCTCTGGTATTCCCATCTCTTTAATTACTTGCCACATTATGTTGTGGTAATCTGGTTTCGATGTTGGCCATCTGGTGATGTCCATGTGTAAAGTCTCCTCTTTTGTTGCTGGAAGCGAGTGTTTGCTATGACCAGTGTTATCTTGGCAGAACTCTTATCAGTCTTTGGCCTGTATCATTCTGTGTTCCAAGACCAAACTTGCCTGTTATTCCATTTACTTTTTGATTGCCTACTTTGGCATTCCAATCTGCTATGATAATGTGTACATCATTTCTTGGTGTCTGTTCTATGAGATGTTCCAGGTCCTCATAGAACTGGTCAGCTGTGGTTTCATCTGCACTAGTGGTTGGTGCGTATATTTGGAGTACAATGATATTGAATGGTTTGGCTTGTATTCTGACTGACATCATTCTATCATTTTTGAGATTATATCCCATTACTGCTTTTCTCACCCTTTTATTGACAATTATGGCTATTCCATTTTTTCTGAGGTTTTCTCGTCCACAGTAGTAGATATGATGGTTTCCAGAGCTGAATTCGCCCATCCCTGTCCATTTTAACTCGCTGATTCCCAAGATGTCAATGCTTATTCTTTCCATTTCCTTTTTTACCACTTCCAGTTTTCCTTGATTCATAGATCTTACATTCCATGTCGCTATACAGTATTATTCCTTACAACACTGTATTTCTCCTCCTCTTTTCATGTTCCTCCCTTTCTTCTGATTCTAGACCATTACGTGTATAAATAATGTTCTTTGCGTGACCAGGGGAAAAAGGTTCCTGTACCTTGTTGTCTAGAGCAGGGGTCAGCAAACTTGGCTCTGCAGATGTTCTTGGCCGTCAATTCCCAGAAGCCTTGATCAGCAGGTGTGCTGACTTGGGCTTCTGGGAATTTGAAGTCCAAGAACACCTGTAGAGTCAATTTTTAGGACCCCTGCACTAGACAACACAAGCTTTGCTGTCAGTAGCTAAAGGCAGAGCAACCACACAAAGGCTTTCAAATCCTGAAGAAATAAAAAAAATGTTTTACTGGTTGTCCCCTTTTTTCACCGGGGGGGGGGGGGGATAGGAGGCTGATGAGCCATGTCTCCAAAGTCCCAGTCTCATCTACCAAGGTCTCTCACTCTGTTTTTTTCTGTCTTCTTGTGGCATGTCATGGATCCTCAGATGAGAAATCTCTATGCAGAAGCCAAGTCTGAGTTCCATGGAATCAAGGAATCTAAGCGTGACAACAAAGAAAACTTTCCAGTGACAAAAGAGCAATCAGGACAATATGGGAGGTGCCACTGTGATAGGTAAATATTGAAGCTAGAAATATGTTTTCTCTGTGTTCTGTACATGGATAGGAAGGGTCTGTGTATATTTTTCCTTGACTCTTTTGGGCTGGAGGCACAGGAACTCTATTCTTATTGTACTTCAAGCCTGGGTTTTTATTTGTAGTTTCCCATTTTTTACATGGCAATCAGTTCCTTTTTTGTCCAGAAGGCCAAATATGAAGTAATACATGTTGATCCCCCTGATACAGAAAGCCTCTACAGTAGGGGTTCCCAACTGACCCACAACACCATTTCATGTAGCCTGCCACCACCCTCCCCACACTCAGAAATGGAAGTGGGCATGTTTACATCAGCCATAAATGTGCCCGTGAATGCATAAACACAGTTATGTGAGCCATAAATGTGCCTGTGGCTGTTGTGAATGTGGAAGTGAGCTCATTTACATCTGTCGTAACTGTTTACACACACGTGCAGGCGCATTTACGTCTGACATAAACATCTCTGTTTCTACTTCCAGGTGTGTGGTCTGGCCCACTCAGCTGTCCAGGGGGCGTGGTCAGTCCTACACATAAAAAAGTTGGGAATCCCTGCTCTATAGTACAGTGAGGAACCCCGTATAACAAATGCTTTGCATAACAAATTTATACAACAAAGTATGTGTGTTCCGCGATACCCCGCATAACAATTTTTTTTATTATACGGGGTTTTCGTTAAGCGAGGTATACATTGCTTAACGAAAACCCATATAATGAACTTTTTTTGTTATGCAGGGTATTGCCCATTTGCTTCACATAATGAAAAAACCGCATAACGAAGAGCTCTGTGGAATGGAGTTTTTTTTGTTACGTTAAGCAATGTATACGTGGGGTTCTACTGTACAAGGTTTTGATGCACATCTGTGTTTAATTTTGCATACTGCACTTATTAGTACATGTTTGTGTACCTGTTATATTCATATCCCACCTTTCTTTTAATATGCTGACATGTGTCTTCCCAATCACTTTATCCTCACTTCATCTGTCCTGGGAGGTAGATCAGGCTTCTTCTTCTTTCATATCCCAATCAAACTCTGGACTGCCAAAATAAAGCCACCTTCTTGGCTTTGTCATTGGCCAAACTTAAGTCCTCACTGGTGCATGTTTCTGGCAGTAATTGGCAAACCAGTGAATGAGCTGGATTCTGTATCTCCCCACATTCACACTGTGTTTTTGTCTGGCAGCAGCCTCCTCTTGAACAAGTTGGCCTTACATTTAGGGACTCCAACCCTCAGCTTATTCAGGACCCTCAAAGTAACATAAGGGAGATTGAGAACTTCAGCTATATCCACCTTTAATGATATTTCTTGCCCAGAAAGCAACTCCCTCCATTTTCTAATTCGGTTTTGCTATTGTGTACCCTCAAGAATGTTTTTTCTTGTCATAAAGTTCTTCCTGGATCTGAGCCAGTGGACTTGAGGCTCATATCTGTTCAGAGGATGTTGAGGGCCATTCTCTTGCTTAGTTCTCTCGACGTCCACTGCTGCTTCTCTCCTGATCTTAGGTGGAGCGATACCGGTTGACAGAAAGTGAATTGTTCAACGTCACCCAGTTGGTTTCATGGATTAGCAGGGACCAGAATGGGATTATCCCAATCCCTGCTGCACCCCCTACCCCAGTGATGCCAAAACATTTTGGCATTGTACCCTCCCTTTCATTCTTTAGAAATTCTTATGCTTCCCCAGGTCTCCTTTACTGACATTCAGCAGATTTTAAGCAGGAACGAAGTTAAGTTTATAATTTAAAACTTCACCCAGCATTCCATTCAATTGTAGAATGTGGAGCCAAAAAAATTAGTGAACATTTACTTTATTTGTTTGTATTTCCCCCAAAAAAGAAAAAAAGAAGAATTATTTTAACAATTTCAAATTTTAAAAAAATCAAATTTACAGGAAAATTTGTGGAACTGCTTCCTGCCAACTTAGCAGTTCAAAATAAATTACAAGTACAATAGATAAGCAGCTGCCAGTTAGGCAGGAGCAGTAACAGCATTCCATGCACTTTGGTTTAGTCATGCCTGCCACATGACTACAGAAACGTTTGCAAACACAGACAATGCTGGCTCTATGGTTGTAAAGGGAGATGAGCAATATTCAGGCGTGACTTGTTTTTGAGCAAGGAAGACCTTTACCTTTATTATTGTTAACTATTGGAGATTTTTTTTACTTTTAAAATACTGTACTTTTTTTCTTCATGAAAGAAATCTCAGCCTTGTAACACTCTTGGAATTTCATTCACATTTTCCTGAAGAAGTGCACTTTATTATAGAAATCAACTGCCTCTGAATCCTCTTGTACACAAGGGTTTAGTTTGTGGCGACCATTTCCTGGATTACAATATTAATCTGAGACAAGATCATGTGACTGGATTCCTACCTCCTTGGTCTCCTGCAGGGGCTGAAAAGATGCCAGCAACAGATATTCCCTCCTATCTTCCTTGCGATGGAGCAGAACCATATCAGGTATGGGTAAGTTGTTGAAAAGACACCATGTGTATTTGAGTCCCTTTGTATTCCTCCCCTATAGACCTAAAGGAAGATAATAGTTCCATTTTAATAAAACAAATTTCCAAACTTTTAATGCTTATATAGCAAGTTAGTATACCATGGTCCTTTGAATAAGGGGAATAGCAATATCTATTATATTTTGATCTTGCAGATAGGGATAGATATTTTTTATTTTTTATTGTTAGTCTGGCCAAGTTATCCTGCTATAGTAATAGAGTAGATCCTACTACCAGTGACTCAACACCAAGTGTCAGGCAGAGGTTAACTAACCTGACAACCCTGAGGACTAAAGGCCTTGAGTGCTGTAGTCTGCAGGACAGGGTGATGGTCCCCAAGAGAATTAAATCCCGCTTGAATCCATCTTGATGGAGGGCATCAGCTTCATCAGTACTGGCCTAAGGCTGATGTGGATTTTGTGTACCAAATGGACTCAGAACCAGAAAGTGACTTGTGGAACTGGGTCAGTGGTACTGGTGTCACACTGCGATGCCGAAGGCAGATGAAAGGCCACTGCATTATATTCTCAGGACAGTCTTCATAGTACGGGTGCACAGAAAGAGCGTCCTTGAAAAATGTGGTAGGTTTGAACCACAATCAAGCGTACCCTGGTAACATTAACCTTGTGCTGCTGGCTAATCTTTCTCTGACTAGGTCAGGCCAAAGGAACTGCAGAATTGGACTCACCAAAAGGTGCCTTCATTTTGGCAGTTTCACATCTGGCCTAGTCACGGAAGAAAAAAAGAAGAAATTGTTGAAGAATAGTCCTCAATATGTAAGCTGTTCAAAGTTTATAAAATGAACACAGGGACAACATTAATTATTTTCAGTCCCAAATCCCTTGTTCAAAATAGATCTGTCTGCATGTGTTTTCTTCTGAGAGTGCTAAGAGTGTAAAAGGAGTTTTCCTGGATCAAACCAAAGGCCGACCTAGTCTAGCATCCTGTTACTTTCAGAGACTCCCTAGATCCATGATGGCGAACCTTGGCACTCCAGATGTTCTTGGACTTCAGTTCCCAGAAGCCCAAGCACTCTGTGAAACCACACGAATGGGTTTGCTGTGATTCATCTGGCCTGCGCTGCCCTTTTAGCTCCTGGAAGCAGAAGTAAAATGCACCTGTACATTTTATTTCCGCTTCCGGGAGTGAGAAGGGCAGCATGGGCTGGATGAGTCACATAAACTCAGGGTGGTTGGGCTTCTGGGAATTGAAGTCCAAGAACATCTGGAGTGCCAAGGTTCGCCATCATGGCCCTAGATGCCTTCAAGGCTGGCCACATTTTCCCTTCCCCATGTTGTGCCCTCAGCAATTGGGTATTCGGAGGCCTCTCTTTCTCGAGGGAGCAAAAGGGCCCAGGTGACTAGTAGCCCTTTGTGAACTTATCCTCCAATAGGAAGGGTGCGAAGTCCATTCCTGGATGTTAAAATGTACAGTATAAGATCCAGCTGCTTCTCTTTAAGTGTTGTTTAGGATTTTGGAGGCTATCGTTCAAAAACTTATGGGTAGTCACTGATTTCTCTTTCATTTAGGCACCAGTGGACTTTGAGGAGGTGGCCGTGTTCTTCACACAGGAGGAGTGGGCACTGCTGGATCCTGACCAGAGGGCCCTGCACAAGGAAGTCACGGAGGAGAACTGGCAACTAGTTTCCTCTCTCGGTAAGGACCCCTTGTTTCCCAACTGATGATAATCTCTGTTATTGCAAAAATGACAGGCAGCAATAACAACAAAATAATGCTTCCCTGTTTGAGTGGTGTCCCAATTGTGGGATGATAAATTCGGGACTATGAACCTGTAGATTTCGTTACTAGTGATTAGACATACTGGATCAGATGGAAAATGTAATTGCCTAGGTCCTTGATAGATCCTGGCAGGTTTTGGATATGCTGTACTACAAAATTCATTCATTCATTCCATTTATATCCCGGTCATCAGGGCTATTCTCCCACTCTGGATGGCAAACAACAGATTAAGAGATTTTTAGAAATAAAGGTAAAAAATATTGCGCTTGCTCAAAAGCCAGTCATATCCAACTATAGGGTTTGGTGCTCATCTGTTTACAGCCCAAGAGCCAGTGTTGTCTGGAACTACAGACATTTCCATGGTCATGTGTAAGGCCAAAGGTTATGGAACCCTGTTACCTTCCCACCGAAGTAGTACCTATTTATCGACTTGCAAAAAGCATAATATATTCCACAGGATTGCTCTTTAAGCGAAACACCATTGTAAATGACCAATTGTGACTTGGGGGGGGGGGTTTGCGAACCCCAATTTATTTGTTTAAGTGAGTTTTTGGTTGGTTTTATTTGTTAAGTGAAGCGAACATTCAGAGAAAATTCTGCTCTTTAAGTGAGTTACTCTTTAAGCAAGGTGCTCTTTATGTGAGGTTTGACTGTATAATAAAATGTTCTTTACTTATAGTTGCTTTGCTTTAGGTAGATTAGCGAAGAGTTGCTTTGGTTAATAAAGAGTTCTTTACAATGCGTTTTCATTTAAACCAGGGATTCTCAACCTTTTCTAGCCATGGGCCAGACCACACCTTCTCAGAGAGCTGATTGGGCTGGACTTGTGGTTCCCCCGCCATAAATGCATCTGTGGCTGTCATTAGCACGTTTACAACAGCCATGGTTGCATTTACGGCACGTTTCTGGCTGTTGTCGCTGCTTCTGGTGGGAGCAAGGGAAGTGCGTTTTCAGCTGTTTTCACTGCTTCCGGCAGGAGTGAGAGTGGCAGGCCACATGAAATGGTGCTGTGGGCTGCACCCCTGATTTAAACAAACATACTTTGCTTGCAAGGCAAAATTGGAGAGCGAGAATGGGGAGAGAGAGAACAGAATAATAATAACTGGAGCACACTTGAAGAAGAAAAAACACATGACTGACTAAAACCCAAACAGCAAGCAGCCTAATGCAAGTTAAGTGATCTTAGAGGTGGGAAACTAGAGAGACTCTTCTGGTTCGCTGGTTGCATACATAATTTACATTACAGTCCATTGCATGGTGGGGCTGCTTTAATATACGCAACACATTAAAGTGGGGAAATGAGAGGAAATGAACAAACTCTTGATTCCTTTCATGTGAACCTTCATGCATCAAATTGACTTCTTTAGAAATCTAGTATTTTCCCTATGACTCAGGTCTTCCATCTTTTTATTATTATTATTTATTTATCCTTCTTCCCAGCAGATGAATGGAGAGAGAAAAATATGTTTCCAAAATGTGAAAAGAGTTTTACTGACAAGTTTGAGCTTGGCAGAGAAACAGAAGAAGAAAGTTGTACCCAAGAGGAACCCTACACAAGCATCATGTGTGAAGAAAATTTTGCCACGACATTACTACTGATGTTTCACAAAACGATAAATGCTGGAAAGATGCTTTTTCCATGTGAAGTATCTCAAACACATTTAAGTGACACTTTACAGTTTGTGGCCAATCAGATAGTCCCCACACAAAGGAAAGCATACAAATGTGAGGAGTGTGGGAAATGTTTTTGTCAAAGTTCACAGCTTTTGAATCATAAGAGAGTTCACACAGGAGAGAAACCTTTCAAATGTCAGGAATGTGGGAAGTGTTTTACTCAAAGATCAGGACTTGTGCAGCATAAGAGACTCCACACAGGAGAGAAACCTTACAAATGCCAGGATTGTGGGAAGTGTTTTACCCAGAGTTCAGAACTTGTGAGTCATAAGAGACTCCATACAGGAGAGAAACCATACAAATGCCAGGAATGTGGGAAATATTTTGCTTACAGTACAGGGCTTCTGCGGCATAAAAGTGTCCATACGGGAGAGAAACCATACAAATGCCAGGAGTGTGGGAAATGTTTTGCCCACACTTCATGGCTTGTGAGTCATAAGCGAGTCCACACAGGAGAGAAACCATACAAATGTCTGGAATGTGGGAAATGTTTTGCTCAGAAGTCACACCTTGTGAAGCATAATAGTGTCCACACAGGAGAGAAACCATACAAATGTCTAGAGTGTGGGAAGTGTTTTCCTCACCAATCAGAGATTGAGAAGCATAAGAGAGTCCACACAGGAGAGAAACCATACAAATGTCAAGATTGTGGAAAGTGTTTCTGTCAAAGTTCACACCTTGTCACACACAAAAGATTCCACACAGGAGAGAAACCTTACAAATGCCAGGAGTGTGGAAAGGGTTTCCCCAATATATCAGGCCTCATGCAGCATAAAATTGTCCACACTGGAGAAAAACCATACAAGTGCCCAGAGTGTGGAAAATGTTTTGCCTACAGATCGGGGATTGTGAGTCATAAGAGTGTCCACACTGGAGAGAAACCGTATGAATGCCCGGATTGTGGGAAATGTTTTCTTCATACTTCATTTCTTTTGAGTCATAGGAGGGTACACACTGGAGAGAAACCATACGAGTGTCAGGAGTGTGGGAAATGTTTTTCTTATAATTCAGAACTTGTGAGTCATAAGAGAGTGCATACAGGAGAGAAACCTTACAAATGCCAAGAGTGTGGAAAGAGCTTTAGCCAAAGATCAGGGATTCTGCAACATAAAAACACCCACACGGGAGAAAAACCATACAAATGCCAAGAGTGTGGAAAATGTTTTGCTCAAAAATCAGTGTTTGTGACTCATAAGAGAGTCCACACAGGAGAGAAACCATACAAATGCCAGGAATGTGGGAAATGTTTTGCTCTGAAGTCACAGCTTGTGAATCATAAGAGAGTTCACACAGGAGAGAAACCATACACATGCCAGCAGTGTGGGAAATGTTTCGCTAGACATTCAAATCTTTTGAGTCATATGAGAGTCCACACAGGAGAAAAACCTTACAAATGTCAGGAATGTGGTAAACGCTTTGCTCAAAATTCACACCTCGTGTTCCATCAGCGAATTCACAGAGGAAAGAAACCCTTTGAATCCCAGTAACGTGAAAAACATGTTGATGGTTGAGGTTTTATCCCTTACGAACCATGAGAGAGTAACCATAGGAAAGAACCCTTAAAAGTACAGGAGTGTGGAAAATATTTTGTTTTTTTTTTTTTAGATCTCATATAAGTTTGGTCAGAAAATTATGGAAAAGAGGAGAACCTGGCTTTTTTGAAATCGTGCCTTCTGTCATATTTGTCTAATGAGAAAATAAAAGGTCAATTTCCATTTTATTTTAAGTATTTTAATATTATAGTTTAATGTAATCCACTATTTGTTTCTTCAATTATTATATAATCTGAAGTCATTAAGAACTGTTTAAAGACAGGATGGACCGGCCTCTCATTTGTCACTATCTCCCCCTAGAAAGCTGATTGCTCTCTAACAATGTTGTTCCTATGGGTGATGCCAGCTATTTTAAGACTATGTTTATACCTTTGTCCTGGAAAGCCAACCATTGATCATATTCCTCCTTGGGTTTGTCCCAAGTTTTCACATTTTGGTGTTGTTAATTGCAGCTCGTTGGTGAAGTGCTGAGGTACAAATCTCTTGTTCCTTCCTCTTCAGCACTTTGTCAAGTTAGCCACAGTGAGACACGGCAACTTTATGCAAACATTGGTTGGATTGTGGCTGCAACCTAAACCAGAGACACACACACTGGGTGTTTGTGCAAACCTGTTGCTTCCCACCACTGGGAAGAACCAAGAAATCCATAGGAGTTACATTAATATCTGTACCCAGGATCCAAGCCTGAGAATGTGAGAAGAGGCATCCAAACATGTTATGGGTATTAATGGCTCCTTCTCAACCTGGGATGGGTAACAAATGGAGTACCATAAGGCTCAGTCCTGCTCCTCAATATTTTCATAAATAATTTGGGTGAAGGACTGCAGGGAATTGTTATCAAATTTACAGATGACACAAAGCTGGGTGGAATAGCTAATACTTTGGATGAGAGGAGTAGAATTCAAAAAAATATAGGCTTGAACACCGGGCTAAAACCAGCAGAATGAAATTAAACATGCATAAGTGCAAAGTTTTATACTTAGGGGGAAATCTACAAATGCACAGTTACAAGATGGGGGATACTTGTCTCAGTAATACTTTCATTGTCTGGCCAATTATTCCCCTATGGTAATAGAGTAGACCGCACAGCCAGTGACTCAGCTCTGAGTGTTGGGCGGTGGTAAATAACCTGACTCCCCAAAGGGACCAACTACTACAGGCAAGTGAGCCCCTTTGGGTGGGGTGATGGCCTCCACAATGGAGGAAATGTCACTGGAAACCATCATATTGGGCCCAACGACAAAATGAGCAGAGGAGGAACCATTTCACTATTCTGATTCTCAACGGTCATGGAGGTGGAAGAGGCCATGCCAGATGGACTGCCAGATGGATTGGCTGTGAAGGTGAACCTTAATATCCTCAAGGCTGCAGCAGTCCATTGCAGTTCCAGTGTTAAATCCTGCATATCACATTTCCTACGTCCTGCAAATGGCTCTGTGATCACAGTGTGTGGGTCATGTCATGGCAAGCTGGGATCCACCTTAAACAAATACAGTAATATCCTGGATAACGATTGCATCAGATAATGCTAGAATCGGATAACGATGCAAGTTTTTTGGAAGAAAACTTGCATCGGATGATTCTTTTAGCGTTGTCCGATGCAATGGTCTGCGGGTGTGGGGTTGTTTGGGTAGAACTATCCAATCCACCCCCCACCCGCAGCGGTCTCTGCCACTGCAGTAGGGTCGGGGAAAAGCACTCTCTCCCCCTCCCTGTAGTTTAAATACCCTCACATCTCTCTCCCCCTCCCTGTAGTTTAAATACAGGGAGGGAAAGGGGGGGGAGAGAAAGACGGAAGCAGTTCTTTTTTCCTCCCTGTATTCAAACTACAGGAAGAGAGAGGCTTGTGTTTTTTTCTTCCCCTCCCTGTATTTGAAACACAAGCCTCTCTCTCCTTGTAGTTTAAATACAGGGAGGAAAAACGCAATCGCACGATCTTGTCTTTTTTTCTCCCTGTATTTAAATTATAGGAAGAAAGAGGGTTGTGTTTTTTCTTCCCCTCCCTGTATTTAAAACACAAGCCTCTCCCTGTAGTTTAAATATAGGGAGGAAAAAAGACGCAATCGCACGATCTTGTCTTTTTTCCTCCCTGTATTTAAACTACAGGAAGAGAGAGGGTTGTGTTTTTTTCTTCCCCTCCCTGTATTTAAAACACAAGCCTCTCTTTCCCTGTAGTTTAAATATAGGGAGGAAAAAAGACGCAATCGTGCGATCTTGTCTTTTTTCCCTCCCTGTATTTAAACTACAGGAAGAGAGAGGCTTGTGTTTTAAATACAGGGAGGGGAAGAAAAAACACAACCCTCTCTCTTCTTGTAGTTTAAATTTAGCCGCTGCGGGTGGGGGGTGGCTTTAAAGGCACAGAGGTAAAGTTCTTTCCCTGCCTGCCTTTAAAGCGGTTTGTCCCTGAAGTCAGGGCTTTTTTTTTTTTTGCGTTGTTCGATGCATGCATCGGACAACGCTAAAAATCGGATAACGTCATGACTTGTGGAACCAAGTCATAACGTTATCTGGGGTATTACTGTACATGCCAATCACATTTTTCCCATTTGTCATTCTGTGAAAATGATTTCGGGGAGGATGCATACTTGGAAACAACGATGAATTCTACAAGTGAGAAGGAAGCCTAAGTCAGTACATTGGCTCTTCAGCGCTCTGGGAAATTAACTTAGGCTTCTGGGAATTGAAATCCAAGAACCAAACGTTGGGAAACACTAAACTGTTTTAACCAGGAGGAAAAGAGAGAACAACAGCCCTAAACCAAGGATATGGAACATAATATAAACAAGGGTGTCAAGTGAGATCTGCAGATCCTGAATGGGAAATTGTGTCAGATGTATCACCAGCATATAATAACATACAAAGTTAAAATTAACACATCTTTAAGGGCCTCCTCAGTGAACGTTGAGGGGCATCGTATGCGTTGTTTTAATTGGGAGATAGTTTGTACTTCTCTGCATTCACACAGGCTGTCATCTACAGCAAAACCTCACTTTCTCAGCTTAGTCCTTGTTGATCTTCCTACTCCTGCACACAGTCTATTTAAAACTTTCCACCCAGGCCATAGTTGTTCTTGGCCAGGCAGCAGAGAGTCATACAGTTCTGCCCAGTTATCTGGTAGCTCTTTGATCACCTTCCAGAGTTCTGAAGCGGTCTGTGGGCACTTGTTGTTCGGGGGGCAGACGTTGTGAGGAAGCTATGCCTTGATTTCAGTCTCTGCTTTGATGGTTGGTGAGGAAGGAGGAGGTGGCAGATTGTGGAAAGGGCTGACCAATTATGTGGGCAGGGGATCAAGGGCTAAAATGAGAAAGAGGGGTTTCCCTGTAGATGACAGCCTGTGTGAATGCAGAGAAGTACAAACTATTTCCCATATGATAGAATGCACACGATGCCCCTCCACATGCATCGAGGAGGACTTAATGTTGGCAAGAAGAAATGTTGTTGATGTGGCCTGATATTGGGCAGATGTCATTTAGCCCTTTTAAATTCTACATTTTGTTTTTAGATGCCGAGTAGGGCGGTATAGAAATTGGAGTAAATAAATAAATAAATAAATAATAGCTTTGTATGTTATTATATGCTGCCTCTGACACGAAGAAAGAAAGGAGAGTCCTGGGAAGCCCATCCTTTGAAACCCACAGATCCTGGTGCTCAAAAAGCCAAAGTTCAATCCTGTGCAAAACAGATGTTTCTCTGGCCCGTTTTTTTGAAATCGCGAAAAATCCCACACAGCAACTAACGGTTAAGTGCAGTGAGTTGGGATTCCTAGAAGGTAAAGGACACAGCGGAACCAGAAATGTTTCCATCTTCCACCGGAAGTGTTCGTCATTTAAGTAAAGTCCCTTCCTGTCCGTTCTTATTGTTCTTTCGGAGGGAAACGGAGCTGCGGCTGCTCGAAAGACTGCCTGGGGCAGCTTCTTCTCTATTTTTCTGTTTGCGTCCTGGAGAGATGGTGGGTCCGTCCCAGCAGGGCTGCCTGAAAGGATGTGGAGGGTAATTGGGGGGGGGGGGGGGGAGAGAGAAGGAGGGATAAAGTGGGGCGGGAGGGGGAAGAAAAGCCCTTCCCACAAGTCTGGAGCCCCAAATATTGGGCAGGGGAGGCAGCTGGAAAAAGAGACCCCTGGAAGGAGGCAGGGATGATACATTAGTCCAGTGGTTCCCAACAAGGGGTACATACACAGCCCACTAGTGGACCTCAATTCCCAGAAGCCTCAGTCAGTAATAATAGTCAAATCCACAGCTCCACACACAAATTCTGCACATCAACAGCTAAACGTGTTAGTCCTTGGAATGGAGCAAAAGCAATCAAGGAGATAGAGAGGGGAGAATAGGATGATGAGGTGGTTTTATTTTTAAAAAGTAAGTGATTGTAGAACTACGACTATAAAAGATAAAGCACAAATGACAGGTTTACAAGAATGCATTTGTCTTTAATATATGCACCAAGTGGATTGATGGTTAAAATAAAAATCCATATGATGGCATATTAGAGATTTCTTCCAGTGACAGGTAAAGGTTTCCCTTGCTCAAAAGCCAGTGAAAGAGAAGCTTAATTTAGACATAGATCCTCCTATGCTCTGGAACTTATTGGGTTGCAAGGGATCTCCAGCAGTTTTGGTCTTAGTGAGGACTTTGACATTTTCAGAGTCTCCAGGTCTCCCATGAAAGTTATTCATCATCAATTCTTAATTTTAAAGTAGCAAAATAGAAAGGAAACTCAAGGGAAATGATTATGTTTTTGGATGACTTGGGTGAAGAATGGATTTGATTGGTGGGAAGCAGATCTTTTGTGGGGAAGCTGCTTCTGCTTCTGACTCCCTGCAGGTATGAAACACATTGATCTGTGGCTGTCAGGTGAATGAACAGCCTCACGACTGTCTCCCATATGAAATATTGTGATTGTCAAGCCTCTCTGTTGGAGATGAGATCTATCTTATTTGCTGTTGTTTTAATATTCCCCATTTTAATATGGGAATAACTTAATTTATTAGAGCTTCAGTACCGTGGTCTGTTAAGGGAATCTCTGCTCAGCAGGAAGAAAGTGTTTCCAGAACTTTTCTGGAGGGATTGTTGAGCACAGAATAAAATGATGACGTAGACCAAGAGTCAAAGATTTGGGTCCTAGACCTGGTGATCCCAGAGGAGTTCCTGATTAGATGTTGAGTTGGATGTGACAATGTGAAGCAGAAACCAGTTCCCAGGCAGTGGCCTTGGCAGAAAGTATCCTGAGTCTGAGTCAGGCAGAAGGCAAAAAGCTGGGAGAGCAAAAGATGAGAGCAATTCAAGACTGAAGCTTGGAGTCTGAAGTGGGCATCCTGCATTCCCTGCTGTTTCTTTCTGTGTTATGATTATTGCTGTTCTTCTGGAATTTGCTTTACTCATCTCATATTTTTCTTAGAATTAAGATGTGTTGTTCATGTACAGGACTGTGCAAAAGTCTTAGGCCATCACCAATCAATTGAGTGTTGTTGTTGTTGTTGTTTTTTTGGGGGAATAACTCTGACACCCAGATGCGAAACATCACCAAATTGGAGAGGGCTGAGAGGAGAGTTAGCAGAAGAAACACTCCAATGTTGGTGTGTCTAGATCAGTGTTTCCCAACCTTTGGTTTTTGGACTTCAATCTCCACAAGCCTAAGTCATTTCCCCAAACCACTGATCAGCCAATGTACTGACTTAGGCTTCTGGTAATTGAAATCCCCCTGTGGGGTCTGGGCCCCATGTCGGGAACCACTGATCTATATGGATCAGGGGCTGAGCTCTCCCCTCTCCCATCGCTTCTTGAATTTTCCCCAAACCATCTAGTGGTGGCATAATGTACAGAATACTCTACATTATGTTTGAAACTGAATCAGGGTCCCTGACATTTCAGTAATCCTTTTCTATTTTAGAACAATAAAAGTCCTCCTTGTGTGCCAAAATCTCAGATATTCTTCTGCCATCAGTAAAGCACTCAAGTGAACAATGTGGCAGTTGTAGTGGCAGGGTATGATCCCTATTGGTGGATTCGGGAGGGGTTTGTTCACATCCTTGAGGTTGTCCAAGCTTACTTTAAAAGGGCAATAAATAAGGGAGGAAAAATTCTACCTGTTGCCAATGTGTTTCTTGACAACAAACAAGAATGTTGCCTGCTATCTACCAAGCCCAACCCTCATTCACAAAGAATATAACTCTTGTTTTTTATTTTCTATCTTTTTGCATATCATGGATACTCAGATGAGAAATCTCTCTATAGAAGCTCAGTCTGATTTCCATGCAGCACAGAAATCTGCATTTGAGTCCAAACAAAGGACCCAGCAACAAGAAATGAATCACAACAATGAGGGAGGAGCCACCTTGCTAGGTAAGGATTAATCCTAGATGGGTGTGTGGTTTTTCCCTGTGTGAAAGGAAAGGAGGGTTTGTATATATTACAGGTTCTCAACTTTTTTGTGCCATGGGCTAGACCACGCTCCCTCAGACAGCTGAACGGGCTGGACACATGGGTTTCCCCTGCCATAAATGCTGCAGTAAACCGTGGCAGGCGCATTTGTGTAGGTGCATTGGCATAGGTGGTATTGGTAGTAGGAGGTTGTATTTTTAATGGAGTTGTAATTGTGATTTTAAAATTGTGATGGTTTTAATATCAGGAATTGGGTGGCAATACAAATCCTAAAATAAATAAATAAATAAATAAATAAATAATAATAATAATAATAATAATAATAATAATAATAATAATAATAATAATAATAATAATAATAATAATAATAATAATAATAATAATAATAATAATAATAATAATAATAATAATAATAATAATAATAATAATAATAATAATAGGTGTGGGCACATTTAAGGCTATTGTAAATGCATCTGATTCTGGGGTCGTCATTGCAGCCAGATGATTTGCTGCTGTGGGCTGGGGTTGACCCACGGAGGCTGTGAACCCCCGGTGTATATTGTTCCTCTGAACCTTTTAGGCTTGAGGGCAAAGGGGAACACTGTTTTTTAGTTCCATCCATATTTCAAACTATGATTTGTTGTTTCCCAAGCCTAGTTACATTGCAACCATTTCTTTTCTTTCTGTCCTGAAGGCCTAATGCAAAGAATATTTATATTTGTATGTATTTTTAGTTTCTGGGACACCTTTCTTCTGATGGGGGATTCAGAGTGGCTCATAACATTAAAATTAAAACACAATAAAATATACATGATAAACAAACTACATTTTTTTAATGACATAAAACAGAATACACATAGAAAAAGCTTTTTAAAAACCAAATTACCTCTTAACATTGTGCTCCCCACTACCTTTGAGACCATTTTTTAAAAGTTCCTGAAACCCATTTATTAAAAAAAAGGCTTTTTTTCTTGTGTTGGCATCTGGCCTTTCACTTTCAATAGGATAAATTCTATAAACTCTCCCCATATAGCTTTAAAATTATTAGTCACAAATTATTGATAGAAAATGTACTATAAAAATAGCTCAAATAAAATAGCCTATACAAGTGATGGCGAATCTTGGCACTCTAGCTGTTGTTGAACTTGAATTCCCAGAAGCCCTGATCAAGCAGGAGTGCTGGCTTGGGCTTCTGGAAATTGAAGTCCCAAGAACTCCTGGAGTGCCAAGGTTCGCCATCACAGGCTTATATCTTTTGAAGAATTTAGCGTAATAAGTGGAAGGAATGCACAAATCATTGATAGGAGAACACAAAGGAAGTCACAATCCCACATGAAGGCATTGACTTAGAACCGTGAAGGGAAACCATGGCTCTCCAGGTGTTCTTGGACTTCAGTTCCCAGAAGCCCAAGCCAGCACTTTTGCTGATCAGAGTTTCTGGAAATTGAAGTTTAAAAATACCTGGAGGGCCAAGATTTGCCATCACTGACGTAGGAGTTCATATACATCCATAATTTTAACTTGTGCGATGCTTTGACACAAAGAAAGAAGGAGAGAAAATAGAAATTTTGTACCAGATTTTCCATTCAGTTTGTAGAATGCGGAGGTGAGCAAGGTATAAATGTGATTTATCTGTTTGTATTCTACCAAAAGTGTGGAAGAAATTTGGCAGGTGTGCTGCATGTTTCTCCGTAGACAATCTAGACCAGTGTTTCCCAATGTGGGGCACAGGCCCCACAAAGGGACTTCCAATTCCTAAGTCAGTACATTGGCTGATCAGTGCTTTGAAGAATTGACTTAGGCTTTCAGGAATTGAAGTTCCAGAACCAAAGGTTGGGGAACACTGCTCTAGAGACTCTTGAATGCTTTGAAATAAAAAAAATTTATCTGACATGCAGGGAAAATACTGAAATTTAGTATTATTTAGGTGGTGGAGGACAGAAGTGCCTAGCGGACAGTGGTCCATGGGGTCGGAAAGGGTCGGAATCGACTGTGTGACTGAACAACAAAGTATTATGAACTGTTGAAGAAATCATTTACTCAGAAAATTATTTTTATTGAGTATATTTCAGTCTTGTATCTCTTTGGAATTTTTCTCATACACAGTTTCTCAAAGGGGCACATTTTCCACTTTGGAAACCAGTGCCTTTTATTAGGATATGGGTCATTTTGTGCACAAGGATTTAGTAAGCATTTCTAGGATTATGAACTTAATCTGAGACAAACTCATGCAACTGACTTCTCCCTCCTTTCGTCTCTCCCACAGGGGCCCTAAGGATGGCAGCAACAAGAATTCCATCTTCTATTCCTTGTGATGGAGCAGAACCAGAACAGGTATAGTGGCTCCTTGTGTTCAATGCTTACATAGCAGGCTCATACAACATGGTCCTTTCCATGAGGGGAATCACAATCCTTAGAATACCTCCTCTGTTTCAAATAGGGGAGAATCCCCTCCCCTCATTTTTGAAGAATGTCCAAGATCTGTGAATTGTTTGAGACTGTCCAGAAATGCATATGAAAACGGTAGGGGACTTCGGTGGTTTAGTGGTTAAGACAGTGAACTTGACGACTGGTAGGTCAGCAGGTCAGCAGTTCAAGATTCAAGTGCTGCATGACAGAGTGAGCTTCTGTGTCTACCCCAACTCCTGACAATTTAGCAGTTCGAAAGAAATTGCAAGTAGACAGATAGGTAGCACTTCAGTGGGAAGGTAAACAACATTCTGTGCACTCCAGTGTTTAGTCTTGGCTGAAACGTATCCACAGAAACTTCTGCAGATGCAGACAGCGCTGGCTCTTTGGCTATAAACAGAGATGAGCACTAATCCCTAGAGTCAGATACGACTGACTTTCGAGCAAGGCCGACCTTTACATTTACCTATATGGTTATGGTAGGAATTACTTTCCTGTCTCTATTCCCTACTTCTGATTAAATCTCTTTCCTTCTCTTTTTGTGTGGAAAAGAATGTAAGGAGAGATGCTGAAACACCAAAGGCCCATCTAGTTTAACATCTCGTTTCTTTTGTAGGCTCCTTTGTCAAAGCTTCCAGAGCAGTCTGGTCACTAGTAGCCCATTCTCTCCTGCTGTTGTTCTTTAGCAAGTGAGATTCATAGTCTTCTCTGTTGGATAATCATTGCAGAATGGTGCAGCTAATATATCCCAAATGATTAAGCCTTCCTCAGTTGCCCCCTTTTTTCTTCTTCGTTCCTAAAGACCAAATGCTCAGGCACAGGTTTAGCAGAGAGAGAGAGAGAGAAAATTACAGTACTTACAAAGCTTGTGTTCAAACAAAGTTGCCAGGTAGTAGGCAAAAATTTTTAACAAAGCAGTTCACTTCATCTTAATTGCCATAAAAGCAGAACGATCTCTCAAGCAAATGATAGTTGCAAGAGGATACTGAGCTTCTAAGTTTCTGAAACCAACATTTTATATCAGAAAGATATCACAACCAGTCAGAAAGGAGGACTAAACTAAACTTACCAGTACAGGAACACACACAGGGCAACAGGTACAGTATAAGAATTTGGATGGAAGAAATATTAAGCCTGATGACTAGCTCTTTAGGTTCAAAACAGGCAATGACTGTTTTTATTAAATTCTGACCTTTCCAGTGATGGGAGGTAACAGGTTCTCACCAGTTCGCCAGAACCAGTAGTAACTTTTCCCAGTGTCCCGGAGAACCGGTAGCAGCTTTTGTGGGGAACCACATTCAGGGCTTACCTTTTCACTGGTTCCCCCACTGGGTGGGTGTATTTTAATGTATTTTTAAATTTATTTATTTAATTTATTTACGGGTTTGTGTTATGGGTGGGTGGGTTGAGGTATGTGTGTGTGCTTATTTTTATTTTATTTTATTATTATTATGTATTTTTACATTTTTTATTTGGCCCCACCCATATCATGACATCATGATGTTAGCTCCGCCCACACTGATGACATCACAGTGGGGTAGTAAAATTTTTGATATCCCACCACTGGACCTTTCCCATTTCTATATTATTTTGCAAAACAAAAACAGAGCATGATGGGATTGCTTGCTGTAAACTCAATTCTCTCAGAGGAAGCAGTTAGCAAAAGTGACTAATAGCCCTTGTCCTCCAATACAGAAGCCATTCCTAAAAGTCAGTAGGAAATAGATGGGGGAGGGTGGCTTTGCATTTCCAGAGTAGATTTTAGATTTCTTGATTCTAGTTGCAGAGTAGGAATTTGACTTACAAAGCAGGTGTTGGATGGTTTATTGTAATTGTACTCACAACAGGCTGAAGACTGTGGGAAGAGAACTAAATTTGATGGGCATTGTATGCTGTGCTATAATTGGTTGAAACCCTTCAGGAGGAGGGATGGGTGGGGAAAATGTGTTTTGATATGGGAAGGAGGAGGAGGGGGAGAAGAGTTTTCCCATCCTTTTGGATCACTTGCATCGAGAGAGGCTTGTGAGTAAAAGCTAGCAAAATGTAGTCATTATGTTAATAGGCCAGGCAAAGCCAGACAAGCAGCTAGTAAAGCTTTATTATTTTAATATTGGAATGGTATTAGCAACCATGTTCCTTCCCTTTAATCTTCTGAAACTTAATAACTGTGCATAAATAAACTATAATTGTATCTAGAACCATTGCCTCTAGTCATTATAAAGCTAGGCTGGTTGGAAGAGGTCTGGTGTCTTGGCAATGCTACTCTAAGTCACTTTGAACTGCTTGTCCTATTTATTTTATATTTTATTTACTTATTACATTTTTATACTGTCCATTTGAGATTTCCTACTCTGCGCAGTGTACAAACAAATATCAGATAACATGACAAAACACACACAGATAAAAAACAGACCAACCAACAAATGTGTCTCAAAATAAAATAAAATAATAAAATAACTGGTGTCTGAGGGGATAGGGAAGGGGTGTCCAAACCTTTTGCACTGGGGGCCTGACCACGCCCTGGAATAGTTGATCGGGCCAGACCATGCCCCCGAAAAAGGGTGTGTTTGCACATGCTTGTCTGCATTCACTTCCTGGTTTAGTGTGGACGCTTCTGCGCATGCGTGAAAGCATCTGTATTCACTTTCTGGTTCAGCATGGATCCTTCTGTGTATGCATGAGCATGTCCATGCCAAACTAGGAAGTGAATACAGGCGTTTCAGGCGAGCAAGTCTGCCGAACCAGTAAGTGAATACAGATGAATCCGCACATGTGCAGCAGTGTCCATATTCACTTCCTAATTTGGCAAGAGCATCGCGGGCTTGATGGAATTGCTCTAGGGGCTGTATCCGGCCCTTGGGCCATAGTTAGGGCATGTCTGGCATTGGGGATCAACCAGATTGGCTAATTTATAGCTAAATATCTTACTTAATCTTGCTGGTTTGCAAGTACAAACAGTCATTAGGTGAAACCTATCACAGTTTCCCTAGCCTGAAGCTGGTCTATAAGTACCAAAAAGCAGCACCAAGGGGGTGTGGGCTTCTCGGAAGGGTACGGGCCACTAAAGGTGGACTGGGTTATGTGATAGGATGGGATAAAGACAAGGGGCCTGAGACCTGTTACACCTATACACTACTTCTTTTCAATTGATTCCTTGTCTTAAAGAAATTATTACTATGAAACCAATGAGGAGACCCTGTTTTTTCCTTCATTTCAGGTCCAGTGGTCTTCTTTAACTGTTGTTTTGGATTTAAGAGATTGTCTTTCAAAGACCTATGAGGGAACTTCTGCTTACTTTTTCATTTAGGCTCCAGTGGCCTTTGAAGAGGTGGCAGTGTACTTCACGGAGGAAGAGTGGACACTGCTGGATCCTGACCAAAGGACCCTGCACAAGGAAGTCATGGAGGAGAACTGGCAAATGGTATCTTCTCTCAGTAAGGCCACCCTCTTTTCTCTGGCTGATGCTAACATCTGTTGTTACCAGTGCAATAAGGACTGGTAATAGCAATGATAATGATAAAGCTTCTGTGTTGGAGTGATGTCCCAACTTACACAAGCCACTATGGGATCCTTAATGCCAGACTGGGCAACTTGTGGCCTTCCAGATATATCATCTCCCTTGTCCGTAGCCAACTTTGCCATACTTTTGGAATTGTGGTCAGCATAGTAATTTGTCACCATTTGATGAGCTGAAGATGTTCAGGTTTGCGATAGAACAGGGTTTCTCAACCACGGGCCTCCAGGTGATCTTGAAATTCAATTCCCAGAACCCCAAGTGGGCATACCTGCTGATCCAGGATTCTGGGAATTGAAGTCCAAGAACATCTGGGCCCCCAAGGTTGAGAAATCCTGTACTTGAAGATTATGGAGAGAGATACAGATATAATTGGGAATGGTTTTTTTTTTGTCCTGACAACATAATTGTGGGACATTCTTTAGTAAGCTACTTGCTGCTGGTGTGATAATTTAGTAAATATAAATGTATCTACTTATATTCCACCCTGTAATGGGAAAGCCATGTCTGAGCAGTTTACATGGTAATTATGCAAACTACAATTTTCCCTCAACAAGTTGGGTCTTTGTTTTACTAATACAGTGGTACCCTGCATAACGAACACGTTGTATAATAAAAAATGCACACAACGAAGCATTCATTGTGCAATGGTGATACCCCGTACAGTGACATTTTTTTCATTATGTGGGGGGTTTGGTAACCCACTTAATGGAAATCCCACATAATGAAAAAAAAAATCCTTTATGCGGGACATCTCCCATTGGATTTGCAGAATGAAAAACCCCACATAGCGAGGAGTTCAGTGGAATGGAGTTTTTTCATTATGTGGAGTTCTACTGTATTGGAAAAATGGAAGTATGAGTCAAACTTGAACTTTATGGGATTGAACTCAAATTATGAGCAGAATTTTGACTGCCATGACTTTAGCACAAGGGTGGCCAACCTATGGCCTGTGGGCTGGACCCAACCACGGTACCAGAAGTAGAAACAGACACATTTATGACAGCCATAAAACATGTCTGTGCATGCAGAAGCACACCTGCCTTAAACACTGCTGTAAGTTCACCCATGGCTGTTGTAACAGTGTTTAAAAGGTAAAGGTTTCCCTTGCTCGAAAGCCAGTCGTATCCGACTCTAGGGGTCAGTGCTCATCTCAGTTTCTAAGCCGAAGAGCCAGCGTTGTCTGCTTCTGCAGACGTTTCCGTGGTCATGTGGCAGGCATGACTAGACACCGGAACGCTGTTACCTTCCCACCGAAGTGGTCCCTATTTATCTACTTGCAATTTCTTGCTTTCGAACTGCTAGGTTGGCAGGAGCTGGGACAGAGACGGGAGCTCATTCCGTCCTGCAGTACTCGGGAATCGAACTGCTGACCTTCTGCCTCCCAGTCAGCGTCTTAGTGACTTGAGTCACTAGCAGTTTTATTGGTGGGAGGAAACAGATGACTGGCCTGCTCACTGGTCAAAGGGGTGGGGTTTAGCCCATGGCGCAAAAGGGTTGGTAACCCATGCTTTGGTAGCTTAACCAACCTGCCATGGGGTTCTATAGCTTACAGAAGTCCGATTGCCAAGGAGATGTCCTTTTAGGGATGTAGTTTACTTTCTCTATCATCATTTGTCTGAGAAACATCTTGAAACATCCTGGAAAGAGCCAGGGTGGGGAAGGTGGTTTAAAGGAGCAAAAAAGGAAGCTGGTCAGTTTCCACAAACGGCGCTTCTATGAATGCTTTTATATGTGGCTTGCTGTCAATTTTAGAGCACTCTCAGTTGAACTATGAAAACTCAGCAGCTATTTTTACCTTCCCTGTCCTGACTAGTTGATCTATTCCCTCTTCTGTCCTATTGCCAACTTTTTTCCTCCAGTAGTCGTACATACAATAATGATGAAGCCATTTTGAAGCATCTTAAATTAAAATACATCCAGGACAAGAGAAATAAGATTCAAAGGTACAGTTTGTAGAATAAATATGAAATAAAAAGAGCTTCACATGGACCCCTCAAAAGTGTAATACTGTATAGGTAAACAGGGGCCCATGAAAGAAAAAGTTTCTCTTTAGTTTCTTAAATGCAGCTGTAGAAATGATGGCCCAATTAAAGCAGGGAAGCGGGGGGGGGGGGAATGTTGTAGAGCAGTGATGGTGAACCTTGGCACACCAGGTATTTTTGAACTTCAATTCCCAGAAGCCTTGATCAACACGAGTGCTGACTTGGGCTTCTGGTAATTGAAGTCCAAGAACACTTGGAGAGCCAGTGTTTGCCATCACTGTTGTAGGGCTATCAGATTTAATTTTAGATGAGTTTTCATGCATCAAAACCCACTTCATCAGAAAATCTCCCCCCACCCTCGTAGATGTGCTTATGTCTTCATTTGGTCTTTTCTTCATTTTTTCTTTACAGAAGATCTCTGGAGGAAGAAAAAATTATGTACTAAAAATAGAAAGAATTTTACTTGCAAATTGGAGCTTGCTGAATACAGGAATAACCACAGAGAAGAAAAAAGTTATACCCAACGGAAGCCCTATGAATGCATCATGTGTGGACATCATTTCCCCATGATGATAGCTCTAATGCTTCACAAATGTATTCAAGATGAGATACATTTAGATTGCAAATCAGACGTCACAAGCCATCAAAGTTCCCACACGGAAGGGAAAGCATACAAATGCCAGGAATGTGGGAAATTTTTTGCTTGGAAATCAAGTCTTTTCAAACATCACAGAGTCCACACGGGGGAAAAACCATACAAATGCCAGGAATGTGGAAAATGTTTTGCTCAGACTTCTCACCTTGTGAATCATAAACGAGTCCACACAGGAGAGAAGCCATACAAATGCAAAGAGTGTGGGAAGTGTTTTGTTCAGAATTCAAAGTTTGAGGATCATAAGAGAGTTCACACAGGAGAGAAACCGTATAAATGTCAGGAATGTGGGAAATGTTTTGTTCACAGTTCACTGCTTCTAAAGCATAAGAGAGTCCACACAGGAGAGAAGCCTTACAAATGCCAGGAGTGTGGGAAATGTTTTGCTCAAAATTCAAACCTTATTGTCCATCAGATCCTGCACACAGGAGAGAAAAGGTACAAGTGCCAGGAATGTGGGAAATGTTTTGCTCACAGTTCATTACTTGCAAAGCATAAGAGAGTCCACACAGGAGAGAAACCATACAAATGCCAGGAGTGTGAGAAATGTTTTGCTCACAGCTCACAGCGTGTGAGTCATATGAGAGTCCACACAGGAGAGAAACCTTACAAATGTCAACAATGTGGAAGATGTTTTGCTCAGAGTTCACAGCTTGTTAATCATAAGAGGGTCCACACAGGGGAGAAACCATACAAATGCCAGGAGTGTGGTAAATGTTTCGCTCAGCATTCACCCCTTGTGAGTCATAAAAGAGTTCACAAAGGAGAGAAACCATACAAGTGCCAGGAGTGTGGACAGTGCTTTGCTAGGAATTCTTCCCTTGCGAGTCATAAGAGAGTTCACACAGGAGAGAAACTGTACAAATGTCAGGAGTGTGGGAAATTATTTTCTCAGAGCTCAAGACTTGTGATTCATAAGAGAGTCCATACTGGAGAGAAACCATACAAGTGCCAGGAGTGTGGGAAATGTTTTGCTCAGAATTCAAACCTTATGGCACATCAGATATTGCATACTGGAGAGAAACCATACAAATGTCAGGAGTGCGGGAAATGTTTTGCTCACACTTCACTCCTTATGAGTCATAAGAGGATCCACACTGGTGAGAAACCGTACAAATGCCAGGAGTGTGGAAAATCTTTTGCTCACAGCTCACAGCGTGTTAATCATATGAGAGTCCATAGAGGAGAGAAACCATACAAATGCCAGGAGTGTGGTAAATGTTTTACTCAAAATTCAAACCTTGTGAGGCATAGGAGGGTCCACACAGGAGAAAAACCATACAAATGCCAGCAATGTGGGAAATACTTTGCTCAGAAATCATACCTTGTAGCCCATCAGAGAATTCACACATGATAGAAATCCTAGTGATGTGGGAAATATCTTATTAATGGTTCAGATTTCACATTTTGCATACTACCATAGAAGAGAAAACATACACATGTAAGAGTGTGTGGGGAAATCATTATGAAGGCTCCAGTTTTAATTACTAAATTTCGTGCCTAGAACTTCACATAGAGTGGGTAAACACCGCTATGTGTATTTCAGGTACATGCTCTGTAAATGGAGCATGAAGAATTGTGAGGAAGGCATGGTTTGGACCATACAGTATATGTATGGGGTTCTGTATTGAGTCTGCTCTATTCTGTGTCTGCATGAGCAGAAGTGGCTGTACTTCTTATCTGTGTTTGGGATGGGCAGATTCACAGCAAACACCAATGGGAAGGTTTGTCAGTTTTATCGAATGCCATATACACTAAAATAAATTGATCTCTTTATAAATGTACATTAAAGAAGTTTTCTAAGAAAACCTCATATTATGTTATGCACATGTAGGTATAGCTACCATATGTATAAAAGGGAAAGGTTAGTTATACAACAACACTAACAGTTTTTGGTAAATAAAATGGAAGACAAAAAGAAGCAGAGAGTCATAAAGACTTTTCGTAGTGCCTCAAAATTCTTAAAAGCTGGAAGTTGAAATAACCAGGTTATAAGCAACAAAAGAAAAAAAATTGACGTGAGTTAAGACTTGTGAGATAAGACAGTTGAACAAAAAAAAAAATAGCATCTTGCAGGGGACAAAAGGAGGAAGGAAAGATTAGATGATGTCTACTGAGGAGTAAGGGGAAAAATTGTGGGTGCTTTAATATGTTTCTATTTATTGTATTACATTTCTATTAGAGTTCTGAAGAATATTAAGATTTTGTTTATTAGTGACCTTGAACTGAAATCCTCCTGAAGCAACGTTCTGCATTTTTTTAGAAGTGTAAATTTTCCTCATCTTCTATTCAAAGTTTTATGAAGTATTGATTTGTACTCTAACAAGTTTAAAGTACTGTATGTTGTTTTTTTCTGTTCATGAATACTTAAAGTCTTTGTCATCAAACTTATTTATATTGGTATGCAACCATACAATATATGCTATTCTTTGCTTGCTTATTAAATATTGGGAGGAAAGAACTTTACCTGGACATTTATTCTGTTATGCTCAAAGCATAGAAATCAAGAATAAAGGGAGATCCTGAACAAAGGAAGTTTACTGAACTGAAAGGGTCCAGAATGTTTCCTTGTGATACCTGAAATTCGGGGTGGTGGTGTCCCTTTTCATCTCCCCCTTGTTTGCAAATACGTACCTGAAATCCAAAGTTTGTTGTGCCCACAGTGAGGGCATGTCGAGGAATAAGCTTCTGACATTTCTTTGAAATGTTTGAAGTGGTAGCTGTGTTAGTCTGTGCAACTATATCAGAGAGCAAATAAAGAAATTTTGTGGCACCTTAATAACTAACTCTTGTATTTAAATGTGAGCTTTCATGGATCAAATCCAATTTTGCCATTTGAGGAATCTGAACTGAGCTCTTGTTTTACCCTCCCAACCATGGGAGGAACCATGTCTCCAGTCCGCACAACTGTCTGCTGGGGCATGGTCCAGCCTTTAGTGCCAAAAGGTTGCAAATCCCTATGCTAACTCATTGACAAATATATAATGCCACAATGTTTGTTGCCTCCATCTTTATTTATAAATAAATAAAAATAAATAAATTTGAGGAAATTAACAAAATATTAAACTTGAAATTACAGGTGTGTTCCAGAATTGTTGTGTTGAATGGTTATAGAAATATAATGTTGAATAAAAATCTAATTGACATTTGGATAACAGCAGCGAGAATGTTAATATCCAAAAAATTGGAAACTATGTATGACTTTTAGAATAGAAGACTGGAATAAAGAACTCTGGGATATGGTGTTAAATAAACTAACATCCAAATTAAAATGTAAAAGGTATTTTAAAAATGATTATATTAGTAAAATATACAGTATTTGCCGGCATATAAAATGTATCAGAGTGCAAGACACACTCCATCTTTCCATTGTATTTAAAGCAGGAAAACGTGGGCCGTATACACCAGCAAATGTGGTAATTAGAATATCTCTGGGAAAGGGTACACTATCATTAATTTATTTTTATTGTGATTTTTCTCTCATTTGTTGGATATTCTTGTTTTATTTTACTGTACTCTACTTTTGTCCTTGTTTTGTTTATGTAATTTTATGTATTTTTTCTTTTTTATGAGTTGTCTATGTATTCCAGAAAGAGCCTCCTCAAAGATGGTGGTATTTTTGAACCACAATTAGGAATACTCTGGTAACTGCAACCTTTTTTGCTGGCTAATCTTTCTCACACTAGGTCAGGCAAAAGGAACTGCAGAATGAACTCAACAAAGGTACCTTCATTTTGGCAGTTTCACGTCTGGCCTAGACATGGAAGAAAAAGAAAAAAATAAGTTAAAAAATCTTCAATAACAAAATTTATTTGGTCATAACTAAAATTGTCTTGTTCATTAGAACTAACATTTGCTTCTGGCAGCTTATAGGCAGAGATAATGGAGAATTGTGCGGTCTAGATGATGAGAATTTCAATATTGTTTGTTTCCATCAGTCCAGCTGATATGGTGAGTCCAGGTCTAGCAAAAATTGCACTCCAATACTGGTCGTGTGGTTTCTAAATCTCTAGTTCCACTCTAGCCACTTTGGGTCTGTATCTTGCTGTTCACTGATGTGTTTCCAGAAGCAAAAGTATGCCACATTTATATTTCCTGCACATGCCTGCAAGGAGGACACTTATTACAGCAAAACCCTGATCTGCGAATGCCCCAACTTATGAATAATTCGACTCACAAATTGGTTCTGCACTGAAATCCATGGCTCGAGTTACGAACATGCCCTGATTTATGAATTAATTATTTTTCCTCTGCGTTGCCTCGAATGAAGCAAAAAACGCCATTTCCCCTATGGGTTTGCTTTAGGTTACATAATCTGATTCCCCAGAGTGTATTGTGCCCTGGGAGAAAAACACATGCAGCCTTTCTGTGCCCTGTAGGTGGCAGTAGAGTGCTTAGAGAGCAGTTTTTTGTCTGGATTTTCAGCACCAAATGGCTGTTTCTTGCTGGATTTTCTGTACATTTTCAAAGCTGCTTTAAAGTAAGGAACAGTGTTTTTGCTTATGCATGCTTTCCTTTCAATGCTGCTGTTGTTTTTGGGTGGTTTGATTGATTTTTGCAGGGAGGGGGGGCTTTTTTATTTTTGGAGGGGGGACTTTTTCTTTATGGGGATGCCTCAGGTTATGAACAAATTCGAGTTACAAACAAGGCCATGGAACTGATTTTATTCGTAACTCGAGGTTTTACTGTACAGTACTTGAAAATCACTGTTTGTTTCTGTCAGTGCAGCTGATACGCTGAGGCCATGTCTAGCAAAAATAGCACTCCCGTACTGGTCATGCGGTCTCACAACCACTAGCTCCATTCCAGCCAATTTGGATGGCCAAGCTACAGCCCACGGACCAGACCGGGGCCACAGCACCATTCCATCTGGCCCGCTGCCATCCTTGCAGCTACCAGATGCAGAAGTGTTTACAAATGCTGTAAAATGCGCCCATGCATGCATAAATGCACCGGCAGTTGTCGTAAACGTTGCTGTAAATTCAACCACTGCTGTTGTAAATGCATTTACAATAGCCATGGATGTGTCTTACAGTGGGAGAAACCACGTGAACAGCCTGTCCACCATGTGTCCAGCCCATGGTGCAAAAAAATTCGGAACTCTTAGTCTTGACAAACACCTTTCTGGTGGATTCATTCTTCAGTTTCTTTGATTTAATCTGGTGTTAGAAAGATTAGCCAGCTAGGTTGCAAACTTGCACCCCAGGCTACGGCCAATTGTATTTATCTTTGTGGAGGCTCTTTCTGTGTGCCACAGGACACAGGAGGCTCTTTCTGTTTGCCACAGGACTTCGTTGTTGTTTTTAAAATATTTTTATTAACTTTAAGAAAAAAATTAACAAACAACCACACGCAGAAAACTCATGACATAATACATATCAATAAATAACACACCAAATAAAATACAATACATATTAAAACATAAAAGAAATCCTGAACATACCCCAGCCCAGTACTTTGGCTGAGCAGTACTTTTGGGAATAGACTTTGGCTTCTGGGAATTAAAAGTCCAAGAACCAAAGGTTGGGAAACACTAATCCAATCCAATATCGATTTGTTATCACTGATCTGTTTGAGTACAGATAGGAAAAACTAAACTGTTTTTAACTGGGAGGAAAAGAGAAAAAAACCACCCTTAAACCCTGGAAATGGAAACGAATACTGTATAAACAAGGGAGTCAGGTGAACGGAACTGGGGAAGAAGGCATTTTAACATTTTAAATATGTTATAGTTTTAACAGTATGGGATTTCATTGTAATCCGATGTTTTTATATTTGTGAGCCGCCCAGAGTCGCCCCGGCAAGGGGGGGGGCAATACTAAATAAATAAATAGGATTGGGGAAACAGCCGACTAATTTTCTGAGTTGGGGAGTCCTGGGAAGCCCATCCTTTAAAACACAGATCCTGGTGACCAAAAAGTCACTTTTCAATCCAGTGCAATAAGGATGTCTTTGCCCTGTTTTTGTGAGTGCGAGAAATTCCATCCAACAACTAAGGGTTAAGTGCAGTGAGTTGGGATTCCTAGAAGGTAAGGGACACAGCGGAACCAGAAATGTTTCCATCTTCCACCGGAAGTGTTCGTCATTCAAATAAGGTCCCCTTTCTGTCCCTTCTTTCCATTCTTCCGGGGGGAAACCGGGCTTAGGCTGCTAGAAAGGCTGCCTGGGCGGTTTCTCTCCTGTTTGCGCCCTGGAGAGAGATGGTGGGTCGATCCCAGCATGGCTGCCTGAGAGGAGGGAGGGGGTGGGATGGGAAAGAACCCCCCCCATGCCCACCCCAATGAAAGGGAACCCCCAAATATTGGGCAGGGGAGGCAGCTGGAAAGGAAGACTCTGGGAGGGGGCTGAGAGGAGAGTCAGTAGAAGAAACTCTCCAATTTTGGTGTGTCTAGGCGGCTCAGGGGCTGAGTTATCCAAACCCCCACCCTATCACCCATTAAATTTTCCCCCAACCAGCTAGTGGTGGCCTATAAGGTACATTATGTTTTGAAACTGAATCAGGCTTTCTGACATCTCAGTAATGCCTCTATTTTAAAACAATGTGTCCTCCCTGTGTGCCTAAATCTCAGATATTCTTCTGCCATTGGGACAGCACTCAAGTGAGCACTGTGACAGTCATAATGGCAGGGTATGGTCTTTTTTGGTGAATTCTGGAGGGGTTTGTTCAGACCCTTAAGATTTCCATGGCTACTCTAAGGGGGCAAGAAAATGAGGGAGCGAAAATTTACTGGTTGCCTGTTTTCCTGACAGTAAACAAACAGTCAGAAAGACATCAGAACCAGTCAGAAAGGAGGACTAAACTAAGTATCAGTACAGGAACACATGCAGGCTCAACATATATAAGGATTTGGAGGAAAGTATTTATCCAGATGAACAGCTGTTTAGATTCAAAACAGGCAGTGGTTGTCTTTGTTAAATTCCGGCCTTTCCCATTTTTATATTAGTTTGCAAAACAAAAACAGTGCATAATGGTATTGCCTGCTGGAAGCTCATCTCTCATGAGGAAGCTGGTAGTCCAGGTCACTAATAGCCCTTGTCCACCTAAACAAAGGCTATTCATAAAAGTCAAAACAAACAATATAAGACATAGCCACTGCTTTTCAAGCGATTCCTTGTCTTTAAAAAATTACTAGTATGAAACCAATGAGGATACCCTGCTTTCTTCTTCATTTCAGGTCCAGCGATCATCTTTAACTGTTGTTTTGGATTCAAAATATTGTTTTTAAAAAACCTATGAGGGAACCTCTGCTTACATTTTAATTTAGGCTCCAGTGGCCTTTGAAGAGGTGGCCGTGTACTTCACGGAGGAAGAGTGGGCACTGCTGGATCCTGACCAAAGGGCCCTGCACAAGGAAGTCATGGAGGAGAACTGGCAAATAGTATCTTCTTTTGGTAAGGCCACCTTCTTTTCTCTAGCTGATGCTAACATCTGTTATCAGTGCAAAATTCAGGCTTGGACTAAAGAAAATCATGTGGTGTTCTGTGCATTCTGGTGTCTAGTCATGACTGCCATATGACCTCAGAAACATCTGCAGAAGCAGACAGCGATGGCCCTTCAGCTTTGAAACAGAGATGAGCACTGAACCTTAGAGTCGAATACAACAGGCTTTGGAGCAAGGGCAACCTTTGCCTTTACCTAACTAACCATTTGAGGGCTGCAGTGGCTTAGTGGTTCATGTTGTTGTTGTTCAGTCACATAGTCGATTCCGACCCTTTGCGACCCCATGGAGCACTGTCCGCCAGGCACCTCTGTCCTCCACCATCCTCCTCAACTCGCTCAGCTTTGTGCCCATTGTGTCTACAATACCATCCAGCCATCTCATCCTTGGCCGCCCCCTTTTTCTTTTGCCCTCAACCTTTCCAAGCATCAAGGCTTTCTCAAGTGAATCCTCTCTTCTCATTTGATGTCCAAAGTACTTTAGCTTCATATTTACTATTTGACCTTCTAAGGAGCAGTCAGGGTTAATTTCTTCTAAGATTGACCTATTTGTTCTCCTTACTGTCCAGGGGACTCTCAAAACTCTTCTCCAACACCACATTTCAAAGGCATCTATTCTTCTGCGCTCAGCTTTCCTAATGGTCCAGCTCTCACAACCATACATTGCCACCGGGAATACCATTGCTTTGACTAACGAATTTTTGTTAGCAATTTGATGTCTCCACTTTTCACTATGCTGCCCAGGTTTCTCATCTCTTGCCTCCCAAGAATCAGTCACCTTTTTATTTCATGGCTGCAATCACCATCTGCAGTGAGCTTTGATCCTAAGAAAGTAAAATCTGTCACTGCTTCTACTTCTTCCCCATCTATTTTCCAGGGACTGATAGGGCCTGTTGCCATGATCTTGGTTTTCTTTCTATTGGGTCTCAAACCAGCTTTTTTGCTTTCTTCTTTCAACCTAATCAGGAGCTTCTTTAGGTCCTCCTCACTTTCTGCCATTAGGGTGGTATCATCTGCATATCTCAAATTGTTGATGTTTCTCCCAGCAATTTTGATCCTCAATTGTGATTCCTCCATCTCTGCATTGCTCATTATGTGCTCTGTGTATAAATTGAATAAGCAGGGTGACAAAATGCAGCCTTGTCTTACTCCTTTTCCTATTCCAAACCACTCCATCATTCCATATTCTGTCCTAACTATTGCTTCTTGGTTCATGTACAGATTTCTCATGAAGCATATAAGGTGTTCTGGTATTCCCATTTCTTTAATTACTTGCCACATTTTGTTGTGGTCCACACAGTCAAAGGCCTTAGTGTAATCAATGAAACAGAAGTAGACTTGTTTCTGATATTCCTTTGTTTTCTCCATAATCCAACGTATGTTGGCAATGTAGTCTCTAGTCCCCCTGCCTCTTCCGAATCCCGCCTGCACTTCTGGTAATTCTCTCTCCATGTGCTGTTGCAGTCTGTCCTGTATTATCTTGAGGATCACCTTGCTAGCCTGTGGGATGAGCCATTTTTTTTGATAATTTGAACATTCTTTGGCATTACCTTTTTTGGGGATTGGAAAGTATACTGATCTTTTCCAATCCTGTGGCCATTGTTGTGTTTTCCAAATCTGCTGGCATATAGAATGCAATAATTTGATTGCAATAAGGAGTGGTAACAGCCATAATAATAATGATGCTTCTGTGTTGGAGTGATGTCCTACCTTACACTAGCCACTGTGGCCTCCTTAATGCCAGACTGGCCAAATTGTGCCACCCCCGCCCCCCCTCCGATGTGCTAAGCTCCAGCTCCTTTGTCTGTAGCCAATTTTGCCAAACTTTTGGAGTTGTGGTCCCCATAGTAATTTGTCACCATTTGATGAGCTGAAGATTTTCAGGTTTGCGCTAGAACTTGGTTAGACTTCCACCTGCTGACCCGGGTTTCAGGGAATTGAAGTCCAAAAACATCTGGGGACCCAAATTTTGAGAAAGCCTGTGCTAGAAGATTATGGAGAAATGCAGATGTAACTTTGAATGGGTGTTTTTTGAATCCTGATAGCATAATTGTGGGACATTCATTAGTAAGCTACTTGTTGCTGGTGTGATGATTTAGTACAGTTCTCAACCTATGGCCTGGGGCCTGAATGCACCCTTCGAAACCATTTCATGTGGCTCTCAACCACCTCTGTCAGACCCAGAAGTGCCATGTGTGGCAGGCAGGGTAAAATGGCCATCCAGCACCCAAAGTTGTCTAAGAGAGTGTGACCCAGCCCTTAGCTTGAAAAGGTTGAGAACCCCAGATTTAGTAAATGTAAATGCATCTACTTATACGCCACCCCATAATGCCAAAGCCGTCTCTGAGCAGTTTACATGGTAAACTGAGAACATCACCCCCTCCTCTGGGCCAACAACAACGGCCTGAGGGGAGTTAGTCTGTGTTCTGGTATTTTGTGAGGTTATATTTTATAATTTTTATTGTACTGTTGCTGTTTTGACTGAGTCGCCTCAGCGAGTGGGCGGCAATATAAATCTGACTAAATAAATAAATATGCAAACTACTTTTTCCCCTCAACAAGCTGGGTGTTTGTTTTACAAACCTTGGAAAAATGGAAGTATGAGTCAAACTTGAACTTTATGGGATTGAACTCAGATTGTGTGCAGAGCTTTGACTGCCCTGACTATAGCTGCTTAACCATCCTACCCTAGGGCTCTATAACTTACAGAAGTCTGAGTACCAAGGAGATGTCATTTTAGTGATGTGCTTTACCTTCTCTATCATCATTTGCTTGAGAAACATCTTGGAACTGGGATTTCTCCAAATTTGGAAAGCAGCAGGGTGGGGAAGGCAGTTTAAAGGAGCAAAACAGGAAGCTGGTCAGTTCCCACAAATCTTCTATGAATGCTTTTATCTGTGGTTTGCTATCAATTTTGGAGCACTCTCAGCTGAACTATGAAATTTTGGCAGCCATTTTGACCTTCCCTGCTCTGACTAGTTGATACGCTCCACCTTCTGCCCCATTGCCAAGTTTCTTCCTACAGTAGTCATACATACAATAATGATAAAGCCATCTTGAAGCATCTTAAACTAAAATACATCCAGGAGAAGAGAAGTAAGAGTCAAAGGCCTTCACCTGGACCTCTCAAGAATGTAATGTAGGTACCAGAGACTTATGAAGGAAAACATGGTAGTTTCTCTTTAGTGTCTTAGATCAGGGTGCCCAAACTTTTTGCGCCTGACCACGCTCCCAGAACAGCTGAGAGGGCCTAACCATGCCACTGGAAGTGGGCACGTGCGTGTCAGGAACCAATCCCTGAAGTGTTTCTGGACATCTCTGCACATGTGCAAATGTGTCCTTGCCACACCTGGAAGTGGTTTTGCCACTCCCAGAAGCAATTTTGGATATATCTGCGCATGGACAAGTGTGTCCCTGCCACTCCAACAAGTGGTTTCGCAAATCCCGGAAGTGGTTCAGGACACGTGTGTTGGTGAGGGTGTCCCTCATCCATTTCCAGGAGTGGTCCGAACGTCGGAAGCCGAATGAATTGGTGTTGAGAGCCTGATATGGCCATAGTTTGGGCACCACGTCTTAGATGCATCTGTAGAAATAACCAAAATAAAGTGGGAAAGTAGGAAAATGTTGTAGAACTATCAGATTTAATTTTAGATGAGTTTTCATTGATCAACACACACACACCTTCGTAGATGTGCTTATGTCTTCACTTTGGTCTTTTCTTTATTTCTCCTTTACAGGAGATCTCTGGGGGAAGAAAACATTGTGTACTAAAAATAGAAAGAATTTTACTTGCAATTTGGAGCTTGCTGAATACTGGAATAACCACAGAGAAGAAAAAAGTTACACCCAACGGAAGCCCTATGAATGCATCATGTGTGGACATCATTTCCCCATGATGATAGCTTTAATGCTTCACAAATGTATTCAAGATGAGATACATTTAGATTGCAAATCAGATGTCACAAGCCATCAAAGTTCCCACATGGAAGGGAAAGCATACAAATGCCAGGAATGTGGAAAATGTTTCACCCTCAGTTCTCTCCTTGTTAAACATAAGAGAGTCCACACAGGAGAGAAACCTTACAAATGCCAGGTATGTGGGAAATGTTTTGCTCAAAATTCAAACCTTATTGTCCATCAGATCCTGCACACAGGAGAGAAAAGGTACAAGTGCCAGGAATGTGGGAAATGTTTTGCTCACAGTTCATTACTTGCAAAGCATAAGAGAGTCCACACAGGAGAGAAACCATACAAATGCCAGGAGTGTGAGAAATGTTTTGCTCACAGCTCACAGCGTGTGAGTCATATGAGAGTCCACACAGGAGAAAAACCTTACAAATGCCAACAATGTGGGAGATGTTTTGCTCAGAGTTCACAGCTTGTTATTCATAAGAGGGTACACACAGGAGAAAAACCATACAAATGCCAGGAGTGTGGGAAATGTTTTGCTCAGCATTCACCTCTTGTGAGTCATAAAAGAGTTCACAAAGGAGAGAAACCATACAAGTGCCAGGAGTGTGGACAGTGCTTTGCTAGGAATTCTTCCCTGTGGAGGCATAAGAGAGTTCACACAGGAGAGAAACTGTACAAATGTCAGGAGTGTGGGAAATTATTTTCTCAGAGTTCACGACTTGTGATTCATAAGAGAGTCCACACTGGAGAGAAACCATACAAGTGCCAGGAATGTGGCCGGTTCTTTGCTAGGAATTCTTCTCTTGTGAGTCACAAGAGAGTTCACACAGGAGAAAAACTGTATAAATGCCAGGAGTGTGGGAAATTATTTTCTCAAAGCTCACAACTTGTGATTCATAAAAGAGTCCACACTGGAGAGAAACCATACAAATGCCAGGTGTGTGGGAAACGTTTTGCTCAGAATTCAAACCTTATGGCGCATCAGATATTGCATACTGGAGAGAAACCATACACATGTCAGGAGTGTGGGAAATGTTTTGCTCACACTTCACTCCTTATGAGTCATAACAGGATCCACACTGGAGAGAAACCGTATAAATGCCAGGAGTGTGGAAAATCTTTTGCTCACAGCTCACAGCGTGTTAATCATATGAGAGTCCATAGAGGAGAGAAACCATACAAATGCCAGGAGTGTGGTAGATGTTTCACTCAACATTCAAACCTTGTGAGGCATAGGAGGATCCACACAGGAGAAAAACCATATAAATGCCACGAGTGTGAGAAACGTTTTGTTCGGAATTCAGGCCTTGTGGCCCATCAGAGAATTCATAAATGATAGAAATCCTTCAAATCCTAGTATTATGGGAAATATCTTATTAATGGTTTAATTTTCACATTTTACATACTACCATAGGAACACATTGATATACAGTGAGATTTAGCGAAAATTCGCATAGCAAAAATTTATGCAAGTTTCCCCATAGGAATGCATAAAGGCGCAACAAAAAATGTTGCCATGAATGGGCAAATTTGCATATGATTTCATTTTGTTATGCGAGATTTTTGCTATCTAGACCCTTTGTTATGTGAGGTTCCACTGTACAGTACAGTACATTCAAAGTTTTATGAAGTATTGATTTTTACTCCAAGTTTGTTTTTCTGTTAATGAACAGTTAATGGTCTTTGTCATCAAACTTAATCCTGCAATATATGCCATTTTTGCTTGCTAATTAAATATTAGAAAAATAATAATCTTATCTGGACATTTATTCTGTTATGCTCAAAGCATAGAACTCATGAATAAAGGGATATCCTGAACAAAGGAAGTTTACTGAATTCAAAGGATCCAGAATGTTTCCTTGTGATACCTGAAATTCTGGGGGTGCCCCTTTGCAGGTCCCTCCCCCCAAAATACATGGAAATACATGAAATCCACAATTTGTTGCACTCACACTGAGTTGGGAAAGAAGACTGATTCAATGATTGTAATATCAATTTGTTGTTGCTTATCTATATAAGTGCAAATAGGAAACACTAAACTGTTTTTAACAGGGAGGAAAAGAGAAAAATCCTTAAACCCTGGGAAGGGGGGGAAAACAAACAAGGGAGCCAAGTGAAATCTGTAGGTGTTGAATGGAACTGGGGAAGAAGGAAGAGGATTGGGGAAACAGGCGACCAACTATCTGACCTGATGAGTCCTGGGAAGCTCATCCTTTCAAACGCACAGATACTGCTGCTCAAAATGTTAAATTTCAATCCGGTGCAAAAACTGATGTTTCTTTGCCCTGTTTTTGAGAGGGCGAGAAATTCCACCCAGCAACTAAGGGTTAAGTGCAGTGAGTTGGGATTCCTAGAAGGTAAGGGACACAGCGGAACCAGAAATGTTTCCATCTTCCACCGGAAGTGTTCGTCATTCAAATAAGGTCCCTTCCTGTCCGTTCTTTTTCTTCCGGAGGGAAACGGGGCTTAGGCTGCTCGAAAGGCTGCCTGGGCGGTTTTTTCTCTACTTTTCTGTTTGCGTCCTGGAGTGATGGTGGGTCTGTCCCAGCAGGGCTGCTTGAGAGGGTGTGGTGGGATTGGAGGGTGATTGTGTGTGTGGAATAAAGTGGGACGGGAGGGGGAAGAAAAGCCCCCTAAGAAGAAGCCTAGTGAAGGGGAATACCCAAATATTGGGCAGGGGAGGCAACTGGAAAGAGAGCAGGCTGAGAAGAGAGTGAGCAGAAGAAACTTCCCAATTTTGGTGTGTCTATGTGGCTCAGGGCCTGAGTTATCCATTAAATTTCCTCCAAACCAGCTAGTGGTGGCCTAATGCACAGAATAAGATACATTATGTTTTGAAACTCAACCTGGGTGACATCTCAGTACTGTAATCCCTCACTATTAGAATAATAAGTGTCCTCCCTGTGTGCCTAAATCTCAGATATTCTTCTGCCATTAGCACAGCACTCAAGTTAACACTGTGGCAGGTGTAGTGGCAGGGTACGATCCCCACTGGTGGATTGAGGAGGGGTTTGTCCACACCCTTAAGGTTGTCCATGCCTATTCTGAGGGGACAAGAAAATGAGAGAGGAAAAATTCTACCAGTTGCCAATGTGTCTCTTGACACAACAAGCAAGGTTGTTTCTAGGTTTCTGCAACTAACGTTTTCAGTCAGAAAGACATCAGAAGCAGTCAGAAAGGAGGACTAAACTAAACGTATCAGTACAGGAACACACACAGGGTCAACATATATAAGAATTTGGAGGGAAGAAATATTTAGCCTGCTGACTAGCTGTTTAGATTCAAAACAGGCAATGGTTGCCTTTGTTAAATTCTGGCCTTTCCCATTTTTATATTAGTTTGCAAAACAAAAACAGCATAATGGGATTGCCTGCTGAAAGTTCAATTCTCATGGAGGAAGTAGCTAGCCCAGGTCACTAATAGCCCTTGTCCTCCAATACAGAGGCCATTCATAAAAGTCAAAACCAACATTTTTATTTTTCATTTTATTTATTAAAATTATATCCTGCTCCTCTAGGGAAAACCTTCCTACTCAGGGTGGTTAACAGCATAAAACTCAACAAATAGAAACAGATACAAATGTTAAAATTAACATACAGTATAAACACATCAAAACCCAAGACACCCTAAAAAGAAACCCTGTTTGTGATGCAGAGAGACAGAATAAAATGCCTAACGATTGGCCGTCAGTAAGATATTTCCAAAGGCCTCTTTAAAAAGAGATGACACAGCCTCTTTTCAATTGATTCCTTGTCTTTAAGAAATGACTACTGTGAAACCAATGAGGAGACCCTGTTTTCTCCTTCATTTTGGGTCCAGTGGTCGTCTTTAAATGTTTTGGATTTAAGAGATTGTCTTTCAAAGACCTATGAGGGAACCTCTGCTTACTTTTTCATTTAGGCTCCAGTGGCCTTTGAAGAGGTGGCCGTGTACTTCAAGGAGGAAGAGTGGGCACTGCTGGATCCTGACCAAAGGGCCCTGCACAAGGAAGTCATGGAGGAGAACTGGCAAATGGTATCTTTTCTCGGTAAGGTCACCCTCTTTTCGCTGGCTGATACTAACATCTGTTATCAGTGCAATAAGGACTGGTAATAGCAATAATAAAGCTTCTGTGTTGGAGTGATGTCCCAACTTACACTAGCCACTATGGGATCTTTAATGCCAGACTGGGCAACTTGTGGCCCTCCAGATATATCAAGCACCATCTCCCTTGTCCGTAGCCAACTTTGCCATACTTTTGGCATTGTGGTCAGCATAGTAATTTGTCACCATTTGATGAGCTGAAGAGATGTTCAGGTTTCTGCTAGAACGGGGTTTCTCAACTGTAGGCCTCCAGGTGATCTTGGACTTCAATTCCTAGAACCCCAAGTCAGCACATCTGCTGATCCAGGATTGTGGGAATTAGAAGTCCAAGAACATCTAGGGACCCAAGGTTGAGAAATTCTGTACTTGAAGATTGTGGAGAGATACAGATGTAATTGGGAATGGTTTTTTAGGTTTGTTTGGTCATGACAGCATAATTATGGGATATTCATTAGTAAGCTACTTGCTCCTAATGTGATGATTTAGTAAATGTAAATGCATCTACTTATATACCACCCCATCATGCCAAAGCCATCTCTGAGCAGTTTACATAGTAATTATGCAAACTAGAATTTACCCTCAACAAGCTGGGTGTTGTTGTTTTTTTACTAATATTGGAAAAGGGAAGTATGAGTTGAACTTTATGGGATTGAACTCAGATTGTGAGCAAAGTTTTGACTGCCCGGACTATAGTATTGCACTTTAACCACTCCAGGGTGGGGAATGCCATATAAAGGAGCAAAAAAGGAAGCAGGTCAGTTCCCATCAAGGTTTCTATGGATGCTTTTTATCTGTGGTTTGCTGTCAACTATGAAAAGTTGGCAGCCATTTTGACCTTCTCTGTCTAGTTGATCCACTCCGTCTTCTGCCCTTAGCCAGGTTTCTTCCTATAGTAGTCATTTATACAGTAATGATAAAGCCATCTGGGAGCATCTTAAACTAAAATGCATCCAGGACAAGAGAAATAAGATTCAAAGGTACAGTTTGAAGAATAACATATAAAATAAAAAGGCCTTCACCTGGACCCATCAAGAATGTAACGTAGGTACCAGGGGGCCATGAAGGAAAAGTTATCGTTTCTCTTTGGTTTTCTTGCTAGGTAAGGATTGATCCTATAAGGGTGTGTAGTTTTTTTCCTTGTGTGAAAGGAAAGGAGAGTTTCTGTATATTGTTCCTCAGAACTTTTTAGGTGGCGGGGGGAGGGGGGGAATGTTTTTTTAGTTCCATCCAGTGATGGGATGACCCCGGTTCCAGCCGGTTCCCTGGAACCGGTAGGAACAATCCCGGACGCCTCACCAAAAGAAAAAAATGGCTCCAATTGACTGTGCATGCTCAGAAACTCAATCTGACGCATTGTGCATGCGTCAGATTGAGTTTCTGCGCATGCGCAGTCAATTGGAGCCATTTTGGCTCCAATTTTAATTTTTTTCTTTTGGAGCCGGAGCCGCACCTCTCAGGGCGGCGGCGGCGGCATCAGCCCTCAGAGGAGGGCACCTCCCCCGGGGCACGTTGAGGCCTGCCTGGGCCGTCCGCTGCCGCCGAGCCTCCCTGGGCCGTCCGCTGCCGACAAGCCCACATGCCCTGGGGACGTCCGGCGTGGCGCACCGCCACCGCCTGCAGCCTCCTCCTCCGCTGGGCACCTGTGGCCTCCTCCTCCTCCTTGGGCCGGTGCCTTTTTGTCCCAGCTGTGGCTGCGGCCACGGCCGGCCAGGGGCTGCGGGCAGCAGTGGCTCTGGTGGTGGCTGCGGCCGCGTGGCCGGAGCCGCCGCCAGAGCCGCCGCCAGAGCCACTGCTGCCCGCAGCCCCTGGCCGCCCCTGGCCGTTGCTGCAGCCGGAGCCGGGACAAAAAGGCACTGGCCCAAGGAGGAGGAGGAGGCCACAGGTGCCCGGCGGAGGAGGAGGCTGCAGGCGGCGGCGGTGCGTCTCGCCGGGCGTCCCCAGGGCATGGGGGCTTGTCGACAGCAGACGGCCCAGGGAGGCTTGGCGGCAGCGGACGGCCCAGGCAGGCCTCAATGTGCTCCTTCGTCGGCCCAAGGAGGAAGAGGAGGCCACAGGGCTGCAGGCAGCGGCAGCTCTGGCGGCGGCAGCAGTTGTGGACAGCGGCTGCAGGCGGTGGCTCCTGTGGCCGTGGCCTTCGGAGGAGGAGGAGGCCGCAGTCGGGGGCGGCACGCCTTGCTGGGTGGCCATGGGGCTTCGTCGGTCCCAAGGAAGGTAAGTAAGTGAGGGTTTTTTATTTGGGGTGGGTGGGTGATTCATTTGTGTTTTGGGTGGGTGGTTGTATTTTAATTTAATTTTTATTTTATTTATTTATTTATTTTATTTATTTAAGTTATTTATGGGTTTGTGTTGTAGCTGTCTGGCTGGGTGGGTGGGCTGAGGTGTGTGTGTTTATTTTTATTTTATTTATTTTTATTTTTGGCCCCGCCCACAACATCATAATGTCATGACGTCGGCTCCGCCCATGATGTCATGACATTGGCCACGCCCACGACGTCCGTGACGTCATGGCGTGGTAGTAGAATTTTTGTCATCCCATCACTGGTTCCATCCATATTTCGAACTTTTGATTTGTAGTTTCCCAAGCCTTTTTCTATAGCAACCATTTCTTTTTCTGTCCAAGATGCCTAATGCAGGAAAATGTATTTTCACCCATTTGAAATAGAAAACCTCTGAAATAACAATAATAATAATAATTTCATGTCAGAAATTATTCTGGGTTGAAAGGATTTTTGCTGGAGAAACTCCACTCAGGGGACACCCAAATGAGGCTCTTTTCATGTCCCCAAGATCTTTTCCCACAAACATGGTCCCTATTTATCGACTTGTAATTTCTTGCTTTCAAACTGGTTGGCAGCAGCTGGGACAGAGACAGGTTCTCAATCCATTATGCAGGACCCAGAACTTGAACTGCCAACTTGCCGGCCTTCCAGCTAATAAGGCAGGCTTCTTAACCACTGAGCCACCAGAGCCCCACCTCTGAAGTACAATTTCAAGACAGGAGAAATCCAGATGAACATTTAACCTTTGCACAGCTCAAGTGTTTTATTTATTTGTTTGTCTGTTATATTTATATTTTATTTTATTACTGGTATTTATAGGACACCTGACTTCTGAAGGGGGACTCAGGGTAACTTATACATTAAAATTAAAACACAATAAATTGTACACTAAAAACCAATTAAAACTACAGTTTGTTTGTTTGTTTAAGACATAAAATGTAAATCAGTATACACATGGGAAAACTTTAAAAAAACCCAAATTATCACATTAACATTGTACACCTTTGGGGTCATATTTTTTAGTTGGTGAAACTCATTTCTTACAAAGATGCATTGTTTTTTCCCTTTCAATAGGACAAATTCCATAAAACCTTCCCATATATCTTTACAATTACAAAAATTAATCTGGTGGGTATGTTGTGTGTTTCTCCATAGGCAATCTCTAGAGCAGGGGTTCTCAAACTACAGCCCATGTGCCAGACCCAGCCTGCAGCAGCAAATCATTCAGCCCATGGTGACAATCTTGGAAGCGGAAGCAGATGCATTTATGACAACCTTAAATGCACCTGCGCAAATGCACTGGCATTATTTATAGCAGCATTTACGGCAGGGGGAACCCAAATGTCTGGCCTGCTCACCTGTCTGAATGGGTGTGGTCCAGCCCGTGGCGACAGAAGGTTGAGAAACCCTATGGTAGAGACTCTTGAATGCTTTGAAATAAATAAAAAAATATTATCTAACATGCAGGGGAAATGCTGAAATTTAGTATTATGAACTGTTGAAGAAATTATTTGCTTAGAAAACATCTTTTCATTGAGTATATTTCAGTCTTGTACCTCCTTGGAATTTTTCTCATACACAGTTTCTCAAAGGGGCACATTTTCCACTTTGGAAACCAGTGCCTTTTATTAGGGTATGGGTCATTTTGTGCACAAGGATTTAGTAAGCATTTCTAGGATTATGAACTTAATCTGAGACAAACTCATGCAACTGACTTCTCCCTCCTTTCGTCTCTCCCACAGGGGCCCTAAGGATGGCAGCAACAAGAATTCCATCTTCTATTCCTTGTGATGGAGCAAAACCAGAACAGGTATAGTGGCTCCTTGTGTTCAATGCTTACATAGCAGGCTCATACAACATGGTCCTTTCCATGAGGGGAATCACAGTCCTTAGAACACCTCTGTATTTCAAATAGGAAATAATTTCTTCCTCATTTTTAAATAAGTCCAAGATCTGTGAATTGTGTAAGGTTTACCAGAAATGTATATGAAAATGGTAGGAATTACTGTCCTGTCCCTATTCCCTAGGTATCACATACACTTTGCTCACCTCCAGACTTGATTATTGTAATGTGCTCTACATGGGGCTGCCCTTGGTGACTATTCGGAGGCTGCAACTGGTCCAGAATGTGGCTGCTCAGGTGGTGATGGGGTGTGGGTGTTATGCTCGCGCCTCACCACTGCTCCGGGAGATGCACTGGTTGCCGGTTTGCCTCCGAGTGCAATTCAAGGTCCTGGTTATTACCTTTAAAGCCCTACATGGTAGTGAGCCAGGATACTTAAGAGACCGCATCAATCTAAGGACATCTGTCTGTTCCACCAGAGCGGACTGGAGAGGCTCTCTGGTCGTGCCATCAGCTAGAGAGGCGCATCTCTCTAGCACTAGAAGGAGGGCCTTCTCGGTGTGCACTCCAGCTCTAGGGAACCTCCTGCCAACCGAGTTGTGTCTCCAGACAGAGTTGCTGGCTTTTAGAAAGGGTGTGAAGACCTGGCTTGCAGGGCAGGTGTGGGGTTTGGGCCAGTCGGTTATCCCAGCCGTCTGGCTAATATGACTGTTCTCCCCTCTCCCTTGTAATTTTAATTGGTGAATTTTAACTTTTAATCTCATTTTAATTTTTAACCTTTAAAGTTTAACTTTTGGACATGGGTGGGTATTTTATCATGGGTTTTATTGTTGATTGTGTTTTTGACTGTTTGCCGCCCTGAGTCATTCGTGAGGAGGGTGGCATAGAAGCATGACTAAATAAATAAATAAATAAATAAAGGTTGCCCTTGCTTGAAAGTCAGTCGTTTCCAATTCTAGGGTTCAGTGCTCATCTCTATAGCCAAAGAGCCAGCGCTGTCTGCGTTTGCAGACGTTTCTGTGGACATGTGGCAGGCATGCCTTAACACCGAAGTGCACAGAACACTGTTTACCTTGCCACCGAAGTGGTCCCTATTTATCTACTTGCAATTTCCTGCGTTCTAACTGCTAGGTTGCCAGGACCTGGGACAGAGACGAGAGCTCACTCCATCATGCAGTACCTGGGAATTGAACTCCGACCTTCTAGTCAGCAAGTTTAGTGTCTTAATCCACTTGAGCCGCCGCTACTTCTGAGTAAATCTCTGCTTCCTTTTTCTTGTGGAAAAGAATGTAAGAAGAGAGATGGTCAAATATTTATTTATTATTTATTTATTCAGATTTAAATTGCCGTACACTCGCAAAGGCTAATCCAGTTTAATGTCCTTCCTTCTCAAAGCTTCCAGAACAGCCTGGTTGTTAGTACCCCATTCTCGCCTGCTGTTGTTTTATTTATTTATTTATTTATTTATTTATTTATTTATTTATTTATTTATTCAGATTTATATTGCCGCCCACTCGCCGTAAAAATTATAAAATACAACATCACAAAACAACCAAAGCAGAACACAGACTAACTCCCCTCAGGCCGTTGTTGTGGGCCCAGAGGGGGCAAGGTCCACAGCCGCTTGCCAGGCCATGGAATCTTCTCCCTCAGGCCTTTGTTGTGGGCCCAGAGGAGGGGCCGATGTTCTCAGCCGCCTGCCAGGCCTTGGAATCTGTTCCTCAGCAACTGAGATTCAGATACCATTCTGTTGGATAGTTTCAGGGTGTAGCTGAGAGTAAACAAAACAGAACAGCAAAAAAAAAAGTGGCAGGTAGAGTCTAAGGACACTACCGTCAGGGATTTAGTTCATGAATTCTATGTGTTGAATTATGCTCATTAGTTCATTTATTTCTTTTATTTCATTCATTAGCTAAGGGTGATGTTTCAAATGGGGTGAGAGGCAGTTTCTGAGTGCAGTGACGTAATCGCTTTCCATTTCCGGTCATTGGGTCTTTCAGTCAGCATTCAATTGTCGGCAAGCCAACTGCCAGTGAAAATGTCACTTTTTTGAGGCACGATTTTCCTCAATATCTTTGTGGTTGATAACGGCTTCAGCATCTTTCTTCTTCACATGATGTAGGCGAACTCTATCTACCTTAGAAAGTGGTCCTGTTTGGTTTCAAACAGATTTTTTCCTTTTATGTTAGCGTTTTTGTGCTGTTGGTTGTGGGATTTTTCGTAAAAAGCTTCATAGAAAATTTTCCCCAAAGTCTGATCTAAATTGTAATGTTTATTTATTTATTTTATTTTATTTTATTATTCATATTTATCCACCCTCCTCCTCACCAAGGTGACTCAGGGTGGTTTACAAATCATAAAAGTACCACAATAAAACAGAAAACATTCTTATAAACATTCCTAAAAACCCTCAAATTTAAACTGTAAAAGATAAAAATTTAAGATCTAAAAAATTTAAAAGAATGCCAAATTACTACATCTTGAGCTAGAGAGGGGGCTTAAATCATCCAGTGGGCTGGGGTCATTGTACCTCCCGCAGCCTATACCTGCCCTGCCAGCCATGTTTTTAGATTCTTCCTAAAGGGCAGCAACTCCATCTGTAGATGTAGCTCAGTTGGCAGGAGGTTGGCCAGAGCAGACACAGAGAAGGTTCTCCTAGTGCCAGAGAGATGCACCTCTCTGGCTGATGGAACAACTAAAGAGCCTCTCTGGTCCACTCTGGTGGGACGAACAGATGCTCTTGGGGTGAGGCGGTCTCTTAAGTATCCTGGCCCACTACCATGTAGGACTTTAAAGGTGATAACCAGCACCTTGAATTGCACCCAGAGACATACTGGCAACCAGTGCAGCTCCCGGAGCAGCTGTGAGGCATGTGCATACCATCCATACCGCATCACCACCCGGGCAGTCACATTCTGGACCAGTTGAAGCCTCCAAATGGTCATCAAGGGCAGCCCCACGTAGAGCGCATTACAATAATCAAGTCTGGAGGTGACCAGAGCCTGTGTGATCATGAGCAAGGAGTCCCAATCTAGGAGCGGGCGTAACTGGCGAATCACACAAAGCTGTGCAAAAGCCCTCCTAGCCACAACTGCCACCTGCTCTTCGAGCAGTAGTCGCGAGTCCAGGAGGACCCCCAGATTATGCACCAGGTCTGTTTGGGGCAAAACCGCCCCGTCGAGAACGAAATATGGTAGCTCCTGAGATAACGCAGGACCCTCGACCCACAGCCACTCAGTCTTGCCAGGATTCAGCTGAAGCCTGTTGTCCCCCATCCAGACCCTGACAGCCTCCAGGCACCTGGAAAAGACTTCCACTGCATCACTCTGGTCCCCACGGGCCGAGATATATAACTGGGTATCATCAGCATGTTGCTGATACCTCACCCTGTAGAAATGTAGATGTTGAATAGGAGAGGCGAGAGTACCGAGCCCTGAGACACCCTATGTTGAAGAGGCCTCAGGCTGGACACCTCGCCCTCCAACCACACCAACTGGGTCCGGCCCCTCAGAAATGAGGAAAACTAGGACCACACAGCACCCTGGATCCCCAGTCCTCGGAGCCTTTCCAGAAGGATACCGTGGTCGATGGTATTTAATGCCGTTTAGAGGTCAAGGAGATCCAGGACAGACAGATGACCTCCATCCTGCTTTCGCCAGAGATCATCCACCAACACGACCAGTGCAGTTTTGTGTACCATATCCGGGCCTGAATCCTGACTGGAAAGGGTCTAGATAATCCACTTCATCCAGGACTCCCTGTAACTGTCGTGCCTCTGCCGTCTCCAAAACCTTGCCCAAAAAAGGCAGGTTGGACAAAGTTATTTATTTATTTAAATTTCTATACCACCCTCCTCGCCGAAGGCGACCCCGTTGGTAAGCACTGCGGAGTCGAGTGATGCATTTTTCAGGAAGGGGCATACCAAAGCATGTTTTAAGTTTGCTGGAAAAAACCCCTCCCGTAATGATGAATTTATAATAGCTTCAACCCAACTGCCTGTCACCACCCTGGAAGTTTTAACCAACCAGGCGGGGCATGGATTGAATGCACAGGCAGTGGCACAAACAGATCCAAGGAGTCTGTCAACTTTCTCAGGGACAACTGAATCAAACCGATCCCAGATAACATGGCCAGACTCCGCTCCGGACAACCCCAGCTCTACATTGTTCATGCCAGGATTAAACTGAGTGAATTTGAGCAATTTCCTCCATCAGATAATAAGCAAAAGCCTCAGCAGATCCCTACCAGCCAGGGCTCAACCCCCCTCTACCAAAGAGGGATCTGGTTCCCCGAAACGAGGTCGCTGGGCGATTATCCACAGAGGCAAGAAGAGTGGTGAAATAGTAACGGTTCATCACCTCTATCTAGGCTTTAATAGTAGCTCTAACCAGTGTTCAATCAGACTCACTCTGGGTCTTCACCCAGCGATGTTCTAAGGTTAACATAACCTTATCACAGACAAGGTTATTTTATCCTCTATCCAACACACTTTGGATCACTTCAATCAGCTGAGTGGTTTGGTCACTGGCTTACTGTCAACTGCTGCCACCCCTGCAAAAATGTCACTTTTCCGAAGCAACTTTCAAAAGTTGTGATGTCATCGCTTTGCATTTTTGGCCTTTGGGTCTTACCATTCCTTAAAGTCACTGAGACGATCTTTCATACGACATAAGCATTAGTTGTGTCAGTGCTTTAGTTTTGGTGTGGCAACTTGTTGAAAGTACACGATTTTCATTACATGGCAAACGCTGTCAGACCACCCTACTGAAACGTAAGATGTTCATCGAATTCACGTCAAAAAAAAGTGGCACCTTAAAGACTAAGTCTTGAGTTTAAATGTGAGCTTTCGTGGACCAAGTCAATTTAATCAGACTTGGTCAATAAAAGCTCACATTTAAAACAGGAGTTAGTCTTAAAAGTGCCACAACCTTCCTTCCTTCCTTCCTTCCTTCCTTCCTTCACTGTTCTGCTTTGTTTACTCTCAGATATGTTTGCACAGGCTAACACAGCTACCACTTCAAACAGTTGCAGAGTGCTGCAGCTACCATGTCCTAAATGATTAAGCCTTTCTCAGTTCCCCCTTCTTTTTTTTTCTTCCTAAAGAGCAAATGCTCAGGCATAGTTTTAGCAGAGAGAGAGAAAATTACTGTACTTAGCTTGTGTTCAAACAAAGCTTGTGTTCAAACAAAGTTGTCAGGCAGGTGGCAAATGATATAATATAGCAGTTTTTTCATCTTAGTTGCAATAAAAGCAGAACAGTTTAAGCTGTGCTAGCCGGCCCAACCAGGATAGCTGCTTCATGGTGCAACATTGGTTTGAGATGAGGAAAGCAAGCAGAGACTTTCTGGCTGTGTTTGCCAGCCAAAGCAAGGTGGCGGGGGGCTGCTTCATGGTGCTGCATTGGTAGAGAGAGTTGGCAGTCAGGCAGAAGTCTTTCCAAAGGAGAGTCCAAGAGAAGTGTAGTTAAGAGAAGCCAGAGTTTAGGTCCCAAAAAGACTTGCAATCCAAAGTGAAGTGCAAGAGCAAAGTCAGGTCCAGTATTGAAGTCCAAAACTTCAGCAGGGAGGGCTGACAGAGGTTTAAGCAGAGGGTCGCCAACATACATGTTGTTCCGACAGTTGGAACTGCCTCTGCCTACTGTTTAAGTAGGCAGTAAAACACTTCAGGCTAGGGAGCTTCAGCTGGTCACTTCCTTTGAAGTTGCCCTCATGTTTACCTCCTGAGCAGCTGCAGCTCCTTACGCAGGTGTTCCCTGCAATGCTGGGAGGTCAAAACTTCAGCTTCAGACAAGCTGTTAAACCAGTGGTGGCGAACCTATAGCATGTGTGCCAGAGGGGTCACTCAGAGCCCTCTCCATGGGTACGCACCCCATCACCCCAGCACAGAGTTTGCCCCGCCCCTCTGTCCAGAAGTCCAATGGGAGGGCTTCCTCTCTCCTCCCAGCACAGGATTCACACACACCCTCTGTCCAGCAGCCCAATGGGAACGCTTCCTCCCTCCCCCAGCACAGAGTTCGCCCCACCCCTCTGCTCAGCAGCCCAATGGGAGCACTTCATCTCTCCCATGTTGCTGTGCTGGCAGCTTGGGATAAATAAGTTTTGGGTTGCAGTTATGGGCACTTGGTCTCTAAAAGGTTTGCCATCACTGTGTTAGACTGAGGATTCATGATTGCTGGTTTGACCATGGTCTCTTCTGACAGCTCGGTGTCTGAAGCAGTTCACTCAAGTTCAGAGTAGGTCACGTTCAGAACTTCCTCATCAGAACTTTCTGAGTCTGGGAGGGGCCCCAGGATGAAAGTTCAGAGAGAGGGCCAAGGCAGGAGAAGCCAAGGTCAGAGTTCTGTTAATTTACAGGCCAAAGAGAGAGAGTCCAGTAAAAAAGTCAAAATCTAGTTCCAAGTTCGATAGTCAGGTAAAGTTTCAGGTTCTTGTAAACATGCGTTGTTCCTACAGTGAGCCCTGCCTCTGTGAGTGCCTTAAACGGGCAGCTGAGCACATTCCGTTAATGCAACAAAGCTGGAAACCTCCTTTGCAGTTTCCCTTGCATGGCCCTCTGCTGCTCTTGTAACACCTCTTGTAGGTGTTGCCTGTGACGCTCAGAGGTGGAGGGCTCAGAGTCTGAACTGCTTGATCTATCAAACTGCAGCTGATGCAGCTCCTTGATCTTGAGCTCAGTTGCTGTCTCATTTGACAGCTGAATGTCCAGAGCAGTCAAAACAAACAATATAAGACACAGCCACTTCTTTTCAGTTGATTCCTTGTCTTTAAGAAATTATGACTATGAAACCGATGAGGAGACTCTGCTTTCTCCTTTATTTCGGGTCCAGTGGTCTTCTTTAACTGCTGTTTTGGATTTAAGAGATTGTCTTTCAGGAACCTATAAGGAACCTTCTGCTTACTTTTTCATTTAGGTTCCAGCGGGCTTTGAAGAAGTGATTGTGTACTTTACTTGGGAGGAGTGGGCACTGTTGGATCCTGACCAGAGGGCTCTGCACAAGGAAGTCATGGAGGAGAACTGGCAAATGGTATCGTCTCTCGGTAAGGCCACCCTCTTTTCCCTGGTTGATGCTAACATCTGTTGTTAGCAGTGCAATAAGGACTGATAATGCGAATGATAATGCTTCTGTGTTGGAGTGATGTCCCAACTTACAGTAGCGCAGGGATTCTCAACCTGTGGCCTTTGGGCCACATGCGGCCTACGGTGCCATTTCATGCCCCCCTCGCTTCCACCACACCTGGAAGTGCCATGTGGTGGAGAAAGGGCAAAATGTTCATCCTGCCCCCGAAGCTGTCTGAGGGAGAATCACTTGGCCCCCAGCTTTAAAAGGTTGAGAACTCTTGCACTAGCCACTATGTGATCCTTAAGGTCAGACTGGGCAACTTGTGGCCCTCTGGATATACTAAGCACCATCTCACTTATCTGTAGCCAACTTTGTCCAACCTTTTCAGTTGTGGTCAGCATAGTATTTTGTCACCCATTTGATGAGCTGAAGATTTCTAGGTTGAGTTAGATCAGGGTTTCCTCAATTTTTGGCCTCCAGGTGTTCTTGGACTGCTATTCCCAGAAGCCCAGGTCAGCACACAGGCTGATCAGGGCTTGTGGGAACTGAAGTCCAAGAACACCTGGAGCATCAAGGTTGAGAAACCGTGTGCTAGAACATGAGTTCTCAACCTTTTAAAGCCAAGGGCCAGGTAGAGAAAGCATTACCCTTTCTCTACCACATGACAGTTCCTGGTGTGGTGGAGGCATTTGGGGGCCACATTCAATGGTGCCATGGGCCCAGTGGTGGGCTCCAAAAATTTTACTACCACATTGTGGGCATGGTATGGTGGGTATGGCCAGGGGGAAAGCCCTGTGTTGCACCTGAATGAAGACTACTTTATTTCAAAACTTGGGTGGGTGGGGCCAGCCAGAATTTTTGCTATTGGTTCTGGAGAACTGGTGCTTATCTGCTGATACCCACCACTGGATGGGCCACATCTGCGTACCAAGGAGATGTCCTTGTAGGGATGTTCTTTACCTTCTCTATCATCATTTGTCTGAGAAACACCTTGGAACTTGGAAGTGGGATTTCTCCAAGTTTGGAAAGAGCCAGGGTGGGGGAGATGGTTTAAAGGAGCAAAAAAGGAAGCAGGTTAGTTCCCACAGATGACACATCTATGAATGCTTTTATTTGTGGCTTGCTGTCATTTTTAAAGTATTCTCAGTTGAACTATGAAAAGTTGGCAACCATTTTCACTTTCCTTGCCCTGACTGATTGATGCACTCCATCTTCTGAACCGTTGCCAAGTTTTTTTTCCTAAAGGTAAAGGTCACCCTTGCTCAAAAGCCAGTCATATCCAACCCTAGAGTTCAGTGCTCATCTCTGTTTATAGCCCAAGAGCCAGCACTGTCTCCATCTGCAGGTGTTTCCATGGACATGTGGCAGGCATGACTAGACACCGGAGTGCACAGACTGTTGTTTACCTTCCCACCGAAGTGGGAACCTATTTATCTACTTGCAGTCACTTGCTTTTGAACTGCTAGGTTAGCAGGAACTGGGACAGAGACAGGAGCTCACTCCATCGTGCAGTACTCAGGCCTTGAACTGCTGACCTGCTGACCTTCCAGTCAGCATCTTAGCCACTGCAGTCCCACCCCCTTCTTATAGTAGTCATACATAAAAGAACAATGAAGCCATTTTGAAGCATGTTAAACTAAAATACATCCAGGGCAAGAAAAATAAGATTCAAATATATAATTTATAGTACAGGGTATAACACATGAAATAAAAAGGCATTCACCTGGATCCCTCAAGAATGTAACATAGGTACCAGGAGCTTATGAAGGAAAACATGTAGATGTTTCTTAGATGCATGTGTAGAAGTGATGGTCTGATTAAAGTGGGGAGGAAGGAAAAGAGACAGTGTTGTAGGACTATCAGAGTTCATTCTATGTGAGCTTTCATGCATCAAAACCCATTTCCACTTATAAATGTGTTTATGTCTTCACTTTGGTCCTTTTACCCCATTTCTCCTTCTTTGCAGGAGGAAACTGGAGGAAGAAAAGATTATGTCCTAAAAATAGAAATAATTTTACTTCCAAATTGGAGCTTACTGTATACCAGAATAACCACAGAGAAGAAAAAAGCTACATCCAAGGAACGCCCTATGAATGTGTCATGTGTGGAAAGCATTTCCCCATGATGATAGCTCTAATGCTTCACAAATGTATTCAAGCCAAGATACATGTAGATTGCAAATCAGACGATGAAAGCCATCAAAGTACCTACGCAGGACGGAAAGCATACAAATGCCTGGAATGTGGGAAATCTTTTGCTCAGATATCATGCCTTTTCGAACATTCCAGAGTCCACACTGGGAGGAAATCTTACAAATGCCAGGAATGTGGGAAATGTTTTGCTCAGACTTCACACCTTGTGAATCATAAGCGAGTCCACACAGAAGAGAAAATATACAAATGTGAAGTGTGTGGAAAGTGTTTTGTTCAGAATTTGCAGCTTGTAAAGCATAAGACAGTCCATGCAGGAGCGAAACCATACCAGTGTCAGGAGTGTGGAAAGTGCTTTGCTCGGAATGCATCCCTTGTGATTCATAAGAGAGTCCACACGGGAGAGAAACCTTACAAATGCCAAGAGTGTGGAAAGTGCTTTGCTTGGAATGCATCCCTTGTGATTCATAAGAGAGTCCACACAGGAGAGAAACCCTACGAATGCCAGGAGTGTAGAAAGTGCTTTGCTCTGAGTTCGCAGCTTGTGAAGCATAAGACAGTCCATGCAGGAGAAAAACCATACCAGTGTCAGGAGTGTGGAAAGTCTTTTGCTTGGAATTCTGAACTTATGAAGCATAAGAGAGTCCACACAGGAGAAAAACCATATGAATGCCAGGAGTGTGGAAAGTGCTTTGCTCGGAATTCAAGCCTTTGGCGTCATAAGAGAGTTCACACAGTAGAGAAACTTTATAGATGTCAGGAGAGTGGGAAATGTTTTGCCTGCAATTCACTACTTTTGCAGCATAAGAGTATCTGTAAAGGAGAAAAATTGCACAAATGCCAGGAATGTGGAAAGAGTTTTGCCAGTAGAACCGGAATTGTGAGTCAGAGAGTCCACACAGGAGAGAAACCGTATGAATGCCAGGAGTGTGGAAAGTGCTTTGCTCGGAATAGGTACCTTGTGATCCATAAGAGCAGGGGTTCTCAGTCTTTTCCCACCATGAGCTTGACCATGCCCCCTCAGACAGCTGAGCGGACTGGACTGGTGGTTCCTCTAGTCAAAAACACTTTAAATGCACCCACAGCTGTCGTAAACACATTTACAACAGCGCTTTCGGACATTTCTGCCGGTGGTGGTGGCAAGAGTAAGAGTGGTGGTTTTTCAGTTTTCACTGCTTCTGGCACTTCTGGTGGCGGTGGAGGCAGGAGTGAGGGTGGCAGGCCACATGAAATGGTGCTGCGGGCCAGAGATGGCCCACGGGCCATAAGATGCAAACCCTTGCATAAGAGAATCCACACTGGAGAAAAACTGTACAAATGCCAAAAATGTGGAAAGTGTTTTGCTCAGAGCTCAGAGTTTGTAAAGCATAAGATACTCCACATAGGAGAGAAACCATACCGGTGTCAGGAGTGTGGAAAGTACTTTGCTTGCAATTCATGCCTTGTGAGTCATAAGAGAGTCCACACTGGAGCAAAACCATACAAAAGCCAGGAATGTGGAAAGTGTTTTGCTCAGAATTCAAACCTTATGGAACATCAAATATTGCATACTGGAGAGAAATTGCACACATGTCAGGAGTGTGGGAAATGCTTTGTGAACAATTCAAAGCTTTTGATTCATCAAAGAGTCCATACAGGAGAAAAACAATACAAATGCCAGTACTGTGGGAAATGTTTTCCTCACAAATCACATGTTGTGATTCATATGAGAGTCCACACAGGGGAGAAACCTTACAAATGCCAACAATGTGGAAAGTGTTTTGCTCAAATTTCAAACCTTGTGTGTCATAAGAGAATCCACACTGGAGAGAAACCGTACAAATGCCAGGAATGTGGAAAATGTTTTTCTCAGTATTCAAACCTTTTGGAACATCAGATGTTGCATACTGGAGAGAAACCACACGTCTGTCAGGAGTGTGGGAAGTGCTTTGTGCATAATTCAAAGCTTTTGATTCATCAGAGAGTGCACACAGGGGAGAAACCTTACAAATGTCAACAATGTGGAAAGTGTTTTGCTCAGCGTACACCTCTTGTGAGTCATAAAAGAGTTCACAAAGGAGAGAAACCATACAAGTGCCAGGAGTGTGGACAGTGCTTTGCTCGAAATTCATCGCTTTGGAGGCATAAGAGAGTTCACACCGGAGAAAAATTGTACAAATGCCAGGAGTGTGGGAAGTTATTTTCTCAGAGCTCACGACTTGTGATTCATAAGAGAGTCCACACTGGAGAGAAACCATACAGATGCCAGGAATGTGGAAAGTGTTTTTCTCAGAGCTCACAGCTTGTGAATCATAAAAGGATCCACACTGGAGAGAAACCTTACAAATGCCAGGAGTGTGGGAAATGTTTTTCTCAGAGCTCACAGCTTCGTAACCATAAAAGAGTCCACACAGGAGAGAAACCGTACAAATGCCAGGAATGTGGAAAGTGTTTTTCTCAGAGCTCACAACTTGTAAATCATAAACGAGTCCACACAGGAGAGAAACCTTACAAATGCCAGGAATGTGGGAAATGTTTTGCTCGGAATTCAGGCCTTTTGGCCCATCAGAGAATTCACACATGATAGAAACCCTTCAAATCCTAGTGATGTGGGAAATCTATCAATGGTTCAGATTTCATATGTTGTGAACCTTGAAAGGTGCCCCATAGAAGAGGAAAAACATAAATGCAAGAGTGAGGGGGGAAATCATTACGATGGCACTAGAGCAGGGGTTCCCAAACTAAGCCCCGTGGGCTGGATTTGGTTCACAACACCATTTCATGTGGCCCCCATCCCCTCCAAGGGCATTTAAGGAACCAAATGGTCATCCCTTTTTCGCCTGTTGGGACAAAATGGCCATCCCATCATGCAGGCAGGGCAAAATGGCCATCTGGCTCTCGAGAGCGTAGCCCAGCCCCCAGCTTGAAAAGGTTGGGAACCCCTGCACTAGAGTTTTTATTACTAAATGTACCTAGAGCTTCACGTAGTAATGGTACACAGCGGGAGAGGATGGAGGAATTGTGAGGAAGGCATGGTTTGAACCATATAGTGTCCGTATGGGGTTCTGTATTGAGTCTTCTCTGTTTTTTTTCTTTGTGTATTTGAGGTGGGCAGGTTCACAGTTTTTGCAGCAGATGTCAATGGGCAAGTTTGTCATTTTTAACAAAGGCCATATACACTAAATTTATCTCTATATATACAGTTAAACCCCGGGTTATGACGGAGGTCTGTTCCAACAGCCTCCGTTGTAACCCAAAAAAAAGTGTAATCCAAAGCATCCATAGAGATGCACTGAAAAATTTAAAAAATGGTCCTGAATTGATTGTAGAAAATTCTGCTCTTTAAGTGAGCTACTCTAAGCGAGGTGCTCTTTATGCGAGGTTTTACTGTATTGTATAGCATCCTAGATAGAGTGGATAAAATGAGGAAGGAAAGATTAGATGAGGGGTGCCCAAACTATGGCCCGTGGGCTGAATGCTGGCTACACTGCCAGATTATCCAGGACTCGCCATCCTTGCCTCTCCCAGAAGCGGAAATAAAATGTGCCTGCGCATGCACAAAACTGCCATAAATGACCCGTGGCTGTCATAGTTTATGAAGTTTTGTGAAATATGTTTTATACTCTATCAAGTTTAAAATATGTTGTTTTTCTGTTCATGAACTCATAAAAGTCTTTGTCATAGAACTTATTTTTTTTAAAATGCATACGCATATGTAATCTTACAATATATGCAATTCTCTGATTGCTAATTAAATATTGGAAAAATAAGAATCTTATCTGGACATTTATTCTGTTATGCTCAAAGCATAGAAATCAAGAACAAAGGGGTATCTTGAATAAAGGAAGTTTACTGAGCTTAAAGGGTCCTGAACATTTCGTTGGGGCAGACTGCAATGGTAAAATATTATCACTTGTTGAATATAAGCTTCTGGGATTTCTTTGAAATGTTTGAAGTGGTAGCCGTGTTAGTCTGTGCAAGCATATCAGAATAAACAATTTTTAAAAAAAAAAGTTGTGGTGTGGTAAGATTTTGGGCCTAACTTGGTGAGTAAGGGTTAAGAGATTCTTCCCCACGATAGGTGGATTCGGAGAGGCGACAGCTGCTGGACAGCCTATAGTGAGGAATGATTGATTAGCCAATTAACGGCCCTACTAAACATCAAACACCTTGGTTTCAAAGGAAATATAGATAAGGCAAAAAGTTCTGCCAGGTTTAAACCTTGTTTTTACATGAGCTCATGGTTAGTCATGTTTTGGCACTCTGACAGTTGGCAATTATATACCTTAGTTAATCGCAGTCTTCTCGCAATTAGCATGTATGACATAGATTGATCGTCTTAGAGAGACACGTCATGCCAGTCCTTGAATGCAGGAATAAATTAGGAGCCCTATGAGGGTTCTGGGCTTTTTGAGCTTTTTGCTTCTACCCTACACAAAGTCTCATGTCTATTTAATTACAACAGTTGTGGCACCTTAAAGACTAACTCCAGTACTGTATTTAAATGTGAGCATTCATGGATCAAATCCACTTTTGCCCTTTGAAAGGAATTCCAACTGGGCTCATTTTTACCACGGGGGTGAGGTGGGGAATTGTACTTGAATCAAGGAAACGGGGAAGAAGGTAAACTAGAAGGACAAAAGAAGACGAAAAGCTGGAGATCGATGTATGGGTAAGGTAAGGGAGACCTGAGAAGCGATTCCCTTCAACCCGTGAGGAAACCCACAAATCCACCACCCGAGAAGCCAGAACTCAGTGCGGCACAACTAAGAATGTTTCCCTAACTATTTTGGATGACCTGAAGAATTGACTTGGCAACTAAGGGTTAAGTGCACCGAGTTGGAATTCCTAGATAGGATGCATTGGAGCAGGAAGTTTCTGTCCTGGTAGGAAATGGTCCATTTTGAAATATAGTCCTTTCCTGTCCTCTTTTTCCTCCGGAGGCAAACGTGGCTTTGCTCCAAAAGGGTTCCTGGGTGGCTTTTTCCTCTCATTTTCTGGAATCTGGGGAGCAACTGGTCCCAGCTTGCACCTGGGAAGGAAGGCGAGTGCGTCCCAGTAGAAGTACCTGCGAATGAGTTTGGTTGGGTGTATTTGGGGGTGAAAGGGAAGAGGGAGAACCCCTCAAAGCCCAGCCTTATAAAAGCAAGGACCAAATCCACAGCCCCACACACCCATTCTGCTCATAAACAGTAACATTGAGAGTTTAGTCCTGTGCTTGGTTTGGAGCAATAGCAATCAAAGAGTGCTGGGATAGAGAGCGGAGAATGGGATTGTTGTTTTATTTTTTAAAAAAATGAATGTAGAACTACAGCAATCATTCATTTTCATTCATTTCGATTTATATGCAATCAACAAGAAAGCACAAGTCACAGATTTGCAAGATCCACAAACAGCTAAATTTGCAGTTTCCAGTCTTCGGCATGGGAACCAGGGGTCCTTTTTGGGTCCTATGGAGGGCAGCGTCAGGAGTGTGGGAAGTACTTTGTGCATAATAATTGCAATTGTGCACAATTGCAGCTTCCACTATGCCTGCTGCTGCCTCAGCCGAATCACATATCCTGCTGGCATGCATGTTCCAGCAGTGGCTGTTTATGTCTGGGCAATTCAGTGAGCTGATGTCAGAAATAAGTATCTAAGGCGAGACCAACCAAGGTCTTGTCTCTAGTGAGAAACCATCTTATTAGATGGTACAGCTAGGCCATAGTGAGTCTGTTTTGAGCTAAAGATGAGTAGGCACAGCTGTCTTAATAAACCAGACAATTGTTGCTACATTTGTGGCAAATATACCCTGAGTGATCAACGCAATAACCTAACCAAGAGTGTAAGATTTGCTTACTTAAGATCCTGACATCCTAGGCAGAATTGGATTTCAGATTTGGATACAGCGCACTTGATTTAGTATAGGACACAGATTACATCAACTAGCAGACAATATATATTTTTTGGCGATGCAGTGTTATTGTCAATTGAAAAAAGCTACAATGTTATTTTTCTGTTAGACTGGCCAATCATCCTGTGCTTGTGTACCTGAGGTATATAAACTGCTGCCGTGAGGCCTCACTCTTATGTGTGATGAAGTAGATTTGATCCATGAAAGCACACATTTAAAACAGGAATTAGGCTTTCAGGTGCCACAACATGTTTTGTCTTTCTTGTCATTTTGTTTTGTTTTTTCTGATATAGTCCTTATTTGTTAGCTTATTATATTCATATTTTATGCCCTTATCCATCTTTTAATTTCCCCCATGTCTTCTTTTTCATCATTCAGCACATCTTGTTTATGATTTTATTTTATTTTTATAGTCTCTAATTACTGAAGGGACCCCCTACCTGGGGTAATTTACATCTAGAAATATAATAACAAAATAAATTATAAAATTTTGAAACCCCACCAGCTATTCCATTTAATTTGTAGAGGTTGTAAACTAGCTTCCTGTGTTCATATTTCCCCAAAAGGAGTGAGGGGAAGTTGAAGGACATGCTATGTGTTAATCCATGTGTGGTCTCCAGATTATCTTCAATGCTTTAAAAGAAACATTATCAGACAGATATGCAGCACAATTTCTGACATTTATTATTGGAATGTTGGTAATTAATTTTTTTCATTGAGTAAACCACAATCTTCTGTACCTCTTGGGATTTCTGTATCACAGAGGTACCCAAAGTGGCAATTTAGGGACCCAGTGACTTTTGCTAGGATGTAATGCCTCTGGTATTTACGGGTTTGGTTTTTAGCTTGCATTTCCAGGATTATGATCTTAGCCTGAGATAATTTATGAGACTAACTTTTCACCCCATTTAAATATCCTACAGGGACTAGAAGGTTGTTAGCAACAAGTGTTCCTTCATCTCTTCTTTTTCATGGAGTAAAACCAGATCGGGTAGGGACAAAAATTTACATGTTTATTTGAGTCTCTGTGTATTCAACCACTCTGGTCCTGAATGAAGCTGGCCCAAATGCTACCTGTTGCAACACAATTCCCTTGTTCGCAATCCCTTAGACAATTTGTCATTTACAATGGTGTTTCGCTTAAAGAGCAAACTCGCTTAAAGAGCAGTCCTGTGGAATGCATTATGCTCTTTAAGCGAGGTACAACTTGTATCTTTTAGATCTGTCCATTTTTAAATGGGGAATGATCTTGTTTCTCTTCCATTTTGAAGAATGGTCCAAGCTATACGAGTTTTTATCGGTGTTATGAAAACGACTGTGGCACAGCAGAAATTACCTTCTGTCCCTAATCCCTTGTTCTAAATATTACTCTCTTATTTTCTTGTGTGCCAGCTAAGAGTGTAAAAGTAGTTGGGCTGGATTTACACAAAATCCGATCCAATCTATCACCCTGCTTATTTCAGAGGCTCCTTAGATGCTTCACCAAGCTCCCAAGTAAGGCAGGTCACCAGTATACCTTTTCCTTACCTTGTTCTTGTTCAGACGCACATTCAATTCTGACCCTTTGCGACCCTGTGGACCATTGTCTGCCAGGCGCCTCTGTCTTCCACATCTTCCTCAGCCTGCCCAGCTCTGTGCCCATTGCATCTACAATACCATCTAGCCATCTCATTTTTGGCTGCCCCTTTCTTTTGCCCTCCACCTTTCCCAGCATCAAGGTTTTCTCAAGTGAATCCTCTTCTCATTTTATTTCCAAAGTACTTTAGCTTCATCTTTACTATTTGGCCTTCTAATGAGCAGTCAGGGTTGATTTCTTCTAGGATCGACCTATTTGTTCTCCTCGCTGTCCAGGGTACTCTTAAGACTCTCCTCCAACACCACATTTCAAAGGCATCTATTCTTCTGCGCTCAGCTTTCCTAATGGTCCAGCTCTCACAACCCTACATTACCTTCAGGAATACCATTGCTTTGACTATGCAAATTTTTGTTTGCAAGGTGATGTCTATACTTTTCACTATGTTCCCCAGGTTTCTCATCGTTTGCCTCCCAAAAATCAGTCGCCTTTTTATTTCATGGCTGCAATCACCATCTGCAATGAGCTTTGATCCTAGGAAAGTAAAATCTGTCACTGCTTCTACTTCTTCACCATCTATTCTCCAGGGACTGATAGGGCCTGTTGCCATTATCTTGGTTTTCTTGATATTGAGTCTCAAGCCAGCTTTTCCACTCTCTTCTTTCAACCCAAGCAGCAGCTTCTTTAGGTCCTTCTCACTTTCTGCCATTAGGGTGGTATCATCTGGATATCTCAAATTGTTGATGTTTCTCCCAGCAATTTTGATCCCAACTTGTGATTTATCCAACCCTGCATTGCACATTATGTGCTCTGTGAATAAGTTAAATAAGCAGGGTGACAAAATGCAGCCTTGTCTTACTCCTTTTCCTATTCCAAACCACTCCGTCATTCCGTATTCTGTTCTAACTGTTGCTTCTTGATTCATGTACAGATTTCCCATGATGCATATAAGGTGTTCTGGTATTCCCATCTCTTTAATTACTTGCCACATTATGTTGTGGTCCACACAGTCAAAGGCCTTGGTGTGGTCAATGAAACAGAAATAGACTTGTTTCTGATATTCCTTTGTTTTCTCCATGATCCAACGTATGTTGGCAATGTGGTCTCTTGTTCCCCTGCCTCTTCGGAATCCCTCCTGCACTTCTGGTAATTCTCTCTCCACGTGTTGCTGAAGTCTATCCTGTATTATCTTGAGCATCACCTTGCTAACACGTGGGATGAGCGCAATTGTTTGATAATTTGAACATTCTTTGGCATTACCATTTTTGGGGATTGGAACGTATGCTGATCTTTTCCAATCCTGTGGCCATTGTTATGTTTTCCAAATCTGATGGCATATAGAATGCAATAATTTAATTCCATCATCTTTTAGGGCTTTGAAAAAATTAGCTGGGATACCATCATCTTCACTGGCTTTGTTGTTTACAGTGCTTTTTAGGGCCTTTCTAACTTCACTCTCTAAGATGCCTGGCTCAAGTTCAGTGTTCTCATCATTGTGATTATCAGGGGTAGTGAGGTCCTTTTTGTAGAGTTTGTCTCTCTACTCTTTCCATCTTTTCTTAATCTCTTCTGCATCAGCTAACTCCTTGCCGTTTTTGTCCCTAATTATCATGGTCATTTTTGCTTTAAAAGTTCCCTTGATTTTCCCAATTTTTTTGAAAAAAATCTCTAGTCCTACCCCTTATGTTGTTTCCCTCTATTTCTTTGCACTGTTCATTTAGGTAGGTTTCCTTATCTCTCCTTCCTTTTCTTTGAAATTCTGTATTCAATTGATTGAATTTTTTCCTTTCTCCTTTGCCTTTTGCATTCCTTCTGTCCTCTGCTATTTTAAGAGCCTCATCAGACAACCATTTTGTTTTCTTATGCTTCTTTTCTTTTGGTATGGTTTTCCTTGCTACCTCCTGTATGATGTCCCGTGCCTCTGTTCATAATTCTTCTGGCACTCTATCAAGTCTAAGCCATTGAATCTGTTCCACACCTCCACTGTGTATTTCTTAGGGATGTTGTCTAGGTCATATCTGTATTTTTTGTTGTTCAGTCGCACAGTCGATTTCGACCCTTTGTGACCCTATGGACCACTGTCCGCCAGGCACCTCTGTCCTCCACCATCCTCCTCAACTCGCTCAGTTCTGTACCCATTGTCTCTACAATACCATCTAGCCATCTCATTTTTGGCCGCCCCCTTTTTCTTTTGTCCTGCACCTTTCCCAGCATTAAGGCTTTCTCAAGTGAATCCTCTCTTCTCATTTGATGTCCAAAGTACTTTAGCTTCATATTTACTATTTGACCTTCAAGGGAGCAGTCAGGGTTGATTTCTTTTAAGATTGGCCTATTTCTTCTCTTCGCTGTTCAGGGGACTCTCAAAACTCTCCTCCAGCACCACATCTCAAAAGCATCTATTTTTCTGCGCTCAGCTTTCCTAATGGTCCAGCTCTCACAACCATAGATTGCCACCGGAAATACCATTGCTTTGACTATACGAATTTTTGTTTGCAAGGTGATGTCTCTACTTTTTACTATGTTCCCCTGGTTTCTCATCGCTTGCCTCCCAAGAATCAGTCGCCTTTTTATTTCATGGCTGCAATCACCATCTGCAGTGAGCTTTGTTCCTAGGAAAGTAAAATCTGTCACTGCTTCTACTTCTTCCCCATCTATTTTCTAGGGACTGATAGGGCCTGTTGCCGTTATCTTGGTTTTCTTGATATTGAGTCTCAAGCCAGCTTTTGCACTTTCATCTTTCAACCTAATCAGGAGCTTCTTTAAGTCCTCTTCACTTTTTGCCATTAGGGTGGTATCATCTGCATATCTCAAGTTGTTGATGTTTCTCCCAGCAATTTTGATCTCAAATTGTGATTCCTCCATATCTGTCTGGCCTAATTGTTTTCCCTATTTTCTTTACTCTCAGCCTTAATTTTGCAATCAGTAGATTATTATCTGAGCCACAGTCTGCTCCAGGTCTTGTTTTTGCTGACTGTATGGAGGTTCTCCATCTTCGGCTGCAGAGTATGTAATCAATCTGGTTTTGATGTTGGCCATCTGGGGATGTCCACGTGTAAAGTCTCCTCTTGTGCTGCTGGAAGAGAGTGTTTGCTATGACTGGTGCATTCTCTTGGCAGAACTCTATTAGCCTTTGCCCTGCTTTATTCTGTGTTCCAAGATCAAACTTGCCTGTTTTTCCATTTCCTACTTTGGCATTCCTTACCTAGCAACTGGGAATCAGAGGCTTATTCTACTGGAGGGAGTATGTAGTAAAGATGACTTGTATAAACCCTGGGTAAACTGATCCCCAGTGGTAAAACCTAGAATCCCATTCATAAAAGTTAAAAATAAGATCCAGCCACTTCTCCTTAACTGTTGCTTTGGAATTAGGAAGTACAGTACTGTAATCTTTATCACATCTATGATGATTCCTTGCTTTCTCTTTCAGGGTCCAGTGGTGTTTGAGGCGGTGGCCATGTTGTTCACGCAGGAGGAGTGGGCATTGCTGGAACCTGGGCAGATAGCCCTCCACCAGGAAGTTATGGAGGAGAACTGGCAAAAAATATCCTCTCTCGGTAAGGATCCCACCATTTCATGCTGTTCTCTGTTGTTACTATTGCAGTTATGACTGGTAACAATAATATCAAGATAAGATTGGAGTAGTATCTCAATCCCTAACACTAGTGCATTGTGTTCCTTGATTATATTTTGATTAGTATTTTTGTAGCGTTTTTAAAGAACTGAACCTTATGCTTCTTTTCAATAAAGCAACTTTACTTCACCACAATGTTTGATTATTCCAGAATGGTGTGAAGACAGAGCTGTGCCACTGGCTGATAGCAATCACACTACCAAGCTATTTTAATACTCCCCATACTCATAGATTTTGCTTTAGAGCAGGGTTTCTTGACCTTTTCAAGCCAAAGGCTGGGTCACGCTCCCTCAGACAGCTTCAGGGGACAGATGACCATTTTGCTCTGCCTGCCACACATGGCACTTCTGGGTGTGGCAGAGGCAGGGTGGCCACATGTAACGTTATGGGCTGCACCCGGACCCTGGGCTGTAGGTTGAGAACCCCTGCTTTAGAGAAGTGATTTATCTGTTCCTTGCCTGTTGTGAGGGTCTGTCAAGGTTCAAGGCAGTTTAATGAGAGGGATTGTCTTACCTAGGTCTCCATGAATCTCAGTATGTTCCAGAGTAGACCTAACCACTCTCGGAAGGTTACTTAAAGGGACCCAGGAAGGCTGACGGGGAAAGAAGGTTGAAGGCGATTCTGACATTCAACAGTTTCAAAATAAAAAAATTACAAGTTAATAAATAGATACTGCTTCGGCAGGAAAGGTAACATCTTTTTTTGTGCTCCAGTGCTCAGTCATGCCTGCAACATGACAGTGCTGACTTTTTGACCATACACGGAGATGAGCACCACTACCTAGAATCGGTTTGGACCAGCGTTCGCGCAAGGGAGACTTTTAGGAAAGGAGAGAGAGAGAGAAACTCACCGGGGGGGGGGGGACCCTGAGAATCTCTGACCCTGTTTTGGGAGCCTCGGAGAACCTACCTAGCAACTAAGAGTTAAGTTCATAGAGTTCATATTATTAGATGGGAAGCGACACTGTGGAGCAAGAAACGCCTCTGTTCCCTCCCCCAATGGTACATGTTCGTTATTCAAATACGGTCCCTTCCTGTCCTGTTCCCTTTTCATCCCCCAGAGGGAAGCGTGGCTTAGGCTTAGGCTCCTCCGAAGGGTTGTTCGGGCGGTTTCTTGCCTTTTCTGGGGTTTGGGGAGTGCCTGGTCGCCATTTGTGTCCTGGAGGGAAGGAGGGTCCATTCTAGCAGGGTTGCCTGAAAGGGTAGGTTTGGGGAGGGGGGATAATGGGGGATGGGGGAGACAAGAGGGAGGACCATGGGAGGAGGGGGAAGAAAAGCCCCATCCAACCCAGGAGAGCCCCCAAATATAGTGCAAGGAGTTCAGCTGAAATGGGAACCCCTGGAACCGCAGTTCCCAACGTGGGACACAAGCCCCACAGAGGGCCAGTTTAATTTTTAAGTGGAACAATTTGAGAATGAGTTGTTAGAACAAGTTAATGGCCTGTTAGGCTTCCTCCACATTCAGTCAAACCCTGAGAAGATGCATGGAGGGGTGGGGAGCCTTTGAAAGATTTGTAATGCATCTCTGTCCCAACTCCTGCCAATCTATAGCAGTTTGAAAGCAAGAAATTGCAAGTACATTCCATGCCTGCCCCATGAACACAGAAACAGCTGCAGACACAAACAGTACTTGTTCTTTACTGTAAACAGAATGAGGCTCCTCATTTCATCAGCAAAAAAAAAAAAAAGGAAATAAACTCAGGGGAAAGGAAAATGTTTTGGGGGCTTTGAGTGAAGTATGGATTTGAATGGTTAGAAATAGATCAATCTTGTAGAAGCTGCTTCCTCTTCTGACTCTCTGATGGTCCCAGGCATAACCTTTTGTGTCTGGCAGTTGAAAGGTTGGGGGGGGACCCCATGCCCTTGCCTCCAGTCTTTTCCTACCTTTCCTTTGGAGATGAGGTCTGGTTAATTGTTGTTGTGTTGCATGTTTCCTTTTGACCATACTAACATGGGAATGTCTTTGCCTTTGCAGAGCTTCAGTGATAAGGTCTCTCAATGCATTCTTTGCCCAGCAGGAACAACAACAACAAACTAGAGCAAAACGGAAGCAGTTCCTGGTCATCCTTCCCTTGGAGATGTCGATTAGGGTGAGAGAGTGTGGAGTAGAAATCAGTTCCAAGGAAATTGCCCTGGAAGAAGGTTTCCTGACTCCAGGTCAGGCAGAAGACAAAAAACAGGAGGAGCGAAAGGTGAGAACAGTTCACACTAGGGGTGTGGAGAAAAGCAAGTACACTTATATACCACCCCATAGCACTTTGTGCATTCTCTGGGAGATTCACAAGTTAATAAGCTTTTGCCCTCATCATGCTGGGTGCCCATTTTACTGACCTCAGAACATTGGAAGGCAGAGTCAACCTTGATTCCTATCAGGATAAAACTTACAATACCACTGGTTTTGGATGCAATACAGCAGTTTAACTACTGCACAATGCAGATTCCCAATATTTCAAACAAACAACTAAAAGCTTAGGCTGGCTGGGTTATCCTGCTATAGTAATAAAGTAGACTATACTGCCATTCTTCCGTGACTCACTTTCTGGGTCCTGAGCTCTTTCGGCACACAAAGTCCTCCTCAGCCCCAGGCCAGGATTGATGAAGCTGTTGCCCTCCATCAAGAGGCCGTTAGTCCTCAGGGTAGTCAGGTTAGTTAACCGCTGCCTGATGCTTGGTATTAAGTCGCTTGCAGTATGGTCTACTCTTACTCCATAGCAGGAAAACCTGGCCAGACAGACTTGTTTTGTTTACTCTCTTTTACCTTAACTCTGCTTACTTTTTAAAGGAAACAGCAGGTTTCCTTCTGCCACTGGCACAGCACCCAATTCAGCATTGTGGCAGGTGGAGTGGCAGGGTGATTTATTCCTTCATCTCTTCCTTGTGATGGAGCAGAACCAAATCAGGATTAAAGACACTTTGTTTATTTGAGTCCCTGTCATACTCAACCACATTAGTCCTGAATTAGCTTAGCCATGCCTTTTTAAAACAATACTTCATATAACCAGTTTTTATACATCAGGCAGGTATAGCATGGTGCCCTCAAAGTGGGACATTACAGTAGATATTGCATATGGCTGTTTCAGATGGGGATTTATTTTCTCTTAATTTTGAAGGATGAGGCAAGATTTATAAGCTTTGTGAAGTTTGTTGGAAATGAACATTAGGACATCAGGGTTTCAAAAGGCAGTCAGCTAATCTGACCACCCTGAGGACTGATGGTCTTGAGTGCCGAAGTCCACAGGGAAGTCTGATATTCCCCAAGTGGCTTAAATCCAGGGGTGGGATTAAAAAAAATTACTACCTATTCTGTGGTAGTAGTATGGTGGGCGTGGCCAGGGGGAAAGCCCTGCATTGCAACCGAATTAGGACTACTTTATTTCAAAACTTGGATGGGCAGGGCCAGCCAGAATTTCTGCTACTGGTTCTGGTAAACCGGTGCAAACCTGCTGAAGCCCACCACTGCTTAAACCCCACATGAATCCATTTTGATGGAGGGCAGCAGCTTCATCAGTACTGGACTGGGGCTGAAAGCTCCCAAATTTACCTTGTTAACAGTAGCCCTTTCGCTCTAACAGTTGATTTAGGGAATTATCTTTTAAGAACCAGTGGAGAAGTCTCTGCTTTCTTTTTCATTTAGGCTCTACTGACTTTTGAGGATGTGGCTGTTTACTTCACACAGAAGGAGTGGGCACTGCTGGATCCTGGCCAAAAGGCTCTGCATGAGGAAGTCATGGAGGAGAACTGGCGAATGATGTCTTCGCTTGGTAAGGCCTCCTGTTTCCCCATCTGATTCTGATCTCTGATGTTACAAGTGCAATACTGTTTAGCAGCAATAATGAAAAGGAAAATGTCTCTGTGTTGGATTGGTCTCCCACCCATAGCCAACTTTGGTAAAGTGGATATGTGGTGAGCATAATTGTTCATCAGCATGTAAAGAGCTGCAAATTTCCTCAATCTCTGCCTTAGCTAACATTTTAGAATTTCTGTTACAATACTCAAAATATTCTCTTTTTAAATATATTACATCTTTTTTGACTCTTTCCATCTCAGTTTTTTCCAACTCTTTTTTCCCATGTGATTATCTTATTAATATCTTCCTTTTAGTCACAGTACATTCTTTTCCTAAACTATTAATTTTAGCTTCTAATTCTTCCATTCTTTCTTAATTCTTCTCTTATTTATCTGTGTTTGTTTTATACTTAGTCCCTTTATCACCGCCTTCATTGTATCGCATAGTATATCTTCAATTACCTGTCAATTATTGTTTAATTCCCATACAGTAATACCCTGGATAACAATGCAAGTTTTTTGGAAAAAACTTGCATCGGATAACGATTCTGGATAATGATTCTTAGCATTATCCGAGGCAGTGGTCTGCGGGTGTGGGGTGGTTTGCGTAGAACTACCCAATCCACCCCCCACCCGCAGCGGTTTCTGCGACTGCAGTAGGCTCGGGGAAAAGCACGCGCCTTTCCCCCGACCCTACTGCAGTCACAGGAACTGCTTGTCTCTCTTCCCCTCCCTGTAGTTATACTACAGAGAGGGGGAAAGAGAGAGACGTGATTGGTTCTCTAGAGAACCAATCACGTCTCTCTCTTTACCCCTCCCTGTAGTTTAAATACAGGGAGGGAAAGAAAAACGAGCAGTCTCCCTCTCCCTGTAGTTTAAATACAGGGAGGGAAAGAGAGACAAGCAGTTTCTCTCTCTGTGTAGTTTAAATACAGGGAGCAAAAAGACGTGATCGCAAATGCGATCACGTCTTTTCCCTCCCTGTATTTAAACTACAGGGAGAGAGAGACTGTGTCTCTTTCCCTCCCTGTATTTAAACACCCCCCAACTCTAGAGAACCAATCTCGTCTCTCTCTTTCCCCCTCCCTGTAGTTTAAATACAGGGAGGGAAAGAGACAAAAGCAGTCTCTGCGACTGCAGTAGGGTCGGGGAAAGGCTGCAAAGACTGGTGTGGAGAGACATGAGGGGGATGGCTTTAAAGACAGGGAGGAAAAGAGAGACCCAATGCATGCTTCGGACAATGCTAAAAATCGGATAACGTCATGACTTGTGGAACCAAGTCATAACGTTATCCGGGGTATTACTGTATTTGTTTCTATTCTATTTCTAGATCTTTCTGAATATGTTCATTAGCTAGCAGGTTTGAATTTTCCATCTTCTTAGTACCTTGTAATCTGTTTGAACATTCAGTTGCATCCACTTCAGGGAATGATCTGAAATTTGGATATTTCTTATGTCAGTTTTCACTATCCTACTCATCACATTGCTGGTTACAAATATATATTATATTCTGGAATATGTGATATAAATTTGCAAATAATAGGTGTATCGTCTTTCATTCCCCTTCAGTTCCCTCCAGACATACAGTAATACCCCAGATAACGATTGCATCGGATAACGCTAGAATCAGATAACGATGCAAGTTTTTTGGAAAAAACTTGCATCGGATAATGATTCTGGATAACAATCCTTTTTCATTATCCTATTCAATTGTCTGGGGGGTGGGGGTGGATTGGGTAGAATGTCTACCCAATCCACCCCACACCTGTTGGGGGGTGGATTGGGTAGCCCAATTCACCCCCCAACTGGAGCAATCTCTGAGAGCGCAGTAGGGTTGGGGGAAATGTGCAGGGGGTGGTGATTTCGGCCAAGGCACCCCTTGCCCGGGTGCGCTATCACTATAGGGGTCAGAGCCCAGGGAAGGGATCAAAGCAGGGGTGGTGAATCGGGTCCAATCCACCACCCCCGCTTTGATTCCTTGCCTGAGCGTGCGACCCCCTTCTCATGTGTGAGCGTGTGCCTCTTCTGCCGACCCTATGGGACCCTTAGCAAGCACTAGGGGTCTCGTTGGGTCAGTAGAAGAGGCGCCCACTGGCACGCCTTCTCATGCGTGAGCGGGCACCTCTTCTCCAGAGTCCCCACTGGACTCTTAGCGAGTGCTAAGAGTCCAGTGGGGTCCCTGAATTCAGGGCTTTTTTTTAGTGTTCGATGCATGCATCGGACAACGCTAAAAATCGGATAATGTCATGACTTGTGGAACCAAGTCATAACGTTATCTGATGTTCTTGTTGTTCAGTCGCACAGTCGATTCCGACCCTCTGCGACCCCGTAGACCACTGTCCGCCATGCACTTCTGTCCTCCACCATCCTCCTCAACTCGCTCAGCTCTGTGCCCATTGCGTCCACAATACCATCTAGCCATCTCATTTTTGGCCGCCCCCTTCTTTCGCCCTCCACCCTTCCCAGCATCAAGGCCTTCTCAAGTGAATCTTCTCTTCTCATTTGGTATCCAATGTACTTTAGCTTCATCTTTACAATTTGACCTTCTAAGGAGCAGTCAGGGTTGATTTCTTCTAAGATTGACCTATTTGTTCTCCTCGCTGTCCAGGGGACTCTCAAAACTCTCCCCCATACCACATCTCAAAGTTCTAGTGTAGTTCTAATTAAATTCGTTGATAATCCTGTTTAGAGTTTCTGACCCAGGTTCTTTTTTCTTTTTAATAAAGCCTGATCTATCCAAATATTCAGAGCAGACTGAGTTACAGTCACCCACAATTAGCATTTTGCTTACATTTATTCCCTTTAACAGCTTGGTTAAGTTGTCAATAAAATTCATCAATTTATCATAAGTGCATAAACGTTTATCAAAAAACATTTCTTCATCTTTTAACCATCCTTGTATTATTAAGCAGCATCCTTCTGTATTCTAAACCCACATCTTTCTGAAATTAATATAGCCACTCCACTGGCTTTTGACATCCCTAAAGATTTCTCATAAATTCCAATTGCCTTCAATCGGACTTCATTGACACCATCCTTTTTCTGGTGTATTTCTTGCAGAAAAATAATACAGTACAGTAATACCTTGGATAACGATTGCATCGGATAACGCTATAATTGGATAACGATGCAAGTTTTTTGGAAAAAACTTGCATTGGATAACAATTCTGGATAACGATTCTTTAGCGTTATCTGAGGCAATCGTCTGGGTGTGTGTGGATTGGGTAGAACATCTGGCCAGAACGGCTATTAAAGCTTACCTAGTGGTGATGGGGGTGGTGAAACGACAATATTTCACCACCCTTATTGCCTCCGCTGATAATCGCCCAGCGACCTTGTTCCGGGTGACCAGGTCCCTCCTTGGTAGAGGGGGGCCAGGCCCGGGTTGGCAGGGATCGGCTGAGGACTTTGCAGATTATCTGGCGGAGAAAATCGCTCAGATCCGCTCGAAGTTTAATCCCGGCGTGGAATGTATAGAGCTGGGGTTGACCAGAGCACAGTCTGGCCATGTTATCTGGGATCAGTTTAACCCAGTTGGCCCTGAGGAAGTGGACAGGCTGCTTGGATCTGTTCGTGCCACTGCCTGCGAACTGGATCCATGCCCTGCCTGGGGCTGATAAAAGACCTTTCAGCCACGGCAGGTTGAGGACGCTCCTGCCTTCCCCACGGGCCCCTGCCATCACGCCCGGGGGAGGAGAAGAATGCCTGCACCTGTGGGAGGTGAGGCGAAGCGCCCGCCCGCCTTCCGAGCCCCGTCATTCCGTATTGACAATGTTGATTTATGTGTGTAGTTATTCTGCTGTTTATTGCATTATATTATTGTATTTTTATGATATTTAATTGCTATTACATTACTATTATTATTTTGTTATGATATTGTTATATTTTTCATATTGGGTATGAACCGTATTGTGAATATATTGTTTACTGTCTATTTGTACTGAATATTGTTACGGACTGTATTTTGATTATATTATATTTATATTTATTTTGTTGAGCTGTATTGTGGGATGCTGTGATTTTGTACTGTTGATCTGTTATATTGTATTGTATTCGATTTTATGTTGTAAGCCGCCCTGAGTTGGTTTTTGCCAAGTAGGGCGGCATATAAATCTAAATAATAATAATAATAATAATAATAATAATAATAGTCAAAGCATCTGCAGCGGTGTCAGGCGGTTGGGTCAAGGCGATTATAAACTCATCTCTGAGGGAGGGACATTTTCCAGCACCCTTAAAACATGCTTTGGTGCGTCCCCTCCTGAAAAAGCCGTCCCTCGACCCTACGGTACTTACCAACTACCGACCAGTATCCAACCTACCCTTTCTGGGCAAGGTCTTGGAGAAGGCAGTGGCGCAGCAGCTACAGGAAGTCCTGGATGAAGCGGATTATCTGGACCCTTTTCAGTCAGGATTCAGGCCCGGATATGGTACGGAAACTGCACTGGTAGCTCTGGTGGATGACCTCTGGAGAGAGCGGGATGGAGGTCATCCGTCCGTCTTGGCTCTTCTCGATCTCTCAGCGGCCTTCAATACCGTCGATCATGGTATCCTGCTGGGTAGGCTCCAAAGATTGGGGATCCAGGGCACTGTGCTGTCTTGGTTTTCCTCATTTCTGAAGGGCAGGACCCAGCCGGTGTGGTTGGAGAATGAGAAGTCTAGTCCTAGGCTGCTCCAATACAGGGTGCCTCAGGGCTCGGTGCTCTCACCTCTTCTGTTTAACATCTACATGAAGCCACTGGGTGAGATTATCCGTTCTCACGGGGTGAGGTATCATCAGTATGCAGATGATACCCAGCTGTACATCTCAGCCCGTGGGGACCCAAGCGGTGCAGTGGAAGTCCTTTCCAGGTGCCTGGAGGCTGTCAGGGTCTGGATGGGGGACAACGGGCTACAACTGAATCCCGGCAAGACTGAGTGACTATGGGTAAGAGGTCCTGTGCCATCACGGGAGTTACCAGCTTTGGTCCTGGATGGGGCAGTTTTGCCCCAAACAGACCCGGTGCATAATCTGGGAGTCCTCCTGGACGCACGACTACTGTTCGAAGAGCAGGTGGCAGCCGTGGCCAGGAGAGCTTTTGCACATCTTCGTGTAATACGCCAATTACGCCCACTCCTAGATCGGGACGCCTTGCTCATGGTCACACATGCTTTGGTCACCTCCAGACTTGATTATTGTAATGCGCTCTACATGGGGCTGCCCTTGATGACCATTCGGAGACTGCAGCTGGTCCAGAACGCAGCGGCTCAGGTGGTGATGGGGTGTGGGCGTTATGCTCGTGCCTCACCTCTGCTTCGGCAGCTGCACTGGTTTCCAGTATGTCTCGGGGTGCAATTCAAGGTGCTGGTTATTACCTTTAAAGCCCTGTATGGTAGTGGGCTAGGATACCTAAGAGACCGCGTCACCCCAAGAACGTCGGTCTGTCCCACCAGGGTGGATCGGAGAGGCTCTCTTATCATACCATTGGCTAGAGAGGCACATCTCTCTTGCACTAGGAGGAGGGCCTTCTCTGTGTCCGCCCTGGCCCTTTGGAACCTCTTGCCATCGGAACTATGCTTACAGACAGAGCTCCTGCCCTTCCGGAAGGGCCTAAAAACCTGGCTGGCAGGGCAAGTTTGGGGATCCAGGAATGTGGGATCCCATGTTGGGTGGCTGATCTGATTGGACAGCCACCCTCTTGCCTCTCGTTGTTTTAATCTTTTTTAACTTCTTAGTCTTAAAGTTTTAAATTCCTTTTAGTATCCTGTAGATTATAGTTGATGTTTTTAAGTTAATTTTTAAACTAATTGTAATATGCCCCATAGGATTCTGTATTGTTTAATTTGTTTCTTTTAACACCAATGTTTGTAAGCCGCCCAGAGTCGGGTTCGCCTGATTGGGGCGGGATATTAAATTTGACTAAATAAATAAATAAATAAATATACCCAATCCACCACCCCTCAGCAATCCATCGCTGTGGTTGGGGGTGGATTGGGTCCAATCCACCCCCCACCTCCCCGGCAGCAGTCCATCGCTGCAGTTGGGTTGTGGATTGGGTAGCTCAATCCAAACCCCTACTGTAGCGATCGCTAAGAGTGCAGTAGGGTTGGGGGAAAAGGTGATCGCGCCTGCACAAAAAGGTAGCTCAATCCAACCCCCAACCGCAGCGAAGACTTCAGGGACAAACTGTGTGTTTTGTCCCTGAAATCAAACTGCCCCTAGGCTAGCGATTGCTAGCCTAGGGTCAGCTTGACTTCGGGGACAAACCGCGTGGTTTGTCCCTGAAGTCAGGCCTTTTTTTAGCGTTGTTCGATGCATGCATCGGACAATGCTAAAAATCAGATAACATCATGACTTGTGGAACCAAGTCGTAACGTTATCTGAGGTTTGACTATCTGTTTTTCCCTTTATAAGGACTATTTCAACCCTACGACTCATGAGACTTGAGCCCAAGCCCCCAAGATTCCATGTTACCATATTAATTTTCTTCTCCATTTTAAAACAGTTTAACATTTTCAAATATAATTAATGTCCCCATTTGTGTAACGAACCCATACCACCCCATAACATACATCAAACAAATTTAATTCCCTATTAGCTTTCAGGCATTGAAATTCCCTTTTTCAGAAAACTTTCATCTTTTCCCCTCTAGGTCTGTTTGTCTCTCCACACCAGTCTTTGCAGCATTTGTCCTTCCCAGAAGATAACTACAAGGATAAAAGTGTATGGCCCAAACATGGAAAGATTTTTATGTTTAAATCCAAGCTTGTCGGACACGAGAGAACTAGGATGAAAGAAGAAAGCTGTATCCAAGAGACGTTTGGCAAATGTATTGTGCATGGAAAACATTTTGCACTTCACAAAAGAGTCAACACTGGAATAATGTCCTTTGCAAATGGATTGTCTGGGGACCATTTAGAGAGCAAGTTATACTTATTGAGGCATCAAAAATTGGACAGGGGACGGAACCCATACAAATGTCAGGAGTTTGAGAAGACATTTGTTTGGAATTCAAGCCTTCAAATCCATCAGAGGGTCCATACCGGGGGGGAAATGTATAAATGTCAACAATGTGGAAAATGTTTTGCTCAGAAATCATACCTTCAGAGTCATAACAGAGTTCACACAGGAGAGAAACCATACAAATGTCAACCATGTGGGAAATGTTTTGTGTCAAAATCATACCTTCAGACTCACAAGAGAATCCACACTGGAGAAAGACCATACAAATGCCAGGAGTGTGGGAGATGTTTTACCCAGAAATCATACCTTCTGTGCCATAAGAGAATCCACACTGGAGAAAAGCCATACAAATGCCAGGAATGTGGGAAATGTTTTGCTCAGAGTTCACAGCTTGGAATTCATAATAGAGTTCACACAGGAGAGAAACCATACAAATGTCAACAATGTGGGAAATGTTTTGCTCAGTATTCAGCGATTATAAGTCATAAGAGTGTCCACACTGGAGAGAAGCCATACAAATGCCAGGAGTGTGGGAAATGTTTTACTCAGAAATCATACCTTTTGATCCATAAGAGAGTCCACACCGGAGAGAAACCATACAAATGCCAGGAGTGTGGGAAATGTTTTGCTCAGCGTTCACAGCTTAGAAATCATAAGAAAGTTCACACTGGGGAGAAACCATACAAATGCAAAGAGTGTGGGGAATGTTTTGCTTACAATTCATTCCTTGTATGTCATAAGAAATGCCACACGGGAGAAAAAACATATAAATGCAAGGAGTGTGGGAAATGTTTTGCTCAGCGTTTACAGCTTGGAAATCATAAGAGAGTTCACACTGGGAAGAAACCATACAAATGCAAAGAGTGTGGGGAATGTTTTGCTAAACCTTCATTCCTCGGGATTCATAAGAGAGTCCATACCACAGAGAAACCGTACAAATGCAATGATTGTGGGAATTGTTTTGCTTACAATTCAGTGCTTTTGAAGCATAAGAGACTCCACACAGGAGAGAAACCATACAAATGCCAAGAGTGTGGGAAATGTTTTGCTCAGTTCTCAAACCTTGCATATCATAACAGACTCCACACTGGGGAGAAACCATACAAATGCCAGGAGTGTGGAAAATATTTTGCTTACAATTCAGCACTTGTAACTCACAAGAGAGTCCACACTGGAGAGAAACCATACAAATGCCAGGAGTGTGGGAAATGTTTTGCTCAGAGTTCACAGCTTGTTAATCATAATAGAATTCATACAGGGGAGAAACCATACACTTGCCTGATATGTATGAAGTCTTTTGCTCGGAGGTCATATCTTGTGAATCATAAGAAAGTGCACACTGGGGAGAAATCATACAAATGTCAGGAGTGTGGGAAATATTTTGCTCGGTATTCGGTGCTTGTAACTCACAAGAGAGTCCACACTGGAGAGAAATCGTACAAATGCCAGGAGTGTGGGAAATGTTTTTTTCAGAGTTCACAGCTTGTGAATCATAAGAAATTCCATGCTGGAGAAAATCTACATGAGTGTGAGGAGTGTGGAAAATGTTTTGCTTACAGTTCATTCCTGATGAGGCATAAGAAAGTCCACACCAGAGAGAAACCATATAAATGCAAGGAGTGTGGAAAATGTTTTGCTCGGAGTTACCAGCTTGTGAATCATGAGAGACTCCACACTGAAAGAAAATCTACATAATGTGAGAAATGTTTTGATTTGAATTTGCACCTTGTGTCAGACACCAGCCGTCTCAATTAAGGGCTCCTCCCTTTCAGTTCCTGAGACCTCTTGTCCCATTCCGGGAACTGTTAACCCTTACATTACTGCTGAGAGAGCCAGGCTGCTTAAAAAGGAACTCTTACTATGCTCAGGCAATAAAGCAAAACATGGGAGGTAGGTAGCGAGGCTTTGTGTGTGCCGATGATGAAAGAAACAATCTTCAGAGAAAAACAGCTGCTTTATTGTTCAGGTTATTATAGCATAGTCCATGGAGAAACGTAGATATAAAGGTCAATAACATAGATCAGTCCAGTTACAGTTCACGTTAGGTAATCATGATGAAACGGAAAAAGAATAGTCCCACAAGCCAAGGTCTTAAGCCATTGAGATCCAAAAACGAACTAACTCTCTTCTCTCCAAAATGGAGATTCACCAGTCAGGTGGGTTACCCTTGACCAATCAGGGAACAAAGGAAAACTTTCTCATAACAAAGATTGTTGACACACATGAACAGGATGAATGCTCTCTGTTTAGTCAAAACAGCTAGCCTAGAGATAAGAGCACAGGGACACTGACTTGGAAACAATTTGTCTTGTGACAGGAGTCTTGTGAGATAGAGAGAAGAAAGGATTTTTGAGGCCTAGCTAAAACTACAACCTCACCAAGCTTTGAGAATGTTAGGAAATATGTCGTTTCCTGACACCTTGTGAGTCGTAAGAGTCCACACTGGGAAGAAACCATACAGATGCCAGGTGTGTGGGAAATGTTTTGCTCACAATTCAGGGTTTATAAATCATAACAGATGTCATAAAGGAGAGAAACCATTTCATGTGGCCCACCTCTACCACACCAGGAAGTGCCATATGGTGGAGGAAGGGCGAAATTGCTGTCTGGCCCACAAAGCTGTCTGAGGGAGCATAACCTGGCCCCCAGCTAAAAAGGTTGAGATCTCCTGGCAGAGTGTGAAAAATGTTTGCTTACAATTCAGCACTTCACACGGGGGAGAAATCGTATGAATGCGAGGAGTGTGTAAAATGTTTTGCTCAGAGTTCACAGTTTATGAGTCATAATAGGATCCACACAGGAGAAAAACCATACAAATACCAGGAGTGTGGGAAATGTTTTGCTCAGGGATCACAGCTTGTGAATCATGGGAAACTCCACACTGCAGAGAAATCGTACAAATGTCAGGAGTGTGGGAAATGTTTTGCTCAATATTCAGTTCTTTTAACACACAACAGAGTCTACACTGGGGAGAACTGTAGAAATGCCAGGAGCATGGAAAATATTTTGCTCACAATTCAATACTTGTGAAAATAACAGACTTCACACAGGAAGGAATCCGTACAAATGCTAAGATCTTATAAAACCCAAGACAAAATAGAGACTGGAAAAAGTTTTTACCAAAGTTTGTATAGAGAAAAAGAGATAAAGTTTGGTAAATTAAAGAAGTACATAGAGCAGGGATTCTCAATCTGTAGCCTGTGGGCCGGATATGGCCCAGAGCACCATTTCATGTGGCCTCCACCACGCCAGGAAGTGCTATGTGGTGGAGGGTGGGCAAAATGGCCATCTGGCCCCCAAAGTTGTCTGAGGGAGCGTGACCTGGCCCCAGGGTTTAAAAGGCTGAGAACTCCTGATGTAGAGAAATACAATATGAGCAGGTTAAATGAGGAGCATAAATTGAAAATGGAGGAAAGTGTAATGGCATCAGAAATTGGAAAATCATTACCAAATTAAAGGTAGGGAAAGCTCCAGGAGAAGATGGATTTACAATAGAATTTTATAAGAATTTTTTAAAATCCTGTCCCCAAACTTTGTAAATTATACAATTATATACTAGAGGGTAGAGATATACCTAAGTTATTGGTCAAACTTAATAACAGTGTTAATTTTGAAACCTGTTGGAAATTTAAAATTAATAGACTTTTACTAACCAATATCATTGATTAATCAAGATGCAAATGTATTCTCATCAATATTAACACATAGATTAAACTATTTTATAGAAGAGTATAATCAGGAAGAAACATACCTATATGTCAGATTTTACAAGAAAAGTTTTAAAATTGATAGATAGGTCAAACCAAAGTAAAAGTAAGATAGGTATATTTGCATTGGGTAATTTTAAAGCTTTTGACTCATTAGAATAGATCACTGTTAAGGAAATAATTAAAAATGGGATTTGGTGAAAAAATTAGGAATGTAATTGATCAATTATTTAAAAATAGTTTTACAAAAATAAATTTGAAATGGTTTAACAGATAAAAATGAAGTGAAAGTCAAGATGCACCAAGGATGTCCCCTCTCTCCAACATTATTGAAAAGGCCATTATGGCGGTAGGACCTCACCTTTGGAATTTGCCTGTGGCCAGGGCGGAGAGGCCATTATTGTATTGTGTTGTATATTATTATATGCTGTTTTTGTAGATTGAATTTTGTAAATTGTACTACTGTGTATTTACTGTGTATATTGTTTAATTAGCATGTGAGCCGCCCTGTGTCGGGTTCCCTGATTGGGCAACATACAAGTGCAAAAATTAAATTAAATTAAAAAAATAAATTAAATTATTTATCTTGGCAGTGGAGCTTCTTGCAAATGCAGTAAGAAGGGACACACCATTAAAGGGCCTGGAAGGTACAAAAGTTACTTTATATGGAGATGATATATTGCTTGTTATAAAGGATCCAATTGAGAACCTAGCTCAGGGATTCTCAACCTGCAGCCTGTGGGTCAGATGTGGCCCATGGCACCATTTCATCTGGGGGGCCCACCACCTCCACCACAGCAGGAAGTGCTGTGTGCTGGAGGAAGGGCAAAATGGCTACCCGAAACTGTATGAGGGAGCATGATCCGGTGCCTGGCTTAAAAATGTTAACTGCTGACCTAGCTAGAGTATAACAACATTTTAAAGAGTTTGAAGAAGTAACAGGACTAAAGATAAATTGAGACAAGTAAAAGGCAACAAAATATGCAACAAAACAAAAGAAGATCTGGGGGAAAATTAAAACCTATCCCAAATAAAGATAAAATAAAATTTAAAATATTTTGGAGTTATAATGTCTGAGGATTTTACTGATCTTAGAAGGTTAAACTATGACCAAAAAACATTAAATTGTCATGGTTTGGCAATTATTGTTTAATACCCATATTTGTTACTTCCCATATTTGATTTCTGATACTCATTAATAACATTTAATTGGATTCATAAGAAACTATCAGTTCTTTAAACAGCTTTTGTGGAAGCATAGAACAATACATAATTACAGTGCAACCTCGAGTTACGAATTTAATGCGTTTTTCAGAATTTTTCATATTACGAAAAGTTCATAATTCAAAATGCTGTTTTCGATAGGAATGCGTTGAAAACCAATTTATCCATTTAGGAGGTGAGAAAAAAGTTTTACAAAGTATTTTTCCTGTTTAAAACTCTTTATAAAGTGCACTTTAAAGGCATAAATACTGTACAAGGACATGATCAATCAAGCAATAACATTTCAAACATCCAATTTGGTACAAAAACTGCTCCAACATGAAAACCTGGTTTCCCATAGGAATGTATTGCAAACACCGTTTTCCATAGGAATGAATTGAAATACAGACCTCACAGTAAACACACAGAACCGCTGCAAAAAATATCCAGCATGGCTCCAAAACATGATGCAAAGACTGTTCCAAAACCTCCACACATACTCCAGCATGCAAGAGAGGGGGGGTGGCGGCTATAAACCTCCAGGTGCAATGCCTGGAAACCAACACACACAATAAAAGACATCCACACAAATGACAGGTCAGTTCCCTACCTTCCAAGTGCTTGTGAAATGCATCAAAAACATTCCAGAAACTCCCCAAACTGCTGCATTTTAGGGTTCAGTGGCTGCGGACACAATTGCAGAATTTTTCCAGCTGCTTGGGCAGTCCCTGCCACTTCCCATGGTTGTGGAATGGTTTCAGAGCATTTCCACTCCATTTTTGGATTTTTTTGCTGCATTTCCTTTTTGTTTTGCCAGCTATAATGTGTGGTTTTGGCACCTCTGGGTTCTGCGGTGGGAACCCAGACACCACCAAAAGCTTTCCCTGCCAAAAGAAGTGCCAAACACACACACACCATTTTAGCTGCCAAAATGCACTGGAAACATGGCAAAAAATTCCAAAAACAATGGAAAAACCTGCTGCCCTGGGAAGTGGTGGAGGCTACCCAAGCAGCCCAAAAAATTGCACCCGCCACTGCTGCCAAAACTGTAAGCACTGGGAGCAAATGCAACTTATAGGGAACTTCCTTCGTATTGCAAAAAAATTGGAACTCGAGTTATTTTCAATAAATTTTCATTTGTATTATGTTTTTTTCGTAAGATGAACCGTATGTAACGTGAGGTTCCACTGTATTAGAATAGATATAATTACTGCAAACATGGTTAAGCACTGTTTATTATTATTTCTGTACTTTTATTTTTTATTCTTATATTTTTTCCTTGCAATAATAATAATAATAATAATAATAATAATAATAATAATAATAATAATAATAATAATAATAATAATAATAATAATAATAATACAGTAAAACCTCATATAACACTAAAACCTGGTTCCACAAGTCTTGGTGTTATATGATTTTTAGTGTTATCTGATGGATGTTAAAATCCTATGGGATCCATAGAGATACATTGTAACCACACAGGCTTTAGCGGTTGTTATCTGAAGCATCCCATAGGATCTTAATGTTATCTGATGCAATTCTTCCCCCCAGATTCCTTAATGTTATGCGATTTTAGTGTTATTCAATACTAATGTTATATGAGGTATTACTGTAATAATAAAATGCCAGGAGTGTGGGAAATGTTGTGCTTAGTTCTCAAACCTTACACAGTATATCATAAGATACTCCACACCAGAGGGAAACTGTACAAATGGATGGAGTGTGGGAAACGTTTTGCTCACATCTCAAAATCTGTGTATCATAAGAGACCACACTGGAGAAAAACAAAAGAAATGGCAGGAGTGTGGAAAGTCTTTCCCTCAGAGTTCCCACTTTGTGAATCATAAGAACCCATACAATTATCAGGATTGTGGGAAATGTTTTGCTCAGTATTCAGCGCTTGTAACCCACAGGAAGGATTTTAGGATTTTAAACTTGAGAAAACTTACCCTCAACTCAGTTGCAATTAGATTACAGTATCTTAAATGCATGGTGGGTTGAAGGATCAAAAGTTAAACGTAAGAACGATTTTTTTCTCTTTGATTGAGTTGGAAATGTATTGATTTATTATTGATTTATTTCATTTATATCCCCATCTGAGATATTTTCCTACTCAAGCCAGCTTACAACACAATAAGAACAGTAATAAAAATCTTCACAATAATAAAAAGATGTAGACCAATTGAGCAAAATTAAAAACATCAAGAAAGCATAACAATATCCACACATTTAAAAAAATGCCAGAAACAAAAAACCTATTGGTGACAGGAAAAATAAAAATAAAATACCTAAAACTCGGCTGTTGGCAATAAAGAGTGCCTCGCAAGACTAACTTATGTAAAGAGCAGTATTTTATCTGAATAATCACCTCTCTTAACAACTAAAACCAACCAAAAACTCGCTTAACAACTAAATTAGGGTTCGCAATCCTCTCCACACACCAGAAGTCATAATTGGTCACTTACAGTGGTGTTTCACTTAAAAGAGCAAACTTGCTTAAAGAGCAATCCCATGGACCGCATTATGCTCTTTAAGTGAGGTACCACTGTATAGGTTTTTATACTCTTATCAGGAGATGTTTAGTGGATTATACAGGAGGTTGAAACTAAAAGTGTTGGGGAAGCAGCTAAGATAACAGATGAGTTATTTAGTTACTTTTAGGGAATTCTAAAAACCACTTTTTACGAGAGAGAGAGAAATGAAAGAAAAGTCCCATATCTGAATAATAAAAAGATTAGTGATACAAGAGGGGAGAGAGCAAACTAAATAGCCTTTTAAAACTAGACAAGCAGAGAAACCAACAATGGAAATAAGAAATCTGTTAAAATATGTTTTCAGTTTGGTCAACCAGGTCATTAATTCCCCCCTCCCTCCCAAACTGTGATGAAACCAAAAAATTCACCTGGAAATGCTGTGTATTTTATTTCTACAATGAATGAATCATATTTAGGTTGACCATAAGAAGATATGATCAACCAGTTTTGGAAATGCAGATTCTCAGAACTAGACAGGGAGGAGAGACATTATATGCTGACAATGGTAAATCAGGGATATTATATGCAGCCATTTGTATGTGGGCAAATATTTTTTTCAGGATGGGTAACAAAGCCTCTTTCCAAGCATTCCGATGGGAAACCGCATTTTGCCAAGCCCACCCTGGCCACCCTTGAAGGCTCTGTGGAAATTAATACTAGCAAGACTAGAAAGGTGCCGAGTCAGAGAAGAAATCTAGGGCTGTTTCATAATTCAAGAAGTGGGAGTAGAGAAATATTTTAAAAACATATTTATGTATTTATTTATTTTATTTTTATACCATTCATCTGGTGATCATCACATGGTTTACAACAAGGGTGCCCAAACTTTTCGGCCCGGGGGCCGGATAACATTTTATCAGATGCTCCGAGGGCCGAACTATCTCTCCATGGTACATCAATCCACCCAGCCTTGCCGCCGCCACCACTAACGCTTTTGCCGCCGGCTCCTCTTTCGCCGGCTCCTCCTTTGCCGCCTTCGCGGTGTCCTTTAAAAGTGTCCTTTTAAAAAAATATGACAGATCCTAGAAACTCACATCCAGCTTGGTCATTGTGGCATCCAAGGAGCTGTTGTTGTGTTCCAAAGCTTCAGGTAGGTGGGATTTTAATTAGCAATGAAAAGTCATTAGCCTTAGAAAAGATCTGCTTCCTGACATCATGTCAGGAAGCAGATCTTTTCTAAGGCTAGTGACTTTTCATTGCTAATTAAAACCCCACCTACCTGAAACTTTGGATTTTAATTAGCAATGAAAAGTCATTAGCCTTAGAAAAGATCTGCTTCCTGACATGATGTCAGGAAGCAGATCTTTTATAAGGCTAGTGACTTTTCATTGCTAATTAAAACCCCACGTACCTGGAACTTTGGATTTTAATTAGCAATGAAAAGTCATTAGCCTTAGAAAAGATCTGCTTCCTGACATCATGTCAGGAAGCAGATCTTTTCTAAGGCTAATGACTTTTCATTGCCAATTAAAACCCCACCTACCTGAAACTTTGAAATTTAATTAGCAATGAAAAGTCATTAGCCTTAGAAAAGACCCGCTTCCTGACATCATGTCAGGAAGCAGATCTTTTATAAGGCTAATGACTTTTCATTGCCAATTAAAACCCCACCTACCTGAAACTTTGGAATTTAATTAGCAATGAAAAGTCATTAGCCTTAGAAAAGATCTGCTTCCTGACATCATGTCCTGCCTGGCTTGCTGCAGCCTCAGAGGGTGGGGGAACTTCAAAATTAGCGCGCATTGGGTCTCCCAATCAATTTAAAATCAGGAATTACACAATGCACAGCCATAATACTGTAAATCAATTTTGACTTCCAACTTATACCAATACTTGAATCAGTGTAAAATAAATCACTTCAGACCAGTGATGGTGAACCTTGGCACTCCAGGTGTTCTTGGACTTCAATTACCAGAAGCCTAAATCAGCACTTCTGGTTATCAGGACATCTGAGAATTGAAGTTCCATAACACCTGAACTACCAAGGTTTGCCATCACTGGTTTAGACTTTGTGCCCACTCCTGTTAATGTTTACCTGGGAAAGCCCAGATAAACTTGCAGCAGGAGGTGACATAGATTACAGCTGATTGGCAGAGGCAGCATTAACAGATCTGCTGCATCTCTCTACAGCTGCAGATCAGCTGACACCAGTTACTACCAATCAGTGGGAGCCCCTCTACTGCTATAGTGCATTGTTTTTTCAAAAAATATTTATTCAAAGTGTCATAGCACTAGGACTCTTCAAATAAACATTTTTAAAAAAAGAATTACTGGTGGGTGATTAGCTAGGAATAGCAGTTAGTCTTTAAAGTGCTACTGTGTATTTTATTTGTTTTGTTTTGTTTTCTGAGATAGCTAGGAATGGTCTCCCTTGATCAGCTGGAGTCTGTTTTCACTGATCAGTGGCTTTGATCTGCCCTGGTAGTGCAGACAGATTTCCAGCTGATGAAGGAGAACATAACCATTTGGTCCACAGCATCTCTGATGCCATCGTGACTGCCAATCGGCTTACCTGGGACATCTCTATACCGCCAGTCAGCTGATCAATGGGAAATCTCATGCCGGCAGCGGAGATGCCACTGATTAGCTGGGGACAGTTTGCCCCATCAACTGGAGCTACCTCTGCTGCCAGAGTAGAGTGCAGCCACTATAGACATACAGTGTATCTAAATAGCTTTACAGTACTGCATATATACATATGGGACTGCAGTGGCTCAAGTCACTAAGACGCTGACTGGGAGGCGGAAGGTCAGCAGTTCGATTCCCGAGTACTGCAGGACGGAATGAGCTCCCGTCTCTGTCCCAGCTCCTGCCAACCTAGCAGTTCAAAACCAAGAAATTGCAAGTAGATAAATAGGGACCAGTTCAGTGGGAAAGTAACAAGTGTTCTGTGGGCTGCAGTGTCTAGTCATGCTTGCCATAACACCACAGAAATGCCTGCAGAAGCAGACAGCACTAGCTCTTTGGATTTGAAACAGATGAGCACTGACCCCTAGAGTCGGATACGACTGGCTTTCGAGGAAGAGAAACCTTTACCTTTATATATACATATAACCTAGCAGTTCAAAAGCAAGACATTGCAAGTAGATAAATAGGGACCAGTTCGGTGGGAAGGTAACAAGTGTTCTGTGGGCTGCAGTGTCTAGTCATGCCTGCCACATGACCATGGAAACGTCTGCAGAAGCAGACAGCGCTAGCTCTTTGGATTTGAAACAGAGATAAGCATTGACCCCTAGAGTCGGATACGACTGGCTTTCGAGCAAGGGAAACCTTTACCTTTACTATTGCAAGTAGATAAATAGGGACCAGTTCGGTGGGAACGTAACAAGTGTTCTGTGGGCTGCAGTGTCTAGTCATGCCTGCCACATGACCATGGAAACGTCTGCAGAAGCAGACAGCGCTAGCTCTTTGGATTTGAAACAGAGATGAGCACTGACCCCTAGAGTCGGATACGACTGGCTTTCGAGCAAGGGAAACCTTTACATTTACGATTGCAAGTAGATAAATAGGGACCAGTTCAGTGGGAAGGTAACAAGTGTTCTGTGGGCTGCAGTGTCTAGTCATGCCTGCCACATGACCATGGAAACGTCTGCAGAAGCAGACAGCACTAGCTCTTTGGATTTGAAACAGATGAGCACTGACCCCTAGAGTCAGATACGACTGGCTTTCGAGCAAGAGAAACCTTTACCAAATTTAATGCATTCTCCAGGGCCTTTTGTAGACTAACTCCTGTATTTAAATTTGAGCTTTTGTAGACTAACTCCTGTATTTAAATTTGAGCTGTACAGTATTTAAATTTGAGGTCGATTTGAGATCAAATCCACCACATCAGGCAGAAGAGCAAAGCTTCGTGGGTTGAATTTGTAAGAGCACATCAACTCCACAGGCACACAATGACAGGGCAAGCCTAAAGGTAAAGTAACGTCTCTTTTTGCAACTGATGAAAAATCCCGGGTTATTTAAACCTTTGCAATTGCAAAAGGTTGCAGAGCAAACTTCTTTGCACAAGCGAGCTGAAAAGCAACATTTGTTGCTTCTGACAGTAAGGGAACATCCCGGGGGTCTTATTCAAACCTCCTACAAAGGGCTGCAAAACAAACTTCTTTTGCCCAGCCAATGGATGGGTGGATGCATTATTATGCATTGTGGCACCTGATAAGTTGTGAACTTTTTTTGCTTCTCTTCTGATATCTTAAGTTTGCAATATAAGCAGCCTGACAAAGAGATCTGAAGAACTCTAAACCTCGCTTCCCTCCCCCTCCCCCCTGCTCCTGGCTTTCTTTTTTAATTGCTTTAAATCAGGCATGCCCAAACTACTTACTTTTAGCTCCGACTGAAGTCCCTCTCTCCACTCTGGCGTATTGATTCAGCCATTCTAAAGTAGATCCGGCTGAACTCCTAGTACTAAGCAGGAGGAGGAAGGAACTAGGCAAATCACTCTTTCACTGACTTGTGATCCCTCTGCCCAAAAAAAAAGTTCGCCCAAAAATTTTTTTAAAAAAAAATAAAATAAAATTATAAGAGTTCTTATACCATGTCGGGGGCCGGATGAAATGGCCTGGTGGGCCGGATACGGCCCGCGGGCCGTAGTTTGGGCATGCCTGGTTTACAACAATAAAACCTACCAAAAGAGATCACATTCCTTACTTAGGCTTACTACCACCTCTCGTGACCTAGATGTGGGGTTGAAATTTTAGAGGCCAAATCAAATCATTCATCTGTCTGCCAAAATAACATATACACAGTATATATTTTACACAACGTGTGTTAAAGTTGTAATGTCTCTCCTTGGCAAATTATGGTCTGAATAAAGCAGAGAGCAAGACTACTCATCGATCTACTCAGGAAAGAGATTGGATGAGTCTGCGCTTGCCTTGCCAGGCGCCTGGCGCGACTTCAGTCACATGATAGGAAAGGGAAGACAAGTCTTCTTGGGGCTCTTTGGGTTTTTAATAAGTGTGGGCATGCGCATTCCCACACCCAGCCACGAGTTAAAATTAGGCAACTTTCAATGGGACGCTTTGGAAACCGTAGCTTCTGCCTCTTGGCTTGAGAGAGACGGAGAGAAGAAGAAGAAGGGGCGGCGATGGGTGAGAATTATTTGTTCCGGATTTTGCTCATTCCTCCCCCTCTTTTAGAGCCATTCCTAAATGCGTGGAAATGTTTTTGCAGATGAATTTGCTGAACAAAACCCATGGGCAGAATTATATGAATGAGACGCTATATAGATGGTCAGTTCCTGTTGTTGGGATTACTTGATATATTTTAGTACAGTACTGCCATTTTTACTTCTGTTCCCTCTGCTGTTCTTTGCTGGGTTTGGACTGTAGTTTTTATTTTATTTGATACTACTAGTAATGGTTCCTTCTCAGGCTGCATTGCGTCTTTCACACTGCCAGCATATCAGGCAAAGAGGCACCTCATTTCTTCAGCCAAAAAATAAGAAGAAATAAACTCAAGGGGAAGGATAATGTTTTGGGGGTTTTGAGTGAAGTATGGATTTGAATGGTTAGAAACAGATCAATCTTGTAGAAGCTGCTTCCTCTTCTGACTCTCTGATGGCCCCAAACATATCCTTTTTTGTTTGGCAGTTGAAAGGTTGAGGGGACCCATGCCCTTGCCTCCAGTCTTTTCCTACCTTTCCTTTGGAGATGAGGTCTGGTTAATTGCTGTTATGTTGCATGTTTCCTTTTGACCATACTAACATGGGGACGTCTTTGCCTTTGCAGAGCTTCAGTGATAAGGTCTCTCAATGCATTCTTTGCCCAGCAGGAAGATGTGGTTCCGGGACTTGTTTGGAGGCATTCTTTAGTAAAAAAAAACACACAATAAAACCACAAACTAGAGCAAAACGGAAGCAGTTCCTGGCCATCCTTCCCTTGGAGATGTCGAATAGGGTGAGAGAGTGTGGAGTAGAAATCCGTTCTAAGGAAGTTGCCCTGGAATGTGGTTTCCTGAGTCCAAGTCAGGCAGAAGACAAAAACCAGGAGGAGCGAAAGGTGAGAACAGTTCGTACTAGGGGTGTAGAGAAAAGCAAGCACACTTATATACCACCCCATAGCACTTTGTGCATTCTCTGGGAGATTCACAAGTTAATAAGCTTTTGCCCTCATCATGCTGGGTGCCCATTTTACTGACCTCAGAACATTGGAAGGCTGAGTCAACCTTGATTCCTATCAGGATAAAACTTACAATACCACTGGTTTTGGATGCAATACAGCAGTTTAACTCCTGCACAATGCAGATTCCTAATATTTCAAACAAACAACTAAAAGCTTAGGCTGCCTGGGTTATCCTGCTATAGTAATAGAGTAGACTATACTGCCATTCTTCCGTGACTCACTTTCTGGGTCCTGAGCTCTTTCGGCACACAAAGTCCTCCTGAGCCCCAGGCCAGGATTGATGAAGCTGTTGCCCTCCATCAAGAGGCCGTTAGTCCTCAGGGTAGTCAGGGTAGTTAACCGCTGCATGATGCTTGGTATTAAGTCGCTTGCAGTATGGTCTACTCTTACTCCATAGCAGGATAACCTGGCCAGACAGACTTGTTTTGTTTACTCTCTTTTACCTTAACTCTGCTTACTTTTTAAAGGAAACAGCAGGTTTCCTTCTGCCACTGGCACAGCACCCAATTCAGCATTGTGGCAGGTGGAGTGGCAGGGTGATTTATTCCTTCATCTCTTCCTTGTGATGGAGCAGAACCAAATTAGGTTTAAAGACACTTTGTTTATTTGAGTCCCTGTCATACTCGACCACATTAGTCCTGAATTAGCCTAGCCATGCCTTTTTAAAACAATACTTCATATAACCAGTTTTTATACATCAGGCAGGTATAACATGGTGCTCTCAATGTGGGACATTACAGTAGCTATTGTATATGGCTATTTCAAATGGGGATTTATTTTCTCTTAATTTTGAAGAATGAAGCAATAGTTATAAGCTTTGTGAAGTTTGTTGGAAATGAACATTAGGACATCAGGGTTTCAAAAGGCAGTCAGCTAATCTGACCACTCTGAGGACTGATGGTCTTGGGTGCCAAAGTCCACGGGGAAGGGTGATAGTCCCCAAGTGGCTTAAATCCCACATGAATCCATTTTGATGGAGGGCAGCAGCTTCATCAGTCCTGGACTGGGGCTGAAAGCTCCCTAATTTAGTTTGTTAACAGTAGCCCTTTCGCTCTAAGAGTTGATTTAAGGGATTATCTTTTAACAACCAGTGGAGAAGTCTCTGCTTTCTTTTTCATTTAGGCTCCAGTGACTTTTGAGGATGTGGCTGTGTACTTCACACAGGAGGAGTGGGCATTCCTGGATCCTGACCAGAAGGCCCTGCATGAGGAAGTCATGGAGGAGAACTGGCAAATGATGTCTTCTCTTGGTAAGGGCTCCTGTTTCCCCATCTGATTCTGATCTCTGATGTTACAAGTGCAATACTGTTTAGCAGCAATAATGGTAAAGAGAATGTCTCTGTGTTGGATTGGTGTCCCACACATAGCTGCAAATTTCTAGGCTATAGTAAAAGATTTAGGAAGGGTTTAGCTCTAATAGAGAATGGGGGTTTGATTTAAATGTTGGGGCCTTCATTAGCAAACTACCTGCTGATTCTAGTAAGCTGACAGCTTGATGATTTTCATGATTGTCTCTATATTTCATTCCATTTTGTCTCCGTAATTCATTATTTCAAATCCATTTCTCATATTTCCCTCATTTATTTTGGGCAGTCCTTTGTTCCATTGAAATAGTTTATATCTTACTAACAGTGCCCTTAAATGGAGTTGTCTTTTGATAAAGAACACCTCGCTTAGAGACTAACTCACTTCAAGAGCAGAATTTTCTCTGAATGGTCGCCTCACTTAACTAAAACCAACCAAAAACTCACTTAACATCTAAATCAGGGTTTGCAACCCTCCCCCCCCCCCGCCGCCAGAAGTCACAATTGGTCATTTACACTGGTGTTTTGCTTAAAGAGCAAACTCACTTAAAGCTCAATCCTGTGAAATGCATTAGGCTCTTTAAGCAAGGTACCACTGTAATTGGTAAATAAACTCTTCCAACTTAGTCCTTTGTCTATTTTGATGTGAATTCTATGAACGTCTTACGTTTCAGTTGGCTGGTCTGGCAGCTCTTGTAATGTAATGAAAATCATGTATTTTTGAGAAGCTGCAACACCAAAACTAAGGCACCCACAAAAATAAGGATTATGTCATTTGAAAGATCATCTCGGCGACTTTAAGAATTGGTAGAAACCAAAAACCGAAAATGCAAAGTGATGACATCATCGCTTTCAGAAGTAGCATCGCAAAAAGTGACAGTTTTTTTCCCTCCCTGTATTTAAACTACAGGGAGAGAGAGGCTTGTGTTTTAAATACAGGGGGGGGGGGGAGGAAAAAAACACAACCCTCTCCCTGTAGTTTAAATACAGGGAGGAAAAAAGAACTGCTTCCATCTTTCTCTCGCTCCCTTTCCCTCCCTGTATTTAAACTACAGGGAGGGGAAAAAAGAGAGATGTGATTGGTTCTCTAGAGAACAATAATACCCTGGATAACGATTGCATCGGATAACGCTAGAATCTGATAACGATGCAAGTTTTTTGGAAAAAACTTGCATCAGATAACGATTCTTTTAGCGTTGTCCGATACAATCGTCAGCGGGTGTGGGGTAGTTTGGGTAGAACTACCCAATCTACCCCCCACCCGCAGCGGTCTCTGCCACTGCAGTAGGGTTGGGGAAAAGCACCTGCCTTTTCCCCGACCCTACTGCAGTTGCAGAGACTGCTTGTCTCTTTCTTTCCTTCCCTGTATTTAAACTACAGGGAGGGGGAAAGAGAGAGATGTGATTGGTTATCAGATTCTAGTGTTATCCGATGCAATCGTTATCTGGGGTATTACTGTACTGTAATAAGTTCCAAAGCTCAGAAAAAAGCCAAATAAACGTGTTTTATGTGTTCAAATCTCTTTATAAAGTGGCCAAAATGCAGTGAAAAATTCCAAAATTCACTTTATGAAGAGTTTTGAACAGGAAAAAAAATACATTTTGGGGCTTTATCAGAGCTCTGGAACAGTTTTGTGGTTTTTGTTTTTTTGTTTTTTGCTTTTCAGTACAACCAATGGGCAACCACGCATTGAGATACAAATTTTTCAAGAAAAGGCTTGAGGGACGAATTAATTTCGTGTCTCAAAGGTTTTACTCTATCAACTGCTTCAAAGATGCCCATTCCACCAAGTTGAATGCTTTAACGATATCCAGTATTCTCTTTTTAAATATATTACGTCTTTTTGGACTCTTTCTATCTCAGTTTTCAACTCTTTTTTCCATGTGATTATCTTATTCATGTCTTCCTTCCTTTTAGTCACACCATATTCTTTTCCTAAACTATTAATTTTAGCTTCTAATTCTTCCATTCTTTCTTTGCTTCTTCTCTTATTTATCTATGTTTGTTTTATACTTAGTCCCCTTATCACCGTCTTCATTGTATCGCATAATATATCTTCCATTACCTGTCAATTATAGTTTGATTACCATATTTGTTTCCATTCTATTTCTAGATCTTTCCTAATATATACATTAGCAGGCAAGTTCGAATTTTCCATCTTCTTGTTACCTTGTAATCGGTTTGAACATTCAATTGCATACTCATCAGGGCATGATACAAAATTTGGATATTTCTTATGTCAGTTGCCACTATCCTACTCATCACATTGCTGGTTACAAATATATAATCTATTCTGGAATACAGTATATGATATAAACTTGCAAATAATAGGTGTACAGTAATACCTCGCATAACGAGCAAAATGCATTCCACACAGTTACTCCTTATGCGAGTTACTCGCTCAGCGAAACACATTTCCCATAGAGAAATGTGTTTCGCTTTGCTGTGTCAGCGGGGCATTTGGGAAGGGTATGAGGATCTTCCCCGTACCCTTCAGAGATGCCCTGCTGATGCCCCCAAGATTCCATGTTATCACATTAATTTTCTTCTCCATTTTAAAACAGTTTAACATTTTCAAATATGATTAATGTCCCCATTTGTGTAATGTACCCCTCCACCCATACCAACCCATAACATACATCAAACAAATTTAATTCCCTATTAGCTTTCAGGCATCGAAATTCCCTTTTTCAGAAAACTTTCATCTTTTCCCCTCTAGGTCTGTTTGCCTCTCCACACCAGTCTTTGCAGCATTTGTCCTTCCCAGAAGATAACTGCAAGGATAAAAGTGTATGGCCCAAACATGGAAAGATTTTTATGTTTAAATCCAAGCTTGTCGGACACGAGAGAACTAGGATGAAAGAAGAAAGCTGTATCCAAGAGACGTTTGGCAAACGTATTATGCATGGAAAACATTTTGCACTTCACAAAAGAGTCAACACTGGAATAATGTCCACTGCAGATGAATTGTCTGGGAACCATTTAGAGAGCAAGATACACTTATTGAGGCATCAAAAATTGGGCAGAGGACGGAACACATACAAATGTCAGAAATGTGAGAAGACATTTGTTTGGAATTCAAGCCTTCAAATCCATCAGAGGGTCCATACCGGGGGGAAAATGTACAAATGTCAACAATGTGGAAAATGTTTTGCTCAGAAATCATACCTTCAGAGTCATAACAGAATTCACACCGGAGAGAAACCATACAAATGTCAACAATGTGGGAAATGTTTGGTGTCAAAATCATACCTTCTGAGTCACAAGAGAGTCCACACCAGAGAAAGGCCATACAAATGCCAAGAGTGTGGGAAATGTTTGGCTCAGTATTCAGTGATTGTAAGTCATAAGAGTGTCCACATCGGAGAGAAACCATACAAATGCCAGGAGTGTGGGAAATGTTTTGCTCAGTGTTCACAGCTTGGAAATCATAGGAGAGTTCACACTGGGGAGAAACCATGCAAATGCAAAGAGTGTGGGGAATGTTTTGCTTACAATTCATTGCTTGTACATCATAAGAAATGCCACACAGGAGAAAAAACATATAAATGCAAGGAGTGTGGAAAGTCTTTGTCTCAGAGTTCACTGTTTGTGAATCATAAAAAAGTCCATTCTGGAGAAAAACTACATAAGTGTGAGGAGTGTGGGAAATGTTTTACTAACACTTCATTCTTTGGAATTCATAAGAGAGTCCACACCACAGAGAAACCGTACAAATGCAAAGAATGTGGAAAATGTTTTGATTACAATTCAGTGCTTGTGAAGCATAAGAGACTCCACACAGGAGAGAAACCATATAAATGCCAAGAGTGTGGGAAATGTTTTGCTCAGTCCTCAAACCTTGCATATCATAACAGACTCCACACAGGAGAAAAACCGTACAAATGTCAAGAGTGTGGGAAATGTTTTGCTTACAATTCAGTACTTGTAACTCACAAGAGAGTCCACACCAGAGAGAAACCATACAAATGCCAGGAGTGTGGTAAATGTTTTGCTCAGAGTTCACAGCTTGTTAATCACAAGATAATTCATACAGGAGAGAAACCATACAAATGCCTGGTATGTGGGAAATCTTTTGCTCGGAGGTCCTATCTTGTGAATCACAAGAAAGTGCACACCGGAGAGAAATCGTATAAATGCCAGGAGTGTGGGAAATGTTTTTTTCAAAGTTCACAGCTTGTGAATCATAAGAAATTCCATGCTGGAGAAAATCTACATGAGTGTGAGGAGTGTGGGAAATGTTTTGCTTACAGTTCATTCCTGATGAGGCATAAGAAAGTCCACACCAGAGAGAAACCATATAAATGCAAGGAGTGTGGGAAATGTTTTGCTCGGAGTTACCAGCTTGTGAATCATGAGAGACTCCACACTGGAGAAAATCTACATAAGTGATATGAATGTGAGAAATGTTTTGATTTGAATTTGCACTTTGTGAGTTGTAAGAGCCCACACTGGGGAGATACCGTACATATGCCAGGAGTGTGGGAAATGTTTTGTTCATAGGTCACATCTTGTGAATCATTAGAAAGTGCACACTGGAGAGAAACCATACAAATGCAAAGAGTGTGGAGAATGTTTTGCTTACAATTCAATGCTTGCATGTCATAAAATATTCCACAGTGGAGAAAAAAACATAAATGCAAGGAATGTGAAAAGTCTTTTCCACAGATTTCACAGCTTGTGAGTCATAAAAATTCCACTCTGGAGAAAAACTACATAAGTGTGAGGAGTGTGGGAAATGTTTTGCTTACATCTATCCTCACTAATTGTAAGAAAGCCCACACTAGAGAGAAACTGTACAAATGCAAAGAGCAGGGATTCTCAACATGTGGCCTGTGGACCAGATATGACCCATGGCACTTTTTCATGTGGGGCCCCCAATGCCTCCACCACACCAGGAAGTGCCATGTGGTGAAGGAAGGGCAAAATGTCCATTCGGCCTCAAAGTTGTCTGAGGGAGTGTGACCTGGCCCCCAGCTTTAAAAGGTTGAGAACTATTGTAGAGAAATACAATATGAGCAGATTAAATGAAGAGCATAAATTGAAAATGGAGGAAAGTATAATGGCATCAGAAATTGGAAAAAATCATTACCAAATTAAAGGTAGGGAAAGCTCCAGGAGAAGATGGATTTACAATAGAATTTCATAAGAGTTTTTAAAAAGTCCTTACCCGAAACTTTGTAAATTATACAATTATATACTATAGGGTGGAGATATACCTAATTTTGTTGTTGTTCAGTTGCACAGTCAATTCTGACCCTTTGTGACCCTGTAGACCATTTCCCACCAGGCACCCCTGCCCTCCACCATCTTCCTCAGCCTGCCCAGCTCTGTGCCCATTGCATCTACAATACCATTAAGCCATCTCATTTTTGGCTGCCCCCTTCTTTTGCCCTCCACCTTTCCCAGCATCAAGGCTTTCTCAAGTTAATCCTCTTTTCTCATTTGGTATCCAAAGTACTTTAGCTTCATCTTTACTATTTGACCTTCTAAGGAGCAGTCAGGGTTGATTTCTTTTAGGATCGACTTATTTGTTCTCCTTGCTGTCCAGGGTACTCTCAAAACTCTCCTGCAACACCACATTTCAAAGGCATCTATTCTTCTGCGCTCAGCTTTCCTAATGGTCCAGCTTTCACAACCATACATTACCACCGGGAATACCATAGCTATGACTAGATGAATTTCTGTTTGCAAGGTGATGTCTCTATTTTTAACTATGTTCCCCAGGTTTCTCATAGCTTGTCTCCCAAGCATCAGTCGCCTTTTTATTTCATGGCTACAATCACCATCTGCAATGATCTTGGATCCTAAAGAAAGTAAAATCTGTCACTGCTTCTACTTCTTCCCCACTTATTTCCGAGGGACTGATAGGGCCTGTTGCCATTATCTTGGTTTTCTTGATGTTGAGTCTCAAGCCAGCTTTTCCACTCTCTTCTTTCAACCTAAGCAGCAGCTTCTTTAGGGTTATTGGTCAAACTTAATAACTGTTAATTCTGAAACCTGGGGGAAATTTAGAATTAATAGACTTTTACCGACCAATATCATTGAGTAATCAAGATTCAAAATATGCTCATCAATATTAACACATAGATTAAATGATTTTATAGAAGAGTATATTCAGGAAGAAACAGATATATGTCAGATTTGACAAGAAGAGTCTTAAAATTGATAGATAGGACAAACCAAAGTAAAAGTAAAATAGGTGTATTTGCATTGGGTAATTTTAAAGCTTTTGACTCATTAGCATAGATCACTGTTAAGGAAATAATTAAAATGGAATTTGGTGAAAAAATTAGGACTGTATTTGATCGATTATTTAAAAGTAGTTTTACAAAATAATTTTGAATAATGGGTTAACAGAAAAAAGTAAAGTGAAAGTCAAGATGCGCCAAGGATATCCCCTCTCTCCAAAATTATTTATCTTGGAAATGGAGCTTCTTGCAAATGCGGTAAGAAGGGACACACAATTAATGGGCCTGGAAGGTACAAAAGTTCATTTATATGCAGATGATACATTTCTTGTTATAAAGGATCCAGTTGAGAACTTAGCTCAGGGATTCTCAACTTGTAGACCCAGTGGTGGGATGTCAAAATTTTTACTACCCCATGGCGGAGCCAATGTCATGATGTCATGGGCGGGGCCAAAGAAACTAATAAAATAAAAATAAGCACGCACACACACCTCAACCTACCCAAATAAATAAATAAATAAATATTGCATTAAAATACACCCACCCACCCAAAACATAATTCAACCCACCCACCCCAAACACAAACCCATCACTTACCTGTTAGTATAAGTGCCTGGGCAGCACCATGTTGCAAGATGGATATGGTCATCATACCGGTTCTCTAGGATAATATGCCTTAATGTAAATTGAAAACAGCTGTACCTCCTTAAGGGTTCTCCAATTGGAACAGCACAGGTGTAGCTTATTGATGAGGTAACTTAAAGACTTTGCTTAAAAAACCCAAGCCAGGCCTTTTTAGGAACTGTGGTAGTACGTCAATATAGGTAAAGGTATTAAATACACATTAAAATACACCCTGACACACCACATCCAGAGGTGAGTCACTTACCCTGGGGAGCAGGCTATAGGGTGCTTCAGGTTAGCAGCTTCTCTTCCTCCTCCCCGCTTGGGAGGGCAGCAAGGAGGCCATGCATACTGTAGGCATGCATGCACGCCAAGTGCTTGGCGTGCATGTCCAGTGGGGGAACCAGTTAAAAGGTAAGCCCCGAAGGTGGTTCCCCCCCCCAAAAAAAAAAAAAAAAGCTGCTACCAGTTCTCCGGGACACTGGGAAAAGTTACAACCAGTTCTGGCGAACTGGTGCGAACCTGTTACATCCCATCACTGTCAGTAGACCGGATGTGGCTTATGGTACAATTTCATGTGGCCCTCCACTGCCTCCACCACACCAGGAAGTGTTGTGGAGGAAGGGCAAAATTGCTATCCAACCCCCAAAGCTGTCTGAAGGAGTGTGACCCTGCCCCCAGCTTAAAATGTTAACTCCTGATCTAGCTAGCGTATAACAACATTTAAAAGAGTTTGAAGAAGTAATGGGACTAGGATAAATTGGGATAAGTCAAAGGCGAGGATATGAAACAAAGCAACAGATCTGAAAAAATTAAAAACCTATCCCAAATAAAGAAAATAAAATTTAAAATATTTTGGAGTTATAATATCTGAGGATGTTACTGGTCTTAGAAGGTTAAACTATGACCAAAAAAAGGCATGAAATAATAATAATTATTATTATTAAGGCCAACATAAAGGCCAAAAACAATAATTATTATTATTATTTGGGGGGAAATACAGAAGTACCAAAACTGGGTCGCCCTGGCAAGGAGGGCAGTATAGAAGTATGAAAAATAAATAAATTTGGCAGAACTGCAGTGAGATGAAAATTACGCCTCTAATCAAGTTTTTATGTGATATGTTACCGTTCCGTCAGAACAAGAAATAAATAAATGGCAAGCTATAGTAAATAACTATTGTAATAGAGGTAAAAAAACCCTCCTAAGTCTCTTTAGTATTTACCACAGCAAGAAGGGGGCTTTAGAATCCCAAACATAAAAATTATTATAAAGCTTTTCAATTTAGAAGGATAATGAAAGTATTAACAATGAATAGAATAATTTGGAAAGATGTTGAACTAAAAAAGTTTAAGCATACAGATTAGGTAATGGATTTTTTTTTTAGATGACCAACATAAAGGCCAAAAACAAAGTGGCAAAGGATGTGTTGAACGTATGGAAAATAGTTGCACAGAAATTTGCTCCTGGAATTTCCCTGATATTGGAGTTAAAAGAATAAAAAATATACCCTTTAAAATTAAATGGGGCAATTAAGATCGTACTAGTAAGCAATAAGGTTAAACTTATAAGAGACTGGTTGAAAGTATGCAAGGAGAGGCAAGGGAAACAAGAGCTATACAAGTTACATTTGAACTGGTTCCAAAGGATAAAATGGGAAATTGGAGCAGGAAATACAGAAAGGAGTTTTGAAAAGGAAGAGAATTAGCAAAATTTGAAGAACTAATTATAAAAATTAGGGATGACACAGAAAACATGAAGGGAGCGGAAAGCAAAATATATAAGATATTGAATAAAGTGGGAAATCTCCCTCAATTTTTTTTAAAGGAGATGTGGGAAACAGAATTGAAAATCAAGCTCTCGGATAGCTCATGGAACAGGAAATGGACTACAAGAATACTGAGAAATAAGTCAGAATGAGTTAAGGAACACTATTATGGAAATGGTACTGTATTTAACTCTTGTAAGGCTAAATTAAATTGATCGATCAAAACTGAAGAATTGTTAGAGCTGTCAAGATAGAACTGGGTCATACATCCACATGTGGTGGGAATGTAAATACAGTACAGTATATAGCTAATTTTTGGATGAGTGGGGGAAGAGATCAATAAAATAATGGGAACAACATTAAAGCTAAATCCAAAAGTAGCCATAATAATGGAACTATATATGAGTTAAATGTTCCTAAAGACAAAAAGGAACTCCTGATAATTTTCCGAACCCTTACAAGATTATTGATTGCAAAAATGTTGGAAAATTATTCCTAATCTCAAAATTAAAGAGGTGTGGGATATTGCTTTAAACAATGTACTGTACTAACATGGGAGCTCAATATTAAAAAAAGATTTGACTAAGAAAGATCAGTTTTGGGAAATCTGAAAACCTCTGATTGAATTTAATGAAAAAGAACTGTGGATTTAAACCTGTACAAGAAACGTTAGAATTTTGGAAAGTTAATAATGTTGAAGATGATATTTTGATAATTAAAATAGTGATCCCCTATATGGTGTTGGAAGCACCCATTTATTGAATTTACATATGTTAGCAAGTTTCTTATCAGACAACTATGATTTCTGAAACTCATTAATAATGTTTAATTGGATTTATAAGAAACTATCAATTCTTTAAACAGCATTTGTAGAAGCATAGAACAGTACATAATATGACTACAATGTAGCCTCAAGTTATGAGTTTATTGTGTTCCTCAGGATTTTTTGTATTTTGAAAAACTCATAATTTGAAATGCAGTTTCCCATAGGAATGCATCGAAAACTAATTAATCCATTCAGGAGGTCAGAAAAAAAGTTTTTAAAAAGTATTTTACTTGTTTAAAACTCTTTATAAAGTACACTTTAAAGGCATAAATACTGTACAAGGTCATGATTAATCAAGCAATAACATTTCAAACATCCAACTCGATGCAAAAACTGCTCCAACATGAAAACCTGGTTTCCCATTGGAATGTATTGCAAACAAAGTTTCCCTTAGGAATGAATTGAAATACAGACCACACACTAAACACACAAAACTGCAAAAAATCTCCAGAATGGCTCTAAAACATGACGCAAAGACTGTTCCAAAACCTTCACACATACTCCAGCATGCATGGGGGGGGGGGGTTATAAGCCTCCAGGTGCAATGCCTGGAAACCAATCCACAAAGTAAAAGGCATGCATGCAAACAACAAAGATCAGTTCCCTACTTTCCAAATGCTTGTGAAATACACAAAAAACATTCCCAAAACTCCCCGAACTGCTGCACCTTAGGGTTCAGTGGCTGCAGGCACAATTGCAGATTTTTTTTCCAGTCTGCCACTTCCCATTGTGGTGGGAGGGTTTCAGAGCATTTCCACTCCCATTTTTGGAATTTTTTTTGTTGTGTTTCCTCATTGTTTTAGCAGCTGAAATGGAGGGTTTTGGCGCCTCTGGGTTCTTTGGTGGGAACCCAGGCACTACTGAAAGCTCTCCCCGCCAAAAGAAGTGCAAACCCCCCCCCCACCCCATAATAGCTGCCAAAATTCAGTGGAAACATGGCGAAAAATTCCAAGAATTGTGGAAATGCTCCAAAAACCTCCCGCTGCCAACAGAAGCAGCAAAGGTTGCCCAAGCAGCCAAAAATATTGCACCCGCCACTGCCACCAAAAACGTAAGCACTGGGAGCAAATGTTATTTATAGGGAACTTTGTATTGCAAAAAAATAAAAATTGGAACTAAATGAGTTATTTTCAATAAATTCTCATTTGTCGCACAGTTTTGCAAATCTGAATCTGCTTTGTCAGCTGCTCTTCAATTATGACTTGAGCTGTCTGGTTCCAATAAACGTTGGTAATGATTCTGATATATATTATATCTACATGTTCTTCAGTGCTGTGATAATCTTTTTTATGCTGGCATCAGTCAAAGGCATTTTTAGTCTAAATGTTTGAAGTGGTAGCCATGTTAGTCTGTGCAAGTATATCTGAGAGTAAATAAAAAAAGAACCAAAAAAGACAAAAATAATGTGGCACCTTAAGGACGAACTCCTGTATTTCAGTGTGAGCTTTCATGTCTGAATAAGTGGACTTGGTCCATGGAAACTGACATTGAAAACAGGAGTTAGTCTTTAAGGTGCCACAAAAACATTGTTTGTCTTTTTTTGCTGTTGTTTTATTTACTCTCAGATGTCTTTTTAGTCTGCATCTGGTCAAAAATAATTTAATTGTGCAATGTTCTAATATGCACAACAAATAATACAAATGTGATAGACGATAAAATACAAAGGTAACTTTTTGGACACTCTGTATCATGCTGTGTATTTTTGATTCTGCTGTACAGTATGGATTTGTGGAATGTAACACAATCAACCGTCTATTTGGAGAGAAAGTCTTGGAGTTCCACACTTTACAGGGCATAGGTGGAAAGGGGGGAAGAAGGACAAAGAGACCACAAAGCCGACTTGGAGGAAGGTGGAAAGACAACATCAAAGAAATATTACAAGAACAAAAATACACACATACACATACATATAAAAAATTGTGGATTTATTGAAGGATGCTATGAATTTCTTGTTTTGAGAGGGTGACCAAGAAAGAAGCATTAAAGGGGACGAACTAACCAGACACAATCGTGGAACACATGCAGCAAACAAAACTTTATACCTGGTGAAACCACCTGGCAACTAAGAGTTAAAGGCACTGAGTTGGGATTCCTAGAAGGGAGGTGAACTTTGCGGGAAATGGTCCTTTTGCAAAATATGTCCCTTCCTGTTCCCTCCCCCCCCCCCTTTTTTCTGGGATCTGGGGAGAGTGATCCCCATTTGCGACCGGGAGGTAGGGTGAGTTCTTCCCAGTAGGGAGGGCATTTGGGGGCATTTGGGACCTTTCAAGATGATGAGCCCTGATGGGGCACTGGTCAAACTGCTGTACTGCAGCCAAAACGTTGTGTGATCGATCCTGACGGGAGTATTAAGCTTGACTCAGCCATCCTTCCGAGGTTGGTAAAATGATTACGCAGCATTGGGGGGGGGGGGCTAATTACCTTGTGGACAGCCCAGAGAGCGCACTAAGCACTATGTGGTGGTATAGGTGTGTAATGCTATGGCTTTTCTAAGCAAGATGGGGAATGTATAGAACTGCAGAGCCCAAACGAGAAAGTCCAGGGGCCTCCAGAGCCGAGGTTGTTGCTCTCAAGGTTATCCCTTCTCCTCTCCCCCCTAATCAACAGCTTGCTGCTTCTTTCGTGTCTAGGTCAAAATTTAAAGTGCCAAAATGAAACCACCTTTTGATGAATTCATTCTGTAGTTCCTTTAGCCCAACCTAGTGTGAGAAAGATTAGCTAGCACAACAAGCTTGCCTTTCCCCCCCAAGTATGCCCGATTGTGGTTTTTAAAAATGCCACAATCTTCAAGGAGGTGCTTTCTGTGTACCCTCATCATCTGCTGAGTGATACAGCCAACCTCTATTTTAGCACTGGTCCCATGAAAAGGAGAGAAGGGGAATTTGTTATGGCTCAGGGTTGCCCAAACTATGGCCTGTAGGCCAAATCTGGCCCCTGGCCTGACACCAATCTCCCGCTCTCGGAAGTGGATAGGGGGTCACGCCCACCAATGTGCATGCATGTCTGGAATCACTTCCAGGAGTGGCATGGATGCATTTGCAAATGGGTGGGGATGTCTAGAACTACTTCCGGAAGTGGCATGGACTTGCACATGGGTGGGGATGTCCAGAACCACTTCCTGGAGTGACGTGGATGCATTTACACATGCACAAATGCATCCAGACCACTCCCAGAAGTGGTTCTGGACATGCATGTGCAAATGTGCCTGCTTCTGGGGGTGTGGTCAGGCCCACTCAGCTGTTCCAGGGGCATAAGTCGCCACGGCGAGTGGGCGGTGATATAAAATTAAATAAATAAATAAATGGTCAGGCCCCTGGCGCAAAAAGTTTTTGTCTCCTGTCTGTTAGGTTTTTCACATTTTCTTCAACTGCCATATCCGATTCCGGATATTGGTTCATTATTCATGAGAATATAATGCAGTGGCCTTTCATCTGCTTTGTGCATTGCAGTATGACACCCATAGTACCACTGATCCAGTTCTGCAAGTCACTTTCTGGTCCTGAGCCATTTTGGCACACAAAGACCTCATTAGCTCCAGGCCATGATTGATGAAGCTGCTATCTAAAACAAAATAGATGTGACACTTCAGAAGAATGCATAGCTTTTATGAATTTGTGCACTGAGTCGAAAGAAGCATAGACTTTTGAAAAGTGAAGATCTCTTCCACAGATGATGAAGCTTAACAAACTCTTAATCTCAAAATTTGTTGTTGTTCAGTTGCACAGTCGATTCCGACCCTCTCTGACCCCATGGACCACTGTCCGCCAGGCACTCCTGTCCTCCACCATCCCCCTCAACTCACTCAGCTCTGTGCCCATTGTCTCCACAATACGATCTAGCCATCTCATCTTGGGCCGGCCCCTTCCTCTTTTGCCCTCGACCTTTCCAAGCATCAAGGCTTTCTCAAGTGAATCCTCTCTTCTCATCTGATGTCCAAAGTACTTTAGCTTCATCTTTACAATTTGACCTTCCAAGGAGCAGTCAGGGTTGATTTCTTCTAAGATTGACCTATTTGTTCTCCTCGCTGTCCAGGGGACTCTCAAAACCCTTCTCCAACACCACATCTCAAAGGCGTCTATTCTTCTGCGCTCAGCTTTCCTAATGGTCCAGCTCTCACAACCATACATTGCCACAGGGAATACCACTGCTTTGACTATGCGAATTTTTGTTTGCAATGTGATGTCTCTACTTTTCACTATGCTCCCCAGGTTTCTCATTGCTTGCCTCCCAAGAATCAGTCGCCTTTTTATTTCATGGCTGCAATCTCCATCTGCAGTGAGCTTTGATCCTAAGAAAGTAAAATAGCAAAGTAGAAAGGATTTGAATTGTTAGAAACAGAGTAGTTTGAGGGGGTGGTGGTGGCTAGATAGACTTCCTCCTCTGACCCTCTGGATTCTATGATGGTCTGAACCCAGGTGACTGGGCTGTCTACTGCCTGGCCACATGACTGTCCACCTCTCCACATGACTATCTACTGCAGGTGTTCTTAACCTTTTAAAGCTGGGGACTGGGTCACACTCCCTTAGACAGCCTCAGGGGCCAGGTGGCCATTTTGCCCTTCCTCCATCACATGGCACTTCCTGGTGTGGTGGAGGTGGTGGTAGCCCACATGAAATGGCACCATGGGCCACATTCAGCCCATAGACTGCAGTTTGAGAATCCCTGCTCTACCGCCTGGCCAAGAACAACTGTGGCTTGTGTGGGACACTTTAAATAGACTGCGTGCAGGGGTAGGAAGATCAAGGGCTAATTTGAGAAAGTGGGGTTTCCCTGTAGATGACAGTCTGTGTGAATGCAGAGAAGTACAAACTATCCCATATGATACAGTGCACACGATGCCCCACAACATGCACAGAAGAGGACCTTATGTTGACAAGAGGAAATGCTGTTGATGTGGCCCGATATTGGGTAGACTTTATCTAGTCAGGGGGCAGCAGAAAATGAGATGGCTAGATGGTATTGTAGATGCAATGGGCACAGAGCTGGGTGGGTTGAGGAGGATGGTGGAAGACAGAGATGCCTGTCGGACAGTGGTCCATGGGGTCGCAAATGGTCGGAATCGACACTGCGACTGAACAACAACAAAATGTTAGTATATACTGGTGGTGCATCTGACATGAATTGGTAACATAAGCACACACACCGTACCTGTTTGCTATCTCACCCTTGTGATTTCCCTGTGTTTCTTTTAGATAATGAGGTCTGGTTAATTGCTGTTGTGTTGCATGTTTATTTCCTCTTGCCTGTACTAACGTGGGGATGTCTTTGCCTTGGCAGAGCTTCAGTAATAAGGTCTCTTAAGGCATTCTTTGCCTAACAGGAGGAGAGTGGTTTCAGGATAAGGTGGGAGGCATTCTACAGTACAGAATAAACAAAGTTTCATATCCTGGGCCTGGTGATCCCAAAACATTTCCTGACCCTACTTTGCTTAGAGATGTCAGCTGGGCGAGAGAAAATGGAGTAGAAACCAGTCCCCAAGCAGTGACTCTGGCGGAAGGTTTCCTATTGAGTCTCAGTCAGACAGAAAATACAAAGGAAGACTCAAAGGTGAGAATAGTTTATGCTGGGGATTTGAAATATGAAATGGACAGTCCATGGCCCACACTGTTTCTCTCCCTGTTAGCTTTCTGGTTGTTTTGATGGAGTTTGTTCTTCCCATTCCATATTGTTGTGTTTACACTTATTTAATGCCCCTTTGTGCTAAGCAATAGCAAGTACAGTTATATATCACCCCATAATTATTAGAGCGCTCTCTAATCAGGTCAGGAGTTCTCAACCTTTTTAAGCCGGGGGGCCGGGTCATGCTCCCTCAGACTGTTTTGGGGGCCAGACAGCGATTTTGCCATTCCTCCACGACATGGCATTTACGGGTGTGGTGGTGGGCCACATTAAATGGTGCCACGTTCTGCATCCGGCCCATAGGCCACAGGTTGATAATCCCTGCTCTAGGTAGTTCACAAGCTAATCCACATGTTTGCCCCTAACTTACTGGGTACTTATTTTACCAAATGAATGGAAGACTGAGTCAACCTGGATTCCATCAAGATTGAACTCACAACATCAGCATTTTTAACTGCAGTACTATAGTTTAACCAATGTGCAACTGGGGCTCCTACACACACTCTAGGACAGTAGTTCCCATCATGGGGCCCATGCCCCACCATGGGACTTGAGTTCCCAGAAGCCTCAGTCAGTACATTGGCTGATCAGTGCTTTGGGGAATTGACTTAGGCTTCTGGGAATTGAAGTCCAGAAACCAAATGTTGTGAAACACTGCTATGTGATTCGTAGGATAATTATATAAACCAAAGTTTGGATATACACTGGGTACTCATTTAACTGACTGGAGAAGGATGAAAACCTGAGTCAACCTTGAGTCTGTCAGGATTGAACTCAGATTGTGATCATAGGGCAGTACAGCAGAACCTCGATTAAAGTAATTAATGCATTCTCCGGGACGTTTCTTACAGTGAAAATTACTTTAACTGAATTTCTCATAGGAATGCATTGAATGCAATTTTCCCATTGGAATACATTGAAAACCGAAATACATTAACCAAAATGTGGTTTCCCATAGGAATGCACTGAAAACCATTATTTATTTATTTATTTATTTTGTTGGTACGATGCCCATCTAGGAGGTTATCCTACTCTGGGTGGCTAACAATACGAAACTCACCTATTCATCCGTTCAAAAAAAATGTGTAAACAGAGCCACTATTTTCTATGGATTTCTTTTTATGTGATTTTTATGTTAACTGAGCCGATTGTTAACTGAAGTTTCACTGTACTTGGTCCTTATTTTGAAATTAAATCACAGCCCTAAAAATCTGAGAAACATCCTTCTACTTTAAAACATGATTTGTCTCCCTGTATGCCTAGTTTTCTAAGAAAATTTCAGGTTTCCTTCTGTCATTGGCACCACACCCAATTCAGCATGGAGGCCCGGTATGATCCTTTTCACTGGACATAAAAGGCTACTTCAAAGGAAATCCTACAAATTCTATCAATTGCCGATGGGCTTTATCCCCCATTGACAACTTCCAAGCATCCTGCCAACCTAGCAGTTTGAAAGCAAGAAATTGCAGGTAGATAAATTGGTACCACTTCAGTGGGAAGGTAAACAGTGTTCTGTGTCTAGTCATGCCTACTGTATGCCCATGGAAACATCTGCAAACACAGACACCGCTGCCCAGCTGGCCTCGGGCCTCACCCTCCTGGGGCCAGGATGACAAGTCGTGGACTTTGCTGTGCAGCTGGACACCACCGCCAAGCTGGTCTTGGGCCCCACCCTCCTGGGGCCAAGTAAAAAGCCAAGGACTTCGCCGGGTGGCTGAACACAGCTGCCCAGCTGAGCTTGGGCCCCACTCTCCTGGGGCCGGGGAAGGGTCCCCCTGCCTAGTGCCCACTCAGAGGGAAATGACCGTAACTGTCCGTTTGAAGGGAAGTGATTGTAACTGTCCGTTTGGAAGGAAGTGACTGTTTTGTAATAGTTTTATGATATGCCCTGATGATATTGATGTATTTGTTGTTGTTTTGCTGCATTGTATTATATTGTATTTTCTATTGTATTTAATTTCAAATGTATTGTGATATATTGTGATTGTTGTTAGCCGCCCTGAGTCGTGTAGCTGAGTGGGCGGCATACAAGTCCAATAAAACAAATCAAAACATAAGGTTCACTGACTCCCAAGATTCAGCCCCACCCACTGAAATTGTTGTCTCTATTTTCTTTTCTCGCTACATGTCATGGATCTTCAGATGAGAAATCTCTCTGTAGAAGCTCAGTCTGATTTCCATGCAGCAAATAACTCTCCATTCAGCACCAAACAGAGACCCCAACAAGAGACGAGTCAAAGCAATGAGGGAGAGGCCACCTGGATCAGTAAGAATTTATATTACTGTGCTGGATATAGTGCCTTTCATGGTTGAAATCTTTGAAGTGGTGGCTGTGTTAAGTTTCTGCAAACATATCAAAGAAGAAACAAAACAGCAAATATAAAATACAACAAATGTTGTAGCACCTTAAATACTAACTCTTGTATTTAAATCTGAGCTTTCGTGGATCAAGTCCACTACATCAGATGTAAGAGTAAGGCCTCATGGCCTGCTCCACCTTCCGGCACTCCCGAGCCCAGCCCCCCCCAACACCGGGCTTCAAAGGGGCCCTGTGGCAGGATGCAGCCTAACCGCCCTCGAACTTCAGCCCAGCCTGATTGGGTGAGGAGGACTCTGGCCGGGAGCGCCTGGACTGCTCCACCTGCTGGCACTCCAGAGCCCCCCCCCCCCAACCGGGCATCAAAGGGGTCTTGCGGTGGGATACAGCCCAGCTGCCCTCGAACTTTGGCCTGGCCTGACCAGGTGATGAGGACTCTGGGCGGGAGCACCTGGACTGCTCCTACCTGCCAGCGCTCCCAAGCCCCACCCCCGCCCCCACACTGGGCTTCAAAGGGTACTTGCAGCAGGATGCAACCCGGCCGCAAACACACACACACACACAGCTTTTTTGGAGGTTGTTTATAGCTAGGATGAGAGGTCTGATATTGTTGGATCATGTGTTGTTATATGATCAGTGGTGGGATGTCAAAAATTTTACTACCCCACCATGATGTCATCAGTGTGGGCAGAGCTAACATCATGATGTCATGATGTTGTGGGTGGGGCCAAAGAAAAAAAATACAAAATAATAATAAAATAAAAATAAGCATACATACACACACACACCTCAACCCACCCACCCATCAACCCATAACACAAACCTGTAAATTAACTAATTAAATAAATAAATGAATAATACATTAAAATACACCCAGTGGGGGAACCGGTGAAAAGGTAAGCCCCAAAAGTGGTTCACCACAAAAGCTGGTCCCGGTTTTCCGGGACACTGGGAAAACTTACTACCAGTTCTAGCGAACTGGTGAGAACCTGTTACATCCCATAACTGTATATGATGGTATGATATTCTTATTATATGCTGGTTGTATTTTGTATGTTGTATTTCATATGAGGTAATGTATTGAATTTGTATTGATTTTGTATATTGTTTATTGTATACTGTAATTTATTATTTACATTGTATTTACTTTGTATACTATATACTGTTTGTTATGTAAGCCGCCCTGAGTCTAGTTCCTGATTGGGCAGAATATAAATCTTAAATTAAATCAATTTATAAACACACCAAGTACACAAACACAATTTATACACACATCAAGCACACTTCTTTGCCCGGCGCTCAGGTGGAGGCAGCGGGCCACAGCTGTGCAGGACAGTCGGGAGGCACAAACCTTGCTCCCACCAGCCCCAATGTCACCGGACTGGAATAAACGGCTAATGCTTTGATTATTTTTATATTTTTATGATTATATTGTATATATTGTCTTTATGATGATATCATGATGTATGTATTGCTGACATTTGTTGCTGTATTATATAGATTACACAACATGTTGGAGGGAGGAGGAGTATGAGGGGCGAAAGTATTTTTATTTAATTGTTATGTTATTCAAAGTACTATGGGTGTTTTTATGTAAATTATATTAATTATGTAAATTGTATTATCTTACTGATATATTGTACGTCAGATTTTATTGATTGTATTGTGTTGTATTATATGCAATATTTAGGTTACGTTGTTTGAGATTGTAAAGACTGCATTGTTTGTTGTCTATGTTGTTAGCTGCTCTGAGTCGCTTCGGCGAATAGAGTGGTATACAAATCCAAATATTATAATAATAATAATAATAATAATAATAATAATAATAATAATAATAATAATAATAATAATAATAATAATAATAATAATAATAATAATAATAATAATAATGTTTACTTTCAGTTTTGCTTGCACAGACTAACACGGCTACCACTTCAAACATTCCAACTCTAACGGGCACTATATTCAGCATAGTAGAGTGGAGATCATCAACCTCATGAAGAAACTTGCATAGTTACAAACAGACTTAATCTTCTTCACCAACATTGTGTGCCTGTATACCTTTAATGTGTATAATTTGATGCCATGAGGCCTCACTCTTATGTCTGATGAAGTGGACTTGTTCCATGAAAATTCACATTTAAAAACAGGAGTTAGTCTTTAAGGTGCCACAACATTTTTGTCTTTTTTTCTTTCTTCCTGATATACTAGAAGGGTGCATGTTTTTCTATGGTTGAAGGGAAAGGAGGGTCTGTGTATATTTTCCCTTGATTCTTTTAGGTTTCAGGCAGTAGGACACTGTTCTTTAGTTCTTTCTCTACTGTGTTTTGATTTTCAGTTTTCCAGGAATCTTTACATAGTGTACTGTTCATCCATTTCTGTCCAGGTGACTAAATGTAAAGAGGTGTACAGTATTTTCATCCATTTGAAACAGAAAACCTCTAAAGTAGAATGTCAGTAAGGTAAAGATCCTGACCCACTTCTGTATAAATACAGTCTTGCATGCTTCAATTATTAGTACAATAATACCTCGAATAACGCTAAGACTTGGTTCCACAAGTCTTGGTGTTATCCGATCCATGTTAAAATCCTATGGGATGGATCGGATAACGTTAAAGCTCCATAGAGATACATTGTAACCGCACAGGCTTTAGCAGTTGTTATCTGATCCATCCCATAGGACCTTAACGTTATTCGATCCAATTCTCCTCCCCAGATTACTTAACGTTATGCAATTTTAGTGTTATCCGAGGTATTACTGTACACTAGTATCTCACTTAAAGAGCATAATAAGTTTAACTGGATTGCTCTTTAAGCCAGTTTGCTCTTTAAGCGAAACACCATTGCATGTGACCAACTTGTGGTGAAGCGGGGGGGGGGGGATTCCAAACTCTAATTTAGTTGTTAAGTGAGGTTTTGGTTGGTTTTAGTTGTTAAGTGAGGCGACAATTCAGAGAAAAATCTGCTCTTTAAGCAAGTTAGTCTCCAAGCAAGGCACTCTATGCGAGGTTTTACTGTATTTGTTTATTTGTACAGTATGTTATATTTATATTCTAGGTTGCCCTTGCTCAAAAGCCAGCCATATCCGACTCTAGGGTTTGGTCCTTATCTCTGTTTATACCCAGAGAGACAGTGTCTGCAGATGTTTCTGTGGATGTGTGGCAGACATTTTTCAGCACGTTATCTACTTGCAATTTCTTGCTTTCGAACTGCTAAGTTGGCAGAAGCTGGGACAGAGACAGGAGCTCACTCCGTCGTACAGTACTCAGGTCTCGAACTGCCGACCTTCCAGTCATCGAGTTCAGCATCTTAATCACTAAGCCACCACAGGCCCTTTTATTTATATTCTACATTTCTTTTAATATGCTTACAGCTGTTTTCCTCACCACCTTATCTTCGGTACAACTAATCTATGAATTTGATCAGGCTGAGAGAAATTGCGTGGCTCAATGGCACTCGTTAGGTGTCATGGTTTAGTGGGGATCAGAATAGGATCCATACCCCTAACCCATGGAATCTAAAAGGGATCCACTTTTGAGATCATACCCTCTTTCATTGTTGAGACATGCTTCTCCTCCATGTCTCCTTTACTGTCATCCAGGAGATTTAAAACCAAAATTTCAGCTTGATAGTCAAAATGAAAATTAAATAAAAGCCTTTTCTTTATTTTCTCTTTCTTTTTTTGTGACAGGAAAAAATTGGAATTATCCTATAAAAAATTACTGAAATGAGACATAAAAGAACCTCTATCATTACTAATTAGGAAGATGGTAGGAATTGTGGTGGCTTAGTGGTTAAGACTCTAAACTTGATGACTGAAAAGTTGGCTCATCAGCAGTTTGAGACCCAAGCACTGTATGACAAAGTGGGCTCCCATCTCTGTCCCAGCTCCTGCCAACCTAGCAGTTTGAAAGCAAGAAATTGCAAGTAGAGAAAAAAGTATTACTTCAGTGGGAAGGTAAACAATGTTCCTTGTACTCTGGTGTCTAGTCATGCCTGCCACATGTTCACAGAAACGTCTGCAGACTCAGACAGTGCTGGCTCTGGCTTTCAACGGAGATGAGCACTGAACTCTTGAGTCAGATGCAACAGGCTTTCCAGCAAGGGTGACCTTTAACTTTAAACTTTCAGTCTTTGATCCTACTTGGAATTTCACTCACATACACTTACCAGAAGGGACAACCTCCTCAGTATGGGAACCAATGCCTTTTACTGTGATGTAAATCCTCTGGCACTCAAGGATTTGCTTTTAACTGGCATTTCTAGGATTATGATCTTAGTCTGAGACAAGCTCATATGATTATCCTTCCCTCCCTCTTTGTCTCTCTCACAGTGACTAGAAGGATGTCAGTAACAAATATCCCTTCCTGTCTTCTTTGGGATAATGCGGAACCAGATCAGGTATGGACAAGATGGTTAAAAGACAGCCCTGTGCAATTGAATCCTTGCAAATTCAACCACTTTAGTCCAGAATCAAAGTGACCATTCCTTTTTTAATGAAAGGCTCCTCACGTTCAACAATGACATAGGTGGCTTGAACAACATGTTCCTCTCCATGTGGAATAGTTGTCCTTATTTTTGTTGTTCAGTCGCACAGTCAATTCTGACCCTTTGTGACCCTATGGATCATTGTCCACCAGACACCCCTGTCCTTATAATTTCTCTTTATTTCACATGAGAAAGATTTTAATTTACCTTCTGTTTTGAAGTGCTGTGAATTGCTTGATGTTTTTCAAAAAAGAATATGAAGTCAGCAGGCTTTTTCCTCTTCCTGCTCCCTCATTTTTACTAGATATCTCTGTTTCTCTTTTCTTTGTTGGGAGAGATAAGAGTAGTTTTGCTAGATCAGATCAAAGTTAGTTTTAGTCTAGCATCCTGTTTCTCACAGGGGCTCCCTAGATGCCTCTGCAAAGTATTCAAGTCAGGCTGGTCACCATGGACATGTGGCAGACATGACTAGACATGGAACACCGTTTACCTTCCCACCAAAGTGGTACCTATTTATCTACTTGCTAGGTTGACAGGGACAGAGACATAAGCTCACTCCCTCAATGAAGCACTCGAGTCTTGAACATTAGCCTTTGGTAAACTTGTTCTCTAGTAGATGGGTTGTGAATGCCATCATGAAAGTTAAAACCAAAACTGTATGGTACAGCCACTTCCTTTTTCTCTTGGATTTAGAAAGTTATCTTTTTCATACCTATGAGGATTCCATGATTTCTTCATTTAGGGTCAACTGGCCTTTGAAGATGTGGCTGTGTTCTTCACCCAGGAGGAGTGGGCACTGCTGGATCCTGACCAGAGGGCCCTACACCAGGAAGTCATGGAGGAGAACTGGCGAATGGTATTCTCTCTTGGTAAGACCCTCCTTTTCCCAGACAGATGCCAATCTCTTTGGCTATAATATATATAGTGTAGTCTCCCTCGCTTGAATGCCAGTTGTGTCGGACCTTAGGGGGGCGGTGCTCATCGGCAGGGGGTGGTGCTCATCTCCAATTACAGTCAAAGAGCCAGTGTTGTCTGTGTCTGCAAACATCTCCATTGTCATGTGGCAGGCATGACTAAATGCTAGAATGCACTGAATACTGTTACCTTCCCCACCTAAGTGGTACCTATTTATCTACTTGTAATTTCTATCTTTCAAATTGCTAGGTTAGCAGGAGCTGGGACAGATGACAGAAGCTCTCTCATTATAGCAGTGCTATAATGACCCTTTACCATAACAACAATGATAATGTTTCTGTGTTGGTAACATAGGTACCAGAGGCCCATGAAAGAAAGCATGTTTTCTTGAGATATATTTGTAGATAAAATGGTAAAATTAAATTTTGGAAGGGGGCAACATGTTTTGACATTCAAAGGCTAACAGATTTCTTTCCATGCGGGTTGGAATGTATCAAAATCCATTTCTTCAGAATACCTTTAATCTTTTCCCCTGTAGATCTGTTTATTCAGTGCAGTCTTTTCTGCATTTTTATCCTTCTTCCCAGCAGATGAATTAAGGAAAATAGATGCTAGGCATGGAAAGAGTCTTATGCACAAATTGGAGCTTGCTGAAGCCTGGAAAACTGGCACTGAAGAAGAAAGGTGTATCCAAGAGAAGCCTTACGAATGCCTCATGTGTGGAAAACGTTTTCCCCTGGAAATAGCACTGAAGCTTCACAAAAAAGTCCACACTGGGGGAAAATACATTGTAAGTGAAGTGTCTGGGAAACATTTAGAAGGCAGGTTACTTTTTGTGAGCCAACAAACATTCCACAGAAGAGGGAAACCGTACAAATGTCGACGGTGTGGGAAGACTTTTTCTTGGAATTCAAGCCTTCTCATGCATCAAAGAGTCCACACTGGGGAAAAGCCATACAAATGCTGGGAGTGTGGGAAATGCTTTTCTCAGAATTCAAACCTTGTGAACCACCAGAGACTCCACACAGGAGGAAAAAATTGTAAGTGCCAGGAGTGCGGAAAATATTTTTCTCATAATTCACAGCTGCTCAAGCATAAAAGAACCCACACAGGAGAGAAACCATATGAATGCCAGAATTGTGGGAAATGTTTCCCTTACAAATCACACCTTCTGGTCCACCAAAGAGTGCACACAGGGGAGAAACCTTACAAATGCCAGGAGTGTGGCAAATCTTTTGCTTGCAATTCACACCTTGTGACTCATCAGAAAATCCACACAGGGGAAAAGCCATACATATGTCAAGAGTGTGGCAAATGTTTTACCCAGAAGTCAAACCTTCTTATCCACCAGATAGTTCATACAGGGGAGAGAAAAAATAAATGCCAGGTATGCGGGAAATGCTTTGGTCACAAATCAGAGCTTGTGACTCATCAGCGAATCCACACAGGGGAGAAACCATATAAATGTGAGGAGTGTAGGAAATGTTTTAATCAGATGTCAAGTCTTCTGAAGCATCGAAGACTGCATATAGTAGGAAAAAACTACAAATGTCAGTATTGTGGGAAATGTTTTGCATATATTTCACACCTAATGAAGCATCAGAGAATCCACACAGGAGACAAACCACACAAATGCCACGAATGTGGGAAATGCTTTTCTCACAAGTCAGATCTTTTGACTCATCAGAGAATCCATTCAGGGGGGAAACCATACAAATGCCAGGATTGTGGGAAGTGTTTTGCTCACAGCTCACAGATTGTGAATCATAAGAGAGTCCATTCGGGAGAGAAACCATACAAGTGCCAAGAGTGTGGAAAATATTTTGCTCGAAATTCACACCTTGTGAATCATAAAAGAGTCCACACAGGAGACAAACCATACAAATGCCAGGAGTGTGAGAAATGTTTTGCTCGGAATTCATATCTTGTGAATCATAAGAGAGTCCACACAGGAGAGAAACCGTACAGATGCCAGGAGTGTGGAAAGTGTTTTGCTCACAGTTCACAGCGTGCAAGTCATAAGAGGGTCCACACAGGAGAGAAACCATACAAATGCCAACAATGTGCAAAATGTTTTGCTCACAGTTCACAGCTTGTTAACCACAAGAGAATTCATACAGGAGAGAAACCGTACAAATGCCATGTGTGCGGGAAGTGTTTTGCTCAGAACTCCCCACTTGTGAGTCATAAAAGAGTTCACACAGGCGAGAAACCATACAAATGCCAGGAGTGTGGGAAATGTTTTGCTCGAAATTCATACCTTGTGAATCATAAAAGAGTCCACATAGGAGAGAAACCGTACAAATGCCAAGAGTGTGGGAAATGTTTTGCTCACACTTTACTCCTTCTGAAACACAAGAAAATCCACACAGGAGAGAAACCATATAAATGTCAGGAGTGTGGGAAAGGTTTTGCTCATAATTCAAAGCTTGTGTATCATAAAAGAATCCACACAGGAGAGAAACCGTACAAATGCCAGGAGTGTGGTAAATGTTTTGCTCACACTTCACTACTTGTGAAGCATAGAAGGGTCCACACAGGAGAGAAACCATATAAATGCCAGGAGTGTGGGAAATGTTTTGCTCACAGTTCACAGCGTATAAGTCATAAGAGGGTCCACACAGGAGAGAAACCATACAAATGCCAACAATGTGGAAAATGTTTCGCTCACAGTTCACAGCTTGTTAATCACAAGAGAATTCATACAGGAGAGAAACCGTACAAATGCCATGTGTGTGGGAAGTGTTTTGCTCAGAACTCCCCTCTTGTGAGTCATAAAAGAGTTCACACAGGAGAGAAACCATACAAATGCCAGGAGTGTGGGAAATGTTTTGCTCGAAATTCATACCTTGTGAAGCATAAGAAAATCCACGCTGGAGAGACACAGTTCAAATGCCTTAATTGTGGAATGTGTTTTGCACACAAATCATGGCTTGTGAGCCACAAGAGATTCCACACTGGAGAGAAATACAAGTGCTTGTAACATGGTAATTGCTTTCTTTATTGTTCAAGTTTAAATTGTTGTATACCACCAGTGAGTCATTATACCATGGGAACCATACAAATGTGAGGAGTGTTGGTAATCCCCCCCTCAAAAAAAAGTAGTCCAGAAAACGAATAATAGATTACAGGATGCCCTGGCATGTCTCGGTCTGAACTTAATGGAGGAATAGACACTGGCATTTTGTAGGAAGGCAGCTAATGGCTGTAGCTACCCTTTTTTTGTCCATGTCTACACACTGCATACAGAGAGGGAATAGAAGAATTGGGAAATATGCCTGGCTTGGAGCATACAATGACCATATGGGTTCTGAATTGAGTCTGGTCATCTGTATTTTCTTTTACCTGAGGAGAAGAAACTGAACAGTGTCTCTATTCTTTGGGCGGGCAGATTCACACTTTTGCAGCAGAAAATACCAAACTTTATTTTGAGGCCACTCAAACATTACCTTTAGATCAATGTCACAAACATCTTTCCTTAGATACATTCCTTAAAACATTTTCTGAACTCTGACATTGAGCCAAGAAGAATAGGAATTCTATAAATGCACCAAATGCTTTCTCGGCTACTTGTTATTTTTATAGACAAAAAATATCTCTCTGAAGGGAAAAGTCCCAACAAGTGAATGGTTGGTTGGTTGTTTTGCCATTGTGTTATTTTTTTGTCCTTCACAGCATAAAAACTGGGATTGAAGCATCCCATATCAGGGTTTAGTGAACATTGGTGGTGACAACCCCAATGGAGTTATTCTAATTATCAGAAGATTGGCCCCATTCTGGGAAAAGAGTTGAATTCTCAGTAGATTTGGGAAATAGAAGCACATTAAACACTTAATTTCAACCTCTCAGTTGACTAGAATTACAGGCGGTAACTCAACACACTCAGGGTAAGGTTTCTCTAACTCCTGGTGCATAAAGTTACTTATGCATAAAGTTAGTTATGATATTTGCCATCTCATTCGAACCCTTTGGCATTAGTGTATTATTGGAAGAACTTGCTTGATCTTCAGTGAAATCTAAAGCCACATTGGACATTGATGAATAGTTACTTCAATATAAGAAACTTGACACTAATATATTTGGCTGAGCAGAATAAGAAATTAGCAGCCAGAATCTTCTTGGTGAGATATGCTCTCGTTAAATACAATGGTGGAAATTGTGACAATGAATCATCAGAAATAATAAATTTGCCACTTTTTTCAAAGATTTGTGAATTTGTACATATATTAGAACATAACACTTAAATTCTAGGTTTAGTTTTTAAAATATTACTAGTCCATAAAACTTTTATTGGAGCATGATGGAGTGTTATGATGAGTCAAATTTTATTTAATCTAATTGTGGTAACAGCTAGTGTAGGAAATCATGGTAGCATTGATATATGCAGTTTACGTTAGACTTTTATTACATAACATCAGTATTGGGCACCATTTTGCCTCATTGTGGAATAACTAGTTTATTTGGATGTTGTTGAGGCAACATGTATGATGCCTCCTTGAAACATTTAGGACAGGAGTTTGCAACCTCTTAAAGCTGGTGGCTGGATCATGCTCCCTCAGGCAGCTTTAGGGGCCAGATAGCCATTTTGCCCTTCCTCCACCATGTGGTAATTCCTGGTGTGATGGGGGGGGGGGGGGGACGGACGGACATGAAATGGTATCATGGGCTGCATCCGGCCTGTAGTCTGCTGGTTAAGAATCCCTGATTTAGGAGGATCCCATTGATTGCATCTTTCTGAATGAATATTAGGATTCACATAAATTAGAAAATCCCTTTGATCCTGGATGATGTTTACATTCTCTTAAATATACTCATGCAACTTTGGGACTTAGGGATGGATGATGCATGTGGATCATATGTGTCTTTTTTGTGATAAAACTTATACAGTACTACAGTGCTGGAACATAAAACATAGGCTACTAGCTATTCTGTGGTCTGAAGATCTCCCTTCTCCATTTGTATTTAAATCAGGGGTTCCCAACCTAATGTACACAGGCCAGATCCATGTGCCCCCACCCTTCCAAGAGCATTCAAGAAAGAAAATGTCTGCCTTTTGAAGCTGTTGGGATAAAATGGCTGCCCCCATTGTGCAGGCAGGGCAAAATGGCCATCCGGCCCTTGAAGCTGACTGAGAGATTGTGACCTAGCTCCTGGTTTGAAAAGTTTGGAAACCCCTGATTTAAATACATGCTTTATATTCACCAGCTTTGTCACCAGCTATTTTCTGAAATCTGAATTGCTTTTACAGTATTAATTTATATGCCTTATTCTATTGTTATTGATGTTTTCTAGAATTAACTGCATTGTTCTTAATTCTGCCCTCCTTTCCAATAATAAAATAAAAGTGAAATGTGCATTGGATGTAAACAAATCTTTTGAAAAGATGTCTCTAGACCTCCATTTCAGTTGTCAAATGAGAAGACAGAAGGGCCATTGCAGGCCTATTTTAAGTCTTTTGGTATTCTATTTCCACAAAGCATGGCCCATTGCTTATGTTTCCTCAATTATTGTTTAAAGTCCTTAAGAATTTTTAAATAGGTACTACACATGGGTGGACTGTCCTCTCTTCACCACTTCCTTCTAGAAAGATAGTCGTGGCCAGGAGGGCTTTTGCACAACTTTGTGTAATACACCAATTACGCCCGCTCTTAGACCAGGACTCCTTGCTCATGATCACACACACTTTGGTCACCTCCTGACTTGATTGTTATAATGTGCTCTACATGGGGTTGCCCTTGGTGACTATTCAGAGGCTGCAACTGGTCCAGAATGTGGCTGCCCGGGTTGTGATGGGGTGCTGGTGTTATACTTGCACCTCACCATTGCTGCGGGAGCTGCACTGGTTGCCAATGTGCCTCCGGGTGCAATTCAAGGTGCTGGTCATTACCTTTAAAGCCCTATATGGTAGTAGGCCAGGATACTTAAGAGACTGCATCGCCCTAAGGACATCTGTCCGTCCCACCAGAGTAGACTGAAGAGGCTCTCTGGATGTACCATCCGCTAGAAAGGTGCACCTCTCTAGCACTAAAAGGAGGGGGCTTCTCTGTGTCTGCTCCGGCTCTATGGAACCTCCTGCCAAGTGAGTTGTGTCTCCAGATGGGCCTGTTGCCCTTTAGGAAGGAGGTTAAGACCTGGCTGGCAGGGCATACGTGGGGTATGGGCCAGACGGTTGCCTCAGTTTGTTGGCTCATGTAACCCTTCCCTCTCTGTGTGTGACTTGTTTATTCTCTTTTAAATTTTGTAACTTTTTTAATCCTGTTAATTCTGTTTTTATACCATGTTTTTACTATGTTTTAAGTGTTTTTAAAGTTTGTTAGCCGCCCTGGGTCTTTGTGAGGAGGACGGCATAAAAGTTTGAATAAATAAATAAATAGGTAATTAACAACTGATCATTACCTTGGTGCTCAAAACACTGCCAAAGAGCTCAGATTAATAACTAAATGTTGTTTCTCACTAAATAACAGCAAGTCTGCTGGAGGGTCTAGGGCAGTGATGGTCAACCTTGGCACTCGGACTGTTCTTGGACTTCAATTCCCAGAAACCTAAGTCAGTATACCTGCTGATCAGGGTTTCTGGGAATTGAAGTCCAAGAACATCTGGAGTGCCAAGGTTGGCCATCACTGGTCTAGGTGAGTGTTCCCCAACCTTTGGTTTTTGGATTTCAGTTCCCAAAAGCCTACATGAATTCTTCAAAGCACTGATCAGCCAATGTGCTGAGTTAAGCTTCTGGGAATTGAAGTCCCCCTGTGGGACCTGGGCCCCATGTTGGGAACCACTAGGAAAGGGGGAAAGGCTTTGAATAACCTATTTGTTGGTCACTAGAAAGTTATATGCAAGGCATGCTTTCCAGAATTGAAACCCATTCTCCTTTGCTGTGCTTTGGTGGCAGGAAAGATAGAACTCTACCTACAGAATTCCTGCCTGGGGATATACTGGACACAAACTGTGCCATAGGGGTTGAAAGCTGTCGTGGTTTGTAGTTTTTTAGTACAGTATTTTTTTGAAAAAAGTAACACTTTGACTAACTGCCTTTTAATATGTATTAAATGGTACTTCTGTATCTGGGCCAGACGTGAAATTGTCAAAATGAACTAACATTGTTATATGCTGCAGTTTTGCCTGAGTCACTCAAACCATTATCAATAGATGCTATCTCATTGGCAAATGTGTAATGCCACAGTATTTGTTGCATCCACCTTTTGGATGTGATGCTTCAGCTTGCAAGAGTTTATTTTGCAACTATTTGCAATAGGGAGCCAGGCTTTACAGCAGGTTTGAATAATAACGGGATTTTGCCAGTTGTAAAAAGCTACAATAGCCAATTATTGTGTGCCTATGTACCTGATGTGTATATAAATTGATGACATGAGGCCTCACTCTTATGTCTGATGAAGCGGGCTTCGACCACAAAAGCTCACATTTAAATACAGGAGTTAGTCTTTAACAGGGATTGTCAACCTGTGGCCTGTGGGCCAGATGCAGCCCATGGTATCATTTCATGTGGCCCACCACCACGTAGATAGATAGACATCATGACATTGGCTCTGCCCACACTGTGATGACATCATGGTGGGGTAGTAAAATTTTTGACATCCCACCACTGTCTGGGACTTGTTGCTCGGAAAATGTGCTTCATACCATTCAGATCCAGTATTTGTCTAGCCCCATGGGTGGGGAACCTGTGGCCTTATTCAATGCAGCTGTGGTTTTGTTTTTTTGAAATTATTAAGTATATAGTAGTTAGATCAGGAGTTTTTAAGCTGGGGGCCAGGTCACTCTCCCTCAGCCAGCATCAGAAGCCGGCCTGGACGACCATTTTGCCCTTCCTCCACCACATGGCACTTCCTGGTATGGTGGATGTGCACCCCCCCCCTCCATGAAATGGTGCCATGATGGGCCACATCCAGCCCATGGACTGCAGGTTGAGAATCCCTACATTAGATGATTACAAAATAATGTACAGTTCATTTTTAGTATGGTACTGTATATCTAACTTTTCTTCAATAGGGCTTTATTTGATTAAAGCTAATTTAACGCAGCCTTCCAACAGGAAAAGGTTCCTCACCCTTTATATTTATTTATTTATTTTATTGTTATACCACTCATCTAGGTGATCATCACATGGTTTACAACAATAAAACCTACCAAAAAAACAGATCACGTTCTTTACTTTGGCCTGCTACCACCTCAAGAGTAAGGAGCGTGAAATTTTAGAAGCAATATCAAATCATTCATAGAATTTTTCTTTCTTTCCAAAATAGAGTGATAACATTGTGGATGACTTTATCACAGTCTATGGCAAATCATGCTATGAATAAGCAGGAGCAGAATGATAAAGAAAATATATTTATGGTGTGTATATGCACGCACGCAGATCCCATTCCTCTGGAGATCATCTCACCCTGGGCGATTTGCAACATTAAAACCTACGAAAACAGACATCAAAATCAAAACATTAAAAAATATATAATTGTGAATGACGTGCCTCCTTGGTCTAAATAAAGCAGAGAGCAAGACTACTCATCGATCTACTCAGGAAAGCGATTGGATGAGTCTGCGCTTGCCTTGCCAGGCGCCTGGCGCGACTTCAGTCACATGATAGGAAAGGGAAGACAAGTCTTCTTGGGGCTCTGGGTTTTTAATAAGTGTGGGCATGCGCATTCCCACACCCAGCCACGAGTTAAAATTAGGCAACTTTCAATGGGACGCTTTGGAAACCGTAGCTTCTGCCTCTTGGCTTGAGAGAGACGGAGAGAAGAAGAAGAAGGGGCGGCGATGGGTGAGAATTATTTGTTCCGGATTCTGCCAGGGAAGGAAAAACTAGGAAGGAAAAGGAAATGGGAGGGGTTGGGAGGACGAAAGAGGCGAGCCATTTCTGGGCCGGAAGGTCAGAGGGGGAGAAACTGGGGGTCCCCCTCTCTTCCCTCCCCCTCTTTTAGAGCCATTCCAGATGCGTGGAAATGTTTTTGCAGATGAATTTGCTGAACAAAACCCATGGGCAGAATTATATGAATGAGACGCTATATAGATGGTCAGTTCCTATTGTTGGGATTATTACTGGCCTTTTAGCCTGAGATCTTTTTCCTTTATTCGTGTCAGAAGATGCACCACCAGCATATAATACCATACAATGATACAAAGCTAAAATTAAAATGTCTCTTTGTAGTCATTTCTACTTCTGGGTTGAAAGGATAGGCCAATGAAAAATCTCCGTTGCCCAGGAGACGCCTGATCGCTGAAGTAGCTATATCTTCGGGGAGGCTCTTTTCATGTCCCCCAATGCGAGATAGGATAATCAGAAAGATTAGAAAGCCCGAGGAGATGGTCTTGGTCAGCATTGGATGGCTCCCAACCTTCCCCTTTTCAACGCGCCTCGTCTTTCTCTACTCCCAACAAAGGCATCCTTGTTGCGCTGGCTAATCTTTCTCACACTTGGTCAGGCGAAAAAATTACACAATGAGTTCACCAAGCGGTGGCTTGGTTTTGACAGTTTCCAGTCTGGCCTGAGACAAAAGAACAATAAAAAGAGCTTTCTTTGATGCTGGAGCCAAGAGAGATGACTGCCCCGGATTTATTTGTCTGTGTGAAGCAGGGGTGCCCAAACTACGGCCTCGGGGCCGGATGTGGCCCCCAAACATCGATTCATCCAGCCCATGAAGCCCTTGTTGCTCCTGGAGGCGGAAGTAAAACGCGCCCGTATGGGCGCATTTTACTTCCGCTTCCAGGAGCGACGAGGGCTTCACGGGCCAGATGAATTGGCGTCAGGGGCTGCATCCGGCCCCTGGGCCTTAGTGCCTGGCTCCCTGAACCACATGATCAGCCCACTGCCCGAAAAGTTTGGACACCCCTGGAAGTATAGATGAAAAGGAGGGGAGAATTTTATCCTTTGTCTCAGGTAGAGTAAGGTCTTGGGCCAGCTCAGCAGTCTTGAACAGGTTTCCCTCCAGCTGCCTCTTTGCAAGAGTCTCTCTGGTGCCCAGCAGAAACAGTCATTTAGCCCAGGGGTTGCCAAACTTTTAAAGTTTGGGACCAGGATATGCTCCCTCAGACAGTTGAGTGGGCCAGGCTGGTGGTGCCCCCCGCCATAAACGCTGCTGTAAAGTGCGTCCATGGCTGTTGTAAATGCCTTTATGACAGCTGCAGGTACGTTTACAGCTGTTGTAAACGCTTCCGCCACCAGTGGCAGAGGCACAGGCCAGATGATTTGGTGCAGCGGGCTGGGTCTGGCCCATGGGCCTTAGGTTGCATACCCCTGATTTAGCCTCTTGACAAAGGGCTCAGACTCTCATAAGGCACCTCATTGAGAAGTCCCTTCCTGCCCTTCCACCAGTCAGATCTTCTGGAATTTTCTCTAGCCATCCCTTGTGTTCTTTGAAAAAAGATTATATGGTCACTGTGTACCATATTGTGAAAAGGGATTACAGTCCCCGACATCTGCTAAACTATTTCATTTTAAAACAAGATGTATCCTCCCAATGTGCCTAGTTTTCTAAGGAAACATCTGGATTTCTCCTGCTTTGGGCTCTGCATCCAGTTCAGTTGTATTGCAGACAGGATCTGGACCATTTCAGTGGGTTCTGATGTGACCTTAAGGGGAAAAAATGGGGGGGGGGGTTGTCTTAAATTTTTGCCAGTCCCCCATGGTTTTCTGGAGAGAATCCAAGGATGATAACCTGTACTGTATTTTAAATGTGTCAGGCTTATCCACTGTTATCTTTGTTTTTCTCTTTTCTCGTTTATCCATGTCATGCATCTTCAGATGAGAAATATCTTTTTTCAAGTAATGTGGTAGAGTTTGACAATAAACAGAGTCCTTCACATGAAGAGAGCAATCAGGGCAATGAGGGAAATACTACGTGGATAGGTAAGGATTAACGCTAGAAGGGTGTTTGAGTTCCTTGTGTGGAAGGAAAGGATGGTCTGTGTATATTTTTCCTTAGACTCTTTTGGGCTGGAGACAACTTTTTACATAGAAACTAGTTCCTCCTTTTCTCTCCAGGTGGACAAAGAAGAATAGATGCATTTTGACCCTTATAAAATAGAAACGATCAGAAATATAAATTTGAGATTACTAAAATCCTGGATGTAATCTTGTATTTTTAAGTTCTCAGTGTATATGGATTGCTCCCTTCCTCTTTAAGTAGAAAGCCCATGTCTTTTCCTGTCCTTCCATGGATCAGATTTGTGCCTAATCTGGAATTTTCTCCATCAAAGGAATTACAGTCCACGACATCTGGTAGACGTTCTTCTGTTTTAAAACAAGATGTGTCCTCCCAGTATGCCTAGGTTTCTAAGGAAACATCAGGATTTCTTTTCCTCTTGGCCCTGCATCCAATTAGGTGATGTAGCAGATGCCATGACAGCATGTGATCCATTTCATTGGGTTCAGATATGAAATTGTCCCTGATGATACTGTATAAAAGAGTTAGAAAACTGGGAGGGGGTGGCTTAAAATTTTGCCAGTCGCCCATGTTTTTCTGGAAAGAATCCAAGGATGATAACCTATATCTCAGATGTGTCAGCCTTACTCACTGATAATTTGTTTTTCTCTTTTCTCTTATTTTTTCATGTCATGTATCTTCAGATGAGAAATATCTTTTTTCAAGTTCTGTAGTAGAGTTTGACAGTAAACCGAGTTCTCCACAAGGAGAGATCAACCAGGGGAATGAAGGAAATGCTACCTGGATAGGTAAGGATCAATGCTAGAAGGGGGTTTGAGTTTCCTTTGTGGAAAGAAGGGTCTATGTTTATTTTTCTCAGTTTTTTTTCAGCAAGGGCAACATTTTACATGGGAACTAGTTCCTCCTTTTATATCCAGGAGACAAAGATTAATAGATACATTTTGACCCTTATAAAATAGAAACAGTTTGAAATACAAATTTGAGATTACCATGATCCTGAATGATCCTGGTGGCTGAAACCAAAAGGTTGTGAGTTTAATCCTGACCAAGGATCAAGGTTGACTCAGCCTTCCATCCTTCCTAGGATGACAAAATGCTAATTTTGCTGAGGGCAAAATGCTTATTAACTTGTGAGAGAGTGCACTAAGCACTGTGGGGTGGTACATAAGCGTGATTGCTAGTCTTACATTTTTTAAGTTCTTGGTGCACATCTATTGCTCTCTCTCCCTTAAGTAGAAAGCCCATGTCCTTTCCTGTCCTTCACTGGATTAGATTTGTGGCTAATCTGGAATTTTCTCCACCAAAGGAATGACACTCCATGACATCTGGTAGACAAGATATACAATCCTTATGCATATTTTGAAATTGAATTATAGTCCACAACATCTGGTAGACATTTTTCCATTTAAAAACTAGGTGTGTCCTCCATGTGTGCCTTTTTTTTTAGGGAAACAGGAGATTTTCTCCTGCTCTTGGCCCTGCGTCCAGTCCAGCTCTGTGGCAGATGCCATGATAGGGTGTGATCCCTTTCAGTGGCTTCAGATGTCCTGACAACACAAAAGAATTAAGAGAACTAGTGGGTGGGTGGGTTTGTTGGTCTTAAAATTTTGACAATCACCCATGTATTTCTGGAGAGAATCCAAAGATGATAACTTATATCTTAAATCTTCCAGCCTTATCCACTGATATAATTGTTTTTCTCTTTCCTCTCCTGTTCTCCCATGTCATGCCTTCTCAGATGAGAAATATCTTTTTTCAAGTTCTGTGGTTGAAGAACCTGAATTTGACAGTAAACAGAGTTCTCCACGTGGAGAGAACAATCAGGGCAATGAGGAAAATGCCACCTGGATAGGTAAGGGTCAATGCTAGAAGGTGTTTTGAATTTGTTGTATGGAAGGAAAGGGCAGTCTGTGTATATTTTTCCTCAGATTTCTTCAGCTCAGGGCAACTTTTTACTTTTGTATCCAGGAGGACACAGATGAATAGATATATTTCGACCCTTATAAAATAGATATAATAATAATAATTTTGTGTCAGAAATTATTCTGGGTTGACAGGATTTTTGCTGGATAAACTCTGCTCAGGGGCCACCTGGATGAGGCTCCTTTCATGTCCCCAAAATTATTATTATTATAAAATAGAAATTGTCAGAAATACAAATTTGAGATTGCCAAGATCCGGGATGTATTCTTGCATTTGAAAAATTATTGGTACATGTGGATTGCTCCCTCCCCCTTAAATTGAAAGCCTATGTCCTTTTCTGTCCTTCCATGGATCAGATTTGTGGCTAATCTGGAATGTTCTCCACCTATCCCATATGGTCTTGGAAAGCAAGGTACATGATCCTTCTGCATAATGTTTCGAAACAGAATCAGTCTCTGCCATCTGGTAGAACATCTTCCATTTTAAAACAAGGTGTGTCCTCTATGTGTGCCTAGTTTTCTAAGGAAACATCAGGATTTCTTCTGCTCCTGACCCTACATCCAGTTCAGTTGTATAGCATGTGCCATGACAGGGTTTGATCCTTTTCATTGGGTTCAGATGTGATCTTGGCCTGGCAACACAAAACTGGGTGAGGGGTCCTTAAAATTTTGCCACTCACCCACGTTTTTCTGGAGAGACTCCAAGGATGATAACCTATATTTTAGATGTTCCAACCTTACCCACTGATAGCTTTGTTTTTCTCTTTTCTCTCTTGTTTCTCTATGTCATGTATCCTCAGATGAGAAATATCTTTTTTCAAGTTCGGTGGTAGAGTTTGACAATAAACCGATAAGCCCTCCACATGGAGAGATAAATCAGGGCAATAAGAAAAGTGCCACTTGGACAGGTAAGGATTAATGCTATAAGGGGGTTTGAGTTCTCTGTGTGGAAGGAAAGGAGGGTCTGTGTATATACCTCACCCATTCGTCACAGTCTACGCAGCTCCAGGTGCCGACCCTAAGGATGGTTAGACAGTCTGTAACAGTGACGGCCACCCTTGGCACTCCAGGTGTTCTGGACTTCAATTCCCAGAAGCCCAAGTCAATACACCTGCTGATCAGGGCTTCTGGGAATTGAAGTCCAACAACAGTTGGAGTGCCAAGGTTAACCATCACTGGTTTATAACTAGAAAAAGAGTCTTATGGGTGGCAGCACCAATGCTGTGGAACACACTTCCGGTGGAGCTGCGCTAGACCCCCATCCCTGGATTTCTTTGAAAAACAATTAAAAACTTCCCTATTCAAGGAAGCGTTTCCAAATGTTACCCCCTTGGCAATAAATTAACCAGTCAGTATTTTAGGGACTGCAGTGGCTCCAGTGGTTAAGACGCTGAACTTGCTGACTAGAAGGTTGGAGTTCAATTCCCGGGTACTGCATGATGGACTGAGCTTCTGTCTCTGTCCCAGCTCCTGCCAACCTAGCAGTTCAAAAGCAAGAAATTGCAAGTAAATAAATAGGGACCACTTTGGTAGGAAGATAAACAGTGTTCCGTGCCCTCTGGTGTTGAGGCATGCCTGCCACGTGTCCACAGAAATGTCTGCAGACAGTGCTGGCTCTTTGTTATAAACAGAGATGAGCACTGAACCCTAGAGTCGGATACAACTGGCTTTCAAGGAAGGGTGACCTTTACTATTTTAGGATTCTCTGTGCCCATAGATGCCAGTTATTTCATTTTAGGATGTATTTATTTGATTGGTTTATTTTTAATTTGTTGTGTGTTTTATTATGTTATTTGGATGGTTATATGTGCACTGGCTAGAGTGGGAACTTTCTCAAATAGGCGGTGAAAAAAATGCAATAAATAAATAAGTTATATTTTTTCCTCAGGGTGTTTTAGGGCTGGGGGCAACTTTTTACATGGGAACTATTTTTCTGCTGAGGAGGAAAAATATAAATAGATGCATTTTGACTATTATAAATCAGAACACTTCTGAAGTAGAAATATGAGATTGCCAAGATCCTGTATATAAACTTGCATGCTTCGGTTCTTGGTACATACATATAAATAGTAAATTCCTATTAGTGGGATTACTGGTGCTTTAACATGAGACTGGATAATCAGAAACATTAGAAAGAGTGAGGCAGCAGAGGCTGGAGGGACAGCACTTGGTGCCTCCCAAACTTCCCCTTTTTATACACAGACTCCCACCTTCCTTTTGTTGGGTCTGCAGGGATGTAGTGATGCCCCCTGTTGGAAGCAATCAGGATCACTTGCCCACCTCCAATGTTGAAATTGGGGAACTGAGTTCTTTATATGTGTGAACTATAGATGTAAGGGAGAGGGCAATTTTGTAAAATATATTTATATCACAAAAAATTGATATGTTTTTTACGATGTCCTGATATTGTTTAGTTTTCTTCTTTTGTAATTTTTGTGTAAACAGGACTGATATTTTGAATTTTTGGTTGTTGCTTTTTTATTGTTGCTTATTGAATTTTGATTCTGTAATTATTTATATTATAGTATCTTTGCTTTATTTCTTAGGATGTCTTGATGTTTTGTAATTGCAATTGCTATTGTAGATATATGTGATATTTGTAACTTATCTGTAATTATTATTATGCTATGGAATATGGTATGTAATTGTAACTGTTTCTTCTGTAAGCCGCCCAGAGTCGCTCTGCGAGTGGGGCGGCATATAAGTCGAAAATAAATAAATAAAAAAATTACATAAATAAAAGAATACAACACTAAAAATAACAAAAATAAAATTGCATCAACAAATATGTGCACCTACCGGTACCACCAACGGGACATTAATTATCTATCCCTTATAATCTAAATAAAACTCCCTTTCTTGTTCTTATCTCCTATTTGCAAAAACTTAAATATTCTTGTCCTGGTTTATCCTTTAATAAATGGTAAACAAACTCCATATCACCATAAAATCATTTATCTTTACCAATCCTTTCTTTAGTTTTAATTCACCTGTCAATGTATTATTTGTGGCAACATTCCATAATTCTTTATACCAGGGTGCCCAAACTACGGCCTGGTAGCTGGATCCAACCCCCAATACCAATTCATCCGGCCCACAGAGCCCTCGTCGCTCCTGGAAGCAGAAGTTAAACATGCCCATACAAGGCACATTTTACTTCTGCTTCCAGGAGCGACAAGGGCTTCGTGGGCTGGATGAATTGTTGTTGGGGCTGGATCTGGTCCCCGGACCACAGTGACCAGCTCCTTGAACCATGTGACCGGCCTGTGTCCTGAAAAGTTTGGGCACCCCTGCTTTATACCATCCAATACAAATTCATCCAATACAAATTCATCCAATACAAATTCAGTATAAATTTTCCAATTATTAGCCATTAGCAGCCTCGCTGCTGTTACCATTACAATAAACAGCAAAAATCCTTTCAACCCAGAGTAATTTCTGACAAGAAATTTATGTATCATCTTTCTTATTTCTGTCTACAGTAACTTTATATTTTAAAATCCATTAACAATGTATGACATACAGTATCTCTAATTTTAGACAATATTTGATTTATTTCTTCAAAAACATTTATCCACGTGCTCTTTACAATTTCACAGTCCCCCCATAAATGAAAATATGTCCCAATCTTTTCCTTACATCGCCAACACTCCTTTTTATATTTAGAATCATAATAGCTTAACCGAATCGGGGTCATATACCATTGCCATATAATTTTATAACAATGCTCTTTAATTCTCACTGACATATTTTTATAATCCTTTGTTTCCCTATTCTCCCAGTTGTCTTCCTTAATTTCTGTCTTTAAGTCTGCTTCTCATGTAATTTTAAAGGCTTTCTGTACTTCCTCAGTTATTTTAAAAAGTTTTTAAATCTCACTTTTGTTGTTGTTGTTCAGTCACGTAGTCAAATCCGACCCTTTGTGTCTCTATGGACCATTGCACGTCAGGCACCCAATCTTCCATTAAACCTGACTAGCTAACCCTTTTGTTAAAGTTTCTTTTTGTTTTAACTAAAATATTAATTCTTCAAATTCTGTTAACTTTCTACAAAGTCCATATTTTTGATCCAATAATGTCCAATTTTCCATTTGTAATCTATTAAACCAAGTCACTTTCATATCTACATATATCTTCTTCCTTTCCTCCCTATTCATAGCCTTATCTATCCAGCCCTTTATACTTTTCACTCCATGTTTTTCCAGATCTTTTATTACTCTTTTTGCTAAGTTATCAAGAGATTCCTTTAAATCTAAAAAAATTATGGGGAAAATCCCTGGACTCAAGACCTTTTAAATCTTCTGCCAAATTTCTATAATTTCTATACTATTCCTACAAAAATAAATATTTTTATTGTTTTAATATTTTCCCTTAAAAACTCATTTCTTATATATACCTTCTACCTCATGAAATTCAATATATCTCCATAGCAGATATTTTTCTGTTAGATTCTTAATTCCTTTAATCTGGTTGCCCAGATTATCATTTCTTAAATTTGGGATACCCAAACCTCCTTCCTTCTGAGGAAAAACTCCATAGCTTTTTATTTATTCTCAATTGACTATCTCCATTAGAAAACCCATCAATCATACCTTACCAATTTCTCATCTCAGGCTCTGTAATCTTTATTGGAAGTGTTCTGTACAAAAAAATGATTATTGGTAAGATTTAAAAAAAATATTTATTTAAGATTTAAAATAATACATAGTACAAAGACAACTTATAAAAAAAGGAGCAATACATATGTGAAATGAAAATTATATAAAATAAAATAAGAGCAAGATAAGATTTTGATTTAATCTTACCAAACCAAGATAAGTTATTTTTTAATATTTCTCCATCAACTCTACATGGGGATGCCCTTGATGACCATTCAGAGGCTGCAGCTGGTTCAGAATGTGGCTGCCCATGTAGTGATCAAATGCAGGCGTTATGCCCATGCCTCACCTCTGCTACAGAAGCTGCATTGGTTGCCAGTGTGTCTCCGGGTGCAATTCAAGGTGCTGGTAATTACCTTTAAAGCCCTACATGGTAGTGGGCCAGGATACTTAAGAGATTTGGGCCTAAAAGCTGAAGCCAGTTTGCAGGGAAGGTTTTAAATGGAAAATAAATCTAAACAGGTGCAGCCTATTACATTACACAGTATTCCTCAACACAGGGAACATCTGTCTTAAGGCATTAGTCTTAAAGTCCATTTTTCCAACATGGTGGGCTGTGGGTCATAGCCACCTCTTGTTTAAAAGCAGCATTTTTAAATCATCACATGTATTTGGATTTAAAAAGAATTTGATCTCTGCAGGATTGGCCCAGTTTGAGTGTGCAGTCTTGTTTCATTTCATGATCTGCTTTAAAACAAGGTGTGTCTTTTTCGTGTGCCTAGTTTTCTAAGGAAAGAGCAGGTTTTCTTCGGCTATAGGACCTGTATGGAGTTCAGCACCTATTTCCGTCCCAGCTCTTGGGGACATGAAAGGAGCCTCATTTGGGCGTTCCCTGAGCGGAGTTTCTTCTGTAAAAATCCTTTCAACCCAGAATAATTTCTGACACGAAATTATTATTATTAGCAGTGTAGCTGGTGCGGTGACAGATGATACCTTTCAATGGGTTCAGATATGACAATGTCCCTGATGACTCAAAAGGGTTAAAAAAATGAGGGAGGAAATTCTTAAAATGTTGCCGCCAGTTTCCCACGTTTTGCTGGACATAATCCAAGGATAATAACTTATATCCCCCATACCTCAATCTCATCCACTGATATCTTTGTTTTTCTCTTTAATCTCTTGCTTTTCCAGGTCGTGCATCCTCAGATGAGAAATCTCCCTATCTGATTTCTGTGGTGGAAGAACCAGAGTTTGACATTAAACAGCGTCCCCAACAACAGGAACTCAATCAGGGTGATAAAGAAAATGCCACCTGGATAGGTAAGGATTAATGCTAGAAGGGGCTGTGGTGGCTCAGTGGTTAAGAAGCTCGCCTTGTTAGTTGGAAGGCTGGCAAGTTGGCAGTTCAAAACCTGAATGCTGTCCCAGTTCTTGCCAACCTAGCAGATCAAAAGCAAGAAATTGCAAGTAAATAAATAGAGACCACTTCGGTGGGAAAAGATCTTGGGGACACGAAAGGAGCCTCATCCAGGCGTCCCCTGAGCAGAGTTCCTTCAACAAAAATCCTTTCAACCCAGAATAATTTCTGACATGAAATTATTATAATGTTAGAAGGGTGTTTGATTTCCCTATTGGAAACTCTTTTGGGCTAGGGGCAACTTTGTACATAGGAACTAATTCTTCCTTTTCTGTCCTGAGTGCAAAAATGAAGATAAGCATTTTTATCCTTATTAAATAAAAAATCCTCTGAATTACAAATTTGAGATTGCCAATATCCTGTATGTAATCTTGCATGTTTAGGTTTTTGGAATGTACAGCTCACTCCTCCCTCTTTGAGCCGTTTCAAGTGTGAGGACATTTTTGCAGATGAATTTGCTGAGCAAAACACCTGGACAGTATTATATGAACAGGGCTTCTCCTCCTCTTCTTCCTCCTCCTTTGCTTCTTCTTTTTACCCCCATCAGTTCATTATATGAACAGGGCAATATATAAATGGTAAATTCCTATTGGTATGGTTACTGACACTCAGAAAGAGTGGGAAGAGTGAGGTGATGGCCTCAGTCAGCAGAGGCTGGAAGGACAGCACTTGATGGCTCCCAACCTTCCCCTTTTTTTCAACCCCTCCCTCCCCCTGTCCTTTCTCTTGTTGGGTCTGCAGAGCTGTCCTGATGTCCTATGTTGGGGGCAATAGGGACCACCTCCTTATCTACAGTGTTGAAAAAGGGTGGGGATGGGGGTGGTTTACCTCTGTGTGTGAACTATCATCAACTGCAACTCGTATCCGAGAATGCATTCTTTTTCCTGAAGCAGGAAAAATGTCACTGGCATGAATTTGTTTAAGGTGGATCCAATCTTGCCATGAAGTGACCCACACACTATGATCTTAGAGCCATCACCCACAGCACAAATGAAGTGCGACATGCAGAATTTAACTGCAATGGACTGCCACAGCCTTGAGAATATGGACAAGATGCACCTTCACAGCCAGCCCATCTGTCATGGCCTCTTCTGCCTCCATGACTGTTGGGAATCAGAGTTCCTCCTCCGCTCATTTTGCCGTTGGGTCCAATATGATGGTTTCCAGTGGCATTTCCTCCACTGAGGGGGACCATCACTCCATTTAAAGAGGCTCATCCACCCGTAGTCCTTGGCCCCTTTATGAAATCAGGTTAGTTAACTGCCACCCGACACTTGGCGTTGAGTCACTGGCTGTACGGTCTACTCTATTACCATAGCAGAATGTCCAGCCAGACAGGTGTGTGAACTATAGATGTAAGGGAAAGAAGGATTTTATCCTTTGTCTCAGGCAGCAGAATGACTTGGGCCACCTCAGCATGGGTTCCCCTTTAGCTGTCTCTTTGCAAAAGTCACTCTGATGCCCAGCAGAGACATTCATTTAGCCCAGGGGTGCCCAAACCTTTTGGGCCATGGGCCAGTCACATGGTTCCTCCCACTAGAAGCAGAAGTAAAATGCATCCATGTATGCGCAAAATGCCGTAAAAGTACTTATGGTGTTTATGACATCTGTGGGTGCATTTATGGCAGTGTTTTGCACATATAAGGGCACATTTTACTTCTGGGCGGCATGGGCTGGATGATTTGGTGTTGGGGACTAGATTTGGCCCATGGGCCGTAGTTTGGGCACCCCTGATGTAGCCTCTAGGGCAGTGGTCCCCAACCTTTGGCTTTTGGACTTCAGTTCCCAGAAGCCTAAGTCAGTACCTTGGTTGATCAGTGTTTTTGGAATTGGCTTAGGCTTCTGGGAATTGAACTCAAAAAACCAAAGGTAGGGAAACACTGCTCTAAGGGACTCCCACATACACACACACTCAAAAGGCACCTGATGCTCTGTAGATTCTTGAGAAGTCCCTTCCTGCCCTTCCACCTATTGGACTTTTCTACAACATATCCCATGTGGTCTTTGAAATGCAGGAACACCTTATGTGCTTTTCTGATTTTCCTCCCTTGGCTTTGGAAATGTCTGGCATTTTTCATCTTCCCCCTGCTAAGATGGGAGTGTTTCAGCTTTGCCAGGCTTTGGTAGTATGGTCTGTTAAGGCAGACATTGGCCAGCAGAAGGAGAGTGGTGGGAGGAAGTGTTGGATACAGAATAAAATGACAGACAAATGCACGTTTGGCGAAAAAATGAGAAAAGAACTCAGTGTTGTGAAGGCTGGAAGCCTTGGGCCATGTGAGGAAAGGATGAGACAGAACATCCTAGTTGAGGAGAAATTCAGATTAGACCCACCATGCCAGTAAGTTTAGGAAATTCTAACATTTTTTCTATTCATTTCATTTATTCGAATTGTATACCGCCCTACTCGGTGCAACCGACTCAGGGCGGTTTACAGAAACCACATATACAAGACAATCAAAAGTAATATAACATAATCAAAGGTCATACAGTATAATGCAATAAATATAACAATACAGTACAGCAGTGCAATAAAACAAAACCACACTGCAAAATAAGGTTACAAAGTACAATTCCAGTTACATATACATGACATAGTTTCAGTAATATGATGCAATATAAAAATACAGTACATGATCCAACAATGTCAGGGCTCTCACCTTAACCACAAGAGAACAACAGTTCATAAGCAGGTGGGCAAGTCCCGGGGCCGGACGTGGAGGTGGCCTCCCTCCAGCCGCAGGTGTTCTTGGCGGTGCGAAAGTCCTGCCGCCGCTGCAGCTTTTGAGCCCCTGCTGGGTGGAGCCTAACAGGAGGCTGATGGTTGTCAGACCAGTTTTGCCTTTAGTGGCTGAAGCCAGAACAATTTGCAATGGCTCAGATCCTGGACCTGACAATCCTGGAGCAGTTCCTAACCATCCTTCTCCAGAAGATATCGAGCTGGGTGAGAGAATGAGGAACATAAACCAGTTCCCAGTCTGTGGCCCTGGCAGAAGGTTTCCTATGTCTGAGTCAGGCAGAAGACCAAAAACAGGAACATAAAAAAAGTGACCAAAATTTATGCCAGAGTCTGTAGTATGAAGCCCAAGTCCCCTTCCTGGCCTTCCATGAATCAGATTTTCCCCTGATCTTCTGGAATTTTCTTCACCTATCCCTTGTGGTCATAATAATAATAATAATAATAATAATAATAATAATAATAATAATAATAATAATAATAATAATAATAATAATAATAATAATAATAATAATTTTATGTCAGAAATTATTCTGGATTGAAAGGATTTTTGTGGAAGAAACTCCGCTCAGGGAATACCCAAATGAGGCTCCTTTTGAGTCCCTAAGAGCTGGGACAGAGACAGGTGCTCAATTTGTTGTGCATTACCCAAGTCTTGAACTGCCAGCTTGCTAGCCTTCCAGCAAACAAGGTGAGCTTCTTAACCACTGAGCCATGAAAGTCTTTGAAATTCAGCTACTGTAGAGTAAAACTCCTAGTTACAATCACCTCAGTTTAAGTTTGCTCCTGTTTACAATGGTAAACCCTATGGAAATGCCATCCCAGTTTACAAATTTTTAATATATTTGTTTCGGTTTACAACGATCAATTCAGGACCATTTTAAAAAATTTTCAATGCATCCCTATGGATGTTTCAGGTTACAATTTTTTGTCGGGTTACAACAGAGGCTGTTGGAATGGACCTCCATCGTAACCCAGGGTTTTACTGTATAAGATCCTTCTGCATCATGTTTTGAAACAGAATCAGTCCCCAACAACTGGTAGAACCTTTTCTACTTTAAAACAAGGTGTGTTCTTCCAGTGTGCCTAGTTTTCTTAGGAAACATCAGGCTTTCTTGTGCTCTTGGCTCTGCATCCAGTTCAGTTGTATACCAGATCCCATGACAAGATGCAATCCCTTTCAGTGGGTTCAGATGTGACCTTGTCCTTGACAACACAAAAGAATTAAGAAAATTGGGAGGGGGGTCCCTTAAATTTTGGCAAATTGCCTATGTTTTTCTGGATAGAATCCAAGAATGATGACCTATATCTCCCATGTCCCAGCCTCATCCACTGATATCTTTGATTATCTCTTTTCTTCTCCATGCCATGCATTCTCAGATAAGAAATATCTTTTTTCAAATTCTGTGGTGGAAGAACCTGAGTTTGACAGTAAGCAGAGTCCCTCACAAGGAGAGATCAATCAAAGTAGTGAAGAAAGTGCCACCTGGATAGGTAAGAATTAATGCTAGAAGGGGGTTTGATGTCCTTATTCAAAAGGGAAGGGAGGGTCTGTTTATATTTTTCCTCAGACTCTTTTGAGCTGTGATCCCTTTCTGTGGGTTCAAATGTAACCTTCTCAGTTGACCCTGTTTTTTGGACAAAATAAAGAATGATAACCTACATCTCAGATGTGTCAGCCTTATCCATTGATATCTTTGTTTTTCCATTTTCTCTCTTGTTTCTCCATGTCATGCATCCTCAGATGATAAATATCTCTATTCAAGTTATGTGGTGGAAGAACCAGAGTTCAATAGTAAGCAGTGTCCCGAACAACAAGGTATCAATCAGGGCGATGAGGGTAGTGCCACCTGGACAGGTAGGGATTAATGCTAGAAGGGAAAGGAGGGCTGTGTGTATTATTTTCTCAGACACTTTTTGGCTGGGAGCAACTTTTACATAGGAATTAGTTCCTCCTTTTCTGTTCAGGGGAAAAGATGAATAGATACAATTTGACCCTTATAAAAGAGAAAATCTCTGAAGTACAAATTTGAGATAGCCAATATCCTGTATTCAGTTCTTGGTACATACAGATTGACACACGCACGCACACACACCAAATATTCCATGATTTTCTACAAATGCCTGAAACCTCAGAAAGAGGCTGTATTTGTACTACCGCACACTTTCCGGTGTCATACATGCAAGATGGTAGTGCAAAAGCCTCTATCAGTCTTGCATGAGCACTCATGAAATGGTTTCCCTGGAAAAACAAGACATTCCTTTTGTGTACGATATTGTAGATCAAGAGTCCTCAACCTTTTAAAGCCAGGGGCCGGGATCATGCTCCCTCAAACTCTTGGCAGGCCAGATAGGTGCTGCCACCACCGCTGGTGTGTGTAGGAGTGGTTGGGTCTCACGGGAGCAGCGGGACCACCCCGAACCCCCACCACCTCTGACAGCACCCGGACCATCCCTGAGCCACCCATCACTCTACCCACACCACCTCCACTAATCACCTTGAGCCACCCACCACTCCACCCTATGCCACTTCCCTGCTTACTGGCCTGGAGGAGCTGCATGGCACCAAATCATCCGGCCCATGACCTGACTCCAGTCGCTGCTTCTGTTGCTGCCTCTTCAATCCTTGGCTCCTCCACTTGGCTGAGCATCTCCCTAACAGCACTATGTAGCAGGGCAGATGTTGTAAGGCTTACAACATCTCCCCTGCTATGGAGCACTGTTAGGGACATGCCCAGCCAAGCAAAGGAGACAAGGATTGAGGAGGTGGAAACGGCAGCTGAAGCAAGGTCACAGGCCGCATGATTTGGTGCTGTGGGCTAAATCTGGCCCACAGGTTGTAGGTTGAGAACCCCTGTTGTAGATACTGGCCTCTATGGCCAACTCTGGTTATACACTTTGGAAATACATATGGCCCGTGTATATGTAAAACTGGTATCTATATCCAGAAGGGCACACTTTTCACATAGATAATTAGTGCATTTTATTGGTATGTAAATCTTCTTGCCTCCAAAGGCTTTAAATTTGAAAAAGATTAATAGAGATTATGACTTTATTTTGAGGGGAGCTAATAGGAGTAATGTCTCTTTCCTTGGGTTTCTCCTGCAGGGGCCGGAAAGACGGCAGCAATAAGTATTCCATCCAGTCTTCATTCTGATGGAGCAGAACAAGATCCGGTAAGGAGAAGGCAATGAAAGGACACTTTATGTATTTTAATCCCTGTGTATTTAAACACTTTAATCCTCAGTTCATCTAACTGTTTCTTTTTAATGAAATCCTCCATATTTTTAATGCTTATTTAGCAAGCCGGTATGACATGGTCCTCTTCATGCAGGGAATTCTCTCCCTAGCAGAAGGGTGTTGCCAACATGACTAGTAGTTCTTGGTAAACTTGTCATCCAATTAATAATAATGATGATAATAATAATAATAATAATAATAATAATAATAATAATAATAATAATAATAATAATAATAATAATAATAATAATAATAATAATAATAATAATAATAATAATAATAAATGTCAGAAATTATTCTGGGTTGAAAGGATTTTAGTGGAAGAAATTCCACTCAGGGAATGCTCAAATGAGTCTCCTTTCAGGTCCCCAAGAGCTGGGACAGAGATGGGCACTCAATCCGTCATGCAGTATCTGGATCTCGAACTGCTGACTTGTCAGTCTTCCAGCTAATCAGGCAAGCTCCTTAACCACTGAGCCACTGCAGCCCCTAGCCTTGTTGTCCAATAGAAAGGCTGAAAAGGCCATTTATGAATGTTAAAAACTACAATACGAGATAAGTCTTCATTTGTTTTGGCTTTAGAGCAGGAGTTCTCAACCTTTTAAAGCCAGAGGCCGGGTCACACTCTCTCAGACAGGTTTTGGGGTCTGAATGACCATTTTCTCCTTTCCCCACCACATGGCACTTCCTGGTGTGGTGGAGTCAGTGGTGAGCAGCAACAGGTTCTCACCCCACCCCCTGGTGTGTTTTTTTTTTAGCAAAATTGGGTGGCCTTTGGGCAAGGGGGTGGCGAAATTGGGTGGCCTTGGGCAGGGAGGGAGTGAAATTGGGTGGCCTCGCCCACCTCCCTGCCCCGCCCAGACTAACACAGGTACCATTTAAAAAGTTTTATTTTGTGCAAGCATATCGGAGAGTAAACAAAACAAAAAGACAAAAACGTTGTGGCACCTTAAAGACTAACTGGTGTATTTTAATGTCTTTGGCTATAAACAGATGAGCATTGAACCCTAGAGTTGGTAATGACTGGCTTTCAAGCAAAGGCAACCTTTACCTAATAACAGAAGATCCTTGATTGGTATTCAAATTTGACGACAGGATTTGTCCCTGCAAGTGGTTCAAAGTCTCCCTTGCTCAAAAGCCAGTCATATCCGACACTAGGGTGCAGTGCTCATCTTCATTTACAGCCAAAGAGCCAGTGCTGCATGTGTTTGCAGATTTATACACGACCATATGGTAGGCATGACTGGATCGCCCACAGCATAGGCTCCACACACAGTGTAGGCTCCACCCACAGTGTGGTAGCAAATTTTTTTTTTTTTTTGCTGTCCACCACTGGGTGGAGGCAGTGTGGGACCACATGAAATGGTGCTGCAGGCCTCATTCAGCCCACGGACTGCAGGTTGAGAATCTCTGCTTTAGAAAGTTACCATTATGAAACCAATGAGGAAGTCCTGCTTTTTCCTTTGTTTAGGCTCCAGTGACCTTTGAGGAGGTGGCTGTGTATTTCTCCCAGGAGGAGTGGACACTGTTGGATCCTGACCAAAAGGCCCTACACAAGGAAGTTATGGATGAGAACTGGGAAATGGTATCTTCACTTGGTAAGTACCCCTATTTTCCCATCTGGTGCTAATCTCTGTTACGATTGCAATAATGAATAGTAACAATGATGAGAATAATAACACTTCTGTGTTAACCCATCTAAGGGGTTAACTGCACCACAGAAGTACTCCGGATTTGCTCCTCTTAAAGGTAAAGGTTGCCCTTGCTCGAAAGCCAGTTGTATCTGACTCTAGGGTCCAAAGAGTCAGCACTGTCTATGTCTGCAGATGTTTCCGTGGTCATGTGGCAGGCATGACTAGACACCAGAGTGCATGGAACACTGCTTATCATCCCACGGAAGTGGTCCCTATTTATCTACCTGCAGTTTCTTGCTTTCAAACTGCTAGGTTGGCAGGAGCTGAAACAGAGGCAGCTCATTGCTCTTCTTATTCAATGGGGGAAATTGGAAGGGTTTCCCCCCCCCCCCACCTGCCTGCATGACACAAAGGTTGAATTGAAGTTACCCATGATTTTCTTCCTTGATAGTGGCTTTACTTCTGTGCCATGGGAGGACTTCTTGTCTTTAAAAGACAGTATATTTTAATAGGGTTCTTTCCATGCAGTTGCTTTAAATGCTATGGATGGGGGCGGGAGGGGGGAGGATGGGATTTTATGTAGGTAGTGTTTTGGTTCTTTTCCTTTTGTGTCCAGATTAAATCATGGACTGACAAAACAAAGCCATTCTCTTGGCGTAGTGTTTTGGCATGTGTTTTCATGTCAGAGATTACTCTGGGTTGAAAGGATTTTTGCTGGAGAAACTGCTCAGAGAATGCCTTTCATGTCTCCCATCATGCATCCCTCGGGTATTGAAACCCAACCTTCCAGTCTCCAGCTCTGCGCATTAACCACTAAGCCACCGGTGGAGCTGTTTTGGTGATCTTAGCTTTTGGGTATGGTGTTCAGGACTGTGGGGACACCCTCTATATGTTGTTTTTCCTATCTAAATAATCATCATTTTCTAATTTTAATCCACGAGAATAGCACTATAGCACCATCCAACCTTGTTGCTAGGTCTTTGATTTTATGAAATGAACCTTACTGCAATTTGTTTGGAATGCTGCCGTCTATTCAGAACGCTATGTAATCCTTTCAAAACTAAGGGAAGACACATTCCATTTTGTCTTGACTGCTTCTTCTGCCAACGTTGTTTGGGGAAACGGATGGGGGAAGATAAATATAGGAAACAAAAAAAAGACCCAGCAATAAAGTGACATAATGTTATAATGCTATTCTTATACAGTGGAACCTCACTTAACAAATGGCTTGTTTAATACAAAAATTGCATAACAAAAGGAAATCCATAGAAAATAGTGGATTGGTTAACAATTTCCCCCCAGAACGGATTAATTGGTTTTCAATGCATTCCTATCAGAAACTACGTTTCTGTTAAAATATTATTGTTTTTAATGCATTCCAATGGAAAATTTGCTTTATAAAATGTTCATAGTACAAAAGGTCCCAGAGAATGCATTCAATTTGATAAGCGAGGTTCCACTGTATATTTAATTAAAAATAGCGTAGGGATTGTACGAAGGAAAGATGAGCGGACAAAGCATCACAAGAAGGAAAGGTCAGAAGGAAGGCTATGGATTGGATCTGAATGCCAATTGTATTGCTAGTGTGGGCATTGAACTGTTGATTCATCCATAAGCCCAATGTGAACACTTGATGAAATTTCAATCATAGCTGAGTCTGCAAATCAAACTTCAGCAGAGCTGAATTACCCCGATTCAACTTTCCAATGTTGTGGTACCCACTGTAGTATCCATAATGCCAGATTTGCCAATCTGTGGCCCTCCAGATGTGCGGATCTATAGCTCCCATCCCTGCAGCATGAGTTTTCCCATTCTCTTTCCCTGGGGTTGCCCTGGGACTGTGCTGCTTGACCAAGACCTCACAAGCTGGCTCTTCTCCCAGGAGGCACAGTGGAGGATCAAACTTCCAATCTCTGGCTCTCCATCCAGATACCCAAACCACTGACAAATCTACCCTGCAAAGGTCCATATGCTGCTATTTTAAAATAATGTGTGAAATAAAAAGATCTTCACCTGGACCCTAAAAGTGTGTAACTTTGGTTGCATGTGCCCAGTAAGGAAAACATGCACTTTTTCTTACCAAAATTAAGGGGGTGGGGAGGATAAACTGTTGTGGAATCTAAAATAAGTCCCATGTGAGATTACAAGTACTGTATCATAAGCCACATCTTCAGGAAACCTTCATTTTTCCCCTTTAGGTCTGTTTCTATCTTTACTTTTATCTTTGTTCCCAGCAGATAAATGGAGTAAGAGAAGTGTAGGTACTCAATACGAAGCAAGTGCTATCCACAAATTTGAGCTTGACGGACACGTGAAAACGGAAACAGAAGAAGAAAGCTGTGTTCAAGAGAAGCCCTACGAGTGGTTGTTGCAGGGAAACCATTTTGCCCTGGAGATAGCACCAATGGATCACGAAAGGAACAATACTATAAGGAAGTGGTTTATAATTGAAGAGTCTGAGACCCAATTAGATCAAAATTTAAACGTTGTAAGCCGTCAAAAAGTCCAGTCAGGAGAAAAACCATACAAATGTGTGGACTGTGGGAAAGGTTTTGCTCACCATGCATGGTTGGCTACTCACAGGAGAGTCCACACAGGAGAAAAACCGTACACCTGTGAACAGTGTGGGAAGTGTTTTGGTTACAGTTCACAGCTTGTGATTCATAAGAGACTCCATACAGGAGAGAAACCGTACAAATGTGATGAATGTGGGAAATGTTTTATCCAAAGTTCATTGCTTGTGAGTCATAAGAGAGTCCACACTGGAGAGAAACCATATGTATGTGGGGAGTGTGGGAAATGTTGTGCTCACAAATCACAACTTGTGAGTCATCAGAGAGTCCACACAGGAGAGAAACCGTACAAATGTGAGGAATGTGGGAAGTGTTTTGCTCACCGTTCATTGTTTGTTAATCATGTGAGAGTCCACACAGGAGAGAAACCATACAAATGCCAGGATTGTGGGAAATGTTTTACCCAAAATTCGTTCCTTGTAAGTCATAGGAGAGTCCACACAGGAGAGAAGCCGTTCAAATGTGATGTGTGTGGGAATTGTTTTTCTCAGAATTCACAGCTTGTGAAGCATAGGCGAGTCCACACAGGAGAGAAACCATACAAATGTGATGAGTGTGAGAAATGTTTTGCTCAGAATTCACAGCTTGTGAGCCATAAGAGAGTCCACACAGGAGAGAAACCATATAAATGTGACGAATGTGGGAAATGTTTTGCTAACCGTTCATGGTTTGTTACTCACAAGAAAGTCCACTCAGGAGAGAAACTGCACACATGTGATGATTGTGGAAAAATCTTTCCACACAGTTCACAGCTTGTGTGTCATAGGAGAGTCCACACAGGAGAGAAACCCTACAAATGTGAGGAATGTGGGAAATGTTTTGCTAACCATTCATGGTTTGTTACTCACAAGAAGGGCCACACAGGGGAGAAACCATACAAATGTGAGGATTGTGGGAAATGTTTTACAGAAAGTTCATTCCTTGTGAGTCATAAGAGAGTCCACACAGGAGAGAAACCATACAAATGTGAAGAATGTGGTAAATTTTTTGCCCACAGTTCACAGCTTGTAAGTCATAAAAGAGTCCATACAGGAGAGAAACCATACAAATGTGAAGAATGTGGGAAATGTTTCACTGAGAATTCAAACCTTATTAAACATAAGAGAGTCCACACAGGAGAGAAACCATACACATGCGAAGAATGTGGGAAATCTTTTGCTCACCGTTCATGTTTTGTTAGTCATAAGAGAGTCCACACAGGAGAGAAACCATACAAATGTCAGGAATGTGGGAAATGTTTTTCCCACAGCTCACAGCTTGTGAGTCATAACAGAGTCCACACAGGAGAAAAACCGTACAAATGTGAGGAATGTGGGAAATGTTTTGCCCAGCATTCTAATCTTGTGAAGCATAAGAGAGTCCACACAGGAGAAAAACCGGTACAAATGCCAGGATTGTGGGATATGATTTGTGTAGAATCCACACCTTTTGGGCCATCGGAGAACCCACACACGAGTCAAACCCTTCAGAATCCAATAGCAGCCTTAGAAATACTTCCTGATGGAACTACGAGGGCTTTTCCTACTAATTCTTTTTCGTGGCCTTTGTGAAGCACGCATATGTGTTTTCTCTGCCAGTGTGGAACCAATTAGAGCAATCTAGAGATCAAAAGGAGGAGTTATTAGACTTTTTTCTCCACTGCACATGTCAGTGCCCTGAATAACTAGCGTTTAGGTCTCTTAAAATACCAGTCTTCTTCTGTGCGTAGGCCAGGTGTTGAACTACCAAAATGAAGGAACCTCTTGGTGAGTTCATTCTGCAGTTCCTTTCATCCAACCTATTGTGAGAAAGATTAGCCAGCAACACAAAATTGTTGTTTCCAGGGTACACCCAACTGTGGTTCAAAAATAAATACCACAATCTTCTAGAAGGCTCTTTCTGTGTACCCCAGGACACCATTGAGTTAGCCTGTCAGAACTATCGCGCTACCATACTGTTCAAAATTATTTTGCTTATTCCTTCACAACTTGTTTTTCCTGTCTTTTCCTTGTTGTCTTGTGAGTCTTTAGAAAGATTATCATTACTAATAGTTATACTCGTTGTCTAGCCTTAGTTATATCTGTTGACATTATCAGTACTTGAGGCTTTCTTGCCTCCTCTGGTTGTTAGGCCTCTCTTATCTTTTTTTTATGCCCCTCGTGGTCCCTTTTAAGAAATGCAGTTCATGTTGCAATAAAATCTCTTTCACTGGCTGATGTGAGTCAATGATTTGAAAAGGATTTTTCATCTCCACAAACTGCTATTTCGAAATTACCTTTGGTTTCAATTTGCAAGATCTTCAGCTAAAAAGAGAAACAATACTGTGGATTCTGACTCAACTCAAAACAAAAAAACCATGATGGAAGAATTAGTCTAAGATAGGGGTCGGCAGCCTATACAGCCCAAGGGCCGGATTAGGCCTGTGGGACAAAATCACCAGGCCTCCCATGCCCTTGCTCCTTCCACCACTGCCAGAAGAGGTGTAAACAGCCATAAAACACATCCATGACTCGTAAATGTGTTTACAGTTGCGGATGCGTTTATGGCTGTCGTAAATGTTTTATGCTTTTGCAACTGTTTTAAATGCATTTACAGCTGTCATAAATGCATTTATGACAGCCATAAATGCACCCACTACTGTCAACATGTTTACAGCAGTCATGTATGCATTTTGCAGCAGCGTTTACGGGGGAGGGGGGGGACTACCAGTCTGGCCCCCACAACTGTCTGAGGGAGTGTAACTGGGGCCCAGACTTAAAAAGGTTGGCAACTCCTGGTCTAAGACACTGAAGCAGAAATTAAAACCTTCATTGTTATCAGTTGCCTCCCACCAGTCTAGGTCACTGGTGCAGCATTTGGAGAAAGGAAAAGAGGACCTTGGCTGCCTTTGTTCTGTTTCAGAAGGAGGAATATCACAACCAGAAGCCATATTAATGTAATTTAGTCATTCACCTGAATGGGACCAATTCCTCCATTGTTCTCCTCAGGAGCCTTCATTGGGGACAGTGGGTATCAATGAACGAATAATCACAGGAATCCACAAATACAGTTCAAGAAAAGGTTACTCCATCTAAAAAGAGTGCAAATTACATCATCATTAATACGACAATATGTCGGAACCAAGAAACCCATCTGCTTACCCTATGATATCCTTTCTGGAACTATACAGTATTTGGGAACTGAATGGCATTTTTGCCACGCTAGATGTGAGAGATGAACTTTGCCACTGGGACCAGATTAAAGGAAAAACCAACACTTTTCCATTATTTATTTATTTATTTAGATTTATATTGCCGCCCACTCGCCAAGGCGACTCAGGGCGGCTTACAGTCAAAACAACAACAGTACAATAAAAATTATAAAATGCAACCACATAAAACCAAACTAGAACACAAACTAACTCCCGTCAGGCCGTTGTTGTGGGCCCAGAGGAGTGGGCAAGGTCCCCAGCCACTGCTAGGCCTTGGCATCTTCTTCCTCAGGCTGTTGTTGCGGGCCCAGAGGAGTGGGCGATGTTCTCAGCCACTGCTAGGCCTTGGCATCTTCTTCCTCAGGCCGTTGTTGCAGGCTCAGAGGAGGGGGCGATGTTCTCAGCCACTGCTAGGCTTTTGCATCTTCTTCCTCAGGCCGTTGTTGTTACCTTCTGTGCTGGGGAATAATTGGGGAGAAAGGAAGATCATTTACTCTAGTGGGCAAGGAACAATCTTATTTTTTTTAAAGGTGATTAATAGGGGACATAACAATATATCGTAATAAATTATTATCTAGTGCAGGGGTTCCCAACCTAAGTCCCATAGGCCAGATCTGGCCAACAGTACTGGCCAATCACGTAATTTTGAGAAGCGGCAACACCAAAACTAAGGCACCCATGAAAATAAGAGTTACGTTGTTTGAAAGATCGTCTTGGCGACTTTAAGAATTGGTAGAACCCAAAAGCCAAAAATGCAAAGCGATGATGTCATCGCTTTCGGAAGTAGCATTGGAAAAGTGACAATTTTACTAGGGGGGTGTCGGTTGTTGGGGGTCCAGCGAAAAAACTACCCAACCAATTCTTAAAGTCACCAAGACAATCTTTCAAATGACATAACCCTTATTTTCATGGGTGCCTTAGTTTTGGTGTTGCAGCTTCTCAAAAGTACATGATTTTCGTTACATTGCAAAAGCTGCAAGACCACCCAACCGAAACGTAAGACATTCATAGAATTCACGTCAAAACCAGTCATATCTGACTCTAGGGTTCTCAGTGCTCATCTCTGTTATGTTTATAGCCAAAGAGCCAGCACTGTCCGAGTCTGCAGATATTTCTGTGGACATGTGGCAGGCATGTCTAGACACCGGAGTGCACGGAACATTTACCTTCCCACCGAAGTGGTACCTATATATCTACTTCCAATTTCTTGCTTTCGAACTGCTAGGATGGCAGGAGCTGGGACATGCAGTGCCTGAGAATTGAACGCCAACCTTCCAGTCAGCATTTTTGACGTTTTAACCACTACTTGAGCCACTGTAGTTTTTAAATACCTACCAAATCAGACATCAAAACCTTCAAGAAAATTGTTGTTGTTGTTTACAAATCGTGTGATAAAATTGTGAATGACTTCTCTCCTTGGTAATTCGTCCTTTAAATAAGCATAAAATATAACAAGGCTACTCTTGTATTAGCTGTGGGCTTGCCCTGCCAGTTGACTTCAGTCACATGATAAGAAAACAAGTCATGTGACTGGGGTGTTTTGGGGTTTTTAAAAAGTGCGCCTGCGTATTCCTGTGCCCAGCCAAGAGTTAAAGCTAGGCAACTTTCAATGGGACGCTTTGGAATCCGGGAAACAAGTCCCTCTGGTTTTTTAAATACGTGTTCGCATACGCATTCCCACGCCCAGCCACGAGTCATGCAGTTTTCAATGGGACGATTCCGCCTCTTGGTTTGAGAAAGACGGAAAGAAAAGGTGGCGAGATGGGTGAGAATTATCTTGTTCTGGATTTTGCTGGGAAGAGAAAATCTAGGAAGGAAAAGGAAAGGAAATAGGAAGGATTGGGAGGAAACAGGAGAGCCATTTCTGGCCAGGAAAGTCGGGGAAGAAGAGAAGGAGAAGAGGCGAGGGAGAAAGATCCATTGGGGGAGCGAGTGAGCTTCCTGGTTGTGTGGAAAATGATAAATCAGAACCTGGAACCTGAGTTAAAATTTTATTTATTTTATTTATTACACTTACTATATCCCGCCCACCCCTCTAGGAAAAAAATCATTCCTACTTAGGGCGGCTAGCATCATAAAAACCAACAATAAAACAATCAAGGATTATGAAAAGTTACAATAAAAACATTAAAATTGGTAGACTATTAATACATCAAACAGTGTATCGAAGTGTTCTGAGTTAAAAGTGACTTAAGGAAGAAACAAAATTGCAGGGAAGAAAAGGTTAAACTGGCTGCTCAGGTAAACAAGTTGAGTTAAAACAATTTTTGGATAGCTGTACAGAAAAGAAAAGAATCTCTAAGAATCTTAAATTTAAAAAAATAAAATAAAAGAGCTCAATACATTTGGTTCGAAAATCATACACTATAATTAAAAAGTGAAAAGATTGAAGTTGAGGCAGAAAAGAGAGAGACAGAGCAAATTAAACTGAGGCAGAAATTGAAGCAGAAGGGAAAATAAAGCACAGAAAGAAAGAACAGATAAGACTGAGAGAAAAATAAATGGAATTACAAATTAGATTGAGGAAAATGGATAGATAGAACGGGGAAGCTACACACAATGAAGTTAGTTTTCAAAATTTACTGTATTGATGTTAGGAGAGTTCCAAAGTGTTATAAAGGAAACAATATTGATGCTTTTCTGACACTTTTGAAAGGGCATGTGAAGAATGTAGAATTAAACCTGACGAAAGCAAGAAATTGCAAGTAGATAAGTAGGGACCACTTCTGTGGGAAGGCATACCTGCCACATGTCCACAATAGGTTATTGGAGATACCAAATACATGGAGGTTTGGCAGAAGTATATGGAGAGATGAGAGTGAAAGAACCTAGGGACAAGGATTTATTCAAACAAAGGGTGAAACAAAGGTTTGTGCTGGCTCCCGAGTACGTCCTACAGGAGGCAGTTTAGAAATTTAAAGGAAAAAACCTGAGGAAATTTACACTCAGTTTGGATCCATCTTAGACTAAATGCATGTGTTGAAAGATCAAAAGAGTAAAATTAATATTTTTTCTTCTTTTTGATTGGCTTGGGACAGTTTTTTTATCTCTTACCAAGAAAAATTAAGTAGCTAAGATAACAGATCAGTTAGCTACCTTGAGGGAGAGTTCTGAAACTATCATGAGTTCTGAAACTATCATGAGCGGGGTAAATGAAAGAAAATTGTTATAGCTGAATATTTGTTGGTGGTGGGTTTTGATTTGTTGTGGGTATTGTTATTTATTTTCTGTTTGTTCACTGCCCAGAGTGGGATAACACCCAGATGGGCAGTATAGAAATTCAATACAGTACAATAAATAAATATTAAAATATTTAGCAATAATACAGGGAAGGGGGGAGCAAACTACCCTTTTAAAAACAGATAATTATAGAGAAACCCGAGTTGGAAAAATGAAGTTTTTAAACCCCCCCCCAAAAAAAAAAAGTTTTAGTCAAGTTTTAGGTCAATCAGGTCATTAAAATTTTATTTTCCAAAATATTAAACCAAAAGATTAATTTGGAAAATCTGTGTATTTCATGTCTAAAATGAATTAATTAGATTTAGATGGACCACAGTTTTGGAAATACAGACCCAAGGTTCTCAGAACTAGGCAGGGAGGTGAGAAGTATGCTGACAATAGTAAATCAGGAATATATGCAAGAATTTGGGGAAAGATTAGGTGTACAAGATCAAGAAATTTGGGAAATAAAGGATACTTGCTCTCAGGTCTGCATAGCACATCCAAAAATAGTAAGACCTGAGGATCCTGTACCAAATGAAACTATGTACAGTATTTGAAAGACGTTGATTCAGAACCATTTCCCATATCCAGAGGTCGGCTCCAATTATTTTTTTTACTACCGCATTATGGGCGTGGTATGGTGGGCGTGGCCAGGGGGAAGCCTTGCATTGCACCCAAATTAGCACTACTGTACTTTATTTCAAAACTTGGATGGGTGGGGCCAGCCAGAATGTCTGCTACTGGTTCTGGCAAACTGGTGTGAACAAAGAGAAACTCAGATGCTGGAAACGGCGAATGCACATATCAAATCTGTGGTTGAACTTCTGGAAATTTCTCCACCCTTCCCATATGACATTTGCAATCAAGGTATATGGGACTTATGTGTCATATTTTGAAATGGAATCCCAGTCCTTGGCATGTAATAAACAGTCTTCCACTTCAAAACAAAATGTGTCCTTGTGTGCCAAATTTGAAACAGCAAGTTTTCTCCTGCTCTTAGCCCTGCATCCAGTTCAGCTGTGTGTCAGGTGTTCTTTCAGTGGGTTCAGATAGGGATTGACCAATTCCTGAGGTTGTCCTCAATGACTCAAAAGAATTAAGAAAACGAGGGAGTACATGTTTGAAATTCTGCCAGTCGCCCTTGTCCTTCTGGAGAGACTCCAAGGATGATGACCTATATCTTCCATGTCCCAGCCTTATTCACTGATATCTTTGTTTTTCTCTTTTCCCTCTTGGTTTTCCATGTCATGCATCCTCAGATGAAATATCTCCCTATGAAAAGTCTGTGGTGAAAAAACTTCAGTTCAACAGTAAACAGAATCCCCCACGTGGAGAGATCAATCAGAGCAATCTTGAAAGTGCCACCTGGATAGGTAAGGGTTAATGTTAGAGGGGTGTTTAATTTCCCTGTGTGGAAGGATCTATATATATTTTTCCTCATATTCTTTTGGGCTGGGGCAACTTTTTACATAGGAACTAGTTCCTCCTTTTCTGTTCAGGAAGGTAAAGATGAATAGATGCAATTTGACCCTTATGAAATAGTAAACCTTTTCTTCTTCTTCGGGTGCCACATCCGTTCTGGATATTGGCTATCATCATGGTGATAGTCTTCCTGTTCTTCCGAGGATGTGTCAAAATGGAAAACCTCTGAAGCAGATTTTTGAGATTGCAAAGATCCTGTATGCAACCTTGCATGCTTCACTTCTTGGTCCAGACAGATCGCTTACCCCCTCCCATCCATATTCATGGTTGTACATTCCAGAATTTTCCACGGTTGCCCCAAACCTCAGAAAACAGCCAACCTTTTAATACATAACACTTTCCTGTTTCATTCCAACAGGATTGGTAGTGCAATTGGCTCCATCAGTCATTAACATGTGTTCATAAAATAGCTCCCCCAGAAAAACCAAACATTCCTTCTTAGCATGATATTGTATATAGTTGCTGCCAGCGGCCAATTTTGTTTTACACATTTTGGAAATAAATATGGCCTGTGCATAAGTGAAACCATGGATTTTGGGGAGTTACTTGCATTGGATTGTATATGTTTATATCCTCTTTTTCCAATATGTTCACAAACAACTTCCTAATCACGTTATATCCTCAGTACAACTATCCTGGGTGACAGATCGAGCTGAGTGAATGAATGGTTCAGTGTCACCCAGCAGTTCTCATAATTCAGCAGAGACCAAATTGGGATCATCTGAGTCCCGCACCCTAGCCTAGAGGGTCCAAAAGTGTTTGGCAGAATAAATTCAGAAGTATTTTTATATAAAAACCATTAATGGAAATGCAGTTTCCTGTAAGAAAGAGGACAAGCAAAATGAGAAAGAGCCTGCACTATTTGAATAGTTTAGTGCAGTGGTGCCCAAACTAAGGCCCGGGGGCCGGGTGCGGCCTCTGACACCAATTCATCCGGCCCGTGAAGCCCTCGTTGCTCCTGGAAGTGGAAGTAAAATGCACCCATACGGGCGCATTTTACTTTCGCTTCTAGGAGCGACGAGGGCTTTGTGGGCCAGATGAATTGGCGTCGGAGGCCACACCCGGCTCCCGGGCCTTAGTGACCAGCTTCCTGAACCACTTTGGGCATCCCTGGTTTAGTGTAATAATTATGAGGGACTAAAGTCACTGATGAGAAAGTGGTAGGAGCAGAGAAAACTTCATTCCCACATGAAAGCAATAAATGTGTAGCAGGGGGGAATTTCTGCGTTCTTAAACATCCAGTCTTCCAATTGAAACCAGGAAAACAAGAGTTCCAACAGGCCGAGAAACACGTCTGACCCTGCCAGGCTTTCTCTCCATTTTGGAGAAAGTGAAATTTACTTCGTGTATAACAACCGAATAACAACCAGAGATCATCTGCTATTACCAGTTGTAAAGAGGCATATTGATTTGTACACTTAGCCTGTAATGCTAACCACTCTGTCTGTACCTCTGTACCTGATATGTATAAATTGATGCCATGAAGTCTCACTCCTATGTCTGACAAAGTGGATTTGATCCATGAAAGCTAACATAAAAATGAAGCAGTTAGTCTTTAAAGTGCCACAACATTTTTTTTTTTAAAAAACTACTCTATGATATGCTTGAAACACAGGCTAACACAGCTACTATTAAAAAATTACTAAATATATATTTTCCTGGAAAAGTTGGGGGGGGGGGGAATGTTGGGCTATGACTCGTGTTTCTTGGTGTGTGGCATGTAAGGTAGTTTAAGACAGTGAAAAATATTATCTGCCATACTAGAAAAATTCTGATGTTTAGTTAGTCTACTCATTTAAAAAAATCACAGTTTTCTTCCTAGCTTAGAATTTCAGTTGGAAATGCTCTGCAGAAGGGCACATTTTTAGCTTAGAGCATTTTATTGGGATGTAAATTTCTTGCCTTTAAAGGCTTTACATTTAATAATGCATTATAGAAATTATGATGATATTCTAAAGAGGAGCTAATAGGAGTAATGTCCCTTTCCTTGGGTCTCTCCCGCAGGAGTCGGAAAGATGGCAGCAATAAGTATCCCATCCTGTCTTCCTTCTGATGGAACAGAACAAAATCAGGTAAGGAGAAGGCAGTTAAAAGACATTTTGTGTATTTGAATTCCTGTGTATTTAACCATTTTAATCCTCAATTTAATCTCTTGACACCTGATTGGCGGGGAGTGAAAGGAGAAAGAGAAGTATCCTCAGTTTGTCTGACTGTTCCTTTTTAATGAAATTCTCCATGTTTTCAATGTTTAGTTAGCCTGTCCCAACCTTTTAAGCTGGGGGCCAGGTCACGTTATCTCAGTCAGCTTCAAAGGCCGGATGACCATTTTGCCCTGCCTGCACAATGGCGGTGGCCATTTTGTCTCAACAGCTTTAAAGGGGCAGCCATTTTGTTTCTTAAATACCCTTTGAGGGGGCACATGAAATGGCACTGCAGACCAGATCCAGACCATGGGCCTTAGGTTGGAATCTCCTGGCTTAGAAGAATGGTCCAAGATCTGTGAGGCATTTGAGGTTTTTCAGAAACAAATTCTGGGACAGGAGAATTACTTTCCTGGCCCTATTTCCTTGTTCTGTGTGCCTCTTTTTTTTCTTGTGGGGAAAATAAAAGTCTAAGAATTGTCCTTTATCATACCAAAGGCCAACCTAGTCTAATGATCTATTTCTCTCAGAGGCACCCTAGATCAAAACTTCTCAACTTTGGTACCCCAGGTGTTTTTGGTCTTCAATTGCCAGAAACCAAGTGTGCTTGACTTGGGATTCTGGGAATTGAAGTCCAAGAACATCTGGGCCACAAACGTTGAGAAATTCTGCCATAGATCAGTGATGGCTAATCATGGCACTCTAGCTGTTCTGGAACTTCAATTCCCAGAAGCCCTGACCAGCAGGAGTACAGTACTGATTTGGGCTTCTGGAAATAGTAGTTGTAGAACAGCTGGAGTGCCAAAGTTAGCCACCAGGGCCCTAGATTCTTCCAAACAGGTCCCGAGATAGACAGGCTAGCCACTATTAGCTGTTTCTCTCCCTCTGCTGTTCCCCAGCAATTGGGATTTGGAGGCTTCTCTCGGTGGAAGGAGGACATCGCCAAGACTAGTCACTTTAAAAGCCATTTGTGAAAGTTAAAACCTAGAAGATCCATCCAAGTCTGTTTATTTGTTATTTTCTTTATCAAACTGATGAGGAAGTCCTGCTGTCTTTTTTGTTTAGGCTCCAGTGACCTTTGACGAGGTGGTCGTGTATTTCTCCCAGGAGGAGTGGGCACTGCTGGATCCTGACCAGAGGGCCCTTCACAAGGAGGTCATGGAGGAGAACTGGGAAATGGTCTCTTCTCTTGGTAAGTACTCCTATTTTCACATCTGATGCTAATCCCTGTTACCACTATCATAATGGGTATAATGAACTCTCCTGCACAGTGATGGGATGTCCCCGGTTCCAGACGGTTCCCTGGAACCGGTAGGACCAATCCCGGAGGGTTCTCCGGGAGGGTAACCCATTTTTAAGGTGTTCAGTTCCGGACGCCTCACCGAAATAAAAAAAAAAATTTTTAATTGGAGCAAAAATGGCTCCAATTGACTGCGCATGCGCAGAAACTCAATCTGACGCATTGCACATGCGTCAAATTGAGTTTCTGGTCATGCGCACTAAACTGGAGCCATTTTTGCTCCGGCAGGCCCTGGCCGCAGGCCCTGGCCGCCCGTGGCCGCAGCCAGAGCCGGGCCGAAAAGGCACTGGCCCGAGGAAGCTGCAGGCGCCAGGCGGAGGAGGATGCGGCGGTGGCGAGCCCTGCCGGGCTTACCCAGGGCATGGGAGTTTGTCAGGCCCAAGTCCCTAGGAGGGTGAGGCGGCGGCGGATGGCCCGGGCAGGCACCAACATGCCTGCGGGAGCTCGGTGGCCGGCTAGGGGCTGCAGGCAGCTGTGGCGGCCGTGGCCGGCGGCTGCAGGGCCGGCCGCGGCCTTCGTAGGAGGAAACGGCCGCAGTCGGGGGCAGCGTGTCTTGCCGGGTGGCCCCGGGCCACATGGAGGTTCGTCGGCGCCAAGGAAGGTAAGTGAGGCTTTTATATTTAGGGTGGATGGGTGATTTATTTGTGTTTTGGGTGGGTGGTTGTACTTTTATTTAATTTTTATTTTATTTATTTCTTTATTTTATTTCTTTAAGTTATTTACGGGTCTGTGTACGTGTTTATTTTTTTTATTTTTATTTTATTTTTGGCCTTGCCCACAACGTCATGATGTCATGACATTGGCTCCGCCCATGACGTCATGACATCATGACATTGGCCACGCCCATGACGTCCATGACGTCATGGCGTGGTAGTAGAATTTTTGACATCCCATCACTGCTCCTGCAGAATAATGATAATAATAATTTTGTGTCAGAAATTGTTCTGGGTTGAAAGGATTTTTGCGGAAGAAACTCTGCTCAGGGAACACCCAAATGAGGCTCCTTTCATGTCCCTGTGTTGAAATGATGTCTCGACTAAGGGGATAACTACACAATCAAAATACTCAGGATTTGCTCCTCTTATACTGTGGGTGAATTGGAGCTTTTTAAAATTCAAAATGGCTTTCTTCTGTTCCATTTGAGGACCTCTCCTTTTAGCATTTATGTTTCAATAGGGATTTTACCATGAGGTTGCTTTAACTGTGTTTTTAGCCTTGTAAGCCGGGCTGAGTCTTTTGATGAGGGCGGGATATAAATGTGATTAATAAATAAATAAATGGACGGGAGAGGAGTGTGTCATTAGGCAGTGTTTTGGTGATCTTAGCTCTTGGGGGTGGTTTTCAGGACACTGGAACCCTCCTACCAATTTGTTTCCTCTGTCCAAATCATTCTCTTTTTCTAACTTTAATAAAATCTCAAAGCAAGCATACTTCTACACCACCCCATAGCACTTAGTGCACACTCTGGGTGCTTCACAAGTTAATTAGCATTTTTCCCCCAACATGCTGGGTACTTATTTTACCGACTTTGTAAGGATGGAAGGATAAGTCAACCTTGAGCCCTGGTTAGGATGGAACTCACAGTCTTTTGGTTGCAGTACAGCAGCTTAACCACTGTGCCACCAGGGCTCCATGCTATAATACTACGGTACAGTAATACCCCAGATAACGCTAGTACCAGATAGCGCTAAAACCGCGTAACGTTACAAGATTTTTGGAAAAATCTTGTATCGAATAACACGATTTTTAGCGTTATCCGATACAGTCGTTCTTAGCAGCAGGGTGGCTGGAAAGCTGAATGGGGTTCTCCGTTCAGCTTCCCAGCCACCCCACAGCTGCGGAGGCAAGGGCGGGTGGCTAGGGAAGCCGACAGGGAGTCCCCGTCAGCTTCCCCAGCCACCCTGCAGCTGTAGATCAGGTCCTCTGATCTCTCTGGAGCAGGCAGGGGACACGATCCAAGCTGTTTCTGGGCTTCCCCGATGTCCTGAGCCAGTGCAGCAAGCCAGAATGTCGGGATTCGAACCCTGATGTTTTGGCTTGCTGCACTGGCTGAGGACATCGGGGAAGCCCAGAAACAGCTTGGATCAGGGCTCCCCACCTCCCTGGATCCGGCAGGGGGGGGTCAGAGACCCCAGAATTGATAAAAAAATGTCATTTTTTTTACCAATTTTGGGGTCTCTGATCCCCCCCCGGCCGGGTCCAGGGAGGTGGGGAGACCCGATCCAAGCTGTTTCTGGGCTTCCCCGACGTCCTCAGCCAGTGCAGCAAGCCAAAACGTCAGGGTTCAAATCCCAACATTCTGGCTTGCTGCAGCCTGCAGAGAAACAGGGCTTTTTTAACGTTGTGTGATCAATGCATTGCACAACGTTAAAAACCGGATAACGACGAGACTTGTGGAACCAAGTCTCAACATTATCCGGGGTACTAGTGTATAGAGCGACAACACTATGAAACGAACATTCCTGCAATACGTTTGGAAGAAAGTCCCAGCCATAAAGTGACATAATCTTACAGCACTATTCTCATCTATTTAATTAAAAAATAAAAGAGCAGAGATTATACAAATGAAAGATGAGCAGAGGAAGGAAGGACAGAAGGAGGGCTGTGGGTTGGATCGGAGTGCCAATTGTATTGCCAGTGTGGGCACCAAACTGTTGATTCATTTTGTGAACTCTTGATCATATTTCAATCAATGCTGAGTCTGCAAATCAAACTTCAGAAGAGCTGAATTACCCCAAATCAACTTTCTAATGTTGTGGTATCCTTACTCTAACCACTGTAGAATCCTTAATGTCAGACTGGCCAACCCCCTGGCCCCTCAGATGTTTTGTGTTATAGCTCCCATCACTGCAGAAGGAGTTTTTCCATTATTTTTTTCTGGGGTTGCCCTGGGATTGTGCTCTTTTTCCAGGGACACACAATCTGGCTCTTCTACCAGGGGGCACAATGTAGGATCAAACTCTCAGTCTCTGGATCATAAACTGTTCTTTTAAAATAACATGTTTAATAAAAAGGTCTTCACCTGGACCCTCAAAGTGTGTTGGGGGGGGGGTTATGGGGGAAAGGAGGGCTCATTGTTTTGATTTTTTTTGTTGCTACTTACGATTTTATTCTGTTTGTTTATTATTTATGTTTACATTTTTATTGTTATTGAAAAGTTTTTTTAATTTGTTATAAGCTGCCCATAATATACCAGATGGGTGGAATATAAATACATTTAATAATTAATTAGTTAAGTTAGCATGAGCCCATGAAGGAAAGCAAGCATTTCCTCTTCACTTTCTTAGGTACATCTGTAATTGGGTTGGCAATATTAAAGGGTGGGGTGGGGGGAGGCGGAAAGGTTAAACTGATGTGAAACTTAAAAGTTTCATGTAAGCTTGCATGCCTCAAAATCTATTTCAGAAAACCTACACACACACACCCATAGATTTATTTGTATCTTCACTTCAATTATTTTGCACATTTGTCTTTGTTCCCAGCAGATAAATGGAATAAAACAAGTGTAAGTACTGAACATGGAGAGAGTTCTATGCACAAACTTGAGATTGGAGGACACTGGGAAACCCACAGAGAAGAAGAAAGCTATATCCAAGAGAACACTTACAAGTGGTTCTTGCAGAGAAACCATTTTGCCCTGCAGATAGAACCAATGGATCACGAAAGAAACCTTACTGTAAGGAAGTGGCTTATAAGTGAAGTGTTTGGGACACCTTTGGATCACAAGTTACCTCAAGGAGTTTGTACAGGAGAAAAACCATACAAATGTGAGGAATGTGGGAAAAGTTTTTCTCAGAATTCAAAGCTTGTGAGTCATAAGAGAACCCACACAACAGTTAAACCTTACAAATGCATGGAATGTGGGAAATGTTTTGCTCACCATTCATGGTTTGTTAATCACAAGAGAGTCCACACAGGAGAGAAACCATACAAATGTGAACAGTGTGGGAATTGTTTTGCTCTGAATTCACATCTTGTTATTCATAGGAGAGTCCACACAGGAGAAAAACCATACAAATGCCAGGAGTGTGGGAAATGTTTTACCCAAAGTTCGTTCCTTGTGAGTCATAAGAGAGTCCACACAGGAGAGAAACCCTACAAATGTGAGGACTGTGGAAAATGTTTTGCTCAGAATTCACAGCTTGTGAGTCATAAGAGAGTCCACACAGGAGAGAAACCATACAAATGCCTGGAGTGTGGGAAATTTTTTGCTCACATTTCACAGCTTTTGAAGCATAAGAGAGTCCATACAGGAGAAAAACCATATGAATGTGAAGAGTGTAGGAAATGTTTTGCTCAGAATTCACAACTTGTGAGTCATAAGAGAATTCATACAGGAGAGAAACCGTACAAATGCCAGGAGTGTGAGAAATGTTTTGCTCACAATTCACAGCTTGTGAGTCATAAGAGAGTCCACACAGGAGAAAAACCATACAAATGTCAGGAATGTGGAAATTGCTTTGCTCAGAATTCACAGCTTATAAAGCATAAGAGAGTCCACACTGGAGAGAAACCATATGAATGTCAGGAGTGTGGGATATGTTTTGCACAGAATTCACAACTTCTGAGTCATAAGAGAGTCCACACAGGAGAGAAACCATACAAATGTGAGGAATGTGTGAAATCTTTTGCTCACCGTTCACAGTTTGTGAGTCATAAGAGAGTCCACAAAGGAGAAAAACTGTATAAATGCCAGGAATGTGGGAAATATTTTGCCCACAGTTCACAGCTTTTGATTCATAAAAAAGTCCACACAGGAGAGGAACTGTATAAATGCGAAGAATGTGGGAAATGTTTTGTTCACCATTCATGGTTTCTTAATCACAAGAGAGGGCACAAGGAAGAGAAACCATACAAATGTCAGGATTGTGGGAAATGTTTTACTGAAAGTTCATTCCTTATTAGTCATAAGAGAGTCCATACAGGAGAGAAACCATATAAATGCCTGGAGTGTGGGAAATTTTTTGCCCAGAATTCTAATCTTGTGAAGCATAAGAGAATCCATACAGGAGAGAAACCATTTAAATGTCAGGAGTGTGGGAAGTGTTTTGCTCTGAATTCACGTCTTGTGAGTCATAAGCGAATCCACACAGGAGAAAAACCATACAGATGTGAATGTGGGAAATGTTTTGCTCACAATTCAAACCTTATAAGACATAGGAAAGTCCACACAGGAGAGAAACTATACAAATGTCAGGAGTGTGGGAAAGGTTTTGCACAGAATTGTAGTCTTGCAAAGCATAAGAGACTCCACATAAGAGTGAAGCCATTTGTAACAGATTACATGGGAAATAATTCTTGATGAAGGCAACAAACCTGTTTCTTCTAATTCTGTTTCTTGGCCTCTGTGAAACACACATACAGAAGTTCTGTGCCACTGTGGGATAAATCAGAACATTCTATATGACTAAAAAAGTGCTATTAGATCCCCTCCCCCAACAGTTAACCTTTAATTCCCTCAAAGGCCTCTAAGATAACATGTCAGAACTATCACTCTACCAAACTATTCTTACAATCAGAATTATATCATTTTTCTTTTGCAACTTGTTCTAATCTGTCCTTGTTGTCTTGTGACTTCTATAAAAGTTATATAATAATTTCATGTCAGAAATTATTCTGGTTTGAAAGGATTTTTGCTGGAGAAACTCTGCTCAAGGAATGCCCGAAGGAGGCTCCTTTCATGTCCCCAAGATCTTTTCCCGCCGAAGTTATACCTATTTATCCTAGGTTGGCAGGAACTGGGACAGAGATGGCTGCTCAATCTGTCATGTAGTAATCCTGGGTAATTATCATTACTAGTAGTTCTTGTTGTCTATACCTAGTTAATATCTGTTGACATCATCAATACTTGAGGCTTTCTTGCCTCCTCTGCTTTTTAGATGTGGCATAACGACAGCTTGAGTCATTTACGGCAGCATTATGTGCAGGTGTGTTATGTGAACATGCATGCATGTTTTACTTCTGAAAGTGGTGTGGTCCGGATCTGGCCCATGGGCTGTAGTTGGGTTGTAGTTTGGCCACCACTGTGCTAAATGCACTGTGAAAATTAGGCTACCTTTAATTTCTGAAAATGGGGTTATTTTGGTCCAAGAAGCAAGAGCAGAGAGATACAGAATAAAGATACAGTACTTGTTTTTTATTTATAAACTATTTGTCTGGGAGATCATTCCACTCCGGGTGATTTTCAGCAATTTTTTTCTTCCATGATCAGAGTGTTATCATTTTGTCATGGCTTCATCTGGAGGAAATGTTTACGTGAGTGCTATGAACGTCTTATGTTTCGGTTGGGTGGTCTGGCAGATTTTGAAATGTAACGAAAATCATGTACTTTTGAGAAGCTGTAACACCAAAACTAAGGTGCCCACAAAAATAAGGGTTATGTCATTTGAAAGATTGTCTCAGCGACTTTAAGAATTGGTAGAATCCAAAAGCCAAAAATGCAAAGCGATGTCGTCATCGCCAGGGCCAGATTTACATGAAAAGAGGCCCTAGGCTATTCCACTTATGTGGCCCTTTCACCTCCCATTTTTAAGTTTGTATATTAAATGAGAGATAATAAAATACATAATTACTGTGATATATATCAATATATAGGCCCCTCTTGATCTTGAGGCCCTAGGCTGAAGCCTAGTTAGCCTATAGAAAAATCTGGCCCTGGTCATCGCTTTCGGAAGTAGCATCAGAAAAGTGACAGTTTTGTTGGGGTGGGGGTCTGTTGTTGGAGGGCCAGGGGGAAAACTACCCAACCAATTCAGATGATCCAAAGTGTGTTTGAAAGAGGAAATATTAACCTTTGTGGGGATACTTTCAGATTTGGAATTGGACTTCGAAAAATAATCTATGAAGTATTTTACAAAAAAAACCTCAAACAAGGTCACAAAAACCCAATAAAAGGAGGGAAAACCAATTTAGAAACTGAATATGACAACTTCCTGAGGTGTATACAGTTTGCATACAACATGTGGAGAAAAATGATGCCGAAGCAGGAGTCGACAAAAAAAATTTGAGGAAAAACATGACTTGTTAAAATGACATTTCTGCTGGGGGGGTGTTTGGTGATTATCCAACAAAAAACCGATCAACCGATTGAAGTGATCCAAAGTGTGCTTGAAAGAGGAGAGAATAACCTTTCTTTTGACACTTATACAATTTGGATCAGACATCAGAAACATTTTCTACAAAGGTTTGAAACAAAAATCACACTTTCTAACCTTTCCTTCAAAAAAATGTATCTCTATATCAGAATAGATACGTTGGTGTGAGAATGGATACACTGTAGCAAGTTTCTCCTTTGAAGTCAAACACTTTCCCTTTTGGCTTTCCTTATTGAAGAACTGCTTTCAAGGAATTGTGAAGGAAAAACTTTTACTTTGCGGTTTGATTATTGAAATATTTATTAAAAATAGATCCTTTATTGAAATATTTATTAAAAATAGATCCTTTGCAGTTATTCACCTGTGGTGAATTATTGTGTGTACAGTGGGTTGCTTATGGACATGTGTGCATAGTGGGGAGAGTCAGGGAGAATAGAAAATAAAGATTAAAAAAATAAAATATATAAAAAAATAATCAACACAAATGAAATTGGGATTTATGGTTTTGGGTTAATGTAGCAGTTCAAAAGCAAGACATTGCAAGAAGATAAATAGGGACTACTTTGGTGGGAAAGTAAACAGCATTCCATGCCTGCCACATGTTCACGGAAATGCATGCAGACACAGACAGTGCTGGCTTTTTGGCTATAAACAGAGATGAGAACTGAAACCTAGAGTTGGATATGACTGGCTTTCGAGCAAGGGTGACCTTTACTTTGCTCAGAAAACTTGAGATTTTTATGAACATTTTATGTAAACCTTAATTTTATTAACATAATGTCTTTATTTTCCCCCATTTGAAACATCACCCTTAACTAATGAATGAAATAAAAGAAATAAATGAACTAATTCAACACATCGAATTCACGCACTAAATCCCTGACGGTAGCGTCCTTAGACTCTACCTGCCACTTTTTTTTTTAGTTTGGTGGAAGACCTAGGACTCCTGTGATAGCTTCTTCTTCAGTATCTAGGCCAAACATGAAACTGCCAAAATGAAGGCACCTTTTGGTGAGTTCATTCTGTACTTCTTTTCACCTGACCTAGTGTGTGAAAGATTAGCTAGCAACACACGGTTGCTGTTACCACAGTACACCCAATTGTTGCTCAAAAATATCACAATCTTCAAGCCGGCTCTTTCTGTGTACCCCATTTTCAACATTAATACCTACCAAAAGCGAAACAGACATCAAAATAATTTTTAAAACTTTTTTACCAAAAAGGGATAACGTTGTGAATGACTTCTCTTTATTTTTAATACAAGTGTTCAGTTAGATTAGCTTGTATCTAAGCCTAAGAGAGTGATTTAAAAGAAAGAAATATAATAACACTACCAAATGTAACAAGCATGTTACAGAATAATATTAAATAGTAAAATAAACAGACCAAGCTCGAGGTCTGTAAGTGTCTGTGTGAGGAGACACATTTATAAATGACCCACGTTATAAACTGAGGTGTTAAAAACCCAACTGTGGCTGAGATTACCAAAAATTGGTCACTATACAGAGAAGTAAAGAATCTCTCTGAGAAACCTATTTTTTTTAAAAAAAAAAAAAAGACAAGAGCTTAATAAATTTGGTGAAAAAATGTTGAAAACATTTTCAGCCACATAATTTGAAAAACAGTCTCAAGAAAGTAAAGACAATTTGTGAGGCACACATTCATTAGGAAGATCAGCCCAATTTGGCTAAATCTGTTGAAATGTCAACTTTCTCTATGTAAATACCAGAGTGGAAGATAGCCTAGAAATTTGTAAACTAAAATTAAAAATGAAATAAATTGAAGTAAAAGCAGAAAATAGAGTAAATAAGACTGAGAATAATATGAGCTGCAAGGGAAAGAACAGATAAGACTGAGAGAAAAAAGAAATTACAAATTGAATTAAGGAAAATGGATAGAACATGGGAAGCTACACAAAATGGAGTTAGTTTCCAGAATTTATTTTATTGGTATTAGGAGATTTCCAAAGTACTGTACAGTACTGTAAATGAGACAATATTTAGGATTTTCTGTCATTTGGTGAAAGGGCATGCAAAGAACTTAGAATTAAACCTGCAGAAAAAATTGGTTATTGTAGATTCCAAATACTGTATGTGGAGTTTTGACAGATGTACAGTACTGTATATGGAGAGATGAGAGTGGAAGAAACTAGGGACTACAGTATTACTCAAATAAAGAGTGAAGAAGGTGGTGACACTAAAATATTAATCTGGAAAATCTGTTTATTTTATTTCTTAAACTTATGAATCAGATTTAGATAGACCACAGATGGAATGAGATCTAACCAGTTTTGGAAAGGCATACATACCCAAGATTTTCAGCTAGACCTGGATAGGGAGGTGAGGTATTATACTGTATTCTGATAATTGCAAATCAGATATTGATGGGAAAGAGACTGAGTGTACAGGTAAAAATTTGAGAACTAATGGATACTTGTTCCCAGGTTGGCATAGCATATCCAGAATTATTAAAATCTGAGGATTTTGTACCAAATAAGACTACAGTCACACTTTGCTTAATGAGTGTTTCGCTTTGCAAAAAACTCGCACAATGAGTGGGTTTTTCAAAAAGCGATCTGACTCACATAATGAAAGTTTTCGCTATGCAAGTCAGACTTTCCCTATAGAAAACTCACATAACAAGCGTTTCTATGGTGAAAACTCGCATAACAAAAAAAATCGCTATATGAGGTTTTCCCCTAAAAAAGATTGTTATGCAAGTTTTTCCATAGGAATTTTCACTATGCGAGTCAGACTCTCATAGTGAAAAACTCGCATAGTGAGCAGCCTCGCAGAATGAATTAAATTTGTTAAGCGAGGTATTACTGTATATATATATATAGCCGCCCCAATTGCTTCTTATAGCAACTCTGGAGAGCTCACAATGAAACACTATGTCATAGTTACAATATCAAATAACAAAATATCAGAAACAGGAACATTTAAAGGAATCCCAATCAAAGTTACAAAATGAGCGGGAGCCACAATGAAACAATATATCACAGCTACAAATATCATATAACAAAATATCAGATAACAAAACAATTACAAAATACTACATCAATATATCATACAAAACATTTAAAAAATACATGGAGTATCCACACAATAAAGGTGTTTCAAAGGTATTTCAAAGGTGTTAGTTTAAAATTATTTCCAGTATCAGTTGCCACATTACAAATTGAATGTAAAAATTGGAAAGGACTGAAGTTCATTACAATAGTAATGGTAAAGGTTTCCCTTGCTTGAAAACCAGTCGTATCTGACTAGGGTTCAGTGCTCATCTCTGTTTCAGAGCCGAAGAGCCAGCGCTGTCTGCTTCTGCAGACGTTTCCGTGGTCATGTGGGAAAATCTGCATACTAGACACCAGAGTGCACGGAATGCTGTTTACTTTCTCACCAAAGCGGTCCCTATTTATCTACTTGCAATCTCTTGCTTTCAAACTGCTAGGCTGGCAGAAACTGTGACAAAGACAGGAGCTCATTCTGTCCTGCAGTACTAGGGAATCGAACTGCTCACCTCCTGTCTTCCAGTCAGCGTCTTAAGCCACTTGAGCTACTGTATCCCTGTCCATTTTCTAATTGACAATGGTTTGCCAAGAATGACCAAAACAGTGATAGTGAACCTTGGCACTCCAGCTGTTCTTAGACTTCAATTCCCAGAAGCCCAAGTCAGCACTCTTGCTGATCAGGGCTTCTGGGAATTGAAGTCAAGAACAGCTGGATTGCCAAGGTTTGCCATCGCCGGACTAAAATGTTTGTTTGACTACAATGTCCCAAATACAGAAAATGCTTTGTATCTAGTGTGATGCAGGGATAGAAGACAATTCCTCTGATGAAAATGGCCTTAATGCAGTGCAATATTCTAGAAATCAAATCTCAGAGGAACCCAAATGTTTACTCAAATATTTTTCTGGCCAGAGGTGTGGAAACAAGTAAAACAATTTTGTAAAAATTGTAATACTGTACATATAAAATGTGGGGACATAGACAAGACCAAAACAAAGTAGGCATAAGGAGACACATTGATAAATCGACTGCGTTATAATTTGAGTTTACATTATAATTATCATGGGAGGAGTTTTCTCCCCCTCTGTAATAGGCATCTTCTTCCTTTTCAGCGTAGGGGTTTTTGTCTCACTGCTGACCACCTGAACCTTTAAACTGAAGGTACACAATGGAGTGAGCTCCTGTCATCTGTCCCAGCTCCTGCCAACCTAGCAGCTCAAAAGCAAGAAATTGCAAGTAGATAAATGGTACTACTTTGGTCGGAAGGTAAACAGTGTTCCATGCACTGTAGCATTTACTCATGCCTGCCACATGACCATGGAAAACATCTGTAGACAGCGCTGGCTGTTTGGCTACAAAGAGAGATGAGCATCGGTCCCTTGAGTTGAATACAACTGGCTTTTGAGCAAGGACGACCTTTACCTTTACTTGCTCATATTTATCTTCCCCTTGGAAAGTATGCCTCATTCCATCCAACTCTAGTACTCTATTTGATAGACCATTGAATTATAACTGTCTTTGGGGCAGATACCTGTTATCTCGTGTCTGTAAAACACATTGAAGGCTCTGTGAAAAGTAGCTTCACCAAGAATAGAAAAGTGCCTTGAGTCAGAGAAGATGTTTCATAATTAGTGCAATTATTTTGGTCCAGGAAGCAGGAGCATGGAGCACTAGGGAAAATCTGTATATATTATTTATTTTATTTATAAACCATTCATCTGGGAAATCATCCCACTCTGGGTCGTTTACAACATTGAAACCTACCAAAACAGATCACATCCCTTACTTTGGCTTGTTACCACCACTTATGACTTGGATGTAGGGTTGGACTTTGATAGGTAAAGGTCACCCTTGCTCGAAAACCAGCCATATCTGATTCTAGAGTTCAGTGCTCATCTGTTTATAGGCAAAGAGCCAGCACTGTCTGCATCTGCAGATGTTTCCATGGACATGTGGCAGGCATGTCTGGACACCAGAGAGACCACATCTAATCATTCAAAGAAAACTTGCCAAAAAAGACATCAAACCATTTTTAAAAAATTAATATTTTTATCACACTTTTATTATGGATTAATATTTTTAATCACATTTTCCAAAAAGTGGACTTGATCCATGAAAGCTCACATTTAAATACAGGAGTTAGTTTTTGAAGGTTCCACAACTTTATTGTTGTTTTGTTTACTCTCTGATATGCTTCAACCCTGTCAGCTCCTTGGAAGGTAAAGCAGTGAAGATGAAGTGCTTTGGACATCAAATGAGAAGAAAGGATTCACTTGAGAAAGACTTGAGGCTAGGAAAGGTTGAGGGCAAGAGAAGAAGGCGACAGCAGAAAATGAGGTGGTTAGATGATATTGTAGATGCAATGGGAACAGAGTTGGGCAGATTAAGGAGGATGGTGGAGGACAGGGGTGCCTGGTGTGCAATGATCTATGGGATCACAAGGAGTCAGAATAGGGTTGCCATATGTCCCAGAAAACCAGGATTGTCCTGGATTCAAGATTAGAAAAAGTGTCCCAGCCAGTTCAATAAAAATAATGTTAAAATCCTGGATTTTTAAAACTTACTGATTGTGTATTATAACATACATGGCTTGAGACTCAATATCAAGAAAACCAAGATAATGGCAACAGGCCCTATCAGTCCCTGGAAAATAGATGGGGAAGAAGTAGAAGCAGTGACAATTTTACTTTCTTAGGATCAAAGCTCACTGCAGATGGTGATTGCAGCCATGAAATAAAAAGGCGATTGATTCTTGGGAGGCAAGCGATGAGAAACCTGGGGAGCATAGTGAAAAGTAGAGACATCAAATTGCAAACAAAGATTCGTATAGTCAAAGCAATGGTAATCCCTGTGGCAATGTATGGTTGTGAGAGCTGTACCATTAGGAAAGCTGAGCGCAGAAGAATAGATGCCTTTGAAATGTGGTGTTGGAGGAGAGTTTTTAGAGTCCCCTGGACAGCGAAGAGAACAAATAGGTCTATTTTAGAAGAAATCAACCCTGACTGCTCCTTAGAAGGTCAAATAGTAAAGATGAAGCTAAAGTACTTTGGGCATCAAATGAGAAGATTCACTTGAGAAAGCCTTGATGCTGGGAAAGAAGGAGGGCAAAAGAAAAAGGGGGTGGTCAAAAATGAGATGGCTATGATATTGTAGACACAATGGGCACAGAGCTGAGTGAGTTGAGGAGGATGGTGGAGGACAGAAGTGCCTGGCAGACAATGGCCCATGGGGTCACAGAGGATCGGAATCAACTGTGTGACTGAAAAACAACAACAAAATTATAACATACACACCATTAAAATAAATTCGATCTCTCACCAGCAAATGAGCAATTTCTTGCCACACTGAAGTTGGAATATACCTGGAGACAAATCTTAACGTCCTCACCTCACACCACTGCCTGATAAATAAGTGTGACCAGTGTGACTATGCGACTGAACAACAACAAATGCTTGCACACAGTTACTACTTCAAACCTTTCAACGTTTGCAAAACAAATGTGATAAAATATAGTGGATGACGTTCTCTCCTTGGCAAATCATATTTTAAATAAGCAGATACCAAGACTACTCATCCATCTGCTCAGAAAGGAGATTGGATGGGTCTGCGCCTTGCCTTGCCAGGCGCCTGGCTGGACTTCAGTCACATGATAGGAAAAAGACCAGTCTTGTGGCTCTGGGTGATAAGTTTGCGCATGCGCACTCACACGAATTAAAATCAGGCAATTTTCATTGGGACGCTTTGGAGACAAGAAGGGGCGGATGGGTGAGAATGATCTCTGGGTGTTGCTGGAAAAGGAAAATCTAGGAAGGAAAGAAAAAGGAAATAGGAGGGGAAAGGAGAGCCATTTCTGGGTAGAAAAATCGGAGGAAAGAACCTTTTTGAGAGAAGGAGAAGAAGGGGGGGAGGTATCCATCTCATCCCCCCTCCCTTTTGAGCCATGTCAAATGCGGGGAAGTTTTCTTGCAGATGAATTTACTGAGCAAATTCCCGTCTCCGTCCCTGCTCCTGCCAACCTAGCAGTTCGAAAGCAAGAAATTGCAAATAGATAAATAGGGACAACTTCGGTGGGAAGGTAAACGACGTTCGGTGCACTCCTGTGTCTAATCATGCCTGCCACATGACCACGAAAACGTCTGCAGAAGCAAGACAGAACTGGCTCTTCAGCTTTGAAATAGAGATGAGCAATGAACCCTAGAGTCGGATACGACCAGCTTTCGAGCAAGGGAAACCTTTACCTTTTGCTGAGCAAAAACACGTGAGGCAATATATAAATGGTAAATTCCTATTTGTGAGATTAGGTAAAGGACTTCCTTCCTTGAAAGCCAGTCGAGTCTGACTCTTAAGATTCTGCATTCACTTCCATCTACAGCTAAAGAAACAGCGCTATCTGTCTCTGCAGATGTTTCTGTGGTCATGTGGCAGGGACAGAAAGTTATCTTCCCACCGAAGTAGTACCTATTTATCTACTTGCAGTTTCCTTTTTTAGAACTGCTAGGTTGACAGGAGCTGAGACCACCACTTTTGTTTGTTTACACCTGGGATTCTCAACCTTTTAAAGCCAGGGCCCAGGTCACGCTCCTTCACAGTTTTGGGGGCCAGACATCCATTTTGCCCTTCCTCCACTACATGGCACTTCCAGGTATGGTGGAGGTAGTGGTGGGGCCACATGAAATGGTGCCATGAGCCGCATTTGGCCCTTGGACCGCAGGTCAAGAATCCCTGGTTTACACTCAGATAAAAGCAATGGTTCCTCTCGTTTTTCCCAGCAACGAAGTTTATGGCTGTTGTATTTTAATGTCTCTAATTTTGTCTTGCCAGTATAGAGACGCCAGGAGGCCATCTATTCTCACCCAAATGTCATGTGTATTGGTAGCATTATTATCCCTGGCTTCCTGCCTTTGGATTGTAAAAAGATATAGCCTGCTGTCTATTTTTCCATGTAACATCTAAGAATAAAACCTGGCTTGGACACCATACCATGAGGACGCTTGATGAAGTAACCTTGAGTTATGAAAGCTTGCAAAGTTTTGAATTTTTAAATTGACCTATAAAAGGTATCGCCTCCCTCTTGCATTTGTTAAACATTACTGTTTTCTTTTTAAATAGAAGTCTATTAAGTGCTTCAACTACTGTATATCTACTTTGTTATAAATGTGCTAAGTCTCTTGACTATACGTATCTAATCATTATAAAGGCCTTATTGTTATAAGAGTTGTTAAGTTACCATATTACATTTAATTGCATAGAAATACAGTACTGTATTAAGTTACTTTGTATGAAGTTAGTAATTACTTTATAAGATTATATTTTCTTTCTAAAGTATACAAGTCTAAATTTGCATTGCAGGCATATACACAGATCTCTTTTGTATGTTATATTATGGCCTAATGCCAAAGTAATTCATTAACCGTACCTACTTTCTGTTATACAATACTTGATCGTTCAGTTAATTGCTGCTTTAAGCTACAAATGCTTTTCTGAAGATGTTTTACCATTCATCCAAGATTTATGCTTTGTTATTCTTGTATTAATACATCATATATGTCTGCTATTATTCATATATATAAGTAAATAAATGAAAACAGGAACTCTTGTTTTCATTATTGTCTAACAAATGTAAAGGGGATAGATCATGGGTGGCCAACCTTGGTGCTCCAGCTGCTCTTGGACTTCAATTCCCATAAGCCCTGCTCAGTAGGTGTAGCATGCATGTTGGGTCATACATTTTCTTGGGGAACTTTTGGAGTTTTGGCAAAAGACCTAGAATCTTCTGTGGACTAGAGCAGTGATGGTGAATCTTTTAGAGCAGGGGTGGCCAAACTTTTCAGACTGCAGGCCAGTCACATGGTTCAGCGGGTCATGTGGTTCCTCCCACTGGAAGCAGAAATAAACACTGCTATAATTGCACCCACAGCTGTTGTAAACACATTTACGACAGCCATGGGTGAATTTACGGCAGCTTTTTGAGCATGTGTGGGCATGTTTTGCTTCCACTTCTAGGAGTGGCAAGGGCGACAAGGACTGGATGATTTGGCAACATGGGTCGGATTGGTCCACAGGCTATAGTTTGGCCACCCCATTTTAGAGACCGAGTGCCCAAGGAAGAGGCAACCATTTGAGGTCTCTGGTGTGCCTCCAGCAATGTCATGTGGGCATGTGCACACTCCTCCCTGTGGGTGTACCTGCCCCTTGTGGGTGTTCATGGCCCCAAAGTGCACCCCCTATGGGTGCACCCCCTTGCATTTTCACACATGCCTCCTATGCATGCACTACCAATGCCTCCTCAGAGGGGTGGGTAGTGTCTGGTCGCCTCACATCCCTGCCACCACCTCTCAGGTGGGATTTTAGGCTCCCCTCTCACCTCCCCATTGGGGAAAGGACAGAGGTGGGTGGGGAAGTGGTTGTTGCCATTGGCACTGTCAGCAAAGGGCAGGGCTTGCCCGTGACTGCATGCGAACCCACACAGAGAGTTCCATACATGTGCCATAGGTTCACCACCACTACACAAAGAGGGTCAGAGTCAGCTGTGTGTTATACATAGAAGGCTCTGAGCCCATTTTAAGCTTATTTAAGCTGTGATGAAATTTTCAGACTCTCATAGTGGAATTACTTTTTTTGGGTATGATACGTGTTTCTCTGTAGATAGTCTTCCGGCTACACTACTATCTGGCATGCTAGAGAAATCCTGTGATTTAGTATTGCTAACTATTACACAATTTTCTTTATTTAGTAAAAAGATTTCACAGTTTTCTTCCTCTCTTAGAATTTTTTTTTTTGAAACCCTCTCCAGAAGGGCACATTTTTTACTTAGATAATTTTATTGAGATGTAAATCTTCTTGCCTTCAAAGACTTTACATTTGAAACAGCATTTTTGACATTATGATCTTAATCTGAGAGGATTTAATAGGAGTGAAATCCCTTTCCTTGCGTCTTTTCCACAGGGATTGGAAAGATGGCAGCCATAAATATCCCATTCTGTCTTCCTTCTGATGGAGCAGAACATGATCAGGTACGAATAAGGCAGTTAAAAGACACCTGGGTGCATTTGAATCCCTGTGAATTTAACCATTTTAATCAGTTTGTTTGACTGTTTCCTTTTTAACGAAATCATGTTTTCAATGTGTATTTAGCAGGCCAGTATGAATTTGCTTTCTTTCAGTTTAGAAGAGTTCCCAACCTATGGCCCATGGGCTGGATCTGGTCCATGGCACTATTTCATGTGGCTCTCCACCCCCTCCAAGGACATTCAAGAAACAAAATAGCCACCCCTTTGAAGCTGTTTGGACAAAATGGCCACCTGCATTGTGCAGGGAGGGCAAAATGGCCATCCAGTCCTCGAAGCTGACTGGAAGAGCGTGACCTGGCCCCCAGCTTGAAAAGATTGGAAACCCCTGGTTTAGAAGAATTGTCCAAGATCTGTGAGGTTTTTCAAGAATAAATTCAGGGAACAGCAGGAATTCCTTTCCTGACCCCAATTCCTTGTGCTATCTGCCTCTTTTTTTCTTGTGGGAGAAGCAAAAGTGTAAGAGCTGTCCTTTACCATTACAAAGGCTAACCTAGTCTGGCAACCTATTTCTTTCAGATGCTCCCTAGGTGCTTCTAAGAAGGTCCCAAAGCAGACAGGCTAGCCACTATTGGGCCTTTCACCTCCTCTGCTGTTCCCCAGCATTTGGGATTGGGTGACTTCTCTCCCTGGAAGGAGGACATTGCCAAGAATAGCAATTCTTGGTACACTTATCATCCAATAGAAAGGCTGTGAAACCAAGTCGAATTATTGGTTGTTCTGGCTTTAGAAAGTTATCATTATGAAACTGATGAGAAATCCCTGCATTCTATTTCATTTAGGTACCAGTGGCCTTTGAGGAGGTGGCTGTGTTCTTCACCCAGGAGGAGTGGCCACTGCTGGATCCTGAACAGAGAGCCCTGCACAAGGAAGTCATGGAAGAGAACTGGCGAATGGTATCTTCTCTTGGTAAGGACCCCTATTTTCCCATCTGATGCTCTCTGTTACCACTTTGTTATCTGTGTAGTTGCTTTAAATTATATGGAGGGCAGGGGGAGTGGTCTGTCTGTAGACAGTATTTTTGGTGATTTTAGCTTTTGTACTGCAGTGGTTAAGAAACTTGCTTTTTTAGCTGGAAGGCTGACAAGTTGTCAGTTCGAAACCTGGGTATTGCATGAGGGGTTGAGCGACCATCTCTGTCCCAGCTCTTGGGAACATGACAGAAGCCTCATTTGACCATTCCCTGAGTGGAGTTTCTTCAACAAAAATCCTTTCAACCCAGAATAATTTCTGACACAAAACTATTATTATTAGTTCTTGCATATAATGCTAAGGACTGTGGGAAACCTCTTCTGTTGTTTCCTCTATCCGAATCATCCTTCTTTTCTAAATTTAATACATGAGAATAGCCCTATAACACCATACAGCGTCCAGCCCCGAGACTCTTTCCACCTGTCACCAGGGGCTCTGCCTGGGCTGGGGGCTTAAAAGCTGCAACGGAGGCAGGACTTTTGCCCTCCCAAGAACACCTGCGGCCAGGCAGAGAGGCTGCCTTAGCGGCCAGCCCCGAGACTCTTTCCTGGAGCCGGCTTGCTGATGAGGAGCAGGAACACCTGGGTGGCAGGGCGGGAGCTTTAAAACTCGGATAGTTTTGTCGTCCTCGCCGCCGCCGCCAACAGAGGCTCCTGGAGCCGGCCCAAACAGATAGATATTGTTCAATCGATTACTGTGTAATTTTTGTATTGGGTAGTGATTGTATTGTGATTATATTGTTTATTGTCTATTCTGTACTGGGTATTGTTTATGGATGGTATTCTGAGTATATTGTGTTTATATTTATTTTATTGTACTATATTTTATGATACTGTGATATTGTATTATTGAATTGTTACATTGTATTTTATTGTATGTTGTAAGCCACCCTGAGTTGGTTTTCACCAAATAGGGCGGCATATAAATCGAAATGAATGAATGAATGAATACCACCTCATTGCTAGGTCTTTGTTCTTATGAAACAAACCTTCCTGCAATTTGTTTGGAATGCTGCCATCTACTCAGACCACTGTGTAACACTTTTAAAATTAAGGGACAACACTCTCCATTTCATCTCATTTTCTGCTTATATTGTTTTGGAAATGGATAGAGGAGATATATACAGGAACTAGAAAGAAACAGCAATAAGGTGACACAATGCTATAGCTCTGTTCCAATCTATTAAGAGTAGGAATTATATGAAGGAAAGATGGGAGGAGGCAGGAACACAAGAAGGAAGGACAGGAGGACTGTGAGTTGGATCCGAATGCCAGTTGTATCACTAGTGTGGGCACTGACCTTCTGAATCAATCCACAAGCCCAATGTGAACAATTGATGAAATTTCAATCGTAGCTGAGTCTGCAAATCAAACTGCAGCAGAGCTGACTTACTCTAATTCAGCTTTCCACTGTAGTGTTGTTACTCTTACTCTAGCCACTGTACAATCCATAATGCCAGACTGATCATCTGTGGCTCTCCAGATGTGCTGACCTACAGGTCTCATTACTTCAGCAGGTGTTTTTCTATTCTCTTTCTCTTGGGTAGCCCTGGGACTGTGCAGGTTGCCCAAGGCCTCACAAGCTGACTCTTCTTCCAGGAGGAACAAAGGAGGATTAAACTTTAAACCTCTAACTCTGTAGCCGGATACCTAAACCACTAAGAAACCCAGCATGCAGAGGTCCTAGTACTGTTTTTAAAATAACCCAGGAAATAAAAAGACCTTCACTTGGACCAGTGGTGGCTAACCTATGGCCCTCATGCCAGAGGTGGCACTTGGAGCCCTATCTGCGGGCACCTGTGTAGTCGCTCCAGCACAGAATTTGCCCCACCCCTCTGCTCAGCAGCCCAATGGGAGCACTTCCTCCCCCCAGTACAGAGTGCACCCCGCCCTTCTGCCCAGCAGCCCAATGGGAGTTCTTCCTCCTTCCCCCCAGCACCCCATCGCTCTGCCCAGCAACTGGTCCAGAATGCAGCTGCCCGGGTTGTGATGGGGTGTGGGCGGTATGCACATGCCTCGCCTCTGCTTCGGGAGCTGCACTGGTTGCCGGTTTGCCTCCGGGTGCAATTCAAGGTGCTGGTTATTACCTTTAAAGCCCTACATGGTAGTGGGCCAGGATACTTAAGAGACCGCCTCACCCCAAGAACATCTGCTCGTCCCACCAGAGCGGAGCGGAGAGGCTCCCTAGTTGTTCCATCGGCTAGGGAGGCACATCTCTCTGGCACCAGAAGGAGGGCCTTCTCTGTGTCTGCTCCGGCCCTATGGAACTTCCTGCTTACGGAGCTATGTCTCCAGACAGAGTTGCTGCCCTTTAGGAAGAATCTAAAAACATGGCTGGCAGGACAGATATGGGGTATGGAAGGTATAATGACCCCAGCATGTTGGTTGATCTGAGCCCCTCTCTTTTTCTACTTTTAACTAGTAGTTGTAGCATCTGGTGTGTTTTTAATCTGTTTTTAATCTTTTTCAGTTTTTAATTTTTAAAAATTTTAAGGTTTTTAGATGGAAGCTCCCACTTCCTAATCCTGGGCCTTATCTGCCCAGGGAAGGAAAAGACTAACGTCCTCTGGCTGGAAGGAGGAATGGATTTTAGTTGTTTGTGTTGTGTGTGTGTTATTGTTTTGTTTTTTTCCTGATTGTAAACTGCCCTGAGTCGCCACGGCGATGTGAGCGGTGATATAAATTTAAATAAATAAATAAACCCAATGGGAGCATTTCCTCCCTCCCTCCAGCACTGAGTTCGCCTTGCGCCTCTGCCCAGCAGCCCAATGGGGGCATTTCTTTCCTCCCCGTTGCTGTGTTGGCACTTTGTGATAAATAAGTGGGTTTTGGGTTACAGTTTGGGTACTCAGTCTCTAAAAAGTTCACCATCACTGAATTGGACCATAAAAGTGTGTAACTTTGGTTGCAGGAGCCCAGTTAGGAAAACATTTCTCTTGGCTTTCTTAGGCACATCTGTAACTAGAGTGGCAAAATAAAAGGGAGTGGGAGGAGTGGGGAAAGGATAAACTGTTGTGGAACTTAAAAGAAGTTTCATGTGAGCTTGCATGCATCAAACTTGTTTTTCAGAAAATTTTCATTTTTTCCTGTAGATCTGTTTTTTTCTTCAATATTTTCCACATATGTCTTTATTCCTAGCAGGTGGATGGAAGAAGAAAGGTGTAAGTCCTCAGAATGGGAAGACTTTTATGCAAAAATTCAAGCTTGGCAGACACAGGGAAACCCACAGAGAAGAAGAAACCTGCATCCGACTGAACCCATATGAATGGGACTTGTGCAGAAACCATTTTGCTCTGGAGATAGCACCAATGGATCACAAAAGGAGAGTTATTGGGAAGAAGACTTTTATAAAAGAAGCATTTGGGAAACATTTAAATCACAAGTTACACATTATGAGCCGTCAAAGGGTCCAAACAGGAGAGAAGTCATACAGATGTGAGGAGTGTGGAAAATGTTTTGCTCGCAATTCACGGCTTGTGAGACATAAGAGAATCCACACAGGGGAAAAACCGTACAAATGCGAAGAATGTGGGAAATGTTTTAGTCAAAGTTCATTCCTTGTAAGTCACAAAAGAATCCACACAGGAGAGAAACCATACAAATGTGAGGAGTGTGGGAAATGTTTTGCTCAGAATTCACAGCTTGTGAGTCACAAGAGAGTCCACATGGAAAAGAAACTGTACACATGTGAGGAATGTGGGAAATTTTTTGCCCACAGTTCCCACCTTTTAATTCATAAGAAAGTCCACACCGGAGAAAAACTGTACAAATGTGAGGAATGTGAGAAACGTTTTGTTCACCGTTCATGGTTTCTTAATCATATGAGAGGCCACACAGGAGAGAAACCATATAAATGCCAGGATTGTGGGAAATGTTTTACTGAAAGTTCATTCCTTGGAAGTCATAAAAGGGTCCACACAGGAGAGAAGCCATACAAGTGCGAGGAGTGTGGGAAATTTTTTGCCCACAGTTCTAACCTTGTGAGTCATAAGAGAGTCCACACGGGAGAAAAACCATACAAATGCCAGGAGTGTGGGAAATGTTTTGCTCAGAATTCACATCTTGTGAGCCATAAGAGAGTCCACACAGGAGAGAAACCATACAAATGTGAGGATTGTGGGAAAAGTTTCACTGAGAATTCAAACCTTATGAGACATAAGAGAATCCATACAGGAGAAAAACCGTACCAATGCCTTGAATGTGGGAAATGTTTTGCTCTCAGTTTTGTCCTTGTTAAGCATAAGAGAGTCCATACAGGAGAGAAGCCGTATAAATGCCAGGAGTGTGGGAAATGTTTTGCTCAGAATCCACACCTTGTGGAGCATCAGAGAACCCACACAAGGGTGAAAACTTTTAGAATCAAGTAAAATAGAAAATAATTCCTTATATAGGCACCAGAAGTGTTAATACTCTTTTTCTTGACCCCTGTGAAGCACACATAGAGAATATTCTAGTGATGATCAAGAGCTTTAGACTTTTCACCACCTTACATGTCAGTGCCCTGAATAGTTAGCCTTTAATTTCCTTAAGACACCACTGAGTTAACATGTCAGAACATTTGGTCTACCATACTATTTGTATGATCAGAACTATCTTGTTTTCCTTTTAGAATTTTTTTCTCCTAAGTTCCCTGTTTCGTGAGTTTTAAAAATATTATCATTCAAATCAAATCTTTTATTACAGTCCATGACCAGCGTAGAACAACAAAGGGAACAGAAGTTAAAATGTGGGTACTTTATATCAAGAGACAAAAGTTAAAATGAGGGTGCTGAGATAACAGTACTATCACTCCACCATGCTACTCATTATCTCATTTTTCTTACAGAACTTGTTCTCCTAACCTTTCACTTTTGTTGTCTTTTGAGTTTTAAAAAGATTATCATTACTAGTAGTTATACTCATTTTTTATTCCTAGTTAATATCTGGTGAAATTAGCAGTACTTAAGGCTTTTTGTTCTTGCCTCCTCTAGTTGTTAGGCCTATTTTTTTATGGTCCTCACAGTGGCTTTTAAGAAATGCAGTTCATGTGGCAATAAAATCCCTTTCAATATTTTTGAAGGGATTTTTCATCTTCACAAACCGCTAATACGAAATTACAGTCAAACCTCGCATAACGAGTGTTTCGCTTAGCGAAAAACTCGCATAACGAGCAAGTTTTTTGCTAAGCGGTGGCGAGTCGGACTTTCCCTATGGAAAAACTTACTGAGCGTTTCTATGGGAAAAACTCGCATAACCAATTTTTTCGCTAAGCGAGTTTTCCCCCTTGAAATGCTTGTTGTGCGAGTTTTTCCATAGGAATTTTGTTTGTTTCGCATAGCGAGCAACCTCGCATAGCGAGCAACCTTGGATAACGAATTAAATTCGTTATGCGAGGTATTACTGTACCTTTGGTTTCTATTTCAAAATCTTCAACTGTTAAAGAGAAACAGTGTAGATTCTGAGTCAACTTAGAAGAAAAAGCAAAGAGACATTTTAGTCTAAAACAGGAATTCTCAACCTTTTAAAGCCAGGGGCCGTGTCACGCTCCCTCAGACAGCTTCTGGGGCTGGACAGCCATTTTCCCCTTCCTCCACCACAAGGCACTTCCTAGTGTGGTAGAGGTGGTGGTGGGCCACATAAAATGGTGCTGTGGGCTGCATCTGGTCCACAGACCGCAGGTTGAGAATCCCTGGTGTAAAACATTGAAGCAGAAATTAAAACCTTCAGTGTTATCATTTGAGACATGCCTGACTGGGTCACTGTTGCAGCCTCTTGAAAAACCACAAGAGAACCTTGGCTGCCTTCGCTCTGTGTCAGAAGGAGGGACATCATAACCAGGAGTCATAACACTGTCATTTAGACATTCACCTGAATGAGACCAAATCACCCATCAGATTCTCTGGGAACTTTCTTTGGGGACAGTGGACCTCATAAAATGATCCATTCCAGCAGGGGTGTCCAACCTTTTCTAGCCATGGGCTGGTCACATGGTTCCTGGTGGACAGTGGTCCATGGGGTCGCAAAGGGTCAGAATCAACTGTGCGACTGAACAACAAAAGGGGGTGTCTGCTTCCAGTAGCAATGAAGGCGGTGTGGGCCAGAAGATTAGGCACCATGGGCCAGATCTGGCTGCAAGGCATAGTTTGGTCACCTTTGCATTACAGGAATCCATCAATACATTTCAATAAAAGGCTACTCCATTCTAAACAGAGCCTCTGCAATTAGCATCATTATCAATGCAACAATATGTCAGTACTGAATTAAAGCCATCTGCCTTACTGTTACCCTATGACACACTTTCTGGGAGACTTTTTATGGGATCTCAGAAAACTAAACAAAAACAAAATAAAATAAAAAACACAGTAGCACTTTTTTATGGGAGTGAATTGCAAAGGAACCTAAGTGACTCCCTCAGGCAGACACAATGGGCCATTACTTTAATGGGCAAGGAACAATCCTACTTTTATTTTTTTTAAAGGTTTGTTTGTTTTTGTCAGATATTATTCTGGGTTGAAAGGATTTTTGCAGGGGACGCCCAAATGAGGCTCCTTTTATGTCCCCCATCATGCAGCTCTCAGAATCGAACCCATCTTTCCAGACTCCAAGCCTAGCACCTTAACCATTTAGTCACTGGAGGAAAAAGGTGACTAACAGGACATTGTTTGTTGTTTAGTCGCACAGTCGATTCCGACCCTTTGCAACTCCATGGACCACTGTCCGCCAGGGACTTCTGTCCTCCACCATCCTCGACTCGCTCAGCTTGTGCCCGTTGTGTCTACAATACCATCTAGCGGTCCCCTTCTTCTTTTGCCCCCCCCCTCCCAGCATCAAGGCTTTCTCAAGCAAATCATCTCTTCATAGAATCTTCCATAAAATCTACCTCTACCATAAAAAGTTCGCTACTGTAATTCAAGCTGGTACTGCAGAGGACTGAGGCTAGGAATAATTGGAAAGTAGCTATAGTTAAGAATGATATTTTTTTTATTTGAATCATTGTGCTTTGAATCGGGGAAAGCTAAGGCCTCGCCAATATCCTCTGTGCTGGGTAGGAAAGTGTGTGTGTGAAGTGTTATTCTATAGGCCTGGAATTTAAAGGAACTCAAGTGACTTACTCTACCAGATGGGGGAAATGGATAGGGCATTAGTCTCAAATGATAATAATTTGTGTCAGAGATTACTCTGGGTTGAAAGGGTTTTTTCTGGAGAAACTCCACCCAAGGGCTGCTCTTGGAGATATGAAAGGAACCTCGTTTGAGCATTCCCCAAGTAGAGTCTCAAATGATGTGCATTGGGTTGAGAAACCGATGTATCAAAATAGCATGTGTGATGCAAGCTGGAGTGTTCCTCTGATAAGGGAAGAATGGAGGGGGAGAAGGGAAACTTTTCTAAGAGATTGAACCTCAATTAATATAATTAATGCATTCTCTGGGATGTTTCTTACAGCAAAAATTACTTTAACCAACTTTCCCATAGGAATGCACTGAAAACCAATTAATCCATTCTGGTGGGGAAAAAATCTGTAAACTGATCCACTATTTTCTATGGATTTCCTTTCGTTATGCAATTTTTATGTTAACTGACCCATTTGTTAATGGAGGTTCCACTGTACACCCAAGTCAATTCTTCAGTGAGAGTGAGAAAAATACAGAATATTTTTTCTACCTTACAGCTGTCCTGTGTATTTCTCATGGCATTGTCCCTAAAAGATGCAGTGCTCTCCCTGCACCATCCTTCACCCACCCATAAGTTCAAGAATATCGCTCATGACTTACAATAAACTTAAAATCATATCAGACAACTGAATGTATTTTCTTGTTTCTTTCACTTCAGTTTTTTAAAAATTACCTGAGAGCAATGGAGCAGTCTGATGGGGACAAAGAGTCCCAAACAGTGGTGGGCAGCAATAGGTTCTCACACACACACCCCGGGCAGGGGCGTAGCAAAATTGGAGGGCCTTCGAGCAAGGGGGTGGCAAAATTGGGTGCCCACGCCCACCTCCCTGCCCTGCTCTGCCCACCTCTTCCTCCACGTCCTCCAAGACTGGGCGGCCTTGCACAGTGGAGTCGATTGGTATTCAAATTTAATGTCAGGTTTTGTCCCTGCAAGTGGTTCAAGGTCTCCCTTGCTCAAAAGCCAGTCATATCTGACTCTAGGGTGCAGTGCTCATCTCCATTTATAGCCAAAGAGCCAGTCCTGCCTGTGTTTGCAGATGTATACATGACCACATGGCAGGCATGACTAATTGCCAAGTAGGCTCTGCCCACTATGTAGGCTCCACCCATGATGTAGGCTTTGCCTACAACATAGGCTCTGCCCATGGTGTGGTAGCAAAAATTTTTGCTGCCCACCACTGGTCCCAAAACATAATGGAGCCACATTCCTAACATCACTTTAGTGCTGAAAGTTCTACTCCTCTCCTAGAACCATGTATACAGGGAAGAGCAGTGTATTGCAGCATACTTCTGCCATTACACAAAGTGCCAAACTCACAAGCAAATCTCAAAACAGATTAATAATTAAATGCTGTAAATCTCAGAAATAACAGTGGCTCTAGTATAGGGTCTGGGGGTAGAGGCAAAGAAATTCCACTTGGAATAACATGTTAGTTACAAGAGAGTTCTATGCATTGACTAGAAAACCTTTGCTGTGCTTTTTGGAGAAGGGGGAGGATAGAACTCTACCTGCAGGATTCCTGCCTAGTGATGTACTAAACCCAAACCGAGCCTCAGGAGTTGAAAGTTCTCCTGGTTTGTAATGTTGTAGTGCTCCAGTAAAGCATTGCCAGGGAGGAGGTCCCACACACACATTTAATGGTCCCTGAGCAAATTTGTCCTTTGGGTGAAAATGCCATTCATCTCCAGCATTTGTCCAGATTAGGGGTGGGGAACCTGCAGCCTTAAGGCCACATGTGGTCTTTTACCTCCTTTGTTGTTGTTGCTGTTCAATCGCACAGTCGATTCCTACCCTTTGCGACCCCATGGACCACTATCCTCCTCAACTCACTCAGCTCTGTGCCTATTGTGTCTTCAATACCATCTAGCCATCTCATTTTTGGCCGCCCCCTTCTTCTTTTGCCCTCCACCCTTCCCATCATCAAGGCTTTCTCCTTAGGTATGACCTTTTGATTGATTTAAAATTTTACAGAATAAACACATTTTGTTAATCCTTATTAACTTTTTTTTGGAAATTATTAAGGACATAGTTAGATTTTTTAAATAAAATAATGTACATTTTAAAGTACCATATTTGCCTGTGTATAAAATGCATTGGAGTATAAGATGCACCCCGTTTTTTCGTACATTTTAAAGGGGAAAAATAATTTTCTAAATTTTAACTCCAGGAGCTGGGAAGGACAGGATTGGCCAGGCAAGAGAAGCCTCTTGCCCAGCTGATCCCACTACTGCAGGTCATCAGGAAGTGGGGAGGGTGGGATTGGCCAGGCAAGATAACTCCTCACCTGCATTCCCTGCTACCTCCAGGCACCAGGTGTGCTGACCTACCCAGCAGGAGAGTCCTGGCAAAAGTCTATTCAAGGAGAGTCCAACAGTCAAGTCCAAAGAGCAAGCCGAGGTCAGGGTACTGGTAAGGATCAGTGCAAGTGTTGAGTTCAAAGGATGCCAAGGTAAGCAGAAGTCAGGGTCACAGCAATCAGTCACAAAGTACACAGAGGATCTGTTAGCGGGTTGGTGGTCACACTGAGAAATTGTGCTGACACTTGCCTTGTGAAAAATGCTTGTTTAAGAAGCCTCCCAGCTAATGGTTATCACCTGGGAGCTTCCTCTGATTTGAGCTCTGGCTTTCTTGCGTCTCAGCTGCAGAACCTTTCAGCACCAGTCTCTGGCTGAGGACTGTTAAGAGTCAGACCTCTGATCTGACAAGTCATCTGCCTGGGGAGTCAAAGTTGGGCCAGAAGCAAGCTGTGGTTCCTGGTTCTAATCATCCTCTGGTTCAGGTATAGGCTGGAGCTCAGGATAAGATGCAGGCTGAGATGGCAGAACTGGGCTGAGCATAGGAAGTATCTCCTGATCCAGGTCATCTTCAGAGTCTGATGAGGGCTGGATCACAACATCAGGAGGTGGGGCGGTTGGTCTCTGCCAGGCAAGATTGCTACTTTGGAAGCCTCTCTTCACCTGGCTCCTAGCAGTCAGTGGATGCTGCCGAACCGCACCAGCTGGTGGGTGAGGGTGGCTTTAAAAATAGCCCTTTCCTGCCTCCAGCCACTGATTCTCTCTAGCTGTTGAATAGCACCAGTGAAGGGTGTGTGTGTGTTACTGGCATATAAGACACACTCCAGATTTCCAGTGTATTTTAAGGGGGGGAGTGTGTCTTATACTCCGGCAAATATGGTATATCTAATCAAAATTTCTTGAATGTGGCCTTATTTGATTACAGTTAAATTATTGCATCTTTCCAACAGGACAAGGTTCTCCACCCCTGGTCTAGTTGATTGAATTGTAACTGTGAAGTCCTTGAGGCAGAGACCTGTTCATTTATGTTTGTGAAACACTCTAAATACATTGTGAAAATTAAGGCAGGGGCTTGAATCAGATAAGATATCCAGGGCTGCCTCACAATCTCCAGAACTGAGATGGTTTTGGTCCAGGAAGCACGAATGGAAAGATACAGGGGGAAATATATACTGTACATTATATATCATTCATCTGCTAAGTCATCGCACTCTTGGTGATTTACAACATAAATACCTATCAAAACCAAAACAGGCATCAAAACTTTTTAATTTTTTTTTACAAAAAAGTGATAAAATTGTGAATGACCTCCCCTTTTATAAAAATACTAGAAAAGTATTATGTTAGATTAGCTTGTATCTCAGGCTGAGAGAGTGATTTTAAAAAAGTAATATAATAACACTACCAAATCTAACACTGAAATGTGTTACAAAACAATTAAATAGTAAAAGAGGCATTGTAGACTAAGTTTGAGGTCTGTATGTGAGTGTTTCTGTGATGAGACACATTCAAATATCAACCACATTATAAACTGGGTCTATGTTATAAATTGGTGGCATTGAGGCAGGAATGTTCTGGTGTTTGTAAGGTGGATTTCTGAATTTTCACACCCCAACTGGTTAAGGAGTTATCTCCAAGAGAGCAAAGGAAGACTTATTTGCAGAAAGAGAGTTAAAATCAGAGAAAGTTTAAGCTCTGCCAATTCCCAGATGTCCTGTGAACAGATTTTTTAACAGTTGTGGTGGTTTTTAAAATACGGTACTGTACAGTATAAGATACCATAAAGAAGAATGAGTGAGTTTGCTAACTGTGTGGCACATCAGAAGCTGGAACCTGTTCACCTGGTAGTAAAGCAATTTCTGAGGTAAAAGTCCCTGAGGAGGGAAAAAGAAATTGCTGAGAAAACTTCAGGAAAGAAAAGGTTAAACTGTGGCTTCTCAGTTAAACAAAAATAATTTTTTTGTAGCTATACAGAAAAGTAACACATTTTTCAGGTACTTTTTTTTTAAAAGAAGAGCTTAATGAATTTGGTGGGAAATTTTGAAAACATTTTCATCCACAACACTGGAAAAATACTACCAGAGAAACAAATAACAATTTCTGAGGTGCAAATTCATAATATCAGCCTAATTTAGGTAAATGTATTGAAATGTCATGGTCTCTTTGAAAATACTAGCATGAAAAATAGCCTAGAAATGTGAAAGATTTTTTAAAAAATTAAAATGCAAGAAATTAGCATTACTAAAAATGTAAAGGTGCCTTGAGTCAGAGAAGATATCCAGGGCTATCTCATAATATCCAGAAGTGCGATTATTTTGGTCCAGAAGCAGAGAGATACTGAAAACGGATAGTTGAAATGTTTGAAGTGGTAGCCATGTCAGTTTGTGCAAGCATATCTGAGAGTAAATTAAACAAAACAGCAAAAAAGAACAAAAAATATTGTGTCACCTTAAATACTAGCTCCTGCATTTAACAGTGAGCTTTTGTGGACCAAGTCTGATGAGACAGTTAAATACTGTACAGGGTCCGTCTTTAAGGCAGGAATTCTTAACCTTTTTAAGGCGGGGGCCCAAGTCACCCTCCCTCAAACAGCTTGGGGTGTCGAACGGCCATTTTGACCTCCCTCCACATGGCACTTCCTGGTGCAGTGGAGGCGGTAGGGGCCACATGAAATGGTGCCACGGGGCCCAGTGGTGGGATTCAATTTTTTTTACTACCTACTCTGTGGGACTGGTATGATGGGTCTGGCCAGGGGAAAGCCCTGCACTGCAACCGAATTAGGACTACTGTACTTTATTTCAAAACTTGGATGGGCAGGGCCAGCTAGAATTTTTGCTACCGGTTCTGGCAAACTGGGAAGAACCTGCTGAAGCCCATCACTACATGGGCCACAGGTTGAGAATCCCTGCTTTAAGGTGCCACAACATTTTTTGCTGTTCTAATTTATTTACTCTCAGATACGAAAAAAGATATTCATTTACTACCACCACCACTACTGTTGTTGTCGATTCGACTACCCCTCTCATCTGGGATATACAGTACTGTACTCCCATTCTGGGCAGCTCACAATGTTAAAAAGATATAAATATGTTATTTACATACTATTCATCTGGAAAATCATCCCACTCTGGGCGGTTTACATAATTTAAACCTACTAAAACAGATATCAGAACATTAAAAAAACATTTTTGCCAAAAAACGTGATAAAATTGTGGATGATTTTTCTCCTTGCAAATCATGTTTTAAATAAGCAGGAGATTGGATGAGTCTGTGCTTGTCCTGCCAGACGCCTGGCTCGACTTCAGTCACGTGATAAAAAAAAGGGGAGACAAATCTTGTGGCTTTTTGGGGTTTTAAGTGCGCATGCACATTCCCATGCCAAACTACGAATTAAAATTAGGCAACTTTCAATGGGACGCTTTGGAAGCCGCAGTTTCGGCCTCTTTGGCTTGAGAGAAACGGAGAGAAAAAGGAGTGATGAGTGAGAATTATCTTGTTCTGGATTTTGCTGGAAAGGAAAATCTAGGAACGGAAAGGAAAGGAAATAGGAAGGATTAGGAGGAAACAGGAGAGCCATTTCTGGGCAGGAAATTCAGCGGGGAAAGGAATAATCTGGAGGGAAGGAGAAGAAGGGAGGGAGGAAGACACTGGGGGGGGGTCCCCATCTCATGCCCCCCCTTGTTGATCCATTTCAAGTGCATGGGAAAATTTTGGCCCTTTAGTGTGAGATGGGATGATCAGGAGGATTAGGAAGATCGAGGTGATGGCCTCAGGCAACAGAGGTGGAGGGGCGGCCCTGATGGCTCCCAACCTTCCCTTTTTCAACCCACCTTTCTCTTTAGGTCTGCAGAGCTGTCATGATGCATTCCGTTGGCGCCAGTAATGATCACTATCCCAGTGTTGAAATGGTTTGTGTGTGTGTATTTATTTGTTTGTATGAAGTACAGTAAAACCCGACTTACAAATGCCTCAAGTTACCCTGATTTACAAATGCCTCGAGTTACATAAAATTCGATTTACAAAATGATTTTTTTTAAAAAAAACTATGTGCCGATTTACACAATTTCCTATGGGTTTGCTTCCAGTTACATAAAAAACCGATTTAAGCAAAAGTCTATGGAACTGACTTTTTTTGGTAAGTAGGGGTTTTACTGTACGTAAGTAGGGGGAGGGAAAGATATTTTATCCTTTGCCTCAAGCAGTGGGATTTTTTGGGCAACCTCAGCACTCTTGAATGGATATCTGAGAGTAAACAGAACAAGAAAAAAAAAAGACAAAACTGTTGTGACACCTTAAAGACTATCTCCTGAATTTAACATACGCAGAAGTAGTAGGTGATACCTTTTCTGGATCACTAAATTTTTTAAAAATCTTAGTGAGCTTTTGTGATTTATGATAACTTCTTCAGGCATGCATTCAGATGTTTGTGGCATGGTGGTCTGCTATGATTTAAATGTGAGCTTTTGTGGATCAAGCCAACTTCATCAGACATAAGAGTGAGGCCTTGTGGCATCAATTTATACACACATCAGATACACAGGTACACAATAATTGGCCAGCTCAGCAGAATAGTAACTTTGTAGCTTTCTACAACTGAAAAACCCTGTTATTATTCAAACCCGCAAAACCTGGCCCCTTATTGCAAATAGTTGCAAAACAAACTTCTCTTGCAAGCTGATGCATCACATCCAAAGGGTGGATGCAACAAATATTGTGGCATTACACATTTGCAGATAAGTTAGCATCTATTGACAATGGTTTGGGTGACTCAGGCAAAACTGCAGCCTATAACAACCTATTAGTTGTGAATGTGATGCATCAAATTCAATAATGCCCCAGAAACCCCTGGCTGATATTCAAACCCCTGAGATGCATGTTCAGCATCTCAGCATTTATAGTTGCTAACTCATTGGTCCAGGAAAGCTCACATTTAAATACAGGAGTTAGTCTTTAAGGTGCCACAACACTTTTTTTGCTATTTTGTTTTGTTTACTCTTTGATATGCTTGCACAGACTAACACGGCTACCACTTCAAACATTTCAACTCTTGAATGGGTTCCCCCTCCAGCTGCCTCTTTGGAAGAGACCATTGGGTGCCCAGCAGAGACATTCCTTTGGTCTCTTGGCAAAGGGTCCCTCCACTCAAAAGGCACCAGAGGCTTTGTAGATTCTTTCTGGCCGTTGTGATTAGCTGGCAACACCAGATTGCCATTACCAGTGTATGCCCGATTGTGATTCAAAAATACCGCACTCTTCAAGGAGGCCCTTTCTTTGTACCCCACTCTGAGGAGTTAAAAACAGGAGACACATGCCAATTACCCATGCTTTTCTGCAGAGACTTCTAGGATGATGACTATATTTCCCATGTCCCATCCTCATCCACTAATATCTTTGTTTTTCTCTTTTCTCTCTTATTTTTCCATTGCATGCCTCCTCAGATGAGAAATCTACCTATGCAACTTCTGTGGTGGAAACACCTCAGTTTCACAGTAATAATCCCCAAGGAGAGATAAATGAGGGAAGTGCCACCTGAATAGGTAAGGATTAATGCTAGAAGGGTGTTTGTTTTCCCTATTCGGAAGAAAAGGAGGTTATGTATATTTTTCCTCAGACTCTTGGGCTGAGGTTGACTTTTTTCATAGGAACTTGTTCCTCAGTTTCTATCCAGGAGGGCAAAGATGAATAGATGCATTTTAACCCTTATAAAATAGAAAACCTTTGAGATACTCTATGTAAGCTTTCATGATTCAGTTCTTGGTACATACAGGCCACTTCCCCTCACTCACCCTATTCATTGAGGTAAATTCCAAGATTTTCCACAAATGCCTAAAACCCCAGAAAGCAGCCAACTTTTATTACAGCACACTTTCCTGTGTCATACAAACAGGATGCTAATGCCAATAACTCTACTGAAATGGCTCCCCTGGAAAATCAGGATTTTCCTTCTCAGCATGGTCACACATGCTTTGGTCACCTCCAGACTTGATTATTGTAATGCGCTCTACATGGGGCTGCCCTTGATGACCATTCGGAGACTGCAGCTGGTCCAGAACGCGGCTGTTCGGGTGGTGATGGGGTGCAGGCGTTATGCTCGAGGCTCACCTCTGCTCCAGCAGCTGCACTGGCTGCCAGTATGTCTCTGGGTGCAATTCAAGGTGCTGGTTATCACCTTTAAAGCCCTATATGGTAGTGGGCCAGGATACTTAAGAGCCCGCGTCACCCCAAGAACATCGGTCCATCCCACCAGGGTGGATCGGAGAGGCTCTCTTATCATACCATTGGCTAGAGAGGCGCATCTCTCTGGCACTAGGAGGAGGGCCTTCTCTGTGTCTGCCCCGGCCCTTTGGAACCTCCTGCCAACGGAACTACGCTTACAGACAGAGCTACTGCCCTTCCGGAAGGGCCTAAAAACCTGGGTGGCAGGGCAAGTTTGGGGATCCAGGGATAGGGGATCCCATGTTGGGTGGCTGATTTGATTAGACCGCCACCCTCTTGCCTCTCGTTGTTTTAACCTCTTTTAATTTTTTAGCCTTAAATTTTTAAAAAATTTTTAGTATCCGGTAGATTGTAGTCGATATTTTTAAGCTAATTTTTAAACTAAGTATAATTCTTCCCATATGATTCTGTACCGGAATTTGTGTCTTTTTTGTATTGATGGATATTTAGTATGTCTTATGATGCTTTATTGTATAGATGGTTATTATTTACTGAATGTTTTTATATTGTATGATATTGTATTGATATGTTTGTAAGCCGCCCAGAGTCGCATTTTGCGATTGGGGCGGGATATAAATCACTTTATCCTCTGTACAACTATCTTGGGAGGTAGATCAGGCTGAGAGAATGAATGGCTGAGTGTCACCCAGTAAGTCTCATAATTTAGCAGCTACCAGAATGGGATAATCCAAGTCCCTGCTCCAGACACCTAGAGGGGTCAAAAGAGTTTTTGACACCACACCCTCTTGTTTATTCTTCACTAATGCTTTTTTTCCTCATTTACCGTCATCCAGCATTCTTTTTAAAAAATGCAGTTTGTAATAAAAATGAAAAATAAACTCAAATGCCTTTTTTAAAAGTATTGTATTGTACTGTACTGTAAATGAAATTTAATTTCCTCTAAGAAAGATGTTAAATATGATGAGAAAGAGCCTGCACCATTTGAATAGTTTAGTGCAGGGGTTCCCAACCTTTTCAAGCCTGGGGCTGGATCATGCTCTCTCAGTTAGCTTCGAGGGGCTGGGTAGACATTTTGTCCCAACAGCTTCAAAGGAATGGGCATTTTGTTTTTTGAATGCCTTTGGGGGTGGGGTGCCGCATGAAATGGTGCCGGGCTGGATCTGGCCCACGGCCTTAGGTTGGGAATTGTACAAATGCCTGGAGTGTGGGAAATGTTGTGCGTTTCTTGGTGGGTGGTCTCAAGGCACGTTTTGTTTAGAGAATTAGTGCATTTTATTGGAAGAGGAATCTTCTTTCCTTCAAAGGTTTAATATTTGAAAAAGCAGTTTTGAGATTACGATCTTATTCTGAGAGATGCTAATAGGAGTGACATTCCTTTCTTTGGATCTCTCCCGCAGGTACTGGAAAGATGGCAGCAATAAATATCCCATCCTGTTTTCCTTCTGATGGAACAGAACAAGATCTGGTAAGAAGAGAAAGCGCTTAAAAGACACATTATGTACTGTATTTTAATCCTGGTGTATTTAACTATTTTAATCCTTAGTTTGTTTGACTTTTCCTTTTTTAATAAAATCCTCCGTGTTTTCAGTGCTTATTTAGCAGGCCAGTATGAATTTTCTTTCTTTCACTTTAGAAGATATCCAATATCTGTGATATGTTTGAGGTTTTTCGAAAAGAAATTCAGGGACAGCAGGAATTTCTTTCCTGGCTCTATTTCCTTGTTCTTTGTGCCTTTTTTTTCTTGTGGGAGAAGTAAAACTGCAAGAGCTGTCCTTTATCATGCCAAAGGCCAACCTCATCTAGCAACCTATTTCTCTCTGAGGCTTCCTAGATCAGGGGTTCCCAATCCCCACCCCGTGGACCAGAGGTGTAGCGCCAACCAGGCCTTGTGGGGGGAAGTCCTCTGGCCATGCCCGCTGGGCATCGGCGATCGCTGGCCTCGCTTCCCAGATGTCGCTGTTGCCGAAGGCGGACGAGCTGCCGCTACCAGGTTTGGAGGCGGGGCAGACGCATGCCTGGGACCCCAACGGTGGGCTCCCTGCTGGGCCTGTGCTGCGCCACCCCAGACCCTGGGCCTCGCCTGTGCCGTCGAGGTCCCAGGCGTGCGGCCACCCTGCCTCCTAGCCCGGCAACCCCTCTGAAGGTAGGACTTTCCTACCTATGTGGGCGGTGGGCAAGTTTGGCCTGGGGCCCTACGCGCCTAAACCCACCCTATGCCACTGCCGTGGATCTAATCCAGCCCATGAATATCATTAATCCAACCGGTGATGTCCACCTGGTCACCTCTAGGACTGCCCACCACCACTGGAAGTTATGATACATCACTTACTTTAGCGGCTGCAGGAATCATGTGGTTTTTTTCAGGGTTTTGCATAGTCTCTGCTATTTCCCAGGTCGGCAGGAGGCTTTTTGGAGCATGTTAGCTCCTGTTTGGGAATTGTCTGTGCTTCAGCAGCTAGAACCTGGGGGTGGGCAACTTCCGGTGCTGGGTGGAGCTTATATCAGCACCTAGGATCTCAGCACGGAACTAGGAAGTTACCTACCACTGCACTGTAGCTGCTGAGGCGCAACAGAGAAGCAACAGAAAACAACCAAACTGGAGCAGACATGCTCCAAAAACCCTGGGAAGCAGCGGAGGCTGTGCAAGAACCCAGAAAAAATGTACAATTTCCATCACCGCTGATGATGACAATGACGACAAAAATGTAAGTAGTGGGCATAGCCATGCCTCTGCCCCCCACAGTAGAGTGCAGTGGCAGGAACTGGCCCCTGGTGGGAAAACATTGGGAACCCCTACTCTAGATGCTTCTAAGAAGGTCCCAAGGCAGACTGGCTGGACACTATTGGGCCTTTTTCTCCCCCTGTTGTTCTTCAGCTTTTGGGATTGGGAGACTTCTCTCTGTGGAGGGAGGACGTGTAGTACAAGACTAGTAGATCTTGTAAAGTTGTCCTCGAACAGAAAAGTTGTAAAGGCCATTTATGACAGTTAAAACCTACACTATTTATAAGATACAGTCAAACCTCGCATAAAGAGTGCCTCACTTAAAGAGTAACTCGCTTAAAGAGCAGAATTTTATCTGAATGTTCGCTTCGCTTAACAAATAAAACCAACCAAAAACTCGCTTGACAAATAAATCGGGGTTCGCAATCTCCCCCACAATTGGTCACTTACAAATGGTGTTTCGCTTAAAGAGCAAACTCGCTTAAAGAGCAATCCTGTGGAATGCATTATGCTCTTTAAGCAAGGTACAACTGTACTAGGTTCAGCTATTACCAGTAGTTGTTTTAGCTTTAGGAAGTTATTGATGTGAAACCAATGAGGAATCCTTTTGTTCCTTTTTCATTTAGTCTCGAATGGCTTTTGAAGAGGTAGTTGTGTACTTCACCCAGGAGGAGTGGGCACTGCTGGATCCTGACCAGAGGGCCCTGCACAAGGAAGTCATGGAGGAGAACTGGCAAATGGTATTTTCTCTTGGTAAGGACCCCTATTTTCCCATCTAATGCTGATCTCTGTTACCACTGCAATAATGGATAGTAACACTGATGACAATGATAACACTTCTGTGTTGTAATGATGTTTCAACTAAGGGTGTTATTACGTAATAGTGCTATAATCATCTACTTAGTTAACCTGTGGCCCTCCAGATGTGCTGAATTCCCATTGGTCCAAGAGGAATTTTCCCATTCTTTTTCTTTGGGGTTGCCCTGGAACTGTGCAGTTTGCCCAAGCCATCACAGACTGGATATTCTCCCAGGAGGCACAATGGAGGATCAAAATTCTAACCTGGCTTTGCAGCCAGAAACCTTAACCACTAAGACATCTAGCTTGCAGAGGCCCATATACTTTATTTTAAAATAACATGTTTGAAAAAAGGTCTTTCCTGGAGCATAAAAGAGTGTCGTGTAGGTTGCATATGCCCAATAAGAAAAACATGCACTTTATTTTGGCAAAATAAAAGGGAGGGGGGAGGATAAACTGTTGTGGAACATAAAAGAAGATTCATGTGAACTTGTATGCTTCAAGATCTATTTCAGAAAACCACCATTGTTTCCTGTAGGTCAGTTTATAGCTTCACTTCAACATTTTCCACCATTGTCTTTGTTACCAGCAGATAAATGGAGGAAGAGAAGTGTAAGTCCTCAGGATGGAGGGAGTTTTATGCACAAATTTGAGCTTGGCAGACACTGGAAAACTCACAGAGAAGAAAGCAGTATCCAAGAGAAGCCTTACACATCAGTATTGTGCAGAAATCATTTTCCTATGGAGATAAAACCACTGGTTCACAAAAGGATCCATACTAGAAAGAAGAGTTTTATATGTGAAGTGTCTGTGAAACATTTAGATCAAAAATTACATATTAGGAGCCAACAAAACGTCCACACAAAAGAGAGATCATACAAATGCAAGGATTGTGGGAATTGTTTTGCTCAGAATTCACAACTTGAGAAACATAAGAGAGTCCACATGGGAGAGGAACAGAACAGATGCCAGAGGTGTGGAATTTTTTTTGCTCAGAATTCACTGCTTGTGAGTCATAAGAGAGTCCACACAGGAGAAAAACTGTACAAATGCCTGGAGTGTGGAAAATGTTTTGCTAACAATTCACAACTTGGAAGGCATAAGAGAGTCCACACAGGAGAGAAACCGTACAAATGCCCGGACTGTGGAAAATGTTTTGCTCATAATTCACAGCTTGTGAGTCATAAAAGAGTCCACACAGGAGAGAAACCATACAAATGTGAGGAATGTGGGAAATGTTATGCCCAAAGGTCAAAGCTTGTTTTTCACAAGAGAGTCCACACAGGAGAGAAACCATACAAATGTGAGGAATGTGGGAAACATTTTACCCAAAGTTCATTCCTTGTAAGTCATAAGAGAGTCCACACAGGAGAGAAACCATACAAATGTCAGGAGTGTGGGAAATGTTTCGCTCATAATTCACAGTTTCTGAGTCATAAGAGAGTCCACACAGGAGAGAAACTGTACTCATGTGAGGAATGTGGGAAATATTTTCTTCACCATTCATGGTTTGTTAAACACAAGAGAGTCCACACTGGAGAGAAACCATATGAATGTCAGGATTGTGGGAAATGCTTTACCCAAAATTCGTTCCTTGTAAATCATAAGAGAGTCCACACAGGAGAGAAACCATACAAGTGTCAGGAGTGTGGAAAATGTTTTGCTAACAACTCACAGTTTATGAAGCATAAGAGAATCCACATAGGAGACAAACCATACAAATGTAAAAAATGTGTTAATTGTTTTGCTCAGAATTCACAGCTTACGAAACATATGAGAGTCCACAGAGAAGAGAAACCATACAAATGCCAAGAGTGTGGGAAATGTTTTACTTACAATTCACAGCTTGTGAGTCATAATAGAGTCCACACAGGAGAAAAACCATACATATGCCAGCAGTGTGGAAAATGCTTTGCTCATAGTTCACAGCTTAAGAATCATAAGCGAGTCCACACAGGAGAAAAACCATACAAATGCCAGGAATGTGGGAAATGTTTCACTCAGTATACAAACCTTATGAAACATAATAGAGTCCACACAGGAGAGAAACCATACAAATGCCAGGAGTGTGGGAAATGTTTTGCTCACAACTCACAACTTGTGAGTCATAAGAGAATACACACAGGAGAGAAACCATTTAAATGCCAGGAATGTGGAAAATGTTTTGCACACCATCCATTATTTGTTAAACACAAGAGAGTCCACACAGGAGAGAAACCATACAAATGTGATGAGTGTGGGAAATTTTTTGCTCAGAATTCACAGCTTCTGAGTCACAATAGAGTCCACACAGGACATAAACCATAGAAATGCCATGAGTGTGGGAAATTTTGTGCTCATTATTCAGTGTTGCTGAGTCACGAAAGAGTTCACATAGGAGAAAAACCTTACAAATGTGAGGAGTGTGGGAAGTTTTTTGCTCAGATTTCTAATCTTGTGAAGCATAAGAGAGTCCACACTGGGGAGAAACCATATAAATGTGAGGAGTGTGGGAAATGTTTTGCTCAGAATTCACAGCTTGTGAGTCATAAGAGAATCCACACAGGAGAGAAACCATACAAATGTGAGGTATGCGGTAAATGTTTTGCTCACCATTCACAGTTTGCTAGCCACAAGAAAGTACACAAGGAAGAGAAACCTTACAAATGAAGAATATAGGATATCTTTTACTGAAAGTTAATTTTTGGGGAGTCATAAGAGAGTCCACAAAGGAGAGAAACCATGTAAATCTGAAGAATGGGGGATATTTTTCACTGAGAATTCAAACTTTATAAAACGTAAGACGTTCCACACACGAGAGAAACCAGAATAAATGTCAGGATTGTGGTAAACATTTTGTACAGAATCCACACTTTGCAGACTTTCAGAGAACCCATATAGGAGTGTAACATCTGAATCAAGTAACAAGAAATATTTCCTGATATAGGCACCTGAGCTGTTACTACTAATTATTTTCAATGGCCTCTGTGATGTACAATATTAGTTTTCCGTGCTGGTGTGGAACAAATCAAACCATTGTAGAAGTCAAAATTAGACTTCTATTAGACTTTTTCACCACAGTACACATCAGTGCCCTGAAAAGTTAGCCTTTAGTTCCCTCAAGTCCGTGGTGGCCTACCTTTGGCATTTGGTCTTCAATTCCTAGAAACTTCGGTCAGTACATTGGCTGATTAGCGTTTTGGGGAATTGGCTTAGGCTTCTGAGAATTTATGTCCAAGCACCAAAGAGTGGCCACACCTAAGTCACAATGGAGGTAATGTGGCAGAACTGTCACTCCACCATGCTATTCTTATTGTCAGAATTATCTCATTTTTCTTACAGAACTTGTTCTCCTAACTTTTCACTTTTCCTGTCTCTTGAGTTATAAAAAAATAATTACTAGTAGTTATACTCATTGTTTACTTCCAGTTAATATATATCATATTATCAATACAGTGGAACCTCAGTTAACATAAAAATTGCACAAGGAAAGGAAATCCATAGAAAATAGTGGCTTGGTTTACAGAATTTTTTTCAGAACTGGTTAATTGGTTTCCAATGCATTCCTATGGGAAGCCGTGTTTCAGTTAAAGCATTTTGGTTTTCAATGTATTCCTATGGGAAATTGCATTCAGTGCATTCCTGTGGGAAATTTGGTTAAAGCAATTTTTGCTGTAAGAAAACATCCTGTAGAACGCATTAATTACGTTAACTGAGGTTCCACTGTATTTGAGGCATTCAGGCTTCCTCTGGTTGTTAGGCCTATCTATGTTTTTTACAGTACAGTATTCACGTTTCCTTTTAAGAAATGCAGTTCATGTGGCAATAAAATCCCTTTCACAGGCAGACGTGAGTAACTTATTTTGAAGAAATTCTTCATCTTCACATACTGCTAATTCAAAATTACTTTTGACTTCTATTTTAGAAACTTCAGCTAAAAAGAGAAACAATGTTCAGGATTCTGACTCCATTTCAAAACAAAAAAACAAGACAAGCATTAGTCCAAAACAGGTGCTCAAACTATGGTCCAGGGGCCAGACACCAATTTATCCGCCCCCGCCCCCGAAGCCCTCATTGCTCCTGGAAGTGGAAGTAAAACACACCCATACGGGTGTGTTTTACTTCCGCTTCCAGGAGCAATGAGGGCTTCAGGGGTAGATGAATTGGTGTTGGGGGACGGATCCAGCCCCCAGGCTGTAGTGACTAGCTCCCTGAACCACGTGACTGGCCCACAGCCCAAAAAGTTTGGGCACCCCTGGTCTAAAACACTGAAGCAGAAATTAAACCTTCAGTGTTATCATTTGGCACCAGCCTGACTGGATCATTGTTGCAATCTTTAGAGAAAACACAAGTGGATCTTGTCTCAGTGGTAGGCAGCAACAGGTTCACACACACCCCAGGAAGGGTAGGGTAGCAAAATTGGGTGGCCTCTGGGCAGGGGTGTGTGTGAAATTGGGTGGCCTTCAGGCGGCGGCGGGGGGAGCAAAATTGGGTGGCCACAGCCAACGCCCTGCCCAAGATGTAGGCTCCGCCCATGATGTAGGCTCCGCCCATGGTGTAGCCAAAATTTTTGCTGCCCACCACTGCGGCTTGGCTGCTTTATTCTTTGTCAGAATTCCTTGAAGATTGTGGTATTTTTGAAACACAGTTGGACTTACCCTGGTAATGACAACCTTGTGTTGCCAGCTAATCAGTCTCACACTAGGTCAGGCAAACTGCATAATGAACAACTCATAAGGTGCCTTCATGTTGTCAGTTTCATGTCTGGCCTAGACATGGAAGAAGACGAATCAGGGCATGTTTTTGGCGGTAATTGGCAGACTGGTAAATGATCCGTGTGTTGTCCACCAGCAACCCCCATTGAGCATGTTGGTCTTGCATTTAGGGACTCCAACCCTCAGCCTATTCAGGGTATAGTGAATGGAAACCCATTCTCCTTTGCTGTGCCTTCCCTGGGTCAGGGAGGATAGAACTCTACCTGCAGGATTCCTGCCTGGTGATGTACTGAACCCTAACTGTGCTTCAGGTGTTGAAAACTCTCATAGTTTGTAAAAAAAATTTTTTTGTGTGTTCTAGGAAATCATTACCCAAAGCAACTGCAGTGGTTAAGAGGCTGAACTTGATAACTGGAAGGCTCAGCAAGTCAGCAGTTTGAGATCCAAGTATTGCAAGCTCCCATCTCTGTCCCAGCTCCAGGCCAACCTAGTACTGTACTGTAGTTCAAAAGCAAGAAATTACAAGTAGATTAATAGGTACCACTTCGGTGTGAAGTGTTCCATGCACTCCAGTGCCTAAGCATACCTGCCATATGTCCACAGAAATGTCTGCAGAAGCAGACAGTTCTGGCTCTTTGACTGTAAACAGCAATGAGCACTGAACCCTAGAGTTGTTCAAAAGTTGGCTTTTGAACAAAGGTGACCTAAATCATTACCCAGGGAGAACCCCCCCCCCCCCAATATTCCATAATAGGGAGTAGTGAGGCAAGCCAAATATAAAGACAGTTAGCTTTGCTTTTACACCACAAGGCGATGCTGACCAGCAGAAAGAAACATCCCATACAAAGCATAGTCATTCCTTTGTTAATAATTTCGTGTCAGAGATTACTTTGGGTTGAAAATATCTTTAGGGAATGCCCAAATGAGGCTCCTTTCATGTCCCCAAGTGCAGTGTCAAACATGGGCACTTATGGGGGGAAAAAGCTGGTCCTCACAAAAATGAGCTATCTGATAAAGGCTGTTGGAATGACTAGAAGGGATAGAATCAAGAATGAAATTATGAGGGAAAGACTTAGAATAGAACAAATCTTAAACTACACACACAGACACCAAATAAAGTTTGCCCATTTGGAGAGAATCTTGGAATTCCATACCATACAAAGCTTATGTGAAAAGAACAAAGAGCATGAGGCAGACCTAGAGGAAGGTGGAGAGATCTGACAGATGGTTGTCCAGTTCTCTCTTGAATGCTCCCAGTGTTGGGACACTTATCACCGCTTGAGGTTATTTGTCCCATTATCATACTACTCTAACCATCAAGACGTTTTCCCTAATATTCAGCCCAGTGGTGGGCAGCAAAAGGTTTGCACACACACCCGGGGAGGAGCACAATTGGGTGGCCTCTGAGCAGGGGGTTTAGTGAAATTGGATGGCCACACCAACCTCCCTGTCCTGCCCCATCAGGTTTTGTCCCTGCAAGTGGTTCAAGGTCTCCCTTGCTCAAAAGCCAGTCATAGCTGACTCTAGAGTGCAGTGCTCACCTCCATTTATAGCCAAAGAGCTAGTGTTGCCTGTGTTTGCAGATGTACACATGGCCATATGGCAAGCATGACTAGATCACCCATGATGTAGGCTGTGCCTATGACATAGGCTCCGCCCATGACATAGGCTCTGCCCACAGTGTGGTAGCGAAATTTTTTTGATGCCCACCTCTGATTCGGCCTATATCCTGTATTTTCAGTCCATTATTACGTGACCTGCATTCTGGGTTGATGGATAACAGATCGTTCCCTTCCTTCCTCCATATAACCATCTTTCAGGTATTTTAAGAGTGCTATCATATCCCCTCTCAGGCTCCATTTCTCAAGGCTAAACATGCCCAGTTCCTTCAGTCTTTCCTCATATGGCTTGGTTTCCATTCCTCTGTTCCCCCTTGTTGCCCTTCTCTGTACCTGCTCTAGTTTGTTTGCATCTTTCTCAAAGAAAGATTACAAGAACAACAAATAAAGCCAGTGGAGGCTGCTAGAAAGTGCTAGAGCAGTGGTGCCCAAACTAAGGCCTGGGGGCCAGGTGCAGCACCCGACACAAATTCATCCGGTCCACAAAGCCCTCGTCGCTCCTAGAAGCAGAAGTAAAATGCGCCCATTCGGGCACGTTTTACTTCCGCTTCCAGGAGCGATGAGGGCTTTGCGGGCCTGATGAATTGGCGTCAGGGCCCGCACCCGGCCCCCAGGCCTTAGTGACTGGCTTCCTGAACCACATGATCAGCCCACGCCCCAAAAAGTTTGGGCACCCCTGTGCTAGAGTAAGAACTTTGTACTGTATCTAGTGGTGGGCATCAGCAGATTCACACCAATTCGCCACAACCGGTAGCAGAAATTCTGGCTGCCTCCACCCATTGTGGCATAAAGTACAGTAGTCCTAATTCAGGTGCAACGCAGGCCTTTCCCCCTGGCCACGCCCACCATGCAACGCCCACAGTGTGGTAGTAAAAAAAAAATGAGCCCACCACTGACTATCTCTCTCGACACTCAAAAGGGTAAAATAGAAAGTAAAGAAAATGAATGGTCTCCCTTTTAACTTAAGATACTCATATTTATCTGAGACCTTCTGTCTGGAAAGTGTGTCAATATTTGTCTATCCCAGCGGGGTTCTCAACTTTGTTCAGCCTTGGGTCGGACCACGCCTCCACAGACAGCTGAGTGGGCTATCCATGGCTGTTGTAAACGCATTTACGACACTGCAGGCGCATTTACGACTGTCGTAAACATGTCTGCTTCCGGAGGTGGCACCAATGCCAGAATCCCTGGTCTATTCCATTGAATTGTAACTCTGAATTCCTTGGCACAGAGACCTGTTCTCTTGTGTTTGTGAAGCACACTGAAGGCACGGTGAAAATGTTGAGGTGCCTTGAATCAGAGAATAAATCCAGGGCTGGCTCATTATCTTCTAAAATGCGATTATTTTGGTCCAGGAAGCAGGAGAAGAGAGAGGGGAAAAAGATACCGTTCTTCTGGGAGATCATCCCGTGCTGGGTGGTTTACAACCTTAAAACAGACATAAAAACATTTTAAAAATACTGTATATTTTTTTACAAAAAAAAGAAGATAAAATTGTAAATGACTTCTCTTCTTGGCAAAGCCATGCTTTAAATAAGCTGAGAAACAAGGCTCCTCATCCATTGGCTCAGAAAGGAGATTGGATGAGTCTGCGCTTGTCCTGCCAGGAGCCTGGCTCGACTTCAGTTACGTAATAGGAAAGGGGAAATAACTTTTTGTGCCTCTTTTTTTAAATAAATCTGCTCATGCGCACTCCCACGCCCAGCCAAGAGTTGTTAAAGCTAGGCAAGTTTCAGTGGGTGTTGGTGGGGAGCAGAGACGGAGAGAAGAAAGGGCGATGGGTGAGAATTATGCAGTACTGTATATAGTTCTGGATTTGGCTGGGAAGGGAAAATCTAAGAAGGAAAAAAAAGGGGTGGGTGGGAGAAAAACGGGAACCATTTCTGGGCAGGAAAATCAGGGGGTGGAAGGAACCTTCTGTACCTAGAGAAGAAGGGAGAATGGTGGAAACTGGGGGTACCCATCTCATGTCCCCTCCCTTTTTGAGCCATTTCAAATGCATGAAAATCTTTGTAGATGAATTTGCTGAGCACAAACACAGTGGGTAGTATTATATGAATAGGACAGTATAGGATACAAATGATAAATTCCTGTTGGTGGGATTAGGTCACCCTATTGAGACTCAATATCAAGAAAACCAAGATAATGGCAACAGGCCCTATCAGTCCGTGGAAAATAGATGGGGAAGAAGTAGAAGCAGTGACAGATTTTACTTTCTTAGGATCAAAACTCACTGCAGATGGGGATTGCAGCCATGAAATAAAAAGGCGACTGATTCTTGGGAGGCAAGCAATGAGAAACCTGGGGAACATAGTGAAAAGTTGAGACATCCCATTGAAAACAAAAATTTGCGTGGTCAAAGCAATGGTATTCCCTGTGGCAATGTATGGTTGTGAGAGCTGGACCATTAGGAAAGCTGACCGCAGAAGAATAGACGCCTTTGAGATGTGGTGTTGGAGGAGAGTTTTGAGAGTCCCCTGGACAGCAAGGAGAACATATAGGTCAATCTTAGAGGAAATCAAACCTGACTGCTCATTGGAGGGTCAAATAGTAAAGATGAAGCTAAGGTACTTTGGACATCAAATGAGAAGAGAGGATTCACTTGAGAAAGCCTTGATGCTTGGAAGGGTCGAGGGCAGAAGAAGAAGGGGACGGCCCAAGATGAGATGGCTGGATGGTGTTGTAGAGACAATGGGCGCGGAGCTGGGCGAGTTGAGGGGGATGGTGGAGGACAGGAGTGCCTGGCGGACAGCGGTCCATGGGGTCGCAGAGGGTCGGAATCGACTGTGCAACTGAACAACAAAAAAATTTATCTACTGGCAATTTCTTGTTTTCGAACTGCTAGATTGGCAGGAGCTGGGACAGAGACAGGAACTCACTCCATCATGCAGTACTCAGGAACCAAACTCCAACCTTTCAGATGTTCAGTTCAGCGTCTTAACCACTTGAGCCACCGCAATCCTATTGCGCAGTCTCATTACATAGCCATGTATTGGATGATAAATAATTGCTGTATTATTATTGTTGTTGTTGTTTCCACTATATTCTGCCCCATATTGCTAAGCATCCTCTGGGCACATCACAAGATAATTATGCAAACTATACATGCTGGGTACACATCTTATTGACCTTGGAAGAATGGATGGCTGAGTCAGCCTTGAGTTGGTGGAGATTCAACTTAGATCTGTAGAGTTTTGCTTTCAGTGCTGTAGCTCAACTACTGCACCATAGATTTGTAGTTTGTGGGCACAGATGGGATCTAATCTGATGGTGGCTGGGGAAGATCTCATATAAAAATCATGTGTTTGTTCCACTGTAAAGTCATGCACCAATGGATTCCTGATTTCTGTGGCCATTCAATAGATTTGACAGTATAGTGTAGTTTGATGATAAGGCCACATAAAAATCATATGAAATCATGAAGATTCATTATTGGTTACATGCATCCAACTTTTACTCAGTTCCATTGTAATGCTACAGGTAAGTTCTTTTTATTTTATAAACAAAGAGAAAGAGAAACTCATAGACTGGAAATGGCAAATGCAAAGATCAGATCTGTGGCAAATCTGGAATTATCTCCACCCATCCCATGTGGCATTTACAAGTAAGCAAAGTGTACGGGTCTTGTGACTCACATTTTGAAATTGAATCACAGTCCCCAATATCTGGTAGACACTCTTCCACTTTAAATCAAGATGTGTACTTTTTGTGTGTCTAGTTTTCTAAGGAAACAGGATTTCTTCTTAGCCTTGCATCTAATTCAGCTTTCTGGCTGGTGCCATTACAGGTTGTGATCGGGTTCTCCCGATTGGGGCGGGGTATTAAATTTAATAAATAATAATAATAATAATAATAATAATTGGGTTCAGATATGAGATTGTCCTTGATGACTTAAAAGTGGTAAGAAAATATGGGAGGAAATTCTTGAAATTCTGCCAATTGCCCATGTTTTTCTGGAGAGAATCCAAGGATGAATACCTATAACTCCCATCCAACTGATCTTTCTTTCTTTCCTGTTTTTCCATGTCATACATTCTCAGATGAGAAATCATTCTATGCAAGTTCTGTTTTGGAAAAACTTCAGTTCGATAATAGAGAGATCAATCCCCACAGAGATCAATAATAGAGAGATCAATCCCCACAGAGAGATCAATCAGAGCAACCAGGGGGGCACTACCTAGATAGGTAAGTATTAATGCTAGAAAAGTGTTTGATTTCCCTGTGTGGAAGGAAAGGAGGGTCTGTGTATATTTTTTCTCAGAATCTTTTGGATTAGGGGCAATTTCTTACATATAAACTAGTTTTTCATTTTCTAACCAGGAGGGCAAATATGAATAGATGTATTTTGACCATTATAAAATAGATAGCCTCTGAAGTACAAATTTGAGATCGCAAAGATCTCAACTCTTGCACAATTCAGTTCTTGGTACATACAGATCACTTTCCCTCTCCCAACCTTGTTCATGGGTGAACATTGAAAGATTTTCCACAGATGTCCGAAACCTCAGAAAGCAGTCAACTTTGATAGCGTAAATGCCTCTGTTGAGCTTTCATATGTGCCCAAGAAATGGCTCTCCCAGAAAAACCAAATGTTCCTTTTTAGCGTGTAGAGATAGTGGCCACTAGGGGTTGTCTCTAGCAGTGCACTTTGGAAATGCATATATATTTCAGAGATTATTCACTGAACATTTTCTGCTAGGGTATAAATGAAATCATGAATAACCTCGGTATAACTATCCTGGGAGGTAGATCAGGCTAAGAGAATGAATGGTTCATTGTCACCAAGTAGGTCTCATAACTCTGCAGAGATCAGAATGGGATCACCCAATTCCATGCCCCACACCTTAAACCAGTGAGTCCAAAAGTGTTTCACACCACACCCTTTTTTATTCTTCAGAAATGCTTATGCTTCCTTTGTTATCCTTTACTGTCATTCACACTGTTTGTAATTAAAATGAAAATAAAGTAAATGGAAATGCAAATTCCTGTAGGAAAGAGGACAAATAGCCAACAGTATTTGAATAGATTAGTGCCATGGTTCCTAATGTGAGGAACATGTCCCACAGAGGAGCAATTTGATTTTTAAGGGGGAACAATTCGATAATGAGTTAGAACAAGTTAATAGCTTTCTAGGCTTCCTCCATGTGGAGTTCACTTTTTGAATAATAAGAATTATATGTCATGGGGACAGTGGACCAGGATTTTAGAGATGCTTAGATGAAGCGTGGGCCAAAAAAGGTTGAGAACCAATGGTTTTGTGTCATAATTGCCAAGGATTAAGCAGGGGTTCCCAACCTAAGGCCCGTTGGCCGGAGTTGACCCATGGTGCCATTTCATGTGGCCCCCATCCTCCAAGGGCATTTGAGAAACAAAATAGCCATCCCTCTGAAGCTTTTGGGACAAAATGGCCACCCCATCATGCAGGCAGGGCAAAATGGCCATCCGGCCCTTGAACCTGATTGACAGAATGTGACCTGGGCCCCAGCTTGAAAAGGTTGGGAACCCCTGGACTAAAGTCATTGATGAGAAAGGGGTGGGAACATCACTGTCGTCGTCGTCGTCGTCGTCATTATTATTATTATTATTATTATTATTATTATTATTATTATTATATGCCGCCCCACTCGCAGAGCGACTCTGGGCGGCTAACAAGAAACAATATACCGTACACAATGACAAAATATCATATCACCAAAACATTTCAAGAAAACCCCAATCACAATTACAAAATATCAAGTCACCATAAAAACAGTTTAGAGATACAGTACATCAAAACAGTACACAAATGTCTTGCAAACTCAACCCCACCCATTAAATCCATTTCCCTCCAGGCCAAACTGGCCAAGGGAGTGTCTGGCGGCAGTGGTGACGTTGTCATGGCTGGGCAGCCTGCGCAGCAGCTGCTGCTTCCTGCCTCAGTTGGAGGAAAGAAGACCCACACAGTTGAGTCCTCTTCCCCTCCAAGCCGGACTGGGCGAGAGCATGATAGATGTTTCTTGGTGGGTGGTCTCCAGGCTAGTGTAAAATAGTAAAAAATATCTGAAATGCTAGAGCACGGGTGCCCAAACTATGGCCTGGGGCCGAATCTGGCCCCAACACCAATTCATCCAGCCCACGAAGCCCTCATTGCTCCCAGAAGCGGAAGTAAAACGTGCCCATACAGGTGTGTTTTACTTCCGCTTCCGGAAGCGACAAGGGCTTAGCAGGCTGGATGAATTGGTGTTGGGGCCAGATCCGGCCCCAGGCCATAGTTTGGGCAAATCCGGCCCCTGGGGCATAGTGATCAGCCCCCTGAACCATGTGACTGGCCCACAGCCCAAAAAGTTTGGGCACCCCTGTGCTAGAGAAATCCCAAGGTATAGTATTGCTAACTATTCCAATAATTTATTTACTCAATAAAAAGATTTCAGTTTTCTTTCTCTCTTAGAATTTCATCCAGAGACGCTCTGCAGAAATGCACACTTTTCCCCTAGACTTAGAGCAGTGATGGCTAACCTTGGCATTCCAGGTGTTCTTGGACTTCAGTTCCCAGAAGCCCTGATCAGCAGGAGTGCTGACTCGGGCTTCTGGCAATTGAAGCCCAAAAACATCTGGAGTGCCAAGGTTAGCCATTGCTGACTTAGAACATTACTGCATTTATCTGGGATGTGAATCTTCTTGCTTTCAAAGACTTTACATTTGAAGCAGCATTTTTGAGACTGTGATCTTATTCTGAGAGGAGCTAATCGGAGTGGCATCCCTTTCCTTAGGTCTCTCCTGTAGGCACTGGAAAGATGGCAGCAATAAGTTTTCCATCCTGTCTTCCTTCTAGTGGAGTAGAACAAGATCAGGTAAGGAGAAAGTGGTTAAAAGGTGTGTTTGAATCCTAGTGTGTTTGAATCCTAGTATGTAACCATTTTAATCCTTCGTTTTTCTGACTGTTCCCCTTTTAATGTAATCCTCCGTGTTTTCAGTGTGTATTTAGCAAGCCAGTGTGAATTTTCTTTCTTTCAGTTTAGAAGAATTGTTTAAGATGTGTGAGATGTTTGAATTTTTTCAAAAATAAATTCAGGAATTACTTTCCTGACTCTTATTTCTTTGTTCTCTCTGCCTCTTTTTTGTCATGGAGAAATAAAACTGTAAGAGCTGCCCTTTATCATACCAAAGGGCAACCTAGTCTAGCAACTGGTTTCTCTCAGAAGCTCTTTAGATCAGAGATTCTCAACCTGCAACCCATGGGCCGGATGTGGCCCACAACACCATTTCATGTGTGGCCCCCCCTCCACAGCCTCCACCACACCAGGAAGTGCCATGTGGTGGAGGAAGGGTAAAATGGCTGTCTGGCCCCCAAAGCTGTCTGAGGGAACATCACCCGGGCCCTGGCTTTAAAAGGTTGAGAACTCCTGCCGTAGATACTTCCAAGAAGCTCCCTCTCCCTGTTGTTCCCTGTTGTTCCCCACTTTCCCTCTCCCTGTTGTTCCCCAGCATTTGGAATTTGGAAGCTTCTCTCCCTGGAAGGAGGACATTGTAAAGCAAAGGTAAAGGCTGCCCTTCCTTGAAAGCCAGTCGTATCCTGCTGTAGGATTCAGTGCTCATCTCTGTTTAGAACCAAAGAGCCAGCGCTGTTTGCATACACAGATGTTTCCGTGGACATGACTAGACATATGAGTGCACAGAACACTGTTACCTTTCCCATCAAAGTGGTGCCTATTTATTTACTTGCAATTTCTTGCTTTTGAACTGCTAGATTGGAAGAAGCTGGGGACAGAGATGGGAGCTCACTCCCTTGTGCAGTACTCAGGTATCGGACTCCAGCTTTCCATTCTTCAAGTTCAGTGTCTTAACCACTAAGCCACTGCAGTCCCTCACCAAGACTAGTAGCTCTTAGTAAAGTTGTTCTTCAATAGAAAGGTTGTAACAGCTATTTATGAAGACCTACAACAGTGATAGCAAACCTTTTAGAGACTGAGTACCCAAACTGGAATCCAAAAAACCCTTATTTATCACAAAGTGCCAACACAGCAATAGGAGAGGAAGTAATGCTCCCATTGGGCTGCTGGACAGAACAGCTGGGTAAACTCTGTGCTGGGGGGGGGGGAGGGAGGAAGCACTCCCATTGGGTTGTTGGGCAGAGGGGCGGGGTGAACTCTGTACTGGGGTGACTGCACGGGTATCCACAGAGAGAGCTCTGAGTGTCACCTCTGGCACACATGCCATAGGTTCTCCACCACTGACCCACAATATACGATCCAGTCATATCTTTTGTTGTTGTAGCTTTAGAAAGTTATTGATATGAAACCAATGAGGAATCCCTGCATTATCTTTTCATTTAGGCTCCAATGGCCTTTGAGGAAGTGGCTGTGTTCTTCTCCAAGGAGGAGTGGGCACTGCTAGATCCTGACCAGAGGGCCCTGCACAAGGAAGTCATGGAGGAGAACTGGGAGATGGTGTCATCTCTTGGTAAGGACTGCTATTTTCCCATCTGATACTGTTACCACTGTAACAATGATGATAATGTGTGTGTGTGCGTTCGTGTCAGAGATTAATCTGAGTTGAAAGGATTTTTAGGGGATGCTTGAATGGGGTTCCTGAATAATCTGGGTTGAGAGGATTTTTAGGGTATGCCTGAATAATGTCCCACCCAAGGGGGGATAACTGCACTTTTTAAAAAAATCTCAGGATTTCCTCCTCTCTCTAAGTCTCTAATGTCTCTTAGTCTCTAAGCGAGTCACTCTTTATGCGAGGTTTTACTGTACTTTATTTCAAAGCTTGGATGGGCGGGACCAGCCAGAATTTCTGCTACCGATTCTGGCAAACTGGGGTGAATCTGTTGAATCCCACCACTGGCTCTTGGTTTGGATTGCTCCTCCCCTTGACCACAAAGAAAACTCTTTAGCTGGGAAGGTAATATTCAAATACCAGGCTTCCTGTTTTGGGGATTGTAAAAGGATGCAGTCTGCTGCGCCGCCGCCGCCCCCCCCTAAAATACACAGCCTGGCTGAAACATCATGCCATGAATTTCTGGGACTTATCTTTGTAGTTTCCCTACTCTGCCTGAAGACGTGATCTTGAATCATGAAAGCTCGTAATGTTTGATTTTTTTTAAAGTGATTCTAAAAAAAGTATCATCTTCCTCCTGCATTTATTTTATTTTAGGTAGATCTGTAATTGGAGTGGCAAAATTAAAGTGGGGAGGGGAGGAAAAGGATAAACTGTTGTGGAGTTTGAAAGAAGTTTTATGTGAGTTTGCATGCTTCAAAGTCCACATCTTCAAAAAATCTTACCTTTTCCCTAATTTTTTTTTGGATTTTTTTAAAAACCATGCCTTTAAGTTTCACTCTTTGTCTGAAGAAGTGGACTTGATCCACGAAAGCTAACAATAAAAATATAGCAGTTAGTCTTTATAGTGCTACAGTGTTTTTTATTTTATTTTGTATATTTTATTTTGTTTTCTGATTTACCTTTTTCCTAGATTTTTTTGGAATAGTAGCATGATAATGCATGCTTATCTGTCATTCTGCTTGATTACTTTTTACCTCATTGCTTTGTGATCCATTTGCCTTGTGATATCTTGACCCCTGCATCTAGTGTATATAAAACATGCCTGGAAGTTTTACTCCTTTGTCTGAAGAAATGGACTTCATCCATGAAAGCTCACAGTACAAATATAGCAGTTAGTCTTTAAAGTGTTACAGTGCTTTTGTTTTTGTTTTCTGATTTACCTTTTTCCTGTAAATCTGTTTGTATCTTCACTTCAATATTTTGTTCCCAGCAGATAAATGGAGGAAGAGAAGTGTAAGTTCTGAACACGGAAAGAGATCTATGCACAAATTTGAGCTTGGTGGCGGACACTGGGAAACTCACACAGAAGAAGAAAACACTATCCAAGAGAAGTTTTACGAGTGGGTCTTGTGCAGAAATAATTTTGCCCTTCAAATAGAACCAATGGGTCATGAAATTATTCATACTGGAAGGAAGTGGTTTATAATAGAAACATCTGGGACACATCTAGATCACAATTTACAGGTTCTCAGCCATCTAAACCAGACAAGAGAGAAACAATACAAATGCAAGGAATGTGGGAAATGTTTTACTCACAGTTCACAGTTTGTTAGTCACAAGAAAGTCCATATAGGAAATAAACCATACCAATGTGAGGAATGTGGGAAATATTTCACCAAAAGTTCACAGCTTGTAAGTCATAAGAGAGTCCACACAGGAGAGAAACCATACAACTGTCAGGATTGTGGGAAATGTTTTGCCCACAGTTCAAAGCTTGTGAGTCATAAGAGAATCCACACAGGAGAGAAACCATACAAATGTGAGGAGTGTGGGAAATGTTTTGCTCACAATTCAGAAATTGTGGTTCATAAGAGAGTCCACACAGGAGAGAAGCCATACAAATGTGAGGAATGTGGAAAATGTTTCACTGATAATTCTAACCTTGTAAAACATAAGAGAGTCCACACAGGAGAGAAACCCTACAAATGCCAAGAATGTGGGAAATGTTTTGCTCACCATTCATGGTTTGTGAGTCACAAAAGACTCCACACAGGAGATAAACCATATAAATGTGAGGAATGTGGGAAATGCTTCGCCCTCAGTTCTCTCCTTGTTAAGCATAAGAGAGTCCATACAGGAGAGAAGCCATACAAATGCCAGGAGTGTGGGAAATGTTTTTCTCAGAGTTCTAATCTTGCGAGTCATAAGAGAGTCCACACAGGAGACAAACCCTACAAATGTCAAGAATGTGGGAAATGTTTCTCCCAGAGTTCAAAGCTTGCAATTCATAAGAGAGTCCACACAGGAGAGAAACCATACAGATGCCAAGAATGTGGGAAATGTTTCACCCTAGGTTCTCTCCTTGTTACACATATGAGAGTCCACACAGGAGAGAAACCATACAAATGCCAGGACTGTGGGAAATGTTTTGTTCATAGTCTACTGCTTATGCAGCATAAGAATGTCCACACAGGAGAGAAGCCGCATAAATGTCCTGAGTGTGGGAAATGTTTTACTCAGTATTCTAACCTGGTGATTCATAAGAGAATCCACACAGGAGAGAAACCATACAAATGCCAGGAGTGTGGGAAGTGTTTTGCTCAGAATTCTAATCTTGTGAGTCATAAGAGAGTCCACACTGGAGAGAAACCCTACAAATGTCAAGAATGTGGGAAATGTTACACCCAGAGTTCAAAGCTTGTGAGTCATAAGAGAATTCACACAGGAGAAAAACCATACAAATGCCATGAATGTGGGAAATGTTTCACTCTCAGTTCTCTCCTTGTTACACATAAGAGAGCCCACACAGGAGAGAAACCATACAAATGCAGTGAGTGTGGGAAATGTTTCGCCCTCAGTTCGCTCCTTGTTAAGCATAAGAGAATCCACACAGGAGAGAAACCATACAAATGCCAGGAGTGTGGGAAGTGTTTTGCTCAGAATTCTAATCTTGTGAGTCATAAGAGAGTCCACACAGGAGAGAAACCCTACAAATGCCAAGAATGTGGGAAATGTTTCACCCAGAGTTCAAAGCTTGAGATTCATAAGAGAGTCCACACAGGAGAGCAACCATACAAATGCCAAGAATGTGGAAAATGTTTCACCCTCAGTTCTTTCCTTGTTAAACATAAGAGAGTCCATACAGGAGAGAAACTATACAAATGCCAGGAGTGTGGGAAATGTTTCGCTCTCAGTTCTCTCCTTGTTAAACATAAGAGAGTCCACACAGGAGAGAAACCATACAAATGCCAAGAATGTGGGAAATGTTTCACTCTCAATTCTCTCCTTGTTAAACATAAGAGAGTCCATACAGGAGAAAAACCATACAAATGCCTGGAGTGTGGGAAGTGTTTTGCTCAGAATTCTAACCTTGTGAGCCATAAGAGAGTCCACACAGGAGAGAAACCCTACAAATGCCAAGAATGTGGGAAATGTTTTGCTCACCATTCATTGTTTGTGAGTCACAAAAGAATCCACACAGGAGAGAAACCATACAAATGTGAGGACTGTGGGAAATATTTCACCCTCAGTTCTCTCCTTGTTAAACATAAGAGAGTCCACACAGGAGAGAAACCCTACAAATGCCAAGAATGTGGGAAATGTTTCACCCAGAGTCCAAAGCTTGCAATTCATAAGAGAGTACACACAGGAGAGAAACCGTACAAATGCCAGGAGTGTGGGAAATGTTTTGTTCAGAAGGCACACCTTGTGCGCCATCAGAGAACCCACACAGGAGAAAAACCTTTCAGAATCAAGTAACAATGAAAATGATTCCAGATGTAGGCACTAGAGTGTTTTCTATTTATTCTTGTCCATGGTAAACCTAACCTTATGTTTTTTGTCTTGGTGTGTCACGAATCGGAACATTTTAGAGATCAAAAGAGAACTATTAAACTTCTTCTCCACAGTTAATGTCAATTTACCGAATATGTACTCTTTAGTTCCCTTAAGACACCACTGAAGTAACATGTCAGAAGTATCACTGTACCACACTATTCTTACGTTCAGATTCATCTTGTACTGTATTTCTTTCACAACTTGTTCTGCAGACCTTTTCCTGATTTTTGTTTGTGAATTTTTTAAAATGAGACACTGCAATGTATCATAATAAATTATTATATTTTGTATTTCAAGCCAATGCTGCAGAGGGCTGGGAGGCTAGGAATAATTGGAAGGTGACTGTACAAAAGAATGGTTTATGCTTATTTGAATCTTCAAGTTTGACAGATGTGTTCTGAAGCATTGCTCAGTTGAAGGGGAAGTCATTGCCTCACCTCTATCCTCTGTGCTTGGTAGGAATGTGAGTGGATGTGGGCAGGATTAAAGCATTTTTCTATGGGGCTGGAATTTAAAGGAATCCAAGTGACTTAGGCTGAAAGATGAAAAAACTAATAGGGCATTTACTCTCAAATTCTGTGCATTGAGTGGGAAAGGCTGAACAACAGGAAACATAGTGATATCTCAAAATAGGTATTGTGCATGCTGGAAGGGTCCTCTGATAAAGGAAGAATGGAAGGGGAGAGGACACTCTGTAAGTACTGTAATTGAAATTAACCCAAACCAGTTCTTCAGTAAGCGTAAGATAAATACAGAATATTTTCTTTTTGTACCTTTACAACTGGTCATCCTTACCTGTGTATTTCTCATGGTATTATCCCTAAGAGATGGAAAGTTCTCCTACCACCATCTTTCACCCACTCAACACCTGAATGGTTCTCATAGATAAACCTGCTTTCTAAGTTTAAGGACATTTTTCATGACTTCGGTAAAGGTTGGTGCTCTAGGGGTTGGTACTCATATCCATTTACAGACAAAGAGCAAGCGCTATCTGAGTCTCCAGATGTTTCTGTGGACATGTGGTGGGCATTCCTAGATACTAGAGTGCAAGGAGCAATGGTTACCTCTTCACCAAAGTGATAACTTTATTTACTTGACATTTCTTGTTTTTGAGCTGCTAGGTTGGCAGGAACTGGGACAGAGACAGGAGCTCACTCCATCATGCAGCACTCGGGTCTCGAATGCTGGCTTTCCAGTTGTCAATTTCAGCTTAACCACTAAGCCACTGCAGCCCCACAGTTCTCAATTACCAGAAGCTTAAGTCAGTACACCTGCTGATGAGGGCTTCTGGAAGTTGAAGTCCAAGAACATCTGGAGAGCCAAGTTTGCTGATCCCTGCTATAGACCATTTCCTCCTTGCTTCACAACCACTGCAGCCCTCTGGACAGACCTCTCCTTGAAAAGGGTTCTAAAATGAGCCTGCCTTGTGTTGAGATGGACAACTGTGGTTTGACTGATTTAGCTGGTCTACTTAGGGGAAAAAAGGGTACAGTAAAACACCGAATAATGCTAAAACTTGGTTCCACAAGTCTTGGTGTTATCTGATCCATGTTAAAATCCTATGGGATGGATCAGATAACGTTAAAGCTCCATAGAGATACATTGTAACCGCACAGGGTTTAGCGATTGTTATCCGATCCATCCCATAGGACCTTAATGTTATTCGATCCAGTTCTCCTCCCCAGATTACTTAACGTTATGCGATTTTAGCGTTATCTGATCCAATCATTATCCAGTGCTTTACTGTATTCTGGGGGAACTTGCTGACTTGTCCTGCTTTTTTATATGAAACCATGAAAATTGTGGAGATGAGATGTCAGGTGCCCTCCCACCACAGGTGTTGAAGGGCTACATTTGGGTACTTTGCCCAAATAGAGTAGAACCTCAGTTAACATAATTTAATGTGTTTCTTACAGCAAAAATTACTTTAACCGAATTTCTCATAGAAATGCATTGAATGCAGTTTCCCATAGGAATGCATTGACAACTAATTAATTTGTTCAGGAAAAAAATCCATAAACCGAGCCACTATTTCCTTTTGTTAATGCGGCTTTTATATTAACTGAGTCGTTTGTTAACTGAGGTTCCACTGTAACGGAATTACTTTATGTCAGCCTATTCACATCTTTTCAGGTTCTTCTGGCTCTGGTTTACTTATGCTTATCTTTGTCTTGGCAATTTGTAGTAGAAAAGAGGCAGAAATCCCTGAAAGAGCCAAGAACAAAACTCAAGTAGACAGAAATCAAAAGAATATTTTATTTAAGGAATACAGCATAGCAAGCACACGCACGCACACAACTTGCAAATGAGACAATAGTCATGGACATGAAAAACAATAGTTGGCACTGCCCTCAGTGGTCACCACCAGCTGGAGGCAGCAGCGTTCAGTGGCATCATCATTTGAGGCAGAGAGAAGACTGCCGCTTCTACATGCGTTTCACAAGCAAAAGTGCTGGTGTGAGATCCAGGTCAAAGACCACTATGCATTCCCCAAATCCTGCCTGTCAAGGAACGCCTGTAGAGCCTGTGCCTGGGACATCACCAATCCATTTTTTCCGTCATTCCCTGCCATTTCCCCAACGCCATACATTCTGTGGCTTAATTAGATTTGCAGATTAAATCCTGTAGAGCAGTGGTTCCTAAAGCAGGGCCCAGTCCCCACAGGGGAACTTCAATTCCCAGAAACCTAGGTCAGTACATTGACTGATCAGTGCTTTGGGGAATTGACTTAGGCTCCTGGGAACCAAGAAACAAAGGTTGGGCTTTTGTATAGCGTCATTTTGAAGAGGAAAAGATTGGTTAACAACAAAGATTATTGAGAATAGATGCAAAACAGCTATGGCAACACCTCCCTGCCATTGTTTGTCCTGAGCAGGACTTGCCAGAATTGAACAAAAAAGAAAACTAGAACAAATCCTTCTTCAAGGCTCTGACCTTTTTCTAATCCATGACCTCCTCTACAAGTGGACTTTTAGAGCCAGATGCTCAGAGTCTCTCACTAGAAACAAGATGGTGGCCCACCTGGTCAAGAAGCCAAATAAAAAAACTCTTAATCTCAAAGCAAGAAAGGTTTCATTTGATGATGTTTCCTGTAACCCGAAAAGATCTGTAGTGTCTTTTCCATACAAGGACAGAAAACAAGGTATTTTATAGGAGGCAATTCTAGGGGGAAATACAAACACAAAGTAAAAGGCAGAAAATGCATGCCAGTAGACTATTCCTAGATTGGGGTGCCCATACCATCCTATTCCGTATTGTCCCTACTCCGTGTATGTGACCAAAGTTCAGGAGTTAGCAAAGTAAGGCGGTTTCAGAATTACTTAAGTCACCCATATCAGGCAAGGTGGCAGGGAAGCTTCTTCAAAATTAGATCTTCTCTACCACTGAGGCTGTGAATGGGCAGCAACTTTTTCTTCCTCCTGAGGACTAGTAACATTTGCGGGCACATTGCAAAGTCGAGAGTAAGGCAAAGAATTCTTTGGCAAAACCAGGTACCGACAGAGAGGTGTGAGAAAGGGAGTGGACGCTACAAGGAAAGCGTCTAGGGTTGCATAGCTGCAGAGTAAGAAACATAGCTACCTGAATGGCATTGCTGACAATACACTGATAAATAAATAAATTTATATATATTTCCATCAAGGCATAGAAAACTGTTCGGCTTATATACAGACGTAAAAAAAAGCATCCCAGCCACAAGGACAGCGAATATGAATTTACCCCATGCATCTTCTTTCTCCTTAAAACCTTGTCACTTGTAGGTTCCAGTAAGAGAACGTAGTGCCTTCCTTGTGTCTTATGGAGACATTCAAGCTAAGGAAAAGGCATTTAAAATTATATGTGGACAAGAGGGAACTGGATCTGGCCATAATCTGGCCTCATTCTACATATGCAGATGTGCACGTAATGCATGCACGGCCACCCTCAGCACCAATGTACTACAAAGTGTGATAAAGCTTGCCCTTGCTCAAAAGTCAATTGTATCTGACTGGGGGTTCAGTGCTCATCTCTGTTTACAGTCAATGAGCCAGCGCTATCTGCGTCTACAGACGTTCCCATGGACATGTGGAAGGCATGCCTAGACACTGGAGCGTACGGAACGCTGTTATCTTTCCCACCGAAGTGGTACCTACAGTATTTGCAATGTCTTGCTTTTGAGCTGCTAGATTTGTAGGAGCTGGACATAGATGGGAGCTCATTCCATCGTGCAGTACTCGGGTCTTGACCTGATGACCTTCCTGTCATCAAGTCCAGTGTCTTTACCACTAAGCCACAGCAGTCCCTACTACAAAATCTACAATCCCAGTATTTTCATTAGCAACGGCCCTACCAAATGATTGGGGGGGGGGGGGGAGGCCAAGCCCACCCTGAGTTAGCAGTTTGCCCACCCTGGCAAGGCATGGTTTTCCATAGGAATGCATGGAAAGGAGGTTTGTTGCCCACCCTGAAAAAATATTCACCCACCCACACCTAGAATCCTGGCTACAGCCCTGGGGGGAGATTTCTCTCATAAAATCAAAATATCTCACAATTGCACAATTTTAGTGGTCAAAATTGTAACAAACAAGCTTGCTGGTGTAATGAAATTGGCATGAATTCTGGTGGCGAATTAGCACAGGTTAACAAGTCAGCACAAAAGGCCCATGTTAACCTGAGGCAAATTGCCACCGAGATTTACACCAATTGCATTATACTGACAGGCGTAACTCAATGTCAAAAATGTTATTTTTATGAAAGGTATTCTGAATGAAATTTGAGGCATTTCCCGCTGCTTACGGTCTTTAAAGAAGGAATGGGAAATAAGGAAGAGACAAGGAATAGAGAAAAATGTAATATACAAAGTTGGAACAACCAAGCAAACATCCAGCCTCAGGCAGGGCAAAAACTGAAGGAAATGGTAGTCCACAGCAATCCCTTGCTAAAATTATTAGGATATGAAAACAAAGAGAGCCCGTTTGAGCTAAATACAAAATAAGTTTGCTAAAGTTGCTAGCCACTCTTGTAAAATGATGTGCGCTATGAAACATTACTGCCAACACATTAGCCCTGGTGGCCCAGTGGTTAAGCTGCTGCACTGCAACCGAAACGTTGTGAGTTCGTTCCTGATCAAGGCTCAAGGTTGACTCAGCCTCCCACCCTTCCAAGATCTGTCAAATGAGGACCCAGCATGCTGGCCCCCCGAAATGCTAATTAATTTGTGAACCACCCAGAGAGTGCACTAAGCGCTATGGGGCGGTATAGAAGTGTACTGTAATGGCTTTTTCAGTTTTCACCCTCCGATTTACACAGTTCCAGGCTGATCCTTTGCTTTAGATCAGGGATTTCCAACTTGCGGCCTGTGGGCTGGGTGTGGCCCACGGCACCATTTCATGCCCCCCACCTGTCCACCACACCAGGAAGTCCTGTGTGAGCAAAATGACTGTCTGGCCCCCGAAACTGTCTGAGAGAACGTGACGCAGCCCCCAGGTTAAAAAGTTTGAGAGCACTTGCTTGCTTTAGACACAGAGAACCCTCAAGAGGCATGACATTAACCTTTGAAGTGGAGAAGGAGAAGGAGTGGTGTTCTAGGGGTAGATAAATTGCAGTTCCCACCATCGCTGACCAATTGGCCAGACAGGAAGGAAGCTGGAGTCTCGCGACAGCAAGCAAATTACTAAGTTTTCCCGTCACAGCCATTACTGAATCTTTCCTTTCCGCAACCCTGTAAGTCTGCATTTCAGTGAATTCGGGGAGGCGACCATTGAAGGCAACCACCATCTTCTGTGGTTTGCCTCTTCTTCGCCCAACAACTGGCACTCAGAGGTATAGGTAAAGGTCACCCTTGCTCGAAAGCGTCGTATCCAACTCTAGGGTTCAGTGCTCATCTCTGTTTATAGCCAAAGAGCCAGTGCTGTCTGCATCTGCAGATGTTTCCATGGACATGTTGCCAGGAATGCCTAGACACTGAAGTGCACGGAATGCTGTTTACCTTCCCACCGAAGTAGTACCTATCTATGTTCTTGCAATTTCTTGCTTTCAAACTGCTAGGTTGGTAGGAATTCAGAGGTATACTGTTTCTGAATATGGAGGTTCAATGGAACCATGGTAGGTAACAAGCGGTGAAAGACCATCCATTTACCACCAATTTGTCGAATTCCTCTGTCTTAAATTGAGCTGGTGGTCATCTTACCCACATTCTTCACAACATCTCGACAAAAAGGATTTGGGGGAGCAACTTTCACTTCCTGTGAAATACGGTTTTAAGTTCTGCAGTCTCCTTTCCTTGCTCTTCCATATTTATAATTATTTAGGGATAATAAGAGCCATCCTGGTGCAGTGGTTAAGCTGCTGCACTGCAGCCAAAACTGCTGACATTGTGAATTCAGTCCTGATGGGACCAGGAAGGTTGAATCAAGTCTTTCCATTTTTCTGAGGTCAGTAAATGATTAACCAACATGTTGGGAGTAAAATATAAATTATCTTATGAACTGCCTAGAGCAGAGGTTTCCACCCTTCTCAAGCCAGGGGCCAGGTCACGCTCTCTCAGTCAGCTTTGAGGGCCGGATGGCCATTTTGCTCTGCCTGCATAATGGGGGGGGGGGGGCATTCATTTTGTCCCAACAGCTTCAAAGGGGGTGGCCATTTTTTCTTGAATGCCCTTGGAGGGGAGCAAATGGAATGGTGCTGTGGGCTGGATCTGCCCACAGGCCTTAGGATGGGAACCCTTGGCCTAGAGAGTGCACCAAGAGCTATGGGGTGGTATATAAGTGTAATTGCTATTATCTGTGTGAGCCTCTAAATCTATTCCAGACAGGGTCTTTCTTTCCTTTGCATTCTATGTGGTGTATAGGCTGCCCAAAAGCCAGTTGTATCTGACTCTAGGGTTCAGTGCTCATCTCTGAAAGAGCCAGCGCCATCTGTGTCCACAGACATTTCCATGGGCATGTGGCAGGCATGACTAGACACCGGAGTGCATGGAATGTTGTTTACCTTCCTATCAAAGTGGTGCCTATTTATCTACTTGCAATTTCTTGCTTTTGAACTGCTAGGTTGTCAGGAGGATTTTATCATACTAAAAGCTAATTTGCCTCATGATTTTCCAGTCAGGCAGTCTTTGTTTGAGGGACTGTGGTGGCTTAGTTGTTAAGATGCTGAACTTAACAACTAAAAGGTCAGCAGGTCAGCAGTTCGAGACCTGAGTGCTGCACGATGGAGTGAGCTCCTGTCTCTGCCCCAGCTTCTGCCAACCTAGCAGTTCAAAATCAAGAAATTACAAGTAGATAAATAGGCACCACTTTGGTGGGAAGGTAAACAGCATTCTGTGCACTGCAGTGTCTAGTCATCCCTGCCACATGTCCACAGAAATGTCTGCACGGATAGCGCTGGCGCTTTGGCTATAAACGGATGAGCACTGAACCCTAGAGTCAGAGACAACTGGCTTTCAAGCAGGGCAACCTTTACCTAATCTTTATCTGGCTATCACATGAGCAACTGCAGAGTGGTTCATCTGCAGAGAAGTTCCACCCAAGACAGGATTCTGTCTATGGCATTTAAAAAGACATCTTAGTCAATGCTGTTATACACCACAGTTTCTTTTTTTTAAAATCCCTGTTGCTGTTCAGATAGTAGCAATCTTGCATGCTCTAGCACTGGGTGTCAGTGGGAAAGGGCTTTATAGCATATGATTGTCCATTACTGCTAACTTGACTAGTAAAGTTTCTTTCCCACATTTGGCATTTGAGGCAAGCCCCTGCCCCCTTTTAATTTTGTTTTTATTTCCATTGGTTTGTTAACAGTCCCGTTTTCTCTCTGACCTACTTCCAAACAACAAGCAGTCCCGTTTTCTCTCTGACCTACTTCCAAACAACAAACATGGAAGTTCTCGTCATATGATGGGGACTCCAATTTCTCTATTTTTCCTTCTGACTGTAACTACAAATGGTAACTGTAAGTAAAGATACCTTTTTCTACTTTAAATGCTTCTAGAGTGATTTTATCATAGGAAAAGGCACCCTTGCTCGAAAGCCTGACTCTAGGATTTAGTGCTCATCTGTTTATAGCCAAAGAGCCAGCGTTGTCTCCATCTGCAGACATTTCTGTGGACATGTGGCAGGCATAACTAGACACCGGAGTGCACGGAACACTGTTTACCTTCTTACCAAAGTGGTACCTATTTATCTTCGTACTTGCAATTTCTTGCTTTCAAACTGCTAGGTTGGCAGGAGGATTTTATCATATAAAGTACTATTTTGTGGAAGGGAAACCAGGTTGGGTGGGTGATGAGATTGTTGATCTCTCAATATTTTTTTCTACCTCATACTTAGAATAACCAGAATTCCCCTAGAGTTGAATTGCCTGTTGCCCTTTTGTTAAATTTTATCACTTTAGAGCAGGAGTGCCCAAACTATGGCCCGGGGGCTAGATGTGGTCTCCGATGGCAATACATCCGGCCCACGAAGCCCTCATTGCTCCTGGAAGTAGAAGTAAAACGCACCCATATGGGCGCATTTTACTTCTGCTTCCAGGAGCGACAAGGGCTTCATGGGCTGGATGAATTGCCATCGGGAGCTGCATCCGGCCCCCAGGCCATAGTGACCAGTCCCCTGAACCACGTGACTGGCCCATGCGCCAAAAAGTTTGGGCACCCCTGATTTAGAGGGAAAACCCTCATAAACTAATAAGAAAATAGCAGCAAACTTGACAACATCGTGTTCAGAATGCTTCTAAATTGCTTTACAAAAGTAATTTCAGAAAGTAAATAGAAAACATTACTTCCTACACCCAACAATGGAAGAAATAACATTTTTTGAGTACAACCCCCTCCCCCCCCCCAAAAAAAAACCCCCTTTATCCAAATCTTTGATTCAATAGTAAGTTAAGTTCATTCTTTGTAGGGAGGATCCTGATCCACTATGTAGCATTTGAAATGTACTTTCCTTTCCATCCTCACTGAAGAGTAAGATGCAAAGTAATTCCTAGGCTGAAATTCTGTGATGCAGTTATGGAAACAGTGTAAGTCAGGCGTTCCCAACCTAAGGCCCATGGGCTGGATGCAGCCTGAAGCACCATTTCATGTGGCCCCCAACCCCATCCATCGCACCCGGGAGTGCCATGTGTGGTAAATGGCCGCCCCCATCATGCAAGCAGGGCAAAATGGCTGTCTGGCCTCCGAAGCTTTCTGACAGAGCGTGATCCAGCCCCCAGTTTGAAAAGGTTGGGAACCCCTGGTGTAAGTTTTGGAACTGAATTGTTGTAAGTTAAAAATACGTACAGTATGGTCATTAATCGTTGTATATTGAGCAGATAAGAAGGTCTATAAAGATTTCTTAACTTATGCCAATTCTTGTCTAAAAGTTACACAATTTGAGCAACAGGATTCCAGCCATAGCTCAAGCTCTGTTTCAAGCGCCGTAAATCATGATACTGAAGTTCTTATTGTCATCAGAAACACAGGTAGCTGTCTTAGACAAGGTTAAACTATTTCTCCTTCTGTCCCAGGATTGTCTACTTACACAGGGTGTTTCTGCCACCTGTTAATGGGTGTTGTAGTATGACATATTTAGGAAGCAGGAGGTGGGGAATGGTTGTCTACTCCTGCCTGGTTCTGATGATTCCTATGAATCTCCTGCCATGGGAAAGGGTGAAAAGATCCCTTCCTAGCTTCCTTCTTTCTCTTTTGTTATGAAGTGAGACAACCTGATTAGGTGTCTGCTGCTTTTCTTCTCTCTTTTCTTTCTTTAAATAATAATAATTTCATGTCAGAATTTTTTCTGGGTTGAAAGGATATTTGAGGAAGAAACTCTGCTCAGAAAACGCCCAAATAAGGCTCCTTTCATGTCCCCAAGAGTTGGGACAGAGACGACCTACCGTCATGCAGTACCCAGGTCTTGAACTCTTGACTTGCCAGCCTTCCAGCTAACAAGGCAAGCTTCTTAAACACTGGGCCACTGCAGCCCTTTTTCTTTCTTTAAATCGGACAATTACAGAACATTACTCCCCTGGACAATTTTTCCATGTACCGTATATACTCGAGTCTAAACCAACCCGAATATAAGCCAAAATCCCAAGAAAATAGATTGACCGGAGTATAAGCCGAGGGTGGAAAATGCAGCAGATGCTAGTGAGTTTCAATAATCAAAATACATGAAAATATGGTAAAATTAATTAAATTGTTGGCATATTTCAATCCGGCGCAGTCTTCAGACCCTCATGGTCATTGACCCAAGTATAAGCTGAGTTCCCTTTTTGGGGCTCATTTTTGTGGCTAAAAACCTTGGTTTATACTCGAGTATATACGGTATTAAATAGCTTCAATGGGGGTCTTCAGTATGGGTCCTGAAAATCAAAACCACAATTACCTTTTCTCACTCTCTTTCTACTCTTTTTCAACTAAAGTGTGAGGGCTGAAGATTTGGCTGCTGCCCTCTATAGCGAAATGTCACTGTACATGGAAAACTAGGAGCCCTGGGTGGCGCAGTGGTTAAAAGCTGCTGCCCTGCAACCCAAAGGTTCTGAGTTTGATCTTGACTAGGGCTCAAGGTTGACTCAGCCTGACATCCTTTCAAGGTCAAATGAGGACCCAGTATGTTGGGGGGAAGATACTCATTAACTTGTGTACCGCCCAGAGAGTGCACTAAGTGCCGTGGGGTAGTATAGAAGTGTGATTGCTTTGCTTTAGAGCAGGCGTTCCCAACCTTTTCAAGCCGAGGGCCGGGTCATGCTCTTTCAGTCAGCTTTGAGGGCTGGATGGCCATTTGCCCTGCCTGCACAAGGGGTGGTGGCCATTTTGTCCCAATAGCTTCAAAGGGGCAGCCATTTTGTTTCTTGAATGCCCTTGAAGGGGTGGGGGCACATTAAATGGTGCCACAGGCCATATTCGACCGACAGGCCTTAGTTTGGGAACCCCTGCTTTAGAGCACAATGGAACCCTTTCTTTTGAAATCTTTGTTTCTTGTGTGTGTGCGCGCGTGCGTGCATGTGTGCGTGCAGAGGGCAACCTTAAGATTTAAAAAATATTAAAAAAAAATTTTTTTGGGGGGGACCTTCCCAAATTCAGTTTCCCACCTATGGCCTGAAGTGGTCTCATCCTATCCAAGATGGGCTCTTGTCGACGGCCTGGGAGGATCCTGAAGAGGACGTGTTTCCTCTCTTTCAGAGCATCGGCAAGGGTTCCTGGCCCAGATGCATCCTTTGATGCTTCACAAAGTAGGAGCTGGTGGTGAAACTTTTCCCGCAGAAGTTGCATTTGTATGGCTTCTCCCCGGTGTGGGTTCTCTTATGCAGCACGAGGTGGGCTTTACAGCTGAAGCCCTTGCCACACATGGTGCAGGTGTACGGCTTCTCCCCCGTGTGAGTCCGTTCATGGTAAAGGAGGGCTGAGCGTTGCCGGAAGCTCTTCTCGCACGTGGAGCACTTGTAGGGCCTCTCCCCTGTGTGGATCCACTTGTGTTTCACCAGGTCGGAGCTGCGGTGGAAGCTCCCCCCACACTCGGAGCACTTGTACGGCTTCTCTCCAGTGTGGATCCGCTCATGTTTCACCAGGTCGGACCGCTGGTGAAAGCTCCGCCCGCAGTACGAGCAGGTGTGGGGCTTGTCCCCCGTGTGGAAGCGCTCATGGACAATCAGCTTGGATCGCTGGCTGAAGCACTTCTCGCAGGTGGTGCACTTGAAGGGCTTCTCACCCGTGTGGATCCGTTCGTGCCGGGAGACATCCGAGCTCCGGTTGAAGCTCTTCCCACAGAAGGAGCACTTGTACGGCCAGTCGCCCGTGTGGAGCCTCTCATGGGCAATCAGTTTGGAAACCTGGCCGAAGCTCTTGTCGCACACGGAGCATTTGTAAGGGTTCGTCCCCAAGGCCCCGAGGAGGCCCGAGCCAGGAACGAAAGCCCCCCCACAGTTCGAACACAGAGACTGCTTCCCTGGGGCCAGGTTTCCTTCAGCCCCTTCCGGGTGGCTTTCCTGAGATCCCCTTGGCCTGTTGCTACTCTCGTTGGCCTCGCCAGCATTGGTGAAACCACCCACGGGGGTTTGCAGGGACGTCAACCCGCCTGGGGCCATCTCCTGTGGACTTTTCCACGCGTTGCCCTCTTTTTCACTCGCCACTCCATCGACTATCAGAGGAGAAGGAGAAAAAGGAGAAATCATAGGCAGTTCAAGTGGCTGAGGGGTTAAGACGCTGAGCTTGATGACTGGAAGGTCAGCAGGTCAAGACCCAAGTGCTGCACAATAGAATGAGATTCCCGTCGTCTGTCCCAGCTCCTACCAACCTAGCAGTTCGAAAGCAAGAAATTGCAAGTAGATAAATAGGTACCACTTCGGTGGGAGGGTAAGCAGCATTCCGTGTACCCTGCTGTTTAGTCATGCCTGCCACATGACCACAAAAATTTCTGCAGATGCAGACAGCGTTGGCTCTTTGACTGTAAATGGAGATGAGCACCGAACCCTAGAGGCAGATACAATTGGTTTTCGAGCAAAGATGACTTTTACCAAGTTTTTGTGACTGGAGAAAGAAAGCAAACCTGGAGCTTTTTGTAGAGGATGGGGAAAAATTGTTTTGTGTGTGTGTGTGTGGGGTGATAACTGGAGATTCTAGAGCAGTAGTTCCCATCCTATATCTGTCCCCATGAGATATAATTCTTATTATTCAAAAAGTGAACTCCTGTTCACGTGGAGGAAGCCTAAAAGGAACCACTCAGAAATCAGGCCTGCTTCACCCGTTTTTCTCTTACACCTCAACTCCAAGTACTGACCCCCAGGTTTGCTAGAAAGTCTGTTACCTGTCAGAGGGCTTTCTTAGTGGTGGCCCCAGCTAACTGGAATGCTCTACCTGGAGAGCTGCATTTGACTGACTCTTTAGGGTCCTTTAAGAAGCAACTGAAAGGAGGTCCTTGGAAGCATGTTGACGTTTAAATAGGAGACCCTCCAGTGGTGGGATTCAAATTTTTTTACTATCTACTCTGTGGACGTGGTATAGTGGCCATGACCAGGGGGGAAAGCCCTGTGTTATTTCAAAACTTGGATGGGCAGGGTGGGGCCTGCCAGAATTTATGCTACCGATTCTGGCAAACTGGGGCGAACCTGCTGAATCCCACCACTGAGACCCTCCCATTGTGGCCACTTGGGCTAGTGGTCCTTGATGCTGATTGGACTGGGTGGGTGGAGGGTTTTCTTTGGGTTTGTAGTGATTGTTCTGCTTTGTTAACATTGTGAGCCGCCCCGAGTGGGAGGGCATCCCAGATTGAACAAACAAATAAACAAATCAGTGACTTATTGGGAAAGTTATTACAGCTTCTTTCCTCTAATAACTCTTGAAATTAGCAATAACAATTGTATTTATATACCACTGGATAATACTTAGTGCACTTCCTGAGTGGTTATTAGCATTATCACGCTATGTCATAATTAATGACCCATTATCCTTTTTTTCCAACAAAAGTGTTACATCCTAGTAATTTCTTTCTCTTGACAACCAAAAATGTAGTTTTTCCTCTATACCTCCCCCCCCCCTTGTTGCCAGGTCTGACACAATATACAGTGCAGCCTGAGGCAGAGCAGAAAATTGCCCCCATTTTACCAACAGGGCACTTGAGACAGAAATTCCCACTAGCATTCTTTCCATCATCCTGGCAGCAAACACAACAATCATACAATGCCACTACTCAATAATTTGCTGCTGTTTAATTACTTCAAATTTACTACCTAGGGCGATGGCTTCACTCTGCCCAATGGCAGAGTCTGCCGAGATTGTTCTACCTAAGCATCTTTTTTTCTATCTGGATTCTAGAACAGGGGTTCCCAACTTTTTGACGCTGTGGGACTGACCGTGCCCCCAAACAGCTGAACAGGCCTGACCACACCCCCTGGAAGCGGGCACATTTATGAAAGCCGTAAATGTGCCCACTTCCATGTTCATGACAGCCACGGGAGTGCTCACGCATGCACCAGGCATGTTTTACCACTGATGTAAACGTGTCCGCTTCCACGGGCTGGACGCGGCCCATGGGCCATAGGTTGAAATTTTATTTATTTATTCAGATTTATATTGCCGCCCACTCATCGAGGTGACTCAGGGCAGCTTACAGTCAAAACAGCAACAGGAATCCCTGTTCTAGAATTTTATTTCTATCTAGCACTGCTCCGACCATATGACATAATCACTCAGATCTCTATTATAGTTTCCCATCTTATGACCCCCATGGACCCCCACACGCTAGGCTCCTCTGTCATTTGCCACCATCCTGTAGTTCACCCGGATCTACGCCCACTGCATCAACAATGCCATCTAGCCATCTCAACCTCTGCCACCCCCTTCTCCTTTTACCTTCGATCTCTCCCCGCATCAGTGAGTCCTCTCTTTTCATTGGTGGCCAAAGTACTTGAGCTTCAGCTTATTTGTCCTTCCAAGGAGCAGTCAGGGCTGATTTCCTTTAGGATGGATTGATGTGATCTCCTTGCAGTCCAGGGAACTCTCAAGAGTCTTCTCCAGCACCACATTCTTCTGCGCTCAGCCTTCCCTATGGTCCAGCTCTCATGGCCAAACATTACTACTGGGAAGACCATTGCTTTGACTATGCGGACTTTGTTGGCAGTGACGTCTCTACTTTTTATTTTGCTGCCTAGGTTTGCCATAGCTTGCCTGCCAAGAAGCAAGCGTTTTTTTATTTCATGGCTGCAGTCCCCATCTGCAGTGAGCTTAGATCCCAAGAAGGTAAAGTCTGTCACTGCTTCCATTTCTTCCCTTTCTATTTGCCAGGGAGTGATGGGGCTAGACAAGGGATTCTCAACCTGCAGTCTGTGGGCCCCATCCAGCCCACTGCACCATTTTATGTGGCCCCCACTGCCTCCACCACACCAGGAAGTGCCATGTGGTGGAGGAAGGGCAAAATGGCCATCCGAACCCCGAAGCTGTCTCGAGGGAGTGTGGCCCGGCCCCTGGCTTTAAAAGATTGAGAACTCCTGGGCTAGATGCTATGATCTTGTTTGTTTTGATCTTGAGTTTAAGGCCAGCTTTTGCACTCTTCCTTTAAACGAGGAGTTCTCAATCTTTTAAAGCCGGGGCCCAGGTCATGCTCCCTCAGACAGCTTTGGGGACTGGATGGCCCTTTTGCCCTTCCTCTACCACATGGCACTTCCCGGTGTGGTGGAGGCGGGGGGGGCACATGAAATGGGGCAGTGGGCCGCATCCAGCCCATGGGACACAGGTTGAGAATCCCTGCTTTAAACCATAGCCACATTCAAATTAAAATACTGTCTGCAGCAGTAAACAGAGGTAACATCCATTTAAAAAGTCCAAGGTCAACCATCTGCTCCTAAACCTGGCACAGACTTCTCATCCTTACTGCATAAACACACAGCTATGCCTTTCCTTCTTCCTTCTAGGCCAGGGATTCTTAACCTGCGGCCCATGGGCCAGATGCAGCCTGTGGCACCATTTCACGTGGGTCCCCACCGCCTCCACAACACCAGGAAGTGCCTTGTAGTGAAGGAAGGGCAAGATGGCCATCCGAAGCTGTCAGAGGGAGTGTGACCCAGCCCCTGGCTGAAAAAGGTTGAGAACTCCTGTTCTAGGCCCTTACTTACGGTATATACTTGAGTATAAGCTGATCCAAATATAAGCTGAGGTACCTAGTTTTACCTGAGAAACCAAGAAAACCGATTGTTTGGAGTATAAGCCTAGGGTGGGAAATGCAGCAGCTACTTGTGAGTTTCAATAATCAAGATAAATGAAAATAAAATTATGTTAATTGAGACATCAGTGGGATGTTTTTAAATATTTATTTCAAAGAAAAACATGAGTAAAAGGACTTAACAAGTCTAACATTAGTAAACTAGCATTTTAAGTGGAGAATAGACTCAACAAAAATAATATGGTATCAACAATGATACCTTAAAAGTTCTATCCCCTTAGCTTAATCAGCAACCAAGCTGAAATATGAAGAGTTAAAATCCTTCAAAACAGGATTCCTCATCATCCTCCGTATGTCCAAGCAGAGCTTCCGCTGGTGTGAGGTCATCATATACATTGTCATCACTGAAATCACAGTCGTCACCATCACTGCTATCATTCTCATACAAAGCACTGTCTTCACTGCCATCCATAGCATTACTAATGCCACATTTCTGGAAGGCACATCGCACCATATCTTCTGGAATGTCTTCCCATGCATCTCGAACCCACTTTGTTATTAATTCTATGTCGGGCTTCATTACATTTCCGCCTTTTGTCGGTCGTGCTTGACCAGACGACATCCATTCATGCCGCATTCTTCGCACACGGTCTTTGAAAGGTTTATTTAAAGACACATCCAGAGGCTGCAGTACAGACGTAAGTCCAACTGGAATAGCGGCCAAAGTAACTTGACTAGACTTTGCCAATGTTTTGATGTCATCAGATAGGTGGGCTCTGAACATATCCCAAACTAGCAACGATGGTGTTTCCTTTAAGGCTGCCCCTGGTCGTCTGTTCCAAATTTCTTCCAGCCACTGTTTTGTTCCGTCTTCATCCATCCAGCCTTTAACATGTGCGCGCACAGTAATTCCTGGTGGGAAATTGATCTTTTTAGGCAAGGTCTTTCTTTTAAAAATAACGACAGGCCGCAGCTTAGTTCCATTAGCCAAACAAGAGAGAACAACTGTAAAATGGATTTTTTCATTTCCGGTGGTTCCGAAAAAAATATTTTTTTCTCCTAAACTTGCCACACTTTTGTTGCTTGGAAAATCAAAAGTCATGGCTGTTTCATCCATATTCCCAATATTGGCCAGGTCATAATTATAATTCCTTCTTTGTTTTATAATAAATGATTGGAATGACATGATTTTTTCTTCAAGGTCTAGCGGCAACTTCTGCGCAATCTTTGTTCTCTGTCGCAAACATAGGCCAAACCTATTCATGAAGCGGGTACACCATCCTGCTGAAGCAACGAATTTTTCAATGCCTGGTGCTTTATAGTTGTCATCCTTAGCCATCTGAAGAGCACGCAAGCGAATCCCCATGCGCGTTATGCCGTAACCATTTTGACGACACTCCATAACCCATTTGTGCAATTCAGTCTCTAGAGACCCATAAGAAGTCTTTAAACCACGTCTGGCTTTTTTAGCTTTCGGAATCTGTTCCAAGTCAGCCTTCATTTTCCGCCACTCCCTCACTTGTTTCTCGTCAACACAAAATTCCCTACTTGCAATACTGTTATTGCTCTCTTCAGCTCTTGACACAACCATCATTTTGAAACCAGCCTCGTATGACCGGCGTTTTCGTTTTGGTCCAAGATTATCCATTTCTAACAGGAGAGGCACAGGAGAGCCTGGTAAGTGCCGTGGGCGGGGGAGAGGTAAAAATGTCAATTTGTTAAAAACATTCAAATGGATACTCACATTCTGCTAGTGCTCTTCAGCTCTATAAATCACAGCCTCAGATGGTCTCAAATGTGCAGATCTCCCATGCAGCCGGGAAAAATAGAGCAGATGACTCGAGTATAAGCAGAGCTGCTTTTTTCAGCACATTTTTGGTGCTGAAAAAGTCGGCTTATACTCGAATATATACTGCATGTCTCTCTCCTTCTGCCCCATTACATCACTACCTATGGTCATCTTTGCACATCTCAATGCCGGCCCTACCGTTAGGAAAGGTGAGGCAATGTAAACAACCATGCCCATCCCTTCGAGCTGTTTTTCTCACACAGACACCCCACACACATACTCACACACCACTTCCTAGCCGTTCTCCACCCATCCTGTACCCATAACCTAGTCTGCCACTCTAAGGTGACAAGTTTTATCCCATCATTTTAAAAAAATATCCAACTGTCAGTTCTGTAGTGCATAGGTTAAGGTGTTTAATTAGTTTGCCTGGCCAGACATCCCACTATGATAATGGAGTAGACCGTACAGCCAGTGACTCAACGCTGAGTGTTGGGCGGTGGTAAATAACCTGACTCCCTAAAGGTGCCAATGGCTACCGGCGGATGAGCCCCTTTAGGTGGGGTGATGGTTCCCTCAGTGGAGGAAATGTCACTGGAAACCATCATATTGGGTCCAACGGCAAAATGAGCAGAGGAGGAGGAACTCTGATTCCTAATGGTCATGGAAGAGGAAGAGGCCAAGCCAGATGGACGTATACCAATAATATCCTCAAGGCTGCGGCAGTCCATTGTAGTCCCAGTGTTAAATCTTGCATGTCTCATTTCATAAGTGCCACAGGAGATGGCTCTGTGATCATAATGTGTGGGTCACTTCATGGCAAGCTGGGATCCACCTTAAAACAATTCATGTCAATGGCATTTTTCCTGCTTCAGGAAAAAATGTATTCTCGGATATGAGTTCCAGCCGACGAAGAGATTAAGATGTGGCCAAAAACTCTGCTCGCAATCTGAGTTCTATCTTGATGGGCTCAAGCTTGACTCAGCCAATATCCTTCCAAAGTTGGTAAAATGAGTATCCAGCAGTTTGGGGCAAAATGCTAATTATAGCAATAGCAATTACACTTATCTACTTAGTGCACTCTCTGGGCAGTTGCTAAGGTAATTAACTTTTTGCCCCTAACATGCTAGGTACTCATTTTACGGACCTCAGAAGGATGAAAGGCTGAGTCATTCTTGATCCCTGTCAGGCTTGGACTCACATCATCATCAGTTTTTGCTGTAGTACGACAGTTTAATCCAGGGGTTTGCAACATTTTCCTACCAGGGGCCAGTCCCAACCCCACCCCACAGCTGTGGGGGCTGGAGGCATGGCTTCACCCCTTACTTGCATTTCATTGTTTTGTGGCTTCTTCCACAGTACCCGCCACTTCTCCCAGCAGCGGGAGACTTTGGGGGACATAATCGCTCTATTTTGGGGTTTGTCCGATGCTGCTCTATGGCACTTCGGCAGGGAAAGGACGCCATTCTGGGACTTCCTGGTTCAACGCTGGGAACACAGGTACTGACATAAGCTTCGCTTGGCACCAGAAATCCCAGAATGGCATGCTTTCCCTGCCAAAGTGCAACAGAGGAGTGTCGGACAAACCCAAAAATGGAGCAATTATGCTCCCCAAAGCCTCCTGCTGCCGGGAGAAGCAGTGGAGATTGTGCAAAAACCCTGAAAAAAGGTGCGATTCCGGCTGCCGCTGCAGTAAGTGATGTATTTCAACATCTGGTGGTGGTGATGGTGATCCTAGAGGTGCCCAGGTGGCCACCTTGGGCCGGATTAATGATACGCATGGGCTTAATTAGGCCTGCTGGCTGGGGGTTGCGAATGCCTGGTTTAATCACTGGGCTACCAGGGTTAATTACCTTGTGAACCACCCAGAGAGAGCACTAAGTGCTACAGGGCAATGTAGAAGTGCAATTCAGTAGTTCTCAACCTTTCTAAGCCAGGGGCCATTGGGTCACGCTCCCTCAGACAGCTTCGGGGGCCGGATGGCGATTTTGCCTTTCCTCCACCACGTGACACTTCCAGGTGTGATACCATGGGTCGCATCCAGCCCACGGACCGTAGGTTGAGAACCCCTGGTGTAATTGCTACTGCTATTGCTAGATACACAACAGAGCTGGGTGCCATTTTGTTTCTTCTTTGGAAGCAATATACTGTACTGTACTTTGGAACTGCCTAGTACAGAAGTGTAACCTTTTGTAAGTAAATTTTCAAAAAGTTTTATTTCTTTGGTTGCGAGTTTGATCCAAGACTGACTTAGCCTTCCATCTTTCTAAGGTCAGTAAAATGAGTACCCAGCATGTTGTGGGCAAAATGCTAATTAACTTGAGAATTAAGTGCACTAAGCACTATGGAGCAGCATAGAAGTGTTATTGCTTTGAATGAATCTCTGATGGGGTGGGAAGCCCTACCGCACCTGGACTGCCTGGACCCCACCCATCCGGCTGGTAGAATTTTGCCACAACCGCACCTGAACTTAATTGCAGTTGGGGTAGAGGTTGTTGATTAGCACTATAATGGTATCTTGTTTGTATTGTATTGTATATTGTTGAACTGATTATTGTATAATTTTTGTATTGAGTATTGTGTATTAATTATATTGTGACTATATTGTTTATTGTGAATTGATTATATTGTATTGGGTATTGTATATTGATTATATTGTGATTATATGGTGTATATATGTACTGTATGATTGTGAGCCGCCCTGAGTTGGGTTTCCCCTGATTGGGCAGCATATAAATGGAAAAATTAAATTAAATTAAATCTCTGAAATTACCAAGGCTACAAGGGATTCTGGAAGCTGTAGGCTAGTGATGGCTAACCTTGGCACTCCAGCTGTTCCTGAACTTCAATTCCCAGAAGCCCTGATCAACAGGAATGCTGACTTGGGCTTCTGGGAATTGAAGTCCAAGAACATCTGGAGCACCACTGGTTTGGCACCACTGCTATAGGCCAAAATTAAGACATGCTTACCTGCTGAGTGGTCATACTCCCTGACCTCCTCTTTAACTGGCCTGCCCAGAAGTCCCTGGGTGTTGCTAGATGGAACCTGCTCCGTATCGGGGAAATTCACTGTCACCACATGGAACATCCCTGGGTCCTGAAAATAGAAAATGAATGGGGAGGGAAGAGTGAAGAAATTCCTTCAGAGATACCCGACAGCCATATCAGCAAGAGAGCTCAGAGTCCAGTCCAGCTATTGTTCTCAGGACAGTTGACGGAGCAGGTGACCTTTTGACCTCTGGCTGACCTCTCCCATAACATCCTCAATTAACTCATTAGCAGAGGGTTCTAAGTGGAAGGAGTTCGATTTCCTGGCACTGCATGACGGAGTGAGCTCCCATCTCTGCCCCAGTTCCTGCCAACCTAGCAGTTCGAAAGCAAGAAATTGCAAGTAGATTAATAGGGACCACTTCGGTGGGAAGGGATGCCTGCCACATGTCCACAGAAACGTCTGCAGACGCAGACAGCACTGGCTCTTTGGCTATAAACAGAGATGAGCACTGAACCCTAGAGTTGGATGTGACTGGCTTTCGAACAAGGGCGACCTTTACCTAATATCAGGTTTATTTTGCAATTTAACAGAGCCAAACTAACATCGATCAGGAATCTTCTGTTATTACTGTTATAAATAACCACACTGATTCTACGTTATTACTTGCTGCAAATAGCACACTGATTTGCAAACCCATCTGTTACACCAACCGACCATTGTGTAGCTCTTTACCTGATATGTATAAATTGATACCATGAAACATCACTCTTATGTCTGACAACGTGAACTTGATCCACGAAATTTAAGGTTAAAATACAGGAGTTAGGCTTTAAGGTGCCATGATGTTTGTTTGTTTGTTTACTCTCTGATATTGTAATGCCTCTGTTTCTTATGCATATAAATTGATGCCATGAGGTCTCACACGTGTCTGATGAAGTGGAATTGATCCACGAAAGCTCACATTTAAATACAGGAGTTAGTCTTTAAGGTGCCACAACATTTTTGTCTTTTTGTTGTTGTTTTGTTTGCTCTCGAATATACTTGGGAGGATTGTTGCTAAGTTCAAAAGAAACAGGAGAGCAGATGATCTCAGTGCTCCTACTAATTGGCACATTCTTCAATTCCAGCAATAGGTCAACTGCAATAGGTACTAATAGTCTGTTTCCATTCTAGTGCTATGGAAAGTTTAGCGAGAAATTCTCTGTTGGATCACCCCTTCCTGCCCTAGAAATTTATCTAATTGACAATTCTGTTCACAAGCATTTTCCCTCCATACATCCTGATCTTCCACATTCCAGTTACAGGCAAGGCAGCTGATCTCTATGGATTGTTCTCAAAGAAACGGGTGTGCCCCAACATATGACCGTCTTGAGGCACAACAAATCAGCGGTGGTGGCTGCAACTCGTATCTGAGATTGCATTTTTTTCCTGAAGCAGGAAAAATGCCATTGGCGTGAATTTGTTTAAGGTGGATCCCAGCTTGCCATGAAGTGACCCACACACTATGATCATGGAGCCATGTCCTGCAGCACACATGAAATGAGACACGCATGATTTAACATGGCAATGGACTGTTGCAGCCTTTAGGATACCAACAAGGTGCACCTTCACAGACAGTCAATCTGGCATGGCCTCTTCCGCCTCTTTGACCGTTGGGAATCAGAGTTCCTCCTCCACTCATTTTCCCATTTGGCCCAATAGGATGGTTTCCAGTGGCATTTCCTCCACTCAGGGGATCAGCAACATTTTGGGATGTTGAGGCAAAGGACAAGATGGTGGCACATTGCCACTCTATTTATATTCATGGGTATTTTCAATGGCTGCTCCTAGTCTATGGAACTCCCTGCCTCAAAAAGCTAAATTGGCTCTCTCCTTTATAGTCCTGCCAGCAGGTCAAAATCTTCCTTTTTAAGTTGGTTTCTAATCTAACCTCTAAACCTTGCATGACTATATTTTTTAAAAAAGTTATCTAATGCATTTTATCAGTTTTTTTAAAATCAGGTACTGTATTTTAAATTTGTTTTAACCTTTTTAAACTAATGGTTTTTTAAATTTTCTTTTGGATGAAACCTGTTTTGCCTTAATGTACTGTGATTTCATATGTTTTTTTAAATTGCTGCTCTCCCACCTTTTGTTCCCTTTATTAGAAGAAAGACATGTGGCTTAGTGGTTAAGAAACTGTACTTGAAGACTGGAAGGTTGGAGTTTGAGACCTGAGTACTATACAACGGAGTGATCACCTGTCTCTGTCCCAGCTCTTGCCAACCTAGCAGTTCGAAAGCAAGACATTGCAAGTAGATAAGTAGGTACCACTTTGTTGGGAAGGTAAACAGCATTCCACACGCTCCAACATCTAGGCATGTCTGCCATATGTCCATGGAAACATCTGCAGGCTCTTTGGCTATAAACAGAGATGAGCAATGAACACTAGTTGGATAAGACTGGCTTTCGAGCAAGGGCAACTTTTACCTTTACCTAAGACATATATAAATGAATGAAGGAAGGAAGGAAAGAAGGAAAGAAAGAAAGAATTAATCAGGGGCAGATGATGCTGTCCTACTATATGTAATAAAGTTCAGATCCATCTGCCAGTCTGGAATAGAGGAAGACACAGTAAGGCCTCTTGGCTTGAGTGGCAAAATGTCTTAAACCCTCCACGCTCTCTGCACAGTCCTATCTGGACTCAATGCTCTCACCTTCTGTACCTGTCTCCCACCCTCTCGCTGCCTCTGCAGGAAATCTTCCGCCAGAGCCACCGCCTGGGCACAAGTGTGGGGCTGGCACTCCCTCACCCAGCTCTCCATCCCAGGAGGCAGGACTGCCAGGAACTGCTCCAGGATCACCAGCTCCAGGATCTCCTCCTTAGTGCGCCTCTCTGGCTTCAGCCACTGGTGGCAAAGGTCCCAGAGGTGGCTACAGACCTCACGGGGACCCTCGGCTTCTTGGTAGAGGAACTGCCGAAAGCGTCGGCAAGGGGGCTCAATGCCGAGGACCTCCTTTCTCTCCATCTCCTCCTTCACTTTCTGCTGCTCTCGGCCGGCTGGCCGGGTCATTTGGTCGACACCTGGTGGCAACGGTTGCAGAAACTGCCTTTCTGTGGGCTGCCGGGTGGCCATAGTGGGCACCCCTTCAAGATGGGTTATGGGCACCTCCACGTCTCCCCACAGAGGGGCTCCAGGCAGTTGTCTCACCCCACATCCTGGCCAAGGGGACTGAACACCCCCTAAGAACTGCTGCCACTGGACTTCCCATCGTTGTGACAACAAGCTTTCTTCTGGTTCTTGCTTAATGTGTTGTGTTCCCCTCCAACCCATGCCATGACCATCCGCCACCCCACCCTGGGCATCACTTGGGCTTTCTTTCTGTCCCTCTCGTCCCATCTCTAGCTTCAGGTTTGCCGGTTCCGTGTCCTCCATCTTCATAGCCAATTTTGCCTCTCGGTCCAGCCCAGTCTTGTAGTGGAGATCTAGGCCCGTCTGGTCTTCCTGCTTGGCATCCATTTTGTTTCACAAAGCAGCTGGTTCAGCCCACTTCTGTCTTCTTTGAAATAAAGAAACAGTTGACAAACCAGGCTTCAGATCTATAATTGCTCCACTTTGAAATGGGCTATTTCCATAGGACGGATAGGGCTCCCTCTAGGATTGCGTGTGTTAATTTTTTTTTTAATGGATCCACGTCACTCCCTGGAGAAATTCAAATCATACAGAAACAGATGGCTCTAACCAAAGACATTTTCTTTCTCTCCCTAAAGAAAGCAAACAGAGACAAGTATAAGAGATACATGCCTGGCCGAAAAGACAGTTCCTGCAGAAAATTAGGGTTGAAGTGTTTAATAACCTTGACACCCAACAGGTTAAAAGAAGAAGCTACAGTAAAACCCCTACTTACGGGGGGAAAAGTCAGTTCCATAGGCTTTTGCCTAAATCGGATTTTGAATGTAGCTCAAAGCAAACCCATAGGAAAAATGACATTTTTATATAAATCAAAGCAAACCCATAGGAAATCGTGTAAATCAGGACATGGTTTTAACACAAAATCATTATGTAAGTCAAATTTTATGTAACTCGAGGCATATGTAAGTCAGGCTTTTAGTGTATTTAATAAACAAAAATGCTTTTTATTTATTTATTTATTTATTTACAGTCAAACCTCGCATAAAGAGCGCCTCGCTTAAAGAGTAATTCGCTTAAAGAGCAGAATTTTCTCTGATTGTTCGCTTCGCTTAACAAATAAAACCAACCAAAAACTCGCATAACAAATAAATCGGGGTTCACAGTACCCCCCACAATTGGTCACTTCCAATGGTGTTTCGCTTAAAAGAGCAAACTCACTTAAAGAGCAATCATGTGGAACGCATTATGCTCTTTAAGCGAGGTACAACTGTACTTACTTACTTACCGTACTTACTTACTAGCTCCCCAAGTGGCTTAGTGGTTAAGACGTTACGCTTGGAGACTGGAAGGTTGGGTTTCAATACCCAAGGACTACAACTAGGGACATGAAAGGAGCCTCATTCAGGCGTCCCTTAAGCGGAGTTTCTTCAGCAAAAATCCTTTCAACCCAGAGTAATTTGTGACACAAAATTATTATTAAGGGGCTGTGGTGGCTCCGTAGTTAAGAAGCTCGCCTTGTTAGCTGGAAAGCTGACAAGTCAGCAATTCAAGACCCGGGTATTGCATGACGGATTGAGCACCAGTCTCTATCCCAGCTCTTGGGGACATGAAAGGAGCCTCATTTGGGCATTCCCTGAGCAGAGTTTCTTCCACAAAAGTCCTTTCAACCCCGAATAATTTCTGACACTAAATTATTAATTAATTAATTCATCCATTCATTCCATGTATATCCCACCCATCTAGGCAATTCTCCCACGTTAGGCGGCGTACAGCAAAATAAAAGATTTTTACAGTAAACATATACACAATAAACCAAATCAAATAAATTATGGGCAAAGACAATAAACAATAGCAACGCCCCCCAAATGGGCATTATTATTATTATTATGGTTGATCTTTGTCAGGAAGCCATTTTGGTAGAAGAATGGGATGCAAACATATTTCAAATAAATTAAATAAACAACAAGATAAAGCGCCCAGATGTGGGAATTGAAAGTTTATATGTTGTTTATGCTTGTGAATCATTACCCACAACTATGTTACTCCCCTTTCTCCTTCCTGCCATCAGAAAAGCTACACAAAGGTATCTATGAAAGCAACAAAGTATGTCAACCCTGGTAATGCAGCAGTTCTGGAATAAAACCAGTAATGGTTGTTTTCTGAGGATATAAGACATTTCATGGGATATCCATAGTAGTCTCTGCCAGCAGAGAAACAGAATGTCTATGGCAGTGATGGCAAACCTTTCAGAGACCGAGTGCCCAAGGAAGAAGAGGAGGTGTGCGGGCAGGCACCACGCATGCCCACATACCCATGTAATATCACCGGTGAGTCTCTACCGACATCACATGGGAGCATATGCAAGGTGCATGGGCAACATCATCATTATCATTATTCAATTTATATGCCACCCTATTCAGTGAAAACCGACTTAGGGTGGCTCACAACATACAACCGAATACAATGAAACAATTCAATCATGTGGGCATGTGAGCCCCCACCCCACCCCGTGGCTTGTCTCAAGAGCTAGAGGCGTGCACATGTGCGAGGTGCACAGACAATTCCCAGAGTGTGCACATGTGCAAGGTGCACTGGCAACATCACATGGGCATGCGCGCGCACCCTCCACAAATGTGCTGCTGCCTCCTCCACCTCCTCAAAGGGGTGGGTTGTCTGGTCACTTCACGTTGTCCTTGCCACCGCCTCCAAAGTGGGATTTCAGCCTCCCCTCTCGCCTCCCCATTGGGGTTGGTGGGGAAGCGGCGCTGGCATTTGCGGTGTGGGGCATGCCCATGATGGCATGCATGTCCACGGAGAAGGCTCTGCGTGCCACCTCTGGCACACATGCTATAGGTTTGCCTACACGGGGCTATGGGATTCATCTTGCTGACCCTCTCTATCTCTTTCCTGAAGCAGTTGGCTGTTTTGCCTAATGGTAGGGCAGGCTCTTCTCTTGAAAATGGCTGTAAAGAACTGGATGGGTTTTAGTCTTACCCAGAGACTGCAGAACACACTCTGGTAACGAACAGACACAGAGAAATGTTAAATACATTATCTGAGGATCAGAATGACAAAGGAAAGACCATCCTGGCAGAAAAAGCAGCAGATGTAGGATACTTGCTTCTCCTGACCGAAAAGAGCACTTCTAAAAGATATCTGAAACTAAAAATAAATATCTGGAATTGCCTTTTTTCCTTTCCCATCCAGAGTCTTTTTCTCTCATGTCACGACTTTTCAAGCAGAGCAGATGGATCTCAAGTTTGACATACAGTATTCTCCTTTCCCTTCTCTGCTAGAAACCTGGGGATCATCTACTGCAAGGGTTCCCAACCTGTGGTCTGCAGGCTGAATCCTACCTGCTGCGCCATTTCACGTGCCCCCCCACTCCAAGGGAATTCAATAAACAAAATGACCTCCCCTTTGAAGCTTTTGGGACAAAATGGCCACCCCCATCGTGAGGCAGGGAAAAATGGCCGTCTGGCCCTCGAAGCTGACCAAGAGAGTGTGACCCGACCCCTGGCTTGAAAAGGTTGGGAACTCCTGATCTACTGAGAACAGCGTCTGGGAGAAAAATGGCATAGAAACAACCCCCACCATACCCCACTGAAATCTGGTTTGCTGTTGTTGTTAGGTGCTATCAAGTCATCTCCGACCTATACTGACCCTATGAATGCCCAGTCCCCCCAAAATGCCCAGTCCTCAACAGCTCCTCTCAGCAAGCCTATGGCTTCCTTTAGGAAGTCAATCCATCTAACATTTGGTCCTCCTCTTCTCCTGCTACCTTCCAGATTTGGATGACAACATTAGAAATAAGTTAAAAGATGCCTCTGAGCTAATACTACTTCAGCTTCTTCCCCCACCTCTTTGTTTTTTGCCCTTTAATTTTGCAAAGAGGTTTGGCAGACTAACAAGGAAATTGTCTACTGTCGACTGTACTTGCACTCTCTCTCTCTCTCTCTCTCTCACACACACACACATTGACATTCCCCACCCATCCTGTACCCATAACCTAGTCTGCCGCTCTAAGGTGACAAGAAAGTAAACTGTGAGGACTCCAAGCACCTGACAAAGTGACTTTTCAGCAAGCCACGAAAGCTCACACCAATATTTGCTCATCTTTAAGGCACTACGTTATTTTCTCCTTCCTTCTTACCTTCTTTCTTTTCTTGTCAATGTCATCTAAACACAGTACTGTATAGGTATTTAAAGCACTGCCTTGCTTTTCCACAGTTCCTTGCCCTCCCTCCCTTTCATACTTTGTTCTCACTTGTCGGGCGTCTAATATTAGTCGGGCGTCTAGTACCCAGAGGCGGAGTCCTGCCTCCCCCTGTAATTTGCAACAGCCTCACATCTTGATTAGGATGGTGCTTTGCAAACAATAATTAGTAAGGTGCTTTTCTGCAGAGAGAGAGAGAGAATGGGTACAACCTTTCCTTTCCTTCTGGATGGAGAGATTTTAAATTGATTATTTCTTTTGATGCAGAGGGGTCTGCAGTGGCTTCATGGTTAAGACACTGAACTTGATGACTGGAAGGTCGGTAGGTCAGCAGTTCAAGACCCAAGTACTAAATGACAGAGTGAGCTCCCATTTCTGTCCCAGCTCCTGCAAACCTAGCAGTTCGAAATCAAGAAATTGCAAGTAGGCCACCTCAGTGGGATGGTAAGGAGCGTTCTGTGCAATCTGGTGTCTAGTGATGCCTGCCTCAAGCCCATGGAAACATCTGCAGACGCAGACAGCCCTGGCTTTTTGGCTATAAACAGAGATGAGCACTGAACCCTAGAGTCGGATAAGACTGGCTTTCAAGCAAGGCTGACCTTTACCTTACCCAGAGGCGGAGTCCTGCCTCCTCCTGTAATTTGCAACAGCCTCGCACCTTTATTAAGATAGTGCTTTGCAAACAATAATTAGCAAGAAGCTTTTGTGCAGAGAGGGAGAGAGAGAAAATGGGCGCAGCCTTCCCTTCTGGCTAGATTTAAAATTTGATTATTCCTTTTGACACGGGTGGGGGTGGAATATGGAGAGAGATGTCTCCTCTCTTGAAAAGGGGGAGTAGGGAACTGCGGTGGCTCAGTGGTTAAGAAGCTTGCCTTGTTAGCTGGAAGGTTCAAGACCCGGGTACTGTATGAAGGATTGAGCACCCGTCTCTGTCCCAGGTCTTGGGGACATGAAAGGAGCCTCATTTAGGCATCCCCGGAGCGGAGTTTCTTCCGCAAAAATCTTTTCGACCCAGAATAATTTGATACGAAATTATTATTATAGTCAGTCTGGAAGGAAAACTTTTGCTTATATAGGGCATAGCTTTTTAATTTTTTAGTTCTTTTTATATTAGGTTGAGCTGCGAGCTCTGCATGCCTGTCCTTTGAAGAGCAGAAAATGGAGGGGAAAGAAGGAAAGGCGGCTAACAAAGGAACAGCAGGGAAGGCAGGTCTCCAGCATTCAAACCGTGGGGGAATCCTTCATACTTCCTCCTTTTCCAACACTCAATATTAAAAAAGCAGCAATATATGCATTATATTATATCACTGTATATATAATTATTGATTATTTTTGCAGCCTTTCTTGCTCTAACCGATTGATTCAGAGTCTGGATCTTCTGCCAATGACAGGCTTGCTGTCAAGCGCCCATCCCTGCGCCAAATCCTATCCTGCCTCTCTTGCGCCTCCGGATCTTCCTTCCCTTTCCCGGGAGAAAAAGCGGGCAGCGCCTTCCTTGCAAGCCGACCCCCAAGGCAAACCCCTATATAGATTGACTCACCTTCCTAGACAATGCAAGAAGCAAAGCTCTGGGGATCTGAAGGAGAGTCCATTGCATGCGGGGGGGGGGGAAAGGGGGTTGAGAGAAGATTAAAATTTAGAGATAACAATCTTCGGATTGCAATAGAAAAGACATTGGATCCTCCCAGGCGGGCGGGGGGGAATGGAGCAGGAAGGGAACGCTCTAGTATTTGGAACTTCTTCTCTTCTATACCGCCTCTCTTTCTCTCTCTCCGGCGAGTGCTACTCTATCGTTTTAACCCAGTGGTGCCCAAACTAAGGCCCGGGGGCCGGGTGCGACCCCCGACGCCAATTCACCCGGCCTGCGAAGCCCTCGTCACTCCTGGAAGCGGAAGTAAAACGCGCCCGTACGGGCGCGTTTTACTTCCGCTTCCAGGAGTGACGAGGGCTTCGCAGGCCGGGTGAATTGGCGTCGGGGGCCGCACCCGGCCCCCGGGCCTTAGTGACTGCCTCCCTGAACCACATGATTGGCCCACGACCCAAAAAGTTTGGGCACCCCTGTTTTAACCCTTGGAAGGCAGGTCCAAAGTGACAGCTGGGATGGGCATCGTGGGAGGCTCTGTTCGGTCCATAGGGCACAACTTGAAATACTGTACTGTACAGTGGAACCTCGGTTAACAAGGGGCTCGGTTAACATAAAAATTAGGAAATCCATAGGAAATAGTGGCTCGGCTTACAGAGTTTCCCCCCCAGTACGGGTTTTCAGTACATTCCTATGGGAAACCTTGTTTCGTTTAATGTACATGTATTTTGGTTTTCAATGCATTCCTATGGGAAACCACATATTTATTTTGTTTTCAGTGTATTCTTATGGGAAATTACATTCAATGCATTCCTATGGGAAATTCGGTTAAAGTAATTTTCACTGTAAGAAATGTCCTGGAGAATGCATTAATTACGTTAACCAAGGTTCCACTATAAACTCTTCTTTTGCTTTAGAGATGCAAGATAAGAATTTAACAAGAAGGGGGGGGGGGGCAACGAGTCCTTGCACAAAATCAAAAGCATAAGGATGGACGAGACCTTGATCAGGTATCACTAAGGGTGCTAGATGGGCAAGATATAAATTTAACCACTGGTAGCGCAGTGGTTAAACTGCTGTCCTGCAACCAAAAAATTGTGAGTTTGATCCTGACCAGTCCTCAAGGCTGAGTCAGCCTTCCATTCTTCCTAGGTCATAAAAATGAGGACCTAGCATGTTGGGGGCCAAAAATGCTAATTAACTTATGAACAACCCAGAGAGTGCGCTAAGCACTATGGGGCAGGATATAAATTCAAATAAATAAATAAGTGTGATTGCTTTGCTTTTGCTTTATTTATTTATGTACCCCCCCCCCCATTCAAATCTGGGATATTCTCCAACTCTGGGTGGCATACAACACATTAAAAGATTTTTACAGTAAAAATATAAAATTATATCAGAGAATAAACAAAATAAAACAAAAAACTTAAGCACTTTGAGGACTGTTAAATTTTAAAATATAAAATTAAACAAACACTCAACCAAACAGAATTAATGATGGGCAAAAAAGACAATAATTATACCCCATCCAAAAAAAAAAACAACCACACACACACACACATTGGCGATGGTAAAATATAAAGTTAATGTATTTTTAACCTATCAGCTGGGAAATTGGAAAAATCTCTTTAGTCGCCCATTTAAAGAGAAATCATTTCAACTGCTTTTTAAACTGCGGACAAGGATGGGACCTGGCACAGTTCAACAGGTAGAGAGTTCCAAAGTGTTGGTGCCACCACCAGGAAGGCTCTTCTTCGAGTTGTTGACTTTCTCACTAACCTCAGGGTTGGCACCTGGAGAAACAGGTGATGCAAGCTGATTTTCTGAGGGGAAGACATTCCGCCAGGTAAGAAGGTCCCAAACTGTTTAGGACCTTAATTGTTAACTGACACCTTATACTTGCATAAATATAACAAAATAACCATTAAAAAGGCAAAGGTTCGGTTTTTTATGCTGAGCAAGATTCTTTGTCAGGCTGAATGTTGTTGCATGTCTCCAGAAATCATCTCAGTCAGATTGTTTTCTTGAGGAAGCCCTCAGATGGATGGTGCAAGGTTTTAACTGTTGGGATCTGCTCTTGCCTTAATGGTTTTTATCAGCTTCATCAACAAACTGCAAATAATTTAGTTTAGGCATCTTCTGTTTTTGGACTACTGCAAATACCGCTGCGAATACCACCTCAATGTGGGCGCAGTGGTGACCCTGGCCATCCAACAGCTATGGGGGCAGGGGTGTATTCCCCTGGCAGGTTCAGCTATGCCACAAAGGTGTCAGCTAGTGGTCCAGAACAGGTCTCCATTCTGGAACCACAAGTCAGCTACATGGGGTTGGGTACTCAGGGAATGCACCTGACCAGTGCATTGCTCTAACTAACATAGTCAACTTTGACATGAGCCCAGCCAACTGTGTAGTCATATTTAAAATGGCTAAAGGAGCATAGAAAACGCAGGTCTCAGTCTCCCGTATGCCATTGGACCCTGCTACAGTAGTGGTAGGGACTCCCGATGGTGAGAGCCTGCTAAAATCTCGTGGGAGATGATGCTTCAATTCACCATGTCAAACTAGACTTGTGTAGTACAGATAAACCAACCAAGTAAGCAAAGGATTCTAGATTCTCCAAGCCAGTTGTAGTTCAGGAAAAAAAAATAACATTTCAAAGCAAGGGGCTCAAACTCTGTCCCATTAGACAGGGGTATCCAACCCCGGAACTCAAAATGTGCCTGGACTATAGTGGCTTTTAAGCCCTGGCCAGCACTTGGGCCTTGAACTGCTAACGTGCTGACCTTCCAGTCATCAAGTTCATCCTCCTAACCACTAAGCCACCGCAGTCCCTTGAGTAGCAGTCCATAATTCATCATAGTGCATTAGACTGATCAAGTGACTGGCTTTTTTCTAGTACTGTACTTGGAAAACCATGAAACATGAATTAAATCAGGAGTTCTCAACCTTTTTAGGCTGGGTCATGCTCCCTCATACAGCTTTGGAGGTCGAATGGCCGTTTTGCCCTCCCTCCACCACATAACACTTCCTGGCGTGATGGGGGTGGGCCACATGAAATGGTGCCATGGGCCGCAGGCTAAGAATCCCTGAATTAAATCAATAAATGATCATGCTTAACAACTTCCTAATACCTTTTCGCAGTTCCCTAAATACAAATACTTACGTACTTACTTGGTTGATCTATACTTCACATGTCTAGTTCGACTTGGTGGATCGAAGCATCATCTCTCACAAGATTTTAGTGGGCTCTCGCCATTGGAAGGTCCAACCTCTACCGTAGCAGCACAGGGGACTGAGGCCTGTGTTTTTCATGCTCCTTTAGCCATTTTAAATACTGCAACACAGCTGGCTGGACTCATGTCAAAGTTGACCATGTTAGGGCAATAAGCTTGCCTTAGTACTCAATCATGAGGAGCAGTGGTGTGGGGGAGTGTTGGGGGTTCAGGGTGGTCCTGCCACTGCCAATCTGGCCCACCAACTGTCTGAGGGGGTATGAACCGGCCCAAAGCTTTAAAATGTTGAGGACCTTTGTTCTAGAGATTATCGCACCACAAACTTGATAGTGACAGATTATTACTTAGGAGGCCTGAGTTTGGTTCCCAGCATAACCACAGACCAGGGATTCCCAACCTAAGGCCCATGAGCCAGATCCAGCCCATAGCGCCATTTCATGTGCCCCCTCAACACCCCAAAGGCATTCGAGAAACAAAACGGCTACCCCTTTGAAGCTGTTGGGACAAAATGGCCACCCCATCATGCAGACAGGGCAAAATGGCAGTCTGGCCCTTGAAGCTGGCTGAGAGAACGTGACCCGGACCCCAACTTAAAAAGGTTGGGAACCCCTGCCGTAGAAGCTCACTGGAAATATGGAAGTGGTAAAGCCATTCCTTAAATATACTACACAGCCCTATTAGGGTCAGTATAAGTCAGTTCTGGCAGGCAATATATAAATCAATTAAGTAAAGTACATTTTGCAGGTAGAACTTGTCTTCTCCCGGTGCAGCCATTTCACTCTGCATTATAGTAGGGCTAGCCATGCTTTGATGCAATATAATTCTTATGCAAGATTTACAGAGGGGATGCAGTGGCTTAGTGATTAAGACACAGAGCTTGAAGACCAGAAGGTGAAGGTCTTGATGGTCAGCAGTTTGAGACTAGAGTGCAGCAGGACAGAGCAAATATCTGTTGCAGTGGTGGGCATCAGCAGGTTCACACCAGTTCACCAGAACCGATAGCAGAAATTCTGGCTGGCCCCGTCCATCCAAATCTTGAAATAAAGTACAGTAGTCCTAATTCAAGTGCAACGCAGGGCTTTCCCCCTGGCCTGGCCACACCCACTATACCACGCTCAGTGTGGTAGTATAATTTTTTGGAGTCCACCACTGGTCTGTTGTCTGTCCCAATTCCTGACAAAGTAAGAAAATTTTGAAAGTAAGAAATTGCAACCTTCCATCCTACCGAGGTGGGTAAAATTAGTCCCCAACATGTTGAGGAAAAAATGCTAATTACCTTGTGAACCGCCCAGAGAGTGCATTAAGTGGTGTGGGGCAATATATACAGTGGAACCTCACTTAACAAATGGCTCGGTTAACACAAAAATCACTTAACAAAAGGAAAGCCATAGAAAATAGTACCTTGGTTAACAAAAAAATTCCAGAATGGATTCATTTGGTTTTCAATGCATTCCTATGGGAAATGTGATTTACAATTTTTTCGTAGTACAAAAGGTCCCGGAGAACGTATTAGATTTGTTAACTGAGGTTCCACTGTAAATCCAATTGCTATGTAATCAATTTTCTATAGATAAAACTTTTAGAACAGGATTTCAGCCATAAAATAATGAACAAATTTGCTCACCTGAATATTCCCCTTGTCCTACAGTTCTTTATTTGTGTCAGAGGCACCACCACCATATAACATACAAAGCTAAAATTAACATATCTAAAACATAAAGGAATTAGAAGGACAAGATGACTGTAGTACATTTTTCATTGTATTGCATTTTTTTATTATATTATATTCTTATTTTTTGTGGAAGATTTGTTGACTGTATTGACTGTATCATATTTGTTGTATTTATATTATTTTTTTAAAAAAATATTTGATATTGTAACATTGTAAGCCGCTCTGAGTTGCTCCAGCAAGAAGAGCGGCATATAAATTGAATCTAATAATAATAATAATAGTCTACATCAACAGCATTTCCTCTTGCCAACATAAGGTCCTTCTTGATGAATGTTGAGGGGCATTGTGTGCATTGTATCATATGGGAAATAGTTTGTTCTTCTCCACATTCACACAGGCTGTCTACAGGGAAACCCTACTTTCTCAGATTAGCACTTGATCTTCTTACCCCGGCACACAGTCTGTTACAAGCTTTCCATACAGGCCACGGTTATTCATGGTCAGGTAGAGAATCATGTGGTTCTGCCCAGTTATCTGGTAACTCCTTGTTTGCCTTCCATAGTTCTAAAGCAGTCTATCGGGGCTAGTTTTTCGGGTGGCAGATGAGGAAACTGTGCCTTGGTTTCAGTCTCTGCTTTGGTGGTTGGTGGTCAAATAGCAGGCGTTTCCGAGGATCTTGCTTCTCCGTGAAATGTTGGTAGAGGGATGCCAGCTAAGTAATGCACTTTTTGTACTGGAGTTGGTTTTAGGCATCCTGTGACCAATCTCACTGTTTTATTCAGGGCCACATCCACCTGCCCTGCGTGCGTTGATCTGCACCACACTGGACTAGTATACTCTCCTGCAGAGCAACATAAAGCTAGAGCAGAAGTTCTTAATGTGTGTGGTTGGGCACCCCAACTTGTGCCTGTTATTTACCTCAGAATATTGTTCTTGGCAAAACCTTGTTTGGTATTTAGGCAGTGGGTCCTGAAAGTGAGAGTTTGATCCAGGGTAGGTCCCAGGTATTTGGAGGGTGTCCAGCCTGGTGCCATTCCAGTTCACCTACAAGCTTCTATGGTAGCAGGGATGGGAATTCTTCATTCCTGGCCTCATCAAGAAAAGATGTGCGGCCCCAAAATGAATCATCAGTTTTCCAGAAGCAAAATGAACCATCAGGTTTCCAGAAGCTTCTAGAGGCAGTGCCCGTTTCCCATTTTATCTTATAGTGGGATTCCCCCCCCCCAAAAAAAAAAAAGGACCCAACCAAAAATCAGATCTAGAAATCTACATCTTAAGGGTTTGCAGTTGCAAGTTCTCTGCCCCTTGCTTTGGAAGCATTTGGTGCTTTTTCTTAGCTTGTTTTAGGGAGTGATGTTTTATTCCCCAAGTTCACCAATTTGGCAGACATTTCCGTGGTCATGTGGCAGGTACGACTAGACACTGGAGTGCATTGAATGCTATTTACCTTCCCACCAAAGTGATACTTATTCATTTACAGTAAAACCTCGGATAACGCTAAAACTTGGTTCCGCATGTCTTAGTGTTATCCGATTTTTAATGTTATCCGATGCATACATCGAATGTTAAAATCCTACGGGATGAATCATATAACATTAAAACTCCATGTACACTGTAACCAGCACAGGCTTTAGTGAACATTATCCGATGCATCCCATAGGATTTTAATGTTATGTGGTGCAATTTTTTTCCAGATTGCTTAATGTTATGCGGTTTTAGCGTTATTTGGTACAAACATTATCCAAGGTATTACTGTACAGTACTGTACTTTCAATTTCTTGCTTTCGACCTGCTAGGTTGGCAGGAGTTGGGACAGAGACGGGCGCAAACTCGGTCATGCAGTACTCAGGTCTCAAACTACTGATCTTCCAGTCATCAAGTTTAGTGTCTTAACCACTAAGCCACCGCAGTCCCTTATTTATTTATTCAAGATTTTAAGTTCACATACCTGTATATACTCAACTATTAGCTGTCCTGAATATAATTACCTAATTTGGACCTCTAAAACTAGGAAAATAGATTGGCCCAAGTATAAGTCAGGAGTAGGAAATGCAGCAGCTGCTAGTGAGTTTCAATAATTAAAATACAGTAAAATACTGTAAAATTAATTAATTTAGACATTTGTGTGGGTAGGTTTTTGAGTGTTTATGGTAGCGTTGTTTCCCTATGTGGGTGGGCAATGATACAGTAATACCCCGTATAACGCGAGTACCGTATATCGTTAAAACCACATAACGTTACAAGATTTTCGGAAACATCTTGTATCGAGTAACGCGATTTTAACGTTACACGATACAGTCGTTCTTAGCAGCAGGGTGGGTGGAAAGCTGAACGGGGTTCTCCGTTCAGCTTCCCAGCCACCCTGCAGCTACGGAGGCAGGGGTGGGGAGGCTGGAAAGCTGACGGGGGGCTCCCCCATCGGCTTACCCAGCCACCCCACAGCTGCGGAGGCATGGGCGGGTGGCTAGGGAAGCCGACAGGGAGTCCCCGTCAGCTTCCCCAGCCACCCTGCAGCTGTAGATCGGGTCCTCTGATCTCTCTGGAGGTGTTTCTGGGCTTCCCCGACGTCCAGAGCCGGTGCAGCAAGCCAGAATGTCAGAGTTCAAATCCCGACGTTCTGGCTTCCTGCACTGGCTCAGGACGTCGGGGAAGCCCAGAAACACCTTGGATCGGGTCCCCACACCTCCCTGGACCCGGCGGGGGGGTCAGACCCCCCAAAATTGGTAAAAAAAGGACGTTTTTTTTTTACCAATTTGGGGGTTTCTGACCCCCCCGCCGGGTCCAGGGAGGTGGGCAGACACGATCCAAGCTTTTTCTGAGCTTCCCCGACGTCCTGAGCCAGTGTAGCAAGCCAGGATGTCAGAGTTCGAATCCCGACGTTCTGGGTTGCTGCACTGGCTCAGGACGTCGGGGAAGCCCAGAAACACCTTGGATCGGGTCCCCACACCTCCCAGGACCCAGCGGGGGGGGGTCAGAAACCCCAAAATTGGTAAAGAAAACGGACTTTTTTTTACCAATTTTGGGGTCTCTGACCCCCCCACCGGGTCCAGGGAGGTGGGCAGACACGATCCAAGCTTTTTCTGGGCTTCCCCGATGTCCTGAGCCAGTGCAGCGACCCAGAATGTCAGGATTCGAATCCCGACATTCTGGCTTCCTGCAGCATAAAAGAGGGTGGGGGAAGTTCAAAATTAGCGCGCATCGGGTCTCCCGACCTCCCTAGAGCTGATGTGCGCTAATTTTGAACTTCCCCCACCCTCTTTTATGCTGCAGGAAGCGAGAACGTCGGGATTCGAATCCTGACATTCTGGCTTGCTGCACTGGCTCAGGACGTCGGGGAAGCCCAGAAACACCTTGGATCGGGTCCCCACACCTCCCTGGACCCGGCGGGGGGGTCAGAGCCCCCAAAATTGGTAAAAAAAACGTCCGTTTTTTTTACCAATTTTGGGGTTTCTGACCCCCCCGCTGGGTCCAGGGAGGTGTGGGGACCCGATCCAAGGTGTTTCTGGGCTTCCCCGACGTCCTGAGCCAGTGCAGGAAGCCAGAACATCGGGATTCGAACTCTGACATTCTGGCTTGCTGCACTGGCTCAGGACGTCGGGGAAGCCCAGAAACACCTTGGATCGGGTCTGCCCACCTCCCTGGACCCGGCGGGGAGGGGGTCAGAAACCCCAAAATTGGTAAAAAAAACGGACTTTTTTTTACCAATTTTGGGGTCTCTGACCCCCCCGCCGGGTCCAGGGAGGTGGGGAAACCCGCTCCAAGCTGTTTCCAAAGTTCTCCCACCTCCCTGGAGGCAGCAGCAAGCCAATATGTCAGGATTCAAATCCCGATGTTCTCGCTTCCTGCAGCCTCCAGGGAAACAGGGCTTTTTTTAACATTGTGTGTTCAATGTATCGCACAACGTTAAAAACCGAATAACGACGGGACTTGTGGAACCAAGTCATAACGTTATTCGGGGTACTAGTGTATATATAAATGAAAATATTAAATATTCTATGGTACATAATATTAAAAGACCATTACTGTACATTTTAAACAACTTTTAAAAGAAAAGCAATTTTTTAAAAAAGAGACACACACTCAAATCAAGGATATCAGAAAACAAAACAAAATAAACAAAACAAAATAAAATAAAAAAACACTGTAACACTTTAAAGACTAATTGCTATATTTTTATTGTTAGCTTTTGTGGCTCAAGTCCACTTCATCATCAAATCAAAGAGAATATAAAAGGAAAATAATTTCATAGCTCAAGATCATAAAGTTGAATTTCTCATGTCTGGATCTTTTGGGGTTGTCTTGATCAGCGCCTGGTTCCAGCTAAAGGTTTCCTTAGAGGTGTTCCACCTTAAGGATTTTCTCTTCGGTGTCTTTGCATGTGTCTACGAAGGTTCTCCAACCGATTGAAGCGCTCCCCACATTCAGAGCACTGATACGGTTGTTCTCCCGTGTGGGTTCTCAGGTGACGGATCAAATCTGCACTCAAGTTGAAACTTTTCCCACACTGTAAACATTTATAGTGTTTTTCTCCTCCTGTGTGTATTCTTTGATGGCTGATGAGATTTTGGCTGAGGGTGAAGCTTCTTCCGCACTGAGAGCACGCATACGGTTTCTCTCCCGTGTGGATTCTCTGGTGATTGACAAGGGTCTGGCTCAGACCAAAGCTTTTCCCGCATTCGTCGCACTTGTATAGTTTACTGTCGGTGTGGCTGACCAGGTGTCGGGTCAGATTCTGGCGGTGGCTAAAACTTTTCCCACATTCAGCACACTTATGCAGTTTCTCTCCTGTATGAATTGTCTGGTGGCTACGGAGATATTGAATCCGACTGAAGGTCTTCGCACATTCTGTGCAACGATACGGTCTCTCTTCTGTATGTGTTCTCTGGTGATAAATCAAGGAATGGCTCAAATCAAAGCATTTCCCGCACACCTCACACTTGTAGGGCCTTTCCCCCGTGTGGATCCTCGCATGCCGACTCACGCTCGCTTTATTACAGAATGTCTTACCACAAACGGAACATACGTACGGTTTCTCCCTTGTGTGAGTTCTACAATGCAAAGCCAGATTTGTGTTCTGGCTGAAGGTCTTCCCGCAGTACTCACACTGGTAAGCTTTTTCTCTTGTGTCAGTTTCATGATGCCTTTCTAGATCGGACTCTTCTTTAAGTCCCTTGCCGCACAGATCGTATGTGTTCTGGTCCACTCTGGAATTGGCCCTTTGCTGAATTTCTGGAAAGCCTTCAAAACTAACTGTTTCTTTCATGCTGTTTTCGGCAAAGTTCTCAATGTGCTTTTGAACTTCATTCAGATCCCCAAATTTGGCTTCCATATCATTAGCCAGAACTGTTTCTGGCAACTTCTGAGGTGTTTTCTCCTCATTCCTGCTTTTCTGACTGGCATCTGCTGGAATAAGAGAAACTTGTGGTTTGAGGCAGTAAAGAGGAAAGAGTTGCTTCAAAAGAAAGAACAAACTAATCTAAGATTGATTGAAGGATCTGGTTAAGTTTTTAACCTAGAGCAGGGTTCCTCAAACTTGGCTCTCTAGATGTTCTTGGACTTCAAGAAGATCTGGTATGCTGATGTAGGCTTTTGGGAACTGAAGTCTAAGAACACCTGGAGAGCCAAGTTTGAGGTACCCTGACCTAGAGCAATATTTCTCAAACTTGGGCTCCCAGATGTTCTTGAACATCCAGAAGCCCTGGTCAACAAGTATGCTTGACTTGGACTTCTGATTATTGAAGTCAAAGAGCATGGGGCCGGGGGGGGGGGGGGAGAACAAGTTTGTGAAACCCTGACCTAGAGCAATAGTCCGGGAAATATATACACATTCTAAGGAAGGATATTTTGATTTGTCAAGAACAAATCCTGCCAGAGTCATCTCATCTCCTTTTGTGATCATGTAACCACTGTAACATGTAAATAACATCTCTTAAAAATATATATCCATGAGTAAACAAAACTAAACAAAACAAAAAGACAAAAATCCGTTGTGGCACCTTAAAGGCTCTCTGCTGTATTTTAATCTGAGCTTTCGTACGAAAGCTCAGATTAAAATACACTGGGAGTCTTTAAGGTGCCACAACGGGTTTTTGTCTTTTTGTTTATTCTCTGATAATTATTTATTTATTATAATAGATTTCTATACCGCCCTAATCCAGCGAACACCTCACTGACCAGACAATAAAACAAGTTATAAACAATGTAAAAGACAATTTAAAAACCCTGAAAACATTTAGCAATGTTGCCCACCGCGATGCCATTTTGCTATCTAAAAACAAATATAAAATCAGCCTATCATTAATGTTAAAATTGGTTACAGGAGGGGGGAGCCTCAGACGAGCCAGAAAGGGGAGCTCGTTGACAGTCCCGGCCCCCAGACCCACTTTGCCAACCATGTCTTCATCTCTTTCCTGAATGGTAGCAACACTGTTAATAGCTGAGTGCCCTCAGTTTGCTCTCTGGGACAGGTTGAAGTCTTAGGGACGATATGCTTGCAGATCAACACAGCCACCACTTCAACAAGGCAAACACATTTGCCCATGGGTTTGCCTAGCAGCTATTACCAGTGTTGTGTGAAAGTTGAAAATGGTGTGAGTGTAAAAAGCCACAGTGATTTGCAACCTTATCTGTTATGCTAGCCAACTATTGCATGCCTCTGAATCTTTGGGGCAAGGGTACCATACAAGCCAGTTGTGTCTCTCCCCCCCCCCCCATCCATTCCTAAGAAGTGCACCTGGCAGAATCATCATGCCATAAATAAATTTCATGTCAGAAAGGATTGAAAGGATTTTTGCTGGAGAAACTCTGCTCAGGGGACACCCAAATGAGGCTCCTTTCATGTCCCCAAGATCTGTCCTCAACCTTCCAATCTCCAAGCGCAGCATCTTAACCACTAAGCCACTGTAGTACTGGACCATCATACTGTGAATGTGACTTTCATTGATAATTTTCCTGATGCCTGCCTGCCTGATAAAGTGATATTGAATCACAAAAGCTCCCACAAGGATTGACTTTTTTGGGTGAACCAATAAAGGTATTGCTTTCTTCCTGCATCTGTTAAATATAGGAGTTAGTGTTTAAAGTGCCATGACTTTGTTTGTCTTTTTGTTTTGCTACTCTCTGATATGCGCTTGTACAGACTAACACGACAGCCACTTAAAAAATCTCTTTAAAATATGTACTGTATACATTTTTGAGTAGTGGTGTCAGTCTGAAGCTGCCTCCAGGAATTCTGGGAGATGTAGTCCAGAAAATGCTCCAGAAAACCTGCCCAGTTCTAATACTGAGCCAATTCCATGACTTCCAAACCCCATATGGTAGTGATGGTTAACCTTGGCACTCCAGCTGTTCTGGAACTTCAATTCCCAGAAGTCCCTGATCAGCAGGAATGCTGACTTGGGCTTCTGGGAATTGAAGTCCAAAACAGCTGGAATGCAAAGGTTGTCCATCAGGTCTGTAAGGCAGTGATGGCTAACCTTGGCATCAGCAGGAGTGTTCACTTGAGCTTCTGGGAACTGAAGTCCAAGAACACCTGGAGTGCCAAAGTTAGCCATTACTGCTACTATAACAATAGAAAAATCAATGATCAGACACCTGTCTATCCCACCATTTTACACAGGTCTTCTCCAACCCTTCCCTTTGACCTTTACAGCGACCATGCGAGGTAGGACAGGGCTGAGAGAGAGGGGGGGGGGTAATGGATGGCCCATCCTCCCCGAGGGAACTTTCCAGCCCCATGCAAATGCCCAGGTCTCCTTTTCCCCATTCCCCATTCTCGACCCAAGCTTCTGCTCATTTCTGGACTTCCCTGGAGAGACTGCAGCTACAGAGACCCTCTTAAGTGGGAGGCTCTGCATTTCACTCCTTGCTGCTGAACAATGGGAGTTGTAGTCCCGAAATGGGAGAGGGGTTGCCCAGATCACATTCTCAACTCACCGGCCCTGCTGCAGGCGCTCATTGCTTTGTCCTCGTGGGAAAGTGGCCTTTGGAGAGGGAGGAAGAGGAGGAGGAGGAGGAGGACTTGATGACCACCTGCTCCACCACCTCCACCTCCTCCCTTCGTGACCGGTCTAGGCAACCGAAACTCGGTGAATTTAACCCCTTAAACGGGCGCGTTGACAATGAATTTGACAAAAACAAATGAGGGAGGTAAAAGTTAAAGGCACCCTTGCTTGAAAGCCAATCGTATCCGACTCTAGGGTTCAGTGCTCATCTCTGTTTATAGCCGAAAAACCAGCATTGTCTGCGTCTACAGACGTTTCCGTGGTCATGTGGAAGGCATAACTAAACACCTGAGTGCACAGAACGCTGTGTACCTTCCCACCAAAGCGGTACCTATTTATCTACTTGAAAATAAGGTGATACTTTTTTTTGGATCAATAAATTAAAAAATAAACCATTGCAAGCTTTCGTAATCCAAGATCACTTCTTCAGGCAAAGGTAGGGAAATCATCAATGAAAGTCCAAATTTTCGTGGCATGGTGTTTGTGCCAGGCTCCGTTCTTAAAAATAAATGTGAAGTAACTGTCCAATTTATATCCGTCCTCCATCCAATAAATGCTATTTCGCATTTGTTTTTCAGAACAGAGCCTGGCAAACAACATGCCACGAAATTTTGGACTTTCATTGATGATTTCCCTACCTTTGCTGGAAGAAGTGATTTTGAATCATGAAAGATTGCAATGATATTTTAATGTTATTTTAGTGATCAAAAAAAAGTACCGCCTTCCTCTTCTACATTTGTTTTGTATATGGATCACACAACTGATTTGTTTGTTTTATGAATTTGACAACACTCCTGTCAAAGTAAGAAAAGTTTTAAAGTAAATAATTGCAAGTAGATAAGTAGGTGCTGCTTCTGTGGGAAAGGTAACAACATTCCAGGTGCTCCAGCGTCTAGTCTTGCCTGCCACATGACACAGAAACGTCTGCGGACACAGACAGCACTGGCTCTTTGGCTGTAAAGGGAGATGATCACCACCCCCTAGAGTGGGACATGAATGACTTTGGAGCAAGAGTGATCTTTATCTAAGATTTACATGTTAATTTCTGTGCAAAAAAAAAAACCCCAACGGAATTGCAAACACAAACATATGAAGAAATGTTCCTATTTTGAAAACAAATTCTTATTTTAAAAAATCGACTTGCGGGGGTGACAGTCTTTTTCGAGAAACCCTAAAATGACGGTTTTAGGCAGCAAAATGCAGCTGCTTCTCTTCGTATAGACCAGGGGACAGGGGTGCCCAAACTTTTTGGGTCGTGGGCCAATCATGTGGTTCAGGGAGCCAGTCACTAAGGCCCGGGGGCCGGGTGCGGCCCCCGACGCCAATTCACCCGGCCTGCGAAGCCCTCGTCGCTCCTGGAAGCGGAAGTAAAACGCGCCCGTACGGGCGCGTTTTACTTCCGCTTCCAGGAGCGACGAGGGCTTCGCAGGCCGGGTGAATTGGCGTCGGGGGCCGCACCCGGCCCCCGGGCCTTAGTTTGGGCACCACTGGCATAGACTCAGAGGAGCAAGAACCACAATACCCAGAAGCCATTGCATCATGCCGAAACAGACTACAGCTCCCAGAAACGCTTTGGAACCCTGGGGTCCAGGATGTAAGGGACTGGGGAATCTGATTGGCTGAAATGGAAAGGGCGAGGATGCTGATTGGCCAGAAAATTGACCGGTCTTGGGGGACCGTAAGATGGAACCTGCCCTCTCCTGTAAGCTTGAACTTCGGGCATTACCCTTGGATGCACTTCCGCGAGGGAGACCCGGCACAAGCGAGCATTCTGTGTGCAAATGCGGGTGAGGAAAGTGCAAGAGAAGCGGGGAGGGTAAGGGCTGGCTTTTCCCGGATAGAACTTGGAAAGAAGACAGGGGGTGGCTATTGTTTTCATTTCTCTTGTGCAAACCGATGGTGCATCTTTTGCATCATGCTTTGCACACCTGGGAGGAGACAGACACCGAGGGCATTGTACAATAAGTAAGACATTTCCAATACAATAATAGACAATCAGACATAATAGCAATGAACGAACACATTAAACAACAAACCATACACGATGAGAAACCTGGGGAACGTAGTGAAAAGTAGAGACATCACATTGCAAACAAAAATTCGTATAGTCAAAGCAATGGTATTCCTGGTGGCAATGTATGGTTGTGAGAGCTGGACCATTAGGAAAGCTCAGCGCAGAATAGATGCCTTTGAGATGTGGTGTTGGAGGAGAGTTTTAAGAATCCCCTGGACAGTGAGGAGAACAAATAGGTCAATCTTAGAAGAAGTTAACCCTGACTGCTCCTTAGAAGGTCAAATAGTAAAGATGAAGCTAAAGTACTTTGGACAGCAAATGAGAAGAGAAGATTCACTTGAGAAAGCCTTGATGCTTGGAAAGGTTGAGGGCTAAAGAAGAAGGGGGCAGCCAAAAATGAGATGGCTAGATGGTATTGTAGACACAATGGGCACAGAGCTGAGCGAGTTGAGGAGGATGGTGAAGGACAGAGGTGCCTGGCAGACAGTGGTCCATGGGGTCGCAAAGGGTCGGAATCGACTATGGGACTGAACAACAACAAATAAATAAAACCATAAAGCAATAAGTGACAACAATATCCATTAGACGACAAATCATAGGAGTTGGGAAAGGGTGGGGGATGGCTTGTAGACCCAAAAACAAGCAGCAGTGCAAGACATTTTGCTGCCTGATGTGTAGCACACCCTGGTAGGACATTTGTGTTCATATAAAAGGGGACTGGTGGCTCAAGTGGTTAAGATGCTGAACTTGGTGACTGGAAGATCGGAGTTCAATTCCTGGGTACTGCATGACAGTGAGCTTTCATCTCTGTCCCAGCTCCTGCCAGCTGAGCAGTTCAAAAGCAAGAAATTGCAAGTAGATAATAGGGACCACTTTGGTGGGAATGTAAACAGTGTTGAGGCATACCTGCCACATGTCATGGAAATGTCTGCAGACGCAGACAGCACTGAATCTTTGGGGATACACAGAGATGAGCACTGAACCCTAAAGTCAGGGCATGGGCAACTTTACCATATAAAAGCAAAAAGCAAAGCAATCACACATATATACCGCTCCTTAGCGCTTAATGAGTAGTTCACAAGTTAATTAGCATTTTGCCCCCAATATGCTGGCTACTCATTTTACTGACCTTGGAAGGATTGAAGGCTGTGTCAACCTTGAGACCTGGTCAGGATTGAACTCACATCCTTTTGGTTGCTGAACAGCAGTTTAATCAATGCCCCACCATAATGGTTAGAGTACTGGATTGCCCATACATGCCCAGGGTGGGCATCCATCCATCCATCCACATCCATCCACCCATCTTGGAGAAGGAGAATCTATACATCCATTAACCCATCCATCCTGCCAACAATAGGGTGACATACAATAAGAACAAAAAAACCATCAAACAGTAGGAAAACATTAAGTAAAGTAAGAATACATGCAATCAAATAACGCAGTATAAAAGAAAAAGCCAAGTAACAATTTACAAACTATGATGGCACCCTATGCCTATAAAAAATACCCACCCACCCCTTTCAGCATTGTAGCAGCCAGAAATAGTCTAAATATTTATTTGCTCCTCCATGCAGCTTCACAAGTGTGGGCTGTTGTGTCTTTTCAGAGGCTCATGAATTTCGAAGACATTGCCGTGTATTTCACAGAGGCGGAATGGACCCTCCTGGATCAGTACCAAAGAGCTTTATACAAGGAAGTCATGCTGGAGAATTTCGGGAATGTGGCCTCACTGAGTAAGGAATGATTCAGGTTTATTATTATTAATTAATTGAATTCTGCTCTCCCATTAGTTCAAAGCAGTTTCCAATCTAGTGACAGCAATTTATTGCTAGAACACCTTTTTAAAAACAACAACCTAGTACTATGTCATGATATCATGAGAAACAGCATAAACTAAAGTATAGAATACTCCAACTCGCTCTGGAAGGAAAAATCTCTGGGAAGAGAGGCTGAAGAAACTGAGAGACTGATGTGGAATGTCCTCGGAAGAACTATTCTGAGAATTTAAAAACAGGCAGACTATTGCCATGATAATAGCCAATATCTGGAACAGATATGGCACCTAAAGAAATAGTAGTAGTATTTAATTTGAAAATGGGTGTCTCCTTTCTTTGGATGTGAGGACAGTAGCCACCACTGGCTTTTTTAAAAAAATATTTGTACCCTCTGTTTCTCGCAAAATTGGAACTTTACAGGGTTGCCCATAAGTTCCTACCCATCCTTATGTATTGTAATTTTTTTTAGAGAAATATGGCCAATTTAAGCCCATTTACACTTGAAGAGTGTATTATGACAAGTATGTGGGTATATGAGCACAAGAATACTGGATAGAATAAGTGGCATATTTAGAGAAAGATTCAATAGGGACTTGCAGGCTACTCTGTAGACTTCTTGTGAAAACAGATTTTAAAGACAGATAAAAGCATTAGAAACTACAGTACTAAAACTTATGTAATCAATGTTTAGTATTAATATAAACGAAGCACCATTGTAAGTGACCTGGTGGTGGTGGTGGGATTGCATACCCCGATTTAGTTGTTAAGCGAGTTTTTGGTCGGTTTTAGTTGTTACTGAGGTGAACATTCAGAGAAAATTCTGTTCTTTAAGCGAGTTAGTCTCTAAGTGAGGCGTTCTTTATGCAAGATTTTACTGTACAGCAAATTGCACAGACTTTAAGGAAACGCCCATAGGATTCTGGCCATGAAATGAAATAGAAATATTATGCAATATACATCAACAAGTAAAGCACCAATCCATTCAAAGCTCCTTTCTCTGCAGTCAATTGTGTGACCAAACTGTCTATATTAAAACGTATCGCCTGTCACCAGAAGAATAATTGGAAAAGAAGGCAAAATGTAACTTCTTGTGGGCAGAAGTACCACAGCCTTGGAGTCAACACTTAACAGGCCTTCCCCTACACAGAGACACTACTTCCACCCCAAAGATAGCATACAGCCTTTATGACCAGCCACTACAAGTCACTTTATCTTCTATGCTTGATTTCCTTTTATATATAGAATTCATGTTTGCTTCCTAGGTGGAACAAGGGACTTCTTCATACAAAGGAGAGCACCATGCAGACCTCACTTGCAGTCCAACCTTACAATCCAAATCTGAGTTGATCCCCACTTTAAGAAAGCCTTCTTGATTTCCTCTGTCTTATCTGGTTCCCTAATCTGGTGCCCTCTGAAATATAATGGATTCCTATTTGCCGTAGCCATGATAGTCATTGGCTGGGGATTATGGGCATCGTAATACAGAACCGCAATGATTTAATGGTTAAAATGCTGAACTTGATGACCGGAAGGTTGGCAAGTCAGCAGTATGAGATAAGAATGCTGCACGATGGAGTGAACTTCTGTCTCTGTTCCAGCTCCTGCCAACCTAGCAGTTTGAAAACAATAAATTGGAAATAGATAAATAGGTACCAATTTGGTGAGAAAGGTAAACGGGGCTCCATACACTCCAGTGTCTAGTCATGCCTGCCATATGTCCATGGAAATGTCTGCAGGCACAGACAGCGCTGGCTCTTTGGCTATAAACAGATGAGCACTCAATCCTAGAGAGGGATACGACTGGCTTTCAATCAAGGACAACCTTTAATGTGAGACATCTGGAGGGTATCAGCTTGGAGGAGGAGAATGTCCCCACAGTGGGAAATCTTTCTTGAAGTTTTTGTCCTTTTTCCTGGTCAAAAGGGTCTACAGTTGTAAAGCCTGGCCTTATTTCCTGGTTGGAACAAGAAGTTTTGCAGATGTCAGGATTTTCTCTCGATCGGGAAGCCACAGAGCTCTGTGCCAACAGCTCAGGTAAAGAAGTTGGGAAAAACAGAATAAACAGCTTTCTTTCTTTTTTGAACTTGGAATAAAAGATTTTGCTGTAAGACTTTGCTGTGTAGAGACTGAAATCCTGTTTCTGTAGCTTACGCCTGCGGAAGAGTGATGATGTGATAAGAAGGGAGTGACTTCCAAATACTGTAATTCTTTTTATGGTGTGGCAGCCACAGGTCAGAAAGAGGAAGTCTTGAATTACCAACATCACCCTCTGGGGGGAATGTCGTCCAGCAGCAGTGATTTTTAGTAAAGACTTCCTTCTTCCATCCCACAGCTCCCATGGTCATTGAAAGGAATGACTTGGGTGTTGCAAAGGCTGCAAAACAGAAAAAGAATATTTTTAATTGCCAAAAATCTGCCCCTACCTATGATGTAGACTAGAGCCATGGTGGCTCAGTGGTTAAACTACAGTACTGCAGCCAAAACATGAGTTCGATCTTGATTAAGGCTCAAGGTTGACTTAGCCTTCCATCCTTCCAAGGTGGGTAAAATGACTCTCCAGCATGTTGAGGGCAAAATGTCTGCCCCCAGAAATGAACCATCGTGTTTCTAGAAGCTTCCAGAAGCAGTGTGATTCTCCCATTTTATCTTTTGGAGCAGGAGTTCTTAATCTAAGGCCCATGGACTGAACCCAGCCCATGGCACCATTTCATGTGGTGCGCATTGCCACCGGAAGTGGACGTGTTTATGACAGCTGTAAATGCGCCCGTGGCTGACATAACTGCATTTATGACAGCCGCATGGGGATGGGATGGGGTAAGTCCAGCCTGCTCAGCTGTCTGAGGGGGCATGGGCCGGCCTTCGGCTTAAAAAGGTTAAGAACCCCTGTTTTGCATGGATGCCCCACCCAAAAAATAACCCAAAGCCAAAACCAGAAATTAACCTCATAAGGGGTTGCAGTTCTGAGTTCTTTGCCCCTTGCTTTGAAGGTATTTGGGGCTTGAAGTTTTATTCCCCAGGTCCACCAGTTTGTCACACCGTGATGTATATTATAAGGTGTTGATGACCATTTAATTTTATCCCATTTTCCTCACAGCTATTGTGCCAGTCACAGAAATAAATCTTGACTTTTATCCTATTCTCCCTCTGTTACCTCAGCCAGTGACTCTGCAAAGAACCACCTGTGCCTGGCATGTGGGAAAAATTTCACTCAGAAACCGTATCTGGTTCAGCATCAGAAAATCCACACTGGAGAGAAACCACACAAATGCTTTGAGTGTGGGAAATGTTTTGTACACCGCTCAGCCCTGTTGACCCACCAGAGGATCCACACAGGAGAGAAGCCGTACCGATGTCTGGAGTGTGGGAAATCCTTTGGCCGCCAGGATGCTCTTTTGAGTCATCACAGGATCCACACGGGGGAGAAGCCATTTCCTTGCCCAGAGTGTGGCAAATGTTTCTCTCAAAAAGCCCATCTCCTGAACCACCATAGACTGCACACCGGAGAGAAACCGTACACCTGCCTGGACTGCGGGAAATGCTTTGGTCAGAAAACCCAGCTGCTGAACCACCGGCGGATCCATGGAGGAAAAAAGCCTTACACATGTCAAGAGTGCGGGACGGCTTTTCTCCGAAAACAGCACCTCCTCAATCATCAGAGAATCCACACTGGGGAGAAGCCGTACGAATGTGCGGAGTGCGGGAAATGCTTTTCAAAGCAGTCAACTCTTGTGACGCATCAGAGGGTCCACACGAGAGTGAGATCGTCCCGCAAATGTGTGGATTGTGGGAAATGTGTGGTCGACAGCCGTACCACCACCGGGACTCAGGAGAGCACCTTGGGAGAGGAGAAGTCCTATAAATGCATGAGATGTCTCCATCTGCCCTTAAAGGCTTTGCCGCCTTCAGCAGAAAATGCAACTGTTGCTGCCGCCCCTCTGCCTTGTGCTACAACACCCTTACCCTTCAGCACCTTTCTAATCCTCCCACCAAATAATGTTTTATTTGTTATGACACAATGAAAGCACAAGTCTCTTGCCCAGAGTGGATTATTGTGTTACCCCATCATCCCTTGAAATGAGGAAAAGGAGGGGTCCTTTGCACCCACATGAAGAAATCTGAGTGAATTGTTGGGCAGGACCTATCTGTCTTACGCATTTGCCCTAGATTTTAAACATAATTTTAATTACATTTAAAATCAATTTCTTCTTCCGCTTCTGTGTGTAGGCCAGACAGGAAGCTTCCAAAATAAAGGCACCTTTGGGTGAGTTCATTCTGGAGTTCCTTTCACCTGACCTAGTGTGAGAAAGATTAGCTGGTAACACAAGGTAGCCCAGGGTATGTCCAATTGTGGTTCAAAAATACTACAATCTTCAAGGAAGCTCTTTCTGTGTACCATGTTTGGAAGTAGGAAATGATTTCTCTACCACTTTCCTTTTTAGATTGGAATTTGAAACTGTTTTCATGGGAAGGGAATATGTCTTTACGGATAATTTTGTTGGAACCCCATAACTCTGGCATGAGACAAGACCCCAAATTAAATATTTTACTTCTCCTCCTGTTTCTTTCTCCCCACATAGATTGATAGGACAATTTTGACACCCATCCCACCCCCGGCACCTTCTTATTCCCTTTCCTCCTCCTAATTTATTTTTTCCACCTATTTCTGTCTTATGCTTTGGGTTGCTTAAAAGGCAGGCTCTTAAATATATCTCTTCTTTTCTACCTATTAACTATACATCAGTGTGGATTTTTTCCAGTGGCACTAAGAGGAACTCCAACCCACAAGAAGTTAAATTTTGCCTTTTCCTCCACCTATTAACTATACTGTATGTCAGTGTGAAATCTCACAACAACCATCTGGTAATGGAATTCTGGGAATTGTAATTCAAAATACCTTCATATCTGGAAAAAATAACTATTATTTATTTTTTTCTTATGAGTTTTGCAAGGGGTTGAATCCATAAGAGAATATTTGGAACAAGCTTTTGCACCAGATCAATAAACTGACTATCATTCAGTATAGTCTGTTTTATTATCAGCAGCATCATAGTTCAGGGCTGTAGTGGCTCAGTGGTTAAGAATCTTGCCTTGTTAGCTGAAAGTCTGGCAAGTTTGGCAGTTTGAGACCTGGGTACTGCATGACAGTTTGAGCTCCCGTCTCTGTCCCAGCTCCTGCCAACCTAGCAGTTTGAAAGCAAGAAATTGCAAGTAGGTAATTAGGGACAGCTTTGGTGGGAAAAGATCTTGGGGACATGAAAGGAGCCTTATTTGGGCGTCCCCTGAGCTGAGCTGAGTTTCTCCAGGAAAAATCCTTTCAATCCAGAATAATTTCTGACACAAAATTATTAATCTTATTATCATAGTTACACGTATAGTCATTGATGAAGCATTTGTTTTATTTTTAAAGGGCCAGGGCATACTTTTAAAAAAAGAAAAGAAGGGGAAGCTATAATTTCCACAGTTCTCTGTGTCTTGAGCACCACAAATCCCATGTGTCTTCGTGTTGGAATCCCAGGCTATACAAGGAGAAGCTTTCTTTCCTTTCTGATCTGTTGTGGAGGGTGAAAGCCCACAAGGAGAAAATGGAGCAGAATGCCTGATGGAAAAAATATATCCAAATGTTACTGGGGAAAATATAATCCGGAGTTACATCCAAATCCTTCAGCTTGTTAATGCTGGGGAGGATGGGGATGAATACTATCAGGGGAGATGGAATATGAATTTTTAAATATATATATATTAAGATCTATTTTAGTCCTGCAACCAACAAAAAAATATAATTTCTCCTCTCAATTCTTTCACTAAATTAAATGGATTTTATACCGGAACAAAAAATACGAGGGTTTGCAGACGGAACGAAACATGAGGCTTTGAAATTTCGGAGGGAGAGAGGAACGACGCACACAACTGGAAGCACATGGACGTAAGTCCCAGCCAATCCTTGACTAATTTTTCGGTTCTCTAGCCAGTGTGTCTCGTTGAGTTTAACTCTTAAGTGACCTTGCACGGCACGCATACGTACTCTCGCTCTTTGCAGTGGTTTTGGTCCTGGTAAGCCTAGGTCACCCTTGCTCGAAAGCAAGTCGTATCGTATTCGACTCTATGGTTCAGTACTCATCTCTGTTTATAGCTGGAGAGCCAGTACTGTCTGCATTTGCAGACGTTTCCGTGGACATGTGGCAGCGCAGGCAGCATGCCAAGACACCGAAGTGCACGGAACGCTGTTTCTCTTCTCACCGAAGTGGTCTCTTTTCATTTACTTGGAGTTTCTTGGTTTCGAACTGCTAGGTTGGCAGAGACGGGTGCTCATTCCGTCCTGCAGTACTCGGGTTTTGAACTGCTGACTTTGTGCCTCCCAGTCAGCGTCTTAACCACTTGAGCCACTTGGTCCTGGTGGATGCTATACCTAATGTAGATAAAGTTGCTGTTAGGTCCTGTCAAGTCGTCTCCGACTCATTACGATCTTATGAATAAGATATCTCCATAATGTCCTGCTTTCTACAGCCCTGCTCGGCTCTCGCAAATTCAAGCCTTTGGGTTCCTTTAGGGAGTTATTAGGGAGTTCCTTTAGGGAATTATTTAGGAAGAATAGATGCCTTTGAGATGTGGTGTTGGAGGAGAGTTTTGAGAGTCCCCTGGACAGCGAGGAGAACAAATAGGTCGATCTTAGAAGAAATCAACCCTGACTGCTCCCTAGAAGGTCAAATTGTAAAGATGAAGCTAAAGTACTTTGGACATCAAATGAGAAGAGAGGATTCACTTGAGAAAGCCTTAATGCTGGGAAAGGTGCAGGGCAAAAGAAAAAGGGGGTGGCCAAAAATGAGATGGCTAGATGGTGTTGTGGAGACAATGGACATAAAGCTAAGCGAGTTGAGGAGGATGGTGGAGGACAGAGGTGCCTGGCAGGCAGTGGTCCATAGGGTCGCAAAGGGTTGGAATCGACTGTCCGACTGAACAAAAAAAAAAAAGAGAATCTTGGCATCGCATGATGTGTCCAAAGTAAGACAGACCCAATTTCATCATTTTTGCCTCCAGAGTCAGTTCAGGTTTTACTGGCTCTAGGAGCAATACGTTCATCTTTCTGACAATCCCGGGTCTCTGCTGAGGTGTCCAACATCATGTTTCAAATGAATCTTTTCTTGTCCTCTCTCAGCTTTCTTAAGTGTCTAGCTTCCACACTCGTGCGTAGCAATAGCAATTACACTTATATATTACCTCATGCAGGAGTTATCAACCTTTTTAAACCGGAGGGCCAGGTCATGCTCCCTCAGGCAGCTTGGAGGGACAGACAGCCATTTTGCCTTTCCTCCACCTTATGGCACTTCCAGGTGTGGTGGAGGCAGGGGAGGGGATGAAATGGTATCGCAGGCCCCTTCCAGCCCACAGACCACAGGTTGAGAATCCCTAGCACATAGTGCACTTTTTGGCTAGTTCACAAAGTAATGAGCTTTGAGAATAGAAGAATAGAAGGCTGAGTCAACTTTGGTCCTATCCGGATCGAACTCACAACAGCACACCTCTGGGAGCACTTCTGGGACTGTGCAGTTTGCCCAAGGCTATGCTGGCTGGCTGTTCTCCCAGGAGACAGTGTGGAATTGGACTCACAGCCTTTGGCTCTCCTAACTCACTGGGCAGCCCAGACATGTCATAAATTTGCCAGCCTAGTACAGGTATTACAATTATAATCAAAATCATAAACATAAATGTAATCATAATCCAATCAATCATAATCACAGTCATAACCATAATAATATAAAGAAAACCAAGATACAGTAATGGCAACAGGCCCTATCAGTCCCTTGAATATAGATGGGGAAGAAGTAGAAGCAGTGACAGATTTTACTTTCCTAGGATCAAAACTCACTGCAGATGGGGATTGCAGCCATGAAATAAAAAGGCGACTGATTCTTGGGAGGCAAGCGATGAGAAACCTGGGGAACAGTGACAGGATGTAACAGGTTCTCACCAGTTCGCCAGAACCGGTAGTAACTTTCCCCAGTGTCCCGAAGAACCGGTAGCAGCTTTTTGGGGAGAACCACCTTCGGGGCTTACCTTTTCACTGGTTCCCCCACTGCACATGCGCGCCAAGCACTTGGTGTGCATGCACACCTACAGTGCTTGGCGCGTATGCACAGCCTCCTTGCTGTCCTCCCAAGCGAGGAGGAGGAAGAGAAGCTGCTAGCCTGAAGCTCCCTATAGCCTGCTCCCCAGGGTAAGTGACTCACCTTTGGATGTGGTGTGTCTGTGTGTACTTTAATGTATTTATTTATTCATTTTATTTACGGGTTTGTGTTGCGGGTGGGTGGGTTTTGAGGGGTATGTGTGTGTGTGCGCACATGCTTATTTTTATTTTTTAATTTATTTTTCTTTGGCCCCGCCCACATCATGATATCATGACATTAGCTCCACCCACACTGTGATGACATCACAGTGGGGTAGTAAAATTTTTGACATCCCACCACTGCTGGGGAGCATAGTGAAAAGTAGAGACACTACATTGCAAACAAAAATTCGTATAGTGAAAGCAATGGTATTTCCGGTGGCAATGTATGGTTGTGAGAGCTGGACCATTAGGAAAGCTGAACGCAGAAGAATAGATGCCTTTGAGATGTGGTGTTGGAGGAGAATTTTGAGAGTCCCCTGGACAGCAAGGATAACAAACACTGGGGAATAGTGATTTTGGTGCCTCACAATTTTCATCTATTTCTGGCAATATTTGGGTCACTGATTCCAAAAATGCTTTCAGTTATGCCCCAACAGCTCTAGTTTTTTAGATATTGCTTATTCACATTAGGCCAATCTAACCATACTGGTTGCATATATAACCAGAGGCGTAGCAAGGGTGTAAGCCACCCGGGGTGGAGTGAAATTTTGCCACCCCCCCAAAAAAAATTTCCGCCCACCCAACTTTCCCCCCCCCCCAAAAAAAAATATTTTCCCACCCCAGAAGATTTTTCCACCACCCCTCCCGCCTCTGGGAGCCTTTATGCGTGCCTGGAGGCAAAAAAAATTGTTTTGTTTGGAATTTTTTTGGGGGGGAAATTGTTTTGGGGGGGCTTCAAAATGCCGCCCCCCCTGGATAAGGGAAAAAAACTAGAATGCAAGCCTCCCTGGATGAGTCCATGGAGCAGCTGCGGAGTTGGACTAGTTTCGGGATGCACAGTATCCAGTTTCAACAGTAAAGGAGAGCACAGAGAATGACAAAAAAGGTCGGATTAGTTAAATTACACTTGCAACAACAACAGGAATAGAGCTTGAACAACATCAATAAGTATTATTAAAACAATCAATTTATGAATGGTGAGGCAAATACAAGTGTAGTCATAACAGCAATGTATAATAACATCATTGATATGAACTAGAGCTGCTAGAACAAAATGGATGGCATTTTCGGAATCAGCCGCCCCAAAATGCCCGAAATCAGTTGAAAAATTTTAGGCACCAAGAAAAAAATGTTTTTTTGTTCCCCAGTGAAATAGGTCAATCTTAGAAGAAATTAACCCTGACTGCTCCTTAGAAGGTCAAATAGTAAAGATGAAGCTAAAGTACTTTGGATATCAGAAGAGAAGAGAGGATTCGCTTGAAAAAGCCTTGATGCTGAGAAGGGTGGAGGGCAAAAGAAGAAGGGGGTGGGCAAAAATGAGATGGCTAGATGGTATTGTAGACACAATGGGCACAGAGCTGAGCGAGTTGAGGGGGATGGTGGAGGACAGAAGTGCCTGGCGGACTTTGGTCCATGGGGTCGCAAAGGGTCGGAATTGACTGTGCGACTGAACAACAACAACCATAATAATAAATTTCAGTCATCATAATCATAATTGCAATCATAATCATAACAGCAGTCATAAATATAACCACAATTGCAATCATAATAAAAACCATAATAATAATAACCGCAGTGATAATCAATCACAACCATAAATTAGGCATAATCAATCATAATCACAATTGCTATCATAGTCACAATTGCAATCACAGTCATAAAATCACAGTCATATCATAACCAGTCTCACAGTTTCCGCTCGTTCTCTAGTAATTTCTGATTCTCCTTTTTTTTTTAAACAAAGGATTTTGTTATTGCTGGAGAGAATGGTTAGCTTAGCTCCCTTTGGAAAGGGTTAAAACCAATGGCGCCGAGATTCCTAGAAAGTCCCCTGAAGATTGGAAGGTCGAAGGGGGGGGGGAATGAAAAAAGAATGAGGATGTTCCTGTGTTGCTATTATTATTTTTATTATTGTTGTGTTTATTATTAATATTTTTCCCTCTGCCACTGTTCTTTGGAGAACAGGCAGGTGGGTTCCAGCTTATTCTGATTTTTCCTCTGGGGCTCCGTAAAAAGCGTCCCTGCATTCTTCCAAGCAATGGTTTGAAAGGCGTGCAGGTGAGTTGCAGAGGAAAGTGGGCAGTGACCTGTGGGGGATGGACAAAGGGGAGATTTCCAAGCATTAAAAGAAAAGAAAAAAGGAGCCTCGCCTTTGCATTGCTTTAAAGTTGCCCCAAGCCTGGGGTTTCTGCACGGATGGGATCTGTGAAAGTTTCTCCCCTTCATCAATGGGAAACTTGAACAAGGGTCATGGATGGGTTGGGTTAGCTGGCTTGCAGTTGTTGTTTTTTTCTGGGAGGGGGGACACCTGCCTGGTGTCAGGGTGAAACCACCGGAGTTAAAACTAAAAATCCTTTAATACAGTACTTTTGTTTTCAGTGTGAGGATCACAGCTGCTAGATGCACAAGAGTGTAGCGAGAAGAGATAGTTGGCAACCTGGCGTTGCTTCTTCTTGCTCTGCCCACCACAAGGTGGGAGTTACCAAATGCAGTGGGAAGACAGGATGCTTCAAAGGATGCACAGAAGTAATAACAATGTATTTTGCTATGAGTGTGCAGGAATCAACTACTTTGGACAGAGGGAGTGTAAATACTGTACTCTTTACTTCTCCCCACAGGGCTAAGAGTCATGTCTAAGTGAGGATACAGATACAAAAGTGACAGTGGCAGCAGTTAGACTTCATCTACACTAGTGGTAGGAAACCTATGGCATGGGTATCAAAAGTGGTACTCAGAGCCCTCTCTGTGCAGTCACCCCAGCACAGTTTGCCCCGCCCCTCTGCCCAGCAGACCAATGGAAGTGCTTCCTCCCTCCCCTCAGCACAGAGTTTACCCCACCTCTCTGCCCAGCAGCCCAATGGGAGCATTTTCTTCACCATCACTGATCTATACCATCCCATAGCATCTCTGGGCAAACCACAAGGGAATTACCATTTTGCTCTGAACACGCTGGGTACTCATTTTACTGACCTTGGAAGGACGGAATGCTGAGTCAGCCTGGTGCCCATTGGGATTGAACTCAGATAATTAGCAGTTTTGGTCACTGCAGCATAAGCAAAGCAATCAAAGCAATCACATACACTGCCCCATAGCGCTGGGTGGTTCACAAGTTAATTAGCATTTTCCTCAACATGCTGGGTACTCATTTTACCAACCTTGGAAGGATGGAAGGCTGAGTCAATGCTGAGTCAACCTTGAGTCCTGGTCAGGATCAAACTCACAACCTTTTTGTTTCAGTACAGCAGTTTTTAATGACTGCGCCACCAGCATAACCACTGAGCCACAGCAGCTCTCAGGATACAAGACGAAGCATTAATGGTTCATGAATGAATGAATCTATCCACCCACCAATCTACCACCAGTCTAGAGTATTTTACTACTACAGGCAGAAAACAGCAAATATAACTAAATACAGGTACAACCATATAATAAAAACCAAGGGGAAATTACCTCACTAATACAATAAGCTCAATAAAATATCAAATCAATTAGGTGAATTAAAAGACCACCTGTTCTTACATTGCCATCTGCAAGGCCAGAAATTGATAAGCCTATGGAGATCTCTCTCTCCATGAAAAATGCTGGACCCAGAGTTTTCTTTTTGGCGGAGAATAGAGTTCCAGTGTAGGGTGAGGAATTGCCGGGGCTCCAAAAATTGGAAACTGCTCACTCTTTTGTTGCAAAGCTTTGCCTTCCTGACTGAGGAGATATCCGATTAATTTTAATTTCTTCTGTTTTTGTTTTCTTTCCTTAGAGAGAAGTCTTTCTTATAAGTTACAAAGTAAACAAACGTTGATGCTACCAGTGGCCCTGATCTCCCTTACAGCACAGTCTCACCACCTTTCTGAATGACACGGGCCTATTTTATTTCATCTTGTTTTATTTATTCTACCTTTCTCCCAAGTACAATTAACTGTTTGAGACATTAAATAGTAAAGCATAATTTACATTGTAATTTAACGAATTTCAGTGTTTAAGACACTGAACTTGATGACTAGAAAGTTGGCAGGTCAGCAGTTCAAGACCCAAGTGATGCACGATGGAGTGAAGCCCCGTTTCTGTCCCAGTTCCTGCCAACCTAGCAGTTCGGAAGCAAGAAATTGCAAGTCTATAAATAGGGGCCACTTCGGTGGGAAGGGAAACAGTGTTCCAGGCACTCTGGTGTCTAGTCATGCCTGCCACCTGACCACAGAAACATCTGCAGATGCAGAGAGCGCTGGCTCTTTGGCTGTAAAGAGAGATGAGCACTGAACCCTAGAGTTGGATATGACTGGCTTTTGAGCAAGGGTGACCTTTACCTAAAAGGCCCGAAGCTGGAGATAAAGCTGTCGCTTCTGCAGGATTTCTGGTCAAGATTTTGAAAGCAAATCAGGAATCCCGCCTTTTGGATGTAAAACCATGTCTGTTGAAGCAAGTGCCTTCACAACCCTAGATCTCCAGTTTCAACATGTCTTTGCTCACAGTTTGCCTGTGGGGATGAAGACAGAAGAGGAAGAAGACGCTCCTGGTCTTGTGATGGGCAAATGGCAAACAGGAGACAATGTCGAAGAAAGAAAAAGCTGCTATTTTGTGGATGCTGGGACTACCAAAGTGTTTTCAAAAGGGCCACCAGCTTTTCAGGTTAAACAGGAACCTCAGGATGGTTTCAGCCCACACTGGAAGATCCAGTGTCAGGAATGTTTGGCCCATCCTTTACCACAAGAAGACCCAAAGTTGCAGCAGGTTCATAAAAATGCCAACAGGTTATGTCTAGTCTCCTTCAGAGAAGGCGCTAAAACCAGCCAGTGTCCTAAGGCTGAAGGAGCAGCCCTGATTTCCTCTGGACTCCATAGGGACGCCCCTGAGAATTATAAGAGTCCAGATGCTAAAGCGGGAGGCCATCACAAGGTGACAAAAGAATACATTCCAGGCAGAGATGGTATTGGTGCTGAGATACAGCGTAAGCGCTTCCGAGATTTCCACTACCGGGAGATGGAAGGTCCGCGAGCGGTGTGCATCCGACTCGGGGAACTCTGCCGGCAGTGGCTAAAGCCAGAGAAATGCACTAAGGAGGAGATCCTTGAGATATTGATTCTGGAGCAGTTTTTGACTGTCCTGCCTGCCGAGATGCGGAGCTGGGTCAAGGAAGGAGGTCCTGAGACTTGTGCTCAAGCGGTCACCCTGGCTGAGGACTTCCTGTGGAGCCAGGAGGAGCCCAAGGCATGGGAAGAACAGGTGAGCTAATCAGGCAGGTGAGGGATGCTTCCAATCGTCTGCCAGCCCAGCATTCATTCATTTATTTTATACAGTACAGTAATACCTCGGATAACGCTAAAACTTGGTTCCACAAGTCTTGGTGTTATCCGATTTTTAGTGTTATCCGAGCCATGTTAAAATCCTATGGGATGGATCGGATACCGTTAAAGCTCCATAGAGATACATTGTAACCGCACAGGCTTTAGCGGTTGTTATCCAATCCATCCCATTGGACCTTAACGTTATTCGATCCAATTCTCCTCTCCAGATTACTTAACGTTATGTGATTTTAGCATTATCCGAGGTAAATGTTATCCGAGGTATTACTGTATATAAAACTCACCAAAGCATCCTCCATTGGATCCTTTGGGCAAGGTGAAAGCAGAGGGTATACGTCATGGTCCGCCTAACCCACTGGCAATGTGATATCCAAATGGCCTAAAAACCACATGCAGATGGACTTGATTTCTTGGGTCCACTTGGAGATGTCTACCAATGCGTGGACTCCTCGCTGAAATAATGACTCCAAGATATCCAAGGTAAATATAGGTTTGTTCCCATAGCTATGGGTTCAGTATTGCTGTATGCAGCTCTCTAGGTGCTCAATGGGTAAAAGCACTGTGCTTAGAGAGCAAAAGCATAGGATTTGATTCCCTGAGAGGTGCACAATAGGGGACATGAAGGAAGCGTAATTCTGGCGCCCTCTGCAAATAAAAATTCAACCCAAAGTAATCTCTGACACGAAAAACACACAGTATCACAGTGTCTGTTATCTTATGAGTCCAAAAATATTCAGTGAAAAATCTTTGAAATAACAAAATATATATGAGAGAATAAACAAAACAAACAGCAATAAATACATAAATGTTGTGGCACCTTAAAGACTAACCCCTGTATTTAAACATGAACTTTCGTGGATCTAATCCACCATGACAATTCACATTTAAATACAACAGTTAGTCATTAAGGTGCCACAACATTTTTTTTTTGCTGTTTTGTTTTGTTAGCACGGAACTTGATGACTGGAAGGTCAGCAGGTCAACAGTTTGAGCCCCATGTTTCCGTGGACATGTGGCAGGCATGCCTAGACACCAGAGCGCACAAAACACTGTTTACCTTCCCACCAAAGTTGTACCTATTTATCTACTTGTAATTTCTTGATTTTGAACTGCTAGGTTGGCAGGAGCTGGGACAGAGGCAGGAGCTCACTCCATCGTGCAGTACCCAGTTCTCGAACTGCTAACCTGCTGACCTTCCAGTCATCAAGTTTTGCATCTTAACCACTAAAAGTCACCACAGTCCCCTTTCGATTTACTTACCCAGTGCTAGTCACCAAAAGGCAGACCCATCAGGCCAATGGGCATGAACTGCATTTGGTGGAATGTATGCTTCAGCAAAAGATTTGATGCAGCTTTTCATTCAGCTGGGAGCTGATGTGAGGACTCTGGAAATCTGGGCTCAAATCCCTGCTTGGCCATGGAAATTCACCAAGCTGTAAACTCCTACACAAACCATTTCACATGCCTTGAAAACTGTGTGTCAGAAGCAAATTAGCACCACCCAACAATAGCAGCAACAACAGTGGCCAAACCTCTGTTCAATGTAGTAAGTTGCACTAGAGTTGGCTGCCTGAATCAATGGAGATTTGGTGAGTCACCTCCGTACATTCCATTGATTGAAATGGGCCTACTTTAGTGCAGTCAGCCGGCCCAGACAAATCAATGGAACCTATGAAAGAATTTTCTTCTTTACTTCCTTTTACCCCTTTGGGTGTCAAGAGAGATGCAAGGCACTTCTAGCAGCCCCCACCCGTGTTGATTTGGTGTTCTTGTAGTGTTTCTTTGATGTTACCTCTCCACCTTCCTCTGGGTCTGCCTCGTGGTCTTTATCCTTCTCCTCTTTCCACGTATGCCCTCTATGGTATGCTATCCCAAGACATTCTCTCCAAATGAGCAAAGCCACTTTGTTGTCTCTGGATGTAGTTTAAGATGGATTCTATTCTAACTCTTTCCTTTACAATCTCATTCCTGATTTTATCCCTTCTAGTCACTCCAGCAGACCTTCGTCAGACATCTCATTTTGAAGGGACCCAGCTTTTGTTTATGTTTTGTCGTATGACATTGGATTTGCTAATCCCCACAGATTCAAGGGAGGCTACTCTAGTGTGATTTACTATGCTAGCCAACAGGATTTTAGCCAGTTGGTCTCCCAGGGTGGGATCCGCATTTAGCTTTAGACCAGTGTGCCCTACGTTGCAGAAGTTGACTCTCTATTAAAGGAGGGCAAAATGTGTTCTGTTTTACTGGATATATCCTTGGGCCGCAATTTCTTTATTTGCTATGCATTGCCTGGTTCTAAGTCAGTGGTTCCCAATCTTTTCAAGCCAGGGGCCAGGTCATACTCTCTCAGTCAGCTTCGAGGGCTGGATGACCATTTTGCCCTGCCTGCACGATGGGAGTGGTCATTTTGTCCCAACAGCTTCAAAGGGGCTGCCATTTTGTTTCTCAAATGCCCTTGGAGGGGTGGAGAGACCACATGAAATGGCACTGTGGGCCAGATCCAGCCCACAGGCCTTAGGTTGAGAACCCCTGTTCTAAGTGGAGAGTTCTAGCCCTAATCCAGGAGTCTTTCTTTCACTCTGCTGCCCCAGGTGCTGCCAGTGCTATCTGGGGAAGAAACGCAGGGAGCTGTCGGAGGATTCATGTTCCCTTGGGCTCTTGAAGAAGGACAGCTGGGCAGAGAGGTCAAGGAGGAAGCACCGGGCATGGAGGACCCCAGCTTGGCTGGTAAGGACTGTGGGGTGCTTTATTATCTAGCTTTTGAGATGTGCAGTTGGATAGGTGAGAAAGAATTAAAAAATTCATTGTGATATTGGTTAGGAGCCCCAGTGATTCAGTGGATAAACTGTTGTACTGCAACCAAAAGGTTGTGAGTTCAATCCTGACCAGGAATCAAAGTTTGACTCAGCTCTCCATTCTTCCATGGTCGTAAAATGAGGACCCAGCATATTGGGGCAAAATGCTAATTAACTTGTGAAGATCTTTTCCCACCAAAGTGGTCCCTATTTATCTTCTTGCAATTTCTTGCTTTCATACTGCTAGGTTGTCAAGAGCTGGGACAGAGATTGGCACTCAGTCTGTCATGCAGTACCCGGGTCTCAGAACTGCCGACTTGCTGGCCTTCCAGCTAACAAGTGGAGCTTCCTAACCACTGAGCCACCACAGCCTCTTTATGGTGGCCAGACTAATTGTTGCTAAAAATCAGAAGGCTATGTTTGATCTTTTTCAGCTTGATGAGTGTGATATAAAGCGATTTGGGATACAGTATAATTATTAATGATAAATTGGCAAGTGAAATAAATTGGCAAGTGAAATAAGCATTACGTATAAATTATTAAACTGAGGTACAACTGTATTTTACATTGAAGACAGCTCCGGTAACGCACCATAGAAAAATAATATTGCGGGGAAACTTGCTTGGGGGGGGGGGTCATAATGTTCAAGATGTTTGGAGAGAGTGTCTTATTGAAAGGGGAAGGAATGCCAGTGCAGTTAAAATATATATATATATTTGGAGATGAGTGCAGGTACTGTATATAACATATCAGAAACTATAATAAAATAATTGAATAATTTTCTTTCAAGGTCCTGTAGTTGGGGGAGAGGGATGTAGAGTTATTATTCTGATTTGCTGTATATTTTGATACATCTTTTTGTTGTATGTGTTTAAAAATATTAATAAAATGTAATTTAAAATGATGCTTGCGTAGTGGTAACTGAACTTACGTCCTTCCTCCCATGGTTTTATTTGGCTTTTCAGTGAGTGGGACGATGGCCCCGATGGAATTCGAGTCACCTCCTCTTCAGGGTGCTCTGGATCCAGCCCAGGTAAAGGTGGAGAAGGAGAACAGGGATTTATCAGAAGACTATGGATGGAATAGTGGGCAAGCAGTGATGTAGTTGGGAGTATAATAATAAATTCATGTCAGAAATTATTCTAGGTTGAAAAGATTTTTGCTGGAGAAATTCTGCTCAGGGAATATCCAAATGAGGCTCCTTTCATGTCCCCAAGACCTGGGATAGAGATGGGCACTCAATCCATCATGCAGTACACAGGTCTCAAACTGCTGACTTGCTGGCCTTCCATCTAACAAGGTGAACTTCTTAACCACTGAGACACCACAGTCCCTGTGTGTTGAGACTGATAATGTCTGAGCTATTTGGATCACGCTTAAAGGGCTCAAGTGGTTAAGACACTGAATATGACAACTGGAAGGTTGACAGGTCAGCAGTTTGAGGCCCCAAGAGCTGCATGTCCCAGTTCCTGCCAACCTAGCAGTTCGAAAGCAAGAAATTTCAAGTAGATAAATAGGTACCACTTTGGTGGGAAAGGTAAACAGTGTTCCGTGCACTCTGGTGACTAGTCATACCTGCCACATGTCCATGGAAATGTCTGCAGACGCAGACAGCGCTGGCTCTTTAGCTATAAATGAAGATGAACACCGAACCCTAGCATCGGATACGACTGGCTTTTGAACAAGGGCGACCTTTACTAAGCTCCCCACAAGAGCTGGGACAGAGACAGGCACTCAATCCATCACGCAGTACCCAGGTTTCAAACTGCCAACTTGCTGACCTTCCAGTTAACAAGCCGAGCTTCTTAACTGTTGAGCCACCGCAGCCCCAAAATAAGAAATCCTAAAATACACAATTTGTTTGTATTTCTAAGGCACATTACCACATTGCCTACAATGTAAAATATTGGGTATGCTGTTATCCACAGTTTCAGGTGTCTGCGGTAGGTTTCGGAATGTACCCCCCTCCCCCGCCCATGGATACGGGGACACCTTTGGCTGCAGGGAGTGGACTTTTAAAAGCTTAGTGAAATAGGATTGTTTTCAGATGTTTTTTAAAAAATATCTCCAGGGATGGGGCTTGGTCCAGCTCTTCAAGCCAAGCAATATGTTCCACATTGAGGGTGCCACCACTGAGAAGGCTCAGTTCCTTTGAAGACTTTTTGGTTATTTTGAGTGCTGGCACCAGATACTCCATAGTTTGAGAAGAAGGAGTTGGGTGGGCAGGGGTTCTTTGGGAGAGACGTTGCATGAGATAGTAAAAGTAAAGATTGCCCTTGCTCAAAAGCCTGTCATATACGACTCTAGGGTTCAGTGTTCATCTCTCTTTACAACCAAAGAGCCAGCACTGTCTGTGTCTGAAGACGTTTTCCATGTAACATGTGGCAGGCATGACTAGACACCGAAGTGCACAGAACACTGTTCACGTTCCCACTGTAGTGGTCCCTATTTATCTACTTGCAATCTCTTGCTTTCAAACTGCTAGGTTGGCAGGAGCTGGGACAGAGATGGGAGCTCACTCTGTCATGCAGTACTCAGGAGTCAAACTCCGACCTTCCTATCATCAAGTTCAGCATCTTAACCACTTGAGCCACCGCATGAGATAGCAAGGTCCTAAGTCAAATAGGGCTTTACATGTCAATGTTAACACCTTGAGACTGATAGTGGCACTAAGAAATCCCTTGACTCTTGTGGCGTATCCACCTGTTTTGCCTGAAGATTCTCTGGTTGTTGAGGGACAGCAGTAACACTGAAGAAGGTCCCTTTCCCCTTCTTTCAGGGCCTGTTGACCTTCAAGGAAGTGGCTGTATATTTCACGGAGGGCGAGTGGGCCCTGCTGGGTCCTGACCAAAGAGCTTTATACAGGGAAGTCATGCTGGAGACTTTTGGAAACGTGGCTGCACTAGAGAAGGGCCCTGTCACAGGTAATTGCCTGGGAGTTACAAAGTCAACAGAGGATAAGTTATCAGGCTCAGCATCTTAACCCCTGAGCCACTGCAGCACTACATTCTCATAAAATGAACAGGATTTTTGCGTATCTGTTTGTCCTCTTTTTTAAAGCAGAAATCTCTCCTCACCTCTGTGTCTCACTTTCTCTTCTTTCCAGGATTTTCCATGTCCAAACCAGCCCTTATATCCTGGATGGAAGGAGGAGGAGATTCATTCATCCAGGACTCTGAAGGAATAGAAAAAGGAAGAAGCAGAGGTAGCCCCTTAAGTGTATTGAGACCAATAATGTCTGAGCTATTTGGATGGCCCTTAAAGGCAGGAGTTCCCAACCTTTTCAAGCCGGGGCCCAGGTCACACTCTCTCAGTTAGCTTCGAGGGCCGGATGGCCATTTTACCCTGCCTGCATGATAGGGGCAGCCATTTTGTCCCAACAGCTTCAGCAGGGCAGCCATTTTGTTTCTTGAACGCCCTTGGGGTGGGTGGGGGGCACATGAAATGGCATCTTGGACTGGATCCAGCCCACAGGCCTTAGGTTGGGAACCCCTGCTTAAAGGGCTGTAAGGGACTGCAGTGGCTCAGTGGTTAAGACACTGACACTAACAACTGGAAGGCCACCAGGTCAGCAGTTTGAGGCCCGAGAGCTGCATGTCTCAGCTCTTGCCAACCTAGCAGTTCGAAAGCAAGAAACTGAAAATAGATAAATAGGTACCACTTCGGTGGGAAAGGTAAACAGTGTTTGTGCACTCTGGTCTCTAGTCATGTCTGCCTCATGTCCACAAAAACGTTCGCAGACACAGACAGTGCTGGCTCTTTGGCTATGAATGGAGATGAGCACTGAACCCTAGAGTTGGATACAACTGGTTTTTGAGCAAGGGTGACCTTTACTAGGCTCCTTCCCACTCATTGCTAGATCAGGGACCCATATTTCTGTTTCCTCCCTTCTCTGTATCCCAACAGATGTTACCACTGCGAATGTAGTCAAAGAAGAAAACCTCCCGCAGAAGGAAGTCATTGGACTGGAAGAAACACCTGAGATTTTGCCACAGAGATTTCAGGACGATGTCCTCTTGAAAGCTCAAGCCTCTCAGAGTGAGTGGTTACCAAGGGGATACCTGCAGCTTCATGAGTGCTATGCTCACTTTATAGACCAGGAGTTCCCAACCTTTTAAAGCTGAGGGCCGGGTCATGATCCCTCAGACAGCTTCAGGGGCCGGATGGCCATTTTGCCCTTCCTCCACCACATGGCACTTCCTGGTGTGGTGGAGGCGATGGGAGGCCACATTAATGGGTGCTGTGGGCCACAGGTTGAGAATCCCTGTTACAGACAGTAAATGTTGCCCTTGAGACTCTTTTCATGTCCCCAAGAGTTTCTTCTGCAAAACTCCTTTCAACCCAGAATAATTTCTGACACAAAATTATTATTATTATATCTGGAGTGATTTCCTCTGTGTGTTTTCTTATTTCACTTTTCTATCAGGTGATGACACAGGCCATGAGGAAGAGGGAAGCCCAACTCAGCAGGATGGCATTTTACCAGGAGAGTCCGGCTTAGGCATGTCTACAAAATCTGAGCCCTCTGACCAGAGCCCCGAATGTGACTGGGTGCCGTGGCAACAGATGGCAAAAATGTGGGGCACCCCCATTCAGAAAGTGGAAAATGCGGTGGCCGGCCACGGTGGCGCAAAGCAGGTGAGAGAGGAATGCCACATGTGCCGCAAATGTGGGCAGACATTTGAGCACCAGTCGGGACTGACGGTGCATGAGATGATTCACACGGCGGAAAGGCCCTATGAGTGCCTTGAGTGTGGGAAAAGCTTCTGTCAAAGGGAGAACTTGCTGGCTCACCAGAGAATCCACCTGGGAGAGAGACCGTACGAGTGCTTTCAGTGCGGGAAGCACTTCAGCACCCGGTCCCACCTTATGACTCACCAGAGGATCCACACAGGGGAGAAGCCGTACGAATGCCTCCACTGCGCCAAGTGCTTCAGCAACAAATCCTCTCTCATCACACACCAGAGAATCCACACGGGAGAAAAACCATACGCGTGCACGGAGTGCGGGAAAAGCTTCTGTCAGAGTGGGCAGCTGATCCGACACCAGAGGATCCACACCGGAGAGAAACCCTACGCCTGCCCCCAGTGTGGGAAATGTTTCTGCCAGAGGGGGCAGCTGATTCGACACCAGCGGATGCACACCGGGGAGAAGCCGTACGAATGCCTCCAGTGCCGGAAGAACTTCAGCCGGAAATCCTACCTCGACATCCACATGAGAATGCACACGGGAGAGAAGCCGTACGAGTGCCCTGAGTGTCGAAAGAGCTTCTGCCAGAGTGCCCAGTTGATTCGCCACCAGAGGAGCCACACGGGGGAGAAGCGCTTCTCATGTCCCCACTGCGAGAAAAGCTTCTTCCAGAAGGAAACCCTGGTCAGGCACCAGGGAACCCACATGGAATCGAAACCGTACGAATGTGGCGAGTGTAGAAAAACCTTCCCGCGAAAGGATAAGCTTCTGCGCCACCAGAAAACCCACACAAGACTCTATTCATTGTAAATGCTTTCTTTGCAACACACACACACATCTGTAACAAGGTGTGGGTAAAATGCATCTTACAAGATGTTGGGAGCTGACTTAAAAGATTTCTAGGGTGAGTTGACCCTTCCTAAATATGGGAATATTAATGTAGACAGGCAAAGAGTTGGGTTTTGTCAAACCAACAGCAACCAGCCAGAAACTCTGGATGTTGACAAGTAAAGTATAAAAGAAAACAGCCTTTGCCTTTTGAACCTTTGATTGACTAAGGCAGTGATAGAGAGCCTTTTAGAGACTAAGCACCCAAACTCACCTTTGCCACAGACTCAACAGATTGCCATCCACGCAGAATCATCACGCTGCATCTGAGCTACCTGCCTCACCTCAGGCAGGGGAAGGGAAAAAGCTCTCCATTTGGGCTGCGCTGGGCAGAGGGGCAGGGCAAACTCTGTGCTGGGGGAGAAGGAAAGTGCTCCCATTAGTCTGCTGGGCAGAAGGGTGGGGTCAACTCTGTTGGCGGAGGTAGGAAGTACTCCTATTGAGCTGCTGGGCAGAGGGGTGGGGTCAACTGTGCTGGGGCGACGGTGCACATGCCCACACAGAAGGTTCTGAGTAGCCCCTCTGGCATGCATGTCATAGGTTCACCACCACTGGACTAGGAAAATATTATGTGATGCTCAGTTGGAACCTAGCTAGACTGGGTTCTGCAGCTGTTGGACCGTTCAGCCTGTTAAACCAAAAGAACAGAGTACAGGAGATCCTCGTTGTCTGAGCTGGCAGAGGACAAGAGGAGCTCTTCAATAGTGGAGCCTGTGGTCTTACTGTCAGGACTTGGCACCACTACATTCTCACCTTGAAGACAGGTGTAGAACTATCCCGTTAACTGTGTTTTTGTCAATAGTTCCAGATTCCGTACCTAGTTGGCAAATAACTACCCATGCTTCTGACTATCCGATGTTGTCTCAGTGCCTCTGGTGTATCGTATACCATTCTGCATCATGTGTTTGTGTAGAAAGATGATGTATTCTGGATGTCATAACTAGGGGGAATGTATTAAAAAAATTATCCATTCAAGAGACAAGGTTTTCTTCTTCAGTATCTAGGCCAGACGTGAAACTGCCAAAATGAAACCACCTTTTGGCGAGTCAATTCTGCAGTTCCTTTGGCCTGACCTAGTGTGAGAAAGATTAGCTAGCAAGGTTGCTGTTACCAGGGTATGCCCTATTGTGGTTCAAAAACCACCATCTTCGGGGAGACTTCTTTCTGTGTACCCGTACGTTGATGGCTGTCCTGAGAATACAATGCCATGGCCTTTCATCTGCCTTCTGCGTCTCAGCATGACGTCTGTACCACAGATCCAGTTCCGTGAGTCAGTTTCTGGTCCTGAGCCCTTTTGACACACAAAGTCCTCCTCAACCCCAGGCTAAAACTGATGAAGCTGCTGCCCTCCATCAAGGTGGATTCAAGTGGGATTTAATCCACTTCCTCAGACTTGAACCATGAAAACGAATATTAAAATGCAGTGCCACAACATTTTTTGTCTTTTAGTTTTGTTTATTCTCTGATCTGCTTGAAACACAGACTAACACAGCTACCATTAAAAAAAAATGTTTATGGAGCCAAAATGTTCAAATTTAGTTGTGCTGTCAGTGGGCTCCGTTTGGGATACATCCTGGTTAGGTAAAATCATTTGGTTCAGGGAGCCAGTTACTAAGGCCCGGGGGCCGGGTGAGGCACCCAGTGCCAATTCATCCAGCCCACGAAGCCCGTACAGGCGTGTTTTACTTCCGCTTCCAGGAGAGATGAGGGCTTCATGGGCCGGATGAATTGGCATTAGGGGCCTCACCCGGCCCCCGGGCCTTAGTTTGGGCACCACTGGTCTATTCTATTTCCATAGCAGGATAACCTGGCCTTCACGTCAGCTAAAAGCACACTACTGCTCTCTTCCGAGGGGGACTGCAGTGGCTTAGTGGTAAAGACACAGACCTTGATAGCTGGAAGGTTAGTAGGTCAGCAGTTCAAGACCTGACTGCTGCACAACAGAGTGAGCTCCCGTCTCTGTTCCAGCTCCTGCCAACCTTGCAGTTCAAAAGCAAGAAATTTCAAGTAGATAAATAGGAAGATAAGTGTTCTGTGCACTCCGGAGGCGGAAGGTCAGCAGTTCGATTCCCGAGTACTGCAGGACGGAATGAGCTCCCGTCTCTGTTCCAGCTCCTGCCAACCTAGCAGTTCGAAAGCAAGAAATTGCAAGTAGATAAATAGGGACCACTTCGGTGGGAAGGTAACAGCGTTCCATGCACTCTGGTGTCTAGTCATGCCTGCCACATGAAAATGGAAATGTCTGAAGATGCAGACAGTGTTGGCTCTTTGAATGGGAACAGAGATTAGCACCAAACCCTACATTTGGATACGACTGGATTTCGAGCAAAGCTGACCTTTACCTTTACCTTCTTCCAAAGATGGAAAATGAGAAGAACAAAAGCCGCTTCCTGCTAACTTTGCCATCAAGAAACCACCCATTGGTTTTGGTCACACACTCAGAGAGCATCTAGCCTGGAGAGTTATAGGGAGGAAAGGAAACCCATTTTATACTCCGATGTGCCTGCAGTGGCTCAAGTCACTAAGACGCTGAGTGGGAGGCAGAAGGTCAACAGTTCTATTCCCGAGTACTGCAGGACGGAATGAGCTCCCGTCTCTGTCCCAGCTCCTGCCAACCTAGCAGTTCGAAAGCAAGAATTTGCAAGTAGATAAATAGGGACCACTTTGGTGGGAAGGTAACAGTGTTCTGTGCGCTCCAGTGTCTAGTCATGCCTGCCACATGACCACGGAAACGTCTGCAGAAGCAGACAGCGCTGGCTCTTCAGCTTAGAAACAGAGATGAGCAATGACCTCTAGAGTCGGATACGCCTGGCTTTCAAGCAAGGGAAACCTTTACCTTTACCTATATGCCTCCCCATCCTCCTGGAATTAAAGGTTTTTAAGTTATGCTAAATCAGAGGCTCTCAACCTTTTCAAGTCACGCTCCCTCAGAGTCAGACAGCTTTGGGGACTGGATGGCCATTTTGCCTGCCACAAAGGGCACTTTCAGGTGTGGTGGAGGCCGGGGAACACAGGAAATTGTGTTGTTTGCCGCATCTGGCCCCTGGGCCATAGGTTGAGAACCCCTGTGCTAAATATAACAACTACAGGATACCTGTAGGCTTCTGTGCCCAATTCAAAGTATTTTTATGAATACACAAGGGCCTTTAAGGCTGACGGCCTTAGTACTTGAGAGAGCATCTCTCCTGACTAAACTCAGGGTTTGGGTTTGCATCCTGAGGTAAGCCCAAAAGGCTGCTACAAGGAACTGAGCCTTTCCAGTGGTGACTCCAATCTTGTGGAATAGCAATTACACTTATAGCAATAACAATCACACTTATATAACTCCCCATAGTGCTTAGTGCATTCTCTGTGCAATTCACAAGTTAATTAGCATTTTGTCCCCCAACATGCTGGGTACTCCTGGCTGGGAGCTTCAAAAGCCCACCAGGCCGACGGGACTTTTGCTGCCACCCTGAAGTCACCTGCGGGCGAGGCAGAGAGGCTGCCATGGCAACCAGCAACCGTGGGACCTTGCTCCTTCACCTGCGTCCAGGACCCCATCCCTGGCTGGGAGCTTTCACCGCAGTTGCCCTGGACTTGTTGGCGGCTGCGGTCAAGAGGCCATTAAATGTTATTGTAACATGATTTATTGTTATATTGAATATTGTTGTATTGAATATTGTTTTATTATGTATACTGTGTATACTTATGCTTTTATATTGTTTTGAGGATATGTGAGCCGTCCAGAGTCGCAGTGTGCGATTGGAATGGCATGTTTGAATCAATAATAATATTCATTTTATCAACCTGGATGGAAAGCTGTCAACCTTGATCACCATCAGGATTGAACTCACATTTTGGCTGAAGTACAGCAATTTAACGGTTGTGCCATCAGGGCTTTTCCTGGAATGCCTTTCTGGTTTATTTACACCTGACAGACTCCCTACCTCTAAAAATGTTGTTGGTGAAAGCCAAACTGTACACAGAAGCATTTCATATTTTGCCCCCGTCTTAACATGGTATATGTGGTATATGGCAGTGATGGTGAACCTTTTAGAGACCAAGTGCCCAAACTGCAACTCAAAACCCACTTATTTATTGCAAAGTTCCAACATAGCAACAGCTAGGCGGGTGAATTCTGTGCTAGAGGGAGGGAGGAAGCACTCCTATTGGGCTGCTGGGCAGAGCGGTGGGGCAAACTCTGTGCTGGGGGATGAAGCACTCCTATTGGGCTGCTGGGCAGAGGGGCGGGATGAACTCTGTGCTGGGGTGTTGGCACGGGTGCCCACAGAGGGCTCAAAGTGCCATCTCTGGCACAGGTGCCACCACTGGTACATGGTTTCAGTTTAATACTGATGGCACTTTGAACCCATTTGGTAATAGCAAAAGCAAAGCAATCACACTTCTGTACCGTCCCATAACGATTAACATTTTGCCCTCAACATGCTGGGTCCTTATTTTATTGACCTTGGAAGGATGGAAGGCTGAGTAAACCTTGAGTCCTTGCTAAGATCCAACTCACAACTGTTAGGTTCCAGGACAGCAGCTTAACCACCTGCGCCACCACTTATGGTAACTTGCTATGGGTATTTTAACTGATGCCAAGATTGTATTTTGTATTATGGTTTTAATTATGGCCTTGACCAATTGGGCAGTATATAAATAAAATGAATAATGGCTACTAGGAAAAATAGCAGTTCCCACATCTAATCCACTTTGCTTCTAGCTCATAATCAAAACCACATGGACTGATATTAGATGGCAAGTTTTGCTGATCTGAGAATGCATTTTTTCCTGAGGCAAGGAAAATACCATTGGCATGAATTTGTTTAAGATGGATCCCATCTTGCCATGAAGTGACTCACACATTATGATCAGAGCCATCTCCTGTGGCACATATGAAATGAGACATGCAGGATTTAACACTGGGACTATAATGGACTGCCGCAGCCTTGAGGATGTGGACAAGGTGCACTTTCACAGCCAGTCCATCTGGCATGGCCTCTCTTCTGCCTCCATGACCACTGGGAATCAGAGTTCCTCCTCCGCTCATTTTGCCATTGGGCCCAATATGATGGTTTCCTGTGGCATAGCATTTCCTCCACTGAAGGGGACCATCACCCCACCTAAAGGAGCTCATCTGCCCATAGCCTTTGGGCCCTTTAGGGAGTCAGGTTATTTACTGCCATCCAACACTTGACAATTCAGAGTATAGATAGAAAGCAATGTCCTCACTCTGATTTGACTTTGTAGACTGATCACACTACGAAATCCCCCTTGCTCTGTGATCGGCTCTTTTGCCTGGCTGAATTGTTTCAGCACGTAGCTTAAGAAAAGATACTAAAGCAGGGGTGCCCAAACCTTTTGGGCCGTGGACTGATCATGTGGTTCAGGAAGCTGGTCACTAAGGGCCAGATGAATTGGCGTCGGGGGCCACACCCGACACCCAGGCCTTAGTTTGGGCACCACTGTATTAAAGAAACTGAATATAGGAAGCTAGACTAGTGGTGGGGAACAAATTAAACTCTGATCTCCTCCCACAGAAACATTTAATGATCAAAAATGGGTTTGAACCTAGTTTTAGAAATGTGGAAAAGCTAGGTGTTGCAAAATCAGGTTGACCATAGGAGCCAAGTGTGACCCATGGGTTACTATTTAGTTAAAAAAAATCTGTGTGACACCACAAGCATTTATTTCATTTTAAAAAAGGAACTGCATACAGTTATTGCATGAAAAATCCATTTCTTTTTGCATTCACTGGCAATTTTATTTCCCTTCTCTTGGCTACTTTTTCCTTCAACGTCAAAAAACCCCCAAGGCAGGCATTATTTTTGGTCTGACACCTATATTTTCCCCACAGCCAGATCTTCAGAAACCTTGTTAGGCTTGTATTTCTGTACCACTGTTATGCCTGAAAACTCTATGGCAGGGGTTCCCAACGTAAGGCCCATGGGCTGAATCTGGCCAACAGCACCACTTCATGTGGCCTTCTACCCCTCCAAGAGCATTCAAGAAACAAAATGGCCACCCTTTGAAGATGTTAGGACAAAACAGCCACCCCCATCATGCAGGCAGGGCAAAATGGCCATTCAGCCCTTGAAACAGACTGAGAGCATGATCTGGCTTGAAAAGGTTGGGAAGCCCTGCTCTATGGCTTCTCTCCTCGCTATTTCCATGCGTGGTAAACAACAGATCGGTTACAAAGCTTCTCTTTTATTTCAATCCCCATTTACAAAAGTTTCTTGTTGTGTTTCAGAAAGGTCTGGTTTAGTTGCTGAATACACACTAAGGGACTACAGTGGCTTAGTGGTTAAGATGTTGAGCCTGATGACTGGAAGGTTGACAGGTCAGCAGTTTGAGACCCAAGTACTGCATGACGGAGTGAGCTTCTGTCTCTGTCCCAGATTCTGCCAACCTAACAGTTCAAAAGCAAGAAATTACAAGTACTGTAGATGAATATGTACCACTTTGGTGGGAAGATGAACAGTGTTCAGTGCACTCTGATGTCTAGACGTGCCTGGCACATGTCCATGGAAATGTCTGCAGATGCAGACAGCACTGACTCTTTGGTTATAACTGGGGATGAGCACCAAAGCCTAGAGTCAGATACGACTGGCTTTCAAGCAAGGATAACCTTTACTTGATACACACTAAACAGGTTTTTGTGTGTGGAATTTGCCCTCTCCCATCCCCCCTCCCAGACCAGTTTATGTCTTGAAGGCCTCTCCCTCTTTGTGGGTTCTTTTATGGACCGCCAGGTGAGCACTGCAGGTAAAGCACCTCCCACAGGTGAGACACATGTAGGGTTTCTCTCCTGTGTGGATTCTCTGGTGTTGCATAAGGTGAGCACTCTGGCTGAAGCTTTTCCCACAGGTGCCACACTTGTAGGGCTTCTCGCCCGTGTGGGTCCTTTCGTGCTTCACCACGTCCGAACTAGTGGTAAAGCTTTTCCCACAGAGTGAACACTTATAGGGTTTCTCTCCCGTGTGGATCCTTTTGTGTTTGACCAAGTCTGAGCTAGAACGGAAGCTCTTGCCACAGGCCGGGCATTTGCAGGGTTTCTCCCCTGTGTGGGTCCTCTCGTGTTGGGTCAGGATCATGCTCTGACTGAAGCATTTCCCGCAGTAGGAGCATTTGTAAGGCCTCTCCCCAGTGTGGCTCCTCTGATGTTTGACCAGGCCAGAGTTGGAAGCAAAGCTTTCCCCACATGTGAGACACGTATAGGGTTTCTCCCCGGTGTGGGTTCTTTCGTGCTGAATCAAGTTTGAGCTCCGCTTGAAGCTTTTCTCACACAGAGAGCAATTGTAGGGTTTTTCTTCTGTGTGAGTTTTCTTATGGTTGACAAAGTTTGAGCTGGTGGTGAACCGCTTCCCACAGTCTGGGCATTGATAGGGTCTCTCTCCAGTGTGGGTTCTTTGGTGGGTCATGAGATGGGCATTTGAGCAGAAACTTTTCCCACACAAGAAGCATTTGTATGGCTTCTCCGCCGTGTGGAATCTCTCATGTACGATGAGGTATGATCTCTGGTTGAAGCGCTTCTCGCACACTGAGCACTGGTATGGCTTCTCCCCCGTGTGGATTCTCTCGTGTTTAACAAGATCTGAGCTCTGATGGAAACTCCTCCCGCACTCGGAGCATTTGTAGGGCTTCTCTCCCGAGTGGTTCCTTTTCTGATGGCTAATGAGGCTAGATATACTACAGAGGCTCTTCCCACAGTCAGAGCAGATATACGAAGTTCGTTCTAATGAGCTCCCTTCTTCTAAGCCTGGGATGAGAGCTGGCGGATCCTCTGGTCTCTCTTGGAACTCGTAGATTCCCACCACTTCCTGGAATCCAGAAAGATCTTCATCCGTGCCCAGCAAAGATCCACATGGCTCCACGGCATCGGGGCTTTCCAGCTGGCTGACCTCCTCAGTTTCGTTCATCTGTCCGACAGTATCTGAATTTATTTGGAAAAACACAGAAGCAGAGGAAGAAAGGTGGGGAAATGAAACACAAAACGGTTCAAATGCTATTCCAGATGAAATGGATAACCACAGGTACTCCATGATGGATTGAGCGCCCATCTCTGTCCCAGCTCTTGGAGACATGAAAGAACCTGCATCTGGGCAGAGTTTCTCCAGCAAAAATTATTTAACCACAGAATAATTTCCGACACGAAATTATTATTATCACAAGCCAAAGGTCAGAGGTGTAATACAATGATGGGCTACTGTGGTGAGCCCAAGAGCCAATTTTCCTGCCCTAGAATCCTCTGGAGGATTCCATGAACCATCAAAAAAAGGGGGAACTTTATATATGCTTGTGTGGGCCAGAGGAAGAAACTGGAATTAGCTAGAAATTCACTTTAAGTTTTTTAAACCAAATTCCCAGACTATCAATCCATCCATCCACCCACCCACCCACTCACCCTACAACCAACCAACTAACCAACCAACCAACCAGCCAATCAATCAATTGGCTACTGCATTATATTCTCAGGACAGTCTTCATGGTACAGATACCTCCTTGAAGATTGTGTTATTTCTGAATGACAATTGGGCATACTCTGGTAATGGCAACCTTGTGTTGCCAGTTAATCTTTCTCACACTAGGTCATGCCAAAGGAACTGCAGAATGGACTTGCCAAAAGGTGGTTTCATTTTGGCAATTTCATGTCTGGCCTAGAAATGGAAGAAGAAAAATCCATCCATCCGTCAAGGAACTGAAGGCCAGAAACCTAAAACAGCAAGGGCTTTGAGGGAATTTAACTACATCATTGATTCCTTTGAGGAAAGATGACAATACCCTGGAAGTACTGCAAAATCATTCATTTAAAAAAAAAATTAACAACAGGAAGTGACAGAAAGACCACTAAAGCCAATGATGGAGGTGAATCCCCAAAAAAATCCTTCTTAGGGTAGATGTGTGGGTGGGTGCTTCAGTCGTGGTGATTTGGCTTTTGAGGACCTCTTGGAAAATTTTGGGACACAATGTTCAAAACCATGGAAGTTCACACCCCAATGGTCACAGAAAAATCCTGCAGTCTTTTTAAAGTGACCCCCCCCAAAGTGAGAAAGGATCATGGGAGTTGAAGTCTTCAACATCTGGAGGACACAAGGTCACGAGAAGGCTGATCTAGCCCTGTGGAGTCTACACTCGGGCAGAATTTGGAAGAATTACACCAAGGGTTCCCAACCTAAAGCCTGCAGGCTGGATTTGGGCCACAGCACCATTTCATGGAGCCCCCCCCCTCCAAGGGCATTTGAGAAACAAAATGGCCACCCCTTTGAAGCTGTTGGGACAAAATAGCCACTCCATCATGCAGGCAGGCAAAATGGCTGTCTGGCCCTGACTGAGAGAGTGTGACCCAGCCCCTGGCTTGAAAAAGTTAGGAACTCCTGAGTTTCACCCTGGCCATACAACTCCCTGAACCAATTAGCCAACTTTGGTTTCAGTCACTCTGGGAAATATAATTTCAAAACACCCCCACATAATCTTTCCAAAATCTTCCTTAGCTGTGTACTTCACAAGTTAAAGCAACTGAAGCAGATCATGGTTCAAGGGTGGGGCAGGGGAAGAGAGAAGAAAAACAGGAGCAAAAAGTTTGCATGACTACAACTAACTGAGGAGAAGATAGGTGAATCTTGGTTGTACACCTAGTCACATGCCCACCTGCACAACTAAGATGCAGTCTAAAGGTAAACGTCTCCCCTGCTCAAAAGCCAATCGTGTCTGACTCTAGAGTGCAGTGCTCATCTCCATTTAGAGCCAACGACCCGGCACTGTGTGCATCTACAGATGTTTCTATGGTCATGTGGCAGGCATGACACTGGAGCACATAGAACACTGTTACCTTTCATGCTGAAGTGGTACCTGCTTATCTACTTGCAATTTCTCACTTTTGAACTGCTAGGTTGGCAGGAGCTGGGACAGACAACTCCAGGCATGACTAGACACCGGAGCACATGGAACGCTGTTACCGTTCCCTGCAAAGCAGTACCTATTTATCTACTTGCTTTCAAACTACTAGGTTGGCAGGAGCTGGGACAGATGACAAAAGCTCCCTGCGTCATGTAGCACTTGTGTCTTAAACCGCTGACCTTCCAGCCATCAAGATCTGCGTCTTAACCACTAAGCCACCGCAACCCTGAGATGCACCCTACCACCCCATTATAATCAGAGCCCCTCAAGTGCTGTTTGTTTAACTTATATATAAACATAGCAGTAGCTCTGGTCTCAGGGACTCAGACCAAAATAGGTTGTTTCCTCTTTGATCCTTTGAACTGGCCTCTGCCATAGAGTCAGTCTCCTTAGCAGCTGTTTTGTTGGTGTAAGGTAAAGGTTGCCCTTGCCCAGAAGCCAGTCGCATCTGACTCTAGAGTTCAGTGCTCATCTATGTTTATAGCCAAAGAGCTAGCGCTGTCTGCATCTGCAGATGTTTCCGTGAACATGTGGCAGGCATGACTAAACACCAGAATGCACGGAACACAGTTTAACTTTCCCATCGAAACAGTCCCTAGTTATCTACTTGCAATTTCTTGCTTTTGAACGGCCAGGTTGGCAGGAGCTGGGACAGAGGCGGAAACTCACTCCGTTGTGCTGTACTCAGGTCTCGAACCGCTGACCTGCCAACATTCCAGTCGTTAAGTTCAGCATCTTAAACACTGAGCCACCACAGTCCCTCTTTCTGGGGGTACCCAATCCTTTCCTACAATGGATAGATACATCTGTGGGCATAACAAATGGGCAGAGAAACCCCTCGCCCATTCAGACAACAACTTGGGGTGGTGGTGTCTTAAGTGAAAACATTTCCTTCCCATGGGCTGCTACCTGATCCTGTTAGACGAAGACGCCAGAGACTGAAACCATAGCTTTCTGCGTACAAAGCATGGGCCACTGAAAACTCTCCTGTTGACAAGAGAAAAAAAAGTAACTGTTATTATAGTGATTTCCAAACCCTGTTTATTTTAACATTGTGTAAGCCGCAGCTGGCTGGAAAGCCCAATGGTTTAGGTACTGACCATGAAATGGGAGTTCATTCAGTTGTACAGTACTCGGGTATCGAACCGCTCACCTGCCGCCTTCCAGTCAGTATCTTAACCACTTGAGCCACTGCAGTCCCCATACAATGTCCCATTACGTTGTGTTCTTGTGTTCCTGGTGTGTATACTATAAATCAGGAGTTCTCAACCTTTTAAAGCCAGGGGCCAGATCACACTCTCTCAGACAGCTTCTGGGGCCGGACTGCCATTTTGCCCTTCCTCCACCACATGGCACTTCCAGATGTGGTTGAGTCAGGACCCCCCCACATGAAATGGTGGTGTGGGCTGCATTTGGCCCATGGGGTGCAGGTTGAGAATCCCTGCTATAAATCGATGCCATGAGGACTCACTTTTATGTCTGATGAAACGTCAAAGAACCTGGAAAACATATTTTGATTTTCCTTTCCACTCTTGAATCCACTCAATCCCTGTTCTTTTAAAAAAATATTAAAATAAGAGAGAATGGGACAGTTGCCAACTTTTCGTCTAACTTGTGCAGTTTTTTCTTTCATCATAAACACTAAGCGTTATCTGTTGGTCCTTGCTTGTCAAACCAGACTGCACATCAACCTTTGTTGGTTTGTTCTTAAGCTGCTACTTAATTTCTTTCAATAATTTGGCAACACCTGAGGCACAATAATTTGCAGAAAGGAAAAAAGGGGGCTCCCATTTTCTTCCTGCATCTGTGTTGAACAAGAAGTGCCCTGACCAAAATAAGAAAAAGGAAAATAAAATTAAGAGGGTTGCCAAATTTTCAAGCCACTTCTGTTACTATGTCTTTCAGAAGCTGCCAACTTAGCAGATACCAAAACAGGAGACTGTATTCAATCACCCTTCTGCTTAGAAGGTTTTGCATCTCCTAATCCTGCACACAACCAGGCCACTCTTTAAAGCACAGGAAGAAACTCCCCTGTTATTTCTGATCAGCTGGCAACATTACAAGCACCCCCCACTCCCATTTTGCAGCAAAATTTCTGCAAGGATAAAAGACAAAATATTTGTTCCTCTTTTTTCTTCCCTGATCTCAATAAGATCTGAATTACAGTATATAAAATAATGAAATAAATTATTACATTTATTATTGTTGTTAAATTATTTAAAATAATAAAATACATTAAATTCCAGGATCTGCCTTCCAAGAATTTCCCCTTCCTCACCCTTTCATCCCAAACTCTTGTTCCTTTTGTTCCTCCACGGGAAGCAAGCAAGCAAAGCAAGCAAAACTAACACATAAAATTAAAGGAAAAAACAAATTATTTATATATGTGTGTAATATATATATGGTTGTATATATAGAGAGATCCATCATACAACTCACCCGTGTCTGAAAGATCCAGTCAATATATATAGATACTGAATATATGTTTCTCATCTGGAGACCCACAGCATTTGCAAAAATATCTCCAAAGACCCCAGCTCAACTCGGGCCATTGAAAAGACAAGGACTCCCCGGGAAAAGGGGCGGGAGGTTGCTAGAGAGAAAGAAAAGAACCGGAAGTGTCCGTCCTTTTTTATAGTTCTCCAAGTTCAATAATATCCACCCTTAGTATGCTTTTGTTCTATTTTACGTTTTAGGGTGAATTCCTAAAGCAATGATCGAGTCAGTTGGGTGGATTATAACCCCCCCCTCCCCAGTTATTTGACGTTTAGATATTTTAGATCTATTTTATTATTTGTTCGTCCTTTTTTGTGCATTCTGATAGGACAGGAGGAGGCGGAGAATAAGTTACATTTAAAAAGAACGGAATGAGCTCCCGTCTCTGTCCCAGCTCCTGCCAACCTAGCAGTTCGAAAGCAAGAAATTGCAAGTAGATAAATAGGGACCACTTTGGTGGGAAGGAAACAGCGTTCTGTGCGCTCCGGTGTCTAGTCATGCCTGCCACATGACCACGGAAACGTCTGCAGAAGCAGACAGCGCTGGCTCTTCGGCTTAGAAACAGAGATGAGCACTGACCCCTAGAGTCGGATACGACTGGCTTTCGAGCAAGGGAAAAAACCTTTACTAACCACAATAACTTCTTTTTATGTAACTTATTCCCCTGCCTTCCCCTGTCCATCAGGAGGTACGGAAGAGAACGAACAATAATAAAAGAGATGAAAACAGCTAATCGTCAAAGAATTGTGGAAATGTTTTGAATTTCCTTTCCATGCTAGAATCCACCCAGAAGTGACCATATCATTGCTTTAAGAATCTACTTGGGACAACTGTAAGGATGGCATGTCAGCAATTTGAGACTTTAGTGCTGCAGTACAGCTTCTGCAAACCTAGCAGCTTGAAAGCAAGAAATCTTAAGTTGATAAATAGGTCCTGCTTTGTCAGGAAAGGTAACAGTGTTGCAGGCACTTTGGCATCTAGTAATGTCTGCCACGTGACATAGAAACGTCTCCAGACTCAGCCAATAATACTGTAAAAGGAGATGAGTACCACCCCCTAGAGTAGGATATAACTTGCTTTTATGTATGGCTTGTTAGCTGGAAAGCTGGCAAGTTGGCAGTTCGAGACCTAGGTACTGCATGATGACAGAATGAGCGCTCGTCTATGTCCCAGTTCCTGCCAATATAGTAGTTTGAAAGCAAGAAATTGCAAATAGATAAATAGGTACCACTTCAGTGGGAAAAGATCTTGGGGACATCAAGGGAGCCTTATTCGGGTGTTCCCTGAGTGGAGTTTCTCCAGCAAAAAATCCTTTCAACCCAGAATAATTTCTGGCACAAAATTATTATTATGTACGACTTGCTTACATCGCCACAACAACATGCCACTTGATTAGATAAAATTATGCCAGTCAAGTTATTGATAAAGAAATGAGTTCTGAATACTTGTACAGTAAAACCCCAGGTTATGATGGAGGTCTGTTCCAACAGCCTCCCTTGTAACCTGGGGGGGGGGGGGGGAGTAAACCGAAACATCCATAGGGATGCCTTGAAATTTTTTTTTAAATGGTCCTAAATTGATCATTAAAAACCAGGGGGGGGGGGAATTAAAAATTTGTAAAGCAGGAGAGCATTTTCATAGGATTTGCTATTGTAAACACTAACAGCAGCAAACTTAAACCAAGACGGTTGTTACCAGTGATGGGATGTAACAGGTTCGCACTAGTTCGCCAGAACCGGTAGTAACTTTTCCCAGTGTCCTGGAGAACCAGTAGCAGCTTTTGGGAGGAACCACCTTCGGGGCATGCACACCTACAGTGCTTGGCGCATATGTATGTCCTCCTTGCTGTTCTCCTAAGCAGGGAAGAGGAAGAGAAGCTGCTAGCCTGAAGCTCCCTATAGCCTACTCCCCAGGGTAAGTGACTCACCTTTGGATGTGGTGTGTCTGTGTGTATTTTAATATGTATTTAATACCTTTACCTATATTGACGTACTACCACAGTTCCTAAAAAGGCCTGGTGGCCTGGCTTATGATAATTGGTTGTTATGCATTATAGCAGAAATGTAGCCATCTTTGTGTATGTGATAAGAGTCACTCTCACACCCCCAAGGAAATGCCCCCCATGTCCCTGCAAAGAACTTAAGTTCCTCTATGTAACTTGTCTGCCTTTTCTTATCTGTAAAAATGCTTGTACAGTATATTCAAAAGTGACTATATAAGCAATCATTAAAAAACAAGAAAAGTCTAGTTCATTATTAAACCCAAGAGAACCATAGTTTTCAAGTGGTGGATATAAAAAGCCTCCCTTTGTAACAGTAATTTATCTATGTTAACTTTTTCAAAATGTTTGGGCTTAATAGTCTCCAAAACGACAAACCTGAAATGTTCATCAGTATGACCCTCCTGTAAGTACAGTAGTGTATTACCAATGATGCTTGTAAAACCAGATTCCTAATCCTGGATCGATGCTCCCCAATTCTTAACTTTACAGATCTTTACATTCTTCTTCCCACATTGGTGTTACCCCAAATCTGGAAATTGTCTCCCTTTATTTTCATTTATATTTTATTTTCAATAAAATTACTTTTTCCATTTTGCCCTGACTCTAATTGCTAGGCTTATGTGTCCACAAACACCACACTATACGCCCATCCATCCATGGTTTAAAAGGGTTTTCAAGAAAGTCATTTACAAAAACAGCCCTATGTTTCTGAATGGGGCTATTAAATAACATGGAGAGTTCCAGTTTTCATCCGTTTTCTTTTATATTTTCCCTTGCTCTGTACAGAATATTATTTTGGTAAGCATTGATTTTTCTTTATATAAGAAGGTAAAAACTAACATTTTAAATTTGATTCATGTTTTAGAAGGTCACATTGAAAAGGAACTAAAGCCAGGGATATTGCTGCAATCTGGCTGTTTGGAGAGGCCAGAGTAAGAACAATACTGTATATACTCGAGTATAAACTGATCAAGAATACAAGCCGAGATACCTAATTTTGACCTGAGAAACCAGGAAAATAGAATGACCTGAATATAAGCTGAGGATGGGAAGTACAGCAGCTGCTAGTGAGTTTCAATAATCAAAATACAGTACATGAAAATAAGATGCAGCAGAAATGAGTTTTCTCCATGCCAACTGAGATGAATCAACAACAGGATGGGAGAAGTGGGTGGGTAAGGCTATTAGCCGCTGCCTTTTTCCATTGTGCTCAGTGACCTGAGTATAAGCTGAGTCAAGTTCTTAAACCTCATTTTAAGACTGAAAAACTAGGTTTATACTCGAGTATATAGTGTTATTTACTAATCCCATCAGGACAGAGGAAACATCTTTGTTGGGGAAGTTTGCTTTCTGCAACTGTATGCAAGAAGGATGACAAACATCAGACTTTGGGCTGTACTTCTGGATGAACTCCTCCAATCAAGTGTGTGTTTGGGGAAATACCATATATGGACTTTTGTAACTGACCTCAACTCCTCCCATAGCAGCCTCCATGCTGGCCACATGGTGAAACTCCTCCCACCTCTACATGTGACATCCTGGACCAACCAAGTTTGTGGGTGGCTTTTTCCTTTCCCATGTAGACACTCCTGAACAAATCAAATATGGCAGAACCTTGGAATTTGCCTGTGGCCAGGGTGGAGAAGCCGTTATAGTATTGTATTGTTGTATATTATTATATGCTATTTTTGTAGATTGAATTTTGTATATTGTATTACTGTGTATTTACTATGTATATTGTTTAAGTATCATTTGAGCCGCCCTGAGTCGGGTTCCCTGATTGGGCAGCATACAAGTGAGAAAATTAAATTAAATACACACCTTTGAAATGTTGTGTTGGAGAATCGAGAATACCCTGGACAGCAAAGAGAACAAATAGATCAATCTTAAAAGAAATCAACCCCGATTGCTCCCTGGAAGGACAAATATTAAAGATGAAACTAAAGTACTTTGGACATCAAATGAGAAGAGAGGAGTCACTTGAGAAAGCCTTGATGCTGGGAAAGGTTGAAGTCAAAAGAAGGAGGGGGCGACAGAGAATGAGATGGATACATGGCATTGTTGATGCAATGGGCACAGAGCTGGACGGGTTAAGGAGGATGGTGGAGGGAGGGATGCTTGGTGTGTGGTGGTCCATGGAGTCGTGAAGGGTCGGAATCAACTGTGTGACTGAACAACTGTGTAACAAACTTAAAAAGGAGTGTATTTCAAAATGATTTGATGTAATGATCTCAAGCAGAGTTAACTCCTGAAATAATGGGTCCACCTGGAACCTGGTCACCAGGTGCTTTCACTTGATACACCTTTGGAAGCAAATGAAAAACTCCCAAAAACTCTTTTGAAAAAGTAAACATAGATAAAACACTGTTACAAAGGGAGGCTTTTTATATCCAGTTTGAAAACTATGGTACCCTTGCGCTTAAATAGCGAACTAGACTTTTCTTGTTCTTTTATGATTGTTTATACCAGGACAGTTCTCAACCTTTTAAAGCTGGGGGCTGGGTCATGTTCCTTCAGACAGCTTTGGGGGCTGGAATGCCATTTTGCCCTTCCTCCACCACGTGGCACTTCCTGGTGTGGCGGCGGCAGCAGGGGGGCATATGAAATGGTGCTACGGCCTGCATCTGGCCTATGGGCTTCAGGTTGAGAATCCTTGGTTTATATAGTCAGTTTTGAATATACAGTTGTACCTCGCTTAAAGAGCATAATGCGTTCCACAGGATTGCTCTTTAAGAGAGTTTGCTCTTTAAGCGAAACACCATTGTAAATGACCAATTGTGGGAGGGATTGCAAACCCCGATTTATTTGTTAAGCGAGTTTTTGGTTGGTTTTATTTCTTAAGTGAAGCGAACATTCAGAAAAAATTCTGCTCTTTAAGCGAGTTACTCTTTAAACGAGACGCTCTTTATGCGAGGTTTGACTGTATTGTCATCCTTGATTATTAAGCCATTTCCGCCCCTTTCTGTAGTATTGTTGCTTTAAAAGTAAGGTACTGTATCCTTTAATTAAATAACCTACCATTATAACTATATATATCAGCACCATGCTCTTTGTTTCTAAGGTCCTTGGCTTATATGGAAGGAATCTTTCTCCTGAGAAGCTTGTAGATGTGTGTAAATCTTCTTGGTATGTATTTTGATCTTTTAACCTTGCTTCCAAGGCTTCCAACCTAATAAGAATGATTTATTATTGTAACTTTACTCTATATAATTTTGTTATTCAACAGACAAATGTGTGCACCCACCCCTTGGATCACCAAAGGCACTGTCTGATTTGAAGACAGGACTTAAGTTTTCTTAGAATGGTCTACAACTTCCAGAATCACCTACCCAGGAAGTACAAGGATTCTGGGAAATGTAGTCCAAAAAAGGTAATATTTGCAAACACTTGAAGGAAGAATCTGACAGAAAATGTGCTGGAAGGATATCTCCCCCACTACCCATAATGGCTAAAAGCCTGTTGCTTAGTGTAGTAAGTACAGTGGCTCAGTGGTTAAGAAGCTCGCCTTGTTAGCTGGAAGGCTGGCAAGTCAGCAGTTCAAGATCCAGATAATGCATGACAAATTGAGTGTCTGTCTGTATACCAGCTCTTGGAGACATGAAAGGAGCCTCATTTGGTTGTTCCCTGAGTGGAGTTTCTCCAACAGAAATCCTTCAAACACACAAAAATTTCGGACATGACATTATTATTATAGTGTAGTAAATTACCCTAAAGACGGCCCATTGAATCAGTGGGGAGTTCATGACTCAATTTCTTTGCAAGCTCAGTTGGTTCACAAAGGCCTGCTTTAATTGGGACTTACTTTAGCACAGTAATTGATTCCATTTGAATCAACTAAGTGTCTGGTGGAGTCCTGCCAACAGTGGTTAAACTGCTGCTGTTGTTGTTTAGTTGCACAGTCGATTCCAACCCTTTGCAACCCCATGGACCACCACACACCAGGCACCCCTATCCTTCACAGCCCACCCAGCTTTGTGGTCATTGCGTCAACAATGCCATCTATACATCTCATTCTCTGCCGCCACCTTCTTATTTTGCCCTCCAACTTTCCCAGCATCAAAGCTTTTTCAAGTGTAGACAAAACATTGTGATTTCATTCCTGATGGGAGAACTTCCCCCCACCAGCACAGAGCTTGCTCCACCCCTCTGTAGTGTGGACAGCACCCTGTTGAGTGTAGGCACTCAGTCTCTAATAGGTTCACCATCACTGTCCTAAAAGAATTTGAGCCCATCAGGTATGTCATGTGCTAGTCTGCTTGGCAAGACACATGTCTGCTACAAATTCTCTCTCAGGTGGATTTTTTTGTGCTTCGTAAGAGCTGGCCTCTCCCGGAAGCTTCTTTCACAGACCAAGCATTTGTACGGCTTCTCTCCTGTGTGGATTCTCAGGTGCGCCATGAGCAAGGCGGTCCGGGTGAAACTTTTGCCGCAGACAGAGCATGTGTACGGTTTCTCCCCCGTGTGGACTCGCCGATGCACGATGAGGTTGGAGTGCTGGCTAAACCCTTTTCCGCAATCAGTGCATGTGTACGGCTTCTCTCCGGTGTGGGACCTCACGTGATCGGTGAGGGCCGAGCTCCGATGAAAGCTCTTCCCGCACTCTAAGCACTTGTAGGGTTTTTCTCCCAGGTGAATTTTTTCGTGCTGGTGTAAGCCAGAGCTCCAGATGAAACTTTTGTTACAGTATGAACATGAATACGCTTTCTCACCCGTGTGGACCCTTTGGTGGCCAAGCAAGCAGGAGCCCTGCGTGAAACTTTTCCCACAGTCCAAGCACTTGTACGGTTTTTCGCCTGTGTGGATTCTCAGGTGTCTGTTGAGGTGGGAAATCTGGTGGAATCGTTTCCCACACTCAGGGCATTTGTGAGGTTTAGGGCCCATAAGGGACATCTTGTCATCTTCCGACACATTTGAATGGGCACCAATGTCTTGTGTGCATTTCTCTGAGAATTCATCCTTCTCCGAGCTTTCTGGCTGCAAACTTCCTCCTTTCTCCCGCATCTCCACATTATCTGCTGAGATTTTTTTTAAAAGGAAAGAAAACAGCAGTTTGGATAGGATTACTGCAGAATTTTTAATGAAATCTGTTAGAATTAGAGTTTAGGCCCAGGGTGGGGAACCTTTTCCTGTTGGAAGGCCACATTAATTCACTTGTAATCAGAATTTCAAGAAAATTCAATTAGGTAAAGGTCACCCTTGCTCGAAGGCCAGTCGTATTTGACTCTAGGGTTTAGTGCTCATCTCCATTTATAGGCAAAGAGCCAGTGCTGTCTGTATCTGCAGATATTTCCATGGACATGTGGCAAGCATGCCTCAATACTGGAGTGCACAGAATGCTGTTTACCTTCCCACTGAAGTGGTCCCTGTTTATCTACTTGCAATTCTTGCTTTCAAACTGCCAGGTTGGCAGGAGTTGGGACAGAGATGAGAGCTAACTCCGTCATGGAGTACCCAGGAATCGAACTCCGACCTTCCAGTGGGCAATTTAAATCAGATACACTTTAAAATGTACATTATTTTGTAAAAATCTAACTCCAATATACCGAATAGGCTGATTGTCGGCGTGCCTCAATGTAAGACCAACATCAGTGGTGGAATGTCAAAAATTTTACTACCCCACCGTAATGTCATCACAGTGTGGGTGGAGCTAATGTCATGACATCATGACATGGGTGGAGCCAAAGAAAAAAATAAAATAAAAATAAGCACACACACACACACCCCTCAACCCACCCACACACCCACAACACAAGGACAGCAAGGAGGACAGCAAGGAGGCCGTGCATACATGCCAAGCACTGTAGGCATGCATGCACATTGCACACCAAGTGAAAAGGTAAGCCCCAAAGGTGGTTCCCCCCAAAAGCTGCTACCGGTTCTCCAGGACCCTGGGAAAAGTTACTACCGATTCTGGTGAACTGGTGAGAACCTGTTACATCCCATCACCTACACATACTCAAGTGGGGGCTGCTGGCAGACAACAACTCATGGTGTGAATGTGAAGAGATACAGAATCTAGCTTATTTATTGGTCTGCCGATTACTGCCAGAAACATGTACCGATTAGGTCTTAAGTTTGGTCAATGACAAAGCCAAGAAAGTGACGGCATTCAGTTATAACTATTTAATACAGTGGAACATCGCCTAACAAATTTAATGTGTTCTCCAGGACCTTTTGTACTACAAAAATTTGTAAAGCGAATTTTCCATACGAATGCAGATTCCTGAAAACTGAAAACCAATTAATCCGTTACAGGGGATGGTTAGTAAAGCCACTATTTTCTATCGATTTCCTTTTGTTATGCGATTTTTGTGTTAAGTGAGCTGTTTGTTAAGTGAGGTTCCACTGCATTACTAATGTAGGAGGCGGGGGGGGGGGGGCGGGAAGACAGCTGTGAATCCACTAAATCTCATCTTGCTGCTGTTTAGAACCACCAAAAAAACCTCCCAATGGTGGCAGTAATGGAGATATAAGAACGTACCCAACAAAGAGGCATCTTCGTCCTCTTTCCGCTTGCTGTGTTTGCACGTAGCCAGTGCTGTTCTTTGGGCTTTAGAGGAATACTGGCCCACCTCAGCCAAAAGCACAGATACCTGAAACAACACCAACCGTATAATCAAGACCAGAGAAGAGCATTGTACCAGCATATGCTTTGTATAGGGGAAGAGCTGGGGTTAGGATTTGAGCTCCAGGGATCTCACATCTTATTTATTTGGTTTATACCCCACCCTGACTGGAACAAGCACCACTCTGGGCAGCTTACAATAATGAAATAGACAACCGACAAAATGATAATATCACACAAAACACACTTAATAAAATAAATAATAAATATGACTAAATATATAGATACATTGTAACCACACAGGCTTTAGCGGTTGTTATCCGATCCATCCCATAGGACTTTAACGTTATTCGATCCAATTCTCCTCCCCAGATTACTTAACTATATATAGGTGGCATTAATAAATTGAAAGTCTTATATGACTTAATAAATGGGACTGCGGTGGCTTAGTGGTTAAGATGCTGAACTTAATGACTGGAAGTTTGGCAGGTCAGCAGTTCGAGACCCAAGTGCTGCATGATAGAGAGATCTCCTGTCTCTGTTCCAGCTCCTGCCAACCTAGCCATTTGGAAGCAAGAAATTGCAAGTAGATAAATAGGTACCACTTCAGTGGGAAGGCAAACAGCATTCTGTACACTCCAGTTGGCTCTTTGGCTATAAACAGAGATGAGCACTAAACCCTAGAGTCAGATACGACTGGCTTTAGAGAAAGGGGAATCTTGACCTTGATCTTTAATTTGGTGGAACTGAAGAGGTTTTGTGGAAACTACAGACTCTTACCACTTTCTCCATATGCTGTAAAGGCAGCAAAGACTCAACAACCTCCCCTTGCGTGTCAAGCGTTCCTGAGGTCTCACGGCCAGTCCTCAGGGTCTCCTCTTGTTTCAGCAGGAAGTCTTCAGCCAAGGCTACCGCTTGGGCACAAGTCTCCGGCCCGCGGTCCTTCACCCAGCTCTGGACATCTGCTGGCAGAACCTTCAAAAACTGCTCCAGGATCAGTAGTTCCAGAATCTGCTCCTTGCTGCGTCTCTCTGGCTTCAGCCACTGGTGGCAAAGGAACCAGAGGCGGTTGCAGGCTTCTCGAGGTCCTTCGGCCTCAAGGTAGCAAAAACCCCGGAAATGCTGCCGAAGGGTCTCCATGCTGACTGCCTCCTCATTCAAAATCACCTTCTCAATTTCTGTCTCCTCTCTGCCTAACAGCTTGTGGTCTAACTTTTGGGTATTTCTACAGGGCCTGCCCAAAATCTGGGTGGCCTGCTCTCCGCCAGGTTGGGGGCCGGTTTTAGCCGTGCCCTGGAAATAGTGTGGCAAGATCTCACTTAGGCCCCAGGGGGTGCTTCTAGTGACATGTGGGTCCCTCCACCCTGGACGGAAGGAAGGCCATCCCTTTAGGAAATCCGGCCACTGGGATTCCCACTGTTGGCTTGGTCCTTCTTCTTTGATCTCCACAGAAGCCATCCTGTTTTGAAGTCCCTCAGAGCCCCCATTGAGAGTGGCAAGGGAACTGTCTCTCTTTCCCTCTGATTCTTCCTCTGCTTTGGGACTTTGAAAGCTTCTCCCCACTATTTGCCCTCCTGGGACTAGCTCTCCTACAACCCATTGCTCGGCGGCCATTTTCTGTAGGAAGAGCCTCACGCCGTCACCCAGTTCTCTCTCCCCCCCCCCCCTTACAATAGGTTTTTCACAAATCTCTTCTTTCTGGTTTTATTTGGTTTCTGGAGCAAGGACCATACAGCAGGATTCACACGCCATTTTCAGAAATAAGCAAAGATAAAAATAGGATTATAGTGGGTTGGTAAATATTCACGAGAGCGCCATTTTCCTGTAGGGAGAAAAAAAAAGACACAAATGAGAATGGCAAAGCAAACATAGAACCCCACAGCATTAGCAGCCTGGACATGGAAGATAGCTGATGTTATTTCCTGCAATGTTGTCTTTTCAGCTACCGAGAGCAACATGTTAAGTAGTTCAAGCGCATGAAAGCAATGCAAAATGAATCTATTTCTCATCATACACCCAAACATGAGCCAGAGACCAACACTGTGCAAAGAGCAATGTGGAAGAAATGAGAAACATCCTCTTCAATTACAATTGCAAAAATAATAATAATTAAATCTCTATATTTTTCCCTTTCTTCCTCTCCCCAGGATTAATTGCTGCAAAGATTGGCTTTTAAAAACAATAATTATGTATTGCAACACAAAACAATGACCTCATTAAACTTCCACATTATTGAGATGATCACCATTTGGACTGTTTAGAATTTGATTTGAGAACATACCTCCTGGGTAACCTTGAATTTCTAAACAGCAGGATTATATCTTACTCCAGTTTTGGATTCCCGGAAATCTGGTCCAGTATTAACCCTTTTAGAGGATCCGGTAAACTTAGCTCCAGGTCAGATCTGCAGCAAAAATGCAACAATACTGTTTAAGCTTAGCTTAGAGCTGAAGCAGGAAGAGAATTTGCAGTGTTTACAGTTCCAACCCCCCTTTTCAAATTTCTGGGCCATTCAGAGCCTGAAGGCTCTCTATGGTGTTAACTCTTAAGATGCACCCAGGTGTCAATTGCACTAGACTCTTATTATGCTAGAAGAGTGGAATAGTTTCATTAGAACAGACTTAGTCTTTTATTTTACTAGAGATCTGGGGTTTACTTCCCACACAGCTAAGACTTTCAAACAGGCCTCCTTGGGCTCAGGACTAATTTTTCAGCCTGACCTACCTGACAGGGTTGTTGTGTTGTAGCAGAAGTTGAGACGGGACAGCAATTCCAGGGTCATACAGAACAGGATAGTTTATTGCGCAGTTGGTTCACAGAGAGTATTGCTACTCAAATCTGGGAAACCCGAAGGGCTCAAAACACAGAGTTTATATACACAGTAAACAGGAAATACATGACCTTCACCCCATGTGGAAGGTTTAGGATTTGACACTTGGCACTGGTTAAAAGACAAAGGGATCGAAATACAGTAATACACTTAGTATTGGCTGATAGCCAAGACCACACTTGCTATTGGGTGATTACTGCTCTCCCCATCCTCTACTATTGGGTAATTAACAATCCCTCTATTCTAATGAGGAAGGGTCTATTGCATGTCGATTGCATCAGCCTGAACAATAGGCAAGCAAATTTAAACAGACTCACTGTGACTCCACCTGTAGGTCATTGAGAAGGGAAAGATGGATTCTCTTTGGTTCTATATTATTCTATATTCCAGCATAGTTGGAAGGACAAAAATGGGGAACTCCTCAGAGCTAGGAACGAACTAAATCAAAAAATTAGTAAGAAATGTGGACAAACAGAAAAACTAGCGCACACATGGGCCAAAAGCCCAACTAATGTTTATTTATTAATCACATTTTATACTGCCTATCTGGGATGTTTCCCACTCTGGGTGGTGTACAATTAAATAAACAACAACCAAACCATACAACAAACAAATAATAAAATAAATATCTGATGGCATCTGAGGCAAGCAGGCTCAAATCTAAACAACTAACTTATTGGCAAAGGTAAAATGCTATTTCTTTAAAGCCTGCACAAATCACTATGGCTAATGGTTGCCAACTGATGAGGTGCCTCTATTGTGTGCCTGATAGTAAGCCCAATTGCACAGCTGAGATGCCCCCCATTGAGTTATGCAAATCTTGCATGAACACCAACAGGGTTCTGATACTAGAAATTGATTCATCTTTCTTTTAACTTGACTCTGTGGTCTGCTACCAAGCTCTGCTGAGAATCATCATCATTCTCAACAACAACAAACCAATTACTGTAGAACTATCAGTCGATATCTCATCGACTCTTGGGTTAAGGACTAAGAAGACCCAAGCAGTGAGGTTCCAAAATCCCAGTCTGAAGATCTGGTGGACCATGTTCTCCTCCACCACCACCACCACCTTCTTCATCATCATCGGCCATCATAGAGGGGTAATGCCTGCCTACTCCAGAAGCATGCCATCCACCACATGGCACTTCCAGGTGTGGTGGAGATGGTGTGGCCCTCACGTGAAATGGCACCGCAGGCTGCATCCGGCCCACAGGGTGCAGGTTGAGAATCCCTGTCATAGGGTTTGTGGGGTTCCAGTGTTTCCTTTCACCCACTCTCAATTCTTCTTCTGCTCTATCCGATTCTGAATACAGTATTGGTAATTCTTATGGAAAGACATTTGGTGTTCCCCTTCTTTGTTAAAAATAAAAACATTATATCCAGGTAAAATATTTTAGTAATGAGTACATATAATCACATTATGGCTTGATGACTCAGGGGTTAGTTTTGGCTATATTGAGAGTTCGATTCTCGATTTGTGGCACCAGTGAGAAAAGCCAGTCTGTTAGCCTTGGGCAAGCTGCACAGTCCTGGAAATGCCCCCAGAAGAGAATGATAAACCACTCCTGTCTATTCTCTACCTAGAAACCCTGGAAAGGGTTGCCATAAATCAGAACTAACTTGACAGCCCATAATTATTATCATTCCCACATCATCACATTTGAAAAAGCTATTATGATCCTCAAGCCTCAGACCTCTAATAAATTAGAAGGATGTTTAAATCTGAGCAGGGGACTGCAGTGGCTCAAGTAGTTAAGACACTGACTGGAAGGCGGCAGGTCAGCAGTTTGATAACTGAGTACTGCATGACGGAATAAGCTCCAGTCTCTGTCCCAGCTCCTGCCAACCTAGCAGTTTGAAAGCAAGAAATTGCAAGTAGATAAATAGGTACCACTTCGGTGGGAAGGTAAACAGCATTCTATGCACTGTGTCTAGGCATGCCTACCACATGTTCACGGAGACGTCTGCAGATGTAGACAGCACTGGCTCTTCGGCTTATCATCAGAGATGAGCACTGAACTCTACTCAAGCATGGGTCACCATACCTTTACTAGATTTGAGCTAGCTTGCCTCACCATCAGAAATTATGATTTATTATTATTATTATTTGGTATTGTTTGTTCATTTAATTATTTGTGCAGAGTGGAAAACATCCTGGATGGGCAGCAGAAAAATGGAATAAAAAAATTAAGCCATCTTTTTTGTTTCCTCAGTCTCCACGCCCAAGGAGGGCAAAAAACCAGCAGGCAGACATTCATCTGGTGCAGCTCTTGGGATTAAAATAGCAAAATGGAGTGAGTGGGACAAGCAGTGATTGTGAGATGTCCCACTGCCAAGCTGCTCATGGAAGTCCTTAAGGACTGGCAATTATTTTCCCACGGTGGGCTGCAACGCACGAAGGGCATCTGCAATGAGGAACAGCTGTAATTTCCCCCTCCTGTGGAAAGCCAGGATCAGTGATGTCTTGAAGGGTTAAAATAAGAGGCCGAAACCCAGCCGGATCAGCTCCACAAGATCTCTGCTTCCTAGAGAGGCCAGGAAATATTGGAGGATGCAATGGGATGCTTTACCTTCCTCTTCCCTCCAATGGCTTGGTGAAGAAGTCAATCCTGGGGTTTGCCAAGCTCCGGCGAAAAATATCCAAAAATATTGCAACACGATTATTAAAAGGTAGAAATGTAATGTTGTAAATGTTGCAGAGCGAGTTAAATGAATTGAAGGAAAAGAAGCTTTGCAAATAGATCCCAGATCAAAGAGGATGATGATGGGGGGGGGAGGGGGGATAGCCAGGGAGACTGAATAACCAGGTTTACTCGTGTGTAAGCCCCTCTGTGGCCAATGGGGTTTACTCACATACCAGCGAAACAAGAGTAGAAAGAGTAGATCTTTCTCAGATGTGGCTTCTTCCAGATGCTGGTTGGACTGCAGTTCCCATCAGCCTTGCCCACGATCAGGCGAGAATGGGAGTTGTAGCCTGGCACATATCTGGAGGGCTGCTCCTTGTGGTGTTGGCAGGACAATGATGTTCTCCTTGAGATGGGTGGGTGGTTCAAGCGAGGAGGGATGATGGAAAGATTTTCATAGGGAATAAAAATTGTAATATTTTATTGGTTGTACACTGCACAGAGTAGGAAGATACAGTATCGACAGATGGGAGGCAAATACAGTAAATACATTTCATTTTACTGATTTTTGGCTTTTGGTAAAAGCAACCACAAGGAGATTCTTCTTCTAGAAAGACAAACACCTTGCTTGTTAGAAGGGGAATCTGAAAAGCCAGCAAGATCCTTCATTATAATTTTATCATTATTTCTATAGGGCCCATTGGGTTAATCCATAATACATCTGTACTCAGTATGTATCAATGCTATTTTTTTCAGCATGTTCAGAAGAATAGATGGCTGAGTCAATCTGTTCCCCATCAGGATCAAACTCACAATGTTTTGGGTGTAGTACAGCATCTTAACCATTGTGCCACAGCACTGCAGTGGCTTAGTGGTTAAGTTGCTGAGCTTGGAGACTGGAAGATCAGGGCTCGATAACCGAGTGCTACATGACGGATCTTGGGGACATGAAAGGAGCCTCATTCAGGTGTCACTTGAACGGAGTTTCTCCAGCAAAAATCCTTTCAACCCAGAGTAATCTCTGACACGAAATTATTACCACTCCGCCACCAGGGCTCTTCTAAAATATATCTTTAACAATTTCCAACCTTTTTATGCAGTCTATTCTGCGGTAGGTGTATACTAGGTTTTCAGCCTAGAAATAATTAGCTACTCAAAATATAATTCTCTGTATCTAGTTCCTTTTTGGAAAATGAATATTGAACTAGTAATTTCCATTTTTTAAAAGTAACATTTTCAAAAGTTACTTCTTAAGGTGTTTTAAGGCATTTTCAGAGGCATTGTTACAGGCCTTTTTCAGGTCTTATGCCAGTTTCTTATAACGCCTAGCTGACAAAGAAATGATTCATTGGTTCTTAACTTTTGTGCTATTATTAGGATTTCCAGTATCAAAATTGGCTATAGGAGGTATTTCCCAATATTTTCTGCCCTCTTGAAAAGGGCAATTGAGTTAATAAAGAGCAATGAAATCAGTGGTGGAATGTCAAAAATTTTACTACCCCACCGTGATGTCATCACATTGTGGGCAGAGCTAACGTCATGACATCATGATGTCTTGGGCGGGACCAAAGAAAAATAATAATATGCCTTAATGTAAATGTAAAACAGCTGTACCACCTTAAGGGTTCTCCAATTGGAACAGCAATTGGAACAGCACAAGTGTAGCTTATTGATGAGGTAACTCCAAGACTTTGCTTAAAAACCCCAAGCCAGGCTGCCAGGCCTTTTTAGGAACTGTGATAGTACGTCAATATAGGTAAAGGTATTAAATACACATTAAAATACACACAGACACACCACATCCAAAGGTGAGTCACTTACCCTGGGGAGCAGGCTATAGGGAGCTTCAGGCTAGCAGTTTCTCTTCCTCCTCCCTGCTTGGGAGGACAGCAAGGAGGATGTGCATACACAGCAATCACTGTAGGCGTGCATGCACACCAAGTGCTTGGCGTGCATGCGCAGTGGGGGAACCAGTGAAAAGGTAAGCCTAAGGTAAGGTGGTTCTCCCCAAAAGCTGCTACCAGTTCTCTAGAACACTGGGAAAAGTTACTGCCGGTTCTGGCGGACTGGTGAGAACCTGTTACATCCCATCACTGAATGAAATAATAACAAGGGTGAGGGGAAATCCCAAATGGGTGGTATAAAAATATAATAAATAAATAAAATAAACAACAAACTTGAATTATATTAGTTCTTTATTTAAGGTGCAATGGTCTCCATTCATAACAGGCTGCAGCAGATGCATGAAGATCTTACGCTTTCAGTCCTACATTGTTTTGAATGTAAGCTAATCTAGTTCTCAGCCAAAGCTTTTTAAAGTTTCTCTCTCCAACTGTATGTGCTTTCTTTATTTCAAGAAAAACAAACTTTATTTCCTGGCAAATCATAGGTGATAGCCCAGAACATATCTAACTGTGTTTAGGTACCATTCAAAGAAAAAAAATCCAAAGCTCTCTTTTGCGTAGTAGTTAAACTGCTGTACTACAATCAAAAGGTTGTGAGTTTGATCCTGATGGGGAATAAAGATTGAGTCCTTTCTGGGCTTGGTAAAATTAGTACCAAACTTGTTGGGAGCAAAATACTACCGATAATTAATTTGTGAACCGGCCTGAGAGTCTACTAAGCACTATGTATGGGTTGGTATATAAGTCTGATTGCTTTGCTTTTTGCTCCTCAGAGACCCTGGTTTCATGCCTTCCTTTCTACAAGGCAGAATGTTTCCCTCTTGTATTTGTGGGAAAATGTGAATTTGAAAGCCACAGTTGAAATAAGGCAGAGATCAAATGGCTGCCAAAGAAGATGCTGTTCCATCCTTGAGCCTTCAGTTCTGAGTTGCACTTGAGCAACAGCTGTTGAGATAATAACAATCTTGCATGCATTAAGACTGGGTCTCTGTGAGAGGAGTCTTTACAGCCTAATGCAGGGATGCCCAAACTTTTCAGTTTGCGGGCCAGTCACGTGGTTTGGTGGGTTGGTCATGTGGTTCCACCAGAAGTGCAAATAAAATGTGCCCACACATGCACAGAACGCTTCCTTAAATGCACCCACGGCTGTTGTAAATGCATTGACGGCAGCAATGGGTGCATTTATTGGCAGCGTTTTGTGCATGTGTGGGCACGTTTTACTTCTTCTGGGGGCAGTGAGGGTGGCGCAGGCCTGATGAATTGGCATTGGGGACCAGATCTGGCCCACAGGTCATAGTTTGGGCACCCCTGCTGTAAAGACTGGGCTCATCTCTCCATGGTCTTTTTCTGTGCTGTTATTGGCTTTTTTTTTTATTATCCTAATTAGAAGGAATAACCAATATTTTCCCAATAGCAGCAAGGAAACAAAATGGAGGAACAAGATCAAGCAGCAGACCATGAAATCCAGGTGGTGTGCATTGGCGACTCACTGGGATGGACTTTGCCAATGCAGATCAAACGGGAACCGAAAGAGATGGCTTGGGAGGTTCAAGAGAAGGAGGTGTTCTTGAAGGTAACAGAGTCCCTTCACTCAGAACAGGAGAGCCTGCCTTTGACAAAGTGTACCCCTTGGGATGACATCAAGGTTTCCCCATCACGCTTTGAGGGAGTAGCAAGTGCTTGCAAATGGCTGACTGAAGAGTGGGTGATTCGACCTAGACCTATCCTCAAAGGAGAAGGCCAACGGGCTCCTGGGGGAGTCAACAGCTCCAGAGCGAGAACGGACTCTCGTCATGGGAAAGATGCCATCCTTCTGAGTGGAATGGAAGGAGCTGAAGCCCAGCGCCAGCAGTTCCGCCAGTTCACTTGCCCAGAGGTTGGAGGGCTGCGCGAAGTCTACCACCAGCTCCGGGACCTCTGTCAACGGTGGCTGAAGCCAGAGAAGCACAGCAAGGAGCAGATCCTGGAACTGGTGATCTTGGAACAGTTCTTGACTCTCCTCCCCCAAGAACTGCAGAGCTGGGTGAGGGATCAGGACCCGGAGACCTGTGCCCATGTCATTCCTCTGGTGGAGGATTTTCTGAGGGGGCAACGGGAGGTGAAGAGGCTGGAGCAGGAGGTGACTGGATTTCACGCTTGATATCTTGGGGACTGCAGTGGCTCAGTAGTTAGGACGCTGACCTTGACAACTGGAAGGTCAGTAGTTCAAAACCCGAGTGCTGAATGATGGAGTGAGCTCTCATCTCTGTCCCAGCTCCTGCCAACCTAGCAGTTCGAAAGCAAGAAATTGCAAGTAGATAAATAGGGACCACTTTGGTGGGAAGGTAATTTGTGCTCTGTGTTGAGTCATGTCTGCCACATGTCCACAGAAACATCTGCAGACACAGGCAGCACTGGCTCTTTGGCTATAAATAGAAATGAACACAAAACCCTAGAGTTGGATACAACTGGCTTTCAAGCAAGAGAAACCTTTACCTATCTTGGGGTTCAAAGAATTGTCATGTCTAAAGATTCCTGTCACAATCATATGACCTTGACATGGTAAGCATTCCTCTGTGTCCAAATTACTTAGACACAGCAAATACTAAACCCATATCCTAAAGTGTCTCTGATTCTAGATTCTTTCCAAAAATCCCCACCCACCCCCCAATTAAATTTATGTGTCCGCATACATGCTGTTTCTTACTTTATAGATTTACACCCTCTTCAGGGGAGACTTTTGAAGGAGGAAGAGGTTCTTGGATGCTGATAAATTATAGAGTTTGAGCAGTGTTACACAAGAGTAAACAAAGTACTCTCCTATGCCCTTCAATTCAGCACTAGTTAGACCACACCTAGAGTACTGTGTCCAATTCTGAGTGCCACACTTTAAGAAAGATGCAAACAAACTGAAGCTAGTTCAGAGGAGGTAACAAGGATGATCGGGGACCTGGAAACCAAATCTTGTGAGGAAAGACTGAAAAAACTGGGCATTTTTAGCCTCGAGAAAAGGAAAGTGAGAGGGGATATGAGAACACGTTTTGAAATTCCTGAACAAGAGTCATAAAGAGGAGGGGCAGGACATGTTCTCCATCATTCCAGGGTGTAAGACATGTAACAAGCTCAGAGTACGAAACCAGATATAGACTCAATATCAGGAAAAGCTTCTTAACTATTAGAGTAGTATGACAGTGGAACCAATGACCTCAGGTGGTTGTGAATGCTCCAACACTGGAGGTAGTCAAAAGAAAGTTGTACAGCCAGCTGTCAGATCTGCTCTGATCTGTTTGGGCTCTGGAAACCTTGGCACATCCCCAGCAGACCCATGGAAGTGGGGACAGGGCTTGCCGGCGGTGTGTGTGTGTGCATGCCAAGCCATGCTGAGTGGGGGATGGGGGACTCTTCCTTGGCCGTGCAGGAAGGGGTGGGGCGTTTGCCCATGGTGGGATGTAGTGGGGGTGGGGGCTTGCCCATGAGGGCATGAGAAGGGGCAGGGCACCTATGTCGATGTCACGTGCTTGCGTGCACATGCACCCCACGTGACATCACCGGCACGTGTGAAGCCTGTCACCCATCTCCCCCTGCCTCCTTGTGCACTCGCTCTCTAAAAGGTTCACCATCACTGGCTTATTATAACGTAGAAGGATAGAGTCGAAGTTGAGGGAGATGTGGCAAAAACCAGACCCAGACAGGGCTTTTTGTTGTCTTCCATAAGTCCATCTTTCAACCTTTCTCTCTTTCCCTTCCTTCCTTTTATTCTCTCTCTCTCAGACTACTTTCCCCCTTTCCTGTTCTTTTTCTATCACCCTCTTCTATCTTGCTCCCCTTTTCATTTTAAAAATATGCTTTCATTCCTTCTCTCAATCATTATCTCACTTTCCTCACTTTCTCCCATTCCTCTCTAACAAGCCATCATTTTGTTGGCAGAGGCAGCTAGGCAAAAAAACAAGGCGGGGTTTAACAGACCATAACCTGGCTTACCCTTTTGTTTCTTGAAATGGAAAAGGTTTCATTTCAGCCCACATAGTTGATGGGTAGACCCAGCCTCCAACATAGTCTGCTTCCATCCCAGCAGAAAATTGAACCTTTTTGCTTTCATTGCAGGATGCAGAGCCATTTGTGGAGGTGATGGTGGATTCCCCTGAGGGAGAGGACATTCCTTTGGATCTTTGGCAGAGACCTCATCCTGATGAGATCCATCAGGAACGGGGCAGAAAGGCTGGAATGTTAGGTATAAAGCCAATTTATAGGTGACTGACAGCTTAATCCTATAGATTTTTACCTGCTAGGTAGCTTCTTTCAAATCAAGTGGAATTGTGGTGATCAGTAGGGGCGGGAGTTTTAGAGTTTTGGCCCATAATTCACTATTCCAGGACTCTTCCAGTTTGGGCCTGATAGACGGACACTTTAAGTTCAGATCAGGGATTCTCAACCTACGGCCCATGGGCTGGATGCGGCCCATGGCACCATTTCACGTGGCCCCGCACTGCCTCCACCACACCAGGAAGTGCCATGGGGGGGGGGAGGGCAAAATGGCTGTCCAGCCCCCAAAGCTGTCTGAGGGAGTTTGACCAAGCCCCCAGTTTTAAAAGGTTGAGAACTCCTGGGTAAGAAAGGTCACCCTTGCTTGAAAGTCAGTCAGTCATATCCAACTCTAGGGTTCAGTTTATACCTAAGAGCCAGCATTGTTTGCATCTGCAGACGTTTCTATGGACATGTGGCAGGCATGCCTAGACACCGGAGTGTGCAGAACGCTGTTAACTTCCTACCAAAGTACCTATTTATCTACTTGCAATTTCTTGCTTTCATACTGCTAGGTTGGCAGGAGCTAGGACAGAGACGGGAGTTCACTCCATCGTGCAGCACTCAGGTCTCGAACTTCCAGAGCTGCAATTTTGCCTTAACACAGAGCAGCCCTGGAAATGAAATTCAAAGTTTCTTGTTCCTACCTCAGAGTCTTCCTTGCTTGAAAGCCAGTCCTGTACAACTCACAACCAAAGAGCCAGTGGTGTCTGCGTCTGCAGACGTTTCCATTGTCATGTGGCAGGCATGACTAGATGCCAAAGTGCACAAAACACTGTTACCTTTGCTGCTGAAGTGGTACCTATTTATTTACTTGCAATTTCTTGCATTTGAACTGCTACATTGGCAGAAACTAGGTTAGATTATGAGCGCTCCCTGCATTGCGTAGCACCTGAGTCTCAAACTGCTGACTTGCTGACCTGCCAATCATAACGCTCAGCATCTTAACCACTAAGACACTGCAGCCACTGTGATAGCTGGGAGGTTTCCTTCCAAACAGGAAGCTAGGCAGAGCTAGTTCTACCTAAGCCTCAAAATATTCCAGTTTAGGCATTTTCTCCCAGGTGAGCCTCATTTAGGAGTCTGTAAGGTGTCTGTCAAGGGACTGTGATGGCTTAGTGGGTAACGTGATGACTGGAAGTTTGGCAGGTCAGCAGTTCAAGACCTGAGTGCTGCGCAATGGAGTGATCTCCTGTCTCTGTCCTAGCTCCTGCCAACCTAGCAGTATGAAAGCAAGAAATTGCAAGTAGATAAATAGGTACCACTTTGGCAGGAAAGGTAACAGTGTTTCATGTACTTTGGCATCTAGTCATGCCTGCCACATGACAATGGAAACGTCTGCAGACGCCACTGCTCTTTGGCTGTGAATGGACATGAGCACAACCCCTTGAGTCGTACAGAACTGGCTTTTGAGCTAGGGAGACCTTTTACCTATCACTCAGGTAGGAACAGGAAACTTTGAGTTTCTTTTCCAGGGCTGCTCTGGTGTTAAGACGGAATTGCAATTCTGGATATTCCTTGAGCTGTTAGAGCTGGAGTTTTCAAATATTATTTTTGCCTGGTGTGGAGGGAGGTGAAGGGAGGAGGCCAGAAAAGAAGCCTTAAAGAACATTTTATTCAGGGCTTGGACCACAGTTTCTTCACCCATGAAATAAATCAATTTGTCTGTTGTCTTCAGGGGGTTGTATGACATTGGAGAAAGAGGAGGAGAACAAACAACAAGGAAGTTCGGAGCCTGCAGAATTGCACCAAATGTTCCCAGGGGAATCACGCAGATGCCTTGTTCAATATGAACATTTTGAGGATGACAGTGGACCAAAGAAGGAAGTGGAGCAGCCCATGATGACGATTTGGGGTGGGCCCACCGTTTGCATGGAAGCGGCCGGTTCTGGCCCCAAAGGGACGTTGGTTGGGAAGACGGTCAAGCACTTGTGCCCGGAATGCGGGCGAAACTTCCAGCACAAATCGACCTTGATTCGTCACCAAAAGATCCACACGGGGGAGAAGCCCCACATCTGCTTGGAGTGTGGAAAGGCCTTCCGCCGGCGGGACAAATTGATCCGGCACCAACAGATCCACACTGGTCAGAAGCCCCACGCGTGCCTCGAGTGCGGGAAGAGCTTCCGCGAGAGAGGCAAGCTGGTCAACCACCAGCGGATCCACACGGGCGAGAAGCCCTACATATGTCCTGTGTGCCAGAAACCCTACCGCTGGAAGGAGGAATTTGTCAAGCACCTGAGAATCCACACGGGCGAGAGGCCTTACACCTGCCTCCAGTGTGGGAAGGCCTTCATCAGCAAAGCCCACCTGGTCTCCCACCACCGGATCCACACCGGGGAGAAGCCCTACGAATGTCCTGAGTGCCGCCGCCAGTTCTGCAGCAAGCAGAGCCTCACCAAGCATGGCCATAGCCACGCAGGGGAAACATCATACGAATGCCAGGACTGTGGGAGGGTCTTCCACTACATTTCAAATTTCACCAAGCACCAGCGAATCCATGCATGTGACGGAATTGTCTAGCAAACCTGCGCAAGCTGTGGAATCGTCTAGATCAGCTGTCTACAAACTTGGCAGTCCAGGTGTTCTTGGACTTCAATTCCCAGAAGCCCAAGTCAGCACACCTGCTGATCAGGGCTTCTGGGAACTGAAGTCCCAAGAACATCCGGAGTGCCAAGTTTGTGGACCCCTGTTCTAGATAGGGAACAGGGATAGTTCTGTTTTGTTGATAACTTTTTGATACTTCCGGGTTGTTGTCATGTGTTTTTACATATACGGCTAGTCATGGCCTGGATATAAGCAAGTAAATAAAATTGTCCAGTTCATTAAAACTAAAATTTGCTTCTGGCCGCTTGTAGACAGAGGTAACAGAGAATTGTGGGGTTTGGATGGTGAGAATTTAAATGTTGTTTGTTTCTGTCAATGCAGCTAATATACTGAGGCCAGGTCTAACAAAAAATGCACTCCCATACTGGGTCATTATGTCTCTCAATCACTAGCAACATTCCAGCCACTTTGGGTCTATCTCTTGCTGTCCCCCGGTGTGTTTCTTGCAGCATATCTATGTCACATTTGTATTTCCTGCACATGTCTTCTAGGAGGACAGTCTTGTTACTCAAAAAGTCCCTCAATATTTATTGAAATCATTGTTATGGTTGGTCTTGTCAAAGACCTTTCTGGTGGATTCATTCTTCAGTTCCTTTGGTTTGATCCACTGTTAGAAAGATGAGCCAGCAAAGTTGCTGCTCGGGGCCTGTCCGATTGTACTTACAACCTTTGTGGAGGCCCTTTCTATGTCCCATGGCCTGGATATAAAGAGAAGGGACTGTCGCTCAGGGGTAAAAGCTGGTCCTTTGTATTCAGAAGGACCCAGGATTGATCCTTAGCATCTCCATGCAGTGAGATCCAAAAAGCAGGTGGTAAGAAGGGCTGAGGGCCCAAAGGATTGGTACTGTGGGATTTATCAGTGGTGGGCTCCAAAAAAAATTTCTACCACACCATGGGTGTGGTATGGTGGGCATGGCCAGCCCTGCGCTGCGCCCAAATTAGGACTACTTTATTTCAAAACTTCGATGGGTGGGCCCAGCCTGAATTTCTGCTACCGGTCCTGGCGAACTGGTGCAATCCTGCTGATGCCCACCACCGAATTTAATCCAAGTTTTGAAATAAAGTAGTCCTAATTTGGGTGCAATGCAGGGTTTTTCCCCTGGTCACGACCATCATACCACACCCACAGAGTAAGCAATATAACATTTGAATCCCACCACTGGGTTTAACCCACTTGGGGACCGTCACCCTTCCCTGTGGACTTCGGCACCCAAGGCCATTAGTCCTCAGGGTGGTTTGTTTAGTCAACCACCGCCTGACACTCGGTGTTGAGCTGCTGGCAGTATGGTCTACTCTATTATCATAGCAGGATGTTTATTTATTTATTTATTTAGATTTATTATCCCGCCCCAATCAGGTGAACCTGACCCTAGGTGGCTTACAAAAAAGAGAATGATTATACATAATGAGTGCAAAACAAACTAAACAATCCCACTATACCTCTACAAATTCAGAAATTAAAACCTTAAGGTTCAAAATTAATTTAAAAAAATTAAACTATACATTTACAAAAATCTAAAAAGATTTAAAAGGTTTTAAAAGTTTAAAAGAGTGGGGGAGGGGTGGCTGTCCCATCAGATCAACCACCCAACATGGGACCCCATATTACTGGAGCCCCACACCTGCCCTGCCAGCCAAGTTTTTAGGCCCTTCCGAAAGGGCAGGAGCTCTGTCTGTAGATGTAACTCAGTTGGCAGGAGGTTCCAAAGGGCCGGGGCGGACACGGAGAAGGCCCTCCTTCAAGTGCTGGAGAGATGCGCCTCTCTAGCTGATGGAATGATAAGAGAGCCTCTCCGATCCGCCCTGGTGGGATGGAAAGATGTTCTTGGGGTGACGCGGTCTCTTAAGTATCCTGGCCCACTACCATGTAGGGCTTTAAAGGTAATGGCCAGCACCTTGAATTGCACCCAGAGACATACTGGCAACCAGTGCAGCTCCCGAAGCAGTGGTGAGGCATGAGCATAATGCCCGCACCCCATCACTACCCGAGTAGCTGCATTCTGGACCAGCTGCAGCCTCCGAATGGTCACCAAGGGCAGCCCCATGTAGAGTGTATTACAGTAATCAAGTCTGTAGGTGACCAAAGCATGTGTGATCATGAGCAAGGAGTCCTGATCTAGGAGCAGGCGTAACTGGTGTATTACAAAAAGTTGTGAAAAAGCCCTCCTGGCCACACCTGCCACCTGCTCTTCGAGCAGTAGTCGTGAATCCCAAGAGGACCCCCAGATTACGCACTGGGTCTGTTTGGGGCAAAACTGCTCCATCCAGAACCAAAGATGGCAACTCCCGAGATAGTGCAGGACCCCTTATCCATAGCCAAAGGATAACCTTTGTACAAACTGAAATATCTTTTAAAATGCAAAGAACACAGGAGGGAGGCGATACCTTTATTGGATCACTTAACAAACCCCAAAACGTTGCACAAGCTTTCGAGATCTTGAAAGCTCAGGCAATGTTTTGGTTTTTTAGTGATCCAAAAAAAGTATAGCCTCTCTCCTGCATTCTTTGCATTTTTATGATTTGAACATGGATCACATGGCTAATTTCCTTTGTTTGCCTATGAAATATCTTTGACTCAATGAATGAACTTATGGTAAAGTGGAAACCTTTAGAAAAGAAATTTTCCACATATTTCCAAAGGCCGATTTTCGTGGCTTTGAATTCCAGGGGAAGAAACTGGTTCAAAGAGTTGAAGGCCTTAGAGAATAGTATCTTTAAAACAGGTAGTTTCAGGGTGTTTGTGATAATTTATTCATGTGTTCGTTACGGACTTGCAAACAGTTGCAGAGAATGTTTCAAAAGGAAGACATGGCATACGGTAACCAAGTTATTTTTTTTCCCTTCTTGGAGCTTTTTAGTTCCTCATCCACAATATATTTGATGTTATCTCTGTACAATGTAGGAAATAATAAAATTTTACTATATGGTTTCCTCTAGTGTTTCTGTTGCTCTTATTCCCATCCCTCCTCCTTGCCTGAGATATTAGGAGGCAACAGGGTCTATACTAGGAGTTCTCAGCCTTTTTAAGCCAGGGGCCAGCCAGGTCATGCTCCCCCAGACAGCTTTGGGGTCTGGATAACCATTTTGCCTTTCCTCCACCACATGACACTTCCTGACTTCCTGGTGTGGTAGAGGCAGTGGGAGCCCACATGAAATGGTGCTGCAAGCTGCATCTGGCCCACAGGCCAGATGCAAGGATGAGAATCCCTGGTCTATACTGATAAACCATAAATATCATAGTAAAGGTACAAACAAGAGAAATCTCTCTCCTTAGCTGAAGGAATAAGCATTAAAATTGGGCTAGAGAAAGGCAAACCATACAGTACATAATTTAGTTCTGAAATTTACTGCCATTTGATCTAGTAACACCCTGTAGTTTACAGTGTTTAAAGTGGGACAAGGAGGAGCTGAGCTGTAGTCTTTGAAAGTTATCCTGAATAAAACGTGTTAGTTTTTAAGGTATCACATAATGTTTTTGTTGTTTTTGCTGAGTTGGGCTAATCTATAATCCCGTCCCAGCATCAAAATTATCTTAATCCATCACACTCTACCCACTATACCACATGAGGTTTCCAGGAAGCAATTAAGTGTTCTTTTTGATAATACTTATGTACTGCCCAGGTACTATGCACAACAACATAATACATAATACATGTTGTTGTTGGCTGTTCCCTGTATCCGAGTATACATTTCCCTTGGAAATCATTTTCACAGAATGACGAACAGGAAAAGTGCCACTAGCATGAATTTGTTTTAGGTGGATCTCCTGCAGCATGAATTAAATGAGACATGCAGGATTTAACACCTTGATTACAATTGACTGCTGCAGTCTATAGGATATTAACAAAGTGTGCCTTCACAGACAGTCTATCTTCCCAACCTTTGGTTTTTGGACTTCAATTCCCAGAAGCCCAAGTCAATTCACTGATAAGCCAATGGACTGATTTAGGCTTCTGGGAATTGAAGTGCACCTGTGGGGCATGTACCCCACATTGGGAACCACTGGTCTATCTGGTATAACCTCTTCCGCCTCCATGACCATTGGGAATCAAAATAGTGACGTGGTTCCTCCTCCCCTCATTTTGCCATTCGGCCGGATATGATGGTTTCCAGTGGCATTTCCCACATAAAGGGGCTCATCCCCTCCCCATAGCCATTGGCCCCTTTGGGGAGTCAGGTTATTTGCCACCACCCAACACTCAGCATAAATCTGGCTTTTCCTGCTACATGTTTTCCCAGCAAGTGCAATTTCCCACAAACCACGGACCTAACACAAGAGATTCTCAAAGGAATAATAATAATAATTGGTGGCTTATTTTCCGGCCAACTTTTTCCCAACAATCATATACAGGTACTGTACTTATTTGAAAATTATGTATACTTAATTTTATACTATTATTGTAATAAATAAATAAATTTGCTGTCTGCAACCCAGAGTGGGAGAACACCCCAGCTGGGTGGGATATAAATAAATAAAATAGTAAAAGGTTTAAATACAAGACAAGTGTAGTCTTTTGGACTACACTTTTCAGAATACTGTACTCCAGTGAGCATATTAGCTGGTGGATACTGGGAGCTTTAGTCCTCCCCCCAAAAAAATTTTTTTTGCTCCAACCTTTGTCATGGGATAAATTAAAACCAAGAGATTCAGAGGTAATCTCAAAATTCTTGCCTTTGAACATGTGTATCTGGCCATGTATTGTCTCCAAAAATCAGGAAACCTTTTTCTTTATAGCAATAGCCATTACAATTACAGTCTATACTACCCCATTTATGTATGTATAGTATTTTGGTATTTTTGTTGTTCAGTCACACAGTCGATTCCGACCTTTTGCGACCCCATAGATAGACCATTGCCTGCCAGGCACTTCTGTCCTCCACCTTCCTCCTCAACCCGCCTACCTCTGTGCCTACTGTGTCTACAACACCATCTAGCCATCTCATTTTTGGCCACCACCTTCTTTTGCCCTCCACCTTTCCCAGCATTAAGGTTTTCCCAAGTGAAGCCTCTCTTCTCATTTGATGTCCAAAGTACTTTAGCTTTGTCTTTACTATTTGACCTTCTAAGGAGCAGTCAGGGTTGATTTCTTCTAAGATCGACCTATTTGTTATCCTTGCTGACATATAAAGTTATATGTTATATAAAGTCAGAAGTGACCAATTGTTGTTGTTCAGTCGCACAGTCGATTCCGACCCTCTGCGACCCCATGGACCACTGACCGCCAGGCACTCCTGTCCTCCACCATCCCCCTCAACTCGCTCAGCTCTGTGCCCATTGTCTCCACGATACCATCTAGCCATCTCATCTTGGGTCGTCCCCTTCTTCTTTTGCCCTCGACCCTTCCAAGCATCAAAGCTTTCTCAAGTGAATCTTCTCATTTGATGTCCAAAGTAGTGAGATATTTAAAGAGAAGTCAGCAGTTTGACACCTGAGTCCTGCATAACAGAGTGAGCTCCCATTTCTGTCCCAACTCCTGCCAACCCAGCAGTTTGTGAGCAAGAAAATGCAAGTAGATAAATAGGTACCACTTTAGTAGGAAAGGTAACAGCATTCCATACACTCTGGTGTCTACTCATGCCTGCCATATGTCCACAGAAATATCTGCAGATTCAGACAGCGCTGGCTCTTTGGCTATAAATGGAGATGAGCACCGAACCCTAGAATAAGATAAGACTGGCTTTTGAGCAAGGGTGACATTTAAGCATTTCCAACCCCATGCTTGAGTTTCCATGGCAGATGGGGATTTGAACTCAGGTCTTCTGATTCCTAGTTCCTCACTAAGGTTATTATTCTAGCAGCTATAACATGAGCTTTCGGCCTAATTGGTGAAAAGGGTTAAATTCAATGAGTGTCCTTTTTAATTCCTAGAGAAGCTGTCATGTTCGGGCGACGGAGGGATGTTAAGCATGTTCTAATCCGTTTCCTGCTCCTCCTCCCGTGGGAAAATTGGATTTAAATTTCCCAGGCGCTGCGGCAGGAGCTTTGGTGAGATTTTTTTCTCTTTCCCCCACCCTCACGTTTTTTAAAGTGAATGTCAAGATCTGTAGGCGAGGTGAAAAATTAGACAAATGAGGTGCGTAATTTTGCTTTTGTGAATTTCTTCTCCGGCTGGGCTTTTTCCATGCCGTTCATGTATGACGCAGAGAGGAGTTGAAGAACAGGTGAAACTTCCATTCTCTCAGTAATTTTTTTGCCTCGGCAGGAACACTACCAGTTGGATTTCTGCCTGGTTAGCAACTTTTGGTGTTGCTTTTTATTACCCCATCTTGTTTTCGCCCTTTATCTACTTGCAATTTCTTGCTTTCGAACTGCTAGGTTGGCAGGAGCTGGGAGTCATGCCTGCCATATGACCATGGAGGCGTCTGCAGAGGTGGACAGCACTGACTCTTCGGCTTAGAAACAGAGATGAACACTGACCCCTACAGTCGGATACGACTGGCTTTCGAGCAAGGGAAACCTTTACCTTTACCTCCCTTGCTTGAAAGCCATGTTGTGTCCTACTCTAGGGATCGGTGCTCATCTCTGTTTATAGCCAAAGAGCTAGCGCTGTCTGCATCTGCAGATGTTTCCATGGTCATGTGCCAGGCATGACTAAATGCCAAAGTGTATAGAATGCTGTAACCTTTCCTGCCAAAGTGGTACATATTAATCTACTTGCAAATTCTTGAATTTGAACTGCTAGGTTGGCAGGAGCTGGGGCAATCTGCAGGAGCTCATTGCGTTGCACTGCACTCGGTTCTCAAACTGCTGACCTGATGACTTTCCAGTCATCAAGTTCAGCATCTTAACTAATTTTATCCACCAACAACCCTGAGTGGTAGATCAGATTGAAGAAAGATGACTGGCCAACTTTCACCAAGTGGGTTTTGTGGCTTGGTGAGGACTCGAACTCAGATCTCTCAGACCTCCAGCCAGTCACTCTAACCACCACACCACAATTCCAGCTAGAGGTTTCCTACTTTCTTCTTAAATCACACACGGTCAAACTACTGCCTGACGTACCAAATCATCCAGCTCGTGCCCTTGCACCGCTCCCAGAAGCAGAAGTAAAAACCATCCATGTATGCGCAAAACACTGCTGTAAATGCACCCGTGGCTGTCGTAAACGTATTTACAATAGCTGCATGTGCATTTACAGCAGCATTTTGCACAGGCGCGTTTTACTTCTGCCTCCAGTGGGAGGAACCACATGATTAGCTCACTGAGCCACATGACCAGCCCGCAGCCCAAAAAGTTTGGCCACCCCGGGGTTAAATGCTTCCTGGGAAGTACCCAGCTGACCTGCTCTTACCACAACCAAGTTTATATCCTTGTCATTCCTCTTTTATATCTCGGCAATTTTTTCCTAAATCTAAATGTAGGCGATCTTTAAGTGGCTCAGCTAGGGTGTCTTTGTGTACAGAAAGCAGTCCTGTGTTCGAAGGGCTATCATCAAATAGTTCTCTAAATTGGTGCTTGACAAACTTTAATCCTTCAGGGCGTCTGAACTTCACCTCCCACAATCCATCATCCTTGGCAATTATTGCTGATACTTCTGCAAACTGAAATCCCCAAATCTAAAGGGCCAAAGGTTGAGAAATTTTTCATAATGAATAACAATTGGCCTGTAATGTATCTTAAATTAAAAAACTGTCTTTAGACTCCTCCCCCGCCCCAGGCATTTTATTTGAACAAAATACAATTTAAATGTTAAATGTCTGATTTAAATTTTAAGAAATAATTTATTTTATCCACCCTGATAACAACAATAAACCACAAGGACGGTAATTGTTATCTTCTTTTTTCATGTCCCCATCAAACCCTGGACTGCCAAAATGAAGCCACAAATTTTGATATCTACTAACTAGATAATTATCTGGCCAAGTCTTTAAGAATTAACTTATATACCAAGGTGATTCTGTGGTTTACTGCTCTGCCTAAAATGTGCATTTACAGCAGCGTTTCGCAGTAGGGTCTCCCTAATTTTGCATTTAAGGGTCTCTATAGTTTTAAATGTTGAGGATTTTATGTATGCCTCCCAGAGTCGCATGTTGATTGGGCTGGCTATACAAATTTAATAATAATAATAATAATAATAATAATAATAATAATAATAATAATAATAATAATAATAATAATAATAATAATAATAATAATAATAATAATAATAATAATAATAATAATAATAATAATATGTTACATGCAGAGGAATATATGAGGGAGCAAGGAGCACAAAAAACTTTGGAGATGCTAATTTATATTACAGATATAAAATTGAAAATGAACCTAGGCTGGAAGTAACCACCGAGAAGACCCTGTCATCATTTCTACCAACTTGCCTCTGGTGGAGTGGGATCAAAATAAAGGCCTCCCTCATTTAACTTAAGGGAAGCAACTCCATGTAAAATGTGTGTCGACTTGTGTTTTCCCATGACTACCATCCATATTGAGTGCAGGATTCTAGGAACTGTAGTTAAAAACAAAAACAAAATAAAAAGTAATTGATCTACGCATTGAATTATGAAGATGCAGTTTGTGAATGTGAAGGGTCAGAAACTTCAACTTCTTCAGTAGAAAAATCTTAGCCAGCCCATTCTTTACTGTTTCTGATTGTTGTGATTGCTTAACCTACCTACCTACCTACCTACCTACCTACTACCTACCTACCTACCTATCTATCTATCTATCTAGCTATTTAGCTATCTACGCTGGATGTTATACAATAATTAAAACCAGAAATACTGTAATCAATAACAATTGGTGGTATCTGAAGGCATCAGAGTCCAATTGTAGACTTACAAACTGGCCTTCAGGAGAATGTTACTAAAAAGCCTCTTTAAAGAGTGCAGTTTTCAGATGTTTCTTAAAAATGTCCAGTGTTGTTGTTGAAGACGATATTGATGATCCTTTTTCTTATTCCACAGGAAACTGGCTGCAGTATCACCCCCCCCCTCCAAGCACGTTTGAATGCAGTGGCAGTCAGTTCAAGAAATTGGTCTTACAAAAAGAACTGAAAACTTTAAATCAGCTCAACTGTACGTTGTCTGAGAGAAAGAAAATGGCTGCTCAGCAAAGAGACATATCCTCTTCAGGTCTCCAGCAGGAATTTGGGGCTCAACAAGGGGTGAAAATGGAGCAGCCAGACAAAGCTGGCCTCAAACCAGGGGTAGAGAAAAATCCAGGCATTACACAGATCAGAAAGATGGGGGGATTCTGGGGGGAAAACATGATGAACCAGGTGAAGTGGGAGCTGCCCAAGGGCAAGCTGGCAGACGCCAGCCACCGCCTGAGGGAAGAGGAGTTGACCCAGGTCATGCCAGGCTGCAGCAAAGAAGACCGCCAGTTAGCCAAACACCTGGTGGCTCCACAGAAGGAAGAAGGTGAGAAGGTGAAGGTAGAAATCCTGGAGCAAGAAAAAAAGGAGCAAAAAGAAAAGGAGGAGGCCAAAGAAGCTGTTTGCACTGATGTGCAACGGCAGCGCTTCCGAGGTTTTGGGTACTTAGAAGCTGAGAGTCCACGGGAAGTTTACAGCCACCTCTGGGATCTTTGCCACGAGTGGTTGAGACCAGAGAGACACACAAAGGAGCAGATCTTGGATTTGCTCATTTTGGAGCAGTTTATGGCCGTCCTACCCCTGGAGATGCACAACTGGGTCCAGCAGGGCAAACCGGGCTCCTGCGCCCGAGCTGTGGCCCTGGCCGAAGACTTCCTGCTGAAGTGCCAAACCCAGGAGAAGTGGAGTGAGCAGGTAAGAACGCTCCCTCTGTTTGCTTCTGACTTTGGCAGGTCCACATGAGCAAAACAAAGTGGTAGGTGCCCTGAAGTGGCCAAGGTGGGCTGTATGCCTGCAGTTAGGTGGGATTTTATATTTTGAGGACCTTATGGATGAAAAAAGGACTGTGGTGGCTTGATAGTTAAGACACTGAACTTGATGACTGGATGGTCAGCAGATCAGCAATTCGGGATCTGAGTGCTGCACGACAGAGTGAACTCCCTGTCTCTCCCAGCTCCTGCCAACCTAGCAGTTTGAAAGCAATAAATTGTAAGTAGAGAAATAGTCTAGGCATGCAGATGCATCCCTGCCACTCCCAGAAGTGGTTCAGGATCAGAGGCGTAGCTACCGCCGTATCTGCCGTATCAATTATACGGGGCCCCCGGGTCACGGGGCCCCCCAACGTGCGTAAACAAAACAAATCTTTACCCTTCCTAAGGGCCCCCAAAAGATTTTTATACGGGGCCCCGCCAAGGCACGCTACTCTTCTGTTCAGGATGCACATGCGCATTGTTGGGCACGTCCCCCCAACCACTTCTGGGAGCAGTGAGGGTGTCGGGGGCTGGATGAATTGGTGTCAGGGACCTGATACGGCCCACAGGCTGCAGTTTGGGCACCTCTGCCCTAGATCAGTGGTGATGATCCTTGGCACTCCAGGTGTTCCTGGACTTCAATTACCAGAAACCCAAGTCAGCATTCCTGCTGAACAGGAAATGTCTCCAGACACAGACAAGGCCAGCTTTTTTTACTGTAAACAGAGATGAATACTGAACCCTAGAGTCAGATATGACTGGCTTTCGAGCAAGGGCAAACTTTACCTTTACTATGGATGAAAAAAGGATGGTAGTCTGAGAAATAGAATACAGTAATACCTCAGATAACATTAGTATCGAATAACACTAAAATCGCATAACATTAAGCAATCTGGGGGGAAGAATTGCATCGGATAACATTAAGATCCTATGGGATGCATCAGATAACAACCGCTAAAGCCTGTGTGGTTACAATGTATCTCTATGGATCCCATAGGATTTTAACATGCAACGGATAACACTAAAAATCGTATAACACCAAGACTTGTGGAACCAGGTTTTAGTGTTATCTGAGGTTTTACTGTACCATGTCCCTGTAATTAGCAGTGTTCCTGCACAGGCGTAATTTTATTTGTGTAAAGGGACAAAGTTGAAATGTTGTTTTTGACCTATAAAGCCCAAATGCTTCAAGGACTGTATTTCCCCTGTTTTTAAGATCCTTGGAGCAGGGCTTCCTTTTAATCTTGCCACCTCCCAGGCAAACTAGGGCATAATACACGAGAGGGGCTTCTCAGTGGCTGCTACCTGCCTGTGGAACTCCCTGCCACAGGGAACCAACTTTGTCCGTTCCCTGTTGTCTTCCCACCCAGCTGCCAAAGACCCATACTGTATTTTTAGTCAGGCTTTTGGTAAATAACTGGTTGCTAAGGAAAGGAAAATGACTGTGGTGACTTAGTGGTTAAGATCAGTGCTGGGCACCAGCAGGTTCGCCCCAGTTTGCCTGAACCGATAGCAGAAATTCTGGCTGGCCCCGCCCATCCAAGTTTTGAAATAAAGTACAGTAAAACACCGGATAACGCTAGAAGTTGGTTCCACAAGTCTTGGTGTTATCCGATTTTTAGTGTTATCCGATCCATGTTAAAACCCTATGGGATGGATCGGATAACGTTAACTCTCCATAGAGATACATTGTAACCGCACAGGCTTTAGCATTTGTTATCCAATCCATCCCATAGGCCCTTAACGTTATTCGATACAATTCTCCTCCTCAGATTACTTAACGTTATGTGATTTTAGCCTTATCCGATCCAATCGTTATCCGGTGTTTTACTATAGTCCTAATTTGGGTGTAACACAGGGCTTTCCCCCTGGCCATGCCCACCATACCACGGCCATAGTGTGGTAGTAATTTTTTTGAGCCTACCACTAGTTAAGATGCTGAATTTGATGACTTGAAGGTCAGCAGTTTGAGCCCTCAGTCCTGCATGACAGAGTGAGCTCCTGTCTCTGTCCCAGCTCCTGCCAACCTGGCAGTTCAAAAGCAAGAAATTGCAAGTAGATAAATAGGTACCACTTCAGTGGGAAGGTAAACAGCGTTTCGTGCACTCCAGTGTCTAAGCATGCCTGCCACATGTCCACAGAAATGTCTGCAGACACTGAACCCTAGAGTCGGATACCATTGGCTTTCAAGCAAGGACAACCTTTCCCTTTAAGGAAAGGTAATTAATGAGGAATTCAAATTGCATATTTTTAAAATATATCGTTGAATTGTTTGAAGGGGTTTTTATTTAGTAGCTTTACTTTGCAATACGTTTAATTTGTTTTACTAATTTGTTCTAATCTTTAGCTGTTTTAATGTTTGTGTGGTTTAAAAAAATATTTGTGAGCTTTTAAAATGTTTTTTCAATTCTTTTGGGTCCCTTTGTTAAAAGAAGATTTGGGTGTTAAATAGGTGATAAATGAACAAATGTGTTCTAGCTCGTTGATCCTTTGTTTAGCTTCTTTATTATACTGTACTGAACATTAAAAAAATTATTCTCTCTTTCTTATTCAGGAACCAACTGTATTCCAAGAAGGAGCTGGGAACGCTCTTGAAGGGGAAAGGATTCCCTCAGAGGGTTGGCAGGGGTCACCTTTCATGGAGATTAAAGAGGAGAGTGATGGATTGATAACCCTGCCAGGTAGGAATTCCTTGCTGTGAAATGTCCATCCTTTTAGACGTCTTGATAAGGAGTTGAATATAAGAGCTGAATGTGATGCAGTCATTTAATAAAAGGGCAAAGACCAGTAGTGGGCATCAGCAGGTTTGCACCAGTTCGCCAGAACCGGTAGCAGAAAGTCTGGCTGGCCCTGCCCATCCAAGTTTTGAAATAAAGTACTGTAGTCCTAATTCAGGAACATGGAACAAATTTTTTTTTGCCGTCACTGAAGCAAATCTAAGAGAAGCAGAACTCGCAGGGACCATACCTCGTTTCAAAAGGTACCGAGCCCTACCTGTTGCCATAGGCAACTGGTTGTCCATTGTTGCATTACAGCAGGGGTTTCCAACCTATTTGAGCCACAGGCCAGACTATGGCCTTGGACAGGTGAGTGGTAACTCCTGCTGTAAACGCTGCCATAAAACACGTCTGCGGCTGTTGTACATTTATGGCATCATTTATGGCAGACACAGGCAAGGGCACATTTTATGGCTGTCATAAGCATGTCTGCTTCCACTTCTGGTAGCGATGAGGGCAGCGGTGGGCAGTGGTGGGCTTCAGCAGGTTCACACCAGATCACCAGAACCTGTAGCAGAAATTCCAGCTAGCCCTGCCCATCCAAGTTTTGAAATAAAGTAGTCTTTAATTCGGGTGCAATGCAAAGTTTTCCCCTTGGCCATGCCCACCATACCACGGCCACAGAGTAGGTAGTAAAATTTTTTGAATCCCACCACTGGCAGCAGGCCACATGAAATGGCTCTCTGGGTTGGCCACCATTGTGTTACAGGCAGTGGTGGGCATCAGCAGATTCGCACCAGTTCACCAGAACCAGTAGCAGAAATTCCAATTGGCCCCACCCATCGAAGTTTTAAAATAAAATACTGTAGTCCTAATTCGGGTGTAACGCAGGGCTTTTCCCCTGGCCACGCCCACCATACCATGACCACAGTGTGGTAGTAAAAAAATTTTTTGAGCCCACCACTGGTTACAGGGTCAAACATCCTTGCAGATTTTCATTTAGTGAGCCACAAAGCTTGAGTGGCTGTTTGCAAGCCAAATTTTTGTACAAGTTGCTCCCACCACCACCAGCCATGGTTTCAATTATCTGTGGGTCTTAAAAAGTTAAATAAAAAATCTTGAAACACATATATATTTATATGGAGTGGGAGAAAACATGATTTTTTTTAAAAAAATCTTCTACTCCAAACCAAGGACGTAAATGATTTACCCGTGATCATAAATGGTAGCAGAGGTCAATCAAATGCTGGCAAATGCTGAGCCATGACAACTTGATTGCTACACCACACATATTAAGTATTAGTCTTGAGGCCGGCCCTGCCATGTGGCAAGGTGAGTAGCATGTTTCATATAGCTGATTCTATGGACAGGGGAGTGGCTTGAAAAATTGCCTTTTAGGAATCTTGTAAGCCACAGGCTTATTGGTTAAGTCATTGAACTTGACGACTGGAAGGTCAGCAGTAGTTAGCAGTTTGAGACCCAAGTGCTGCACAATAGAGTGAGCTCCTATCTCTGTCCCAGCTCCTGCGAACCTAGCAGTTCAAAAGGAAGAAATTGCAAATAGATAAATAAGTACCACTTTGGTGTGAAGTTAAACAGTGTCCCATCCACTCCGGTGATTATTCATGCCTGCCACATGTCCATGGAAATGTCTGCAGACACAGACAATGCTGCCTTCTTGGCTATAAACAGAGATAAGCACTGACTCCCTAGAGTCTGATAATAATAATTTCATGTCAGAAATTATTCTGGGTTAAAAGGATTTTTGCTGGAGAAACTCAACTCAGGATGCCTGAATGAGGCTCCTTTCATGTCCCCAAGATTTTTCCCCACTGAAGTGATCCCTGTTTAGCTACTTGCAATTTCTTGCTTTTCAACTGCTAGGTTGCTAGAAGCTGGGACAGAGACAGGTGCTTAAACCACCATTCAGTACTGGGTCTCAAACTGTCGACTTGCCAGCCTTCCAGCTAAAAAGGCAAGCTTCTTAACCACTGAGCCACCACAGCCCCTAGATCAGCACTGAACCCTAGAATCTGATATGACTAGCTTTTGAGCAAGGGTGACTTTTACCTTTACTTCATATGGTGCATCACCAGAACTGGCCACTAGTGGCCACTGTAAACTAAGTTATATAGGATTGGCTGTTATCTACGGTTTTATTTATTTATTTATTTATTTATTTATTTATTTATTTATTTTGTTACACTTGTATGTCACCCCACTCGCAGAGCTACTCTGGGCGGCTAACAAATATACAATTACAGTACTGTACAGTCACAGATTGCACATCATCATAAGTCATCACATTATCAATATCACAATACATCACAGTATCACAATATCACCACAGTATCAATAAGTATCAATGTCAGGTAACAATCAAAAGTATCAATATCTCAGTCAAGTTTCACAAAAAAAGTATTAAAAAAACAATAACTAAGCAAAAACAGAAATCACTTTACAGTACTTTTACTTTCAATTAATTAATGAGATATAATAATACAGCATCAAACCATTCACTTCACAGACACTAATTCCTGTAAGATAGCTAAAATTGAGGAAGGGTTTTCTGCCCACCTGTCAAGCTCTGAATACTGAAGCAGAAAAAGCTAGGCCAGAGATGGCGAACCTTGGCACTCCAGCTTCTCTTGTACTTCAAATACCAGAAGCCCAAGTCAGCACTCCTTCTGATCATGGCTTCTGGGAATTGAAGTCCAAGAACAGCTGGGGTGCCAAGGTCTGCCATCATTGGGCTAGGCTAAACCTGCAGAGAGCAAAACCAGTACATCTTGCTGAATGGATGAATGTCAAGGAGTGTTTCCCACCTGGGCAAGATTCTGTCGGATTCAGGTATCTTCAGTAGTTCTCAGAATGGATCCCCTGTACAGGGTGGCCTGTAAGTCCCTATTGAATCTTTCTCTAAATTTGCCACTTATTGTATCCAGGGTGTCACCAGTATTCTTGCGTTCATGTGCCCAGGTACCTGTCACAATACGCTCTTCAGGTGTAAATGGGCTTAAATCAGCCATATTTCTCTGGGGGAAAAAGAAGAAAAAACTTATAATACATATGGATGGGTAAGGACTTATGGGCCACTCTGTAGTTAAGGAGGGATCACCTGTATGGTCAAACCTCTACATACAAAGTCAATTTGTTCCTTGAAGTTAGTTGTATCTTGAAAAATTCTTATCTTATATTTCCCATAGGAATGCATTGAATGCAATTTCCCATAGGAATGCATTGAATTTTGTAGCTCAAAAAAATCCTGTTAAAAATGTGTATCTTGAATCTGACTTTTTTCCTGAGATTTCTGGATGTATCTCAAGTTTTTCTTAAGTTGAACCGTTCTTATCTTGAGGTTTGACTGTGTTTAACATTCTCTTCTTGTTCCAGAAGGCAGTGGGAAGGAGCAGAACAAAATGGGAAAGCCTGGGAAACTGGACCCCCTTCGGACATTGCCAGGAATTGCTGGGCAAAATATTCTTCCTTGCCCTAAACAAGGAGAAGCTTTGGCAAGCCATGAGGGGCCATACCCTGAGAAGGAAGGGAGTAAGTTTATTAATTCCCAGGGAAGATATGTGGAATTAGAGGGAAGCATCATCCAGCTAACTACTCCTGTGAAAGGGGTTCACAAATTGGGAGATGACAGAGAGAAATTGTGTGTCCATTGTGGGAAAGATTTTCAGCTAAAGTGCAAAGCTCACGAGAGACTGCATACGGGAGAGAAACCATACAAGTGCTCTGTGTGCAGAAAGGGCTTTAGCACCAGAGCCTACCTGATCACCCACGAACGGATCCACACTGGTGAGAAGCCCTACCACTGCTCGGACTGCGGGAAAAGCTTCTGTGACAACTCCAATTTGATAGTCCATAAGAGGACCCACACAGGGGAACGTCCGTACAAGTGCCCGGATTGTGGGAAGAGCTTCCGGGAGAGGCCGGTCCTGATCCGGCACCAGCGGATCCACACGGGGGAGAAGCCGTACAAATGCCGTGACTGTGGGAAAAGCTTCAGCCAGAGCTCGGGCCTCTTGGTCCACGAACGCACTCACACCCAGGAGAAGCCCTACACATGCACGGACTGTGGGAAGAGTTTTGGCGGCAACTCAAACTTGAGGGTCCACATGAAAATCCACATGGGGGAGAAGCCCTACCAATGCTCAGACAGTGGGAAAAGTTTCGGCAGCAGATCACTTCTCGTTAGACATCAGACCACACATCAGGAGGGGAAACATTAATGGAGGAAAATGCCCCTCTTCTGATGGTGCTAGTAAAAACTGTGAAGGAATTTCCATTGTTTGGGGGGGAAGTTATCCATGTGCCAAGGGCTAGAGTGGCTTAGGGGTTAAGATGATGAGCTTGACCAGAAGGTTGGCAGTTTGAGACCTGTCCCAGCTCCTGCCAACATAGCAGTTTGCAAGCAAGAAATTGCAAGTACTGTAGATAAATAAGCTGCATTGATGGGAAGATGAACAGCACTCTGGTGTCTAGATATGCCTGCCACATGACCATGGAAATGTCTGTAGATGCAGACAGCACTGACTTTTTTGGTTGCAAATGGAGATGAGCACCGAACCTTAGAGTCGGACACCATTGGCTTCTGAGCAAGGGAGACCTTTACCTTTACTTTTATGTATGCTGGGTATAATCCTATGCATGTACTCAGAAGTAGACATAGCTCCCTGGAGATAGCTCCCTGGGACAGGGGTTCCCAACCTAAGGCCCGTGGTGCCATTTCGTGTGCCCCCCCCACCCCTCCAAGGGCATTTGAGAAACATAATGGCTACCCCTTTGAAGCTGTCAGGACAAAGTGGCTGCCAACCCCCCCCCCCCCCCATCGTGCAGGCAGGGCTAAATGGCCGTCCATTGTAGTAAACTACATGGATTCTGACCAGCACAACAATGAGGTGAAATATCTGTGTTTGCATGCATGCAGGATGCTCAGAAGAAAGTGTGTGTCTCTTTCTCCCGACAGCAGCTTTTATTAGCAGTTTTACACACAGCATACAAAGAGATCATCCATCAACCTTTACCACACCGCCACACTAGGCTTACTCAGGTAGACAATTGTTGTTCAATGGTTGGTATCCTTACAATAGTAAGGTGGATATTTATTTATTTATTTATTGGATTTATGTAACTGCCTTTTTCGCCTGAGCGACCAAAGGTGGCTCACAACATCAGCTAAAACCCATACCAAATACCAATTAAAAGCAAATACTGTACTATAAAACTATCTAAAAACATCCATTAAACCTCCTCAAATCCCTTAAAAAAGGACACTCGGGCAGGAGCAATACGAACCTCGGGCAGGGCTAAATAAGCCAGCAGGACTGGGTTGTGGTCCCAGTTGTACCCCACACCTGCTGGCATAGCCATGTTTTAAAGGCCTTCCTGAAGGGAAGCAGCTCTGCCTGGAGGCACAAATCAAGTAGCAGGAGGTTCTATAGGGCCAGAGCAGATACCAAGAAGGCTCTCCTCCTGGTCCCAGTGAGATGTGCCTCCCTGGCTGATGGGACCATTAGGGAGCCCCTACGGTCTGCTCTCGTAGGACAGGTTGAAAACCTTGGGGTGATGCGGTCTCTTAAGTATCCTGGCCAGTGGTTGGCATAGGCCGGTTCGCCCCAGTTCTATAGAACTCCCGGGTGGTCTCTCAGGGTGGTGGTAACTTTCCTGGGAGACCACCCGGGGTGCTTACCATTTTTTTTGAGGCGACCGGTTTGGTCACCTCCCCGGCTGCCCTACTCTCCAGCCCAAAATGGCTCCTGGAGAGTGCGCAGGCATGAAAATAGCAATTGACACATGCGCGTCTCCAGTACTCAGTTGCTATTTTCATGCATGCGCACTCACCAGCAGCCATTTTGGGCTGAAGAGGGGGGCAGCCAACAAGGCCCTCAGCGGCTTCCTCGGAGGGGTAGTGGTGGCCTTTGCTCGAGTCACCCAGCGCCGGTGGCACTCACTGCTGCCGCTGGTTGCCGCCAACGCCAGGCCAGGGCGCACTGCTGGGCCAGGCCAGGCTGCGCCAATGCCGACTCAGGCTGCACTGCTGGGCCAGGCCGCGTTGCACCATCACTGTTGCTGCCTGCTACCCACCATGGTAAGTGACTTGGGTTTGGTGTGTGTGTGGGGGTTTTCTAATGTGTATTTTGATCTGTATTTTAAAGTATTTTTATGTGTTTTATATGTATTTAATTTGTATTTGTATGTGTATTTGTATGTTTTATGTGTATTTCATGTGTATTTTTATGTATATTTTGATCTGTATTTTAATGTGTTTCTATGTGTATTTTAATGTGTATTTTTGTTTGTTTTTATGTGTATTTAATTTGTATTTTAATGTGTATTTGTATGTGTTTTGTGTGTATTTTTATGTGTTTTATGTATATTTAATTTGTGTTTTTATGTGCATTTTTATGCATACTGTATTTTTATTTTGTTTACTTTGGCTCCGCCCATGTTGTTGGCGCCACTCATGATGTCATGATGTTGGCTCTGCCCATGACATCAGCTCTGTCCATGATGTCGGCTCCGCCCACAGTGTGATACTAGAAATTTTGGCTGCCCATCACTGCAGACAACCACTTTGCTTTCTTACGCTTTTCTTTTGGTATGGTTTTCTTTGCTGCCTCCTGTATGATGTCTCATGCCTCTGTCCATAATTCTTCTGGCACTCTGTCTATCAAGTCTAAGCCATTAAATCTGTTCCATACCTCCACTGTGTATTCCTTAGGGATGTTGTCTAGGTCATACCTGTTTGGCCTAATTGTTTTCCCTATTTTCTTTAATCTAAGCCTGAATTTTGCAATCAGTAGATTATGATCTGAGCCACAGTTTGCTTCAGGTCTCGTTTTTGCTGACTGTATAGAGGTTCTCAAAACTAAAAGCTCCTAAAATAGCATTATTATCTAATTTTGGAAATACTGTATGCATAAAGAAAGGTAAAAGGAAGAAATCATTATAACATTGGTTATAAGATTGTACGTGGTCAAAAAATGGAAAATAGATTTTGAACTTGATGACTGGTATAAAGTGGTGTGGAACATAGCTATGAATTATAAATTCACTCAAGAAATAAAGGTTAAAAATGGGATTAACCAAAAAATATGATTATTTTTTTTTTTGGGGGGGAGGGGATTCCTGGATTATGTATTTAGTGAAAGGGAGTATGCGAGAATATGAGTGGAGGAATCATGTAGAGCGGGGTGGCCAAACTACAGCCTGCTGGCTGAGCCCAGCTGACTGCAATATTTCATGTGGTCCGTCACCACTCCCAAAAGCAAAAGAGGGCTTGTTTATGACAGCTGCAAAAAACATGAGGTTGCCGTTACCAGGATATACCAGACTGTGGTTCAGAAATAGCACAATGTTCAAGGAGGTGCTCTCTGTGTACCCTGACCTCCCAGTGTTCCCCAGGTAGGCTTTTTTAGTTCCTCCATCATATCACTCCATCCACCCCTTCTCATCGGGGTTATTTAGTTTGGCCCCTCAGGAGATCAAATCAGTCCACCCTGAAGGAAATCAATCCTGACTGCTTCTTGGAAGGACAAATATTGAAGCTCAAGTCCTTTGGCCACCAAATGTGAAGTCACTGGAGAAGGCCCTGATGCTGGGAAAGATCAAAGGCAAAAAGAGGAGAGGGTGGCAGAGGATCAGATAGTTTTATAGTACAATATTTGGTTTTAATTAAGTATTGGGTATGGGTTTTAGCTAGTGTTGTGAGCCGCCTTGGGTCACTTAGGCGAAAAAGGTGGTTATATAAATCTAACAAACAAACAAATAAATAAGGGGTTTGGTTTTTTGTTTCTGAGGCTCCTTTGTGTTTTTTGGGCATTTCTGTAATGAACCAAAATGGAGCCTTTACTTTAGAGAGCTAAAGTAGTTTTATGGGTTCTTTGGTCCCTGAGCAGGGGGCTAGGCTAGGGGAGCCTGAGAAAATAGTCAAAACAGGCTGAAACTGTGCGAACAGAATTGGGAATGCTGTGATTTTATTGGTTAGTATCCAAGAAGAGGTGGGATGAGAGCTGCCTGTGACAATAAGTCAGGAATGGCAAGGAAGATGAGGAGGACGTGGGAAATGAAGCGTTCTCTCACCCGCACTAGCGGATATGGCAGGGGAAAACAAGTCATTGACAAGAAACCTCTCTGCCAGAGCTACTGCCTCGTGTCTTTTGCCCAAGACTGGAACGCAAGGTCTCCCCTGCCTTTATCCAACAGTGCAGGTGAGGGAACTGTTTGTTTTTCAGTCTCTTCTCTTTCTCCACCTTGGACACTAAATCCGGAATGGCAAAAAAGAGAAGGGGGTGAAAAGTGAAGAGTTCTCTTGCCTGTGATTGTGGATAAAGGCAGGGGAGAGCTTGCATTCCAGTCTTGGGCAAAAGACCCGAGACAGCAGCCTTGACAGAGAGGTTTCTAGTCAATGACTTGGTCTCCCCTGCCTTATCCGCCAACACAGGCGAGATAACTCTTTGCTTCTGGTGAATATAAACCATGTCTGGAAGTTTTACTCCTTGTCTGAAGAAGTGGACTTGATCCACGAAAGCTCACAGTAAAAATATAGCAGTAACTCTTTAAAGTGCTGCAGTATTTTTGTTTTGTTTTCTGACATGCATATTGACTTTACGCACCTCAGATTATGCACCGGGTCTGTTTGGGACAGGACTGCCCCATCCAGAACCAAAGCTGGCAGCTCCCGCGATGGCACAGGACCCCTTACCCATAGCCACTAAGTCTTGCCGGGATTCAGTTGTAGCCCGTTGTCCCCCATCCAGACCCTGACAGCCTCCAGGCACCTGGAAAGGACTTCCACTGCACCACTTGGGTCCCCACGGGCCGAGATGTACAGCTGGGTATCATCTGCATATTGATGATACCTCACCCCGTGAGAACGGATGATCTCACCCAGTGGCTTCATGTAGATGTTAAATAGGAGAGGTGAGAGTACCGAGCCCTGAAGCACCCCATATTGGAGGAGCCTAGGACTAGACTTCTCATTCTCCAACCACACCGACTGGGTCCTGCCCTTCAGAAATGAGGAAAACCAAGCCAGCACAGTGCCCTGGATCCCCAATCCTTGGAGCCTACCCAGAAGGATACCATGATTGACGGTATCGAAGGCCGCTGAGAGATCAAGAGCCAGGACGGACCGATGACTTCCATCCTGCTCTCTCCAGAGGTCATCCACCAGAGCTACCAGTGCATTTTCTGTACCATATTCGGGCCTGAATCCTGACTGAAAAGGGTCCAGATAATCCGCTTCATCCAGGACTTCCTGTAGCTGCTGCGCCACTGCCTTCTCCAAGACCTTGCCCAAAAAGGGTAGGTTGGATACTGGTCGGTAGTTAGTACCGTAGGGTCGAAGGACGGCTTTTTCAGGAGGGGACGCACCAAAGCATGTTTTAAGGGTGCTGGAAAACATCCCTCCCTCAGAGATGAATTTATAATCGCCTCGACCCAACCGCCTGACACCGCCGCAGATGCTTTGACTAGCCAGGGAGGGCATGGATCCAATTCACAGGTAGTGGCACGAACAGATCCAAGCAGCCTGTCCACTTCCTCAGGGCCAACTGGGTTAAACTGATCCCAGATAACATGGCCAGACTGTGCTCTGGTCAACCCCAGCTCTATACATTCCACGCCGGGATTAAACTTCGAGCGGATCTGAGCGATTTTCTCCGCCAGATAATCAGCAAAGGCCTCAGCCGATCCCTGCCAACCTGGCCCCCTTCTACCAAGGAGGGACCTGGTCACCCGGAACAAGGTCGCTGGGCGATTATCAGCGGAGGCAATAAGGGTGGTGAAACATTGTCGTTTCACCACCCCTATCGCCACTAGGTAGGCTTTAATAACCAGTGTTCGATCAGACTCACTCTGGGTCTTCACCCAGCAGCACTCTTGACGTCTCTTTGCCCGTTTGAGCTCCCTCAATTCCTCTGTAAACCAAGGGGATGATCGATGCCCACAAGCACGGAGAGGCTGTAGTGGAGTGATCACGTCCAAGGCTGCCGCCACTCTCTTGTTCCATGAGTTGACAAGAACCTCAGACGAATCGCATCGCAGGTCAAGAGGAAGACACCCCAGTTCCCTCTGGAATCCTCCCGGATCCATTAGTTGTCGGGGTGGGCCATTTTAACAGGCCCTACCTCCCTGCGGTGAAGCCTCGCCCCCAGAAAGTCTATAGAGTAAACCCCTGAGTTACAACCACCTAGGTTTAAGTTTGCTCAAGTTTACAATAGCAAATCCTATGGAAATGCAGTCCTGGTTTACAAATGTTTAATGTAATTTTTTTCAGTTTTAATTCAGGACCATTTAAAAAAAAAATTCAATGCACCCCTATAGATGTTTTGGGTTAAAAAGGAGACTGTTGAACAAACTAGTCGGGAGGCTCATTTTTATAGGAGTTTTTTTTAAAAAAAAATTCTTTCAATGTATGCACAATATCAACTGAAACAGTAAAATCTTTATTCTTAAGCCTCAATTTTGTGTCTGTGGTTCCTGAGTGTCTCTGCCACTGGCAGACCTCCTTTAATTTAAAAAAGTCCTTTCCCCCCTTCCATCAGCCAGCCATCCGTATATCCGCTCTACCTCTTGCGTTCAGGCTCATAGGTCTTTAGCCCAGGTCCATGGCGTGTTGTGGGTAGTGGGGTTTTCAGGTAACAAGGTCCTGCTCCAGACTAGAGAAATCTATGATTGGTTTAAATTCTTGGCTGTTTATGCTTACAAACCAGCCAGATCAGGTAGGAAATAGCAATGTAGATTAAACAACTAGTTTTAGCATTGCCAATGAATAAAGGAACTGGAATTCTCCCCCCAGCTTAAGCTCTATATAAAAATACAAACATTTTCTGTAAAAAGACAGCTTTATTATATGAAGAAGGGAAGTAAAAAAAATAAAAAGATCATTTTTACCTTTTCCCCTTTCTCTGGTAAAACAAGAAAGGTATATATCCATATTTGTTCTCATTATCTAAATATTTCTCCGAATCTGAATTCATGACTATTTTTTTAAAAAAACATGTGTACATATTTTCTTTGTTCATTTATTTTTCTTTCACAATACCATTAAACAAAAAAGAATTTGCAAAGCAAAAAGGTGGTTTGCAAAAAAAAAAAGGGATTGACAGGACTGTCAAAATAATTAAATGCAATTTTTTTTTAAAGGAAAGGAACATTTTGCAAAGACCAAAGTTAGCTTTTTCTGGATAAATTAAAAGGAGCAAAATATGGAACGCTTCACGAATTTGCGTGTCATCCTTGCGCAGGGGCCATGCTAATCTTCTCTGTATCGTTCCAATTTTAGTATATGTGCTGCCGAAGCGAGCACAAACTTGCTTTATTCCATCTTACTATATAAACCTGTTATACCCAAGGAACAATAGGATATAGTGGACAATGTATAATCTTCTTGTTTATCATTTTTCAAGCACATTTCATGTGCCTCCATACTAAATCACATTTTACCTTTTATTTTAATCTAGACAGGATCCCCTCCACCCTCGCCTGACATGCTTTTCAAGCATTTTCTGGTAGTGCACGATGGGAAATCGTGTATGCAAATTACCTCCTTCCGCAGGGGGTCTTCAGAGGCAAAAAGTTCCCCTTTAAATTCCCTCTTTCAATTAACGGGGAGATTTTAATTTCCCCCACTTCAATATACAGTGAATATACTTCTATCTTGATAGGAAAGGTTTATTATTTATTTTTGTTTTATTTTGGGGCGGGAATTTAATCAGGCGCTTGATTAGGCGACTATAAGAAGGGACGGGAAAGCGGGAAAGGCCTCCAGCAAGGCGGCGCAGGCGCAGAACGAATCGGAATGTTTCATGTGCGCTAAATAGGGGGGGCTTGGGTGAGTCCATTTGCTGTCGGGAGGGGGAGGAAAAGGTCAGAAAAGCGTTAATTAATTACGTTTTAATTCGGCCTATTTTGAGCAGGAGAGGATGGGCGGTGAGTGAAAACCTTGCCTGGTTGCCCCGTTTTAAATTTGTTTATGAATTTTGCACACATGCAAAAAAAAAGTCTGTTTAAAAGGTGCAGGTTTTTTGCAACCTTACCAAACCAAACTAAACCGTGAACTCCAAGTACCATCGTCCCCAGGTGAGGACCATAGAGCCTGGAACCCAAGCACATCTGGAGGGCAGCTTCCAACTTCGGACCGCCGGCTGCCCTCCCGCCTCCCTCCTGGAAGTCGTGGTGGCAGAACTACAACTCCCATCCTCCTAGAGTAGGAGCCGCTCTGCCTGGTGGCAGATGGGATTTGGAGTCCAACAAGATTTGAGGGGGGAACCACCACCACCCACCGACCCATTGCAGATCAGTGGAAGGCGGGTGTGTTTTTAAGAAGACAAAGTAAAGAGTCAGAAACTATTTTCTGTTAAACTCCAAATCCCATCATCCCCAGACTGTGCAACTGTAGCAACTGGGTTTGATATACTGTACAGTACTGCATTATTATATATAAGGGTTTTTAGTTACAATAGTATTTATTTATTTACTGTATTAGATTTGTATGTCGCTCTCCTTGCCAAGGCAACTTAATTTAATAGTAATTTAATAGTAACTAGCAATTTAATTTAATAGTATTGTTTGTTTTAATGTTGTTACCCACCCAGAGTCTGTATCTAGTGTTGGGCAGCAATAGAAATTTGAAAATAAATAAATAAACAATACAAAAAAGGCATTTTAAGCCATTTCGGGCTTCATGGCTTCTTCTTATTCAATTTTATGCACTGCCATCTTAGATGTTGTTCTATTTAGATAAGCAACAAGAAATTGAGATTGGAGACTGGAATATATGGCATTTGGGGTTAGGATGGAAGACCTCCTTGTGACCTTGTGTCTCTGTACTGATAAGACAGAATAATAATAATAGAAATAACAATAGTAATAATGTAATTTTCAAATGGCATCAAGATCAAGAGCCTCAAAAGGTCTGTCTAGAAACATTTTGTTTCTTTATTATTATATGCATATATTTCCTGTGTTCGTCAGTTGCTACTCGTATTTCCTGTTTTAAGTACCATACAGTATCTTTAAAAAACCCATGAAAAAATATCACAAATGGGCAATATAGAAATCTAATGAATAAATCAACAATATTTATTTTTTAAGGCCACAAAATCTTGCTCAAGAAGAGTTGGCCTCTCTGGAGTCGCTAAGTCGTTACACCCCAAGTATACTCGTTTGCTCGTCAAAGTAACTTTTTTAGAGTAATGACCGCCTTCCTCGTTACGCCAGTAGCAACGTTACACGCCCTGGGAAATCTTCGTCTAGATGGTTTAGGAGGCAGAAGCGTGGGTGGTATTTGCGAAACTAAGAATGGCCGATTAGGTCTCTCGCAGTATCAAACTAGGCCACTAGGTGGAGGCAGAGATGTCTATCTGTATAGGAAGTATCCTCTATATACTGTGTGCATATACTGTATATATACATATACATATACTGTATAGGAGAAGACCATAATGCAATGATGGTGAACTTTGGCACTCCAGGCGGTCTTGGACTTCAATTCCCAGAAGCCCCTGGTGAGCAGGAGTGCTGACTTGGGGCTTCTGGGAATTGTAGTCCAAGAACCCCTGGAGTGGCAAGGTTGGCCATCACGGCACCCTAATGCATAAAGGAAATGGCTGTCCGTGGTTCTCTTGGGAGATCTTCTTTGGACGCTTCCCCCGGGATGTGGGTTGTCTTCTTCTGGGGCTGAAAGGTCTGGTGGCCGGCGGCTTCTCAGGGGGCTTCGTGAGCTTTAAGTCTTCCGTGGGACAGGACGGGCCCTCAGCTCCCGGTGGTAATATTTCATGGTCCCCAGCGGGACCTTGCTTTTCTGGAGGTCCATCTTTTTCAGGGCAACCGGCCCACTGTATTTGTCGGTAAATTTGTCCTTGTGTTCGGTGCTGAACCAGCGCTGGCGGTCCCACGTCTGGGTGATGTGGCAAGATTTGATCTGGAGAGAGAGAAGAGAGAAGTGGGTGGGTGGAGCTAAGGAAGGAAGGAGCGGATGATGGATGGAAGGACACGCTCCCTAGACAGCTTCGCGGGCCGGACGGCCATTTTGCCCTTCCTCCACCCCACAGCACTTCCTGGTTGGTGGAAGCAGTGGGGGAGGGGGACATGAAATGGTTATGTAGGCCACATCTGGTCAATGGGCCACAGGTTGAGAATCCATGCTCTAGCAATTAGCAATCCCCATTCCACCAGGGCTCCTACATCCACTAATTCTATAATTCTGGACCCAATTCACTGGAAGCATAGTAGGAAAAAGGGTTGAATGGGCCACCCGCTGTACTTTTCTGTCATTTAAATGTTTCTAATGTGAGTTCCCCCACCCTGTGCTGCTGTTCTTGGTTGAAACAGTCACTGTAAGTAAAGATACTCCTTTTCCTTCTACTTTAAATGTTTCTAGTGTGATTTTTGTGTGTGTCATACAAACTTCTGGTCAAGGCTTAGATCAGGGATTCTTAACCTGTGGTCTGTGGGCCGGATGAGGCCCATGGCACCATTTCATGTGAACTCCCCCCTCCCCCGGAGTGCCATGTGGTGGAGGAAGTGCCATGTGGTGGAGGACGTGCCATTTATTTATTTATTTATTTATTCGGATTTATATACCGCCCTCCTCACCGGAGTGACCCAGGGCGGTTTACAACATCATAAAAATTATGATGTTATGTAGGAATTTACTGCCATGTGGTGGAGGAAGGGCAAATGACTGAAACTGTCTGAAGGAGCATGACCCGGCCCCCAGCTTTAAAAGGTTGAGAAAACCTGGCTTAGATTGAGTTCTTCTTGTTTTCTCAGTGCTGCTGTTGTTGATCGAAACAGGCACTGTAAGTAAAGATACCCCTTTCCCTCCCACTTTACATTTTTCCAGTGTAATTTTTGTGTATGTCATACAAACTGCTGGTAAAGACTGAGGCTGATCTTATCTCTTTGGTTTTTCTGTGTTGCTGTTGTTGATTGAAATAGTCACTATAAGTAAAGACACCCCTTTTCCTTCTACTTTAAATGTTTCTAGTGTGATTTATTTTATTTTATTTTATTTTTGTGTTAATGAGAGGACTAGGGAAGGAATCCCTAATTGGACTGCCGAAAAGCGGGGATACCACTGGATGACAACATCTTACAATGTCTTGGCCATTCCCCATGAAAAACCCTGTGCCGTAACTTACCACGGGCCCACCGGGGTTTTTGGCATGTACACCCACTTTTGCTCACTTTTCGGTTCATGGCGCCACTGGTTCCCCATTTCAATGGATGATTCAGACTGTAATGAGAGAGAGTGTGTAGGGTAGAGTCATGAGTTTGGCAGTATTGTTTCCTTCAACACAGGGGGACCCCGTGATGGGTTTCGGAGTCCCTAGACCCGAGGAGCGCTGCTGGCCTTCCAGTGGAGAGATAAATCTTTCCTTCCTAAAACCCCTCCAGCCAATATTGAGGCCACAAATTTTGTCAGGTAATTCTCTGTAAAAGAGAACCCATTTCCCAAATTGGGAACGATTGGTGGGGGGCTGTTATGATGTCATAGGGAGGACCCTGTGATGTCATGCGGCTGGTTTCCCTATGACATCACAGGAGGCAAAGATTTGTGCTTTAAGTCCAGCCTAAATATAACTGAATTTTTTGGAATAGTAGCCGTGCTAGTCTGTGGTTCAGGCATATTAAAAAACAAAATAAAATAGTGTTTTCTATTTTGTTTGATTTTCTGATATGGCCAAATATAACAACTCCTACCAACGTAGCCAGTTCTAAATTGCAAGAAATTTGCAAGCCAACAAACAGGGACTGCTTCGGTGGGGAAGGTAACAGCGTTCCACGACCGTCGGTGTCTAGTCATGCCTGCCACATGGCCAAGGAAACAGCTGCAGCCTCAGACAGCGCTGGCTCTTGGGCTGCCAGTGGAGATTTTACAAACTGTCCAGAGAAGTTGTGCAAAAAATAATTAAGCAAAGCAGGATAATCTCCGGAGGGTTTTTTTTTGAAGGGCAGGTTCAGAAAGGCTAGTTGGGGCTTTTACCTCCTTGAAAGGCCGGGGCGGGGGGCGGCAGTTGGTTGGATGATTCCCCTTAAATTCCGCCTGGTGAGTCGTCTCAAGACGTTGGCGACGGTCCCCGACCAGGACCTTATCCAGTCCTGCCAAGGAAGAAGAGAAAAAGGCCCTCAAGGAGAGAAACTTTTCCCCCCAACACCCATTTCAGAGACCTTGGATTTAATTGAGATATTTTGCATGCTGTAGATAGGTGGGTAGGTAGGTAGGTAGGTAGAGATAGATAGATAGATAGATAGATAGATAGATAGATAGATAGATAGATAGATAGATAAAGATGGAAAGGGATAGATAGATAGGTAGGTAGGTAGATAAAGATGGAAAAGGGTAGATAGATAGATAGATAGAGGGAGGGGCCATTGGGACACGCTCCCTCAGACAGCTTGAGGGGGTGGGCCGGACGGCCATTTTGCTCTTCCTCCACCACATGGCACTTCTGGGTGTGGCGGTGGTGGTGGGCCACATGAAATGATGTTGTGGGCTGCATCCGGGCTGCAGGCCATAGGTTGAGACCCCCTGGCCTAGATGTTAAGGAATTTTGTACTTGAACATCCTCACTCTCCAGAAAGACAACTCCGCTAAGGTTTCCCTTGCTCAAAGGCCAGCCATATCCGACTCTAGGGTTCAGTGCTCATCTCTGCTTCAAAGCCAAAGAGCCAGCGCTACTCCGCTAGGCACCGCGTATCTACTCAGACGTTCTTCAGTCCTTGGTTAGGGCTTGAACTGTTGATTTTATTATTCCACGCCCGGACTGTGGATCAAATGGTTGATTTGCATCCAATAATGAGGAGGATAAGGATAGTAATAGTAGCACCAGTAGCAGTATTTATTTATTTAGCGGAGGGATTTTCAACCTGTGGGCCGGATGTGGCACGTGGCGCCATTTCACGTAGCCCCCACACCACTTCCACCACACCCAGAAGTGCCATGGGATGGAGGAAGGACAAAATGGCCATCCGGCCCCCGAAGCGTGGGAGTATTACCAGGGGTAGTAGTCATAGTGAGGGTCCAAGGGGTAACTTACCTAAGTTCAGGTTGCACGCTCTAATGGGGGGGGGGAGGAACTCTTGCTGGTCTTGGTAGGCGTCCTTGTAGATTGAGCCATTGAGGGTGGGGTCGTCGCCCAGTTGGATGTTGCTGTACCACTTGTCCGGGACGATTTTGGGTGTGCAGGGGGTGTCCTCCGGCCAGCGGTAGGCCTCTCTCATCACGGGGACAGCCTACGGCTCCCGGAGGTCCCTCTGGATCATTTCCTTGATGAGGGTGGGCCGGAACAGGGTGTGGCGTTGCAGCAGCTTGGCCGGGTACGAGATGCTGGTCTCTGTGCGTGGGACCCAGGCCTGGAGGTTGTCCTCGAAGATGCCCGAATCTTGGCCGGCCGCAATGGGCGGGCGACGGAAGTTCCCCCATTTGGGTGGGAAATCGATTTGGAACGGAGCGACCACCACGTTGCCCTCCGGACGGGAGTCCCACCCCAGCCGGAAGTGGGAGGCCTTGCCGTAATCCGCATTGGAGAGGCAGTCCTGGGCGGGGATCATTGGCCGGCCTTCCATGATTTGAACCGGGGGAGACCCCAACAGATGACCCCCAACAGGTGAGTTCGGTGCCCAACAGGTGAGCCCACCACCAGCTGGTGAAGCCGGTGGGTGAGCTGAACAGGTGAGGTCAATGTCCAGCAGGTGAGCTCAATGCAAACAGATTGAGCCCAACAGGTGAGCCCACCACCAACTGATGAAGCCGACAGGTGAGCTCAACAGGTGAGCTCAGTGCAAACAGATTGAGCCCAACAGGTGAGCCCAACACCAATGGATGAAGCCAACAGGTGGGCCAAAGAGGTGAGTCCAATGCCCAACAGGTGAGCCCAATGCCAGTGAATGAAGCCGAGAGGTGAGCCCAACAAGTGAGTTCCGTGCCCAACAGGTGAGCCCAATGGCAACAGATTGAGCCCAACAGGTGAAGCAAAAGGGGGGGGGAATCTCAAATTCTCTTGCCCAGAGGACTCAAGTTGTCTCAGGTAAGGAGGCAACAGCAGAGTCAGCCCAAATGCCAGGTGAAGGAGGCCATACCTGGCTTGTGGGCCCATTTTGAGGTCACAGGAGAACGGGCCAATCCCCTGCGAGTGTGAAGGAGGCTGTTTGTGTGTATGTGAGGGGTGTGTGGTGGAAGTGAGAAATTGGGGAAGGGACACATTTGGAAAAACCAGACCCCCACCTTCTGTTTGTCTGTCTGTCTCTGTCCACTTAATGTAATTATGTCTGTCTATCTATCTAATTTCTATCTGTCTGTCTATCTACCTGCTTAATGTAATTCTATATGTGTCTGTCTGTCTATCTAATGTAATTCTATCTCTCTATCTTACTTAATGCTATGCTGTATCTTATCTTTCTATCTCTCTCCTTAATGTAGTTCTATCTACAGTATCTTTTTTCTATCTGTCTATCTTTCTTAGCTCCATTCTCTGCTCCTTCCGTAGATCTATCTACTTAATGTAATTCTATCTATTTATCTATCTATCTAGCTATCTATCTCATTTTTATTCCTGCCCTCTGGGAGATCTTCCCCCTCTGGATGGAGCACATACAAAAACAACAAACCACAGAATAAAACCACCAGAATAACGACATCCTGAGACGAAATCCCTGCGTCTGGATTGTATTGCGTTTTGTTGTCTAATAAACTACTGCCCAAAATCTGGACTTCTGCAAAGATGATGGAGAAGGGCAAACCGGGGTGGTTAAGACGCTTAGGGGTTACGACGCTGAGCTTGGAGACTGGGAGGTCTGGGTTCGATACCCGAGGACTGCAACAACGGATCTTGGGGGGACCCGAAAGGAACCTTATCTGGGCGTCCCCCGAGCGGAGTTTCTCCAGCAAAAAAGCCTTTTAACCCAGAGTTAATTTCTGACATTAAATTTATTTATTTACCTGGGGATTTTTTTAATGGGCTTGTAATTCCTCTTTCCCACCATGAGAGGTCAGACTCACCTCAGCGCTGAAGTTTGCATGAAGGGACCTGGGACTTTGCACATCTTAATTTAATTTAATAATTCGATTTATAGGCCACCCAATCAGGGGGACTCGACTCAGGGCGGCTCACATTTAGATAAATTTGTCTTTAAGGTGCCACAACTTTTTCTTTTTTTGGTCTGTTTAATTTCTAATTTTTCAGCCTTGAATCTTTAATTTTTTTTAAAAAAAATACTACTTAAGATATTAATGCCTCCCCATGGTGATGGCACATTTTTATTTTATTTTATTTTTTATTATATCGCATTTATATCCGGCTCTCATCCGAAGACTCAGGGCGGCTTACAAAATTAAAAACACAATTAAGAACACATTAATTACATTTAAATTGTCTGTTGGAATTTGACTTACATGGAATTTGTCTCTTGACAGTCTGGTCAATTGAGGAAAATATTAAAACCCTTTAATAATGATGATGATTATACTTGTTACCTGGAAATTTGGAATAGACACATCATTCTCTTATTAATAAAGATATCAAAGACTGAATCATACACACACGAGCCCCAAAGACTGGAAACAAGGGGGGGGGGAGAAACCAACACTTATATACTAATACAAGATTGTTAAAACTTCAAAAGGGGAGGGCTTGATCAAGAGAAATTAAAGTAACTTCATATGGGTTAATATAAAATCACCAGGAATCTTTTGCAAGAGAGACGTGACTAAAGGAGAAGTCCCTGTTCCTCAGGTACGCATCATGAACAATTACAGTGGATTAAGAACTGCTAATAAAAAGTTGGTTTCTTCCCCCAAGGGTTCCTGTGTCACCCAGCAAAGAGTCAATTAGAATCCATGGCTTAATCATTTTCTTTGTTTCCATTTCTTAAGATAACCCGGCTTTACAGTAAGCAATTTCCTAGCCTGCAACATACAAGGAGCGGCTTAGCGGAGATTTCACCTCAGGTTGTGTCATGGGAAGACCCCTTTCACTAATGTGTGCAAGATGAAGTAGGCCTGGTATGTTGGAACTCTAAGGGATGTCGGTTGTGAGGAAAACAGTGAGGGTGTCTGATTGGCTGTATGCAAATTGGCTAGTGAGGAGAGACCCCCTCTTGGTATAAAAAGGAACATCGCTGGGATGTTGAGCAATTCTATGGGAAGAATGAGGGAACACAGTTCAGAGATGGTTCTGTGGTAAAAGGAGGACTGAGGAAAAGAGGTCTGAGAGATTTCTGTGAAAAAAAGAGAAGTCTAAGAGAGTCCAAAGTTTTTTATTATTATTATTTTATTTATTATTTATTTATTAATTCATACTTACTATCCCGCCCCAATCGGGTTTACACCCGACTCTGGGCGGCTTACAAGACAAAGATACAATCACAAACTCATCCAATAAAATGCTAATAATTAAAAATTTTAAAACTGTAAAAAATTCATAAAAAGCGAGAAATAACCAGAACAAACAACCCCACGGGATAGGACCAACAGCAGGGGAGGCTATCCCTCAAATCAACCACCCTGTGTGGGATCCCACATACCTTGGTCCCCACACTTGTCCCGCCAGCCAGGTTTTTAAGCTCTTCCGGAAGGGTAGGAGCTCTGTCTGTAGGTGCAGTTCCGTTGGGAGGAGGTTCCAAAGGGCCGGGGCGAACACAGAGAAGGCCCTCTTCCTAGTGCTAGAGAGATGAGCCTCCCTAGCTGATGGGATGACAAGAGAGCCCCTCCGGTCCGCCCTGGTGGGACGGACAGACGTTCTTAGGGTGACGCGGTCTCTGAGGTATCCTGGCCCACTACCATATAAGGCTTTAAAGGTAATAACCAGCACCTTGAATTGCACCCGGAGACATACTGGTAACCAGTGCAGCTCCCGGAGCAGTGGTGAGGCATGAGCATAACGCCCACACCCCATCACTATCCGGGCCGCCGCATTTTGGACCAGCTGCAGTCTCCGAATGGTCACCAAGGGCAGCCCCATGTAGAGCGCATTACAGTAATCAAGTCTGGAGGTGACCAAAGCATGTGTGACCATGAGCAAGGTGTCCCGGTCTAGGAGTGGGCGTAACTGGCGTATTACACGAAGTTGTGCAAAAGCCCTCCTGTCCACGACTGCCACCTGCTCTTCGAACAGTAGTCGGGAGTCCAGGAGGACCCCCAGATTACGCACCGGGTCTGTTTGGGGCAAAGCTGCCCCATCCAGAACCAGTAACTCCCGTGATAACACAGGGCCCCTTACCCACAGCCACTCAGTCTTGCCGGGATTCAGCGGTAGCCCGTTTTCCCCCATCCAGACCTTAACAGCCTCCAAGCACCTGGAAAGGACTTCCACTGCACCGCTTGGGTTCCCACGGGCCGAGATGTACAATTGGGTATCATCAGCATATTGATGGTACCTTACCCCGTGGGAACGGATGATCTCACCCAGCGGCTTCATATAGATGTTAAATAGAAGAGGAGAGAGCACCGAGCCCTGAGGCACCCCATATTGCAGGGGCCTAGGACTGGACTCCTCCTTCTCCAACCACACCGACTGGGTTCTGTCCCTCAGAAATGAGGAAAACCAGGACAACACAGTGCCCTGGATCCCCAGACTTTGGAGCCTACCCAACAGGATCTCGTGGTCGATGGTATCGAAGGCCGCTGAGAGATCGAGAAGAGCCAGGACAGACGACTCTGAGGAAAAAAGAGTTCTGAGGGTTCTGAGGTAAAGAGAGCAGGGAGAAAGGGAATTTTGAAGGAACAGTTCTGAGGTAAAAGATTACAGAATCTTCAAGAAGAAGAAGAGGATCTTGACAGAACTAAAGGACTACTTAAATATGTTTTCTCTGTTGGAATTACTCTACATTTTTTTACTATGTTATGATACAATAAATCAACGTTGTTTTTTTAAAGTCTCTTTATTGGGTAAGAGTTAAAGTGCATACAAGCCTCTGAATATGCTACCTATTAAACCTCCTGACAGAAGAGAAGCAGCTAAGGCAGGCATGCCCAAACTACGGCCTGCGGGCTGGATCCGGCCCATCAAGCCATTTCATCTGGCCCCCGACCTGAAATAAAAACTCTATAATCATTTTATTTTATTTTTTTTTAAAAAAAATTGGCGGACTTTTTTTGGCGGAAGGATCACAAGTCAGTGAAAGCAGTGATTTGACTAGTTCCTTCCGCCTGCTGCTTAGTACTAGGACTTCTGTCGAATCTACATGATGTCAGGAAGCAGATCTTTTATAAGGCTAATGACTTTTCATTGCTAATTAAAATCCCACCTACCTGAAGCTTTGGAACACAACAACAGCTCCCTGGATGCCACAATGACCAAGCTGGATGTGAGTTTCTAGGATCTGTCTTTTTTTTTAAAAGGACACTTTTAAAGGACACCGTGAAGGCGGCGAAGGAGGAGGCGGCAAAAGAGGAGCAGGCGACAAAGGCGTTGGTGGTGGCGGAGGAGGAGGAGGCAAGGCTGGGTGGATGTATGTACCATGGAGAGATAGTTCGGCCCTCGGAGCCTCTGATAAAATGTTATCCGGCCCCCGGGCCGAAAGGTTCGGGCACCCCTGGCCTAGAGTGTGGAAAAAGCTTCCATCACTCTTCAAATCTTATTACACATCACAGGATCCACACAGGAGAGAAGCCATTTCAATGCCAGGAGTGTGGAAAAAGCTTCAGTCAAAGTGCACACCTTACTAGCCATTATAGGACCCACGCAGGAGAGAAGCCTTTTCAATGCCTGGAGTGTGGAAAAAGATTCAGTCAAAGTGCAACCCTTGCATCCCATCACATGATCCACACTGGTGAGAAGCTTTTTCAGTGCCTGGAGTAATGAAAAAGATTCAGTCAAAGTGCAAGCCTTGGATCCCATCAGGTTCCACACTGGTGAGAAGCCATTTCAATGCCTGGAGTGTGGAAAAAGATTCAGTCATAGTGCACACCTTACTACACACCCAGGATCCACACTGGTGAGAAGCCTTTTCAGTGTCTGGAGTGTGGAAAAAGATTCAGTCAAAGTGCAAGCCTTGCATCCTATCACAGGTTCCACACTGGTGAGAAGCCTTTTCAGTGCCTGGAGTGTGGAAAAAGATTCAGTCAAAGTGCACACCTTACTACACACCACAGGATCCACACTGGTGAGAAGCCTTTTCAGTGCCTGGAGTGTGGAAAAAGATTCAGTCAAAGTGCAAGTCTTGCATCCCATCACAGAATCCACACTGGAGAGAAGCCTTTTCAATGCCTGGAGTGTGGAAAAAGCTTCAGTAAAAATGAAAACCTTACCAGACATCGCAGGACACACACAGGAGAGAAGCCTTTTCAATGCCTGGAGTGTGGAATAAGATTCACTGATCATGGAAGCCTTGCTGCCCATCACATGACCCATACAGGAGAGAAGCCATTTCAGTGCCTGGAGTGTGGAAAAAGCTTTGGTAGACGTTCAAGCCTTAATAGTCACCACAGAATCCACACAGGTGTGAAGCCATTCAAATGCCTGGAGTGTGGAAAAAGCTTCAGTCAAAGTGCAAGCCTTGCATCCCATCACAGGATCCACACTGGTGAGAAGCCTTTTCAATGCCTGAAGTGTGGAAAAAGATTCACTGATCGTGAAGACCTTGCTGTACATCACATGACCCATACAGGAGAGAAGCCATTTCAATGCCTGGAGTGTGGAAAAAGCTTCGGTAGAAGTTCATGCCTTAATAGACATCACAGGATCCACACAGGTGAGACGCTGTTCAAATCTATGCTACACATTTCAATATCCACACAGGCAAAATGTTGCTCAAATGCATTGAAAGCTTTAAGATCTTTGTCTGAAAATAAACTGTACTGCTCATTAAGGAATTCTCTCAGGGAAGAAGCCATTTTAATGTATCAGAAGGAGTCAAATCGGCAAACTATGCTGCACACACAGGTGAGAAGTCATTTTAATGTCTCATGTGTAAAGAGTTTTCCATTGCAAACATCCTTCACAAGTCATCAATGAATTCACACCTGGAGGAAACCATGCAAACATATGGCATGTTGAAGACGCCCCATATTCAAGGGGGAAAAGTCCTTTCAATGTTTGGAGTTAAAAGCTATCAAAAAGAGGCAATTTCCTTATTTTACACCAAATAATTTATAATGGGGATAAGCCATATAGAGCAGGCATTCTCAACCTCCAGTCTGCAGGCCAAACTGGCCCATGCATATAATTATCTCTGAACCACATTGAGAACCCAGGCACTTGTAGGACCACCCTCACCGCCTGACGTTGCAGTACGTCATTTACAGCAGTGGTGCCACTTCCTCAGTGCTGTTTTTGGGCAGCCTCTGCTGGTCCGAAGGGCAGCAGATGGCTTTTGGGGGCTGGGATGCAGCATTTTGAATTTTTTTCAATGCTGCGTTGTTTTGAAATTTGTGCCAAAAGGAGAGCTTGCTTGCGCATGATGCTGACTACATTTCCCAGACTCCCAGTGCCGCACACCAATGCTGACATCAGCAAGCTCTCCTTTTGGCGCGAATTTCCAAACAATGCAGCATCGGAAAAATTTCAAAATGCTGCATCCCAGCTCCTGAAAGACGTCTGCTGCCTTGGGACCAGGAGAGGCTGTCCAAAAACAGCATGGAGGAAGTGCCACTGCCACGCGCTGCCAGCGATGAAGAACACTTAAGTCCAAAGACCAGACATGCCTCCGGCCGCTGGTGGGAAGTGTCGAGGGCGGGTCCAGCCCCTGGCGAGGAAAGGTTGAGAACGCCTGATACAGAGTAAGGCCACTGTATCCCTTCAGTTATCTATTAGGCCAAAATGTTCTATGAAAAAATCCCAGAAAGGTGAAAGAAGAATTGAAATTTTTTTTGAAAGTTATTTTAAAAAATTAGGATTTTCAGTTTGGAAAGATAGTACAGTACTATATAAAATGAAAATATTACCTATAATCAATGTGTTTTTTTGCTATAAAATATTATAACTGGAGAAATGGACAAAGTCCACAGGAGTTCTCAACCTTTTAAAGCAGGGGGCTGGGTCACACTCGCACAGACGGCTTCGGGGGCCAGATAGTCATTTTGCCCCTCCTCCATCACATGTCGCTTCCTGGTTTGGGGGAGCCAGTGGGGGGGCATGAAATGGTGCCGCAGCCCACATCCATCCCACAAGCTGCAGGTTGAGACCCTCTGGAGTAAGAGCTGGTTAAGCCACATGTTATCTATAGACAATGAGCAAAAAAGGAACTGATTGTACAGATGGAATGACAGAAAAAGAGACAGGAAGTAAAAAGGATAAAATATTGGCAGAATGTGAGCAAGAGCAAAAGGTTTAAGAATAAGTTGAGAGATAGATTTAGGAGGCAGCATTAAAGGGGAGGAGTGGGTAAAGAGAGGGAAACAAAAACTTACGAAAAATATATCAGAATTAGAGATGTTATAAAACAGTATGAAAATGATTTTTTGTTGTTCAGTCACAGTCGATTCCGACCCTTTGCGACCCCATGGATCATTGTCCGTCAGGCACTTCTGTCCTCCACCATCCTCCTCAACTCGCTCAGCTTTGTGCCCATTGTGTACAATACCATCTAGCCATCTCATTTTTGCCCACCCCCTTCTTCTTTTGCCCTCCACCCTTCCCAGCATGAAGGCTTTCTCAAGTGAATCTTCTCTTCTCATTTGATGTCCAAAGTACTTTAGCTTCATCTTTACTATTTGACCTTCTAAGGAGCAGTCAGGGTTAATTTCTTCTAAGATTGACCTATTAGTTCTCCTCACTGTCCAGGGAGAAGACTCCATGCCCTGGCAGGCTGCTGAGAACAATGCCCCCTCCTCTGGGCCCACACCAACAGCCTGAGGAAGAAGAAGACTCCATGGCCTGGTGGGCGGCTGAGGACCTCTCCCCCTCCTCTGGGCCCATATCAACAGCCAGAGGGGAGTTAGTCTGTGTTCTGCTTTGGTTGTTTTGTGAAGTTGTATTTTATGATTGTTACTGTACCGTTGCTGTTTTGACTGTAAGCTGCCCTGAGTCGCCTCGGTGAGTGGGCGGCAGTATAAATCTGAACAAATAAATAAAAGGAGAAAGGGGCAGCAGAAGATAAGATGGCTGGATGGCTTGGTTGATGCAGTAGGGGTAGATCTGGGTGGGCTATGAAAGATGGCAGAGGGCTGAGGAACCTGGTGTGTACCGGTCCATGGAATCACAAAGTGTCAGACTCTCCTGAAACTGCGAGAGAACAGCAACTCGTCCAGGAAGCATGGTGGGGATTTCAAACTTATAGCATAACAGTAATATTTGGTGTTTTTTCCAGTCTAGATTTTGATTTATTTTATTTATTCTAATTTGTTATCCCGCCCCAATCAGGTAAACCCAACTCTGGGCGGCTTACAACATAAATTAGAAAGGGGCATAGCTTAGCAGCAAATTCATAATTCAATATAAAAAGCAATAGGACAGTCCCATCATTCCCCTTGCATATTAAAATTCACTTTAACCGTTAAAATTGGGACTGTAATTAATAAAATACTAAAAGAATTAAACTATTAAAATTTACAAGAATTAAGACAACGAGAGGCAAGAAGCAGGGAGGGTGGCTGTCTCATTAGATCAGCCACCCAACATGAGATCCCATATTCCTTGATCCCCACACTTGACTTGCCAGCCAGGTTTTTAGGCCCTTCCGAAAGGGCAGGAGCTCTGTAGGCGTAGCTCGATGGGTAGAAGGTTCCAAAGGGTCGGGGCAGACACAGAGAAGGCCCTCCTAGTGCTAGAGAGCTGCGCCTCTCTAGTCGATGGAATCACAAGAGAGCCTCTCCGATCCGCCCTGGTGGGACGGATAGAAGTTCTTGAGGTGACGCGGTCTCTAAGGTATCCTGGCCCACTACCATATAGGGTTTTAAAGGTAATAACCAACACCTTGAATTGCACCCGGAGACATACTGGCAGCCAGTGCAGCTGCCGAAGCAGTGGTGAGGCGCGAGCATAACACCCGCATCCCATCACTACCCAGGCAGCCGCATTCTGGACCAGCTGCAGCCTCCGAATGGTCATCAAGGGCAGCCCCATGTAGGGCGCATTATAATAATCAAGTCTGAAGGTGACCAGAGCATTTGTGACCATGAGCAAGGCATCCCTGAGGAGTGGGCGTAACTGGTGTATTACGCGAAGTTGTGCAAAAGCCCTCCTGGCCACGACTGCCACCTGCTCTTCGAACAGTAGTCGTGAGTCCAAGAGGACCCCCAGATTACGCACCAGGTCAGTTTGGGGCAAAGCTGCCCCATCCAGAACCAAAGCTGGCAGCTCCCGAGATAACACAGGGCCCCTTACCCATAGCCACTCAGTCTTGCCGGGATTGAGCTGTAGCCCGTTTTCCCCCATCCAGACCCTGACAGCCTCCAGGCACCTGGAAAGGACTTCCACTGCACCGCTTGGGTCCCCACGGGCTGAGATGTACAACTGGGTATCATCTGCATATTGGTGGTACCTTACCCCGTGGGAACGGATGATCTCACCCAGTGGCTTCATGTAGATGTTAAATAGGAGAGGAGAACCGAGCACTGAGGTACCCCATATTGGAGGAGCCTAGGGCTGGACCTTCCATTCTCCAGCCATACCGACTGGTTCCTGCCCCTTAGAAATGAGGAGAACCAGGCCAACACAGTGCCCTGGATCCCCAATCCTTGGAGCCTTCCCAGAAGGATACCATGATCGACGGTATCAAAAGCCGCTGAGAGATCAAGAAGAGCCAGGATAGACCAGTGATGGGATGTAACAGGTTCTCACCAGTTCTCCAGAACTGATAGTAATTTTTCCCAGTGTCCTGGAGAACCGGTTGCAGCTTTTGGGGGGAACTACCTTTAAGTCTTACCTTTTCACTAGTTCCTCCACTGCACATGCGCGGCAAGCACTTGGTGTGCATGCATGGCCTCCTTGCTGTCCTCCCAAGCGGGGAGGAGGAAGAGAAGCTGCTAACCTGAAGCTCCCTATAGCCTGCTCCCCTAGATATCCTAGATAACTGGTTAGGCAAAGACTTAGTACCTAACTTCTTTAACTGTTGAAAAGTTGAAAAGTGCCAAAATGAAGCCATCTTGTGGTGAGTTCATTCTGTAGTTCCTTCCATCTGACCTAGTGTGAGAAAGATTAGCCAGAATAAGCTTTAAGCTCTGGTTTAAAAGCTCTGGTTGATTTGTGTTGTGGGTGGGTGGGTGTTTGGGTGGGTGGGTGTATTTTAATGTATTATTTATTTATTTATTTAATTTACAGGTTTGTGTTGTGGGTGGGTGGGTAGGTGGGTTGAGATGTGTGTGTGTGTGCTTATTTTTATTTTATTTTATTTTTTATAATTATTTTAATTTGTTTTCTTTGGCTCTGCCCATGACATCATGATGTCATGACATTGGCTCCACCCATGATGTTAACTCCACCTACACTGTGATGATGTCATGGTGGGGTAGTAAAAATTTTGACATCCCACCACTGGGATAGACGGATAACCTCCATCCCGCTCTCTCCAGAGATCATCCACCAATGCAACCAGTGCAGTTTCTGTACCATATCCGGGTCTGAATCCTGACTGAAAAGGGTCCAGATAATCCGCTTCATCCAGAACTTCCTGTAACTGCTGCGCCACAGCCTTTTCCAAAACCTTACCCAGAAAGGGTAGGTTGGATACTGGTCGGTAGTTAGCCAGTACCGTAGGGTCGAGGGATGGCTTTTTCAGGGGGGGACGCACCAAAGCATGTTTTAAGGGTGCTGGAAAACATCCCTCCCTCAGATGAATTTATAATCGCCTCGACCCAACCGCCTGACACCGCCGCAGATGCTTTGACTAGCCAGGCAGGGCATGGATCCAATTCACAGGCAGTGGCACAAACAGATCCAAGCAGCCTGTCCACTTCCTTGGGGCCAACTGGGTTAAACTGATCCCAGATAACATGGCCAGACTGTGCTCTGGTCAACCCCAGCTCTATACATTCCACGCCGGGATTAAACTTCGAGCAAATCTGAGCGATTTTCTCCGCTAGATAATCAGCAAAAGCCTCAGCCGATCCCTGCCAACCGGGGCCCGACCCCCCTCTACCAAGGAGGGACCTGGTCACCCGGAACAAGGTAGCTGGGCGATTATCTGCAGAAGCAATAAGGGCGGTGAAATATTGTCGTTTCACCGCCTCCATCGCCACTAGGTAGTCTTTAATAGCTGCTCTAGTTAGTGTTCGATCAGACTCACTCCGGGTCTTCACCCAGCGGCGCTCTCGGCATCTCTTTACCCGTTTAAGCTCCCTCAGCTCTTCGGTAAACCAAGGGGCAGATCGATGCCCACGAGTGTGGAGAGGCCGTAGTGGAGCAATCACGTCCAAGGCTGCCGCCACTCTCTCGTTCCATGAGTTGACGAGAGCCTCTGACAAATCGCATTGCAGGTCAAGAGGAAAACACCCCAGTTCTCTCTGGAATCCCTCCAGATCCATTAGTCGCCAGGGGCGGGCCCATTTAACTGGCCCTACCTCCCTGCGGTGAAGGTTCGCCCCCAGAAAGTCTAGAGTCACCAGATAGTGATCTGACCATGATACAGGAGTAATGTCTAAGTTCTGTGGTTTCAGATCACTCTGCTACAGCTCCGATAAAAAGATTAAATCCGAGGTATGGCCACTGCTTCTGGTAGGACCCTGAATTACCTGGGTCAGGCCCACGGCTGCCATGGAAGCCATGAACTCCCGAGCCACCTCCGAGCCCATTCCCAACGATGGCAAATTGAAGTCCCCCAGAACCATAAGCCTGGGGGTCTCCAACACCAGCATTGAGACCGCCTCGAGGAGCTCGGGCAGGGAGTCTGCTACGCTGCAGGGAGGCAGGTACAGGAGCAAGAGTCCCAACTGTCCCTTAGGGCCCAAACACAGGAACAGGGCCTCGCAACCCGGAATTTGTGGAGCCGTAGCCCTGGCGACTCCCAATGTCTCCCTGGTTATTATGGTGACCCCACTGCCCCTTCCCCTCTTCCCAGGCTGGTGCCAAATACCGAACCCAGCCAGGCACAGTTCGGATAGAGGAACCCTGTCCTCAGGCACCAGCCAGGATTCGGTGATGCATGCCAGATCAGCCCGCTCCCCTTGAATGGCGTCTGAAAGCAGAGGAGCCCTGTTGCAGACTGATCTGGCATTCACCAGCAGCAGCATAAGGGAGGGGTCACTCTTGACTGGCTGCTCAGGACCCTGAGGTGTAGCTGGGGGGGCAGAACAGGGGACAGCATCTAAACTTCTGTCCCGTGTTCTCTGAGTGTGGCCTGCCCCTCGGCTCCTGCAGTAACACCCCATGCCCGTAACCACACCAATCTGGGCCCCTAGGAACCCTCCAAACCCATCAGGCAGAGCCCAATCTCTACTCTCTGGCTGGTTAGCTCTTCTTTCCCTCCCCCTATGTTTGTTCCCCCATCTCCCATCCTGGTGCCGCACACCCGCTGAAGTTCTGTCCGGTGCGCTGGCAAGGCACGGCGATACTGCCGCCTCCAGTTGTTAAAATTTATAAAGTTTCCCATTTGGACGGGGCTCTTCGCCAGGTGCCGGCAGTCCAAGGGTTGCAGGTATCGGCAGCCGCGGCAGCGGTTTAGCCCGGCTGGTGGTATTCTGTCCGGCAGCGGAGGTGGTGGGGCTCGGCGGTCTTGGTGCCTCCAGCTTTTGGAGCTTCCCACTTGGGCAGGACTCCTCCGCCAAGTGCCGGTGGTTCAAGGGCTGCAGGTATCGGCAGTCGCGGCGGCGGTTTAGCCCGGCCACTGGTGTTCTGTCTGGCAGCGGAGGTGGCAGGGCTTGGTGGTCTTGCTGCCTCCAGCTTTTGAAGCTTCCCGTTTGGGCAGGACTCCTCGCCAGGTGCCGGTGGTTCAAGGGCTGCAGGTATCAGCAGTCGCGGCGATATATTGATGTATTGTTATGTATGTTGAAAGCAGGAGAAAAGAGAAATTTACCTATTCTTGCTCATGAGTAACAGTAGAAAATGTAATTCTGATTGTGTTAGCCAGCAATGGCAGGAAATAGAGATACAGTGGAACCCCGACATACAAATGGTTTAACTTACAAAAAATTCGACATACAGTGGTATCTCGCTTTAAGAGCACAATGCGTTCCACAGGATTGCTCTTTAAGTGAGTTTGCTCTTTAAGCGAAATACCATTGTAAGTGATCAGTTGTGATTTCTGGAGAGGGGGATTGCAAAAACCCGATTTATTTGTTAAGCGAGTTTTTGGTTGGTGTTACAGTATGACAAATTCCAGAATGGTGACAGGCTGTTCCATCTTTCTGGCCAAAGTAGGAATGTCAACCTACGACCATGATTATCGTTGTCGACATCGACTGCAACTCGTATCCAAGAATGCATTTTTTCCTGAAGCAGGAAAAATGTAACTGGCATGAATTTATTTAAGGTGGATCCCAGCTTGCCATGAAGTGACCCACACACTATGATCTTAGATTGATCTCCCGCAGCACATATGAAGTGAGACATGCAGGATTTAACACCAGGACTGCAATGGACTGCCGCAACCTTGAGGATATGGATAAGGTGCACCATCTGGCATGGCCTCTCTTCTGCCTCCATGACCGCTGGGAATCAGAATTCCTCCTTTGCTCATTTTGCCTGGTTTCCAGTAGCATTTCCTCCACTGAGGGGACCATAATTCTACCTAACAGGGCACATCTGCCTGTAGCTATTGGCCCCTTTAGGGAGTCAGGTTAGTTAATCGCCACCTGACACTTGGCGTTGAGCTGTACGGTCTACTCTAGCGGGATGTCTGACAAGACTTGGCCATGATAGAAGAGTATCAAGGAATTACCCAGATTTCACTCCAGAGTTGTCACTGCAAATGAGGATGGTAAACTGGGCTTTGTGGCTTCTGACTGCTGCTGAGAGATGTCCCATTTTATTAACGCCCTTGTTTCCTGCAGGAGAAAATCCCCCGAAAAGCAAAAAATATAATTCCACAAGGAGAAAAATGGGCTAGAAGTGGTCCGTCCCCCCCGGTACTTTTTATGTTATGTGTCATCAGGTAAGAAATGAGATGTCTGAGGGAGGCTGCTGGAGTGACTAGAAGGGATAAAATCAGGAATGAGGTTATATGGTAAAGAACTTAAATTCCATACTGAGACAACAAAGAAAGTGGCTTTACCCATTTGGAGAGAATGTCTTGCAATTTCATACCATAGAAGGCCTGAAGTCAGAGGTGCCCAAACATTTTGGGCCATGGGCCGGTCATGAGGTTCAGGGGGCTGGTACCTACAGCACGTGGGCTGGATCTGGCCCCCAATGCCAATTCATCTGGCACATGAAGCCCTTGCCACTCTGTGGACCGGATACATTGGCATCAGGGGCCGGATCTGGCCCCAGGGCCATAGTTTGAGCACCCTTGGGGTAAGTGGAAAGAGGATGACAAAGAAACGTGAGGCTGGCATAGAGCAGGCATTTACAACTTATGGCCCACGGGCCGGCCTTGGTCCCCAATACCAATTCATCCGGCCCACACCACTCCCGGAAGCAGAAGTAAAACATGCCCATGGATGCATGAAACACTGTGCTGCCGTAAATGTGTTCTGTGCATACACAGGGTGTGTTTTACTTCCACTTCTGGTGCGAAGAACCACATGATCAGCCCGATCAGCTGTCGGAGGGGTGTGGTCAGACCTGTGACCTGAAAACATTGAGAACCCCTGGTCTAGAGAGAGAACATTAAAGAAATACTAAAAGGTTACCAAATAATGCCAGTGGAGGCTGCTAGAAGTGCCAGAGCGAGAACCTCGTCTCTCCCTTGACTGAAGGGGTAAAAGAAGCAGCAAAGAAGGAGCTCAGAACTGACTTACTCAGACCCTGATAGGTCTATGAAGGTAATTGAGACATTTAAGGAGTGGTTTTACTAGTTTGGCATCCACCCCAGTGAGCTTCCACAGCTGGGTGGAGAGCCAAGCCCAGGAAAAAGATGAGCCAAGTGTGTAATTGCCCTTCCCCGCTCATCTTGTCCTGACTTCAGTTAATCTATCCACTGTTTTGAGGATCCAGCTGTTCCCCGATTCCAGTTCTCATGGGCTTCAGGGGGAATGGAATGTGGAAATTAAAGTAAAAATTCTGGAGAAAGCAAGGATCCATCTTTAGGTTTTCTCCCAGGCCATTCTGCAGCGAAGGGAAGCCCAATGCCCAGAGGGGGAAACAGTCCATTATGCAATGCTAGTTTTTTTTTAATGAAATCTTTTATTTTTATTTTTTTTTCTTACACAACTCACAGGTTGATATTTGCTTACAGGAAGCAATGAAGAGTGGAAACACCATTAACTAATGCCTTCACCAGCATACTTTCAAACATAAGCAACCCAAGCGGTTATAAATTATCATCCTGACCTGGGACAGGGTCCGGGACAGAAAAGAAAACCACAAAATTTCTCTCAGAACTTACAACACTCCCCTGGCCCCATAAGGGAAAGGCTAAATGCACGAGGAGAAAACTAAGCAAGAGGATGTGGTAGAAATTGCATTATGCATTGGTACGGACAAAGTAGAAAAATGGTTTTATTTTCTTTCTCTGCCATAAGACAAGCACTCCAAGTCACTCAAAGAAATTATAGTTACACAGATTTAAAGAGGATGAGTGTGGAGGAAAAGGGGGGGAGAGAGAAATGTATTTGTGCCGCGTGTTACTAGCCTGCGGAACTCACTACCACAAGACGTGGTGGCCGATGGCTTTGAAGTGTGTATGTGTGTGGGTATTATACAAAATTGCAGGGGATCTTTCTTTCCAAAGCTTCCAAATGCAACCCAGCGTTGCCTTCTTCTACGGTAACAGCCTCATCCATTATTTTTCTGTTCTGGGAATTCCCACTCTGAGGGACGAGAGGAATTGAACCTTGAACTGAGACTTCACCACCGATGGATCCTTCTCTACAGCTTCCCCCCAGCGTGGCACCGTTCATGTTTGTTCAGCTGGATCTGGTACATGAAGCTCTTCCCGCAATCGTTGCACTTGTGGGGCTTCTCCCCCGTGTGGGTGGTCCGGTGCCGTTTGCACGACGTGCTGTCATTGAAGCGTTTGCCGCAATCCGAGCACTGGTAGGGCCTCTCGCCCGTGTGGATCCGCTTGTGCCGCCGTAGTGAGGTCCGGTCCCCAAAGGTCTTCTCACAGTCAGGGCACTTGTAGGGCTTCTCGCCCGTGTGGGTGCGCCAGTGGACCACCAGATTGGTTTGCTGGCTGAAGTTTTTCCCGCACTCAGAGCACCGAAAGGTCCTGTCTCCCTCCAGCCGCAGGGCGCATTTGGCAACACGCCGCCTGCCATCTTCGGGGTCACCCGGCACGTGGAGTGGCCCATGGGCAATGCCTTCCGTTTCTGGACCGAGCCCATTCTTGTGCTGTTGATGTTCCCTCTGCTCTCGGACATGGGTTATCCCATGCCGGAAGAGGTACAGTGGTTTACTGAAGCTCTGTGTGCAGACCGAGCACCCGTATGGCTTCTCCCTGGGGTGCCGCTTCTCATGCTTCAACAGCTCTGAACGATGCAGGAAGCTCTTCCCGCAATCTTCGCACTTGTGGGGCTTCTTGGCCATGTGGGCGATCATGTGCCGCTTGATGCCAGTCGTGTCCCGGAAGCACCGCCCACAGTCGGCGCACTCATAGGGCTTCTCACCCGTGTGGATCCGCTGGTGCCGCTTGAAGGATGTCCCGTCACTGAAGCTGCGTCCACAGTCGAGGCACTTGTAGGGTCTCTCACCCGTGTGGGTTCTTTGGTGCCCGTTGAGGTGGGCCTGCTGGTTGAAACGCTTCCCGCAGTACGAGCAGGCAAAGGGCTTCTCCCCCGTATGGGTCCTTTCGTGGATCACCAGTTTGGCTTTGGTGGAGATGGTCTTGCCACACACTGAGCATTTGTGCGGCTTCTCTCCCGTGACCTTCCTCCGGCCCGTGACAATGACAGGGGTCCAGCCAAATGTTTGGGCACTTTCAAATCCGTCGTCTTCAACTTCGGTCTTGATGATCCCTTGCTCGGCCAAGTACTCGTCTGTCTCTACGTAGCCTCCCGAGGAATTGATGAACTGGATTCGGGTTTCTCTGGGGTGGTCCTCAGGTGGCCTTTCTAAGCCTTCTTCTGAATCACTACCAAGGGTCACCATGGGGTTTTCTTCTTCTCTACAACGCTGGCTCCTTTCCATGCCTCTGCCTGGTCTTTCTCTCACTGCAACCTCCCTTTTCTGGACACCTGCCAGGGCAAGGACAGAATTATTGCCATGTGCTGCTCCCCCATGTATGGGAAACATGAATCACATTTAGGATACGTACTTATATCAGTATATAAAGGAAAGATAAAGGTAGAGATACACAGAAAGGGACTGCGGTGGCTCAAGTGGTTAGAAACTGAGCTTGCTGACTGGAAGGTCAGAGTTCAGTTCCTGGGTACTGCATGACGGAGTGAGCTCCTGTCTCCGTCCCAGCTCCTGCCAACCTAGCAATTTGAAAGCAAGAAATTGCAAGTAGGTAAATAGGTACCACTTCAGTGGGAAGATAAACAATGTTTCATGCATTCCAGTATCTAGTTATGCCTGCCACATGCCCACGAAAATGTCTGCAGACACCAAAATGCTGGCTCTTTGGCTATAAACAGAGATGAACACTAAACCCTAGAGTGGGATACGACGGGCTTTCGGGCAAGGGTGACTTTACCTTTACACAGAAAGAGCCTCCTCGAAGATTGTGGTGTTTTTGAACCACAATCGGGCGTACCTCGGTAACAGCCACCTTGTGTTGCCGGCTATTCTTTCTCACACTAAGTCAGGAGAAAGAAACTGCAGAATGAACTCACCAAAAGGTGCCTTCATTTTGGCAGGTTCACATCCGGCTTAGACACAGAAGAAGATCATAAAGCCAAAGGTCTTCCTTTTGAAATCTGGTCATGTCTGACTCCGGTGAGTGGTGCGCATTTCCATTAAAAAGCCAAAGAGCCAGTGTCTGCACCTGCAGACATTTATGTGGTCATGTGGCAGGCATGAGTATACTTGGCTGTTACCTTTTGTGCCAAAGGTATTTTGTGCCAAACCTATTTATCTACTTGCAATTTCTTCCTTTCAAACTGCTAGGTTGGCAGGAGCTGTGACAAATGACAGGAGCTCGCTGGAGAGCCAAGTTTAAGGACCCTGGGCTGTACACATTCATTCTCTATATAATTCTATGTAATAGAAGTGCAGAACCCCATAACCTTTGGTACTGAAGGTAGTATCTGGTCCTTATTTGCACTAAACTCCATGAAGGTCTCCAAAGCCTTTCAATTCTTTTGAGCTCTAACTTTCCAAATTACCCCAACATTACCCAGGCCGAATTCTGGGATTTCTAGCTGACAGATCCATACCTGGGTACCTTCAGATACCTACATTTTCTTCACCTAGAATAGGTTCTGTCTTACTGGCTCCATACCCATTGTGGACCTATTTCCTGTTAATATACAAAAGAAACACTAACAAAGTGCTTTCTGAGTGTCGTCTTTCTTCAGGATAAGTCTTCCATGGACACTAAAGGATAGTGAATCTACGACTCTCAGTTTAATTTTTTGGAACAGTAGCCATCTTAGTCTGTGTTTCAGGTATATCAGATAATAAACAAAACAAAAACGCTGTAGCACTTTAAAGACTAACTTATATTTCAATGTGAGCTTTCATGGATCAAGTCCACTTCATCAAACATGGGAGTGAGGCTTCATGGCATTAATGTATACACATTAGGTACAGAGTGATTGGTCAGCACAGGAATTCTCAACCTTTTAAAGCCAGGGGCTGGGTCATGCTCCCTCGGACAGCTTTAGGGGCTGGACGGCCATTTTGCCCAATAAGCAAACCTGGTAAACACAGTAGGAAAAAATAGACTTATACTCATGTCAACATAAACACTCAAAAACATACCCACACAAACGTCTAAATTAATTAATTTTACAGTATTTTCATGTTTTTTAATTATTGAAACTCACTAGCAGCTGCATTTTCCACCCCAATTTATATTTGGGTTAATCTATTTTCCTACTTTTAGAGGTCCAAATTAGGCACCTCGACTTATATTCGGGACGACTTATACTCAAGTGTATATGATAAGTTTATTTATTCAAATTCATAACATTTTAATCGTGAACACTATGTAGGGATACAGAAGTTGGACAGTACAGAAAGTAAGCAGGGGAAAATGATTTGTTTGAAATAAGCAACAGAGCTCTATGGATTCTCTCGAGTTACAGAAAGGTAAACCAGTGAGTCCTAGAACAAATCAAGCCTGAACTGTCTCTGCTAGGTATATTAGGTAAAGGTTGCCCTTCTTCGAAAGCCAGTCTAGGGTTTGGTGCTCATCTCTGTTTATAGCCAAAGAGCCAGAGCTATCTGTGTCTGCAGACATTTCCATGGTCATGTGGCAGGCATGTCTAGACACCAGAATGCATAGAATACTGTTTATCTTCAGTAGGTAGGACCTTTCAATGGGAAAGAAGACTAAATTTTAGGAATAATTTCTTGACTACAAGAGGTATTTTACTGTAGCATGGACTGCATTGGAGGGTAATGGCCTCATTCATGGGAGCCATTTTTAAATCAGAGGTTCTATGGTCTCCTGTCAGGGACACTTGCTGTGTGGATTGGGCCAGTCTGGTGCGGTTGGACTTACGCAGTGGTGAGATGGCAATGTTTTTACTACCCCACCGTGATGTCATGACATCGTGGGTGGGGCCAACATCATGATGTCATGATGTTGTGGGTGGAGCCAAATAATGTTTTTAAATAAAATAAAAATAAACACACACACATAAACACCTCAACCCTCCCCCCCCAAAAAAACTGTAACTTACCTAGGCAGGCAGGCAGGCAGGAACCGCAGTGGCGCAGTGGCAAATCGCCGCTGCAGCATGGCACAGCAATGAAAGGCCACCGAAACTTGTAGAGGCGCTTCCTTTCTGGGCAGCCAAAATGGCTGCCTGGAACTGCGCATGCGTCAAACCTCCATTTGATGCACGCGCAGTTCTATTTTTTAGTGCACATGCATCAAATAGAGGTTTGATGCATGCGCAGTTCTGGGCAGCCATTTTGGCTGCCAGGAAATACACTTCCGGAGGCGGTCCAGAGAGGCGACTGAACCGGTCGCCTGGGGGTTTACCACCACCACCACCCGGCAACCCCCTCATGATGGGCACTACTGGTTCAGACGAACCGGTCCGAACCGGTAACAACCCATCACTGCCCTTTCAATCCCTTCCAGATCTATAATTCTGTGCTTCTAGGGCAAGGGTGGCCAACGTACAGACTGCAGACCGGAACTGCACCGTGGTACCATTTCATGTGGCCTGCCACCACCCTCACTGCTACCAAAAGTGGAAGCGGACACATTTATGACAGCCATAAAATGTGCCCGCACCTGCTGTAAACGCAGCCTTCAATGCACCCGTGGCTTTGCAACAGCAGCAGATGTGTTTTACGGCAGCATTTATGGTGGGAGGAACCACGTGACTGGCCCACTCTGTGCCTGTGGTGCAAAAAGGTTGGGAACCCCTGTTCTAGGGAAAGTGCAAAAGGATCTAAGCTCTTTACCCCAGGAATTCTCAACCTTTTAAAGCTGGGGGCCAGGTCACGCTCTCTCAGACAGCTTCGGGGGCCAGATGGCCATTTTGCCCTTCCTCCACCACATGGCAGTTCCTGGTGTGGTGAAGGCGGTGGAGGTCATACATGAAATGGTGCCACGGGCCACATCCAGCCCATGGGCCACAGGTTGAGGATCCCTGCTTTAACTGATCACTATTGTTTTACTGCAAGAGAGGAGGAGAACTGCTGATTTTCGCTCCTTTGACTTGGTCTACTGTGGTTTGGGAGACACCATTTAGATTGTATTTATCCATTCCCAATAATCCCACTGCCATCTGGGGGCTCGTATGTTACCATTACATTTCCCATTTGTCATAACAGCATCACTTATACTCAATGGCATGAATACAACTTTCAACCACAAAAGGTATTATCACTATCTATCTATCTATCTTACACATAGATAGACAGGCAGACAAGACAGATAGAAAGAATTGCATTTATAACTGAAAAATGTATTAATGGCATTGATATATATAGTTTGCATTTACTCCTCTCAAAAACACTATTATTAATATTTCCTATGCATGGTTAAAAAAAAATGTTTAAATTTTGTAACGAATTGCAGAGCTGTCATTCTTGGGGAAAGAAAACGGGGTGTTTTTTGTTTTGTTTGTTCCTACCAAGGTGGGACCAATTTTTTTTGATCGTTGTGGACCTAAAGACACAAAAGGCTGAGAATGACTGACAATCAGGTCGTTCCTGCTTTGAAGCGGAATGTCAGACACTGTAATGTGATTTTTTAAAACAGGGGGATTTTGCTTATAAATGTCTTAGAAGGCAAAAAAAATCGCCATTTCCCCCCTGTTCTAACCATTGTACTGCACTGCCAAGGGATGGGCTGGATGCCTTTTGTATAATCGCATTTCCCACCCCACATTTTGGATCCTTTCCCCCTTCCATTTGCACACTTACCGATTCGGATCCCAGAAACCAGCTTGGGAGCAGCCAAGGTAGCAACCTAATAGATAGAGCCTTACCTGCCCTCTCCCCCCTCCCTTCTGCCGCTCTGGCACTCTCCGACTCGCTGGTCAATTGTTACAACTCATGGCATTTCCGTAGGAGAGATGACCAGGAAGTGACTCGCATAGAATCACTTCCTGCCCTCCCCTGGTTCCAAAGCTGCTCTAGGAATCCCGACTCATGTTTTTTAACCCTTTCAGTATAAACCAGGTTTTCTCATTCTTGCCTACCCACCCCAGATGTTCTTGGACTTCAATTCCCAGAACTCCAAGTGGAGCACACCTGCTGATCAGGGTTTCTGGGAATTGAAGTCCAAGAACATCTGGCATAAACAAAGCCTCATCTGCAGTAGTGGACAGCAACAGGTTCACAAAACACCCCCCCTTACACACACACACACACACACACACACACACACAAAGAGGATAGAAAAATTGGATGGTCTCTGGGTAGGGGGATGACAAAATTGGGTGGCCTTTGGACGTGGGTGGTGGTAGCGAAAATGTGGCCACACCCACCTCCCTACCTGCCTCATCAGGTTTTGTCTCTGCCTGTGTTTGCAGGTGTATACATGGCCATATGGCAGACATGACTAGATTACCCACAATGTAGGCTCCGCCCACGGTGTGGTAGCGAAAATTTTTGCTGCAGTCATCGGTCAGTTTTAGGAGCACCCTTTATTTCTGGCCAGCTTATGTTCAAAGCAGTTTCTATTTGAGCAGGCAGGTGCAGCTCTGGCTAGCACAAAAGTATTTTTGGCCGCAGGTTGTCCTGTACTAATAGTAACGGCATGGGAAAATGTATCATTTTTATTTTATTTTTAAATTAATTAAAATTTTAAAAACCAACATAAAAATAATTAAAAAAACAAATCACAACAAATATGCACACACCCCAAAAATCTTAAAATTATATTTAACTACTATGTACACCCACCTCCAGTGGAACCTTGGCACTCCAGGTGTTTTAAATATCAGAAGCCCAAATTGTCATTCCTGCTGATCAGGGCTTCTGAGAACTGAAGTCCAAAAACACCTGGAGTGCCAAAGTTAACGATCACTGTTATAAACCTTCTCAAACTTATCTGTTCTACTAACCAACCACTGTGTACCTCTGTACATGATAGGTATAAATTAATGCCATTAAGTCTCACTCTTAGGTCTGACAAAGTGGACTTGATCCACAAAAGTTAACATTAAAACACAGTAGTTAGACTTTAAGCTGCCATAAAGTTTTTGTCTTTTTTGTTTTATTTTGTTTACTCTCTGATAAACTTGCACAGACTAACATAGCTACCACTTCAAATATTTCAATATCATTACATTTTAAATATATATTTGGCCCCAGTTCCAAAAAGATAATACATCTTGGTCTGGCTTTACTCCTTTCCATTTCATGAATACATAAATGTAAAAATTCTCCTCATATTTCTCTAAAACCAGGGTTGTTGTTTTTTACAAATCCCATTTTTCCTTTAACTAATATGTTAATTTATCTTAATAGCTAAATTCCATATATCTTTATACCAGTTAAAATGTTATACAGTTATAACAGTTAACATCAGTTAAAATGTACAGTATCATTCTTTGGTTTGCACTTCCCAAACTCTCCTAACTAGCACAGATATTAAAAGTGGCAGCTGGGATTTCTTGTACATCCTAGGACTTGGGCATAATTATTAAATTTAAACCCTACCTGAAGAGGTACAATTTTAATGGTCAGCAGAAGAATAAAAGGAAATGGGCCAAACTAAGCATTTCAATGGGACTGAGAGGACATCTTCTTCTTTGAAGGTCTTAAGAACTGAGTAAACTCATATGGGAAGATACAGTCCTCCAGATAGCCTGGACTCATGCTGTATAGGGATTTAGACTTGCATTGAGCTTAAAAATTCCATATACTGTACAGTATCTTCTGCATTCTGTTCCAAGTTTCTATTTCCATTTATAATTTAGTTGGCTTCCTTGAAAATATGTAACTACGGTTGTACCTCGCTTAAAGAGCATAATGTGTTCCACAGTATTGCTCTTTAAGCGAAACATCATTGTAAGTGACTAATTGTCGGGGGGATTGCAAACCCCGATTTATTTGTTAAGCGATTTTTTGGTTGGTTTTATTTGTTAAGCAAAGCGAACATTCAGAGAAAAATCTGTTCTTTAAGCAAGTTACTCTTTAAGTGAGGCGCTCTTTATGCGAGGTTTGACTTGTACCCGTATATTAAAGATGGGATTGATAGGCTACAGCAGGGTTTCTCAAACCTGGCTCTCCAGATGTTCTTAAACTTCAAGTCCCAGAAGCCTTGATCAGCAGGTATGCTGACTTGGGCTTCTGGGAACTTAAGTCCAAGAACAGCTGAAGAGCCAAGTTTAAGGATCCCCTGGGCTGCATACATTCATTCTCTATATAATTCTATCTTTTCTTGATTCTTGTCAGTTTCTAATAGCATACAGAACAAAGATAAAATTAGCACATCTAAAAACAAAATAAATAAGTAGGAAATAAGGAAGACAAACATGTGAGATGGATTGACACCCTAAGGAAACCACAGGCTCGGGTTGGCAAGCCCTGAGGACAGGACATTCTGGAGAACTCTTATTCATGGGCTCGCGATGGGTCAGAGATTACTGGAGGGCATAGCTCACACAACCACCAACGGGGTACTACTAGGAATTGCCCGCCTACAGCTGGGCACCTGCGCGGAAGGGGTTAAATCAATGGAACGAGCCCTTCCCTTTTCCTAGACAGGACCCGGAAGTCATGCGCTGAGGAAGGGGGCAGGATGTAAACAGTGGGCGTAACTTCCGGTCACGCCCACCGTGGGAAAGTGGCCTTTGAATTTCCCAGGCTCTTTGGTTCAGAAGGAGGGGGAATAGAAACCCCCTTCCCAGGTGAGCAGGGATAGATGGATGGGAGGGATGGAGGAGGGATTTGGGGGCCTCCCAAGTGGTGGGGATCCAAGACCCAAGGCAGGGAAGGACCCTTTGGCCATAGGGGCTGGGGCTGGCCAACTTTACAGCTGGGCTCTGCTCCTGTGCACGTCTTATAGCAGCTGCGCCTATTGCAGGAGAGCCTGTTTTCCCACTTCCCTGCTTTCAGGAAAACATCGCCTGAGGACTTAAGTTAAGAGAAGGAAACCAAGGAAGGCTGAGCTTATCCAGATACTGAACAAGGTGTTGCTGTCGTCCTCCTCCTCCACTCCTTCATCTTCTCTTTCTTTTCCTCTTCATCTTCTTCACCCCCTCCTCCTCTTCTTCATCTCCTCTTCATCATCTCCTCCTACTCTTCATCTCTTTTCACCTCTTCTTCATTTCCTCTCCTCTTCTTAATCATCTCTTCTTCACCTCCTCTTTTTCATCTTCATCTCCACCTTTTCACGTCCTCTCCTCTATCTCCTCCTACTTTTCATCTTCACTTTCTCTATTTCTCTTCCTCCTCTTCTTCTCTTCTTCTTAATCATCTCTTCTTCACCTCCTCTTTTTCATCTTCATCACCTCTTGTCCACGTCCTCCTTTTCTGCTCCTCTTTCTCTTCTTCATTTTCATCTCCTCATTTTCATCTTCTTGACATTTTTTTCTACTCCTCTCCTTTTCATCCCCTCTTCTTCTTTCTGTTTTTCCTATTTATTAGATTTTTAATATGATCAGTGTAAACAAGGAATAGGTAAAGGTAAAGGTTTCCCTTGCTTGAAAGCCAGTCGTATCCGACTCTAGGATTCAGTGCTCATCTCTGTTTCAAAGCTGAAGAGTTAGCTCTGTCTGTGTCTACAGACATTTCCGTGGTCATGTGGCAGGCATGACTAGACACTGGAGCGCACAGAGTGCTGTTTACCTTCCCACCAAAGTGGTCCTTATTTATCTATTTGTAATTTCTTGCTTTTGGACTGCTAGATTGGCAGGAGCTGGGACAAAGACGGGAGCTCATTCTTTCCTGCAGTACTCAGGAATCAAACTGCTGACCTGCCGCCTTCCAGTCACCATCTTAGCCTCTTGAGCCACTGCAGCCCTAAACAAGAAATAAAATGTAAATATATAAAAGTGAGTAGAAATATATATATATATATGTAGAACATACAACATTATTATTATATTATTAGTATAACAATTCTTTAATATATAGTAATTCTTGTATCAATTCTTATATATCGTACCTCTTCCTTTTTCTTCTTCATCTCTTCCTGTTCTTCACCTCCTGCTCCTGCTCTTCGTCCTCCATTTCTTCTTCATCTTCTGGTCCTCCTTCTCCTACTCTCCTTCTTCATCTCCTCTAAAATAAGCTTGTGATTTGCAAACTGAAGTAAAGTGTTTAGGGGAAAAGAATTCTTTTATTGTACCCATAGTGACTGGAGCCTTTGGAGCAATATCTAAAGCAGGGGTGACCAAACTACAGCCTGCATGCTGGATCCAGCCCCTAATGCCAATTCATCCGGCCCACACCACCCTCATTGTTTCCAGAAGCAGAAGTACTGGCACATTTTACTTCTGCTTCCGGGAGCAACAAGGGTGCTGTGGGCCAGATGAATTGGCATCAGGGGCCAGATCTGGCCCACAGGCACCCCTGATCTAAAGGACTTCCTAAATCTGTGATGGCAAACCTTGGCAACACAGGTGTTCTTGAACTTCAGTTACCAGAAGCCCAAGTCAGCACTCCTGTTGATCAGGGCTTTTGGGAATTGAAGTTCAAGAACAGCTGGAGTGCCAAGTTTCATTGTCATGGAAATGTTGGACTTATTGGACTTAAATATCCTTTTAAAAACAATTTTATTAAGAACTGCCTGTACACTTGCATGTTACCTTAACAGTTCTTATGTCCCTGGTTAAGTTTACACCAGGGACTGGTGTAACAAAATAACAGATGATGATGATAGATGTCAATTGTGACTCCTGGCCACCCATTTTATGGTTTTCTTGACAGGGAATTTAGACAAAAGTAGTTTCTCATTCCCTTCTTCTGGGGGTGTCCTTGCAGCTTGCCCTTGTTTTCATAGGCTGGCTTTTTCCTGGAGGCACAAGTGGGGAATCGAACTCCCAACATCAGGCTCTGCAGTCAGTAACCAAAATCATTGAGCTGTCTAGCCTGCTAAGTTATGAACAGATGTAATCTATATGGGTGGATACTATCTTTGAGCCTACTTAAGTGTTATGTGCTGTTAAATAAAAATCAACACATAGTAATAGAAATCGGGATAAGCGAGATGTGTAAGGAGTGGTTTTATCAGCTCCTTCCCTTCAGTGAGTTTCTATAGCTGAGCTGGGATTCAAACCCATGTCTCCTGGAGTCCTGGTCTGTCACATTACACTGGGTATTTTATTTGCATCTGTAGCAAAACTGAGATCTTCAAAACAAAAAGCTCAGCCAGGAAACTGGGATAGATCAGAAGACATGAAGTGAGGATAAGGTGGCTATTTGCCTCTTTTAGGGAGGACATTACCCACTTTGAAGATGTCCTCTGTTGGCAAGTTCTATTTTAAAATAAAGGTAAAAGTCTCCCTTCCTCAAAAGCCAGTTATGTCCAACTCTCGGGGTCGATGTTCATCTCAGATGACAGCCCAGGTTCCAGCATTGTCTGTGTCTGCAGACATTTCTGTGGTCATGTGGCAGGTATGGCTAGACACTGAGTTGCACGGAATGCTGTTACCTTTCCTGCTGAAGTGGTACCTATTTATCTACTTGCAATTTCTTGTCTTTGAACTGCTAGGTTGGCAGGAGCTGCGACAGGTGATGGCCGCTCACTCTGTCATGCAGTACTTGGGTCTCGAACTGCTGCCCTGCTGACCTTCCAATCATCAACCTTAGCATCTTAACCACTAAGCCACTGCAGACCCCATTTCTGTCTTTCGAGCTACCAGTTGGGGCTGGGCGGTAACCCGTCAGAGATGTCGTATTGAGCAGACCACCCCATGAAGTAAGGACATCTCTAGCAAAGAAGGGAACTGTTGGTTTTGTGGGACTACAAATCCCAGAATTCCATGTTTGGGATGCAGCAGCAGCCATGAACATCTGGGAGGAACAGGCCAAAAAATATAAAGCAGCATCTCCCATTTGATAAATTCTAATTTTGAGCTCCTGTGGTGAAAGTGAGCATGGGTCCAAAATGAGGCCTGCTTAGTTACTATAGCAACCAATAGGTAACCAAACTTTGGTTTTTGGACTTCAATTCCCAGAAGCCTAAATCAATTCCCCAAAGCACCAATCAGCCAATGTACTGACTTAGGCTTCTGGGAATTGAAGTCCACCAGTGTTCCACGGAACATAGTTTGGGAAACGCTCCGTTAGGGTCATCCTGTCCAGACAATGAAGAAGGCCCCTGACTGCTGAGTAGGCCAGGCCAATAAAGGGCTTCTGCAGTGTTCTCAGGAGCCCATTTAGAAGTCAAATCCTTAGGCTTTCTGGACTGGCTGGGATAAAGTCCAGAGGAGTCTTTTGGAGGGGGGTGGGTGACTGGCTGAACTACGACTCCCAAAATCCCCTAACTATCCCTGTGGGGCAAGAGCATTCTGGGAGTTCTAGCAGAGGGCCTTCTGCGAGGGGTTTGGAACCAGCGGCCTTGAGGGGAGCCTGGGCTTCTGGGAATTGAAGTCCAAGGAAACCTAGAGGCCCAAGTCTGAGAAACTCTGGCCTAGGCCAGGGGTCAGCAAACCAGGCTCTCCAGGTGTTCTTGGACTTCAGTTCCCAGAAGCCCAAGTCACCACACCCTGCTCTAGACTCTCTCTGCCTCCATCTGATGGTTTGTCTCTGTTTCAGGGAGCAGTTGGGGTCTTGTTCTTTCAACCATTTTGTTGGCTTTGGATGCGTAGGCGTCGGCAGCTCTGACAACCAGATTAACTGGGGCCTACAAGCTTTTGGGCAGGGAGAGCAACATGGAGGCTGAGCTCAGGCCCACCGCTGGCCACTTGCAAGCGGAGCAGGAAAAGGAGATGGGAGAACCGAATCCAACAAGGCAGGAAGCAGAGAAGAGCGGAAGAAGAGAACCCCATGGCATTCACACGGAGAACATCCGGGATTTCTGGGAGAAAGCTGTCCCGGAGGAAGTTTCCCATGAGCCCCGCAAGGGTCTGCAGCAGCGGTGGGAATCACAGCTGCAGGAGTTCCTCACGGCCCTGGAACCACCACACGTGGAAGGTGGAAGCCCACCGCTCACCAGGTCCCTTCCACGGAACAGTGTCCGGCTGTCCCCAGCCCTTTCAGGAGGGAGAGCCAACTCCAGCCACCGGGTTCGAGGTGAGAGAGTCTCCCCTCTCCTGCCCAGACTGAGCGAAGGATCCCACCGGGCTGAGAGGAGAGCTTTAGATCACGGGAAGATCAGCAGCCCAGAAGCCAAGCCGCCACTTCGCCAAGAGACAAGCCACCTTTACGAAGAATGCCGCCTCTTCCGCTGCTTTGGCTACCAGGAAGCCGAAGGGCCCCGTGAGGCCTGCCGGCATCTTCGGAGGCTTTGCCACCAGTGGCTGAAGCCGGAAAGGCACACCAAAGAGCAGATCCTGGAGCTGGTGGTTCTTGAGCAGTTCCTGGTTGTCCTTCCCCCAGAAATGCAGAGCTGGGTGAGGGATTGCAGCCCTCAGACCTGCACCCAAGCTGTGATCTTGGCAGAGGACTTCCTGATGTGGCAGCAAGAGAATCAGGCACAGGACGAGCGGGTGAGCGTTGCCGGTTCGGCCTTGGAGCAGAACGAGGTATGGAGAGGGCTTAGAGCAGTGACGGCGAACCTTTTAGAGACCGAGTGCCCAAACAGACAGGAAGGGTAAACTATACTGGGGGGAGGTAGGAAGCACTCCTTTTGGGCTGCTGGGCAGAGGGGCAGGGTGAACTCTGTGCTGGTATGACGGAACACCTGCCCCCTCTGGCACATGTGCCATAGGTTTGCCACCATTGGCTTAGATTGTTCAGAGGCTGGGATTGAGAATGGAGTAGACTAAATTGGGTTTATAATCATGATTAATTAGGGTTCTCCTGGGTGGCACAGTGGTTAAAGTGGTGTGCTACAGCCAAAATGTGAGTTCAATCTTGACCTGGACCATGGTTGACTCAGCCTTCCAGTCGGTAAAATGAGGACCCAGCATGTTCTGGCCCAAATAACTATCATGCTGCTCAACGGTTAAGAAGCTGACCTTATTAGCTGGAAGCCCAGCAAGTTGGCAGTTCAGATCCTTTAGGTGGGGTGCTGTTCCCCCTCAGTGAAGGAAATGCCACTGGAAACCATCATATGGGGCCCAAAGGCAAAATGAGTCGAGGAAGAACTCTGATTTCCAACGGGTCATGGAGGCGGAAGAGGCCATGCCAGATGGACTGGCTGTGAAGGCACACCTTGATAATATCCTCAAGGCTGCAGCTGTCCATTGCAGTCCCAGTATCAGATTCTGCATATCTCATTTCATATGTGCTGCAGGAAATGGCTCTGTGATCACAGTGTGTGGGTCATTTTATGGCAAGCTGGGATCCACCTTAAACAAATTCACGCCAGTGGCATTTTTCCTAAGTCAGGGGGGAAATGCATTCTTGGATAGAGTAGCAGCCCACAAGAGGTTGGGCTTCATGGTCTTCTCTCTGGCATTTCAGACAATCAGCCCACTTGAAGAGGAAGACTCTGCAGAGAAATCACCGCTGGACAACTGGGTGAAGCCAGAGGGTGATGGAGACGCTGCCCAGTTGGGTAAGGAACTCTGACCATCATGACATTCAGTGCTTCACTATTTCTAAGAGAGACAGGATGTTTTTATTGGGCTTCATTCCTTGCTGATGTTTGGACATTCTGGACTGTTGTCTTTTCTGGGGGACTCAGTGCCCCTTCTTTGGAAGCTAGAGAGCATGGTGGTGCAGTCTGAGGTGTGTTTACTCAGTGGGGCTTACTACTGGTTAAGTCTCCGTAGGATCCATCCATGAGTTCCCTTTCCATCCCACCTTCCTTACATCTTATCATTCTCCTGCAATATTTCTGGGGTTAGCTTTTAGTTAAATGAGTCACAGGGACTACCACAACTTAGCGGTTAAGATGCTGAACTTGACGACTGGAAGGTTGGCAGGTCAGCAGTTCAAGACCTGAGTACTGCATGACAGTGAGCTTCTGTCCCAGCTTCTACCAACTTAGCAGTTTGAAAGCAAGAAATTGCAAGTAAATAAATAGGTACCACTTCAATGAGAAGGTAACCAGTGTGCACTCTGGTGTCGATTCATGCCTGCCACAGGTCCACAGAAATGTCTGCAGATACAGACAGCACTATCTCTTTGGCTATAAATAGAGATGAGCACTGAACCATAGGCCACTGTCATACTGCTCTAATCTTTAAGAAGCTTTTCCTGATATTCAGCTTATATCTGGTTTCCTTTAGTTTTAGCCAGTTATTACGCGTCCTGCATTCTGCGATGATAGAACTTTGCTAGAAGGCATTAACCTTTGGTCTTGTCCATAGGGAGAAGAAGTCCTCCAAGATGTGGTTGGACAGCACTCTAACCAATAGTGAAGGGTGACAGAGTAATATTTCACCAACATCTGGATCACCCCAGATTTCCAAACACTACAGGAGAGGTCATCTTATATGCTTGCATGGCCATTAACCTTGGCCCTCCAGCTGTTCTTGGACTTCAGTTCCCAGAAGCCCTGATCAACTAGTGTGCAGACTTAGGCTTCTGGGAATTGAAGTCCAAGAACAGCTAGGGACCCATGGTTAAGAAACACTGTGCTAAAACTATTGGCTGAAATCCAGCAGCAAGTCACCACTAGAACAGACCTGTTGAATCAGTGCGGATTTGATGAGTGAACGCCTTTGCAAGTTTCACTGATTCAAATGGGCTTACTCTAGTTGTAACTTGCTGCTGGATTTTAGCCACTGTTTAATTGTGGGTCCCTTGTTTGTGTTTCTTCCAGCTGGTGACAAGAAAGCATGTCAGACGGAGAAAAATCACCCAGGAAACTCTGAGGATTTGGAGCCCTACTGGATGTTGTCAGGAAGAGTGGACCAGAGTGGACCACCTTGTTCTGATCATGGCGACCTTCCCGAGATCCTTTACGGGAGCTGCCTCGAGCGAGACGTGGGGAAGTTCATTAATTCCCAGGGGACGTACGAAGACCTCAGCGAAAGCTTAACACTGCCGGGGGCCTTCCCTGGTGGTGAGAGAGACAACGCTTGCCACGTGTGTGGGAAAGCCTTCCGCCGGCGTTCCAACCTGATCGCGCACGAGCGGACCCATTCGGGAGAGAGATGGTACAGCTGTTCTGAGTGCGGGAAGAGCTTCGTCAGCCGGGCAGCCTTCCTCATCCACCAGCGAGTCCACACAGGGGAGAAGCCGTACAAGTGCTCTTACTGCGGGAAGGGCTTCAACACCGGATCCAGCCTGACCAGACATAAGAGGATCCACACCGGCGAGAAGCCCTACAAATGCCTGGCCTGCGGGAAGCGCTTCAACGACTACTCCAACTTTATCGTCCACAAGAGGATCCACACCGGGGAGAAGCCTTATGAGTGCTCCGTCTGCGGGAAGCGGTTCAGCGACAACTCCAACTTCATCAAGCACCATCACTAGGAAGGCATCTGAGGGCCGGCTTGACTTTTTCGTGCACAATGAGCGGGTGGTGGTGGGCTTGAACACCGTGTAGTGACCTGCTGAATCAACACAGAATGTGCTTCCCAACTGTAATGGGTTTTGTGTGTCAAGACTGGTGTGTGTGTGTGTGTGGAAACTGGTTCCCTGCAGGTTTTAATGCCTTGGTGAGCAATTACCGTATTTGCTGATGTATAAGACACAGTTTTCACTCTTAAAATATACCAGGAAAATGGTGTGTGTGTTGTGTGCTGGCAAATACGGTATTCACTGTATATAGTGGCCTCTAGTGGGCCAATTTGATAATAACGCTGTGTGGGCTTATACTCCAATGCATCTTATAAGCCTGCAAGTGTGGTAGATTTTGTGGAGAGCCATTCTCAAAAAGCTAAAGGGTAGTGGATCTCCTCGTCTTTCTGATGAATTAGCTTGTTTGTGTTACTTACTCTCACCCTGTGCACCTGTAGATAGAGCTAGCTGGACAGCTCATTGAGTTAGGAATCAGGCTGTGGAGGTAGAGCAGGGGTTCTCCTTCGTGTTGTTTGGGGATGCACACTGATGGGTTCTGCGCCTGCGCTGAATCCGGAGCGGAGCTGGAAAGCTGATTGGATAAAGAGTTTTGAATGTGGGACCGCCCACCATGCCCAACCCCTTTAGGCGCCATTTCGCGCTCTCCCCTCAGTTTGCTTTTTTCCGCTGCGCAAGCAGGAGCCTGGAAAAAAAGCTGTGAGTACTTTGCTGAGATTGTCTCAGAATCTTCCAATTTTTCCTACTTTACAATTTTTCTCGGACTAAGGGACTTGTTCCCTTGGTCCTCGTGTGGCTGGGGCTCGCCCTCAGCCGCCGTTTAAAAAAAAAAAAAAAAAAAAGACCAACATCTCGTGTCGGGGCCTCCCGGCCGGGATAATTTTTTCTCTTCGGCCATCTACTTCGGTGGATGGCCTCAGCGGCAGCGTTCAAGCAGTGTCCGTCCTGCAAGAGAAAGTTCCCTAGCTCGGACGGGCACGTGCGTTGTCTTCGCTGCCTCGGGGAGAGTCACCAGGTCCAGACCTGCGAAGTCTGTCGCGGCTTCTCGAAGGCCGCCATCAAGAACCGCCAGTACCGCCTTCAAGCCTACCTCATGGAGGCCGCACTGGCACCACCGGCTCCCCCAGCTCCAGAGCAGGCCGCTTCCACGTCTGCTCCTTCAACCTCCGCTTCTTCTTCCAGGCCCTCGGCCTCTGAACTGTTCAGGCGGAAGAAGGAGCAGGAGAAGAAGAAGAAAGACAAAAAAGAGAAAAAGAAGCGCCGTAGCTCTTCGTCTTCTCTTCCTCCGACCCCGGCACCGGCTCAACTTTCGCCGCCACGCTCCCTAGCATCCGCCCCGGTCGCAGCTCCACCTACGCCGGGTAGGATGTCGACCGAGGCCCGGGACGCCACGCCGGAGAGGGCCCACAGCCCTCCACCGCCGCCGGAGACTCCTCCACCTGTACCACCGCACAGGTCTTCCTCCCTCCGCAGTCCTTCCGTGGTTCCTGGTCCGGCTACCGAACCGCCGCCCCAGTTGAGCCTCATCGCCCCGTACATCGAGGCGATGGTGCGGAAACTGCACACCGAGCTCTACGGCCCGCAGACGACACCGTGGGAGCGCCCTCTGCCCTCACCACCAGCCACGGAAGCACCACCGCTCCGTGAGGAGGGCCCCGCACCGAAGCGGCAGAGGGTGGAACAGGCGCGGTCGGAGGCCTCTCTCCCTCCGTACCAGCTGCCTTTGCCGGGGAGCGATCCGAGATCCGCCAGGCCGTACTGGTCGGACTCGGACCCCGAGGTCTACCTGCCACCGCCCAGCGTCTCGGCGCGGTCAGGAGACTCCGACTCGTCGGATCAGGAGGAGGAGCAGCATCAGCCACCGCCGGTTGCGGTCGACAAGTCCCCGGACGACAACATCGGCGCCGTCCACGGATCCCAGCCGGAGGATTTGAAGACCTACACCGGACTGATCACTCGCCTCGGATCCACCCTTGGGATTCGGGCGGAGGCTCCCCCGGACGACTGTGAGGATGTCGTCTGCGGCTTGGCCGACCGCAAGGAGTTGGTCCCCGTCCGCCTCGGACTGCTCCCTAAGATTGCGAAAGCGGCCAAGGAGGTGTGGAAGAAGCCGGTTTCTTCGCACTCCGTATCCAACAGAGTGGACTCTATGTACAGACTGCTGGACGATTCCAACTTTCTGCACATTCACCCGGCACCGAACTCCCGAGTGGTCAAGGGCTCCCAACACCGGACGCCGATCAGCAGCACTCCCATCCCGTCGACCCAAGAAGGGAAGAAGCTGGACGCACTGGGCAGGAGGGTCTACGCCAATGCCTCCTTGTCCTTCCGTGCGTCCAACTACGCGACGGCCATGGGAGGCTACCAGTGTCGACTCTGGGAGCAAGCGGAGTCGTTCAAGTCCCTGCTGCCACCTGATCGACAAGCGGACTTTGAAAAACTCTGCATGGAGGGCAACCACCTCTCCCTCCAGCAAATCCGCACCGGCCGCCACGTCACCGAGTCGGAGGCAAAAAACTTGGCCTCCGCCATCCAGCTCCGTCGCCACGCCTGGCTCCGTTCGGCTAACCTGCAGGACGATGTCAAGCGGCTCGTGGAGGAGCTCCCCTTCGATGGCGAGGGCCTCTTCGCCAAGGAGACCGACACCTCCTTGGGAGAGCTGAAAGGGGACTACGCCACAATAAAACAGCTCCGCCCTCCACACCGTGGGTCCGGCCGTTACCATCAGGACCAGCCGTCGACGTCTCAGGCGGGCCCATCCTATCAACCTCGCCCGCCACAGAGACAAGGGGACTACTCCCGGTACCAGCCCTACCGGCAGCGCCAACAACCCAACCGTCCACGCTACCAGCAACGGCCTCAGACTGGCAAGCGTACGGAACGGAAGGGCAAACAACGTGTTTGACTCTTCCGTGACCGAGACTCTACCCTACCGCCCCCTTTCCGACTACCTATCGGCGTGGTCTGCCATCACCACAGACCGATGGGTTTTAACCATCTTAGACTCTGGCTACGCGATCGAGTTCGAGAGATGCCCTACTGTCGGACGGATCCGCATCACCGATCCATCCCCACCGCTCCAGGAGGAACTAACAGCTCTCCTAGAGAAGGGCGCCATAGAGCCGGTCGCAGCGTCGGAGTCTCACGAAGGGTTCTTCTCCCGATACTTCCTTGTGGACAAAAAAGACGGGGGGGCACGTCCCATCCTGGACCTCCGTCTTCTCAACAACCATATCGACGCGAGGAAGTTCCGGATGGTAACCCTTCACTCCATCCTCCCGCTGATCAACCACGGGGACTGGTTCACCGTCATCGACCTGAAGGACGCCTACTTTCACGTGTCCATCAGGAGGGAACATCGTCGTTTCCTCCGATTCCAGGTGGGCGGCAACATCTACCAGTACACATGCCTACCCTTCGGCCTCTCCACCGCTCCGAGGGTATTCACGAAGTGCATGGCACCGGTGGCTGCTCATCTGCGACTGCAAGGCGTCCAAGTGTTCCCGTATATAGACGATTGGTTGATCTGCTCCCCGACCCAACAAAAAGCCAAGGACGACGTTGCACATTGCCTCGCCCTTATGCAGAGCCTCGGTCTGCGGGTCAACTTCAAGAAATCCCAGTTGACCCCCACTCAACGAATAGAATACATCGGAGCCGTTCTAGACTCTCTGGCTCTAAGAGCCTACGCCCCAACCAAACGTCTGCTCGACATCCGCACAGTGGTGGCACGGATCCAGGGCAGACGTCGGGTCCGTGCGAGGGACGCCCTCCGTTTGCTAGGACTCATGGCGTCGACCACGGCGGTGGTCTCGCACGCCAAACTCAAGATGCGCTCCCTCCAGTCGTGGTTCCTCTCCTCCTTCAACGGCACCCACGACAACCTCGGGAAGTGGCTCACACCGACTCCCGAACTCCGAGACCAGTTAAACTGGTGGACAATGGACCAGAATGTGACCGCGGGGAGACTCTTCACCCTTCCCGCACCGTCCATCCAAGTCACCACCGACGCGAGCACCCACGGATGGGGTGCGTGCTGCCGCGGACTACGGATTCACGGCATATGGACACCCGAGGAAGCCGACCACCATATCAACTTCCTCGAGCTGCTAGCGGTGTGGAAGGCGATGAGGTCCTTCAGACCGTCGATCGCGGGCAGTGTGGTGCAGATCGCCTCGGACGGCAATGCACGAGTGGGAACTGGACGAATCGGTGTTCGACCGCCTGTGCCGACGGTGGGGCACACCGACCCTAGACGTTTTCGCGTCACAGACCAACTCCAAGTGCCGCCGTTACTGCTCCCGAGCAGGGATCGGCCACGGATCGGAGGGCGATGCCTTCATGGTGCCGTGGCACCAGGAACTGCTGTACATGTTTCCACCGATCCCTCTCATCCAACGGGTCCTGATACGGATCCGTGCGGAGAACGCCTGGACGATCCTGGTTGCCCCGTCCTGGCCGCGCCAGCCGTGGTTCCCACTACTCCAAACCCTGGCTTGCGATCGTCTCCGCCTACCCACCGATCCGAATCTCCTCCGCATGGAAGACGGTCGGATCCTTCACTCCGATCTGCCGAGCCTACACCTGACGGCCTGGCTTATCCGCCCAACATAGCACGGATCCTTGATCTGTCAAGGAAACCTTCCACACGGAAGTCCTACGATGCCAAGTACCGTCGCTTCACTGACTTCCTAGCATCCAGCGACCGCACCGTGGACTCCGCATCCCTGCAGGATGTCATGTCCTACCTCCTGCACCTCGCCGAGTTGGGATCCGCACATTCATCATTAAAGGTCCACCTGGCTGCTGTGGTCGCCAAGGCCCCACCTTCTTCAGTATTGTCCTCCGCCTTCAGAGACAAAACTGTTAAAAGGTTCCTTCAAGGGCTACGCAACGCCTATCCTCCAGTGAAGATACCACCCCCTCAGTGGTCCCTCACTACAGTGCTCACCGCACTCACGAAGGCACCCTTTGAACCCATGGCTTCGGTGGACATTAAATTTGTCTCCTACAAGACTGCTTTCCTTGTAGCTATCACTTCTGCCCGACGGGCAGGGGAGCTGGCAGCCCTTCGGTCTGACCCTCCTTTTCTCAAGTTCTACCCTGACAGGGCAGTATTGCACCCAGATCTGACATTCCTGCCCAAGGTCCTGACTGAATTTCACCTGGCCCAAGCCATCACGCTTCCAGCATTCTTCCTGAATCCCTCGTCTCCACAAGAGAGAGTGTGGCACTCGTTGGATGTCAGGAGGGCTTTGCTGTTTTACACCCAGAGGACTGCGTCCTTCAGGAGAGCAAAACAACTGTTTGTGGCTTATGGTGGCAAGACTAAGGGACAGCCTCTGTCTGCCCAGAGACTATCTAAATGGATCTCAGGTACCATTTACCTGGCCTATCAGATGTCATCCCTGCCACCTCCGCCTCATGTCCGGGCTCACTCCACCAGGACACTGGCTTCCTCCACTGCATTCCTAGAGGGCATCCCGATGGAGGATATCTGCAAGGCTGCCACTTGGTCCAGGTCCTCCACCTTCATCACCCACTACCGGGTTGATACAAGGTCCGCCCCTGATGTCAGACGGGGCAGGTCCATCCTGACGGCTGGTCTCCGATCCTCTTCGCTGATGACCGCCCATCCATGATGCCATCGCGCTCTCCTACATCTCAGGACGCCGGCTGCCCACCATCCAAGTAAGTGAGCTTGTTAGTCACCCATCAGTGTGCATCCCCAAACAACACGAAGGAGAAGGACAGGTTTCACTTACCAGTAACTGTCGTTCTCCGAGTATGTTGTTTGGGGATTCACACAACCCAACCCTGCCTCCCCTCAGGGCTGCCGGCCTGAGATGGCCTTAGGCCTAGCGGGCAGCTTTAATATCAAACTGAGGGGAGAGCGCGAAATGGCGCCTAAAGGGGTTGGGCATGGTGGGCGGTCCCACATTCAAAACTCTTTATCCAATCAGCTTTCCAGCTCCGCTCCGGATTCAGCGCAGGCGCAGAACCCATCAGTGTGAATCCCCAAACAACATACTCGGAGAACGACAGTTACTGGTAAGTGAAACCTGTCCTTCCCAATCTTTTCAAGGGGGAGCGGGTGGCGGGTCATGCTCTCCGTCAGCTTCGAGGACTGGACAGCCATTTTGCCCTACCTGCATGATGGGGGCAGCCATTTTGTTTCTTAAATGCCCTTGGAGAGGTGGGGGTGGGGCCACATGAAATGGTGCCATGTGCTGGATCCAGCCTGCGGGCCTTAGGTTGGAAACCCCTGGGCTAGAGGTTGGGAGTTCGAGTCCCCCGCTGCGCCTCCCAGAATAGCCAGTCTGTGTGTAGCCTTGGGCAAGCTGCCCAGTTCCAGAAGTCCTCCCCCCCCCCCCGGGGAAGGAGGAACCACTTCTGAGTATTCACTAAATAGAAAACCCTGGGAAAGGGTTTGCCATTCAAGTTGGAATTGATTTGATGGCACACAGTTCCTATTATTAAACAACATATACAGTACATAGATGCACATTTTTTTTACACTGCCACTAATCCAGTCACTAATCCTGCAACCTACATAGATCGAGTGTGCTGTTTCTTTCACAACTGAACCCCAGCGGTAGCTACCAGTCTCAATAGGGGAGCAAATTGAATCCCTACGGGATTTGCCACCTCTGCAGTTTGGGACATGGATCCTAACAATGATATTGGGAAAGGGCCTTCATGAAGCTGATTCAGATGTCTTCTCGAAAACCAGACAGCCAAAGGAGGAAGGCGGCGGCAATGAAGTCCTCACAGTGGCCAAGAACCTGGTTCCCTCTTGGTTTCTGTTGCAGTTTGCTCACCTGGAGAAAGGTTTTGTCTGACAGGTTCTGTTACTATCTTGTACCTACTTCCTGTTCTTCATGCTCCCAAAAGGAAGCTGGGTGTTGTAGTTCTTTGGGAAGTGCGCTCTAAGGTGGAGCGAAACTGCAGCTCCCAAGAAGCCCTGCAGTGACTTTCATTTTGGAACACTAACAATAGGAAGAAGATCTAAGACAAGGCCTTTTCTTCTATAGGTGAGTGAAATGCAAACGTCTGTACATGTGGGTCTAGGGCAGTGATGGCTACCTATGACACTCCAGGTGTCCCAGAAGCCCAAGTCAGTACACCCGCTGATCAGGGCTTCTGGGAATTGGAAGTCCAAGAACACCTGGAGTGTCAAGGTTGGCCATCACTGGTCAAGGGCAGTGCTTCCCAAACTTTGGTTTTTGGACGTCAATTCCTAGAAGCCTAAGTCAACTTTCCAAAACACTGGTCAGCCATTGTGTTGACTTAGGCTTCTGGGAATTGAAGTCCTGCTGTGAGGCGTGGGCCTCATGTTGGGAAACACTGATCTATGGCCTGAAACTCCCACATTTTTGCATTGGAGGATTCTGGGAGTTGGAATCCATAAATTCTGAACTGCACCATCTTTACTGAGCCTCTTTGTCATGAGATAATCAGACTATTTTTAAGGAAAGGAAAGGTTCTCTCTTGCTCAAAAGTTAGACCGGTCCAACTCTAGGAGGCAGTACTCATGTCCATTTACAGCCAAAGAGCCAGTGATATCTGCATCTGCAGACGCTTATGTGACAGGCATGACTAGACGCTGGAGTGCCAGAATGCTGTTGACCTTTCCCGACAAAGCAGTACCTCTTTATCTACTTGCAATTTCTTGTTTTTGAACTGTTAGGTTGGCAAGAGTTGGGACAGAGGCAGGAGCTCATTCCATCTTGCAGTAATGTACTCAGGAATCGAACTGCTGACCTCCCGCCTTCCAGTCAGCATCTTAGCCACGTGACCCATTGCAGTCAAGCATAGCAGCCCTATTTAATGCCATCTCCTGAAGAATACAGAATATGCCCTCCAGCATGAATGTTCATTGACTGAGGGCAGTTGCCCCTGTTAGCAATCTCAGGGAGGAGTAATCCAGGAGTTCTAATGAAGCTTCAATACAACTACTCAGTTCCTAGGTAAAGGTTTCCCTTGCTCGAAAGCCAGTCGTATCCGACTCTAGGGTTCAGTGCTTATCTGTTTCAAAGCCGAAGAGCCAGCGCTGTCTGCTTCTGCAGACGTTTCCGTGGTCATGTGGCAGGCATGACTAAACACCGGAGCGCATGGAACGCTGTTACCTTCCCACTGAATTGGTCCCTATTTATCTACTTGCAATTTCTTGCTTTTGAACTGCTAGGTTGGCAGGAGCTGGGACAAAGACGGGAGCTCATTCTGTTCTGCAGTACTTGGGAATCGAACTGCTGACCTTCTGCCTCCCAGTCTGTGTCTTAGCCACTGCAGTCCCATACTCAGTTCCGACCCCTCCTTTATATTAAATCCCATGGAGGTTTGTGTGCTTCCAGAGATTTAGGGACCGTACATACCTTAGAAGGCCTTGTTCCCTTCCCCAGTAATTCTTTTTCTTTAGCAATAATCATTACACTTATATACCACCCCATAGTGCTTAGTATACTCTCTGGATGGTTCACAAGTTAATCAGTATTTTGCCCCCAACATGCTAGGTACTCATTTTATGGCACTCAAAAAAGTGGTAAGGCTGACTCAATCCCCATCAGGATTGAACTCACAGTGTTTTGGCTGCAGTACAGCAGTTTAACCACTGTGCCACCAGGGCCCATTTTTTTCATGCTCCCAATGATGCTTCAGGGTGGGATGAGTTCATCAGATTTTGGCTCCTTAAGCCTAGTCATAGAATTCCTCACCACTGCCAAGTAGATTTCATTGTTTACAGCAGAACTTCTCAACCTTTTTAAGCTGGGGGCCGGATGGCCATTTTGCCCTTCCTCCACCACATGGCACTTCCAGGTGTGGTGGAGGCAGTTGGGGGGGGCACATGAAATAGTACTGTGGGCCACATCCAGCCCCTGGGCCACAGGTTGAGAATCCCTGGGTTATGGCATAGTTTGAAAATTAATAAGGGATTATAGGCACAGCTGTTTGTTTCCCAAACTACATTCTGTTGAACACTTGTAGACTTCAATTCTCAGAAGCCTAAGTCAGGACTCTGGCTGATCAGTGCTTTGGGGAATTAACTAAGGTTTCTGGGAATTGAAGTCCAAAAACCAAAGATTGGGAAACACTACCTTGGGCCTCCATTCATTCTTCAATTCCCAGAAGTCTCAATCTACAGATGTGCTGACTTGAGCTGGGAATTGAAGTCCAAGAACATCTGGGAGGCCAAAGTTGATAAACCCTGGTCTAATCCTTTAAGCTAGGTTTCCCTATGCAGTGATCATACTGTCCAGGAATATTTATTGCTGTATCATGGCACATCTGGAAAGCAGCAGGTGTGGAAGGCTGTTTTAGATTTTCTTGTTTGTTGAGACCAAGGATACCCTTTGCCTTCTAGCTGTTTTGATTCCAACTCTAAGGCGCTCCGCACAGCAGGGCTAAATAGAAGATGGGAATTCTAGTCAAAGATACTGGGTGGATCAAAGGTTTCCTGTTCGTGTGCATCTCCATTTCTTTGGTTATTTAATCCTTCTGTCAACTCACTAAGTCTGTGGATTGGCACTGAATCTGTCGAATGAATGCTACAATTCTATGCGGAACCAAACTCCCTCCCAGTTCTTTTGAAAAAAGCCAAAAATGCATTGTTTTATTACAATTTGAGTTCTTGGTGGGTTGTGTTCGGTTGTGTGTAGGTTTAAAATATACTTTACATGTTGAACATCCAGAAAATTCTCCCCCCCCCCCGCCACCCCAAATAATTTCACATGGAATCCTTTTTTGTTTCTGTAATGTTATGCCCCTCCTACCCCAAGAGCATCAATATTGAGTCCAATCAAAATCATATTACTGTATATTGAGATTGGTAATGCACAAGCAATACTTTACTGGTTCACTTGAAACTTCAGGGCAGCCGCTTTTGAAGTAGCAATAAAGGAACAAACTGGGATTTATTATTTGTTTCCCTTTGGAGAGAATAGACTCAAAAAGTTTTCGCAGAAATGACTACCAACCATCTGCACTTTTAATTGTACCCATTACAACCTACTAACAAAGCATCTAACCTCTCCTAGACATCCAACACATTCACCGCTTTCACACTGCTTCCACATCTGCTGGTCAGAAAACATCTGGACTTGTTCCTTTGATTTCGAACAGAAACACAATCCAGAGAGAATAATGGAGAAAAATGTTCCTTCTCTGGTGGCATCTATTGAGTTAAACATGTAGGGTTGGGAGGAGACAGGGTGGAAATGCAGCCCAATACCAGATCATGGAAAAGCTACTGTTGAGGGGGATTTACAGCTTCTAGAAGACATCCTGGTCATGCTGAATCTGTGGATGATGATGAGCCTTGTAGTAAAAGAGAAGTGATTATTTCCATGTTGTGTCTTCTTATGTCTTCCTTTGTGCAACACCAAAGTTGGCGAGTAGAGGGAACCATTAAAAGAATGGCAAATTTCGTTTCATAGTCCGAAACCCAAGAATTATTAAAAAGTGACAGTAATATATCTGCTTCTGAGGCTCCCTCGAGCCTTACAAGTTGAGCTACAGTCATAAGTTACATTCAGGAGGTGCACTTTTTGCAACAACAACAGGATATTGCTGTGAGCTTTGTTTGTTCTGATCTAAAATATTTGGGGACTGCATTTTGCTCGCAAATAGGCGTTGGTTTTACAAAAGACCCGGTCGGGACTATGGAGCAAGCCACTGCTAAGACTCATTTTCTTGAAGTGGCTCATTATAGCTTCCTGCTCTTATGGTAGCCCTCATAGTAAAATTTAAAATGTACCACTCCATATTACTGGGTGGAAATTTCATACATCTCAGCATAGGGGAGGGTTTCTCAACCTACAGCCTGGGAGCTGGATGTGACCCACAACACCATTTCATATGGCCACCCACTGCCTCTGCCACACCCAGAAGTGCCATGTGTGACAGGCAGGCCAAAATGGCCGTCTGGCCCCCAAAGTTGCCCGAGTGAGCATGACCCGGCCCTCGGCTGGAAAAGGTTGAGAACTCCTGGCATAAGATCTACGGTGGTTGCAGACACTGACCTTTAATTAGGCCCACTTTTGAACATGGACATATTTGCACAAACATACATATGGTTATGTTCTCTGTGAGATTTAAGGTTGAAACCAGGATCTCATAGGTCAGTGATAGTGAACCTTTTAGAGACTGAGTGCCCAAACTGCAACCCAAATTGCAAACTGGCAACAGGGGAGGGAGGAAACTCCTATTGGGCTGCTGGGCAGAGGGGTGGGGCAAACTCTATGCCAGGGCAACTGCATGGGTACTCGGAGAAGGCCCCGAGTGCCACCTCTGGCACGCATGCCATAGGTTCACCACCACTGTCGTAGGTCTTTGCCAATACCAATTACACTTACATACCACCTTATACTGCTTAGTGTATTTTTTTGGCAGTTCACAAAGTAATTTTGCCTCCAACATGCTATGTTACTGATTTTATTGACCTCAGAAGGATGGAAGGCTGAGTCAACCTTGATCCCTTAGGATCAAACTCACAACAGCAGAGCTTTGGCTGCAATACAGAAGTTTAATCATTGGGCTTCTCAAATAACGGTAATATAAAAATGAAAGAAAAGGGACAGGTGGCATGATGATAATAATTTCATGTCAGAAATTATTCTGGGTTAAAAGGATTTTTGCAGAAGAAACTACTCAGGGGACACCCAAATAAGGCGCCTTTCATGTCCCCAAGAGCTGGGACAGAAATGGGTGCTCAATCTGTCATGCAGTACCCAGGTCTTGAACTGCCGAATTGCCAGCCTTCCCGCTAACAAGGTGAGCTTCTTAACCACTGAGCCACTACAGTAATTTGGACTAAAATGCCTTATCTAGCACTGAAGAAATGATGAGATAAGACAGCTTACCAAGTTTGGGACTTGGGCTTATGAGATCCAGGTTCAAATCTTGATTCAACCCTAAATTTTGCTGAGAATGTAACCCTGTGTATGTTTATGCAGACATAAATTCCACTATGTTCAAAAGGGAACCTAATTAAAGGTCACTGCAATGAGACCAAAAGCTGTCTCGCTACCTCACAATGTTGTTATGAGTTGAGGTAATGAAGATGCAGCTATGATTCTGTTTTGCGGCAGGAGGAGCAGGAATATAAATTTAATGGTGAAAAAATGACTGAGAACAAAAGTGAAATGTATATTATGTAGGGAGTAAAGTGTACCCAAGTAACCTGAAGAAAACCGATTTGGAAGGGAAGCTATAAAAAACTAGAGAAAAAATATTCAATTGTTAAGCTCGCATTATTACACTGCACAGCAATTTTGCTGTTGGGAATAACACATGTGATTTACATATCAAATATGCCGATTCCAAATCTGAACTCAGAATTTGCCTATCACGTACAGATTTTAAGTTATAGGCATGCTATAGCTGTTCAAATGGTCGGTAATTGGGTAATGTATTTTTACATGGGAACATCATAACAGTTGCAACTACCACTACGCCTGCTGCTGCCTCAGCTGAATCATGTCCCTTGCTGGCATGCATGTTCCAGCAGCGGCCAGGCATGTCTGGGCAGTCAGTGAGTTGATGTCAGAAATAGGTATATAAGGTGAAATGGGCCAAGGGCTTGTCCCTGGTGCAAAGCCATCTTATTGGATAGTACAGTTAGGCCATAGTGAGTCTGTTTTGAGCTAAAGATGAGTAAGTACAGCTGTGTTAATAAACTGGACAATCATGTCCATATGCATAATTGACTTAAGATCCTGACATCCTAGGCAGAACCGGACTTCAAATTTGGATTCAGCACACTTGATTTAGTAAAGGAAACATGGATTAGACCAAGTAGCAGACAATATTTATTTTTTTGTGATACTGTGTTATAGATCAAGGCCAAGGTTTGATTGGGACATGAAAGAAGAATTTGTAATATGGTGCTTATGCTTGCTGGGTATGGTTTTGAAATCTGGACAGGGAAGAAAACTGACAGCTCAGACAACCGGGGTGGGTGGGTGTCTTTATGTGTTGGCAGGTGGCACAACTAACTGTGCTTCTAAATATATTTTTAAAAAAGGTTTGTGCCCCAGGTTGTGCGTTGAATGTATTTGTTGGTATTATTTGCTTACAAAGTTTGGCAAATTCTTCAAAGGTCATTTTATAGCCAACCAACCAATGGCCACTGGTTGTGACTCTTTTTGCTGTGACAGAAATGAGGTACTTTCTCTTATGCCTGTCTAGGATTGCAACTTCACCCCACATTGGTGGAAATAGGTAGGGCAGGGAACTCTATAATAGGCAGCACATGGGGCACATGCAGGTGGTGCCAGGAGCAAACTAGTCTATCTGACATTTGTCAATCTGTGTGCCCTTCCCTGTTTGTACCTTTGCCATTGGAAAGGGGGGAGGGAAATGTAGTCTTTTTATTAAACAGCAACATCTCATAGAAGCGAAGCACTCGCTTCAAGTAACCCTGTATCAACGGTTCTCAACCTACAGCCCATGGGTCAAATCCAGCCTGTGGTGCCATTCCACCTGGCCCGCACCCTTGCTCCTGCCCTGCCGCTGTCCTTTTCCTCTCTGCCTGGCTTGGTGTGTCCCTCACACTGTTCCATAGCAGGGTGGGTGTTGCAAGCCGCTGGTGGAAGCAGCAGACGCATGCAGCCACCCATGTCTTTCCTGGGTGCTGCTCTGGCCTTTACCCATAGCAGGCTGGTAAGCAGTGGTGTGGGGGTTAGCGTTTGCAGGCCAGACTGGTGACGTGGGAGGAGTGTTGAAGGCAGTGGTGGTATGTGTGTGGGGGAGTGTTTGTGGTAGGGGTGTTGGAGGTGGCTGTGGTGTGTGTGGGGAGTGTTTGCGGGCCAGACTGGTGGCATGGGGGGGAGTGTTGGCTGCAAGGCGGCAGGGGAATGGCAGTGGTGGGGCAGGATACCAGTCTGGCCCACCAACAGTCTGAGGGAACATGATCTGGCCCCCGGCTTTAAAAAAGTTGAGAACCCCTGCCTTATATTCTGGAATAAATTACATATACAGTATATTTCTTTATGGCATGTGGGTTTTTGGCAATGAAAACTTAACTAAGTTACTTTCCAATGCCACGAAGGGAACATAGCTCATTGTTTGGGCAGAACTGGGAAAGTATCATAATTACTTTTGTAATTCTTTTTTTTTTCATGGGCATTTTTAGACATCCACCATTTGGAAGGAGATTCTCAATTTTAATCATCCCTTAGAACAAGGGTTCCCAACCTTTTTACACCGTGGGCCTGACCATACCCCCAGACAGCTGAGTGGGCCGGATCATGCCCTCCGGAAGCGGATGCATTTACAACAGTTGTAAATGTACCCACCTCTGAGTTAACGGTTGTGGGCACATTTACGTATGCATGGACACATTTTATGGCTGACATAAAAGCTCCCATTTCCACTTCTGGGTGTGGCAGCGTGGGCCACATACAATGGTGCTGTGGGTCCTGCCCGTGGACTGTAGGTTGGGAACCCGTGGCTTAGAATATTTGCCATGTCTGAAAGACTGGTGAGCTGCCTACCTGTGGCTAGGGTGAAGCCTATCACAACCTGGGTGTTGTTGACCCTTGTGTGAGAACTCTTCTAATCCCCATTTTAGGTAAAAAGATGCGGTTTTAAGGATGGCATGTTCTAAAGTTGCCACTTTCTAGACACGCAGTGGACTACAAAGTCCATTATCCTCAGCCAGCAACCAGACTGTATACCTCTGAAAAGTGCCACTTTAACAGAAAGCCACTTCGACTCCCAAACGAACACCGTTGAACTAGCCAGGAACAAAAACATGAAACTTATAAGTTCAATTACTTTAACCGCATTTTCTCTTATCGATCTGACGGCTTCTAAGAGTTGAGGCTACAATTAACCAAATATCAAACTCGCAACGTTTAAACATATTCTCCAATCAACGTTAACAGAAGTGGATTCAAGCCATGAAATGATTTAAGAAAACGGCCTGAGAGCTTATTTTTACTAATGTCCCAGACTCAGCTGAAACGGCACCATCTACGGAAGAGAAAAAGGTATCCACAGTTTAAGGTTCGTAGGTGCTCCAAAATCTTCTCTTTAAAAACTACAGAAATGAACGATTCACAAGACAGCCCCCTAACCAGGTGGAAAAGGGGAACAGAAAGGAATGGGCACAGATGAAGAAAGAGACAAAGATGGAAAAAAGTTGAGATCCCCTCCACCCTCATTGTCCAGATCAGGGGTTGTCAACCTTTTCAAGCTGAGGACCAGGTCGCTCTCCCTTAGACAGCTTCGGGAGCTGGACGCCCATTTTGCCCTGCCTGCCACACATGGCACTTCCAGGTGTGGAAGAGGCGTGGGGGGGGGACATGAAATGGTATCACGGGCCGCATCTGGCCCCCAGACCATAGGTTGAGAACCCCTGGTCCAGATGGATCATTTCCTGGTTCGTGACTGAAATAAAATACCCTCACTGATGGAAATGAGGGCTATCTATAAATGTTAATGAAATTGAACATTTAATACAGATGTGATGGGGTCCGAAGTGTGTCAGCTCTTCCTGCCTGCAAAAGGAACGGGACTGCCCAGAACTGAACTCAATGCTGCAACAATTCGTTGCAGGGCTTCACTTGTCTTTTGATATTTTCTGTTGCAGTTACAAAATCACAACCCACCCAACCTCCTCAATAACCCATTCATCACTTAACCAGAACTTGGAATGAGGTACTTCTCTGGATTTATAGTTCCTGGAATACCATTGCCTTAGAACCGCCAGCACTTTAGTCTAAAATAAAGTTAACATTTCAAAGCCATGCTCTGAACTCAAGAGCCAACCCTACAAGTTGGTCTTTACTAATTAATCTTTCAAGCTACCGGTTGGGGCTGGGAGGTAACATGTCAGAGATGTCGTATTGAGCAGACCACCCCATGAAGTAAAAACATCTCTAGCAAAGAAGGGAAATGTTGGTTTTGTGGGACTACAAATCCCAGAATTCCATGTTTGGGATGCAGCAGCAGCCATGAACATCTGGGAGGAACAGGCCAAAAATATAAAGCAGCATCTCCCGTTTAATAAATCCTAATTTTTGAGCTCTTGTGCTGAAAGTGAACACAGGTCCAAAGTGAGGCCTGCTTAGTTACTATAGCAACCAATAGGGTAGCGTTTCCCAAACTTTGGTTTTTGGGAATTCCCAGAAGCCTAAGTCAACTCTCCAAAGCACTGATCAGCCAATGTTCTCTTCTGGGAACTGAAGTCCACCAGTGTTCCACTGAATATAGTTTAGTAAACACTCCATTAGGGCCATCCTGTCCTGGCAATGAAGAAGTTCCCTGATTCCTGAGTAGACCAGGCAAAAAACGCTTCTACAGTTCCAAGGAACCATTTTAGGAGTCAAACCCTTAGACTTTCTGAACTGGTTGGATAAAGCCCAGAGAATCTTTTGGACTGGGGTGACTGTCTAAACTACAACTCCCAGAATCCTAACTAGCCTTGTGGGAAAAAGGCATTCTGGGAGTACTAGCAGAAGGCCTTCAGCAAGGAGAGGGGAACCTGCGGCCTTGAGAGGAGCCTGAGCTTCTGGGAAATGAAGCCTAGGCTGGGGGTCAGCAAACCTGGCTTTCCAGGTGTTCTTGGACTTCAATTCCCAGAAGGCTAAGTCAGTGCACCTGCGATTGGGGCTTCTGGGAACTGAAGTCCAAAAACATCCAAAGAATCAAGTATGAAGAACCCTGGCCTCTAGAGAAAACAGGCTATCCCTCCAGATAGTTCTTGAACTTCAATTCCCAGAAGCCCTGATCAACAGGAGTTCTGACTTGGGCTTCTGGGAATTGAAGTCCAAAACATCTTGAATGCCAAGGTTTGCCATCACTGCCTAATTAATTTAAGATATAATTAAATACCTCCAGGAAAAGGGGAGTTAATTGCATCCAAACCACTGCCTGGCTTCCAGTTTTGTGAGAAAGGGAAAAAGAATACTTCCTTTTTTCACCTGCCTTCTCTACTACACCATGCATAACTTCCATCATCCTTCATCATGCTCCACTTCCTTCCCAAGCCCCAAACACTTGCAAGCTCTCCTCACGGGAAAATTGGCACAGATTCTTGATAGTTCAACAGAGACTGGAAGCAGCACTTTTGTTTTAGAGATGATAACTCAGAAAATAGCCACATCAGCAAAGCCTTGCTTTCAAAAAGGCTCTGTCCTTTTCTGCACTCTCTCCAATGCCCCACTCTCCCTGACATAGTTTGTGGCTGATGTCAAAATAAATAAGCTCACTCTTACGACATTGTACAGTTCAAGTATTTAAAATAGGGTCTCTTTGAACGAGTTCTCCTAGAGTTAAACTGGGTTCAAGCCCCTAGCTGAAGGTTGTCCCTCCCCACCCACCCCCTCCACAACTGTACAGTTTTCTAATCTCCGTACAGATTCTCTGATGTGCAATAAAAGGTTCTCTTCTGTGCAATACGGGATTTTGTGCCACAAAAGACTCGCTTATGTGTAATACGGAGCCAGCTGCGAACAGAGCCTCTCCCCGACGTGGATACGCTCATGGGCCACCAGTACTGATCTCTCGCCAAAGCTCTCCCCGCAATCTGAGCAGCGGTACGGCTTCTCCTCACTGGCATGTGAGCGCTCGTGGACGACGAAGGCTGACCGCTTGCCGAAGCTCTTCCCACAACGGAGGCACTTGTGGGGCTTCTCCTCCCGGTGGATCCGCCGGTGGTCGGTGAGGGCCGCCCGGTGCTTAAAGCTCTTCCCACACTCCCCACAGGCATGGGGGGTCTCCTCCAGGTGGACCGGTTTGTGGGCATTAAGGTGGGCCAGGTGCTCGAAGCGGTCTCCGCAGTCCACACACTGGTACAGGGCCCCGGCCGCATGGATGGTCTTGTGGGCAATGAGGTTGGAGCGGTGGCTGAAGCTCTTCCCGCAGTCCAGGCACTTGTAGGGCTTCTCGCCCGTGTGGGTCCGCTCGTGGACGATGAGGTTGGAGCGGTGCATGAAGCTTTTCTCGCAGTGGGCGCAAGCGTAGGGTCTCTCGCCCGTGTGTGTCCGCTGGTGGACTGTCAGCGTCGAGCGGTGCTTGAAGCTCTTGTCACAGAAGGAGCACTTGTACCGTCTCTCCACCAAAGGGGCATTTTTAGGCACAAGGGGGTCATTCTGGATGGACTGATCCCCCTCCTTCAATGGACAAATCCTTTGCCGGCTCTCAGAAGATGTGCCACTCTGACCAGGAGAGCGGGAGGCGTCCCATTCAGCTGCCATCCCTTGGGATCGCCCGTCCATCAGATTCTCTGGCTGCCTTGGCTTTGTCCCGCAGGAGTTCTTATGACCTCCTGGAATGGGAACAAAATGATCATTCCAGGGGGTTTTTCCCCCATACACAAGAAAGAAGTACAAATATAGAGCTTCCATCATAATAACAATAACAACAACAACAACAACAACAACAACAACAATTTTGTGTCAGAGATTACTCTGGGTTGAAAGGATTTTTGCTGGAAAAACTCAATTCAAGTGATGCCCAAATGAGGCTCCTTTCATGTCCCCAAGAGCAGCCCTCGGTTATCGAAACCCAACCTTCCAGTCTCCAAGCTTAGCATCTTAACCACTAAGCCACCAGGGGAGGGGCTGCAGTGGCCCAGTGGTTAAGAAGCTTGCCTTGTGATCTGGAAGGCCGGCAAGTCGGCAGTTTGAGATCCGGGTACTGGATAATGGACTGAGTGCCCGTCTCCATCCTAGCTCTTGGGGACTCAAAAGCAGCCTCATTCAGGCATCCCCTGAGTGGAGTTTTTTATGCAAAAATCCTTTCAACTCAGAATAGTTTCTGACACGGGAAAAAAAGCGCGATATTAGAATGTAAACAAAACAACAAAAGATAACAAATGTTGTGGCACTTTAAAGACTAGTTCCTGTCTTTAAAAGTGAGCTTTTTGGGGTACACAGAAAGAGCCTCTTCAAAGATTGTGGTGTTTTAAAGCCACAGTAGGGAGTACCTTGGTAATGGCAACCTTGTGTTGCCGGCTAATTTTCTCACACTAGGTCAGGCCAAAGGAACTGCAGATTGAATGGACTCACCAAAAGGTGGCTTCATTTTGGCAATTTCACGTCTGGCCTAGACATGGAAGTAGAAGGTGAGCTTTCGTGGATTAAGTCGATTTCATCAGCCATAAGAGTGAGACTTCGTGGCATCAATTTATACACATCAGGTACAGAGGCACACAATGGTTGGCTAGCATAACAGATAAGGTTACAAATCAGTGCGGCTTTTTACACTCACTCCATTGTCAACTTTCACAGCCTAACAGAAAAAAGTAACAGGGTAGCTTTTTACAACTGGCAACAATGGAAAATCCCAGGTTGTTACTCAAACTTAAGTGTGAAGCCAGGACTTATTTGCAACTCAATAGGGCCAGGCTTCACAGCAAGAGCCTCAAGTATGGAGCACATTTACACCACCTGGAGCACCCTGAATGGGCTGAGGGTTGGGGTCCCTAATTGCAAGACCAACATGCTCAAGTGGGGGCTGCTGGCAGACAACAACACAATGTGTGAATGTGGAGAGATACAGAATCCTGATTATTTTACTGCCAAAAACAAGCACTAATGAGGATTTAAAGTTTGGCCAAGGATAAAGTCAAGAAGGTGGCTTAATTCTGGCAGTATAAAAGTTTGATCCGAACACAAAAGAAAACATTAACATTTATACTTAGACAGCTGCTTTTACTGGGTAAATCTTCGAATCCTTCTGCAAGTCTCAAACTAAGGATGACATTTGGTCTGAACTCAGCCTTTCAGTGAGTTTGCATCACAACTTGACCTGACTTTCACTTCCTTTAAAGCAGGGGTTCCCAACCTTTTCGCACCCTGGGCTGGACCAGGCCCCCAGACAGCTGAGCAGGCCAGTCACGTGGTTCCTCCTGCCGCAAACACTGCCATAAAACACGTCCGTGGCTGTCGTAAATGTAAGGGTGTATTTATGGCAGTGTTTATGGCATGTGCAGGTGCGTTTACGCAAGCATGGGAACATTTCATGGCTGTCTTAAACGCTTCCACTTCTGATAGTAGTAAGGGCAGGCCACATGAAATGGTGCCACGGGCTGGCCACCCCTGCTTTAAAGGAAGCCTTGGATTTATAATCTGAGAAGACACCTAGAAGTCTGAGCTGTAGTTTCTTAAGCCACTTGAAGGTTTTCTTGAGAACCAAGAGACTGAAATACAGTATTATTATTTAAATTCACTACACAAAAACAAGCTAGCATTAGCATTAAAATAGCCACTTAGAGCCACTATTACTGGCCAAAAAAGGACAAGTTACTTGTATGATGCTAATTCAGAACCCTAAAAGAAATTGATTCTAATAAGTATTCCTGGTGCCCAGGTGGCACAGTGGTTAAACTGATGCCTTGCAACCAAAAGGTTGTGAGATCGATTCTGACCATGGCTCAAAGTTGACTCTGCCTTCCATCGTTCCAAGGTTGATAAAATGAGTACCCAGCATATTGGTGGGGGAAATGCGAATTAACTTGTGAGAGTGCACTGAGCACTATGGGGTGGTATATAAGTGTGACTGCTTTGCTTTATTCCCTTAAAAAATAATCAGCAGACAAATCCCAAAACATTAGTTATACCTGAGGAAGGAGCACCTCTTTCACCATCCTGTTTGAACCCACTCCGAGGTACCCTCTGGCAAGCGTCTGGCACAGACAATGCGATGGCCGAAGAATCCTTGGCCTCCTTCAACGGCATCTGGAAAAGAAGAGACTGTCAAGAAAGAGGGACCATCGTTTGCATTAATGGCATCTGTTTTTGATCCCCACGTTAGCAATAGCAATTACACTTCTATCCCACCCCACAGCGCCTAGTGCACTCTCTGGCTAGTTCCCAAGTTAATTAGCATTTTGCCCCCGACATGCTGGGCACTCATTTGACCAACCTTGGAAGGATGGAAGGCCAAGTCAACCTTGATCCCTGGTCAGGATCAAACCCACAACATTTTGGCTGCAGTACATCCGTTTGGTCACTGAACCAACAAGGCTTCTTCAACATGTCTGGTTTAATCTTTGACATTTCTTGTCAAACAATCATTGGAAATGTTGGGCCGTTGGTTGAACTACAATCCCCATCAGATGGCAAAGAGAAGGAACATATTTCTCTCTACTAAAGACCCAGAAAGTCACTGGAAGAAGGATGTTACATTCCTGGATTAAATGGGCAAATAGTTTGATTTAAACCAGGGGTACCCAAACTTTTCGGGCTGCAGATCAGTCACTTGGTTCACTAGGCCGGTCACATGGTTCCTCCTACCGGAAGCGGAAGTAAAATGTGTATGTGTGCGTATGATGTGTGCACTCGGATTTTACTTCCACTTCCGGGAGCAGTGAGGGCCGGATGATTTGGTGCTGCAGGCCAGATCTAGCCCATGGGCCGCAGGTTGGCCACCCCGATTTAAACCCTCTGATTCCAGAATTGGGATGAACAACCATCAGAGAGTAGAACTAGCCATAAGAAAGAAAGCTGGATGGGTGGCATTCAACTCCATCAAGGAAATCTTGCAAAACGAGAAACTCAACAAGAAACAACATGCCAACCTTTTTAATTTGACAGTAATACCTGCGCTTCTTTACGGGAGTGAAACATGGTCACTAACGAAAGCCAAGGAAGAAGAACTATCAAGAGCTGTAAGAGCCATGGAAAGATTGATGCTAAAGGTATCCCTTCGCAACTACATTCCCAACACCCAGATATGAGAATAAAGTGGAATCAAGGAATCCAAATGGCTGTCCAGCCCTCGAAACTGATTGAGAAAGTATGACCCAGCCCCTGGCTTGAAAAGGTTTGGAACACCCTGCTTTACAGCTTTGCAGGCAGTGCCCATTTAAACATGAGAATTGCCTGTTAATTATGAACACATGTGTTCTTAAGATGTTAGAGGGGAAAACCTCAAATAGGGAATCTTTCCTTTTTCCTCCTGAAACTGTGTGGACCAGGGGACCAATGCTAATAATGCTCTGACAACTCAGTGGCATGGTCACCAACCCATGTTTGCCAAATCTCTGTAAGGGAAGAACAAGTTTGCTGGTTTGGACAGGTTGCTTGTGAACCACCCAGAGAATGCACTAAGCACCACTTCTAGAGTACTATATTCAATTCTGGGCACCGCACAGATTAAACAAATTAGAGAAGGTCTAGAGAAGGGCACTTCAGAGGAGCTCGTACCAGAGCTACTGTATGTTTTGGACCATAAGACACACCCAGTTTTTAGAGCTTTTAAAAGCTTTTAAAAAGTTTTTTTTTAAAAACTTTTTAGAGTTTTTAAAAGCTGTGATCAATCGGTGCTTGGGTTGTGGGTAGGAATGGGCTTGCGTGCCAGTTCCCCCCAACCCAAGCACCTTCAGATCATAAGTCACACCCTCATCCCCCCCCCCTTTTTGGGTGGTGAGGGGGGTAGGGAGTGTGTCTTATGGTCCGACAAATATGGTAAGTTGCCCGTAAAACATTTGGTGAGGAAGCCTGGAACCATCCATACAGCGGACATGCCCTATCCATCTAAGATGATGGCTTATGATGGAAGCTTCAATGCCGTTTAGATCCACTTTCTGCAATGTTGGTATAAGGACCAGCTGAAACAAACCATGAAGGTGTCAGGGATAAACTCACAAACTTGGGAGACAGTGGCTGAAGACTGCCCACTTTGGTGCCGTACCATCTCTGCTGCTACTGATCACTTTAAAGGGAAACACTGCAGACACGAAGAGGATAAGCGACAGACACAGAAGCTTCATCAAACCCAACCATGTCCTCCACCATCTATTCAGTGTACTGAATATCTTTTGGATTCAGATTGCTGCACTGAGTAGTGAGGGTTGGACTCAATCGCCTAAAAGACCCCTTCCAACTCAGTCACTCTTGATTCTATGATCTTCCATCATCTCACAGCTACCAAGTCCTCCAAACTTAACTTGTCTCCAACCTCTGCTTTATCTGCTCCTATGAGCAGACGAGACCTGCCAGTGCCTCTTCCCAGCAACACCCACAGTCTCCAACCCTCTTACCTCTGCTTCTCGCCACTTCAGCAACAACTCCTCTGCCAGGGCCACAGCTTGGGAACAGTTCTCTGGCCCGCCTTCTTGGACCCGGCTCCGGATGTGGGGAGGCAGGATCAACATGAACTGCTCCAGGATCACCAGCTCCAGTATCTGCTCCTTGGTGTGCTTCTCGGGCGCCAGCCAGCGGTGGCAAAGCTCTCGGAGGCGGACACAAGCCCCCCGGGGGCCCTCGGCATCGTGGTAGTGAAGGCGGCGGAACCGCTGGCGCCAGGTTTCCACCTCATCTGGGGTCTCCTCCTCCCCGGCCCGGCTGCCAACCTCGCCTTCTGCCCGCCTGACATCACCACTGTCAATCTGCTGTGCCTTTTTGTTCAAACCAGACAAGAAGTGAGCCAGCTGATTCCCTCTGTTCCGTTCGCCCTGGGTTACGGCAGGCAGAAAGGCGCTGCCATGTCCCATGGGTAGAATCAGCTGCGAGCTTCCCCCTTCCAATTCAGTGGACTCTGTGTCAGTCAGGAAGTGCTGCCACTGGGCTTCCCAACACTGTTTCAGCCTCTCCTCTGGTTCCCGTTTCATCTCTTCCAACGGGCCCGGAAGTCTGTTTTCAGGGTTCCCAGGCCAGACAGAGGAAGGGCTGTTGGGTCCAGCCTTTCGGGCTGCAGGATCCATCCGCTCCTCCTTCATTCCCTTGTCGAGCTCGGTTTGGATCTGAAATCCTAAGGCCGGCACACTTCCAACTTCCTCAGCAGACATTTCCTCTCTCAGGGCATGTGGCTGTGGAATAGGAATAGAAATAGACTATTCTGGAAAATAAGGAGAAAAGAAGGATTTTACTCATTGTTTTTAGTTGGGATGATTATATCTACAGTAATACCTCATATAACATTAGTATCGAATAACACTAAAATCGCATAACATTAAGGAATCTGGGGGGAAGAATTGCATCAGATAACATTAAGATCCTATGGGATGCATCAGATAACCGCTAAAGCCTGTGTGGTTACAATGTATCTCTATGGATCCCATAGAGAATCAGATAACACTAAAAATCATATAACACCAAGACTTGTGGAACCAGGTTTTAGTGTTATATGAGGTTTTACTGTATATCTATCTAGCTATCTACACACACACACACACTAGATACCATATATATACTGTGTGTGTGTGTGTGTGTGTGTGTGTGTGTGTGTGTGTGTGTGTGTGTGTGTGTGTGTGTGTGTGAGAGAGAGAGAGAGAGAGAGAGAGAGAGAGAGAGAGAGAGAGAGAGAGAGAGAGAGAGAGAGGAACCTCGGTTAAGGTTCCCTCAGACATTTCTTACAGTGAAAATTACTTTAACCAAATTTCCCATAGGAATCCACTGAATGCTATTTCCCATAGGAATGCAGTGAAAACCAATATACTTTAACCAAAATGCAGTTTCCTATAGGAATGGAGTGAAAACCAATTAATCAGTTCTGAAAAACATTCTGTAAACCAAGCCACTATTTTTTATGGATTTCCTTTTGTTATGCTATTTTTATGTTAACCGAGCCATTTATTTATTTATTTATTTAATTTATTGGATTTCTATACCACCCTACTTGGTATGACCAACTCAGGGCGGTGTACAACACAATTAATATACAGTCAAACAATAAAGTCCTAACATAAGACACAAATAACATACAATATGAGGGGAAAAATATATCACAATATAATAACAAAATAATAATAGCAAAAATTCCATCCAGCATTACAATTATAATCAAATATCATAAATACAAATAGTAAATATCGCAAATACAAATATCATCAAACATTCTCAAATATAACGTATGCCCGCCAAAAATCCTCTCACCACCGCCGCCACTGCAGGTGGTCTTTTTATCGGTCTTTTTTATCGGTCTTTAATCGAGGTTCCACTGTACATTGTAAGGCACCCTGAGGGACTGTGGTGGCTTAGTGTTTAAGATGCTGAACTTGATGACTCGAGCCCCAAGCACTGTATGACTGAGTGAGCCTCTGTCTCTGTCCCAGCTCCTGCCAACCTAGCAGTTTGAAAGCAAGAAATTGCAAGTAGATAAATAGGGACCACTTCGGTGGGAAGGTAAACAACATTCCATGCACTCTGATGTCTAGTCATGCCTGCCACATGACCACAGAAACATCTGTAGACACAGACATCACCGATTCTTTGGTTAGAAACAGAGATGAGCACCGAACCCAAGAGTCAGATACAACTGGCTTTCGAGCAAGGGCAACCTAAGTTGCTTTGAGTGGTGCTTGTACCAACAGGGCGAGGTATAAGTGTGAATATAAACAAACAAACAAACAAAATGTTAAACAAAGCAACAACTAAATGAAAAGAAGCAGAAGTCCAACCAGCAAACGCCCCCCCCTCCCCCAGCCGCCACCGCCGCCACCACAAATGTCAAACAGTACATGGGTCACATATCCACATCCACATGAAACAATCATTGAGCAAGTTGACCCCATTTAAATTGTCATGATTTCATTCCAAGGAATCTTGGGATGTGTATTTTGGCAAGATTGGTAGATATGTGCATGGCAAGAACTTTCCTGCTCATTTTGGGGGTGGGTGGGTGTATTCTTTATTGGGAGGACTCTGGTGCCTTAGTGGTTAAGATGCTGACATTGACAACCAGAAGCTCGGCAAGTCAGCAGTTCATGACCTGAGTACTGCAAAATGGAGTGAGCTCTTGTCGTCTGTCTCAGCTCCTGCAAACCTAGCAGTTCAAAACCAGGAAATTGCCACTTCGATGGGAAGGTAAATAGGGTGCACTCTGGTGTTTAGGCATGCCTGCCACATGACCACGGGAATTTCTGCAAATGCAAACAGCACTGATTCTTTGATTGTAAACAGAGATGAGCACTATACCCTAGAGTTGGACATGAATAGCTTTTGAGCAAGAGAAGCCTTTACTTTTACTTTATTATTTTGGGGGGCTGTTGCTTCTATTTCCGTATACCATTCTTTCATTAAACATGAAAGTAACTGGTTCTTTAAAAAAAACAACCTGCCACTTCCCCCTCCCATTCATGTTCTATCTTGCATGCCTCCTAAATCCCAAAAGAACCAATGAAAACTGCTCCCAAAAAGTAGGTTCAATAGAGAATCAACACACTCAAAAGTCGGCAACTGTACAGGAAAAGGACAAACTGACATCAACAGAATAATGAAGGCATTAGATATTATTAGCACATTCCTCATCACCATCATCAGACAACAGTACAGGAAGAGAAAGAATAATTTAATCATCACCAACATCAGAGCTACGTAGGTGGCCCTAATTGATATTATCCACATTCGTCATCATGACACCATCAATTATTCATGAGTGAACAGCACAGACAAAAGAGAAAAAATAATCCATCACCGTCATCAGATAAACATTTCAACCAACTAAAAATAACAAAACAAGTTTTATAAACAAAGCAAGAACTAAATTAAAAGACCCTGAAGACAAGTGAAAAGATTAAAAATGTAACATGATGTTGGTCTGAGCAAGTCTTAACAAAACTATCATAATGGCCCGATACCTCTTCAATTGTTATGGTTCCACTCTAAGGAATGCCAGGATTTCTACTCTGGATGGAGTGACAGAGTAGGACTCAGGAGGCCTGGATTCAATTTCCCACTCAGCTATGGAAGCTCACCAGGGGTGTGGAACTGGTAAATCCACTCCTTAAATATCGCATTTACCCTTAAAGCTTTTTTAAGGTTCACTGTAGGTCACTTTCATCTTGATGTCATGTGACAAAAACAAAAAAATACTTAGAATTATCTGCTATTGTTCTGTACAATCTCCCTTGAGAGAATTCTAAATTCTTCCTTAGATTGTAAAGCTGAGGATTCTGTAAAACAGAACCATAAGTGTATTGACCTTATGGATATATACCTGGTCACTTAGAATATGTAATTGTCTGTCTGTGTGTCTCTCTCTGTGTGTGTTTGTGAGTGTGTGTGTGTGTGTTATAAAGAAAGAGGGAGTGTGTATGTCAGAGAGAGAACGTGCTTTGTATGCGTGAAAGTGTGTGTGTGAGAGAGGGACTGTTTGTGTGTGTCAGAGTGTTTTGTGTGTGAGAGTGAGACTGTGTGTGAGTCATAAAGTTTTGTGTGTTGTGTGAGGGGCTGTGTCTCAGAAAGTGTTTTGTATGTGTGTGAGAAAGTTATGTGAGAGTGTATGTGTGAGAGAGACTATTTGTATGGGTGTGTCAGTGTGTGTTTTTGTAAGTGAGAATGTGTGTATGACAAAGTGTTGCGTGTTCTGAAGAGTGTCTGTGTGTGTGAGAGAGAGAGAATGGATCGATTGATGTGACACCTTAATGACCTGCAGTTCAAGATCTCAAATTATGATGGGCCTTTAAAGACAACCCCCATACACCCAAAAAACAACAACCTCTGTTTCGTTCAATATATATTTAAACCATATAGGCAGGTGGCGTGTCTGGATCTGACCCTAAACAATACTGAGCTATAGTCAGGCAAAGGTCAGGAATTCTATGATACTGATGATGACAATATGATGACGACGAGAATCTCCCAGCCCTAACTCTTCTAGCCTTCATTTTGTTCCCCCTCCCCAAACTCACCTGATCTTCTCTTCCAAGGGAGCACCAACAATGCCCAGGCTGAAAACCCCGCCTCCCCTCCCTCCTTTCTCTCTTCCGTTCCAGGAAGAAGGGACAGAATAAGAAGTAACACTCCCAAGTCCGCCTCCTCACTTCCGGAATAAACTGCTCCAGCCGGTCTAGGAGGAGACTCTTTCCCTTCAACCCTTAGGAGACGGGGCGGGGGGGAGAGTGGAGGACTCCTCCCAGTGAGGGCAGAGGGAAAAGAGAAAGGACTAGAATAAAAGTTCATCTCTATATAAAGTAAACTAAAAGGAATTTAATTGACAGTTAAACAATACATCTGCAATTTATAAATCAATAAATAATTATTTGAGAGACTGAGTTATCAGCATAATTTCACCTGTACATCACTATAGATCCCCCCTATCTGGATTGTTGCTGCCACAATGCCATTGTGTCCTCTCCGAGTCATGACAACCCTATGAATGGGCAATCTCCAAAATGTTCTGTCCTCATCAGTCCTGCTTAGCTTTTGTAAACACAAGTCTCTGATTTCCTTTAGGGCAGGGATTCTCAACCTGCAGCCCATGGGCCAAATGTGGCCCACGGCACCGTTTCATGTGTCCCCACCACCACACCAGGAAGTGCCATGTGATGGAGGTAGGGCAAAATGACCGTCCAGCCCCCGAAGCTGTCTGAGGGAGCGTGACCCTGGCCCTGGCTTAAAAAGGTTGAGAACTCCTGTTTTAGAGAGTGAATCCATCTCACAGTGGGTCTTCCTCTTTTCCTGCTTCTGCCTTTCCCAGAATTATCTTTTCTAGCAAATTCTCTCTTCTCCTGGTGTACCCAAAGTAGGATCCACTTGTTTGTCTTTTTGGCTGTCCAGGGTATCCACAAAACTCTCCTCCAGTGCGATACGTCAAATGGATCCATTCCCCTTCTGTCAGCCTTCTTTACCACCCAACTTTCACACAGTGCAGATTATCTTGGTCTCCAGTGAAACATCCTTATACTTGATTATCTTTTCTAGTTCCTTCATTGCTGCCTTTTCTAGTCTTAGTCTTTTCCCCTGATTTCTTGGCTGCAATCCCTGTTTGGATTGATGAATGAAACCAAGGTATACATTTTTCACTAACTCAATTTATTCATCTTCACCTTGTTATTTCAAAACCAGAAAGCCAATTGTTTTAGGCCAGACACACGGCCAACCTTGCTGCTCCAGATGTTCTTGAACTTCAATACCCAGAAGCCTTGATCAGCAGGAGTGCTAACTTGGGTTTTGGGTACTGAAGTCCAATAACACCAAGAGGACCACGGTTGGCCACCCGTTTTAGGCTAACAAGCCTTTTTCGGTCCTTGGATAGAGATCAAGGGGAGCCCAACAATGATTGTAACAGAAATTCACTTACTGAAAAAGAGATCAAATGCACAACGCTTGTGCCAAACAGACCTTCCCCTAAAAGTGAGGAAAGGTGGTCTTACAAGCAAGGCAGATACTGATAGATATGAAAAGTTGAATGGACCCGCCATTTACAGTGTGACCAACACTGGGGAGAGGAAGGGAAGTATGGGGGAAGAGTCAAGGATCAGCTACCTCTTCCATCACCCTCCCACTTCCCCCATCATTGCCCTCTAGCTATAAGTGGGGTCACCAGGTGGCATGAAATGGCTCCCCATTTTCTTAAGTGGAGGATTACGGTGGCTCAAGTGGTTAAGACACTGAACTTGATGACTAGAAGGTTGGCAAGTCAGCAGTTTGGGACCCGAGTGCTGTATGACAGACTGAGCTCCTGTCTCTGTCCCAGCTCCTGCTAACCTAGCAATTCAAAAGCAATAAATTGCAAGTAGATATGTAAATAGGTACCACTTTGGTGGGAAAGTAAACAGCCACATGTCCACAGAAACATCTGCAGATGCACAGTTGAGCACTGAACCCTAGAGTCAGATATAACTGGCTTTCAAGCAAGGCCACGCCTTCCTAAATGGGGTAGCCATGCTTCTTCCTCAGCCCTTCTTTAGTCTGGTCCAGACAAGGCAGGAGAAGAACTCAAAGTACAGAAGGTGGAGCTTGGTTTCTTACCAGAGGCCTGGTGGACTCCAACCTTGGAGTTTTCAACCTCCAGTTCCTCCATAGATATGGGTTAACACCATTGGGGCAAAAAATGCAGATGCAACAAGACCTTTCCCTGAGGAGGAAGATTCTGGAAGGGAAGACCTCCAAGTGGAAGAGGTCTGGGAGGAGATAGAGCAGGATGTTACCAAGGAGGCATCCTAGGAAGGACCCAAGACACATCTCAAAGGCATCTATTCTCTTCTGCGCTCAGCTTTCCTAATGGTCCAGCTTTCACAACCATACATTGCCACAGGGAATACCATTGCTTTGACTATACGGATTTTTGTTTTCAATGTGATGTCTCTACTTTTCACTATGTTCCCCAGGTTTCTCATAGCTTGCCTCCCAAGAATCAGTTGCCTTTTTATTTCATGGCTGCAATTACCATCTGCAGTGAGCTTTGATCGTAGGAAAGTAAAATCTGTCACTGTTTCTACTTCTTCCCCATCTATTTTTCAGGGACTGATAGGGCCTTTATCTTGGTTTTCTTGATATTGAGTCTCAAGCCAGCTTTTGCACTTTCTTCTTTCAACCTAATCAGGAGCTTCTTTAAGTCCTCCTCACTTTCTGCCATTAGGGTGGTATCATTCTACATATCTCAAATTGTTGTTGTTTCTCCCAGCAATTTTGATCCCAAATTGTGATTCCTCCATCCTTGCATTGCACATTATGTGCTCTGTGTATAAGCTGAATAAGTAGGGTGACAAAATGCAACCTTGTCCTTTTCCTATTCCAAACCACTCTATCCTTCCGTATTCTGTCCTAACTGTTGCTTCTTGATTCATGTACAGATTTCTCATGAGGCATATAAGGTGTTCTGGTATTCCCATCTTGTTAATTACTTGCCACATTTTGTTGTGGTCCACACAGTCAAAGACCTTAGTGTAATCAATGAAACAGAAGTAGACTTGCTTCTGATATTCCTTTATTTTTCCCATGATCCAATGCATGTTGGCAATGTGGTCTCTAGTCCCCCTAGAAGATGGAGGAAGGAGCTCACTGAACTAGGGATAACATTAAAGGAGGATATGCAGTGGTGGGCTGTCAAAATGTTTACTACCACACCGTGGGTGGAGCTGATGTAATGGGCGTTGCCAACAGCATGACATTGTGGGTGGAGCCAACATCATGATATCATGATGTTGTGGGCAGAGCCAAAGTAAAATAAAATAAAAATACACATTAAAATACATATAAATTAAAATAAATACATATACACATAATACATAAATACGTAAAACACACATTAAAACAAACTACATAAAACACACCCACCTCAACCCACCCACCCACTCCAAACACAAACCTGTCACTTACCTTACCCAGGGGTCAGGGAGCAGCAGGCAGGCAGGCAGGCAGAGTGACGGTGCAGCGGCAAAGCGGTGCGGCAGCCTGGCGGCGTGGCCCGGCCCGGCGGTGCTCCGAGGGGAGGCCGCCGCCACCGCTCCATTAATGGCTCCGTGCAGGTGCAGAACCCATAAGTGGTGATTCACAGACTACACGAAGGAGAACTTGTTTGGCCAATGACAAAGCCAAGAAAGTGGCTTCATTTTGGCGGTTCAAAGTTTTACCTGGACATTAATGAAGAAAATAAAGAATGCAAGTGCTACACTCAGTGGTTTATGAAAGGTTAAAACTCACACATTCTCAATATAACTATCAGGTGCTAGAGGGCATCTTCCAATCAACTATGACTCTCAAGAAGCAAAGCAGCAACTTCCTTTTTTGTATACAGTATTCACAACAGGAAACAAAGGCCAGGGAAGGCCCTGCAGCCTCAGAAATCAGGCCCTGCTCTAGGTTAGCTAATGCAGGTGTCTATAGGTGTGTCCTTGTGGGCTGAAACTCCCAAAATTCTGCTTGAGAAATTTGAAAATTCACAAAGCCAAAAGTATATTCTTTTGCAAATACAGTTATTGTGACAAATATTTTTTTCTTGGGGTTTTTCAACAGATTTGGGGGTGGGGTTTAACTTTTTTTGTGTGGCTAAAGTTCAGGGTTGACGTTTCTGGGTTTCTTTCTGATGTCTTGGTTTGGAAAAACTAATTTGTCATTATTTGCTAACTGGAAAACCATGGATCGCTTTGGACTGCCCTAAAACAAAATTGGAAACCCACTAGAAACTTGAGTTTGTTGAAATCCGTGAACATGGAAAGGAAAGATAACTCAGATCTTGGGAAAGTAGTTTTACTTGCTGAGAGGATTCTGGAAATTGTTGTCCAAAAGAAGTACAATAACTTTCCCATGCTTGAAGGCTAAGCCTTGATTAGCCATTGTACATTAATCAGTAAACTCAGCCTGGCCATTGACCAATGAACAGATAGCTAGAAACAGATCATGGGCTGTTGTAAGCATTAGCTTTATGATACACTTGTCTGCCTAATTCACACATATTTTTAGGATGGACTTTCAAAAACTTCTCACACACACACACAAAATAACCCTACAATATACGTATTTTTCTGCCTATTAAATCTTAATTTGTATCGAAGTGCTGTTTTTCCTTCCTCTCTTTCACACACACATTCTTCCTGTTTTTAATTGCTTCCCAGGGATACACACAAAGAGCCTCCTTGAAGACTGTGGTGATTTTGAACCACAATCGGGCGTACTCAAGGTTGTTGGAAATCGCCCTGGGACCCTTCGGGGAGAAGGGCGATAAACAAATATAAATAAAATAAAATAAAATAAAAAAATACTCTGGTATTGGCAACTTTGTGTTGTCAGCTAATCTTTCTCACACTAGGTCGGGCAAAGTGATATGCAGACTAAATTCCCCAAAACATGCCTTCATTTGGGCAGTTTCATGTCTGGCCTAGACACAGAAGGAAAATTTGCTTCCCAAATATTTATACCAAGGTTGAGAAGGTCTTGGCCTGCTTGATAATTTGAACTACAATTCCCATCTGCTCTGCCTAAATCTGGCCAAGTATCAGAGATTGTAAAGTCTGCAGTCCAAACACTCTAGACAGAGGACAAAAAAAGCACAGCTTGGAAAACTAACAACTTAGGCTAGTTTCCAAAATCTCCAGACATTGCAGCTACTGGTCATACTGACAGGGAGACTCATCTAACTATTAAAGTCTCCTATAAAGCAAATTTTAAACCACCCATAGCCAACATAACAGGCAAACAATGTTGATTGCAAATAGGGGGAAAAAAGTAGCACAATGGGCTGAAAAATCTGATCTTGATGTAGTAAATGTTAAGGTCACCCTTGCTTGAAAGCCAGTTGTATCCGACTCGAGTTCAGTGCTCATCTGTTTATAGAACCAGAGCTGTGTTTGCAGATGTTTCCATGGACATGTGGCAGGCATGCCTAGATACCGAAGTGCACAGAACGCTGTTTACCTTCTCACTGAAGTGGTACCTATTTATCTACTTGCAATTTCTTGCTCTCGAACTGCTAGGTTGGCAGGAGCTGGGACAGAGACTGGCACTCATTCCGTCATGCAGTACTTGGTTCTGAACTGCTGACCTTCTGCCTCCCAGTCAGCGTCTTAACCATTTGAGCCACTGCAGGATTTGTTTATTTAGAACAGGAGTTCCCAACTTTTTCCACTGTGGGCCGGACCCATTCCCAATTCACAGCTATGTGGGCCAAAGGTGTGGTTTCTCCCACCTGGAAGCGGAAGTAAAGCATGCCTACACATGTGTATAACACTGCTGTAAATGACCCATGGCTGTGGTAAATGTGTTTACGACAGCTGTGGGTCATTTACGGCAGCATTCTGCACATGCGTGTTTTACCTCTGCTTCCGGGAGTGGCGAGGAGAGTGCAGGCTGGATGAATTGGTGTTGGGGCCAGAACCAACCAACAGGCCATAGGTTGGGAACCCCTGATTTAGAATCATGGACCTCTAAATCTGGGCTTCCCAAAGGTCATCCTGTCCAACCCCAGGCCAAAGCAAGAAATCCACAGCTAAAGCAGCCACCCAGCTGCTGCTTTAAAATCCTGAGTGAAGAACAGTCCACCATTCTCTGAGATAATCCACTCCTCTTACAAATGTCTCTAATTGTCTAGAAGTTATTTCTAATGTTTAGGCAAAAATCTTTCTTTGGCATTTGAATCCACTATTTTTGGTCCTACCAAATTATGCTAGCAAAGAAGGTAATTCAGACTGGCGTGTATTTTTTAAAAAGATAGTATCCTCTCCCTAGTTTCAGTCTGGTCATGTTATCCTGTTATGGCAATAGAGTAGACCAGTAATGGCAAACCTTGGCACTCCAGCTGTTCTTGAACTTCAATTGGCAGAAGCCCAAGCCTCTGTAAATCCACACAAATGAGTTTATTGCGCTTCGGCTTCTGGGAATTGAAGTCCAAGAATAGCTGGAGTGCCAAGGTTCACCATCACAGGGGTAGACCATACTGCAGTGAAAGGTTAACATCTTGAACAGAAGTTTCCAGAAGTGGGAAAGGGAGTGTTGTGAGGTATTATTACCTGATTGGTTGACTCCAGAAAGCGGGAAAGTGACTAATGTGAGGTGCTTTTACATGATTGGTTGACTCCAAAAGGCGGGAAAGTGATTAACATGAAGTGGTTATCTGACTGTTAATGTTTATATGAGAGGGAAAGAAAGAGAAGAACAGTCAGTTAGAACCTGAACCAAATTAGTTAGAAACTAATAAAAGTTAATTAAAACCTGAAGGGGGTTAGTTAGAAGCTGAAGTCAATTTAAGATAGAAGATGAGGAGTTTAAGTTAGAACATGAAGAATGTTAGCTAGAAGCTGAAGAGAGGTTAAGTTAGAAGCTGAGGAGAATTAGAAGCTGACAAGAGTTAATCAGAACCTGAAGTTTATGTTAGAAGCTGAAATTAGAACATGAAAAAAGTTAATTAGAAGTTGAAGAGAGTTTAACCTGAGGAGAGTTTGTTAGAACCTGAAGAGAATTAGTTAGAATATGAAGAGAGTAAGTTAGAATATGTTTTTATTTTTACAGAGATATGGGAAATGAAGGGTTATTTTACTCTATTTTGTAACTACTGATTTGAATTCCTACTCTTGTTCTGATGCTTTTTAACTTGTGAACTGCCACAGAGAGTGCACTATAATTTCGTTTCAGAAATTATTCTGGGATGAAAGGATTTTTGGGGAAGAAACTCCACTCAGGGGATGTCCAAATGAGGCTCTTTTCATGTCCCCAAGAGCTGGGACAGAGATAGGCACTCAATCTGTCATGCAGTACCCGGGTCTTGAACTGTCAACTTGCCAGTCTTCCAGCTAACAAGGCAAGCTTCTTAACTACTGAGCCACCACAGCCCCAGAGAGTGCACTAATCACTAAGGAGTGCTGGGGGTATTTACCCCAGAGGTTGGATGCCTGTTTCTACCATAGATTACTGTAATAAGCATTTGATTCGTCTAGCTTGGCCAAAAGTACTCTGATCCCTATTACATAATGGTGAACTGTAAGGATGCAACCACACACACACAGCAAAGAAGCAACCACTTCATAACCAATCACCACATTGGAATGCTTTCTCCCGGGTGTGTAATTTCTGGTGTGTCATGAGAATGTCCCTCCTGCCAAAGCTTTTCCCACAAATCAGGCACTGAAAGGGCTTCTCCCCAGTGTGGGCTCTCTCGTGAATGACCAGGCATGTCCGCTGGCTAAAACTCTTGCCGCACTCGGAGCATTTGTAGGGCTTCTCCCCCGTGTGGGTCCTCCGGTGGGTCACCAGGAACTGTTTCCGGCTGAAACTCCGCCCGCAGTCCGGGCAGAGGTAGGGTTTTTCCCCCGTGTGGGTCCTCTCGTGCTTGATGAGGTCCGATTTGGAAATGAAGCCTTTGCCACAGTGGGAGCAGATGTAGGGCTTTTCCCCGGTGTGGATCCTTTCATGCTTAATGATGTACGATTTGCGGCTGAAGCTTTTCCCGCAGAAGGAGCAAGAGTAGGGTCTCTCCCCTGTATGGGATCTTTGGTGTTCTATCAATTCAGAGCGCCACACAAAACCCTTCCCACACTCCAGGCATCTTTTTAACCGTTCATCTTGGATCCTAGGCTGGATGATCCCGCTTTTAACTTGCGGGTAACTTTGAGGACTGCAAAGTATTTTGTCCCTTTCCTTTTCAGGACGGCTTCCCGGATGACTCTCCGAGCCTTCCCCCTGGTCAGGATGGCAAGAGTTGGCTCTTCCTGACAATGTTCCGTCTGCTTCTGCTGCCCTGGAAATGTCAGGGTCTAATCTGAACCCTCGCTCATCACCTGGGAGGAAAATCCAAAGCTCAAAGTCAATCTCAGTGCAAAAAAAAAAAAAAAGAACCTCTTGGCATTCTATGAACTATAAATAAGGTTAAAAACAAGAAGAGCTTTGCAGAACTTAACTTGCTGGCTGGTTGTTTAAATATTTAACTGTTTCGCAAAACTGATATACATTTGAACAATCAATACACTTATTCTTCCTACTAGTGCCTCTTCTGTTTGCATTAAGTGGCTGTTCTTTATTCCAATTTTTAAAAAAAGCTGAATTACAGACCTCTCTGAATCAACTGTGCAACTGAACAACAAATAACTACCATATTTCCCCAAAAATAAGACCAGGTTTTATATTAATTTTTGCCCCAAAAGACACATACATTAGAGCTTATTTTCAGGGGATGTCTTATTTTTTTCACATACAACAATCTACATTTATTCATGAACAAAAATCTACATTTATTAAAATACAGTCATGTCATCTTCTTCTGGAACATCGTCATAACTCTCCAACCGCCACATTCTGGCCAGAATTTCTTGCAACTCCGTTTCTTGTAGAACCACTGGCCTCAAGTTCTCATGTCTAGCAATGTAGCTCTCCTTAAATGAGCACTTCTTGTTCATGTTGCCTGCTTGTAGTGCACTAGCAACACAGCTGTCAGTGATTTGATCTCATGAATTTTTCTAGGCTTCACAAAGTTTCCATGCTGATTTCTCTGCATTCTATTTTCAATGTAGTCATTGATTTCCTTGGGCAAATGGTCACTGAATGGCTTGTTTACTGCAATATAAAGAGTCTGAAAATAAGCAGTCATTCCTGTGGGAATCATTATTTGTTTTAGCCTTCTCTCTGCAAGGAAGTTCTTCGTGTCTTTAGCAGGGTGAGTGCTGGCTGAATCCCAGGCTAGCAGACCTCTTTGACAAATCTCACAAAACAAGTGGCTGCATTAAATAGACCTACTTCCTTACAACTGATTATGTGCACCAGGCTTTTCGGTTTTGAGAACATAAATGCTTGAAACACGTTCCATCTTATCTTTCTTGCCCCAGTGATGATTGGAGGTGGGCCATTCTTTCCATACAGGTAAAGGTTTCCCTTGCTTAAAAGCCAGTTGTATCTGACTCTAGGGTTCAGTGCTCATCTCTGTTTTAAAGCCAAAGAGCCAGCACTGTCTGCTTCTGCAGATGTTTTTGTGGTCATGTGGCAGGCATGACTAGACACCGGATCGCATGGAATGCTGTTTACCTTCCCACTGAAGTGGTCCCTATTTATCTACTTGCAATTTCTTGCTTTTGAACTGCTAGGTTGGCAGGAGCTGGGACAAAGACAGGAGCTCATTCCGTCCTGCAGTACTCGGGAATCGAACTGCCTTCCAGTCAGCATCTTAGCCACTTGAACCACTGCAGTCCCTCTTTCCATCCGGACAAACTGCCAAAATATAGGTAACATGTGCATTTTTGCAACCAGTGTAGGGAATGTAGATTGATAAGGCACCCCTCTGATCAGTTGTCGAATGAGATCCTTGGTCCATAAAGGCTGCAGTTTCATCCATAGCAATCATGTTGGAGAGTCGATATTTGGAAAAGGCGATCCCATCAAGAGAAGACTGAAGTAATGGTAATTGGAAAGAAACAGCTTACATATATAGAGGGAAACCCCAAATTTCGGCCTGAATTTCTTGTGAGTCCATTTCCTGTAGAACCACTGGCCTACAGTAAATGGAAAGTATAAAACAAATGGCAGAGTCCAAATACCTAGGAACATTACCAAAAATGGCAAAATGGACAAAGAGATTAATATATGGTGTCGTAAGGCAAACCAAATATCAGGACAGTTAGCTCTGCTCTTACAACACAGGGCAATACCAATCAACACAAAGAAACACTTCATAAAAAGTATATTCATTCCCACCTTATATTACTAATGCCAAAATGGACACTTACAACAAAACATAAGCAAAAGTTGGTCACCACAGACAGGAGATGTCTGAGGAAAGCTGTTGGAGTGACTAGAAGGGATAAAATCAGGAATGACGTTACAAGGAAAAGGATTGGAACAGAACCAATCTTGCACTACACACAGAGACAACAAATAAAGTGTTTTGTCCATTTGGAGATAATGTTTTGGAATTCTGTACCTTACAAGGTATATATGGAAAAAGGAGAAGGACAAGATCACGAGGCAGACCCAGAGGAAGGAAGTTGGAGAGATAACATCAAAGACATACTACAAGAACCCAAAATAATGCCGGTGGAGGCCACTAGAAGTGCCAGGAGAAGAACCTTGCATCTCCCTCAACACCCGATGGAGTAAAAGAGGGAGCAGAGAAGAAGATGCCATCAACAAAAGGACTGGAATGCAAGTGCACATTTGATAACATCAGTATCTTCCAGCTTGAACAGTGTTGTCAGTACAGGTGTTGTCTTCTTAGAGACCGTTCATAGCGTTGAAGGAAGCCATCCAGCCAGTGTTGTGATGCTTTGAATTCCTCTGGGGATATTTCTAACTGTGGTGCCATTGCAAGGGCAAAAGCCTGAATATCAGCCCTACACACATCCAAAGCCTTTGCTCTCCTGTCAGCAATCCATTCACAGATGATGTCTTCCAGCTCAGGAAATAATGGGCGACGACCTGATCCATGCTTGCGCTTCTTAGCATTTCCTTCCTCCACCTGTTGACTGAGGTTATCATACTCTGCTCGCCATTTTCGGACCATTCGGAGATCCAGCTTCTTCTCTTTGCAGAAAGCCGTAAGATTCTTGCCCCGGGAGTCCTCCACGATTGCTTTCTTGTACTCGACGGAATAGCTCTTTCTTTTCACACTCATCTTGTCTGGGGGGGTCAAAATATTATTCCCTTTAAGTATACAATTAAATCAAATGTTAATTGAAGACTTATGAAACAGGAGTGGCAACAAAAATCATGACAGTTAAGAATGAGGGTCCACACAAAAGCGACGGAAAATTGCAGGCACCAAAATTTAGAAAACATTTATTTATTTCACATGAGTGCATTAAGTACTACGCCCATTGCAACACACAAAGTATTGAATAATGAAGATTCATATTAGACACAACCACATCTGTTCGTTCTCAAGTGCACATCTTATTCATGTTGTCAGGAAATGAACCTATTTCCTAAGGCTTGAAATTGCCAATTTTTAGATAGGCCTCAGAAAAATCCATTTTTCTCTCTCTGAGCCTCAAGGCTGGGTAACAGCATGTTTTTCAACCATGTTTTCAGTATTTCTTATCTTTTGTAAGCTAGCCGAGAGCCGTGTTGTGTCTTTTCATAAAGGTAAACAACCATTGTTGTGAGAAAGTTTTCTCTCTTGCTTGCTGATACTTGATTGGCTGAAGCAGTCCCATCTGACTGCAGATTCTCCATTTTGGAGAGAAGAAAGAGTTCGTCTCTGTTTCTTCATGGATTAAGACCTGTTTTTGATTAGAGAGCTTTTGTTTCTGGTTCTCAATGGGCTAGCATTCTTTAGCCTAGGAGCTATGCATTTTTGCTCCTTAAAAATGGTTACCTAGATTTGCCTGTGGACTTTATTGGACTGACCTATGCTACTGACTTTTATGCTTTATGAACCTGATCAATAAATCTTCATCATTTTTCTGAACAACGTGTCTTCATTGGACTAAGAAGGGTAAGAGCTGCCTTTCACACACACAAATCTTTGAACACGCTACCAAATAAAAACCCCTTAAGAGCTGATAAGCAGCTGAGAGTTGGATCTCTGTTCTAATTAGCCGTCCAGCTCGCCCTGTGTAGGTTTGTTTTGGTTTCCAGGGGTTTTCCAGAAGAGTGGGGGCCGGCTGGATTGTGACATGGTGGCAGCGGTGGCACGTCGCGCCTCTTGAAGACGTTTTTTTTTTGTGTGTGTGCATGCTCTGAATCTCTGCCCAGCAAGAAGCAGCAGCCTTCGTTTATTTTGGCTGAAAGCCTGTGTGTGTCTCCAGCGCCGGCTGAGACTGAAAGTGCCTGTGTTTTGGAATGTTTTGTTTTCCTGAGATAAAAGTGCTGAAAGGAAAGCAACTGATTGCTGTTTTGAGTTTTGAGTCGGATTCTCAAACTCCCAGATCTGAGGGCCGTGGGCCGAGGGCCGTTTCCACAGAGGGACTGAGACGTCTTCCAAGCCTACAAGATGGAAGGTAAGCCAGTGGCTGATGAATGTACCCCCTCACCACAGTTAGCACCCCAAGACAGACTCCATTCCAGATGGGATCTTGGAGAAGGTGCCCAGATGATGTTTAGCCAGAAGGAAGGGCCCAGGGTGGGTGAAGCTTGTCCAGATGACTTCTGAGACTTCCCCAGACGCCCAGCAAGCCCCATGCCCTAAATAAGACTCTTTTGTGTTGAATTAGTGTCAAAGTGCCTATTTTCACTCAGAAGCAGTTCCTTGAAGTTAATTTTCCCCCAAAGCCAAGAAGGAGTGGAACCCTTCAGATAAGATTTATTTTCCTGCATTGAAGTTCCTAGTTGCTGATTACATGTGCTGTTTGGTCTTTGAAGACCTGGAGAGGTTGCAGATTGCCTCATTGTGTTTGAGATACCAGTTTAAAGGTGGAAGAGCTCCAACGGACTCCTCCACGTGTCCAAGGAAGAAGTTTGCTAGAGTGTGTGGGCCAGAGCCACCACTCTGAAAAGTGTTATCTACAGGCTGTTACACTACGCTGTTTTGGTCAGCTAGTGGGAAGTGGGAAATAATTGCCGGATGCAGTGTTTCCCTGAGTTTTACTACCCTCCGAAAGCCAAGAGCTGAAGTGTGGGAGTACGTAAAGATGGCTGTGGGAAGCCCACCTAGCGTTTTCAGCAATAGCAGAGGCCAGATCCAGATCCAGATTCCCGACGTACTGAGGAGAGTGAATGGAACCCTGCGCGCTCTTGAGTTGAGACGTTAGTCAAGCCATCAATTCTGTTGCCTGTTTAGTTCCCAAACCTCACAGGGATGAGGGTGATGGGTTGTTTGATTGATTCCTTTGGACTGTGTTCTGATAAATACCTTAAAGGTTTGTTTCTTGAGTTTGTTTTCTAGGAGATGCACATGTTCCTGACGTCTGAAAGAAGAGCTGATAACGGAACTCTGAGTGAACTTTGTTCAACTGGTTGTTTAATTGTTTGCAGGTGCAACATCGAAGAAGAAGAAGAAGAAGGGGGAAATGTTATTGTTTCTTGCTAATCATCTGTTTATTTTTCCAGAGGCTCGTACAAGCGGCCTCTGTGACATGTGTGGTGTTACTGACCTGTTTTCTGATTTAAAGATTGTTCTGTTTGGGCAAAATGTGTTTTGGAAAGGGAAAACCTTTGGTACCTGAAAATGCCCAAGTCTTTTGTTCCAGCAAGGTTTTATACCTGAGTTTGCTTGCAATGCAGAATGTAACTTATGTAACGTGTACCTCCAGTAGCTAAAACTGGAAGAAGCTTTAATGCTTGATATCCTAAATATATAAGGGATAGCTTGTTTGCTCAATTGCTTTGCTCACATTAGTAAATAATGCCTTTTGGTAAAGTCAAACCCCCGGTTTGCCTTTCCAGAAAGGAGGGCGTGTCAGGAAATGAACCTATTTCCTAAGGCTTGAAATTGCCAATTTTTAGATAGGCCTCAGAAAAATCCATTTTTCTCTCTCTGAGCCTCAAGGCTGGGTAACAGCATGTTTTTCAACCATGTTTTCAGTATTTCTTATCTTTTGTAAGCTAGCCGAGAGCCGTGTTGTGTCTTTTCATAAAGGTAAACAACCATTGTTGTGAGAAAGTTTTCTCTCTTGCTTGCTGATACTTGATTGGCTGAAGCAGTCCCATCTGACTGCAGATTCTCCATTTTGGAGAGAAGAAAGAGTTCGTCTCTGTTTCTTCATGGATTAAGACCTGTTTTTGATTAGAGAGCTTTTGTTTCTGGTTCTCAATGGGCTAGCATTCTTTAGCCTAGGAGCTATGCATTTTTGCTCCTTAAAAATGGTTACCTAGATTTGCCTGTGGACTTTATTGGACTGACCTATGCTACTGACTTTTATGCTTTATGAACCTGATCAATAAATCTTCATCATTTTTCTGAACAACGTGTCTTCATTGGACTAAGAAGGGTAAGAGCTGCCTTTCACACACACAAATCTTTGAACACGCTACCAAATAAAAACCCCTTAAGAGCTGATAAGCAGCTGAGAGTTGGATCTCTGTTCTAATTAGCCGTCCAGCTCGCCCTGTGTAGGTTTGTTTTGGTTTCCAGGGGTTTTCCAGAAGAGTGGGGGCCGGCTGGATTGTGACACATGTGTTGTGTCTATACTCCGATTGGCCATTTGACAATAAATCTCAATTTCATCTGTTTACATAGGCGTTTACCCCTCATCTAAAGGCACCCACTTGGTATTTATCTAAACACTTTTTTTGGGTAGGGCTTATATTATGAGCATTCTAAAAAATCATGTTAGGGCTTATTTTCCGGTTAGGTCATATTTTCAGGGAAATATGGTACAGTATCTGCTTTCTGCAGTTTCAGATATCTGCGGAAGATCTTGGAATAATTCCCTTCACCTATAAGGAGGGGATATATATTTATTTTTTCCAATTGGATTTTCTATCCCAATTAGGTACAAGGGATAGGTTTTTACTCCCTGTCTCACACACATACAAGTAGCCCATCCTCCATGTCTTTTCCCCTACATTTCTCTCCCCACACAATAGATATTGCCACTGGATATTGTGTCTCCTTTCCATTTTAAAACTCCAAGACAATCAAGCCACAGAGAAGCATTAAGTACCTGCACAAACAAAGTGAACACTTAACTCTATAAATTATAACATTATCAAAAAGGGGGGGGGCATCAAAAATGAGGTCTGGCCAGGTTATCCCGCTATGGTAATTGAATAGACCCTACTGCCCGTGACTCAACACCAATCGTCAGGTAGCAGTTAACTAACCTGACAACCTTGACAGCCTTAGGTGCCGAAGTCCACAGGGAAGGATGATGGTCCCCAAGTGGATTAAATCACATTTGAATCTATTTTGATGAGAGGACAGCAGCTTCGTCGATACTGGCCTGGGATTGAGGAAGACTTTGTGTGCCAAAAGGGCTTAGGACCAGAAAGTGACTCATGGAACTGGATCAGTAACACAGGGGTAATGCTGCAATGCAGAAGGCAAATGGCAGGCCACTGCCTTATATTGTTCCCTTTCTGGTCCTAATGCACTCATGTGAAATAAAGAAACGTTTTCTAAATTTTGGGGCCTGCAGTTTTCATGACTGATCACCATTAGAATAGCCAATATTTGGAATCTGATACAATGCTTGAAGAAGAAGAATCCCATTCCCTTTATGTTAAAGGAAACATCAGAGAGACCTGCCCACACCCACAGTCCAGAAACCTCAGGAGTGGCTGAAAGGTTACTCAAGGCTGTTAAATTTGCTGTTGAATTTTCTGGGTGTCCCCAAACTCAAGGAAGAAGGGTCCTTACCCAACACAGCAGTGTCTCTGTCATTATCATAATCTTCTTCCTCCTGTTTGACCTCCCCTAAGATGACTTTTTGCCAGGAATCTGACGAACCTTCTTCAGCCTCTGGAAAATTAACCGCTTCTTCTTTTAATGTTCCCAGCACCTGAAAGGGTAAAGTGAATGGCAGAAGCCAGATCATAAACAGCAACACTGGGGAACCTACAGCCTAACATACACAACGGAACTACATAATCAATTGGTCCCTTCCCAGCCAGTTGGGGCGGATGAAGATTGGAGTCCAACGTCCACCACAGGGACCACAGGTTCCCAAGGCCCGGGAGAAGGAGAAGATAAGAAAAATAATTTTATTTACAAAATGAACAATCAATCATTATTACAGTCCAAGACCAGCATAGCATAGCAAAAAGAACAGAAGTTAAAACGAAGCTGTCTGAGAGAGTGATACAGCCCTGGGCTTGAAAAGGTTGGAACCCCTGATTTAGCTGAAGGACCTGCCAAGATTGTTCTTCTGATCTTGCACGCTGCGGTGCAGAATCTGGCAGTATTGTGGGTTGTGGGGTGGTGGCTTCCATCAGATAGCAGCCAGTGGGTGTATGTGCTGTTTGGTCATCCAGGATATTTATTTATTTTTATTTATTTATTCTTCAAATTTCAATTGCCACCTAACTCAGCAATGACTCTGGGCGGCTAATAGCAATTAAAAGTAGCATAAAAAGCTAACTAAAAGCTAATACTGTATCACTATTCACAAAACTATATTGTCTTCTGGCTGTAAGAAAAAGTACATGAGGCTATTTGCAATGATAAAATACCAGCAGGACTTTTCAAAATGTACATAATGTCTGCATAGATTGAAAGAACAAATCTGTAACTAGCTAAAAGTAATATACTGTATGTTAAGAGGCTGGGATAATAAGGAAGACTGTGTACAGTATATAGAACTAAGTTTCAAAGGGCAGGGTGAGACAGATTTTCAGAAGGGAAAATATTTTTTTATCATGTTAAACACATTTTGGTGAGAGATAAAGTTAGCAGGATTTAATATTTCTCAAGAAAAAATATATAAAGTGTTTCTTTTAAATTCAAAGTTTTATTAAGATTTTATCCATCCATTTTTTATTTTTTCATTGAAATAAAACAAACAAACAAATGGGCATTCCCTGACTTTCTTCTGCAAAAATCCTTTCAACCCAGAATAATTTCTGACACAAAACTATTATTATATATATTATATAGTTTGAAAGGTGATGTCTCTACTTTTAACTATACTCCCCAGGTTTCTTATAGCTTGTCTCCCAAGAATCACTCGCCTTTTTATTTCATGGCTGCAATCTCCATCTGCAGTGATCTTTGAAAACCATTATTTAAACTGAGCCTTACTGGCTGACTAAAAGGTAAAGGTCTTCCTGGCTTGAAAGTTGTGTCTCACTCCAGGGACTAGCGCTCATCTCTGTTTGTGGTGTTTCCCAACATTTGGTTTTTGGATTTCAATTCCCAGAAGCCTAAGTCAATTCCCCTGCCAATATACTGACTTAGGCTTCTGAGAATTGAGCTCCCCCTGTGGGACCTGGGGCCCACACTGGGAACCACTGGTTTACAGCCAAAGAGCCAGACTGTCTACGTCTGCAGACATTTCTGTGGTCATGTGGCAGGCATGACTAGATGAAGCACATGGAATGCTTTTACCTTTCCAGCCAAAGTGGTACCTATTTATCTACAGTAAAACCTTGCATAAAGAGCACCTCGCTTAGAGAATAACTCATTTAAAGAGCAGATATTTTTTCTGAATGGTTGTGTCGCTTAAGAACTAAAACCAACCAAAAATTCACTTAACAACTAAATGGGGGTTCGCAATACCCCCCCCCCTCGCCAGAAGTCACAATTGGTCACTTACAATGGTGTTTCGCTTAAATCCACTTAAAGAGCTATCCCATTGAACGCATTATGCTCTTTGAGCGAGGTACCACGGGGTACTTGCAATTTTTTACTTCCAAAATGTTAGGTTGGCAGAAGCTCGGATAGATGACAGGAACTCACTCCATCGTGTACCACTCAGATCTCAAACTGCTGACATGCTGACCTTCTGGTCATCAAGCTCAGCATCTTAACCACTAAGTCACCATGGCCCTAGAGCAGGGGTTCCCGACCTTTTCAAGCCGGTTCACGCTCTCTCAGTCAACTTTGAGGGCCGGATGGCCATTCTGCCCTGCCTGCATGATGGGGGTGGACATTTTGTCCCAACAGCTTCAGAGGGATGGCCATTTTGTTTCTTGAATGCTCTTGGAGGGCTCGGGGCCACATGAAATGGTGCCAAGGGCCAAATCTGGCCCATGAGCCTTAGATTGGGAACCCCTCCCCTAGACTATACTAGACCCTGCTTTTTTAGATTATAGTTGTAGCTGAATCCTGTAATTTTCACAAGCTAGGAAAATGCTCTCAAGAATAACAGCACAAAGCCTTCTCACCTGCTTTTCTCGCCTTTCATCCTCCTGGTGCTTGAGCAGGAAATCCTCTGCCAGGGCCACAGCCTCAGAGCAACTGCCTGGCTCCACATCCCGGACCCAGCTCTGAATCTCTAGCGGCAGAACAGACAGGAACTGCTCCAGCACTACCAGCTCCAGAATCTGGTCCTTGGTGCGCCTCTCTGGCTTCAACCACCGGTTGCACAGTTCCCAGAGTTGGTTGCAAACTGAACGGGGCCCTTCGGCCTCCTGGTAGCTGAGCCGCCGAAAGTGCTGGCGGTGCATTTCCGAGCTAGTGGACGCCTCCTCATCCAGCAGCTCATCCTTCACTTTGAAACAGCTGATTTTGTTACTGGCCCAAAGGTGGCTCCTCTCGGACACCGGGGTCTCCTTACAGAGGTCCAGCAAAAGGTGAGCCATCATTTCTTTTGGAAGGTGATAGTCAGGATGGTGGTTTTGGTGCTGAAAGACAAAAAATGGCAATTCCAAGGGCTAAGCATGAGTCAGCCATGTAACACTGTGGCAAAAAAGTTAAGCATGTCTAGGCAGCATCAGCAGAAGAAGAACATGTGCTTGATCCCACTGGCAATCCTTCCTATCTATCTATCTATCTAGGCGCATCTCTCTAGCACCAGAAGGAGGGCCTTCTCCGTGGTCGCCCCAGCCCTTTGGAACCTCCTGCCAACTGAGTTACGCCTACAGACAGAGCTCCTGCCCTTTCGGAAGGGCCTAAAAACCTGGCTGGCAGGGCAGGTGTGAGGCTCCAGGAATATGGGATCCCATGTTCGGTGGCTGATCTGATGGGACAGCCACCCCTCCCTCGCTCTTTTAAACTTTTTAAATCTTTTAAATCTTTTAGATTTTTGTAAATTCATGGTTTAATTCTTTTTTAATTGATTTTTAAGTAATTTTGAACCTCAAGGTTTTAATTTATGAATTTTCTGTAAGCCGCCTGATTGGGGAGGGATAATAAATCTAAATAAATAAATAAATAAATCTATCTATCTATCTATCTTTGAAATTAATTATTGTTAAAAATTGAAAGTCAAGTGTGAATTTGAATTGGATGATTGGTATAAAGAGATACAGAATGTAGGTATAAATGATAAATTAACATGAGAATTAAAACTTTAAAAGGGATTAGTAAAAAATTTGATTTCAATGAATATGTATTAGCCAAAAGAGAAAGGAGTAAAGCCAGAGCAAGATGCCTTATCTTTTTGGAACAAGGGGACAAACAAATAAATAATAGGCAACAATATAGAGAATAGTTAAACAAAGGTTTATGTCCTAAAGATGACGGTACATGTAGTAGTCTTATATAATCTATTCCTCTATCTGTCTATCTATCTATCAAATTTGTATACTACCATTCAGGCCAAAAGGCCACCTTAAGGTACTGAACATAAAAGTACAAGATATAAATATTCAGAAAAGTTAAAATGCTGTAGCTGAAGAAAAGCCATACAGTATTGAACTTTAAGTGAACAAAAGAGTAAAAAACACCCCCCCCCTTCACCCACGCCAGGAGGCAGGTAAAAGAGCTGAGTTGTTATGTAAAAGACAAGACAAGGCCTATCATAAATTTCATGTATTCTGCTGTCAGTCTCAGGCCTGGGCTATAAAAGCCTTTGTCTGTTTATATCAGGGGTGCCCAACTTAAGGCCTGTGGGCCAGATTTGGCCCATGGCACAATTTCATGTGCCCCCACCCCTCCAAGGGCATTTGAGAAACAAAATGGCCACCCATTTAAAGCTAATGGAACAAAATGGCCACCCCATTATGCAAAATGGCTGTCCGGCCCTTGAAGCTGACTGAGAGAGCATGACCCAGCCCCTGGCTTGAAAAGGTTGAGAACCTCTGGTTTATATTTTGCTTATCTTACTGCAAGTTTGTATCCATCGTAGGGTAAGAATAATGCCTTTCTCTCTCTCTCTCTCCAACTTTTGGTGCACACAGCAACACAAGCTGCAATATGGCCATCTGCGGCAACAATACAAGGACAATAAATACAGACAGGAATTAAGACAAGGTAAAGACTGGCCAATCACCGTCATAAGTATAAGGCAAGAAGGGCAGAAAATGTCTCTGGAAAGCTGGTCTTAATGGTCTTCTTGACACACACACACACCCAGGAGGGGGCAGATGAACATGTGCTAAGGCCTGCCAAGTCATTTAATGGCACGGTGGGTACTAACAGAAGAGAGTTTATTTTTGTGTGTTCTTTTTTGTATTTTAATTAAATGAAATTATTTTAAAAAGATAACAGTTAGTCTTTAAGGTGCCACAGTACTTTTGTCTTTTTAAACATATTTCTTTTGTTTTGTTTCTGGTCCGATAGGCCTGCACAAACTAATTCAGAAAAACAACAGACTCCCGCAACCCCATTTTTAAAACTTCAAAATATTTTGTTGGCAAGAACAATTAGTACAGTTTTCCTACCTATGTAGGCAAATCAGTAGTTGTCCCCACTGGCACCCCAAGATGAGATAAATTAGACAGTCAGGTTGATTCCCTATGCCATCAGACGCCAGTTACTTTATTTTATGACATATTTGTCGATTGTTTGTTTTGATTTGCTGTTTGTTCTGTTGTTATATGTTATCTGTTTGTACACCGCCCAGAATGGGATACCATCCAAATGGATGATATAGAAATGCAACAAATAAATAAAATATAAATAAGATGACAAATATTTCCAAACTTTTACACCCCAATGCAGTTTCATTTCTGTTCTTCTCTCTCTCTCTCTCTCTCTCTCTCTCTCTCTCTCTCTCACACACACACACACACGTTTTCAAATAACCCACATTTTCCTCCTTATTCCAGACAGGCAGGAATTTCACCCAGCCCTGCATAATTCCCTACAAGGGAAGAACTTCACCTGCCATGCAGTCCCTGGAAGCAAAGCCTCTTCTTCTCCCACCCAGAGACCCTCCTTCCTACGTACTTGCTTCCTTGCCAGGCAGGGGAAAAAATTAACTCCTCCTCCAGCGATCTTTGCGCGTGGGAAAAATCAAAGGCCACTTTCCCACGGGAACCGGAACCGGAACGAACTTTCGTTTTTTTGAAACTTTCCTAGAATGTACCCGAATGACCAACATAACTCTCCCCCCCCCGGTTTCTCTAGGAAGTGAAACTCGCTCACCTTAACCCTTGGCAGGAATGGATATTGGGATTAATTTACACCTCTACTGCTAATAGTGCTTTACTATGAATATTGTTCTGGATTTAAGATTTTCTGAAGCCATCTGGTTTTGTCTCTTTGAGGTTTTTTAATTAAAATTTTATTAGATTTTCAAATGAAAATACAAACATTACACTACAAAAAAAACCCAACAATATTTTCTCACATTTAAAAAAAAAACACAGTAATAAACTCAATACACAAAAAATACATACAATATATAATAAAAATAAAAAACTAACTTAAAACACACACCTCTGTGATATATACATTGCTGGGAGGATCACGGTATACCATATCAATCTCTTTTACTTCCAAAAACTCATTTGATCTGGTACTGGCATTGTTCCACCACTCTTGCCTAATCTAGCTTCCACAAATGGTTGCCAAATTTTCCAAAATCTATTTTCTTGCATTATACCTTTTTTAACATTTAATTCCCACGTTAGCTCATCATTTAGTGCGAGTTCCCACATTTCCTTATATCAATCCTCAATCTTTAAAAACACATCATTTTTCCAATTTCTTGCAATACATTGCCTGGCTGACGTTAACATTACAGATATTAACTCTTTTTTATCTTCTTCCACTTTTATACTGTCAACGTCAGTCAGTAAAACTATACTTGACCCCAACTTAAGCTGCATCTTAATAATTCTTGCAATTTCTTCTTCAATTTTCCCCCAAAAGACTTATCACATTGCAACTCCACCACATATGCTCATATGTTCCCCTTATTTGTTTACATCTCCAACACGTATCGCTTGTGTTTTTATCTATTTGATGAAGCCTAACTGGGGTCAAGTACCATCTTCATAACAATTTATAATTGTGCTGTTTTACCCTTACAGACATTGTTCTCATGATTCTTCTCCACTTTCTTTTCCATGTCAATTCAGTAATTTTAACATTTAGATCCTGCTCCCATATACCTTTTAAAGTTTCTTGCGACCTTCCATCTTTAATATTTTATAAATTTTGCTTACCAAGCACTTAATCCCCATTTCCCCCTTTCTTATTTGTCTCTTTGGGTTTTTATTGGATGGTTTCATTCTCATCTTTTATTAATTTGGGGTGTGTCTTTTATATTTTTAAAATATATTTTAAGCTGCCCTGAGTGGTGCTTGAATCAAAAGGGTGGGGTATAAACGTAGATAGACAGACAGACGGAGCGAGTCTCATTCTAATGTATGGGCAAGTGGCCTTGATCCACAAAAACTCACATTCAAATATAACAATATTTAACCTGCCACTTTTAATCTTTTTTTTTAACCCATGAGTGGAGTTTCTCCAGCAAAAATCCTTTCAACCCAGAATAATTTCTAACATTTACAGGCCTAAGATCTCTCTGTGCCTACCTGCAAGGTACTTCTACCAAGAACTGTCCCAGATCTCATGGCACCAGGTTTAAGCATTTACCTTTTTTACCACAGAGTACTGTACTATGATTCTGTATTTCTTGAAAGTCATACAACTGCTGATAATTTTTTTTAAAAAAAATAGTTCTGTCCTTACCAAACAACATACACATTTTAAAATAAAACACATTATGCGTGTGTTTTCTTACTGCTACGAGTATGGAAGTATTGAAATTAAGAAAATAAGTAAGCTTTTTATTTATATTTAACAATCAATAAATAGAATTAAAAACAATTATTATTATTATAACTAAAGTTTACATATTTACTATTTAGTAAATGTAGGAGCCTTCTCAAAGATTGTGGTATTTTTTAACAACAACCAAGTGTAACCCAGGCAACAGGAACCGTGTTGTGCCGAATAATCTTTCTCACACTAGGGCACGAGAGAGGAACTACGGAATGAATTGACCAAGAGGTGGCTTCATTTTGGCAGATTAAAGACTGACCTGACCTTTAGGAAGGGATGCTCATTTTCATTGGCAGTCAAAGAACCAGCACTGTCTGAGTCTGCAGACTTTTTTGTGGTCATGTGGCAGGCATGACTAGAGTGGGTGAAACGCTGTTACCTTTCCTGCCGAAGCGGTACCTATTTTACCTACTTGCAGTTTCTTGCTTGCAAACTGCTAGGTACTCAAATTAACAAATAAAATAAATATGTGCTCCTCTTCACCAGGATCGAATTTTGGATGGCCATGGCATTGGTAGCCAATTTTGTGACCAGCAGTAGCCCAGCAGATATGACTAGCCCTATCCTTCAGAAAGCTGCTCCAGGGGATCTGTGATCTCTTTCTGCTTTTGGCATCCCTTTCCTCCAAAAACACTGAAATTCCTTTGATCTCCTGCCCCACCCTCCAAACCAGAGATGGGTTTTCCGACCTAAATCTTGAAAATGAACCTGGAAAATCAATTCAAAAACTACTCACTCCCCCGCCCTTCCCTAAAGAGGCGGGGCCAGAAGTTGCTCCAAACAAAACCTCCCCGAACTACAACTCCCAGAATTCCGGAGGAAGAGAACGTTGAACTTGGCCTTCCCTCACACCGTTGCAAAGCTCCCTCCTGGCCACCCGGGAACTACAACTCCCAGAGTTCCTCTGATCGAAGCCTAGGCCCCCCCTCCCCCTTTTTAAAAAAATGTAGGCTCTAAATTCAGTGACAGAAAAGAAATGAGCCTGGCATGACAATTTAGAAGATTTAAAATTAAAATAAATGTTAAACACCTCCAGGTGTCTTTGGACTTAAATCCCCAACAAAGCAGGGTTTAAGGAACATAAAAGACATTAAGACAAATTGCTATTTTTCAGGCTGGTGGGAAGAAGGGGCATTCTGGGACTTGTATTTTCCCGCCTCAAAAAAACAACTTTTTTGTTAATAATTTGGTGTCAGAAATTATTCTGGGTTGAAAGGATTTTTGCTGGAGGAACTCCACTCAGGGGACACCCGAATGAGGCTCCTTTCAAGTCCCCAAGATCTTTCTCCCACCGAAGTGGTCCCTATTTATCTACTTGCAATTTCTTGCTTTCAAACTGCTAGATTGGAAGGAGCTGGGTCAGAGTCAGGCACTCAAACATCATACAGTACCTGGGTCTTGAACTGCTGACTTGCTGGCCTTACAGCTAACAAGTAGAGCTCTTAACCACTGAGGTACAGCATCCCCAGCGGTTTTTTGGTTTATTTAACTCTTTGTACACTGCTCAGGAGACTGCACTGGCTTAGTGGTTAAGATGCTGAGCTTGACGACTGGAAGGTCACCAGTTCAAGACCCTAGTGCTGCATGAAGGAGTGACCAACTGTCATCTGCTCCTATTTCTGCCAACCTTGTTCAGTCACACAGTCAATTCCGACCCTTGCGACCCCATGGACCACTGTCCGCCAGGCACTTCTGTCCTTCACCATCCTCCTCAACTTGCTCAGTTCTGTGCCCATTGTCTCTACAATGCCATCTAGCCATCTCACTTTTTGCTGCCCCCTTCTTTTGCCCTCCCTTTCCCAGCATCAAGGTTTTCTCAAGTGAATCCTCTCTTCTCATTTGATGTCCAAAGTACTTTAGCTTCATCTTTACTATTTGACCTTCTAAGGAGCAGTCAGGGCTGATTTCTTCTAAGATTGACCTATTTGTTCTCCTCACTGTCCAGGGGACTCTCAAAACTCTCCTCCAGCACCACATCTCAAAGACACCTATTCTTCTGCGCTCAGCTTTCCTAATAGTCCAGCTCTCACAACCATACATTGCCACCAGGAATACCATTGCTTTGACTATAGAAATTTTTTTCAAGGTGATGTCTCTACTTTTCATTAACTCCAGGTTTCTCAAAGTTTGTCTTCCATGCATCAGTCACCTTTTTATTTCATGGCTGCAATCACCATCTGCAGTGATCTTCGATCCTAAGAAAAATAAAATCTGTCACTGCTTCTACTTCTTTCCCATCTATTTTCCAGGGACTGATGGGGCATGTTGCTATTATCTTGGTTTTCTTGATATTGAGTCTCAAGCCAGCTTTTGCACTTTCTTCTTTCAACCTAATCAGGTTAAAGGGAAAGGCTTCCCCCACTTCCTGTATTGAAACTACAAGACTCTCTCTCACTGTAGTTTAAATACAGGGAGGAAAAAAGACACGATTTTCTTTCCCTTCCTGTATTGAAACTACAGGGAAGGGGAGAGATGTGATTGGTTCTCTAGAGAACCAATCACCTCTCTCTCTTTCCCCCTTCCCTGTAGTTTCAATACAGGGAGGGAAATAAAGAGAGAAAGAGACTTCAACTGCAGTAGGTTCAGGGGGGAAAGGCGCTTTCCTGGAGCCTACTGCAGTCCCAGTGACTTTAAAGGCAGGGAGGTCTCTTTCTTTCCCTGCCTGCCTTTAAAGTGGTTTGTCCCTGAAGTCAGGACTTTTTTTTTTAGCGTTGTTCGATGCATGCATCGGATGCTAAAAATCTGATAACGTCATGACTTGTGGAACCAAGTCATAACGTTATCCGGGGTATTACTGTAATACACTTTCCTCAGTCTCTGCTGAGGTGACTTGCAAGAAAAATATCAAGTACATGTAGGCTGATGGCTTCCCTCCCTTTCTCTTGATCAAAGCTTTCTTTGTGTTGCCCTGAGTTTTGGGGGAAAACAAGGACAGGAAATCCAAAATAATGTGTTAATGGCACAATGTGCTTCCATGGTAGGAAAGGGAAATCCTTCAAAAGGGGGGGGGGGGAGGCATCCTTTCTTCTTTGTTATTCTACCATTTGTAATTGGATCATCTTGATAGATTTGTATGTACTGTATTACTTTTTATACCACTCACCTGGAACATTTTCCCACTCTGAGTGGTGTACAACAGTAACATTTCGGGGAACACAGAAAGAGCCTCCTTGAAGATTGTGGCATTCTTGAACTACAAGCGGGCCTACCCTGGTAACAGTAACCTTATGTTGCCAGCTAATCTTTCTCACACTAGGTCAGGCAAAGGAAATGCAGAATGAACTTACCAAAAGGTGCCTTCATTTTAAAAGTTTCACATCTGGCCTAGACACAGAATGACATACTCAACCTTCTCAAGGCTGGCCCTACCATTGGGCGACTAGTGACCTCTCTCAAGCTGCCAGATATCATGGAGTTGGATGTTGTTAGTAATTTGCTTTATGACTGTATTTCACCCCCAGAAACAGTGATGGGATGTAACAGGTTCTCACCAGTTCACCAGAACCGGTAGTAACTTTCCCCAGTGTCCCGGAGAACCGGTAGCAGCTTTTTTGGGGAACCACCTTTTGGGCTTACCTTTTCATTGGTTCCCCCACTGTGCATGCGTGCCAAGCACTTGGTGTGCATGCACGCCTCCAGTGCTTGGCGCATATGCACAGTCTCCTTGTTATCCTCCCAAGCGGGAGGAGGAAGAGAAGCTGCTAGCCTGAAGCTCCCTATAACCTGCTCCCCAGGGTAACTGACTCACCTTTGGATGTGGTGTGTCTGTGTGTATTTTAATGTGTATTTAATACCTTTACCTATATTGATGTACTACTACAGTTCCTAAAAAGGCCTGGCGGCCTGGCTTGGGGTTTTTAAGCAAAGTCTTGGAGTTACCTCATCAATAAGCTACACCTGTGCTGTTCCAATTGGAGATCCCTTAAGGAGGTACAGCTGTTTTGCATTTACATTAAGGCATATTATCCTAGAGAACTGGTGTGATGACTATATTCATCTTGCAACATGGTGCTGCCCAGGCACTTATACTAACAGGTAAGTGACAGGTTTGTGTTTGGGGTGGGGGGATTGATTTATGTTTGGGGTGGGTGGGTGTATTTTAATGTAATTTTTATTTATTTATTTATGGGTTTATGTTGTGGGTGGGTGGGTGGAGGTGTGTGTGTGCTTATTTTTATTTTATTATTATTTCTTTGGTCCCACCCATGTCATGACATCATGACATTAGCTCCGCCCACACTGTGATGACATAACGGTGGGGTAGTAAAATTTTTGACATCCCACCACTGCCCGCAAGAAACAAGAGGCGTGTGGGATAACCTTGAAGAATATATTTTGCCTTTAGAGGAAGAGGTAGAATCTCTTGGCATCAACAGGGGGACTTGATTTTATTTTGCTGAACCAGAAGTGGTCATGAAATGGCAGGTGTTTTATTTTTCTAAGATTGTGTTCCTCCTGTTGGGGGTGACCAGAGGAGCTTGTAGGATTTGAGGGACTCAAAAAATAACTTTTCTTTAGCTTTGCCACAAGCATAGCGGGAAGGAGGGGGAAAGCAGTTACAGTACAGTATTAGGCTTTGGTGTCCTGAATTTGGTAGAAAAGCAGAATATAAATTAAATAAAACAGACTGTTTTATCTGTCTCAGGAAACAAAATGTTGTTCCACCTTGTTTTTCCTGCAACCTTGTGCCATATCCTTCCCTCTTGTTCATTCTTTTTATTAAAAAAAAGTCTTTACCACTACCATTATATTCACTCATATGGAGAAGAGAAATTGCATTTTTAGCTCTCATTAGAATTATGTATTGATTGATTAAGTTAATTAAATTGATCGATTTAATTACTTAATTTAATTAATTAACCCTGAGTCATCATGGCGAGTGGGTGGCGATATAAATATAAATAAAGTAAACCTAGTACATAATGCATATCCTCAACTAGAATTCAAATTTTCTAAAAATGTATTATCCTTTTCATTTTTAAAAAAATAAGTAGCAAAACAGGTACGAAGAGTGGACTGAGATCTTAAGGTTTCGTCCCCAGCAAGCCTGAAATTCATCTTGGCCCACTCTTTCCTATTTAATCTGTCCCACCTAACAAGGTTATGTAGATGAAGAGGGCTACATACATTGCCTTGTGCTCATTGGAAGTAAGCTGGGATGTAAATGGGAACTAATAAAATAAAACAAGACATTCAGAATCTATAAGGTTAACCTGGCAGAAGATGTCCGCATCAGTTAATCTTCATAGAGTTTATCATGTCATGTTTACTTTTTTATTAACGGGGGGGGGGGGGGTTGCATATAAAAATAAAATGCAATTTTAATTTAGAAAGCATCATTATTTCAGTCTTCTCAAATCCATTCCTCCTTTGGTGCCCTGGATTATACCACCCATGCTCCTTTTAGTTCTAGACCCGAGTGCTGCACAGTGGAATGACTTCCATCTCTCTCCCAACTCCTGCCAACTTAGCAGTTCAAAAGCAGGAAGAAATTGCAAGTACATAAATAGGTACCACTTCAGTGGAAAGGTAAAGTCATGCCTGCCACATATCCACAAAAATGTCTGCAGATGCAGACAGCACTGGGTCTTGGGCTGTAAACAGAAATGAGCACTGAACCCTAAAGTCAGATAGGACTGGCTTTCAAGCAAGGGTGAACTTTACCTTAAAGACCAAAGATGCCATGATTGGAAAAGTTTTCCCTCCTCAATATTGCATTTCTGGAGAACCTATTTTCCATTTCTTCTCATTCTATTTTTTATTAGGTTATAGGACGTTGAGTTTTTTTAAACCCTTGCATTTTATGTATAAATGCATTCATGTGTTTTACCAAACTGCTTTTTCACCACTCACTATAGCAGGGATTCTCAACCTGCAGCCCATGGGCCAGATGTGGCCCACGTCACCATTTCATGTCTCCCCCACTGCCCTCACCAAACCAGGAAGTGCCATATGTGGTGTAGGAAGGGCAGAATGGCTGTCTGGCCCCTGAAGCTGTCTGAGGGAGTGTGACCTGGCCCCTGGCTTTAAAAAGTTGAGAACTGCACTATAGATTTAGATCTGTTAATTATGTGTCCCTAGCTCCTGCCAACCTAGCAGTTCGAAAGCAAGAAATTGGAAGTACCATGTTTCCCCAAATATAAGACACTGTCTTATATTTTTAAAAACTCCAAAATATGCACAAGGTCTTATTTTCAGGGGATGTCTTATTTTTCCATGACGAAGAATACAGTACACATTTATTGCTGATACAGTGGATTGCCAGGGCAAGATTTAGGTGAATGCCTTATTTTCGGGGAGGCCCTTATATTTCCGAAGTGGGGAAAAATAGGGGGTGCCTTACTATACGAGGAGGTCCTATATTCGGGGAAACAGGGTAGATAAATAGGGACCACTTCAGTATGAAGGTAACAGCGTTCAGTGTGCTGCGGGGTCGTCATGCCTGCCACATGACCACGGAAACGTCTGCGAAGCAGACAGCGCTGGCTCTTCAGCTTTGAAAGAGATGAGCACTGAACCCTAGAGTCAGATACAACTGGGTTTCGAGCAAGGGAAACCTTTACTAGCTATTCATATTTTGAAATGCATGTGGTCTGTCTCTCCGAAATGCTCTCTAAGCATCTAAATTTCTGAATGCGCATGGAGAGCTGCACCTCCTGTTAATCTTGTAAAACAGAATTAAATTTGATTTTTAAAAATATTTTCATACCTACCCAGAGTCCGACAATCCAATCCTAGTCCAAAAGTCATGAATCACAACTAGAGGCTGTGAAAACTCAGGATTGTGCAGTGCCAAGCAGCATTATTCTGGATCCTTTTCACAGACTATGTGAAATCCACAGACCATCACATTTCAACACACAGCATAGAGCCAAAAATAAAACGTACGCAAGTGAGTCAAAACAAATTGGGGTGGGGTGGGGGGGAAGCAGGGTGTTGACTCTGCTAGAAGGTTGAGGAAGCCTTTATTTAAATTTGGAGGAGAGGAATAAAGCAAAGGCATCAGAATATAAAAGAATAATTCATCAAAGTAGCTTCTACATATACTGAGCCACTATAAGGTAAGTTCTGTAACTTACAGTCTAAGGCAGTGATGGTGAACCTGGCACTCCTGATGTTCTTGGACTTCAATTCCCAGGATCCCTGATCAGCAGGAGTGCTGAGTTGGTCTTCTGGTAACTGATGTCCAAGAACACCTAGAGCGCCAAGGTTGGCCATCACTGGTCTAAGGCGTGGGTCTCCAACAAGATCAAGCTGAAGGTAAAATAATCGTAGTAATAATAATAATAGTAATGATAATAATATCCACCGATATCTAGCGGCAAAGGAGGTGGCACCTTACCAATAAGGAACTGGCAGGGAGTGCAGCATAACCTTTGCATATGCAGATGGATGCTAATTCATACCTGCCAAGGTGACAATACTCAGTGGGCTCTCTGTGTTGCCCCAGTACCCTCCAAGTAACAATCTACCCTCTTTCCACCCCAATTTCATAGTGCCAAACTCCCAACACCATTAGGAACATACATCTCTGCTTGGTTCCACCTCCAGCCCTCCCTTTCCTTCCCTGGGCCCTCACAAGGTGGCAACCCTGTGTTATCGGGTGGGCCAGATTCACCCCAGTGCCATTCTGTGACAGGTGGTGGCTGCCCTCTTGGGTTCAAATCTCCCACAATTTTTTTTAAAAAAAGTGTCTTGTGTAAGCTAAAAATATCCCCATCGGGTTATCCCTTAGTTAAGTCATAGTATTAAACAGAATCATCACATTAAGTTGATTGCATTCGAACATGAATGGAATTACTCATTAAGTCAGTTCATTTGACGTGGAAAAAAATTGGTTTTTTAAAAAATGCTAATGTTGAAAAATGAAAGAAGGGAGGGGGGAAAATTAAATGGTGGGAATGAAAAAGACTGGCCATACTAACCTTCATATGAACAACACACGCCTCTCCACAGGGTTGTTACAGCATCATTTCTGCTGAAATTAAATTTCATTGTGCCACTGTGGAACTAATCAGAAATGATGGAAATGGACAGTTTGCTTCTCTGATGGGGAGAACAGAATGGCGAGTCCCAGTTACACTCACCAAAGAGTTAATTCACATCCCCCACCCCCCTTTCATGGGTCTCTCATGCAGACAGAGATATGGTTTCCGAGTGAATTTCTTCCCCTTCTCCCCGTTACGTGCATTTGATTTTTTTCGGTGCAGAGTGGATGCGTTCATGCTTAATGAGATTGGAGCGGTGGCCAAAACATTTGTCACACACCTGGCAACGATACGGCGTCTCCTTGGTGTGGGTTCGCTGATGGGCGACGATAGCCGATTTATCACGGAAGCTTTTGGGGCAGAGGGCGCACTGAAAGGGCTTCTCTCCTGTATGGATCTTCTCATGCTGGACTAGGCCAGCGTTCTGAGAAAATCTTTTCCCACACTCCGAGCAGATGTACGGCTTCTCTCCCGTGTGAGACCGCCGGTGCTTCCTCAGGGACGAGGCGTCACCGAAACTCTTGCTGCAATCTTCGCACTTGTACGGCTTCTCACCCGTGTGGATCCGCTCATGGACGATGAGGTTTGTGCGGTGGCGGAAGGTCTTCCCGCAGGCCGAGCATGGGTACGGCTTCTCCTCGGTGTGGATCCGCCGGTGGACGTGGAAAGCTGACATGCTCCGGAAACCTTTCCCGCAATCGGGGCACTCGTGGGGCTTCTCTCCTGTGTGGATCCTCAAGTGACGAATCAGGTCGTACCGGTGCAGGAAGCTCTGCGTACATTCTGTGCAATGATGGGGCTTCTCTCCGGTGTGGATCTTCTGGTGAGACACAAGCCCGGCTCGCTTGCTAAAGCTCTGTCCACACTCAGGGCAAGCAAACGGCTTCTCTTGGACATGAGTCTTTTCATGGGCGGTCAGGAGTGACCGCTGGGTGAAGCTCTGACCACATTCTGAACAATTGAAGGGCTTCACTCCGGTGTGGGTACTCTGATGAGCCACCAGGACATCTATCCCTGCGAAGCTCTCCCCACAGTCCCAGCAGGTGTACGGATTCTCTACAGAGGCAGGGTGAAAACGAACCGTTTCGATTTCTTCGTTCACGGTGCCCACTTTCTGCTGGTTTTCAGAAGATTCTCCTTTATCCGGACTCTGGGAAATGGTTTGTTCGATTTTAACAGGCACGATCCAGTTGACTGCCTTTGCCTTCACTATTTTCAATGGCAGAATCTTCTCCTTCCAAAATGGCCTCTCCTCCTCGGCTAGAATAAGAAAAAGAATCCTGATCGTCAGAGATCTCGTTTCCAGGAAGAAAGCAGGGGTTGGAGCAGTACACACCAAGGTCAAGAATCCTGCGTTGCTTTAAGAGCCAGAAGGTTTATTTAGCCTAAACCAGGAGTTCTCAACCTTTTAAAGCCGGAGGCCGGTCACGCTCCTTCAGACAGCTTTGGGGGTCGGACGGCCATTTTGCCCTTCCTCCACCTCATGGCAATTCTGGGTGTGGTGGAGGTACTGTGGGCTGCAGGTTGAGAATCCCTAGCCTAAACGTTTAGATACAGTTCTGCTATGGTAATAGAGTGGATCCTACTGCCAGCGTCTCAATGATAAGTGTCAAGTGGCAGTTAACTAACCCGACCACCCTGAGGACTAACAGCTTTGGGTGCCGAAGTCCACAGGGAAGGGTGATGGTGGGTCCCCAAGTGGATTAAATCCCATTTCAACCCATCTTGATGGAGGGTAGCAGCTTCGTCCATACTGGCCTGGGGCTGAGGACTTCGTGTGCCAAAAAGGCTCAGGACCAGAAAGTGATTTGCGGAGCTGGATCAGTGGAACGGGGGTCATACTGAGATGCAGAAGGCAGATAAAAGGCTACAACATTATACTCACAGGACAGTCTTCATGACTGATCCCCATGAGGATTGCCAATATTCAGAATTAGATACAGCACAAGAAGCAGCTTTCAGATGGGATCTTTTTAAGATAGAGCAAACTGCAGTCCAGAAAAGCTCAGGCCAAATAAACCTCCTTAGCGTTTAAAATGCAACATGGCTACTCCTTGGGAAATGTCCAAGAGAGGCTTGTTTTCTTAACATTTTAGTGGGCACCCCAGGAAAACTGCTTTAAATAGAGCCAGATTTCTCACTCATTTCCTTTGATACATCATGAACTCTCCTAGCCACCAATGTCACCTCCCAATGCCTCAATCCAGCCCTCCTTGAGTTGATTTACAGCAACACTGCAGTAGCTTAGTGGTTAAGACCCTGAGCTTAGAGCAGGGGTGCCCAAACTTTTCAGTCCATGAGCCGTCACGTGGTTTAGGGAGCCAGTCACTATGGCCTGGGGGCTGAATGCGGCCCCCAATGCCAATTCATCCGGCCCACGAAGCCCTCGTTGCTCCTGGAAGTGAAAGTAAAATGCGCCCATACGGGTGCACTTTACTTCCGCTTCCAGGAGCAACGAGGACTTCATTGGCTGGATGAATTGGCATTGGGAGCCGCATCTGGCCCCCAGACTGTCATTTGAGCACCCCTGGCTTAGAGACTGGAAGGTTGGGGTTCGATAACTGAGTGCTGCAGCAGATCTTGGGGACATGAAGGAGCCTCATTCAGGCATCCCCTGAGTGGAGTTTCTCCAGCAAAAATTCATTCAACCCAGAGTAATTTCTGACACAAAATTTAGTTAGTTAGTTGACTTCCAAAGCCTCTGTAGAACCTCTGCATTTGAGAACAGCTTGCCTTTGGAAGCAGAGCCCTCTTCATGCCAATTCTCTTCTGCCTTGAAGATATCAGAGCTTTAGTAGCAACTTATATACTGCCCCAGAACACTTAATGCACTCTCTGGTTCATAAGTTAATTAGCATTTTGCCTCCCACCTTCACTTCATACATCTGGCAAAGTGAGCTATGGTGTGCTTTCCTGATAATAATTTCGTGTCAGAAATTATTCTGGGTTGGAAGGATTTTTATGGAAGAAACTCCATTCAGGGAATGCCCAAATGAGGCACCTTCCATGTTGCCAAGAGCTGGGACAGAGATGGGCACTCAATCCATCACGCAGTACCTGGGTCTTCAACTGACGAATTGCCAGCCTCTGAAGGGAGGTGGTCTTTGACATCACTAATTGTTCTTTTAGTCTATATAAGGCTTAAACTTCCGTTAGCAAGTCGCTGTGGTTGGCCATCAGCCACCACATGCCAAAGATAATTGTCTGGAACACGATCTCAAGAACTCTTTCAAAGGCAGGGTATGTACTGTATTTGCCAGCATATAAGACACCCTCCCCTCCTTAAAATACACTGGGCAACGGAGTATGTCTTATACTCTGATGCATCTTATACACTGGCAAATACCATATGTGGCTCAAGTGGCTAAGATGTTGACTGGGAGGTGGAAGGTCAGCAGTTCTATTCCCAAGTAGTGCAGGACAGAATGAGCTCCCGTCTTTGTCCCAGCTCCTGCCAACCTAGCAGTTCGAAAGCAAGAAATTGCAAGTAGATAAATAGGGACCACTTCAGTGGCAAGGTAACAATGTTCCGTGCACTCCGGTGTCTAGTCATGCCTTCCACATGACCATGGAAACATCTGCAGAAGCAGACAGCACTGGCTCTTTGGCTTTGAAACAGAGATGAGTACTGACCCCTAGTCAGATGCGACTAGCTTTTGAACAAGGGAAACTTTTAAGTGCACATTCCCCCTTTAAAATACACCGGGAAAAGTGCATCTTATACTCTGATGCATCTTATACACCTGTACATATGGTAATTTGATACTATCTCAATTTTGTAAGCAATGAGAGCAGTTGTCTTTTGAAAGCCCCTGCTGTATTTTGCTTTGCATTTCCTTATTGCTTTATTTGAAATAAGCTTGAATTTTTAACTTTTGCTTGAAACATGTTTTTTTAAAACTTCTGATTAGAGTAGTATTTCCCAACCTTTGTTTTTTTGGACTTGAATTTCCAGAAGCCTAAGTCAATTCCCAAAAGCACTGATCAGCCAATGTACTGACTTAGGACTTCTGGAAATTCAAGTCCAAAAAAACCAAAGGTTGGGAAACACTGGATTAGAGGCTGTGTAATTGCAGCCATATAATGCATTAATATAGGGGCTTTGCTTTTAATCTTAATTCCCAGAGCAGAGCTAGAGATTCAGCCTCCAATGCTGGTGTTGATTAGTTTACTTATTTTGTAGTCCTAACAAGCTGAAAACTGTGGGAACGGAACTAAGTTGATGGAACGTTGTGTGCTGTGATTTAATTGGTTAAATCCCTGGAAGAGGAGAGATAGAGAAAAAGATGTGTTTTGGTTATATGAGAGTGTGAGAGGAAAATGTTCTATTTTGCCAGACTTATCCTTACAGGCCCAGTCTGGCTGGACATCCCGTTACACTAATGGAGTAGACTGTACAGCCAACAACTCGACGCCGAGTATCAGGCAGCAGTTAACTAAACTGACTCCCTAAAGGGGCCAATGGCTACGGGAGGATGATCCCCTTTAGGTGGGGATGATGTTCCCCCTCAGTGGAGGAAATGCCACTGGAAACCATCATATTAGGCCCAACAGTAAAATGAGCAGAGGAGGAACTCTGATTCCCAACGGTCATGGAGGTGGAAAAGGCCATGCCAGATGGACTGGCTGTGAAGGTGTGCCATGATAATATCTTCAAGGCTGCAGCAGTCCATAGTAGCCCCGGTGTTAAATCCTGCATGTCTCATTTCATACATGCCACAGGAGATGGCTCCGTGATCAGAGTATGTGGGTCACTTCATGGCAAGCGGGGATCCACCTTAAACAAATGCATGCCAATGGCATTTTTCCTGCTTCAGGGGGGGGGAATACATTCTCGGGCACGAGTTGCAACAAGTTGCAACAAGAATCCTTACAAGCCACTTTAGCTGTTTTGTCTCACCAAGGGACCAGGAGGACCCTTACCCAGAGCAGGGATCTCCGTGCGGTCCACCTCCTTGTTCCCTCTGAAGAGTGGCCACGCTCTGGAGTCCAAAGGAACCGTCTTCATCGCATCAGCAGACGTCTCTCTGAATGACCACAAAGCCTGTGAACCAACAGCAAAAGGAGACAGCGAGAACTGAGTGAGAAACCACCTTAAGATGGAGCCCATCATGACACCAACTTCAAAGTTTACACAAGACACCTGGTTACCAGAAGCCTGCCTGTTATGACTCAGGAAGACCTTCTGACCAACAGCCCTCCCAGAAAATTAAAAAAGAAGATTCCAATGTTCAGGGGTTCCCAACAGGGGGTCCCGACCTTTTCACGCTGGAGGCTGGGTCACGTTCTTTCAGTTAGCTTTAAGGGCTGGATGGCCATTTTGCCCTGCTGCACAATTGGGGTGTGTGTGTGTTTTGGCCATTTTGTCCCAACAGCTTCAAAGGGATAACCATTTTGTTGCTCGAATGCCCTTGGAGGGGTGGAGGCCACATAAAATGGTGCTGTGGGCCCTATACGGCCCATGGGCCTTAGGTTGGGAACCCCTGCTCTACAAGGTCCATAAATGACCGAATATGCTGCCCAAGGCCTCTAGAGATTGCCCATTCTGATCCTCTTACAGCCATGAAGGCTAAAATAAGTTTCAGGGAAATCCTTGGGATGGTGGTCAAATTCCAGATTTGAGCATTGCAGTAGGGTAAGACCCAAGATAACAGCATAGATCATCCTTGGTCAAAAGCCTGTCATATCCGATTCTAGGGTTCAGTGCTCATCTCTGTTTATAGCCAAAGAGCCAGTGCTGTCTGCATTTGCAGAATTTCCATGGACATGTGGTAGGCATGACTAGACGCCAGAGTGTACGGAATGCTGTTTACCTTCCCACTGAAGTGGTCCCTATTTACCTACTTGCAATTTCTTGCTTTCAAAGTGCTAAGTTGGCAGGAGCTGAGACAGAGACGGAAGTTCAGTCTGTCATGCAGCACTCGGGTCTCGAACTGCTGACCTGCCGATCTTCCAGTTGTCACGTTCAGCATCTTAACCCAGGAGTTCCCAACCTAAGGCCTATGGGCCAGATCTAGCCCCTGGTGCAATTTCATGTGGCCTCCCCACTCCTCCAAAGACATTCGAGGAACAAAATGGCCATCCCTTTGAAGCTGTTGGGACAAAATGATCGACCCCATCATGCAGGCAGGGCAAAATGGCTGCCCGGCCCTTGGAGCTGAATGAGATAGTGTGACCCTGCTCCAGCAATGTTATTTACCTTCCCACCAAAGTGGTACCTATTTATCTACTTGCAATTTCTTGCTTTCGAACTGCTAGGTTGGCAGGAGCTGTGATAGGTGAGGGGAGCTCATGCTGTCATGTAGCACTCAAGTCTCGAAATGCTGACTTGCCTACCACTACGCCACCGGAGTCCCTGACAACAGCATATTTTTGTTTAAATATGAAATCTTAAAATATTTGACCTCATCAAATGGGGAAAGACCTATATAAAAGCTGAGAAATCACTGATTCAGAGGATCAAAGGGAACTTAAGGACAACTGGGACAAAAATAAAAGTTATTTACTTATTTCCTAAACACTTTAAAAAAGGTAAAGGTCACCTTTGTTCAATAGCTAGTCGTATCCAACTCTAGGTGGTGCTCATCTTCATTTACAGTAGGGGTGCCCAAACTACAGCCCATGGGCTGGATCTGGTCCTTGCAGCCAATAAATCTGGTCCTCGCCGCCCTCGGAAGTGGAAGTTAAACGTGCATGTGCAGAATGCTGCTGTAAATTACCTGTGTTTACGGCAGCTGTGGGTCATTTATGACAGTGTTCTGTGCATCCATGGGCAGGTTCGGCTCCCGCGCATGCGTGTTTTACTTCCGCTTCAGGGTGGGAGGAACCATGTGACCAGCATGCTTGACCACATGACCAGCCTGCGGCCCAAAAAGTTTGAGCACCCTTGGCTTACAGCCAAAGGGTCAGCGCAGGACTTTTATAGAAGCAATGCATTGGGAAAAGAATTGGACAGGAGTACTCTGAAAATTTGAAGAAGTGTAAAAAATATTTAGGGATAAGAATAAGGGGGATGGGGAACTCAAAACCCAGCAAGAAGAAAATGCAAAATGATTATGAGCAGAGACGAACAACTGAAAGAAAAGGTGGGCATAGAATGGTGTCATAAAAATGGGCACAGCTAGCTGACTGGAGGGACTGCAGTGGCTTAGTGGTTAAGATGCTGAACGGTCAGCAGGTTGGCAGTTCAAGACCTGAGTGCTGCACAACAGAGTGAACTCCCATCTCTGTCCCACTTCCAGCCAACCTAGCAGTTTGAAAGCAAGAAATTGCAAGTACAGAAAATAAATAGGTACCACTTTGGTGGGAAGGCAAACAACATTCCGTGCACTCCGGCATCTAGCCATGCCTGCCACATGACCACAGAAATATCTGCAGGTGCAGACTGTGCAGGCCCTTTGGCTATAAAGAGAGATGGGCACTGGACCCTAGAGTTGGATACAACTGGCTTTCAAGCTAGGGTGAATTTTACTTTAGCTGGCTGGAACCCCGAAATGAAGGACTAGAGATCAAAATACTTCCGTATAGACATAAGACATTTTGGGTCACAGCCAAGGATACACCCCCCCCCCCCTCCATCTGGACCAAATTATTTCTTACCGGTCGTCCCCGTGGTGTGTTCCTCTTTTGTCGCACCAAATAATCCTCGGCCAGGCTGACCGCTTGGAAGCAATTCTCTGGATGGCCCTCTTTCACCCAGTTCTGCATGTCTTCTGGCAAGATCGTCAAGAACTGCTCCAGGATCACTAACTCTAGGATCTGGTCTTTGGATTTCTTTTCCGGCTGGAGCCACCGCCGGCAAAGCTTCCAGAGCATCCCACAAACCTCTCGTGGCCCTTCGGCATCCTGGTAACAGAACTGCCGGAAGCACTGACGCTCTATATCCAAGGTGGCCCCACCCATGTCTGCAGTGTCCTCTTCCACTACTTCCATGAAATCTGGCTCCTCTTTGGGTACAGGGCTGCCAATAGATGGATGGGTTTCTCCATCGATGCCGGACACAAGTCTTGTTTCCCCATCTTGATCTCCTGGCTCCAGTTCGGCGTCTGAAGCACCCTCAAATGAAGCAGAAACGGCCTGAGAGTCAACCCTTGATGATGATGATATGGGCAGCGGTTCCTCTTCCTGGTCAAAGGAAGGAGATGGTTCAACCTTCAAGACAGATTCTCTCTCCACTTCAGCACAATCCTCCAGCTCCGGTTCAACATTTTCTGGAGCGACTCCTTCCCAAGATTCTTTCGGCCCACCAAAGTGGATAACTGGAAGGCCTCTGGCCACGCTCTTCCCAGGTTCAGGTTCTTCTAGGTCCTGTCCTGCTATCTTTGCATCCTCTTCTGGTGCTACAGCCACCTGGAGACCTGGAACAAGGACATTTTTCTGCTCTGCTGCCATGGTTGTTGTAGACACCAAGAATCGGGTTATGTTTGTCCTGGGTTGATACCTTCACAGGCTGATGTGTGTTTCTTGACAACACCGAATGCAGTGCCTAGGACTGTCTCGTGTTTACTGCTTCCACCTAAAAAAAAGGGGGGGGGGATCAAAGATAAGACTATAAACAGGTCATGTTCCTGCCTTTATGCCTGACAGCAGACAAGTAACTGTTTCAAGGTCTCGAAAACATAAGCAGTGTTCAAACATCTAATTAAACCAGGGATCCTGGGCTAATGGCTACAACTGTGAACACATTTTATGTCAATCCAAGAGTTTGACCTCCTTTCAATTCCCAGAGATCAATGGTTATCCCATTCTCTAGCTCAGTGTTTCTCAACCTTGAGCCCCCAGATGTTTTTGGTCGACAGCTCTCAGAGATCTTGGCCAGCATAGTCAAAGGTGGAGGCTTCAGGGAGTTATAGTCCAAAAACATCTGGAGACCCAAGATTGGGAACCACTGGTCTAGCTCAGAGGTCCTCAAACTTGGCTCTCCATACGTTCATGGACTTCAATTACTAGAAGCCCCACACTTGAGGACCCCTGGTCTAGCCAATTCCCAAACAGTGGCAACACACGACCTACTTACAAAACATTTCCTGCTGAAATGGAACCTGTTTTATCTGCTTGCAACTTTTTGCTTTTGAATTGCTAGAGAGAGGCGATGGGCACTCACTAAAGCACTTGACTCTTGGACTGTTGACCTTCCAGTCATCAACCTCAGTCTCTTAACCATTAAACCACCCCTACCCTCAAGCCAACAACTACATACTTCCTAATAGTCTTCTTCTTCAAGTCCTGGTCAAACCCTGGACTGCCAAAATGAACCCACCTTCTTGGCTCTCTCATTGGCCAAACTTAAGTCCTCATCGGCAGTAATAATAATAATTTCATGTCAGAAATTATTCTGGGTTGAAAGGATTTTTTTCTGGAGAAACTCCACTGAGGGGACACCCAAATGAGGCTCCTTTCATGTCCCCAAGATCTTTCCCCACAAAAGTGGTCCCTATTTATCTACTTGCAATTTCTTGCTTTCGAGCTGCTTGGCAGGACAATGGGATAGAGATGGGTGCTCAAACCATCATGCAGTTCCCGGGTCTCGAACTGCCCACTTGCCAGCCTTTCTGGCAGCAATTTCCTAATACTGTACAGTAGTAAAGCTAGCCCTACATGAGAGAATCAATGAATGGGGGAACAAAAAGCAGGTGGGGCATGGAAGGAGAGAAGTGGGGGGGGGGGGAAAGGGGAATATTCACACCCAATTTTTAATTTAAAGGTAAAGGTTTCCCTTGCTCGAAAGCCAGTCATATCCGACTCTAGAGTTCAGTGCTCATCTGTTTCAAAGCCGAAGAGCCAGCGCTGTCTGCTTCTGCAGACGTTTCCGTGGTCATGTGGCAGGCATGACTAGACACCGGAGCGTACTGAACGCTGCTTACCTTCCCACCGAAGTGGTCCCTGTTTATCTACTTGCAATTTCTTTTTCATTTAAGACTCTGGAAAGGTTCTTATGGGTGAATCGGTCTCCCCCTTTCGAACCACCATTCCCAGAATCCTCCACCCAAGATGGCCACGGCGACTGCACAGGATTCTGGGAGTTGTAGTCCTCGAAAGCTCCGCCCTTTGGCTCCGGGCCCACTACCCCAGCCGTGGTTCGACTTCCCCCCTCCGCCTGGCCAGGAGGACGCGCACCCTTTCCCCCACCACCCTTGATTGTCTTTCCCCAGGGGGGTCTCCCCTAACACGTGTGAACTCGGCTTCGGGTCCAGAAAGAAGATGCCCCGCCCTGGCCCTGAATGCAAAGGCGGGGGGTGGGTGGGTTGAGCTGGACGGAGGTGTTATTATGAGAAGGCTTCTACTCTTTACCAGGCCCTTTACCTGCTGCTTCTTCTTCTCCCACCTGATCCCCGCCGCGAAGGTCTTTCTTCGCCTCCCCTGATGTAGCACCAGCGACCAGAAGGGATCCGCACTCAAGAGGGGAGCATTAGAGAGGGTGGGAGGGAAGGGTGGGTGAAAGGGAAGGTCTTTATGCGTCACATCCTGTCCCGCCTTTACATCCGGGAGGGCCGCTCCAGGAACTCCACCGCGATGGTTTTTACTCTTTCGGGTGCGGCAAGAATTCTCTTCTCTTTTCTAGCTGGGTGAGTGGATGGTAAAACCTCTCCCTTGCTCAAAAGCCAGCCGTATCCTACTCTAGGGTGCCGGTGCTCATCTCCGTTTACAGCTGAAGAGCCATCGCGGTGTCCGCGGTCATGTGGCAGGCATGACGACTAGATACCGGAGTGAATGGAGTGCTGTTACCTTTCCCACCGAAGTGGCTACCTATTTATCTACAGTGGAATCTCAGTTAACGAGCAGCTCGGTTAACATAAAAATCGCAGAACAAAAGGAAATCCATAGAAAATAGATTACATAATTTTTTTCCAGAACGGATTAATTGGGTTTCAATGCATTCCTATGGGAAACCGCGTTTCGGTTAATGTATTTTGGTTTTCAATGCATTCCTATGGGAAACCGCGTTTCGGTTAATGTATTTTGGTTTTCAATGCATTCCTATGGGAAACCGCGTTTCGGTTAATGTATTTTGGTTTTCAATGCATTCCTATGGGAAACCGCGTTTCGTTTAATGTATTTTGGTTTTCAGTGCATTCTTATGGGAAATTCGGTTAAAGTCATTGTTGCTGTAAGAAACGTCCTGGAGAACACATTAATTACATTAACCCAGGTTCCACTAATTGTAGTTTGTTTTGCTTCTGAACCGCTTCATTGGCAGGAGCTCTGACAGTCTACAGCAGGGGTGCCCAAATTATGGCCCGGGGACTGGATCCTGCCCCCAGGCTCCCTGAACCACGTGACCGGCCCACAGCCCGAAAAGTTTGGGCACCCCTGGTCTACAGGATGCTCACTCCGTCATGCAGCATTCGGGTCTTGAACTGCTGGCCTGCTGACTTTCCAGTCATCAAGTTCAGCGTCTTAGCCACTGAGCCACTGAAGATGAGTGAGGCTTTCCTAATTGTTGGAAAAAACAACAATATTGGGCAGATCATCAGTTCCTTTCTTTTGCTGCATAGGGAAGGAGTGAGCAAACTATGGCCCTCCAAAAGCAGCTGGACTTGAACACCTATCAGCTCCAGTGAAGATTACTCACTGTGGATGCATACATGTTTTTTTTTGTTTTTTTTATTAGGTATATAAAACAAATATACATAAAAGAAATACATAGAAGAAAAAGAAAATAGAAAAATACATAAAAGATAATTATAAGTAACCATAGTTTATCCTTAAAGCACATGCAAATAATTCCACACTTTTGATTAATCACTATATAGTATTCTTCTACTCCACACTTGTAACAACATTTTTATCACCCTTGTGTTATGTACATTGTCCGGGGACTCATGCAAACTCACAATTTCCAAAAGTAATTATGTTCAGGGACAGGGGCTGTACCTTTCTTCTTAACCAGAACATACTCGATGAATGGCCTCCAAATCCTCCAGAATCTATTACACTGGATTTTACCTTTTCTAAAATTTAATTCCCAGGTGAGCTTTTCATTGAGAGCTAAATCCCACATTTCCTTATACCAATCCTGCAATCTTATTAATTCATTATTTTTCCAATTTTTTGCTATACAATGTCTTGCTGCTGATATCATAACAACTATCAATTCTTTATTGTCCTTACTCAATTTAATTTTGTCTACCTCCATTAACAGAATTGTTTCCGCCTCCAATTCAAGCTGCATGTCCAGTATACTTCTTACTTCTTTTTCAATTTTTCCCCAAAAACTATCCAAGCATTCACAATTCCACCACATGTGTACATAAGTTCCTCGTGTTTTTTTACATGATGTTTGAGGATTTGTCAAAGTATTTCCCTGAGGCAGATCAAGTTCCCAGTGGATCCCAGTGAAAGAAAGGGAAAGCATGGAAGAGGATGGGAAAACAGGACCACATCTGGGTAAATGAATTATATCTAGTGGTCTGGTCCTGAAACAAGGAGAAGAAAAGAAACCACATTGATGTATTCCTTTCCCCATGTCTATAGGCTTCTGGCTGTATGCCTTTTCTTCTGCTGGGTCATGAGATCAATCACACAATTGTTCACATAAGGTGTCATGGTTTAAAGCAGGGGTGCCCAAATGTTCAGCTTGCGGGCTAGTCACATGGTTCTTCCCACTGGAAGCAGAAGTAAAATGTGCATGTGTGTGCATAACACACCTGTACACACACATTTTACTTCCACTTCTGGGAGCGGTGAGGGCAGTGGTGGGCCCAATTAATTGGCAGCATTGGCCAAATCTGGCCCACGGGCTGTAGTTTGGGCACCCTTGCCTTAAAGAAACAAAAAAGCAACAGCTTTTTCTAAAGGATGGGACTGCAGTGGCTTAGTGGTTAAGATGCTGAACTTCATGGTCAGCAGTTCGAGACCTGAGTGCTGCGCGACAAAGGGAGCTTCTGTCTCTGTCCCAGCTCCTGCAAACCTAACAGTTTAAATGCAAGAAATTACAAGTAGATAAATAGGTACCACTTTGGTGGGAAGGTAAATAGTGTTCTATGCGCTCCAGTGTCTAGGCATGTCTGCCTCATGTCCACAAAAATGTCTGCAGAATCTTTGGCTATAAACAGAGATGAGCACTGAACCCTAGAGTCAGAGATGACTGGCTTTCGAGCAAGGGCGACCTTTACCTTTTCTAAAGGTGAAAAGAATAGGCTTTATTTTAACCAGGCATTCATGAAGGGGTCTCTCTGTCTTCCAAGCAGGAAAGGGAGAAGGAGAGAGACCCCCCCCCCCCAAAAGCTGAACAATGAAACACCTTTTATACCCACTAGGACAGAGCACGCTTTCTTCACATGAACACTACCTTCTGGTTTAGGAATGGGGACCTTTTCATCAACAGTCTATTCATTAGCTTGGCTCAGGCAAAAGGAAGAGACAAAGAAGTCACATACAAAAAATAACCAATCTATCTGAAAGTAAGGCTAAGGCATGTCAAGGCTTTTTCTCTAGCTGCTTAATATGAAACCTCCGCTCAGTTTCCATGAAGCAGTGAAAAGCGCTCTTAAATGCTGACAATAATATGAATCAGTTAGGTAAAGTTAAAAATCGTCCTTGCTTGAAAGCCAGTCGTATCTGACTCTAGGGTTTGGTGTTCATCTCCGTTTATAGCCAAAGAGCCAGTGCTGTCTGCGTCTCCAGATGATTCCATAGTCATATGGCAGGAATGACTAGTGCACAGAACACTGTTTACCTTCCCACCAAAGTGGTAATTATTTATCTATTTGCAATTTCTTGCTTTCGAGCTACTAGGTTGGCAGGAGCTGGGACGGAGACAGGAGCTCACTCTCTCGCACTCCAAGCATTTATACCATCTCTCTCCTGTCCTGCAGCACTCGTCTAATGGCTCTTAAGAGTTATGGGTTGTCTAGGGCCAAGGCGTGGGCGGCTGACTAACAACACAGGCATCAGGACTGAGGCCAACTAGGCTAAAGTCTAAATGGCAATCTGGTCTAAGGCCAAATCCTGCCCAAGGTTTGGCAGGGGAACAAGGCAAGTAGAGTCCTGTAGACAAGACATAGTCCAGGCTGACCATAGGTCAGACAACCAGGGAATTAATATGAACAGGAGCAGGGTACCTTAAGGTTAGGGACTGCGGTGGCTTAGTGGTTGGTTAAGACGCTGAGCTTGACAATTGGAAGGTCGGCAGGTCAACAGTTTGAGTCCCGCTTACTGGACAGGTCACAAAGTGAGCTCCTGTCTCTGTCCCAGCTCCTGCCAGCCTACTACTGCAAAAATAAGAAATTGCAAGTAGATAAATAGGTACCACTTTGGTGGTAAAGGTAAGTGTTCTGTGCACGCTGAACCTCCACCGTGGCCAGAGATTGAAAAAATTATGGGCTGTTATCCCTGACGTTTAGTGGCCCTACGAATAAGAGAGTTGCAAATGTCTTCTCTTCAGCTCCTGCGTGTGTCATCGTCTCCCTTAGACCAGGGATGGCAAACCTGCATTGTATTCCTCGACTGTTTTGTTACTTTGTATTGCTTCTACCATTGCATTGTTTCTTTCATTATACAGTATTTTACAGTACAGTATTATACCGTACAATACTAATGATCGTTTTGTTGTAGTAAGCCGCCCCAAGTGGGTTTCTGCCGAGTAGGGCGAGATATAAATCGAAAAAATAAAATAATAAAATAAACCTTTGAGAGCCCAAACTCAAGAGGCTGCCATCTGTGTCGCAGAGGGGCAAGGTGAACTCTGTGCTGGGAAGGGAGGAAGCGCTCCCATTGGGCTGCTCGGCAGAGCAAACTCTGTGCTAGGGCGACGGTGTGCGCGTGCCCACAGAGAGGGTGCCAAGTGCCCCCTCTGGCACACATGCCATAGGTTCACCACCATTACCTTAGAGCAGGGGTTCCCAACCTTTTCAACCCGGGGGCCGGGTCATACACTCTCAGTCAGCTTCAAGGGCTGGATGGCCATTTTGCCCAGCCTGCACAATGGGGGTGGCCATTTTGTCCCAAGAGCTTCAAAGGGAAAGCCATTTTGGCACTTGGGAGTGGTGGGTGCCACATGTAATTGTGCCATGGGCCTGATCTGGCCCACAGGCCTTAGGTTGGGAACCTCTGCCTTAGAGAGGTCAGGCTGAAGCCAGGTCCCCCCTAATCACTAGAATGTGACCTCTAGCAACTGTTTTAAAATTAAAGAAATTATGCAAACCAATGTGAAAACTAAAATGAATGTTATGTACGACTGGTCAGATTCAAAACTGACAAGAAAACAGACCTATCTATTCCTTGAAACCAAGCTGCGTGTATGGGAAAAGAATAAAAGCAAGTCAAACACAACAAGAAAACCTGCTTTTAATGATCACTTTATTAAGCTTAAAGGGGAGGAAAAAACTTCAAGATCCTAAAAAAGAAAAAAATAACAAAAAAATCACACTTCTGTTAAAAGCATCTCAGAAAACAAAACAAAACAAAATAAAGCAAAATGCAATAAGAAATACAACTGCAAAAATGAAAACAAATCAAGGAATAAACTCCATGAAAATTCGCTTGGATTTAAAGATGATCAAGAACATACCTGAGGCAGTAGGACTCTTGTTACCACTTCTTTCCTGCAAATAATTCAGTGGGGTGGGGAGTGGGGTGAGAGTGTGTCTCTCCTGGTTATCAAAAACCTGAATGGGTCCTTTAAAAAAACTGGACCCAAAATGTGAAGGTGGAAAGTGTTATTACATGACACTGCTGGCTGTATAGGATTCTTACTAGAGATACTGTAATCTAATGTTCCTTTGTTTTTCCAGCTGTCCATATATATATGGGACAGAGATGGGAGCTCACTCCATCATGCAGCACTCAGGTCTCGAACTGTTCTCCTTTCAGTCATCAAGTTCAGTGTCTTAACTACTAAACCAGTTGCTGCCACACATTAAGAACAAAACTCTAGCCTGAACTATAGCACTAAAGGCAAAGGTTACAGCACAGGCCCCACGTACATCCTTTCACATCCATTCAGTCTGTTTTCCACATCTGCAGACACAGACAGTGCTGGGTCCTTTGGCTGTAAACAGAGATGAGCACTGAACCCTAGAGTCGGATACGACTGGGTTTTGAGCAAGGGCGACATTTCACACCTAGAGCACTGGCCCGTCAGATTTCTCATCTCCCAGTACTTGAGGCTGGGACTGATGTACCTCCCTTTGTTTTGGGACTATAGACTTCATCATCCTTCATGACCAGCTTTGCTATCTAGGGCGGATGGGAATGTCACGCATGCCCACAGAGAGGACTTGGGAGTGCCACTCCCCGACACGGGTGCCATAAGGTCACCACCAATGGCTCAGGTCTTCTCTGTGAACCCCCATTATGCCCAGCTTCTTTTATAGCCCCTCCCTGGCCCTGTTACGCTCAAGCAGCACCGTCACTTCATTCCACATCAATCCTACCAGCATGCAAGGCAGGCAAAAAAGGAGGCACAGAGTAGGATTTTTCTTTTAAGTTGGCAAAAAAGTAGCCTTCCTTTCCCAACGCACAGTACATGTTGCACTCCATTCCAGGACAACAGTCACCCCATTGATTCTTCTCTTGCCATCTAATGCAGGGATTCTCAACCTGAGATCCACGGGTCAGATCCAGCCCATGCCACCATTTCATGTGCCCCCCCCCCCCTTTTGAAGGGCCTTCAAGAAAGCTATCTGAGAACCCCTGATCTAATGGCACGGCTAAATCAGCTTCTCAGCCATGAAGACCATCAACCTTGTGTTGGCTGAAATTCTTAGCACAGAAAGTTGTAATAGAGTAGGCCCATTTGAACCAAAGCAACTTACAGAGTTGATTCACCTACTCTCGCTTTGATTCAATGGGCCCGTTTTAGTTTTGGCTTGCTATGCTTAGCAACAGGATTTGAGCTATTGCTTCTCTTTGCAAAACATTCTGGGATCTGTAGTTTCCTCAAAGGGAATGAAACAGACACTTAGGTTCAAGCTGTATGGGAAGCTCTGGTTCTGGAAAGGAAGACTGAAGCTACTAAGACAAAGAGGTTTTCAGAACAAATGTGGATTACATCTGGACTGCATCAGTGCAAAGGCCACGATCTTAAATTCTTGTATATATGTTAACTGGGGAGGGGAGACGACTTTCTCAAATTTAATAAAGTGATGTGTGCACTGTATATAAAGGATTTATTTCACCATCCCTCCACTGTACCAGTTATCTATATAAAGGATAGTTTTATTTATGGGAAGAATTTTTTTTATATCCTACATCCAAATTTCTGCAAACCTAAAAGTCCAAATAGAGTCTGGCCAGGTTATTTTCCTATGGTAATAGAGTAGACCCTACTGCCAGTGACTCACCACCAAGTGTCAGGTGGCGGTTAACTAACCTGACCACCCTGAGGACGAACGGCCTTGGGTGCCAAAGTCCACAGGGAAGGGTGAGGGTCCCCACGTTGGATTAAATCCCACTTGAATCCATCTTGAGGAAGGGCAGCAGCTTCATCAATCCTGGCCTGGGGCTGAGGAGGACTTTGGGTGTCAAAAGGGCTCTGGACCAGAAAGTGACTGGAGGAACTGGATCAGTGGTACTATGGGTGTCATTCTACGATGCAGAAGGCCCACCCTCAATAGCTTCAAAGGGGGCAGCCATTTTGTTTCTTGAATGCCCTTGGAGTGCTGGGGGCCCACATTTAATGGTGTTATGGGCCAGATCCAGCCCACAGACCTTAGGTTGGGAACTCCTTTATTAAACTCTCTCCAAGAAGTGCTAGCTTTCTACTTGCAGGGAAATAATATTAAAAAGTGGGATAGGAATGAAATGCTCCCTTAAAATTCTGTAATAAGTGCTAGGTTTCTACTTGCAGGGAGTTAGAAGTGTAGGATTTTTTTTTTTTTTTGCAAATGCAATTTCTGCTCCGGTTGTCTTATAGTACAAGCTACTTCTGAAGCATTTATGCACCTCCTTCTGCTTATCTGTATACCTTGGTCTAATTTCTCGGCATGTTCTAGTCAAGTTCAATGCTGGATGAAAACTGGAAGGAGACAGGTGGGTTTTGTAGGCGTCTTTGGCACAACTGACTCATACAGACACCCTCTCTATGGAGCTCACCTTTACCATGACAAAGAAATCCATGTATGTATACATATAACCTATATAAAAATAAATAACATCCTGCCAGTGGCATTTGCTGCCTGAGCCAAACTTTAGCGAAGCAAAAACAGAATTCATTTTCCACAGTCAAAATGTAATCTGTCTGCATCAGTTTGGCTTCGTAACTGGCACACGCTGGTACAGTTTGCCATTTTATAGGTGTTAAAAGGCAAAAACACCACATATGTTAATTGGGGCTGAGTGTGGCAGGTTCCAGTACTGTATTTTCAAACACACGTCCCAGTCCCCCTTCACCTCTGCAGTCTGAAAAGCTTCTGCACAGTTCATTTAAAAGTCACTCAAAAGCCTTTATATTGAGGCTATCTAAGGGTCCATGGAGGGGGGGACTGCCATGGAGGGGTTATTGGGGTTGGGGTGCCCCCCAAGAGATGCCAAATGGTCCCCCCACTGCCGGCCTGAGTCCTTCTTTGCTGGAAACAAGATTTCAGGTTGGAGATGCAGGAGGCGGGAAGCCTAAAATGGCGGCCATCGCGGTAATGGCAGACCAAGCTTGCCTTTCCCTGTATTCTCTTCTCCGTAAGGCTTCCTTTCATCTTTTTGTTTCCTAATGGTCTGAAATGTGTATTTTCAGGCACTTTCCTGCTTCCGGCCTGCAGGAGGTGGATTTTGCTAGGCAACCGGCTAATGCCGCAACACATCCCCTTGAACAATAGCAACAGCAAAAACAGCAAGAGGATGTGTTGCAGAAATACATGGTAGATAGACAGATAGATAGATATAGAGAGAGATTTGCACATCTAGAGATAGATAGATAGATAGATTTGCACATCTAGAGATATAGATATAAATATAAATAGAGAGAGATTTGCACATCTAGATAGATTAATTTAGGCATCAATATAGCAGGTACTCTTCACGTGTCAAAAGGAGAAATCTTGCCACCGTTACCTCCCATGGTAGCAATGATTTAAAGAGGGAGGTTGGCTAGCCACAGTCTCTACCCACCAACGCACATTCCCGTTTCCCCCAGGGCTTTGGCTCACACGTAGATCTCTAAGTTTTATAGCAGTGTCTCTTCTTTCCCATAGGAAAGCTAAGATGCCAAGCACAAACGCCTCTTCCATCCCATTTTTCAGGACCCACACTTTTCAGATTCCTAAAAAAGCTAAGAGACACAGAAGGGGTTGTGCGAAAGAAGGATAGGTAAAAAAATGGAGGGCTGAAGGAAATTGGAGGGCCAGGAAAACAGAGGAAAGAGGCCTGTGACACATTCTGCAGGCCCTGGCTGTCAACTAACTGCGGAAGAGGCCGTTTGGCCTCATTGCGGTGTTGGGAACAAAAATCCATTCATTTTAGTGGTGTGTCCCACAGCTTCCTTGATGCCATTCCCATCATTTCAAAACATTGCCCTGATCAGCCAAAGGCGAAAGAGAAAGCCTTTCCGGTTTGGCAGGCTCACTTTCCTCTCCTGCCGTGCCCGAATCTGTCTCTTCCGGCGCCCCAGAAAAGTCCGCCATCAGGGCCAGGTTCACACACTCGGGGCATTTCTCTGGGTTCCCGGCGTTGGACGAGAATATCTTCCTGCAGTCGACGCAGATGAAGGTGCTGAGCCCCAGGTGGCCACGTTGGTGCCGGATCAGGGCTGCCTTGGCCTTGAAGCAGGTCCCGCATTGGGGGCAGAGGTAGGGCTTTTCAGTGGTGTGGGTCCGCTCATGGGCGATGAGCTGGGAGCTCTCACGGAAGCACTTCCCGCAGTTGAGGCACATGTAGGGCCTCTCGCCGGTGTGGGAGCGCTCATGGGCCACCAGGCTGGAGCGCTGGATGAAGCCCTTCCCACACTGGAGGCAGATGTAGGGCTTCTCGCCCGTGTGGGTCCGCTCGTGTTTGCTGAGGCTGGAGCGGACGCTGAAGCTTTTCTCGCAGTAGAGGCACTGGTAGGGTTTCTCCCCTGTGTGGGTCCGCTCGTGGGCAATCAGCTCCGAACTCCAGTTGAACCCCTTCCCACACTCCAGGCACTTGTGCGGCTTCTCCCCAGTGTGGGTCCGGATGTGGGCCATGAGGTGGGAATTCTGGCTGAAGCTTTTCCCGCAGTCGGAGCAGGTGTAGGGCTTCTCCCCCGTGTGGATGCTCTGGTGGCGGATGAGGTCGGCACTCAGGCTGAACCCTTTCCCGCACTCGAGGCATTTGTAGGGTTTCTCCCCCCGGTGGCTTTTCTCATGGAGCACTAAGGTGGCCTTCTGGCTGAAGCTCTTCCCACACTCCCCACAGGTGTAGGGTTTCTCTCCCGTGTGGCTGCGCTCGTGGATGATGAGGCTCGAGCGCTGGTTGTAGCTCTTCTCGCACAGCAGGCACTTGTAGGGTTTCTCCCCCGTGTGAGTCCGCTCGTGGAGCTGGAGGTGGGAGCTCTGGCTGAAGCGCTTGTCACAGTGTGAGCACTTGAAGGGCTTCTCCCCTGTGTGGGTCCTGCCGTGCGTGTTGAGGGTTGAACGCTTCCCAAAGCTCTTCCCGCACTCGTTGCATTTGTACGGCCTCTCGGTGGGCGGCTGGGGTTTCTCTGGGCTCCGGTGCAACACGCTTTGGTTCCGGCTGGCACCAAAGCTTTTTGAGATCTCCGGGCCTTTCTTTTGGAGGAAGCTCTGCTGGACAGCGAATTCGCTGAAATCGAAAAAGCCTCCTCCGAATGGGATGGAGATGGGACCTCGGTTGTTCTCTAGCGAGCAGCCCTCGGAGGCTCCGGCCTGCCCTTCAGGTCGGGAAAAGCCGACTTCGTCTCCGCCCCACATTATCCGGTTCAGCTGCAATCTCTCTGAGTTGCCCAAGGATGGCTCCCCTTCTTTGGTCTGGGTCACCCATCCGGCTGAAAAAAAGGAAAAAGACAAAGAAACTGAGATCTTCTTCTTTCATGTCCAGACCAGACAGCACACTGCCAAAATAAAGCTGTAGTTGTCATTGGTTGCTACTCGTATCCGAGTATCCACCCCACCCCAGGAAATCATTTTCACAGAAGAATGACAAACAGGAAAAATGTCATTGACGTGAATTTCTCTAAAGTGGAACCCAGCTTGCCATGAAGTGACCCACCCACTGTGATCACGATGCCATCTTCTGCGGCACGTATGAAATGATACACGAAGGATCTGATACCGGGACTGCATTGGACTGCCTTGAGGATATTATCAACAGCCAGTCCATCTGGCATGGCCTCTTCCATCTCCATAACTGTTGGAAATCAGAGTTCTTCCTCGACTCATTTTGCGGTTAGGCCCCATATAATGGTTTCCAGTGGCATTTCCTTAACTGAGGGGGAACAGCACCCCACCTAAAGGATCTGCCCAAGTATATCAGAGAGTAAACAAAACAAAATGGCAAAAAAAAATTATACTCAGCAGGTATACGCCACACAATGACTGGCCAGCCTAATTTTCCATTATTGTCAATTGTAAAAAAATATGTCACATTTCTTTTAGGCTGGCCAATCACTGTCTACCAGATGTGTATAAATTTATGCCATGAGGCCTCACTCTTATGTCTGATGAAGTGGATTTGATCCACAAAAGCTCACATTTAAATACAGTAGTTACTCTTTAAGGTGCTATAACACTTTTTTTTTTTGCCATTTTGCTTTCTTTACTCTCCAATATTCTGAAAATGAAGGCACCTTTTAGGTGAGTTCATTCTGCAGTTCCTTTTGCCTGACCTAGGGTGAGAACCATTAGCTGGCAACACCAGGTGGCCGTTCCCCAGCGTATGCCCAACTGTGGTTAAAAAATACCACAGTCTTCAAGGAGACTCTTTCTTTGTGTCCCAGAAACTGAGATATAGGGAATTCAACCAAAGGAGCCGGGACAAGGATTGTAACTAAGAAAAGATGGTGGTGGAGGAGACACTTTATACCTGCATGGAAATGATACAATCTAGGTCAGGGGTTCACAGCCTACAGCCTGGGGGCCAGATCTGGCCCATGGCACCAAATAATCTGGCCCCAACCTTGCTCCAGCTGCCCACACAGCTGTAATTGACCCCGTGACCATCGTAAACACATTTACTATAACTGTGGCCGTCGTAAACATGTTTATGACAATGCGTTTTACAGCACCTGTCCGGACCGCTCAGCTGTCTGAGGGTGTTTGGCCTGGCCTGTAGTTGGAAAACATTGAGAACCCCTGACCTAGGTCATGCATGTGACCCTCAAGATTGCTTTTGCTGGTCCCACCTAGGTAAAAAATGTTATGTGTTGTATAGTCACTTTGCACCATGAGTCTTGCTAACAGTTGCAGATCACAGGCTAAGTATGAGTCAACAGTGCAATGGAGCAGCAAAAAAGGCCAATGCTGCTTTAGGCTGCATTAATGGAAGTCTAGTCTCCCAAACCGATGAGGTCCGTCTCACTCTATTGTGCACTATTTAGACCACATCTAGAGGACTGTGTCCAAATCTGGGCACCACACTTTAAGAAAGATGCGGACAAACAAGAACAGGTACAAAGAATGGCAACAAGGATGATGAGAGGACTGGAAATCAAATCCTGTGAGGAAAGGTGGAAAGAACTGGGCATGTTTAGCATGGAGAAAAGGAGACAGAGAGGGGATATGATAATAATAGTAATTTCATGTCAGAAATTATTGTGGGTTGAAAGGATTTTTGCTGGAGGAACTCCACTCAAGGGTCACCCAAATGAGGCTTCCTTTCATGTCCCCAAGAGCTGGGACAGAGACAGGCACTCAATCTGTCATTCAGTACTCGGGTCTTGAACTGCCAACTTGCTGGGCTTCCAGCTAACAAGGTGAGCTTCTTAACCACTGTAGCACCTAGGGCAGGGGTTCCCAACCTAAAGCCCATGGGCCATATCTGTCCCAAGGCACCATTTCATGTGGTCCCCCACCCCCTCCAAGGGCATGTGAGAAACAAAATGGCCACCCCTTTGAAGCTGTTGGGACAAAATGGCCAACCCATCATGCAGGCAGGACAAAATGGCCGTCCAACCCTCAAAGCTGACTGAGAGAGCGTGACCCGGGCTCCCAGCTTGAAAAGGTTGGGAACCTCTGCCCCAGGGGATATGATGATAGCACTCTTCAAATACCCGAAAGAAGAGGAACTGGCAAAAGGGGCAGGCGAAACAGAATTGAGGAAAACAATGTGTGATTGGTTGACTTATCTAAAGAACTACTATTCAGAGAGGGTACAAGCAGAGGGGGACGGGTTTCTCAATTCCTCTTTTCTCTCAACCAGAGGCAAATTCTTCAACTTAGGGTCCAGGGCAAATAAGGAGGCTGTATCATCTAATATCTCAGCTGGAGTTACCAGGGAGTTTCTCTCTATAGGGTGAAATCTGTTTTCAGAAGCAATCGTTGTAAAACTCACAGTTTTCCAGTCTGTCTCTGAAGCTCCCACAGGTAACGTCTCCAGAGGGATGCAGAGAAAGTTGTCTAACTTCATCTGCTTCTGCTCCTTTTGTTTATCTATTGATTTATGGCCTATTGGTGATCTCAAGCACATGATTTAAGCAGTGGTGGGCAGCAACAGGTTTGCAACACCCCCCCCCCCCAGGAGAGGGAGGTAGCAAAATTGGGTGGCCCTGCCCCGTCAGGTTTTGTCCCTGTAAGTGGCTCAAAGTCTCCCTTGCTCAAAAGCCAGTCATATCTGACTCTAGGGTGCAGTGCTCATCTCCATTTATAGCCAAAGAGCCAGTGCTGCCTGTGTTTGCAGATGCATACATGGCCATATGGCAGGCATGACTAGATCACCCTCGATGTAGGCTCCACTCACGATGCAGGCTCCACCCTTGATGTAGGCTCCACCCACAGTGTGGTAGCGAAAATGTTTGCTGCCCACCACTAGATTTAAGATGTTTGTCCTGCTTTAGGGCCATAACAGCAGGAAAATCCCCAAGAGGTCTCAAACTGATCTGTTACTCTTCCACCCTCTTGTTCCCCCTCCAACCCTAAAGAACTATGTTAAGCATCAATCCATGGTTAGCTTGTCTACAGAAGGATTTTAAAGCAAGAAACTTAAGCCATGATTTATCTCAAAGAGTGTATATGGACATGATCAACAGGTCTGAAGGAAAGAGAATCACCTTTTAGTCTCAGCATCATCTCCTGAAAGACGCCGCTATTCTGACAGAGATCACCGTAGCGCTGCCTTATCTCCTCTAATCTCAGTGCCGGACACTCCCCATCTTCCCTGGCAGGTTTGAAAAAGAGAGAACAGAAGAAAGTTACATATTCATTCAGTCATTCATTCTATATCCTACCCCAATTAGTGTAAACACCACTCTTGGTGGCTTCCAGCAATAAAAGAACAGCCCACAATACAGTATATTAAAAAACAGAAAAATCCAAGCAAAAATAAATAATAAACATTAATGAGGAACCCTGCACCTTTGCAATCAATTACTTAGGAGGGAAATGCTAGTTAGAAAAGGAATGCTTTTAGCTGTTTACGGAATGTCATAATTGTGGAAGAAGATCCAATTTCCACAGGCAATTCTTCTCATACCAAAGGGGCCACAGCAGAAAAAGAAAGTTCTTTTCCTTTTCACAGCCATTTTATTTTTTTCTTCTTTAGGTGTGACAACATGTAGTTAAAGAGTTTGTGTGTTCCGGGTATAATTCCTTAGGAAGAGGCGCTCCATCGGATAGTCTGATCCTAAACCATTAAAACAGGGGGTTCCCAACCTTTTCAGGCCATGGGCCAGTAACATGTTCCCACCTACCCGGAAGCAGAAGCAAAACGTACCCGCACAAAATGATGCTGCAAATGAACAGCAGCTGCCGTAAACGTTCAGCAGCCTATGGGAGCGCTTCTTCCCTCCACAACAGTTTGCCCCACCCCTCTGCCCAGCAGCCCAATGGGAGTGCTTCCTCCTTCCCCGGAGCACAGAGTCCACTCCGCCCTTCTGCCCAGCAGCCCAATGGGAGCGCTTCCTCCCTCCCCGGAGCACAGAGTCCACTCCGCCCCTCTGCCCAGCAGCCCAATGGGAGCGCTTCCTCCTTCCCCGTAGCACAGAGTCCACTCCGCCCCTCTGTTTGGGCACTCAGTCTCTGAAAGGTTCACCATCACTGTTGTCATGGAATGAAAGGAGAATAAGCAATATGGAAATTTTTAAAAGGCCACTCAACACTCCAGTTCTTACCTTTTTTCAATGCTTCCAATCTCCTAAAGGAGTGGGGAGAGAAAAACAGGCACATACCATGAGACAGATAAGTAACGAGGTACATATAGTTAGAAAATGACTGCACGATGTGTTACTTAAATTAGTGGAATGAATTGTCACATGATGCTGCAGTGGACAGCAAATTGCAAGAGAAGCAAATTATGAAGGTGATTCCTTTCACTTTCTTTCATGTCTAGGGCTTATTCCAAACTTATCATGGAACCCAGATGCTGTTCAAAATAAACACAGTGTATTTTTTATACAAGCTGATGGGGCAACTTAACGAAAGGGCTGAAAATCAAGGCTAAAGCATTTCTTTGTGGGAAATACACTGGAAACAGAGGCATTTAAATGGCGCCTTGGTTTTCAAAAGGAGATCACACTTTATCACATGCTTTGCTTTGGTTTTCGCCATCATTAGCAAAATGTGATTTGGTTCAAGTAAAACAGGAAAGGACCCCATAAACTTACCACAACCTCCTCACTGCTGTTGCTTCCCTCTCGTTCTTCCTCTCCTTCTTCTTTTGAAGAATCAATCAACTCTATATCAGATGAAACCTTTGAGTAAATAAATAAATTGCCAATGTTAATAAAAACAAGGCCAGCCGCTTCTACTTCCAATTTACTAACCTTTCCCCCCTAAAAAGTAGATTCTAAGAAATTAATACAAACAAAAAAATTCTTGTCACAATAAGCCATGATTTATGTTAACCATGGCCAACCACACTACAGACAACCCAAGGAACCATGACTTATTTTCCTCATCTCTGATTTTATTGTTCAAATACCTTTTCTCATGACAGACATCTAAGGAAACTTTCCAGGAACAAACCATGGTTATGGCTTTGGACATCAAGGAAAGCCATGGTTTCAGCAAGCTGGACAATATAGGTAAAGGTTGCCCTTGCTCGAAAGCCAGCCTTATCTGACTCTAAGGTTCAGTGCTCATCTGTTTACAGCCGAAGAGCCAGCGCTGTCTGCATTTGCAGACGTTTCTGTGGGCATGTGGCAGGCATGCAAAGACACCGGAGTGTATGGAATGCTGTTTAACTTCCTGCTGAAGTGGTACCTATTTATCCACTTGCAATTTCTTGCCTTCGAACTGCTAGGTTGGCAGCAGACTGGAGCTCACTCCATCATGCAGTACTCGGGTCTTGAACTGCTGGCCTGCTGGCCTTCCAGTCGTCAAGTTCAACGTCTTAATCACTAGATCACTGCAGTCCCCAAAATGGTTATTACCTCATCCCTATTCCCACAATCCTCTTCAATCACTAGTTCATCACCACTGCTCTCCCCTCTGTTTTGAATCTCGTCCATCTCAGCCTCCAGCAAATCTGTCCTGCTGTCCTGTGATTCCTCATGAGAAAAGAGGGAGAAGGGAAGGCACAAAATATGAATAACTATAACTAACGATAACTTTTTGGAACAGTAGCCTTGTTAGTCTGTGTTTCATGCATATCAGTGTAAATAAAACAAAAATGTTGTAGTGCTTTAACTATACAGCGTTTAGCTTTCACGAGTCACATCCACTTCATCAAACATAGGAAGTGAGACTTCAATTTAAACACATCGGAAACAGAGGCACAGAGTGATTGGTTAGCGCAGGGGTTCCAAACCTTTTCAGGCCGTGGGTCAGTCATGTGATTGAGTGGGCAGGTCACATGGTTCCTCCCACCTGGAAGTGGAAGTAAATACAGTACTACGTGGGTCATTTATATCAGCATTTTGCGCATGCGTGGGCGCATTTTACTTCCACTTCTGGGAGCAGCATAGGATGGATGAATTGGCATTGGGGGCTGGATTCAGCCAACAGGCCATAGGTTGGGAACCCGTGAGTTAGGATAACAGATATGTATACAAATCAATATGGCTTTTTACAACTTCTTTCTTTTCCATGCCAGACATGAAACTGCCAAAATGAGGGCACCGTTTGTTGAGTTCATTGTGCAGTTCCTTTCGCCTGATTTAGTGTGAGAAAGATTAGCTGGCAATCAGAGAAAGCATGTGTGTGAGAGAAAGAGAAATAAATAAAGAGATTTAGAACGTGTTTGGGAGAGAGAAAGTGTGTGTGTGTGTGTGTGTGTGTGTGAGAGAGAGAGAGAGAGAGAGAGAGAGAGAGAGAGAGAGAGAGAGAGAGAGAAATAAATAGATGCAGAGTGTATTTGAGAGAGAAAAAGGAAGGTGTGTGTGTGAGAGAGAGATAAAGAGATGTAGATTGTGTTTGAGAAAGGAAGAGAGAAAGAAAGTGTGTGTGAAAGAGAAAGAGAAACAAGACAAAATACTTGTGAGAGGGAGAGAGACATAAAAAGAGAGCTAGAAAGAAGGAACTCAATACCCTCTACCTGCAAAACCCTGAAAAGAGTTGCCATAAATTGGAGTTGACCTGATGGCATGCAATCATCATCATCATCATCATCATCATCACTGCCACCACCACCTCCAATTAATTATTCAATTAAATTCTGGTCCCTATGACTTTGGACATCAAATGAGAAGAGAGGATTCGCTTGAGAAAGCCTTGATGCTGAGAAAGGTGGAGGGCAAAAGAAGAAGGGGGTGGCCAAAAATGAGATGGCTAGATGGTATTGTATAAACAATGGGCACAGAGCTGAGCGAGTTGAGGAGGATGGTGGAGGACAGAAGTGCCTGGCGGACAGTGGTCCATGCGGTCGCAGAGGGTCGGAATCGACTGTGCGACTGAACAACAAAAATGGATGAAAATCAATACATCTCAAGAGTAGGGAGCCTCCAGCCCTCCCGATGCAGACAACACAACTCCCACAACCTGGATTGTTGTCACCTGTTGAAGTAGGGGCAGGGAAAAATTGATGGACTATGTCAGAGTAAGCAAATGGAACCGTGGCAGTTCGTTATATCATGACATTAGAGCCATTCCACCACTGCAGCGCTGGATGTCAACAAGTTGCTGCATATTTACCTCATGATCCTGCAGTCCCAAGACGGGCAGAGAGGGAGACACTTGGGAAGCAGATGCTGGCTGACTGGTAATCATGGGAAAGTGGCCCTCAGCCTGAGGAAGAAACCCGACTCATTAGGTTGATTGCAGCTAAGATTTAAAAACCCATTGTGAAGAAACAATTACAGAAAACACTACACATGAGGAATGAACCTAGCGTTGGCTGTGCCTAGCTTCAGGACCTGAAATTGAATCCCTCATAGCCCTCAGCTCACACAACCACATTTAATTTTTTTCCAAAATTGCTCTTCCCCCTCCATTAATTACCTATGACATTTAGGAGGTGTAGATGACAATTCCCCTGAGCACACCTCCGTCCCTCTAAGATGCCTGAAAAAGTGTGATTTTTAAAAAATAAACTAGACCATTTAAAACGAGGGGACAAATATATAGATAAAAAGTAATGATTTTGAATAGTTAAATTAAGTTTTATAATGTCCCACTGGCAGTGGGTGTATGATGGTGAAAAATTGGCAGAATCTGTGCAGCTTATGTGGCTTGCAGACAAAAAGCAGCAGCCAGGTTCTTGGTGAAAAGAACAAAAGCCTCTTTACTCATGAGGAGTGCTATATATTTACAGTGCAGGCAGAAAAAAACCTAGCTTGACTTCAGCAATATGAACAAAGTTAATAAAGTCCAACACACAGTCTTTCTCTCTTGCTAAGTTAGAGCTCATTGCTCTGCTTACCGAAATACCACCAAGAGTGGATAGAAGACCTCGTTGGTTTACAAACAGTTCTACAGTTGAGAGTGGCTGGAAGAAGCTGTGAAGCAATTCTCCTTGTACCTCAGTGGTCTTTGGCTGTTCCAACACAGTTTGGCCTTGAGTTGAACACTTTCCAGACTCGGGCATAAATCTTGGCAGTTGGCCAGCCAATCGCAAATGCACACAGCAGCATGTCAGGCCAAGGGCAGGCAAAATTGCAAGCCAAAACCTCCACTGAGATGTGACTCTTTCATATGCTCAGAGGCTAGCTGAGTATGGCTGACTCAGAGCACCTGGCCATTATCTGCAAATAGCCTTAAAGCTACAATGGCCATATCCAGCTTGCAACATAGCCTGCTGCCCAGGCACTTATACCAACATTCTCCCCCTTGCAAGTTGGATTGTACATAGCTATATTATACATAGTAACAGAATACATTCATACATACATGAATTTTTTGGAATAGTAGCCGTGTTAGTCTGTGGTTCAGGCATCTCAGAAAACAAAACAAAACAAAATAAACAAAGTAAACTAAAATAGAAAACACTGTAGCACTTTAAAGACTAACTGCTATATTTTTATTGTGAGCTTTCATGGATCAAGTCCACTTCATCAGAGAAGGAATGAAATTTACAGGCATGTTCTTTATATACCAAATTCAGGAGTTTGACAGGAGAAGGGTTGGTGTCAAGCAAGATGACAGACAAGCAAGCACAAGAGTGCAGTATCACCCAGCCATTAGCAACAATAGATTATTCAGATAAACTCTAAAAGACTCCCTTTCAATCTCAAGGTTGCTGAGTACGCCCACTATGGTCTCTGATCAACTTGTGACCTGCATGTGTGTGTGTGTGGGGGGGGGGCAAACTACTGTACCTGGTTTCTTTCTGTTTTACTAAAGAGAATTGGCAGGAAAGTTGTAATATAAAATCATATAGCAATCTGTGTATCAAATTTGATAATGTCCCAGAAACCCTTCACTAATATTTAGCCCCCTGTGATGGGTATCTAACAGATGGATGTATTTGATTTCTGCTGTCTCCCTTTCAATCCTAGTTTTGTAATTTCTCTGTTCCAGAATTGCAACTTTCAGGTCTTGGACAGAGTGTCCAGTTAGATTGAAGTGGTTTGAGACAGGTTTTTCCGTGTTGCCATTCCGGATATCTGATTTGTGTTCATTAATCCATTTGCGAAAAGATTGTCCTGTTTGTCCTACATAAAGCACAGATGGACATTTCTGGCAAGAGATGGCATAAATAACATTGGCAGAAGCACAAGTAAAACTGCCTTTAATGTTGTGTGTGGTGCCATTGGGTCCAGTAATACTGTTTCCAGAGCGAATGTGGGGGCATAGTTGACATCTGGATTTGCAGCAGGGTCTAGTTCCCATATCTGCTCCACTTCTGTGTAGTCTGTTGTGTGTCAATAGTTGTTTGAGATTGGGGGGTTGTCTATAAGCGAGTAGGGGTCTGTCACCAAGGGATTTGGAAAGTGAAGCACTCTTGTCTAAGATGAGTTGGAGATCCCTCATTATGCGTGTGAGGGGTTTAAGTTGAGGGCTGAAGGTGACAGCCAGTGGTGTGCGATTGCTTTCCCTTCTGGGCCTGTCTTGTAGTAGATCACTCCTGGGTATTCATCTAGCCCGGTTGATTTGTTCTTTAACCATATTGGATGGGTATTGTAGTTTGAGAAATGCATTTTGTAAGTCCTTGAGCTTGGCATCCCTGTCGTGTGTGTCTGAGCAGATGCAATTGTACCTGAGAGCTTGGCTGAAGACAATGGATTTTGTTGTGTGTTCTGGGTGGAAGTTGGAGGCATGCAGGTAGGTACATCTGTCTGTGGGTTTGCGATATAGTGTGGTACTAAGATGTCCATTTTGTAATTTCACAGTGGTGTCCAGGAAATTTACTTGTTGTGTAGACTGGTCCAAACTGAGTTTGATATTTGGGTGAAAATTATTGAAGTCTTGGTGGAATTTCTCCATGGGTTCTTTTCCATGCGTCCAGATCAAGAATATGTCATCAATGTATCTCAAATAGACAAGTGGTTTATAGGTACAGCAGTTAAAGAAAATGTTGTTCTAGATCAGCCACGAATATATTAGCATACTGTGGAGCCATGCGAGTACCCATGACAGTTCCGTTGATCTGGAGGTAGGTTTCATTGTTGAAGGTGAAGTAATTGTGTATAAGTACAAAGTTGTACAAAGAGGTGACTGTGTGGGCTTCATTTTTGTTTTGAATGATGTTCCTTATGGCTTGTAATCCATCTTTGTGTGGAATGTTGGTGTACAGATATTCCACGTCCATTGTAGCTAAGATGGTGTTATCCGGGAGGTCATGTGTGTTTTGAAGTTTTCTTAGAAAGTCTGTGGTATCTCTTACGTAGCTGGGTACATTGGTGGCATATGGTTTGAGAATGGAGTCCACATATCCAGATACTCGGTGACAGTGTTGATGCTTGAAACAATGGGTCTCCCAGGGTTTCCAGGTTTGTGAATTTTAGGTAGCAAATAAAAGGTAGCTGGTTGAGGTTCTTGTGGTGTCTCAGTCAAGATTTGATCCCGTACATTTCCAGGAATAGATTTTAGAAGGTTCTGTAATTCTTTTTGATATTTGGTGGTTGGGTCCGTAGTTAGAGGCTGGTAAAATTTAGAATTGGAAAGTTGTCTGTCAGCTTCCTGTGTGTACCTTGTTTTGTCCATGACAACTACAGCACCACCCTTGTCTGCCTCTTTGATGATGATGTTGGGATTATTTCTGAGATTGTTTATGGCCTGACGTTCTGCTCGGTTGAGATTGTAGATTGGACCACTTCCTTTGCTAATGATCTGCTTGGGCACGGTGGCGGAAGCATTCAATGTAGAAGTCCAATTCCTTGTTCCGACCCTCTGGAGGTGTCCACGTAGAATTCTTCTTTCTGAGTTGCTGGGAGTAAGATGTTTGTGGATCAGTGTCTGGTTCCTCCTCGTGTTGTAGTGAGTGAGGAACAGCTTGTGGATTGTCATGCTGGTTGTTCTCCAGGTTATGGAAATATTCCTTGAGTTGTAGATGGCGGAAGAATGCCTCCAGGTCTCCACAGAGCTCTATAATTTGTGTGGGTTTAGTGGGACAGAAGGACAGACCCCGTGATAGGATGGACTCCTCTGCTTGGCTCAGAGGGTAGCTTGAAAGATTTATGATGTTATTTGGTAGGTCCACATTGGCCTGGTTGCAGGAGGAGTCTTTCTGTAGTAGGCTGGACAGCTTGTTTTCTTTCTTTTTCTTCAGGGAAGAAAGTTGAGCATCACAGATTTTCTTTCTTGTGGTGGGAAATGCTTGTATGGTGTCCAGTGTAGAGGGCTGGTTTTGTAGAAGAGGTTCGAGATCTGCAATGTCCTTCTGGATCTTCTTTTGCTTGTTGTACAGAATGCTGATGAGGTGGTTTAGTAGTTTCTTGGAAAGGGTGTTGCATAATCTCTCACTATATTCAGTGGGATATGTTGATCGGAGAGGGTTTTTCACAGTCAGTCCATTAGGGATGCAGTTTTGTTGTTTGCATTTGGTGAGGAAGATGATGTCTGTTTGCACCTGTGCAAGTTTCTTCAGGAGGTTGATGGATTTCCACTCCATTCGGCTAAATGTAGTGCATACTACATACTTCATACATACAGTTTTACACTTCATTCTCTAATACCATACATATCACAGCAGTATCTGTGTTTCACTGCAGTTTGGGGCTTTATAAAATTGTCTGCTACATTTTCCTCTGTTGGCACATATACCAGTCTAATTAGTTTTCCCCACACACTGTGACGTACATTCAGGTATCAAATATCTGTGTGTTTCGACCTACTTTTTACACCAATACTGTTCGCTGTTGTAATGGCAGATTGATTGTCCTCAAACATGTCAATTGGCCCTTCTACGCTCACACCTAGGTCCTTCATTAATTGCTGTAGGTATATAACCTCTGTCCATACCAGGGATAGGCAAGAAAATTCAGCCCCCATGGTAGATAGGCTTATATGTTTTTGCCTAAGAGATTTCCAGTTATATATGATTTTCTTAAGATTTTTGTGTGTGCGTGTGTGCACGCGTGCAAAGGTCTCCCTTGCTTGAAAGCCAGTCATGTCCAACTTTAGGGTTTGGTGCTCATCTCTGCTTGCAGCCAAAGAGCCAGCACTGTCTGTGTCTACAGATGTTTCCATGGTCATGTGGCAGGCATGACTTGACACTTGAGCTAACTAACCTATCTAAAGTAATTTTGATTGCATGTCCTACCTATTCTGGCTGGTTTGCAAGCTCAAACAGTCAGAGGGTGATCTCTATCACAGCTACTCTAACCCAGGGGTTCCCAGTCTACGGCCCATGGGCTGGACCCAGCCAACGGCACCATTTCGTGTGGCCTGTGCCACCACAACCAGAAGCGTTTATGTCAGCCGTAAAATGCACCCACGCATGCATAAATGTGTCTGCGACTGTTGTAAACATGGAAGTGGCTGTATTTACGACAACTTCTTGCTTCCAAGGGTGTTGTTCAGCCTGCTTAGCTGTCCAGGGTTTGTGGTCTGGCCTGCGGTGTAAAAAGGTTATGAACCCCTGCTCTAACCTAAAGCAGGTCCTTGGGTACCCAGGAAGGGGTGTGTGGGCTTCACTGTGGGATGCAGGTTGCTGGAGGCAGACAGGGTTATGGGGTAGGGGTCAAAGCCAAAGGGGCCTGACACCCGCATTCACCCTGCCCTCACCCTCACCCCCAACTGACTGTCTGACAACAAATCATTCTCCCTCAGGCTATGGCTAGTTCACTATGACTGTAGCATATTAATCCTGAGGCTGGTGTGTAAGGGGTGCTTCAGTAGCTTCCTGCTTGGGGGGTGTCAGACGAGATGGTTTTTATTTCAAGCATTTTGCAATTTTATGATTGCTCTGGGGCAAAGCCTAGCACTAAACCTCTCAAAGGATGTCAATTCTGCTTCCTTGTTGACTGCTTCTATCTTTACCCCTCACAAATCTTCCGGGCTTTTAAAAATCTGTGAATTATTATCTGCCATGACTTTTCTTATCAGCTATAATTATTCTGTATTTATATTTTGTTTTATGCCACTAGTTGCCCTGGACATTTTCTAAACTGTAAAGGCAAGGAGTTTTATGGCCAAAGGATTGCCTCTCTCTCTATATATATATATATATATCCTGGACTGAAATGGCTTAGGTGTTAAGACACTGAGCTCGACAACCGGAAGTTTGGCAAGTCAGCAGTTCAAGACCCGAGTACGTGCCCATTGTCTGTTCCAGTTCCTGTCAACTTAGCAGTTTGAAAGCAAGAAATTGCAAGTAGATAAATAGGTATTGCTTTGGCAAGAAAGGTAACAGCGTTCTGTGCATTCCGGTCTCTAGTCATGCCTGCTACATGACCATGGAAACAGATGCAGACAGAGACAGAGCTGGTTCTTTGGCTATAAGCAGGGATGACCATCAATTCCTAGAGTCAGACATGACTGGCTTTTGATCAAGGGAGACATATATATATCCTAATTGGCTGGCTAGTTCAGTGGGTTGGGTTCCTAGCAGAGGTTGGGAGTTTGATTCCCTACTTCTGCCTCATGGAAGAAGAGCGGGCCTGCGGTGGCTCAGTGCTTAAAAAGCTTGCCTTGTCAGCTGGAAGGCTGGCAAGTCAGCAGTTTGAAACCCAGGTACTGTACGATGGATTAGGCTCCTGTCTCTGTCCCAGCTCTTGGGGACGTGAAAGGAGCCTCATTCAGGTGTCCCCTGAGTGGGGTTTCTCCAGCAAAAAACCTTTCAACCCAAATAATTTTGGACATAAAATTATTATTATGGGAGAAGAGCCAGTCTGTGTAGCTTTGGGCAAAGCTGAACAGTTACTTCTAAACACAACTTACATTGAAAATATTGGAAAGGGTCACCATACGTCAGTCATGATCCCACATGCTCTTAGACACTTATTTGTTTTTGCCTGTTTGTCACATTTATTTTCTCTTTTTTTTTCCTACAGTAAAGTCAAAGCCTTTATTCTTACAAGAACCCAGAGGTAGGTTAAATCAGTTTAAGCAAAGCAAAAAAGCAAAGCAATCACATTTTATATCCTGCCCCATAGGGCTTTGGGCAGGGGTTCCCAACCTTTTCAAGCCGGGGGTTGGGTCACACTCTTTGTCAGTTTCGAGGGCCGGACGGCCATTTTGCCCTGACTGCATGGTGGGAGTGGCCATTTTGTCCCAACAGCTTCAAAGGGGGTGGCCATTTTGTTTCTCAAATGATTTTGGAGGGGTAGGGGGCCACATGAAATGGTGTCACGGGCCAGATCCAGCCCACGGGCCTTAGGTTGGGAACCCCTGGCATAGTGCATTCTCTGGGCAGTTCACAAGTTAATTAGCATTTTGCCCCCAACATGATGGGTCCTCATTTTACCGACCTTGGGAGGATGGAAGGCTGAGACAACCTTGAACCCTGGCCAGGATCGAACTCACAACCTTTTGGTTGCATTACAGCAGCTTAACCACTGCACCATCAGGGCTCCTTTAGCCAAAAATCAATCCCTCATACTGTAAAACCTCACATAAAGAGCACCTCACTTATAGACTAACTCACTTAAAGAGCAGATTTTTCTCTGAATAGTCGCTTTGCTTAACAACTAAAACAAACAAAAAACTCGCTTAACAACTAAACTGGGGTTCACAATCCCCCCGCCCCCCGCTAGAAGTCACAATTGGTCACTTACATTGGTGTTTCGCTTAAAGAGCAAACTCAGTTAAAGAGCAATCCCGTGGAACGCATTATGCTCTTTAAGCAAGGTACAACTGTATAGTAGTAAATAATTTTCTTTTTCCCATTTCTTTTTCTATATTACTTCCTGTGCTACTTCCTCATTGGCCCAGATTTTCCTCCTTCCTCAGCTCTTACCTCTATTTTTACCTCTGTAGAAAATGTTTTCTTTACACCAGAGTCCATGGCAAGCCTGGATTGGGTCCAAGAAAACAGAACGATCCTTTTGGGAGAGAAAAATACAGAAAGGGTGAGTCAAAGAGAGTGAAAGATTTCTAAAGGGACAAGAAGAAAAAAAGATTTGAAAGAAAAAGGGCCAAGGGGCCGAGTGAGAAAATCATAAAGCCATTAGTACGGTGGAGAAAGGTGGTTGGAAAAGTGCTAAATTTACATTTTGCATAGGTATAAAACTGCTTTAAAATGCTATAAAGACAACATATAAAATATTTTAAAAGTATATATAAAATTTAATTGTAGAAGCTTTATTTACAGAGAGAGAGAGAGAGAGAGACAACATGTAAAATACACAAAAGTAGAAGCATGTATAAAATACAATTGTAGAAGCTTTAACATCTAAAATAGATAACATTTAAAATATACAAAAGTAGAAGTATGCAGTATATAAAATACAATTGTAGATTTACACGCACACATCTAAATACACAAAAGTAGAAGCATATATAAAATACAATTGTAGAAGCTTTATTTACATACACAATCTAAACTACGGCCCATGGGCCAGATTTGGCTCACAACAACAAGCCATCTGGTCTATGCCACCCTTGCTGCTCCTGGAAGCGGAAGTAAAATGCACCTGCACATGTGCAGAATGGTGCCATGAACGTACGCCACAGGTGCATTTACAGCAGCGTTCTGCATGTTCACGGGCGCGTTTTACTTCCATTTCTGGTGGGAGCAACCACGTGGCTGGCCTGCTGAACCACATGACCGGCCCACAATCCGGAAAGTTTGGGCACCCCGATCTAAAATGTATACAAAAGTACAAGTATATATAAAATAAAATTGTAATTTTATTTACACACACACACACAGACAACATCCAAAATATACAAAAGTAGAAGCATATATATAATGCTGCACAACTGTAGAAGCTTAATTTGTGCACATACAGAAGTAGAACTATATACTGTATATATAATACAACTGTAGTTTTATTTGCACACATTTAAAATATGCAAAAATAGAAGCACATATAAAATACAAATGTAGAAGTTGTATTGACACACACAAACACACATATAGACGATGACGACAACATTTATTATTATTATTATTATTATTATTATTATTATTATTATTATTATTATTATTATTATTATTATTATTATTATTATTATTATTATTATTATTATTATTATTATTATGCTGTACGCCGCCCAGAGTTGGAAAATATCCCAGATGGGCAGGATATAAGTGTAATAAATAAATAAATAAATAAATAAATAAACATACAAAAGTACTATATAAGTATAGGTAAAATGCAATTGTAGCAGCTTTAGTCACACACACACAATTTTTTTTGCTCTCTACAGTGATCTAAGATCTGAAACGGGCTTCAACCAGGACTGCTAGGCCTGAAGCTTGTTTTCAGAAAACAGCAGTGCCTCTGAACCTATGCAGAGTGTAACCCGTCCCTGCAGAAATTAAGGCCATCCGACCCACAACCTTTATATATCAGAGAAGGAAAGAGGGGGAGAAAAACAGAGGGACGAAAGGGGAAGAGGGGAAGACAACGAAAGAAGCAACGGGATTTTTCCTCCCAAAATAGCCTTTGAGCATGTGCAGAAGGCGTTTTTTCCACATCCTCACCTTCAAGGAAACACGACCTCTTGCAACCCCCAAAGTAGAGGCAGGAGAAGAAAACCCTTCCAGAAAGGAGCCGGCGATGCAATGAATAAAGCAAGGCGACCCAAGGCTCCTGAGCATATGCAGAGCGTGCTCCCCAAAAGATCGGACGCAGTCCCCTTATTCCGTTCACCTAGGACGGAAAAAGGGAAAAAAAGAGCTTTCCGGGGCGGCGACAGCTGTTCGGGACTGCCTCTGAGCATGTGCAAAGTACCACCCCCTCCTCCGGGTGGGGTTTCAGGCGCGAGATGTTTCCCCTTAATTTTTACATACGGGGGCAAATTTTACAAAGAAAAGTGATTTTTTTAAACCCTCTGGGTAGGATTGCTTCTAAATCCCGCCTCTGAAATATATATATTGGGATTTATCTATTTTAGATTGTCTTTACATTGCAAACTTCACACCGGTCAGACAGCCCGCCCCGGCTTCCTGAGGCATTCTGGGAATCGTAGTCCGACAAGCCAGGAGGAGGTCGCTCGTGTTCTCGATCTCCTTTACGTTTTTAAGACTACATTTCCCGAAATTCCCTGCGGGAGTGGGATGGAACTTTCATACAAGCAACTGGTCCACGCCCACTGGAGAAAAAATATGAGATTACAGTACAGAACAGCAATAAAAGACAAGAATGCAATAAATTGTTGTGGCACTTTAAAGACTAACTCCTGTATTTAAATGTGAGCTTTCGTGGGCGAAGTCCACTTCCTCAGACATGAAAGCTCACATTTAAATACAGGAGTGAGTTCAAAAATGTAAATTCAGGAGTTAAAAAGTCTTAAGGTGCCACAATAGAATTTTGTCTTTTTTTTCTGTTTTGTTTAATCTCAGATACACTTGCACGGACTAACACGGCTACCGCTTGAAACATTTCAACTATGAGAAAAATCATCCCATGGGCCACTAAGTCAGACGAGGTCTGACTTGAGTTCATTGGACTCTGGCTAGAAACCGGTTTCCCTCCGGGAAGAGTTTGCCCCTCCCTCTTCTCAGGATTTAGGGGCGAAGCAGAAACTGGTTTGGCACCTAGTTAAGATTGCTCTGCGTAGACATGGCCTGGGGTGGGGTGGAGGGACTACTTTACCCAGGTCAGAGAGAACAAAACCATTTTTCCACCCACTAATCGCGCTGTCTTTTGGCTCTCTTAAGGCGGGGAGCAATCCGGATTGCACTCACCGTTCACACAGGCAAGGCCCGGATAAAGAATCGGGGTCCAGAGGAAACGTGGTTTTTTCTGCAGGACAACACAAAAGAGGTGGCTTTTCCCTGAGCGAATGACCAAGGACTCTCGGGTGACCTAAACTGGCTGATTATTAGCCAAAAGCAATAACAAATGTCAAGATTTCTCCCCCTGGACTCAAGGATTGGGGTGTAAGAGGGGATTTCAAAATCAAATCAGCAGGGTTGCCCATCTGTGCCTTCTTTTGTGAGACAGAGAAAAGGCTTCCACAGGCAGAAGTTTGACAGGTGTACTTTCCATGACAAAGTGTGTGCGCCCAAGGGAGGAACTTCCCCGTATAATAATAATTGCATGTCAGAAATTATTCTGGATTGAGAGGATTTTTGCTGAAGAAACTTCTCTCAGGGAAAGCCCAAATGAGGCTCCTTTCATGTCCCCCAGATCTTTTCCCCACCAAAGTGGTCCCTATTTATCTACCTGCAATTTCTTGCTTTTGATCTGCTAGGTTGGCAGGAGCTGGGACAGAGAAGGGTGCTTAATCCGTAATGCGGTACCCGGATCTCGAACTGCCAACTTACCAGCCATCCAGCTAACAAGGCAAGATTCTTAACCACTGAGCCACCGCAGCCCCTGTGAGATGATTGTCATGTGCTGTTTTTAAGAAGCTTTATTCTCTCATCCTTTCTCCACTTTCGCTGGAAGGCAACAGGAGAAGAGGAAGACAAGAGTGTGAGATGGGTTGACTCTTTAAGTAAACCACAAACTTGACTTTGCAAGAGCCAAGCAGGACTGCTAATGACGAGAATTTTGGGAGTCATTAATTAATAATGGTTCCAAGTCAGAGGCAACTTGTCAGCAACTTGTCAACTTGTGTTATCAAATTCAGTCATCAAGTTCAGCATCTTAGAAACTAAGCCACTGCAGTCCCATGCAGGCGGTTTACCTTTTCAGAACCCATAAGTGAATTTCTAGAGCAGGGTTTCCCAACCTTTTCATGCCAGGGGCCAGGTCATGCTCTCTGTCAGCTTTGAAAGCCAGGTGGCCATTTTGCCCTGCCTGTACAATGGAGGTGGCCACTGTGCCCCAACATCTTCAAACAGGTAGCCATTTTGTTTCTCAAATGCCCTTGGAGGGGAGGGGGCACATGAAATGGCACTATAGGCTGGCCCCGGCCCATAGGCCTTAGGTTGGAAACACCTGTTCTAGAGCCATGGGGATCCAAACTGCTGACTTGGGCTTCTGGTAATGGAAGTCCAAGAACACCTTGAGTGTCAATGTTTGCCATCGTGGCTATAGCATGGGAGGGTCTAGCATGGGAAGGTCTAGCCCATGCATGGGATGAAGACACAGTCCCCACCTCAATCATATGACCATGCCCCTCTCCAGTTGTGGTTCTTCAATGAGAATGGGAACCTCACCAATGAAAGAACAGAGTCCTTTTGTTGGCAGACAGATTTGCTCTCTGTATTCAATGCCTAGGCACCCTCTCTCCTTACAGTAGTAACAATCCCACAAAGCATTGAAATAAACAGTTTCAGCATTACAAAGATCTGACACTACTGAAACGTACCCTTCCACTTGACAAAACTGAAGCAAAAACAAACATTCATATATTTTCACATCCAATAGTTTAAAATGGAAAAGTAATCTTAAACCTATGTAAAAATGACTCCTTCAACCAGGAAGGAAGGACTGTCAGGAGCAAAAGTATCAATTCTTTCCCACATTTGCTCTTCTTTGGCTACTTTGATGTCCGGTCCAAAATTTGGAACACCTAGGACAGTGGTGGTGAACCTATGGCAAGTACATCAGAGGGGGCACTCAGAGCCCTTCTGTGGGCATTTGCACCATTAACCCAGCACAAATTTTGCCCCACCCCTCTGCCCAGCAGTCCAATGGGAGCGCTTCCTCCCTCCCCCCAGCACAGAGTTTGCCCTGCCCCTCTGCAGTGTGGATGGAAGCCTGTTGAGTTTGGGTACTCCGTCTCTAAAAGATTCACTATCACTGACCTAGGAGATCCAATTTCATGCCTATGTATATTCCCCACCCCCAATTTTTTTTTTAAAGGAAACTCATAGTTTGTGGGGGGAAGACTCCCTTTGGCAACATGAACTGTAATTCTCACCAATGTTTATAAATGCTTGATCTGTCCAAACAAAACCCTCCTTATGATTGATCCAAGATTCATGAATCAATTTATCTGGAAGAAAATTCTCCCACCAGTGGGGTGATCAGAAGCATTTGAGTGACGTTTCTCACCAAGAAATTGCACAGATCAGGTACAAACAGGGGCGTAGCTACCGCCGTATCTGCCGTATCAATTATACGGGGCCCCCGGGCCACGGGGGCCCCCAACGTGCGTAAGCAAAAATTAATAAGTCATAATCAGCTATAAATGATTTAATAAATCATTTTGCTGAAAAAAAGGCAAAGAGAGTGTATATTTAATTTGAATTGTTTGTAAAATTTTTGGAAAAAGTGACAGATAGATAATTATGATGAATAAAAATTTCTTTTAATTTTATGCATTTTTTTCTTTTGTGAGAAATCTTTACCCTTCCTAAGGGCCCCCAAACAAATTTTTATACGGGGCCCCGCCAAGGCACACTACGCTTCTGGGTACAAATAACTATTTTTAGTTCCTCAAACAGGCTTCCGAAGCATTTCTAACTCTAGAGACCATCTTTCAATTTCTCTCTGGAATGACTTTGCTGATGGCTTAACAAGGCGACTTTTTGGATGTAGCTTTTCCCACAGTGAGAACACTGGTACGGCTTCACTCCAGTGTGAATTCTCTGGTGATTCTTCAAATACTCCACCATACTGAAGCATTTCCCACACTGGGGGCATTCATAGGGTTTCAACCCAGTATGAATTCTCTGATGGTTCTTCAAGTATCTCCTCTGATTGAAGCACTTCCCGCACTGTGCGCATTGGTGCGGTTTGTCGCCCGTGTGAATCCTCTGATGGTTCTTGAGACACTGAGTCCGGCCGAACTTTTTCCCACATTCAGGACACTTGTAGGGTTTCTCTCCAGTGTGAATTCTCTGATGAACGGTCAGGTTCCTCCTCTGACTGAAGCTTTTCCCGCACTGAGAACATTTATAGGGTTTCACGAGTGTGTGAATTCCCTGGTGCCGCCTTAAGGCTTGCCTAGAAGTGAAGATCTTCCCACATTCGGTGCATTCGTGAAACTTTTCTCCGGTGTGAAGCTGCTGGTGGTTCATCAAATGCTCTTGCTGGCTGAAACACTTCTTACACAAAGGACATTCATGCGGCCTCCCTTCATTTTGAATCTCTGGATGACGCTGGAGCGGGACGTAACTAAAATTCCTCTTGTACTCTGCAGAAGTTTGAGAGTTTTCTTCTGTCTGGTGGCTCTGATGTCTGTCCAAATGGCTCTTGCATCCAGGCTGGGATTGATCCTCCCGCACAAACATACTCTGATGCCTGTTAGAGAATGGACTTTGTTGGAAGGTTTTTGCTGATAAGGAACACCTTTCGTAGCCCTCTCTCCCCCATGTCCCATCGCCTTCTGGTTTGCAGGGATACTTCTGGTCATACTTTGACAGCAAGACCATGTCTCCCGTTGTATGTGCTTCAGAAGGCTGGCTTGCTATTGCTACAATAGCTTCAGGCAGCACTTTATATTGGTTCTCCATCTTTGAGGCCTGGTTCCCTTGGAATTCACAGCCTTCCTCACTCATCTCTGGTACATTCCCTTGGCTTATCTTTCGGGCTGCCCATGGAGCATCCTCTGGAATATTTGTTCCCCACTGAGGAGTCTCCATCTTAACCTGGTTCCCTATTCCACCACCTATAGAGACAGAGAGGAATTTAATCCATTTGTTTGTTCAGTCTATTCATACCCTTACTTTTTCCCCAATAAAGCAGGGGTTCCCAAATTTTTTGCCCCGGAGTTCCTCCTGCCATAAACACTGCCATAAAATGAAGCCATGGTTGTGTAAACGTGTTTATGACAGTTACAGATGAATTTATGGGGGCGTTTACGCATGGATAGGCATGTTTTATGGCTGTTGTAAACGTGCCTGCTTCTGCTTCCAGTCACAGTGAGGGTGACGGCAGGCCACGTGAAATGGTGCCACAGGCCAGGTCTGCCCCGTGGTTTGGCCACCCCTCCAATAAAGGGAACTCAGGGTGGCTTTCAATTTTTTTTTTTTAAAAGGTGACATTTTAAAAATGCAATAGATTACAATATTTAAAGCTGATTGAACACATTATGAAAAGCCACTGGATTGTATTCTCAGGACAGTCTTCATGGCAGAGTGCCATGAAGAGCGCCAATATTTGGATTTGGACGAAGCAGAACAAGAGGAACACATTATATGTTTAAACGATTGAACTTTGGAACAATGTAAATGCACACTGGGGGAAAAGTATCCATCTCCCATTAAAAAAAGCCTTCCTTTGTGGTTGGTTATGTCCCCAAGATCTTTTCCCACCGAAGTCGTCCCTGTATATCTATTTGCAATTTCTTGCTTTCAAACTGCTAGGTTGGCAGGAGCTGGGACAGACTGGCTCTCAAACTGTCATGCAGTACCCAGGTCTTGAACTGCCAACTTGCCAGCCTTCCAGCTAACCACTGAGCCACCACAGTCTCCTAAGGATTGATAAAGCCATGCAGAGTGTGAAGAAAGCAGAAAGATGAAAGTGTTTCTCTGTCTCACTCGTACTGCTAGAACTTGTGTTTACTCAATACATATGATTAGTAGAAGAATCAACAGGTAGAGGCAGTGAACTTGGCAGATTAGAAGCCGACTGTGAAAATTGAGGGAGGATACATGAATAAATTTAAAATATGCAGATGACTCCACAGAAAGCAGCAATGATTTGAAAACTATGAGGATGGTTAAAGAGAAGGTTGCAAAAGGAGGATTACAGTTGAATATCAACAATACAAAACCATTCAGTCATTTCTTCTTTGCAAAGTTGAGGATAACAAAGAAATGCAAATCGTGAGAAACTCTTTATGCCTTGTTTCTTTTCAGATATGTGTTTGGAATCTGAAAAACAACAACCCCAACCAATTTCCTTCAGTTTTTTTCAGGTTTATGAAAGTCAGGTACAGTATTTATTGGATTTTGCAGGGTTAAAACCCAGGAAGTTTCTTACCCAAGAAGTCAATGCTCCCTGCAGCCTCATGCAAGACCTGCCAGACGATTGTTGGTTGGCTCGGCTGGGGACCCTTCGCAGGCGGGATTGTTTCCTTGAGCTCCATTGGTTCCTGCAAATGGGAGAAAACCACCGCCACCCTTTCTCCATCAGGTTTGGTTGCAGAAGAAAAAACACCTTAAAGCAATCTAACCAATTAATTTCCAACTAGAAGTATACAGTGAGAAAGAAATTTTAAAAAGAGCAAATTGGCCTGCCAGTTTCATATTTTGAAGATGACCTGGGGGTGGGGGGAGCCTCAGGGCAAGATCTTTCACTAGAGACACCTCCCAACAAGGGCAAGAAATCGCAATGTTTTTCTGTCTGTCTGTCGTTTATTGTGATCCTATCTATCTATCTATCAAATTATTTATATTTTAACAACAAACAAAAAACAACAATTGCGAAGTAGATATGATAGCTACTGATGTTTTCCATAAAGAAAACGAAAAAAAGATGGAGGGAAAAAACAGGAGAGAAAAATAGCAAAAATATGAGAAAATCACAACAGATAAGGAGCTAGATATCCACTGACTTGAAAATAATCGTGTCAGAAGCACACAAAGGTGCTTTCTGGGTTGAAAGAGGAATTTTGCTGAAGAAACTCCACCCAGGGGATGCCCAAATGAGGCTCCTTTCATGTCCCCAAGATCTTTTCCCACCGACGTGGTCCCTATTTAGGTAAAGGTCACCCTTGCTTGAAAGTCAGTCATATCTGACTAGGCTTCAGTGCTCATCTCTGTTTATAGCCAAAGAGAAAGCGCTGTCTGTGTCTGCAGACGTTTCTATGAACATGTGGCAGGCATGCCTCAACACCGGAATGTATGGAAGGCTGTTTACCTTCCCACTGAAGTGGTCCCTATTTATCTACTTGCAATTTCTTGCTTTTGAACTGCTAGGTTGGCAGGAGCTGGGACAGACGATGGAAGCTCACTCCATCCTGCAGTACTCAGGTCTTGAACTGCTGACTTGACCTTCCAGCTAACAAAGCGTACCTCTTAACCACTGAACCACCACAATCCCTATCCACTGATGAGCCCCTGAGGACAAAATCTCCAGCTCTGCAGTGCTTCCAGTATCATAAAAGCACCTTCATCCCACCTATTTCTTTTCCTTGTTTGTGTGGGGGCGGGTCATGGGGTGCTGTCTGAAGTACATCCTTAGGGCTGAACACCCCCCTCCTTCCACCAGATCTGAAGGAAGAACTGTGAGGGCAGCCATTGCAGTATGTGTGTGTGTGTGTGTGTGTTCTATCCCAAAATTCTGCTCATAACAAACTGGATTACCAAAGAGTTACACACCTCTTTCACACCCGTTTGGACCGCTCCTTGCCCTTCAGGAGGAAGCAGAGAACTCGGCTGACTTGGGTACTGGAACGTGCTGCCTGCGAAAGGCAGAAAGAGGATTTTAGAATGGGAAAAAGTCTAACCCAGGGGTTCCCAGCCTTTTCAAGCCAGGGATCGGGTCACCCTCTCTCAGTCAGCTTTGAGGGCTGGATGGCCATTATGCCCTGCCTGCACAATGGGTGTGGCCATTTTGTCCCAACAGCTTCAAAAAGGGTGGCCATTTTGTTTCTCGAATGCCCTTGGAGGGGTGGGGATCACATGAAATGGCGCTGTAGCCCAAATCTGGCCCATGGGGCTTAGATTGGGAAACCCTGGTCTAACCATTCAACATAGAATATCTAAGGACAGATCACCAACGATCCCAAACCTCTTTTGCCACCAGGCTGATACAGGGAAAGGTGCTTTGGTTTTACTTCCCATCTGGTCAGCTTCTGCATCCTGTGGCCATGACTCCTTACCTGACATATCATTTTGCTCCACTTCTTTGCGAATCTGTCCCTCTGCAGTGCCTGGCAGGACACCTGGATCTTCCAGCGAACCCACACACTCCTCTTTCAGTGGATCCTAAAGTATGAAGAAGTAAAGAAACAGAAGGGCACAGCTAAAAAACATCTTGTACAGGCAGCATTGTAAGGTGTACAATTCAAAGGTTGTTTCTGTTCCCTCTCCCCAAAACCCCAAACATTTTACTGTTTCCTGTTTCTCACCAGGGTCTTCCCAAGCAAAGTTCTCACAATCCAAGGTAATGATGTGCTAGGAAAAGATCCATTCATGAACTCCCTCTTGAAAATCTCTTAAAGGGAACAAACGCTCTCCCAAAATAAATATTGGTACAGGTATCTTTACATTAAAAAAATACAAGGGATGGAATATAAAAAATCGCTACAGAATATTATTTTTAAAAAGCTTACAGGTTCACATCAAAGACAGAGTCTTTGTTGTTAATTGTTACTGGTAATAATAATGGCAAATTTGGAAAAGAGCACCGTAAAATGTGTTCAATAGGAAATTATCTATCTATCTGTCTGTCTATCCATCTACCTACCTAAATATCTATCGTTCATTTTTTCATCTATCTATCTATCTATCTATCTATCTATCTACATGTATATTCTGCCCTACTGTCCTTATTATTTAAACACTGCACTTACTAGCTTTTAATTCAGGCAAAGCATGATTATGTTAAATAAGACATTATCAATTGTTATTAACAATAAGAAAAGTAACCACAATAACCAACAGTCCCAATATAGAAAAGATAATTATTGTGTGTGGTAGTACAAAGGTGGAATTTTCTTTAGCTGGCACACCTTAAGAATGTTAATGAGAGGACAGGGTAGATGATGAGGTTAAATTGGTGAACGTAGTTTCAGTCTTGTCAAATGGTATGGAAGTATCAATTCTTAATCAACTATCTGCAGATTAATTTGTTATGGCCTCTTATTGACTTTGGGAAAATATTAAAACATTACCTCCCAATTTCTTTTCTCAGGCTGTTGCCGGCTCATGAGGAAGTCCTCCACCAGGGCCACGGCTCGGGAACACGTGTCGGGGCCTCCTGCCCGGATCCAGCCCTGGAGATCCAGTGGGAGGCTGGCCAGGAACTGCTCCAGGATCAGCAGTTCCAGGATCTGTTCCTTGCTGCGCCTCTCCGGCCTCAACCACCGGTGACAAAGCTCCTGGACTTGGCTTTGAAGCCTCCGGGGGTCTTCGATCTCCTGGCAGGAGAAGTCTCTGAAGTGCTGGCGCTGCGTCTCCATCCTCAGGGAATCCGCTCGCATGATGGCAGCCTTCACTTTCCCATAATCCTCCCAGTCTTGGGCTTCCAGGCCCCGAAAGGCTTCTTCGGCTTCCCCGCTCAGCGCTGGGAAGAGCCGGGCTGCCCATTCTTCTGTTGGCCACTGGCAGGCTTTGGCCACTTGCTCAAAGGAGGCCAGAAAGGTTTTGGTATCATCCCACGGGGCCATCATCTCGGGCACCACAGGATCTGTTTCTCCTGTGCTAACCGGCAGCTGCATTGTTTTCAGGAATTCCTGCCTCTGGTCTTCCCAACTGATGCTGTAACCACTTGCATGAAACCCTTTTAAAGGTAAAGCGTAAAGGTTGCCCTTGCTCAAAAACCAGTTGTATCTGACTCTAGGGATTGGTGCTCATCTCCCTTTACAGCTAAAGAGCCAGCACTGTCTGCATTTGCAGACCTTTCTGTGGTCATGTGGAAGACATGACTAGACACAGAACGTTGTGACCTTTCCTGCCAAAGCCGCACCTATTTATCTACTTGCAATTTCTTGCTTTCAATCTGCTAGGTTGGAAGGAGTTGGGGCAGAAGGCAGGAGCTTACTCCATCATACAGCACTAGGGTCTCGAAACGGTGACCCGCCCACCTTCCAGTTGTCAGATTCAGCGTTTAACCACTAAGCTACCCCAGTCCTATGGAAACCTTTTACCATCTTGCAAAACTCTCTGCTTTAGTCACTCTTCTTTATAGTTTGGGTTGAACAGCACTGTGACATTTACCAGTTTTAAACTCTCCTTTTAATGCCAGTTTGACGGGTCAATCCTTTATTACATTTCTCCCGACATCACCCCTCTCAACGTTACAGTTACTGTATAGTCTTTGTAACAGATCAGGCGATGACTTTCTCAAAATGGAAGAGGAAGAAAAATCTACATTCTGGAACAAGTGGTGATCTTTATGAGACATGGATTCTTTGTTCTTTAAAATCTTGCTAACATTATAGAGGAGGAAAATGAAAGTTTCCCTTCTCCACTGGTTTTCTTGGGTTCCCCTGGAAATTGTCTGCCAGGGACGATATGACAAAAGATCAGCAGAAGTCTTGAGATGAAAAGAAAACTCATTCCTGAGCGAAAGAGACAAAATGGGATACTGAAAACAGCACACAAAGAGAACCTCTGGACAAATCACCTGAAAAATATATTTTCACAATCCACCGAACAGGTAAGTCACTGTATAAACTGAAAGAGAAACAGCGTTCAGTCACAGATTTAGAGGAATTTTTAAAAATGTGGTAGCGGTGTTAGTCTCTGCAAGCATGTAAGAGACTGAAATCAAAGCATGGCTTCCTCACAGCTTCCACACCTCTGAACAACCAACCTCCACAGATGGCCTTAGAAGTATGGAAGGAGAACAAGGAACTACCAGATAACTGGGCAGAACCAGTCTACCACCTGGCCAACAACAACAATGACCTGTGTGGAAAGCTTTAGATTCTCAACCTTTTAAAGCCAGGGGCCAGGTCATGCTCCCTCAGACAGCTTCTGGGACCTGATGGCTATTTTGGCCTTCCTCCACCACATGGCACTTCCGGATATGGTGGACGCGGTGGGGGTGTGTGACATGAAATGGTGCTGTGGGCCGCATCTAGCCCACAGGCAGCAGGTTCAGAATCCCTGCTTTAAATAGACTGTGTGCAGGGGTAGGAAGATCAAGGGCTAATCTGAGAAAGTGGGGTTTCAATGCAGAGTACAAACTATCTCCCATATGACAGAATGCACATGATGCCCCTCAACGTGCACTGAGGAGGGCCTTATTATGTTGGTAAGAGGAAATGCTGTTAATGTAGCCCGTTGTTGGACAATGTCATCTAGCACTTTTTAATTCTATTTTGTTTTTACATGTGTTAATTTTAGCTTTGTATGCTATTATATGCTTGGTGGTGCCTATGACATGAATAAAGAAAGAAAAGAAAATCAAGAAAACAAAAAGAAAAAATGCATTGTGGCACTTCAATGACTAAGTGCTGTATTTTCATGTTAGGCAAAGGTCACCCTTGCTCAAAAGCCAGTTGTATCTGACTCTAGGGTTCACAGCTTATCTCTGCCGAGGAGCCAGCACTGTCTGAGTTTGTAAACGTTTCCGTGGTAATGTGGCAGGCATGACTAGAGTGCATGGAAAGCTGTTTAACTTCCCACCGAAGTGGTCCTTATTTATCTACTTGCAATTTCTTGCTTTCAAACTGCTAGGTTGGCAGGCTAGGATAAAGACAGGAACTTACTTCGTCATGCAGTATTCGGGTATCGAACTGCTGCCTTCCAGCCAGCGTCTTAGCCACTTGAGCCACTGCATGTTAGCATTTTGCTAATTAACTTGATCCACAAAAGTTAATTAAATTGTGAACTGCCCAGAGAGTGCACTAAGCGCTATGGGGCGGCATAGACATGTAATTGCGATCGCTAAACCTTTGAGCAAACGATAAAGAGAGAGGAGGTGGCGATGTAACTTCTGATATGTAACGGCAGCTAGTTACTCGTTACAAGCAACGAGTTCTGAGCGCCCTTTTGTTACCAGCTTCCTTATGCAGAGTTCCTTTGCGTTGCCCTGTAACCCACCCTGAAAACCATAGTAGGCACCCCCCAAATACCAAATAAACCCGATCCCCATGAAGTTGGACATCCCCCCCTTTCTCCCAGCTCACCTCCCGGCACTTTTCAATGGAAAAGCTCCTAGGCTTTGCAGCCTCCCTACTTCCGGGGAGACGCTCTAGGAGTGGCAATCGGAGGGGGAAAAGCATAGAGCGGTGGCGGCCTGAAAACCACCCCCACCCCGCGCCGAAAGGCGGTCTAGAATGCTTCTCTCTATGATCCCTCAATTATCTTTCTAAAAACAATTAAAAACTTTCTTATTCAAGGCCTTTCACGGTGTTGTCCCTATAAAAATAAAGTAGCCAGTCAGGTGATCCTCTGAGCCTTCAGGCGCCAGTTATTTTGTTTTATTTTGGGATGTACATTATTTGTTTGGTTGGTCTGCTTTGATTTGTACTGTTCTTGATATTGTACACTACCCAGAGTGGGAAATTTCCCAAATGGGTGGTATAAAAATGTAATAAAATAGACAAATCCTGCAACTGTCACTGTTTCTGCCACTTCTTTTTGTGCAGTATCCGATTCCAAAGGTTGGCAAGACTGTCCTACGAATATAATGCCGTGGCCTTTTATTTGCCTTCCACATCACTGTGTGACTGACACCCATAGTACCACTGATCCAGCTCCATGAGATACTTTCTGGTCCTGAGCCCTTCTGGGAGGCAAAATCCTCCTCAGCCCCAGGCCAGGATGGATGAAGCTGCTGCCCTCCATCAAGATGGAATCAAAGTGGGATTTAATCCACTTGGGTACTATCCAGTGGTGGGATGTCAAAAATTTTACTACCTCACCATAACATCATCACAGTGTGGGCGGAACTGACATCATGACATTGTTGGCAGGGCCAAAGAAAAAATAATAATAAATAATATAATAAAATTAAAATAAGCACACACACTCTCCTCAACCCACCTACAACACAAACCCATAAATTAAATAAAAATTACATTAAAATACACCCACCCCAAACACAAACCAACCCACCCACCCCAAACACAAACCCGTCACTTACCTGTTAGTAGAAGTGCCTGGGCAGCACCATGTTGCAAGATGGATATGGTCATTGTACCAGTTCTCTAGAATAATATGCCTTAATTTAAATGTAAAACAGCTGTACCTCCTTAAGGGTTCTCCAATTGGAACAGCAATTAGAACAGCACAGGTGTAGCTTATTGATGAGGTAACTCCAAGACTTTGCTTAAAAACCCCAAGCCAGGTTGCCAGGCCTTTTTAGGAACCGTGGTAGTACGTCAATATAGGTAAAGGTATTAAACAAACATTAGAATACACACAGACACACCACATCCAAAGGTGAGTCACTTACCCTGGGGAGGAGGCTATAGGGAGCTTCAGACTAGCAGCTTCTCTTCTTCCTCCCCGCTTGGGAGGACAGCAAGGAGGCCATGCATATGCGTCAAGCACTGTAGGCGTGCATGCACACCAAGTGCTTGGTGCGCATGCGCAGTGGGGGAACCAGTGAAAAGGTAAGCCCCGAAGGTGGTTCCCCCCAAAAGCTGCTACCAGTTCTCCGGGACGCTGGGAAAAGTTACTACCGGTTCTGGCAAACTGGTGTGAACCTGTTACATCCCATCACTGGGACTATCACCCTTCCCTGTGGACTTTGTTATTCAAGGCCGCTAGTTTTCAGGGTTAAGGTTAGTTAACCACTGCCTGACGCTCAGCACTGAGTCACTGGCAGTATGGTCTACTCTATTACCATGGCGGGATAACCTGGCCAGATTTTGTTCTGCCACTAGGAAACCCTTATTTAAAAAAATCAACAACCATAAAGGTTTTATGGGTTGTGTGGAAATGATCTAAAGGAAAAGCAAAAGCACAGCTTCTTCCATGTGTAAACCAGACGTGAAACTGCAAAATGAAAGCACCCTTTGGCGAGTTCGTTCTGCAGTTCCTTTGGCCTGACCAAGTGTGAGAAAGATTAGCCAGCAACACAAGGTCACCAGGGTAGGCCTGATTGTGGTTCCAGAATACCACAATGTTTGAGGAAATTCTTTCTGTGTACCCTAAAAGCAAAGCAATCGCACTTATATACCACCTGCAACCAAAAGGTTGTGAGTTCGATTCTGATAAGGACTTGATAAGGATTCAGCCTTCCATCCTTCTCAGAACAGTAAAATGAGTACCTGGCAAGTAGGGGTAAAATGCTAATTAACTTGTGAACTGCCCAGAGAGTGCACTAAGCACTATGGGAAGGTATAAAAGCAAAGCAATCACACATATATTCTGCCCCATAATGCTTAGACTCTGGCCGGCTCACGAGTTAATTAGCATTGTGCCTCCAACATGCTGGGTACTCATTTTACCAACCTTGGCAGAATGGAAAGCTGAGTCAACCTTGACCCTGTTGAGGATCAAACTCACAACCTTTTGGTGGTTGCAGGACAGCAGTTTAAACACTGCGCCATTAAAGAATGATATTGAGTTTTCTCCAGCTGTTTACACAGCACAAGGCTTGTATTTTACCTTGGGAGCAAAGTTTTTCTGCCTAGCACTACCTTTGCAAAATGCACACCTTTAACTTTTGAAGTGGTAGCTGTGGTACTCTATACAGACATATTAGAGAGTAAACAAAAAAAGACAAAAAAAAACACTAACTCTCATATTTTAATGTTAACTTTTGTGGATCAAATCCACTTTGTCAGATATAAGAAAGAGACTTTATGGCATTAATGTATACATATCAGGCACAGAGGTACACAATGGTTGGTCAGCATAACAGGTAAATTTACAAATCAGTGTGACTTTTTACAATCTGTAATAACAGAAGATCCCTGACTGGCATTCAGATGTATAGTATTACTGCTATGTTGAGCTGCTAATGGTCAGTAAAGGGTCTCTACTTAAGAAACTATCTCCTGCTTCTCCATATCCTTTTATTATTTTAAACCAATTTCCTAACTTAAGTCATTTATACAGTTCCTCCTTGTATGAATTTTCTGATGATTTATCAAGGCTCCCCTCTGAGTGAAGCTTCTCCCACACTGCAAGCATTTGTATGGTTTCAGCTCAGCATGAATTCTCTGGTGGGTCTTCAAGTATCTTATCTGATTAAAGCACTTCCCGCACTGAGAACAGGCATACGGCTTGTCTCCGGCATGCGTCCGCTGGTGGTTTTTCAGACACTGACCCCGGATGAACTTCTTCCCGCATTCAGAACATTTGTAGGGTTTCTCTCCCGTATGAATTCTCTGGTGGATCTTGAGATAGCGTCTCTGGTTGAAGCATTTCCCGCACTGGGAACACGTGTAGGGTTTCACACCCGTATGAGTTCTCTGATGGTTCTCCAAATGTCTTCTCTGATTGAAGGATTTTCCACACTGGCAGCACACATAGGGTCCCACCGGAGGATGTATTCCCTGGTCTCGGATTAACAGTTCTGTAAAAGGCACAACTTGGCCAGAGTCGATGTGATCCTGCCTTTCCTCTCCAGTGTGGAGTTGCTGATGATCCATCAACTCTTCTTCACATCTAAAGCATTTCCTACAGTGGGGACATTCATACAGTCCCCCTTCATTTTCAACACCTTTCTTTTTTTTTAATGGTTTGGTATACTCAAAGCTGTCCCCAAACTCAGAAGGTTGATTTGGTATCTCTTCTTTGTGGTCACTCAGCTGTTTGTTGAAAATATCCCTTTGTCCCTCCATGGTGAATTCAGATCTAGCCTCTCCTTCTACCATTCTTTGGTATTTATCAGAGTACACGTTTTTCTGGAAATCTTCCCCTGTCATGGCACATTCTCCATGGTCTTGGTTGGTGTGTACCATGTCATGTTCTAATGTGTGTTGATATTTCCTCTCAGACTCACGCAAAAAGGGCATTTCATGCAGGTTTTGTATTTCTGAGGGCGGATGAATCGCAGCTAGAAGACCATCCCTGGTCTCATAATTTCCATTCTCTCTCCTTAATGGCTGCTCTACTGTATACTTTCCCTTTTCCTCAAACATCTGAGCAGCCCCCGACACACATCCCTGGCTTACGGCGATTCCCTCAGGTTCATTTCCCCCATATTGAGAAGTCTCCATCTTGACTTCCCTTCCCTTTACGTCACCTATGGAGAACAAGAGAGGAAAATTTTGTGCCACCTCTGTCGTGAATCTTTTAAAATGCTTGTGCTTAGGGATTTTCTTAGATTATAATTATGATTATTATTCCCTCCAAAGGTCTGCAGAAATATTGGAAAATGTACATCTGGGCTGCAAAACCACAGATAACAATAGCAATTACAACTTACAGTGGAACCTGGGTTAACGTAATTAATGTGTTCTCCAGGATGTTTCTTACAACAAAAATTACTTAAACCAAATTTCCCATAGGAATGCATTGAAAACCAAAATACGTTCACCGAAATGCAGTTTCCCATAGGAATGCATTGAAAACACTTAATCCATTCTGGAAAAAATTCCATAAACTGAGCCAGTATTTTTGATGGATTTCCTTTTGTTACGTGATTTTTATGTTAACCGAGTCGTTTGTTAACTGTGGCTCCACTGTATATACCACCCCATAGTGCTTAGTGCATTCTCTGAGTGGTTCACATGTTAATTAGCATTTTGCCCCCCAAAAGGCTAGGTATTCATTTTACCAACCTTGGAAGGGTGGAAGGCTGAGTCAACCTTGAATTTAATCAGCATCAACTCACAATGTTTTGCCTGCAGTACAGCAGTTTAACCACTGCACCTTTTTACGAAGACCTTAAACCTTGCATTCCTTTTGGGAGAGTTTTTGTGGTGACACCTACTCAACAAGTAGAGGCAGTGAAATCTGACTCTATTCAGATTACTATTTCTGTTGAGTATTTTAGTGCAATCCCACTATGAAGCGAGTGTTAGTATAGTAACCGTAGAGACAAAGATACTAGACTAATCTAAAGGAAGTTGTTACGGTAGTACAGTTGTACCTCGCTTAAAGAGCATAATGCGTTCCACAGGATTGCTCTTTAAGTGAGTTTGCTCTTTAAGCGAAACACCATTGTAAATGACCAATTGTAGGGGGGATTGCAAACCCTGATTTATTTGTTAAGCGAGTTTTTGTTTGGTTTTATTTGTTAAGCGAAGTGAACTTTCAGAGAAAATTCTGCTCTTTAACTGAGTTACTCTTTAAGCGAGGGACTCTTTATGTGAGGTTTGACTGTATTGTTTTGTCCCTAACTAACCAATAGAAAAGTTTCTGCCTTCCCACCTTTAGGAGGTGTGTGACCTATTTTGCATGTATTAAGGCTTTGTTATTCAGGTCTCTCTTGTGTATTGTTGAGGCAGTGAACAAGGATGAGGGCTTGAAGGAATACCAAGAGGAAGAAACCAAGTGAAGAAAAAGGGAAGGAAAGCTATTTATGAAATGAGATAATCTATGTCCCTTTCAGATGTAAGAATGCACAATTTCCAATTTTCCATACATCTTTGCAGCATTAGGTTTATACTTCTCTCAAAGTGTCAGGGGATAGAATAACCACTCTTACCTTGGTAGTACATTTTTCCTAGTTGGGGGCTTCAGACAGAATTATGCGAATCCTTCATCTGAGCCTGGGGTGGATTGATGAGCCTATGGTTTTTTTTTCATTTCTGTGAGTCTATGACAGGAGTTCTCAACCTTTGTAAGCTGGGCATCGGGTCACACTCCCTCAGACAACTTTGGGGGCTGGATGGCAATTTTGCCCTTCTTCCACCACATGACACTTCCTCCTGTGGTGGAGGGGCACATGAAATGGTGCCACGGGCTGCATTTGGCCCATTGGCCACAGGTTGAGAATCCCCCTAGGTCTATGACCTGCTATGCATTTTTACAATCCAGAAGAAGATCCCTCGGCCTCTTTCTCTCTAGGAATTATTTCCAAAGCCAGACATTGTTAAGTTTTATGCAGCAGCAGTAAGGCGAGGCAGTTTTTGGGCATCTTAGTTTGAAATGCAAGTTCTCCAACACTTTACTCCCTATTTAGCACAGAAATACGGTAAATACTTATATAGGGACTCGACTTATACTCGGGTCAATGATCCCAAGGGTCCCGAAACTGCGGTGATGCAAATTCAAACATACATTTTTAAAAAGCACAAACAGTACCATAAAAACTCAAAAACATACCCACACAAATGTTTGAATAAATTAATTGTACCTCATTTTCATGTATTTTAATTACTGAAACTCACTAGCAGCTGCTGGATTTTCCACCACCCCTGACTTATACTTGGGTCAATCTATTTTCCTAGTTTTAGATGTCCAAATTAGGTACCTTGACTTATATTCGGGACAACTTATAGTCGAGTATATACGGTTTTTTGTTGTTCAGTCGCACAGTCGATTCCGACCCTTTGCGACTCAATGGACCACTGTCCTCCAGGCACTCCTGTCCTCCACCATCCCCCTCAACTCGCTCAGCTCTGTAGTCTTCATTAAATGTTTAGAAAGAAGAAAAGTATTGTTCTTTTTCTTAGAAGTTATGCCAGAAAAATATACTGTATATGTGTTCTGACTTCTTGAGAATAGTTTCAGAAATAAACATGGTTATATTTAGAGTCTTGTAGTTCTTTTAGGCCTGCCATGTGGTCCTCAAAATGATGAGGCTCAAATAAACATATTTTCCCTTAAAAGGCAAAACAACAACAACAACAAGAGAGAAGATAGACCTGAATAACAAAGCCTTAATACATGCAAAATAGGTCAGGAGACTTACAAAAGCAGGGGTTCCCAACCTTTTCAAGCCGGGGGCCAGATCACGCTCTCTCAGTTAGGTTCGAGGGCTGGATGGCCATTTTGCCCTGCCTGCATGATGGTGATGGCCATTTTGTCCTAACAGCATCAAAGGGATAGCCATTTTGTTTCTTGAACACCCTTGGAGGGGTCAGGGGCCCACATTAAATGGTGCTGCAGGCTGGGAATCCCTGCCCTAAAGGCAGGAAGACAGAAACTTTCCTATTAGTTAGTTAGGTACAAAACAATATTAACAACTTCCTTTAGATTAGTTTAGTACAGGGATGGCCAAACCTTTTGCGCCAGGGCTCTGACCACACCCCCAGAACAGCTAAGCCGGCCTGACCACACCCTGGAAGCAAGTGTGTTTGCGCATGCATGTCTGGAATCACTTCCGGAAATACCCCCGTGCCACTCCCAGAAGTGTTTCCAGACATCCCCATGCATGCGCAAATGGCGCAGTGTGTTTGCACATGTGCGGGAAATAGCATGCACCATTTTGCACATGCACAGGGACAGCCCCTCCACTTCTGGAAGCCCATGTGCATTGGCAGGCACATCTCCTGCCCACTTCAGGAGCAGCGAGGGTACTGTGGGCTGGATGGATTGGCATTGGGGGCTGGATCCGGCCCACAGGCCATAGTTTGGGCACCCTGGTCTACTATTTTTGTCCTTATGGTTACTATATGGTTACTATACTAACACTTCCTGCTTGCTGAGGTTGCACTAAAATACTCAACAAAAATCGTAATCTGAATAGAGTCAAATTTTCTAGATTTGCCAAACAATAAGCAAAAGGAGCTCTTTACCCAAAGAACTGGTTTTTGCTTCATTCTCCTGCAAAACTTGCCAGATTGTAGTCTGCTGGCCTGGCTTGGACAGACTCTGCTTAACTATCCGCAAAGAGTGGCTTGCTTCCTTGAGATCCACTGGTTCCTGTAGAAAGAGAGCCGGCCCCTTCCATCAGATTTTGCTGCAGCAGAAATAAACGTTTCATATACTATTGTATTCTTGAAGCCTGTATTTCATGACCACCACTGATGTATAGTGTATAAATAAAATGGAAAAAAATTGCACACCTCTCCTGAAATGAGTGGACATGCCTGCCACATGTCCATGGAAATGTCTGCAAATGTATCTCCTCATATAGGTAAAGGTCTCACTTGCTTGACAGCCGGTCATGTCTGACTCTAGGGCTCAGTGCTCATCTCCGTTTACAGCAAAAGAGCTGTCTGTGTCTGCAAACATTTCTGTGGTCATGAGGAAAGCATGACTAGATGAGGGATGATGTTACCTTTCCCACCAAAGCAGTACCTATTTATCTATTTGGAATTTCCTGCTTTCGAACTGCTAGGTTGGCAGGATCTGGGATAGATGACGTGTACTCACTCCGTTGTGCAGCACTTGGGTCTTGACCTGCCAGTCATAAGCTCAGCATTTTAACCACTAATCCACCGCAGATGGTAGCCTAGTCTAATCTAAAGTAGCCAACTCCTTGGCACTTTTAAGATGATTTTGGCTGAAAACAAACCAGTTTGGTTTTTATAACATCCTGTACAGTGGTACCTCAGGTTAGGAACGCCTCTGGTAATGAAATTTTTTGGTTACAGATGAAAATCCATTGAAAATAATGCATCAAGTTATGGATTTTTTTCAGAATACGAAGCAAGTTTACCCAGGAAACTGGACACTAAAGTCCACTGTTGGTGTGTCGGGTTATGAATTTTTCACGATGCAACCCCCCCCCCCCGAAAATGTACTGTATATACTCAAGTATAAGCCCAGTTTTTTAGTCCTAAAAATGAGGTCAAAAAAGTGGACTCGGTTTATACTCGGGTCACTGAGTGCGGTGGAAAAAGGCAGTGGCAGCTAATAGCCTCCACCACCCACTTCTCCTGTCCTGTCGTCAGCCCATCTCAATCTGCATGGAGAAAACTCCTTTCTGCTGCATCTTATTTTCATGTACCATAGTTTGATTATTGAAACTTACTAAGCAGCTCTTGCATTTGCCACCCTTGGCTTATATTCGGGTCAATCTATTTTCCTGGTTTCTCAGGTCAAAATTAGGTACCTCAGCTTATATTCGGGTTGGCTTATACTCAAGTATATACGGCATTACATTTGTAACCTAAGGTATCACTGTAGTTATGTCTGCATTAAGTTTGCCAGGTGGTTTTCCCACTTTGCACACAGAAGAGCTTTGCAGATAGCACTTCTGCTTTACCAGAAGCCGCGGCAGCGACATACCGCAATAGTCTTTTAAAGCCCAGCGTGGGGGTGGGGATCGGGAGCGCCAGCAGGTGAGGCAGGCCAGGCGCTACCGGCAGAGTCCTCCTCACCCAGCTGGTCTGACATCCGGGGCGGCGGGGAAAAATCCCACCACAACGGACTTTTAAAGCCTGGCAGCTATTATTATATAGGATCCTCTGGTGGAGATTCTGTTGTACAGTTCTATACACACAATGTGAAGTTGTGGAACTACAATTTTTTCGAGTTTCCCCCCCTAGAAACGCTCGCTATGTGAGCGTTTCCATAGGGGAAGTCTGACTCGCATAGCGAAGTTTTCGTTATGCGAGTCAGATCGCTTTTTGAAAAACCTGCTTCTTATGCAAGTTTTTCACAAAGCGAAATGCTCGTTAAGCGTGGTTTGACTGTATAAAAATCAAATAAATAAATTCATGTCAGAAATTATTCTGCGTTGAAAGGATTTTTGCAGAAGAAACTCTGCTCAAGGAATGCCCAAATGAGGTTCATTTCATGTCCCCAAGAGCTGGGACAGAGACGGGCGTGCAATCCATCATGCAGTACCCTGGTCTCCAACTGCCGACTTGCCGGCCTTCCAGCTAACAAGGCGAGCTTCTTAACCACTGAGCCACCAGAGCCCCAGAGGATCCTCTATACTCCGAATCCTACATACTGTATAGCAAAGAGACTGAGTGTTGCATACCGTTTTCACATCTGAAGGGATGCTTTCTTGTCCTTCCGGAGGAAGTAGTGGACTTCTGCCACCTGGGCTTCTGAAACCACTGCCTAAATAGAACAGAAAGAAGAATGTAGGAAGAACCAACCAACCCCCCCCCCCCCCCCCCAGGAATACAGCACATTTATCGATTATTGTCATTCATAAAATCAGTTCTTTATTTAAAGCACTCCAGAACAACACAACACATTTATTAAGACACATTTAAAAAGATGTAATCAACAAATCAGTACCAGAAAAGACACTTATCTGTAGGGGATGTAATAAAACATCAAGTGTTCCAAAAGCATTAAAGGTAAATGTCTCCCTTGCTCGAAAGCCAGTCATGACCAATTCTAGGGTTCGGTGCTCAACTCAGTTTACAACCAAAGAGCCAGCGCTGTCTGTGTCTGAGTCTTGCTTTTGAACTGCTAGGGTGGCAGGAGCTGGGACAGATGACAGGAGCTCATTCCATTACTAGCTGTTTATGCCTGTTTCAAGATGAAGGCTGCAAACGTGAAAGGTGGGGGGGGGGGGAAGAGAGCCAGAGAGCTTTATAGCTTGGGGAATCCTTACCTCGCAGGGCAATCTCTCCACTAGAGTTTTGCTCAGATTTTCGGTAGAGCTCTTCCTTTGCAGCCCTTAAGGACTCTTCCTCTGCTGGTGAGAAATCCAGACCTTCCTCCTTCAAAGGTCCCTGAAATTGGGAGGGGGAATCTGACTGAGAACAGAAGGACAGAGCTGGAAAAGTAACTACAACAAATAGAGGCTGTTCATCAGCCTGAATTTCTTTTATTAAGCCATTCCCTCGAAGCTCTCAGCAATTCCCTGAGACCATATAAGATTCCTATTAAGCTACACTATTATGAACATAACCCACAAAGTCAACTCAATATACCCTCATGTTGGTATCGCTCCCGCTAAGCAGACGCCGAGAGAACTAAGCAAGAAAATGACTGTCGACATCCTCTGAACAGATAAGAGCCTCAAGTCCGCCAGCTCAGATCCAGGAAGAGCTTTATATTATTATTATTATTATTATTATTATTATTATTATTATTATTATTATTATTATTATTATTATTATTATTATTATTATTATTATTATTATTATTATTATTATTATTATTATTATTATTATTATTAATTAAATTTAATACCCCGCCCCAATCGGGAGAACCCGACTCTGGGCGGCTTACATCCAAAATAAAAACAAAAATAAAACTCAACACTAAAACGTCAGAGTTAAAACCATCAGAAGTTAAAAACAACACAGGGCTATATTCCAATGTTTCCAGAATCCAACCCAGGGGGGCAGTCCTTATATGAGCCATTTGGTATGGGAACCCATGTTCCCGGGTCCCCAAACCTGTCCTGCCAGCCAGGTTTTTAAACCCTTTCGGAAGGGCAGGAGCTCCGTCTGAAGGCGCAGTTCAACAAAAGCTCTTGAGGGTACACAAGAGCAAAACCAAATTAGAAGGTGGAGAAAGGAGCTCACTGGACAAGGGGCGATATCAAAGGAGGATATGGCTGATGATCTCAATCTCCCCTACATCACTTGGAGGACCCTGCATAGGCTGAGGGCTGGAGTCCCTAAATTCAAGATCAACATGCTCGGGGGGGGGGGGGGGCTGTTGGCGGACAACAACACACTGTGTGAATGTGGAGAGCTACAGAATCCAGCTCATTTGTTAGTCTGCCGATTACTACCAGACACTTGTACCAATGAGGACAAGCTTGGCCAATGACAAAGCCAAGAAAGTGGCTTCATTTCGGCAGTCCAAAATTTGATCTGGACACCACTCACAATGGTCGCCATTTCTAGAATGAATCCCAGGAGCAACAGTTTTGTCATCACTATGACTTCAGCTGTGAAATTTCACCCAATTATGAAGCTCAGGGATGCACAAGCTGAATATGAGTCAACGGTGGAACGTGGCTGCAAAAAAGGCCATTGTTATTTTTTACTGCATTGGTCCCGAGAACTGCAGGACATAATGAGCTCTCCTCTTTGTCCCAGTTCTTGCCAACCTAGCAGTTTGAAAGCAAGAAATTGAAAGTAGATAAACAGGGACCATTTCAGTGGGAAGGTAAACAGTGTTCCATGTGCTCCAGTATCTAGTCATGCCTGCCACATGACCACATAAACATCTGCAGAAGTAGACAGCGCTGGCTCTTTGGCTTTGAAACAGAGAAGAGCACTGAACTCTAGAGTCGGATACGACTGGCTTTTGAGCAAGGGAAACCTTTACCTAACAGAAGTACTATCTCCAAGGCACTTAAGGAGTCTTTTTACCAGTTCCATTCCAATAGGCGAGTTTCCATGACTGAGAGGGCTTTCAACTATAGTCCATCTCTCTATTTGCTACATCACACCGGACTAAACAGGATATAATCACATGAAACAAAATAGCTGGCATCACAAAGGGAAAGAATCAGCACTCTATGTTTTAGTGTTAGATTATAACTTTTTCTGAATTACTAGGGTGCCTTTGGGCAGCATTAAACCAACTCACATCTGGAACAGCACTCAGTAGATGACCTTAAGCAGGTTGAGATGGATTCATCTTCTCCAGTTGCTAAGTAAACACCCCCCACCCACCCCATTTTATCTGCATTCTGCAATGTCTTATAGCAGGGGTAGCCAAGCTACAGCCTGCAGGCCAGATCCACCCTGCAATGCCAAATCATCTGGCCCACACTGTTCTTGCAGCTACTGGAACCTGGAAACGTTTGGTCACTCCTGTCTTATAGCCTTTATGGCCCCCAGATGTCCTTGGACTTCAACTGCCAGAGGCCCAAGTCAGCACTCCTGCTGATGAGGGCTTCTGGGAATTGAAGTTCAAGAATGCCTGGGGTGCCAAGGTTCACCATCACTGACTTATAGTCTGGGAATTAAATTTGAGAATCTCACCTGGCGCATTCCTTTTGCAGAGACTTGTTGGCTCATGAGGAAGTCCTCCACCAGGGCCACCGCTTGGGAACACGTGTCAGGACCTCCTGCCCGGATCCAGCCCTGGAGATCAGAAGGGAGGCTGGCCAGGAACTGCTCCAGGATTAGCAGCTCCAGGATCTGCTCCTTGCTGCGCCTCTCCGGCCTCAACCACTGGTGGCAAAGCTCCTGGACTTGGCTTTGAAGCCTACGGGGGTCTTCGATCTCCTGGCAGGAGAAGTCTCTGAAGTGCTGGCGCTGCGTCTCCATCCTCAGGGCATCCGCTCGCATGATGGCAGCCTTCACTTTCCCATAATCCTCCCTGTCTTGGGCTTCCAGGCCCCGAAAGGCTTCTTCGGCTTCCCCACTCAGCGCCGGAAGGAGTCGGTCTGCCCACTCTGCTTTCGGCCACTGGCAGGCTTTGGCCACTTGCTCAAAGGAGGCCAGAAAAGCCCTACAATCATCCCAGGGTGGCATTATCTCCTGCATCACTGAGTGGAGGGGCTGCAGTGTCTTGAGAACACCCTGCCACTGGGTTTCCCAGTCTTGCATCCCTTTGGATGTGCCCTCTTCAACATCCAGGAAAGCTCTCCATCCAGGTTGCACTTGTAAATGTTTAAACTGGCCCACTTGAGCAGCTTTTCCCAGTGTGACCAAATGTTCTTCTAGTTTGCCCCTGCTGGCATTTCCTCGTTCATCGCCTTCTCCCTCTTTCTCAACCCTGGAATGTACAGCATTTTCTGATTTATTCTTTTGACAAAATATTTTAAAACACCTAGACAGGTTGCAAAAAAAGATGCGGTTTTTTTTAAAGCACCAGAAGTTTACTATCTATAGAATTTGCTTGTTTCCTTAATTTTTTTTTAAAGTTTACTATCTAACATTTTGACAGAGGGATGGGACGTCATAAAAGAGGCAAGGAAAACCATACCAAAAGAAAAGAAGCGTAAGAAAGCAAAGTGTTTGTCTGATGAGGCTCTTAAAATAGCAGAGGAAAGAAGGATTGCAAAAGGCAAATGAGAAAGGAAAAAAATTCAACCAATTGAATACAGAATTTCAAAGAAAAGCAAGGAGAGATAAGGAAACCCACCTAAATGAACAGTGCAGAGAAATAGAGGAAAACAACATAAGGGGTAGGACTAGAGGTCTTTTTTAAAAAAATTTTTTTGGGGAAATCAAGGGAACGTTTCGAAACAAAGATGACCATGATAAGGGACAAAAAAGGAAAGGAGTTAGCTGTTGCAGAAGAGATTAAGAAAAGATGGCAAGAGTACACAGAGGAACTCTACAAAAAGGACCTCAACACCCCTGATGATCACAATGATGAGAACACTGAACATGACCCAGACATCCTAGAGAGTAAAGTCAGAAAGGCCCTAAAAACAACAAAGCCAGTGGAGATGATGGTATCCCAGTTGAATTTTTCAAAGCCCTAAAAGATGATGGAATCAAATTATTGCATTCTATATGCCAGCAGATTTGGAAAACACAACAATGGCCACAGGATTGGAAAAAATCAGTATACGTTCCAATCCCCAAAAAGGGAAATGCCAAAGAATGTTCAAATTATCAAACAATTATGCTCATCCCACACGCTAGCAAGGTGATGCTCAAGATAATACAGGATAGATTGCAGCAGCATGTGGAGAGAGAATTACCAGAAGTGCAGGCGGGGTTCAGAAGAGGCAGGGGAACTAGAGACCACATTTCCAACATACGTTGGATCATGGAAAAAACAAAGGAATATCAGAAACAAGTCTACTTCTGTTTCATTGATTACACTAAGGCCTTTGACTGTGTGGACCACAACAAAATTTGGCAAGTAATTAAAGAGCTTGGAATACAGTACCAGAACACCTTATATGCCTCATGAGAAACCTGTACATGAATCAAAAAGCAACAGTTAGGACAGAATACGGAATGATAACAGTGGTTTGGAATAGGAAAAGGAGTAAGACAAGGCTGCGTTTTGTCACCCTGCTTATTCAACTTATACACAGAGCACATAATACAGAATGCATGGTTGGACGAATCACAATTTGGGATCAAAATTGCTGGGAGAAACATCAACAACTTGAGATACACAGATGATACTACCCTAATGGCAGAAAGTAAGGAGGACCTAAAGAAACTGCCGCTTAGGTTGAAAGAAGAGAGTGCAAAAGCTGGCTTGAGACTCAACATCAAGAAAACCAAGATAATGGCAACAGGCACTATCAGTCCCTGGAGAACAGATGGGGAAGAAGTAGAAGCAGTGACAGATTTTACTTTCTTAGGATCAAAGCTCACTGCAGATGGTGATTACAGCCATGAAATAAAAAGGCAACTTGCTTGGGAGGCAAGCGATGGGAACCCTGGGGAACTTAGTTAAAAGTAGAGACATCACATTGCAAACAAAAATTCGTATAGTCAAAGCAATGGTATTCCCAGTGGCAATGTATCGTTGTGAGAGCTGGACCATTAGGAAAGCTGAGCGCAGAAGAATAGATGCCTTTGAAATGTGGTGCTGGAGGAGAGTTTTGAGACTCTCCTGGACAGCGAGGAGAACAAACAGGTCGATCCTAAAAGAAATCAACCCTGACTGCTCCTTAGAAGGTCAAATAGTAAAGATGAAGCTAAAGTACTTTGGACATCAAATGAGAAGAGAGGATTCACTTGAGAAAGCCTTGATGCTGGGAAAGATGGAGCGCAAAAGAAGAAGGGGTGGCCAAAAATGAGATAGTATTGTAGATGCAATGGGCACAGAGCTGGGCCGGTTGAGAAAGATGGTGGAAGACAGAGGTGCCTGGTGGGGAATGGTCCACAGGGTCGCAAAAGATTGAATTCAACTGTGCGACTGAACAACAACGAAACACATATATACTGCCACATAGTGCTTAGTTTACTCTTTGGGTGGTTTACAATTAGCGTTTTTGCCCCCAACATGCTGGGTATTAATTTTACCAACCTCGGAAGGATGGAAGGCTAGGCCAACCTTGCGACCCATCAGGATCAAACGCACAACGTTCAGCTGCAGTACACCAGTTTAACCACTGTGCCACCAAGGTTCAACTATTTTTAAATCAGACAAGTGAAAAATGTCATTTCCAACTGGGTAAAACAAGTTTTTAAAATTCTGATTCTATGCACATTGAGAGAAATTGGTAAACCAAAATCACAATTTCTTTCTTAACGTGACCTGTGAAAAAGCATCATATCAGTATGGGATTTGATGATATGATTCCAGAATAATAAATGTGATAAATGTGGCTATGGGATGAGGCTGAGATTAACCCAGCCTGAAGTTGGGAGCAAGAACTCAGTGTAATCCTATCCACACCTAAACCTGGCTCCTCAGCAAATGTGTGAGTAGGATTAGAGCCTTAAGGGCCGGTCTGCTATAGACACGTGAAGCTTCCTCCTCTCTGATACAAAAACAGAGCTCTAGGCTAGGGATACAGGAAGAGACAACGAGCTACTAAATTAAAAACTGGGACTTAGTGGTTCAGATGCTGAATTTTGACAACCGAAAGGTTGTCAGATCAACATTCGAGACTCACGTGATGTGTGACGGAGTGAGCTTCCATCCTGTCCCAGCTCCTGCCAACCTAGCAACTCGAAAGCAAGAAATTGCAAGTAGATAAATAGGCACTGCTTCGACAAGAAAGGTAGCAGCGTACTGTGCCCTCTGGCATCTAGTCCTGCCTGCCACATGTCCATGGAAATGTCTGCAGACACAGACAGCACTGGCTGTTTGACTATAAACCAGGTGTTCTCAACCTTTTCAAACTGTGGGCCGGACCACGCCCTCTCAGACAGCTTGTCGGGCTGGACAGGTGGTTCACCATAAAACACGTCCACAGCTGTCATAAATGTGTTTACAACACCCACAGACACATTTACTGCTGTTGTAAGCGCATCTGCTTCTAGTAGTGGCTTTCAAGCAAGAGCGACCTAAAGAGATTAAAAACAACAAAAACCTTCCAATTTAGACAACACGCAACTCTATGCACCTGATGAAGCAAACCCCAAAAATGTTTCTCTTAATGAATCTTTAAGGCTGAGATCCAGGCAGGATCAGGACGAGTTGGTGAAATCAGGTCCCCATGCAACATGAAATGCACTGGTCAGAGTGGTGGATTATTAGATCCTGAAGCCCTGGGTTCAAATCTCCTCTGTAAGTAGCAATAAAACTTGCTAGATGCCTAAGCGTCCAACCTCACAGGGGTGTTGCGAAGACAAAGCAAGGAGTAAGCCAGCCGACGTCCGTCCTCCTTGGTCTCATTGCCTCCAAGGCTTCCCAACCACCGTGATGGGCTGCAGAGTCACCTCCATCCCTATGTATATACGCCGCCGCCCCTATACTCAGTCTAAGACTCACCTTCCATTGAAAAACTCGCCTTGGAATTGTAGCAGAGTTCCTTCCGGCATCCGAAAGGACACTCTAGGAATTGCACTCGGAGGCCGTTCATCATAGAGGTTTGTTACCAGAGTGGAAGGTGATGTAAATGGTACATCTAGATCGCTCCCTAGGGCACGCTCTGGTAGCCGCCTCTGTGGTTTCTTGCCCTTCTGTGTTCCTTGAATAATATCAACAACATCAATCACGACGACGTCGTGTCAGAAATTATTCTGGGTTGAAAGGATTTTTGCTGGAGAAACTCTGCTCAGGGAAAACCCGAATGAGGCTCCTTTCATGTCCCCAAGTGCACCCCTCGGGTACCGAAACCTGAGGGAAGCGATTGTGCAATAAATATAATCTTAATTAATTTTGGGGATTAAGTGTGAACTCCTATAAGGGATACCAGTTTAACTGACACCTTCATTGCTTGTTCAAGTTTCTCCAGCGAGTTAGAAGGCAATAGGATTCCTCTAGCCCTGGGAAACAAATGTACTGTATTTCATTTATATACAGCCCAATCAATTTTATCTTGGAGCAGTGGTGGCTCAGTGGTCAAGAAGTTAGCCTTGTTAGCTGGAAGGCTGGCAAGTTGGCAGTTCAAGACCTGGGTACTGCATGATGGATTGAGCATGCACCTGTCTCTGACCCAGCTCTTGGGGACATGAAAGGAGCCTCATTTGGGCATCCCCTGAGCAGATATGCTCCAGTAAAAATCCTTTCAACCCAGAATAATCCCTGACACGAAATTATTATTATTAATTCTATGTAATGGTGACCCTTTCCAGTGTTTTCTAGATAGAAAGCACTTAGAAATGGTATTCCTTACCCTTTTTCTGAGTCATATTCTAGCATTCTTATTTGTGTGCCGTATCCGATTCTGAATATTGGATATCATGGAAACTAGCCATGAAGATTGTCCTGGGAAGACTAGTCTTCCATTTGTCTTCTGCATCACAGCGTGACACCTGTACCACTGTATATAAATGGAATAATCTGCTTTGTAGGGCTAGAGGAATCATATTGCATTATATTGTCCATGGGAGTAATATAGTGCAGTGGCCTTTCGTCTATCTTTTGCATCGCAATAAAATAGGAGATTACTTATGCAGTTTATAATGAAACAAATGTATATGTGCTGAAATAGAATGTTTCCTTGCAAAATACATAGATCTGTTTGCAAAACAGAAAGGATCTGCAAATAAGGATACTGTTTGAGTAACAGGATGTGCTAACCGCAAAAACCTCAGAGCCAGATGTACAAACTCAGGACAAAACAATGACCCAAAATTACCTAGAAATGTGAAGAATGGGACTTTCTAAGAATTGTGACAAACATAACAAAGGGACTTTCCAATAAATTAATTATAAGAGCAAATAAGGGTGGAAATGTAATAACCAATGGAAATATGAGTTGAAGAAAGCTCCCATGTATAATTATATAACCTGCATGTTTTAAATTGTATAAAAACCCTGATTTACTTTAAGTCGGGGTTCTGAGTTTGTGAGTTGGTAAACTCTCTGTGAACCTTGTGCAAATAAACCTACTCTGCTTGACCCAGGAATGCTGTTTTGTCCTCTCCTTTCAAGAAGCTACAACAGTCGCATGGCCCCCAGACCATCGGTTCAGTTTTGCGAGTCTCTTTCTGGTCCTATGCAGTGGTGGGATGTCAAAAAATTTACTACCCCACCGTGACGTCATCACAGTTTGGGTGGAGCTAACATCATGATGTTATGACATGATGGGCGGAGCCAATGTCATGACATCATGATGTTGTGGGCAGGGCCAAATAAAAATAAAAATAATAAAAATAATAAAATAAAAATAAGCGTGCGCACACACACACACACCAAGACTTTGCTTAAAAACCCCAAGCCAGGCCTGCCAGCCGCCAGGTCTTTTTAGGAAATGTGGTGGTATGTCAATATAGGTAAATGTATTAAATACACATTAAAATACACATAGACACACCACGTCCAAAGGTGAGTCACTTACCCTGGGGAGCAGGCTATAGGGAGCTTCAGGGTAGCAGCTTCTCTTCCTCCTCCCCACTTGGGAGGACAGCAAGGTGGCCGTGCATACGCGCCAAACACTGTAGGCGTGCATGCACACCAAGTGCTTGGCATGCATGCGCAGTGGGGGAACCAGTGAAAAGGTAAGCCCTGAAGGTGGTTCTCTCCAAAAGCTGCTACCAGTTCTCCGGGACACTGGGGAAAGTTACTACCGGTTCTGGAGAACTGGTGAGAACCTGTTACATCCCATCACTGGTCCTGTGCCCTTTTGGCATGCAAAGTCTTCATCAGTTCTGGGCCACTTTTGATGAAACTGTTGCCCTCCATCAAAATGGATTTCAGTGGGATTTAAACCACTTGGGGACCATCACCCTTCCCTGGGGACTTTGCCACCCAAGGCCGCTAGTCCTCAGGGTGGTCAGATTACTTAACTGCCACGTGACGATCAGCATTGAGTCGCTAGCAGTATGGCCTACCTTATTAGCATAGCACCTTGGAGAATCAAACTTCCAACCTCTCTCTTCAGAAACAAACGCCTGTTTCACCAAGCTACCCTGAAGGCAATTTACTTTCTTCTTCTCCTCACTAGAAATACAACATAGAACCACAGAGTCCTGCCTCCTTTTCTTTTGCTATTGTTAATCATTAATATTCAGAGTACTCTTGAGAGATTAATATGATAGCTAAAATCCTGGTTTCCACATCACGGAAGAGGGACTAATCCACGAACCCCAGAGCAAGAAGGTTGTGGGCCCCTAGTCCACTCAGGGGAAGAAAAATCCAGGGATTTCCCTTTCTCTTCAATTTAATGCTAGGTGCAAGTGGCAGAGAAAATAATGGCCCAAGACAAAAACACTGAAGAAAAATATTTTATTTCATTATGCGCATTTAATGACAAAAAACTCTGCAGGACCACCTATCTAAAACGAAGGAATGGCCCCGAGCCAACCTCTGGACAGATATTTATGTCTTAATGGAAATGGAGAGAACACCAAACTATCAATTGCAGAGCATGTGTTAACACAATCAGTGCCACAGTTTGGGTCAAGGTGCCCCGAGTGAGCGGGTTTGCCTCAATTAAGTAGAAACTTGGGTTCTTCTTTGAACAGATTGAAAGCAACTCAGATGAACCAATGATCCCTCCAGTAAATTCCATCTAAAATAGATTTTCCTTTAGATCAGTGGTTTTCAGCCTTTGATAAATTAGGTCACACTAGTCATAAAAACCCAAATCCTTCCATCATTGAAATGCTGTGAGTTAATGGCATAGAATCCTTAAGGCATTCAAGCAAAGTTGCAAAGCAGATTGCATAGGATGATTCTGAACATACTGACAATTTAATTGATGAGTTTGTTGTGTCAAGTTGCTACAAATTTATGCTGACACTATGAATTAATGACCTCCAAAAGATCCTGTCATTAACTGCTCAGGCATCACAAAATCAAACCTGTGGGTTCCTTTATGGAGGCTTTTTTTGCTGTCTTAAAGATTTTTATTTCTTTATTTTTCTTTTAATATTTTTTAAAAATTAATTTTACTACTTAAATGAAAAAAATACATTATAATAGATATCAAACATAAAACAATAACAAAAATAGTGCACCCTCCACCATGGGGGGTGTACTTTACTTCAAAATTAACAAGCTTGATCTTATTTTAAACCAATTCTTTCTTTCCAAAAACCAATTGATTCTTGATGGAGGCTTGTTTATAAGAGCATCTGAAAAGGACTGAACTGTGTTTGAGTTTGGAGCAGATTAGGCAGTCTGTTGGAGGGCCAGGGGAGGTGAAATTAATTCTTCATGAATTATTCTTAACCTCTGTGTGAAATCCCAATCAAAACCATGGCTGCAGGCATTTGCTCAAACAACACTACACAACCCACTCCCAAAATATTATTTTAAATATAATCTAAACGTTTTAGTGTATCGGTAATGGTGTAGCAGTAAAAAAAATGTAATTACACTTCCCCTGCCCATTCCCTGACAAGGAGGGTAAGTGTTCAGTTTTCTGGTATCCTGAAGTGGCTCATTTACAATGCTGGAAATAGGGTCATTTGAAGTCCATATGCCATTTGGATATGTGGTCTAAATAGGGCCGCTTCTCTTCTCTGACAGCAAGTGACCCTATTTAGAGAACAGTAGTTTGCACCTAAAGGGCCAGTGTAGTTACACCCTCAGCAAAGTACTTAGAAGTGATGTACCATTTTTATCCACCCACCCATCCGTTTGCTTGTTGCAAAAAATCTTGTTGCCCACCTCATTGTAAAAAACAGCTATTAAATGAAAAATTGAGACTCTGATGACTTAGTTGTTAAGACACTGAACTTGACAACTGGAAGGTCGGCAGGTCAGCAGTTTGAGATCCAGTTCGAGTGCTGCATGGCGGAGTGAGTGCCCGTTGTCTGCCACAGCTCCTGCTAACCTAGCAGTTCGAAAGCAAGAAACTGCAAGTAGATAAGTAGGTACTGCTTTGGCGGGAAAGGTAACAGTGTTCTGTGCACTCTGGCATCTAGTCATACCTGCCACATGACCATAGATCTTTGGCTTTAAATGGAGATGAGCTCTTAGAGGCAGACACAGCTGGTACTCTCCCCTATTACTCCTCCCATATCAGATGACCAGCTGACTATACCATCAAATACGTTGGGATTTAATCCATTTATTAAACAGCTGGTTTCAATTTTTTTTGCTGCCTTCACAATGCAAAGGCCAAACTTTTACCACCTGTGGCTTTTATTTCCTAAAGTTGCTTTTGTCCTTCTGCTGGACAGCTTCAACAATTTTCATTCTGGAACGAATCAAAATTGTTATTTCCCATGATATGTGTAAAGAGGGGGTACAGTCAAACCTTGCATAAAGAGCGCCTCGCTTAAAGAGTAACTCGCTTAAAGAAAAGAATTTTCTCTGAATGTTCGCTTTGCTTAACAAATAAAACCAACCAAAAACTCGCTTAACAAATAAATTGGGGTTCACAATCCCCCACACAATTGGTCACTTCCAATGGTGTTTCGCTTAAAGAGCAAACGCGCTTAAAGAGCAATCCTGTGGAACGCATTATGCTCTTTAAGCGAGGTATAACTGTATTTGTATTTATAGGTGTTTTGATGATACTTGAAGAGTAGGAGGGCACAGAACTGCATTGAATCCCTGATTCACAAGTTTAAATGTATTTTCAAACCCAACCCAATAACCTTCAGATCCAACCCAATAACACTTCTGATGACTTCTTACTATTTCATTTGTGGGGTTGTGAATCAAACTGCAGCAGAGCCAAATTGCTCTGATTCCAGCTTTCAAATGTAGCCACAAGGTAAGCCGGATGAGGTTTTTTTGAGGCTTGAGGCCAGGAGTTTTCAACCTTTTTATGATGGGGGCAGGGTCACACTCCTTCAGACAGCTTTGGGGGCCGGACAGGACAGCCATTTTGTCCTTCCTCCACCACATGGCACTTCCTGGTGTGGTGGAGTCGGGGGGGGGGCATGAAATGGTGCCATGGGCTGCAGGTTGAGAATCCCTGCTCAAGGCATTTAGATGATTCTTCTCCTCCATGGATTGCCGGGTGATCATTCAGGTAAAGTCACTAACTAAAACCTTTCCGACATTGAGGGATTTCATAGGGTTGGTATGAATTCTCTCGTGTTTCTTCAGATATTTTCCCACCTTGAAACTTTTCCCACACTGGGAACATTTGTACGGCCTATCTCCAGTATGAATGACCCGGTGGATTTTCAACTGGTTGCTCCAGCCGAATCTTTTCCCACACTCCAGGCAGGTGTGTGGTTTCTCTCCAGTATGAATCCTCCAGTGGTTCATCAGATTTTCTTGCTAGCTGAAGCATTTTTCACACTGAGAACACGTGTAGGGCTTCTCTCCGGTATGAATCCGCTGATAGATCTTCAAATCCTTCCCTTGGCTGAAGGACTTCCCACACTGAGAACATCCATAAGGTTTTGTTTTGGCTCCAGTATGAATGCCCTGGTGTCTTCTCAGATATTTTCCCAGGCTGAAACATTTCCCACATTGATAACATTTGTAGGGTTTAACCCCAGTGTGTGTTCTTTGATGGGTGTTCAAATTTCTCCTCTGACTGAAGCATTTCCCACATTGGTAACATTTGTACGGGATCGCTCCGCTATGAGATTTCAAGTGGATAATCAGATTTCTTTTCTGAAGGAAGAATTTCCCACACTGAGCACATTCAGACAGTCTTTCTCAGCTTTGAATCCCTCGACTTTCCTCACATAGAGAATTATGAGGTTTCTCTTCTGCATGATTATGCCTGCAAATGTCCAAAGGATCTCTTTTCCCATTTCCCAAGAGCTCAGATTCAATCTCTCCTATTGCTATTTCCTGTTGTTTACCAGAATATGAATTTTGCTGAAATGTTTCTTCTGATGTGACACATTCGTTGTGGCTCTTCCCAGCATGTAACTTCTCAGGTTCTGATCTGCAGTGATACATTCAACTGCGCTTTGGGATAGCTGGTGATGTCTTCCTTGTTTGTGTTTTAGAAGACTGGTGAATTGTAGTCGTAAAATGGTCCCCAAACCCACTCGGGCCATTTTTCTCTGGCACCCGAACCTCTTTAGACTCATATCCTTCCTCACCTGTCTCAACTCTCTTCATCAGGTTTACTTGGCTTTCTTGTGTAGCAGATCTGGAGGCATCTTCTGGCTCATTCCCTCCCCACGGAGGATTCTCCATCTTGACCGGACTACTCATCACATCATCTGGAAAGAAAAGAACAATTTGGCTGATTCTTTAGTACTCTCCTCCCCCAACCAAAAGGAACTGCAGTGGCTTAGTGGTTAAGATGCTGAAGGTGACTGAAAGTTTGGCAGGTCAGCAGTTCAAGATCCGAGTGCTGCATGATGGAGTGAGCTCCCATTTCTGTCCTAGCTCATGCCAACCTAGCAGTTTGAAAGCAAGAAAGTGGAAGTAGATAAACAGGTACCACTTTGGTGAGAAAGGTAACAACATTCCATGCTCTCCGATGTCTAGGCATGCCTGCCACATGTCCATGGAAAGGTCTGCAGATGGCTATAAATTTAAATGAGCACCGAACCTTAGAGTCGGATACAACTGGCTTTTGAGCAAGGGCGACCTTTACCTTAACCTTCCCACCATGACCACGACCACCAAAAATAGTCAGAGAGGGAACAGAATATCTCTATTCCATTTTTTTTATTTTTTTTATATCTCTATTCCATTTTTATAGGTTTGGAAAGTACCTATAAAAATGGCACTCCAGGTGTTCTTTGATTTCAATTCCCAGAAGCCCAAGTCAGCACTCCTGCTGCGATTTGACGTTCAAGAACATCTGCAGTGCCAATGTTCGCCTTCACTGGCTTAGGAGATCATCAGGAATGTGGTGATGTCAATAACTATCACACCTGTTCCCAACCTTGGCTGGCACCTATTCTGTATGTAACAAGGATCCTCCTTCAGGCTACAAAAATGGTTTATTTGTCGCATTAATAGTCCTGGCAGTATTAAGAGAAAAAGTTGAACAGCTGAGGGATAATAATTGGTAGGATACTGTGGTCAAGGAAAAGAAGAGTGAGTCAAAGCTAGTAGCTCGTAATTAATCCAAATACTGCTGGTATTATTCTTTTCTATATACAGGATTCCCATGCGTGAGCTATATTTTCATCAAAAATAACTGAGAATGAAATATAACCCATGGGAATTAGGGTTTTTTAAAAAAAAAAAATCACCTCCCTCTTTTTCTCAGCTCTTTTCAGTCCTTCTTCAAGTACCGCATCTGATTCCGAATATTGATTATCATCAGCCATGGAGATTGTCCTGAGAACAATATACTGTATAGTGCAGTGGTATTCCATTTGCCTTTCACATCGCAGCATACCAGTGATCCAGTCACTTTCGTATCCTGAACCGTTTTGGCACACAAAGTCCTCCTCAGCCCCAGGCCAGCATTGATGAAGCTACTGCCCTCCTTCAAGATGGGTTCAAGTGGGATTTAATCCACCTGGGGACCATCATCCTTCCCTGTGAACTTCACCACCCAAGGCCATTAGACCTCAGGGTTGTCAGGTTAGTTAACTGCCACCTGATGATCAGCATTCAGTTGCTGGCAGTTTGTTCTACTCTACTGCCAAAGCAGGATAACCTGGCCAGACTGAGTTTCAGTTCTAAAAATAGCAAACCAACCAGTTTGGTGTTGACGAGACCAGAGTGTAAATCTCCTTACCTGAAGAATGGATCTTCTCAGTGCTTTCCTGAAGAACTTGCCAGAATATGGTCTGTTTTGCCACCTGGGTGATATCCTGGTTGCAGTTGTTCAAAGATGAGCAGATTTCCTTAGGGTTTGTTGGCCCCTGCAGATGAAAGAAAATGGTAGTCCCCTCCTTTCAGTTAAGATTTTTGTCATTTAAAAGTTAAGGCAAAACATCATGACAGACATTGAAAAGCATCAAAGAAATGAATTTGTGAAAAAGATTATTTCCTGGTTTTATTCTGCAGGATTCCAGATGTGAAGACACAAAATCTTCCCTAGACCATTTGAATTTGAGCTTCTGGCTGCAATCCTAGTTACAGAGGAAGGATAAAGGTGCCCTCAAAACTTTCTTTTGCTGTGTTAAAATGGCCATGATCCACAATCCATGATCCAGCAAGCAAAACCTTTTCCCTTTAGCGGCAAGCCTTTTCTCAAGGCTGTTCTCTGTGTGCCCATTCTCTCTACCTCCTATCCATCCATCCAAATACATACTAGGATCTTCGTCTGTCTAGCCTTCCTCCTCCCTCCTCTTAAACGCGGAGAGGCGGGCGAAGCTTCCCAAGGGCGCCCTCTGCCGGGCGCCGTCGCCGTTAGACATCAGGATGATGATGGGGGATGATGATGATTTGCAACGTCATGACAGGGTTGCAAAACTCATGCATTGGAAACTTGGCCAGAAGTCTGTTTTTGAATGCTTAAATTTTTTAATTGAGATGAGATTTTGAAAACGCGAGACATTTTCAACTAATTTTTTTTAAAAAAAGTAATAAATTTTGGAAAATATGGAAATATTTTATTGACTTTGCAACGGAAAAGAATTTTGGACAGAAACCTGTCCAAAAAAGTTTGGAATTTTGGAGAAGTGAAAATGAAGGCAGATAATAAGACTATACTTTTTTTAAAAATGCAATCGGTTCCCTGCACTGGTGTAGGGGACACATAATTTATCCCCCCCCCCTTTTTCTTCATTATTTTTCCTTTCACTTTCTCATTTAAGTGTATTTTTATATTGTATTGTACAGTATTTTATGTTCAATAAAAATTATTTTTAAAAAATAGTTATGGATTTTTTAAAAAGACGTAGCAGTGGCTCAAGTGGCTAAGATGCTGACTGGAAGGTGGGAGGTCAGCAGTTCAATTCCCAAGTACTGCAGGACGGAATGAGCTCCCGTCGTTTGTCCCAGCTCCTGCTAACATAGCAATTCAAAAGCAAGAAATTGCAAGTAGATAAATAGGTAGCACTTTGTTGGGAAGTAAAAGTGTTCTGTGTGCTCTGGTGTCTTAGTCATGACTACCACGTGACCATGGAAATGTCTGCAGAAGCAGACAGCACTGTGTCTTTGGCTTTGAAACAATGAGCACTGAACCCTACAGTTAGATACGACTGACTTTTGAGCAAGGGAAACCTTTACCTTTTTAAAAATCACAAGCAAAAATTAATTTCTTCTAAATATGGAGCTGGAGAGCTATTGGATATCCTGGACCACAAGAAACACATACTCGTCAACATCAGGTCCTCTCCAGACCATGTTCCAATACCCAGTTATCGATTTGTCATTGCTTTTAGTGCTGATCAACTGATCTCCAAAATGTTCTATCCTTGCCTTCTGTTTCCATCTCTAAACGGCTCATCCAATCGTTTTCGGGGTCTGCCAAGTGTTCTTTTGTGATCCCTTCGTAGTCCAGTTTGTTAGCCTAACGCAGGGGTGCCCAAACATTTTTGGCCTTGGGCTGATCATGTGGTTTAGGGAGCTGGTCACTAAGGCCCGGGTGCGGCCCCCAACGCCAATTCATCCAGCCCATGAAGCCTTCGTCGCTCCCAGAAGCAGAAGTAAAATGCGCCCATACGGGCACGTTTTATTTCTGCTTCCGGGAGCGACGAGGACTTCGCGGGCCGGATGAATTAGTGTTGGGGACCGCACCTGGCCCCCAGGCCTTAATTTAGGCACCACTGACCTAAACGTCCATCTATTATTCTTTAGGCAGGTGGTATGGCCTGCCCATCTTTTTCTTTTTGGGCACACATAGTTCATTGACCACATCACACAGTCTGATTCTTTGGCGTAATTCCTTATTGCTGACCTTATCTCTGATTGTTACTCCACATATCCATCTTTCCTTTGCTCTTTTGGTTACCACCAGATTTTCTTCCTCTGATTTTGTTATTGCTCACCTTTTGGATGTGTACAACATTGCTGGTAACACTGTCGTATTGAATACATTTGCTCTGATATTCATCGGCAGACTGTCATCTGTTAGCATTGTTCGATTTATATTAAAGGCAATCCAAGTTGCTTTGCATCGTATCCACTACCGCATGGTACATTGTCTAGTTGGATTCGCTGACCAAGATAGACACAATCAGCTACTTCAGGGTTGCCCAAACTATAGCCCATAGGCCAGATCTGGCCTGTGGCACCAAATCATCTGGCCCATGCCGCCCCTGGAAGGGCATAACGCACCTGTACATGCTCATAACACTGTCGTAAATGTGGGTGGGTGTTTTACTTCTGCTTCCAGTGGGAGGAACCACATAACCTCACTCAACCACATGACCGGCCCATGGCCTGAAAAGTTTGGGCACTGCTGAGCTACTTCTTCAGTCTTGGTTACATTTATGGTGACGGAATCTGGGTTGTTTCTCATCCATTTTGTTTTTGTTAGATTCATCTCCAACCCGACCTAATTAGTTGATTTTGCAAGAGCTTAGCAAGGCTGTCAAGGACAGGTCATTTGAGAGGTTGCTTGTTCACGGGGTTGTCATAAGCTACAAAGAACCTGACAACACAAACAGTGGGGCTCTACACTAGGGGTTCCCAACCTTCTCAAGCTGGGGGCTGGGTTGTGCTCTCTCAGCCAGCTTCAAGGGCTGGATGGCCATTTTGCCTTGCCTAAACGATGGAGATGGTCATTTTGTTCCAACAACTTCAAAGGGAGTGGCCATTTTGTTTCTTGAATGCCCTTGGAGGGTGGGGGGGCACATGAAATGGCACCATGGGCTGGATCCAGCCCACAGGTCTTAGGCTGGGAACTGCTGCTCTAGATTTATCAAGTAGTTTTGACTGTTAAGATTTCTATGTGCTGTACATAGCAGCGGACAAGGCAGCTTTACAAATAGCTTTACTTATCCAGGTAGTTTGCAAGTTCTCCAAGCATTATATTCCCCATTCTAGCCCAGCAGTTAAACTTTCCACACGTGTTTTGAAGTATAACAAAATAGTTGTTTACTTACAGTTGCTTTAGAAAGTTTAGTGAACAGTTACCTTGCTTAAAGAAATGAGTTCTTTACAATAAGTTTCATCTTGAACAAAGATAAGGTACTTTGATTGTAAGGTGATCATTTTACTTAAAGGAGAGCAAGATAGGAACAGTAGAATATTAACTAGAACAACACCACATGACAATGACTGAAAAAAACGGAACACCAAGCAGCCTAATCATGTCAGGTGACCCAAGAGGCAGGAAACTAGAAAAGTTTTCTTACTGGTTGATTATATACATACAGTAATTTACATTAACAACCAGTTTCATGGTGAGGTTACTTTAACATACTCAACACTGACATTCATCCCAAACTATAGTTCCAAAACAAACTCAGCAACAGTGCTCTAATTTTCTCATAAATACATCCAAGACTGACGACTGTTCCTTCTTGTGCCATTCTGATTCCAAATACAGTATTGACGATCCTCATGGCGAGGAGGACTTTGTGTGCCAAAAGGGCTCAGGACCAGAAAGTGACTTGCAGAACTGAATCAGTGGTACTATGAGCATCACACTGCGATGTGGAAGGCAAATTGAAGGCCACTGCATTATATTTTCAGGGCAATTTTCATGGCTGATCGCAATGAGGATCACCAATATTCGAAATCAGATGTGGCACAAGAAGAATGTATTAGTAATGAGTTAAATCTTCACTACAGCTTTCTGAACTAGACTGTGCAGCAAAAACTACTGTACAGTAGAACCCCGCATAAAGAAAAAGTTCCATTCCACAGAGCTCTTCACTATGCAGTTTTTTTCACTATGAGGATCAAATGGGCAATACCCCACATAACGAAAAGAAAATGTTCGTTATATGGGGTTTTCGTTAACTGGGGTATACCCCGCTTAATGAAAACCCCGTATAACAAAAAAACCCGTTATGCAGGGTATCACAATTGCCACTTTGTTGTACGGAATTTTCATTATATGAAGCATTAGTTACGCAGGGTTCCACTGTATTTTTTTTTAAAAAACAGGATCACTGCATCTGACATGTTTCTCGAGGTGGGGGGGGGGGAAGTACCATGAGAAAATAGTTGTAGATGACAAAACCCGGTTCTCTCTCTGCCCCGTGTCTCTCTCCCCTTTATGTTTGCAGCTGCATCTCTTCCGGGTCCGAAGGCTGCTGCTGTTTGTGAGATTTCAGATGGAAGGCCAGAGAATCCTTCCGGCCAAACTTATTGCCGCACTCAGAGCACTGGAAGGGCTTCACTCTCATGTGGGTCAACTGATGCCTGTTCAGGTCCCTTTTGTAGATGAAGCGTTTCCCACAGTGCAGGCATTCGAAGGGCTTCGGCCCAGTGTGAATCTTCTCGTGTTTGGTCAGGTAATCTTTCTGGGAGAAGTTCTTCCCGCACTGCAGGCACCAATACGGCCGGTCTTCATTTTGAGCTCTCAGGTTGTTCCCAAGGAACCTCAGGTCACCAAAGCCTGCCTCGTCGATCTGAACAATATTCAGTTCCTCTTTTACCTGGGGTCTGCTCAAGTCATGGCTCCCATATTTAGGGCGCTTAGGTCTCCTCTCCCGTGTTACGGCTCTCTGCCATTCACCCCATTGCGAATTGGGATGGAACATTTCTTCTGACTCGAGACTTTCCTGATGAGTTTCTTGGCTAAGGATTGTATCAAATTCGGGCATGTAGTGGTATCTTCTACCATACTTTGAAAACAAGGGCATTTTATCCCCTGTATCCGCTGTGGCGCTTGGCTGAACTGCAGGGGACAGGCCTTCTGTCAGTCTGCTGAATTCATCTCTCTCTAACACCGGCTGCTTCCCAACCATACAACTTTCTTCCTCTATTTCACATTTCACAATCATTATTCCATGGCTGATTTGTGAAGCTTTCTCAAATCTCTCTTGTCCAGGCTGAATACTTGCCTTGGCCTCATTTCCTGCTGTATCACCTGCACAGACAGAGAGAGGTTTCTGGTTTGGTTTTTTTTGGTACCACTTTGGTGGGAAGGTAAACAGTGTTCTGTGCACTCTGGTGTCTAGGCATGCCTGCCACATGTCCATGGAAACGTCTGCAGATGGAGACAGCACTGGCTCTTTGGCTATAAACAGAGGTGAGCACTGAACCTTAGAGTAGGATATGATTGGCTTTTGAGCAAGGTTGACCTTTACATTTACCTAAACTAAGGATGGATTCACTGCACTCCTGAAATTGGACTCATTAGCCGGAACTTCCTGGATTAACACATTCTACTCCAGGCAAAGACTGGGTCCAGACTCTGGCTGGTCTTTGCAGTAATGTTGCTAGTCATCTGATTTTGATTATGATAGACTGCAAAAGTTAAATTTTTGGACATTGCCCAGAATCCTGGCACAAGAACAATTACACTTCTATACTGCCCCATAGTGCTTAGTGCACTCTATGAGCAGTTCAACTGATAATTAGTATTTTGCCATCAACATGCTAGGTCCTCATTTTGCTGACCTTGGAAGGATAGAAGGTTGAGTCAACCTTGATCCCTCGTCAGGATCGAACTCACAATGTACTGGCTACAGTACAGCAGTTTAACCACTGTGGCACCAGGAGCCTGAGAGATGAAGTCCCAAAAAAAGTTTGGCCACCTGCCTATTATTTTCCCCCTTTGTTTATTACATATTTGTGGGTTGCTAGTGGTTAATGGTTAAGACACTGAACTTGGAGACCACTTGCCTTTCCCATCGAGGCAGTACCTATTTATCTACTTGCAATTTCTTGCTTTTGAACTGCGAGGGTGGCTGGAGCTGGGACAGAGGTGGAAGCTCACTCCGTCACGCAACACTCGGGTCTCGAACTGCCGACCTTCCACTACTAAGCCACCACAGTCCAATCCTGAGATTTAGATCCCACGAAAAACCCAGATAGGACTTGTCACCCTGGATAACTCCTGTAAAGTGCAGATTCAAACCCTGTCTGCCCACTCGGCCGGGGTGGGAGAAATTCTTACCCAAAGCAATACCATTCTTGTTGCTCTCTTCCCAGAAGACGGTCCATGATGTAGGCTGGGATGGGATCGGCTCAACCACCGGTGAGGTCCCATCACTTGCTTCTTTGAGGTTTGACTCCCTCTGCAAAAGAGGAAACACATTTCCATGGCTTCAAATTTTGCAGCCACGAGACTTCCTGTTCTCAATTCACCAGTGGAGAAATTCTTCCTGGAGAGTCTAAAGCCATGAAACTGCCAAAATGAGGGCACTTTTGGGGGAGTTCATTCTGCAGCTTCTTTTGCCTGACGAGTGTGAGAAAGATTAGCCAGCAACACAAGGTTGCCTGATTGCAGTTCAAAAATACCACAATCTTCGAGGAGGCTCTTTCTGTGTACCCCCCAACTAACTGTTGTATTTTAACATTAGCTTTTGAGGATCAAGTCTTACTCCCACGTCTGATGAACAGGACATGATCCACAAAAGCTAATATTAAAATACAGCAGTTAGTCTTTAAATTGCCACATTTTTGTGTGTTTTGTCTTGTCTCTGATGTGCTTGAAACACTGACTAACATGGTTACTACAAGTATTTTTAAAAAATCACTTTTTCATTCATTATGACCAGTTCCAAACCTGGACATTTACAACAAAACATAAATGAAAGTTGGTCACCATGAAAATGAGATGTCTGAGGAAGGCTGCTGGAGTGACTAGAAAGGATAAAATCAAGAATGAGATTATAAGGGAAATAACTGGAATAGAATCAATCTAGGTAGACCCAGGTAGACCCAGAGGAAGGTGGAAACATCAAGGAAATATTACAAGAACACCAAACAATGCCGGTGGAGGCCGCTAGAAGTGCCAGAGCAAGAACTTGTATCTCCCTCAAAACTCAAAGGAATAAAAAAGAAAGCAAAGAAGAAAAAGATTTATTTGTTATTTTTTTCATTTGTTTCTTTGTTCATTCATTGCAGGAAGATGGTTTTTTGAAGGGACTAAGGAGGAACTTTGACTGGGGCTAGACTTGACAATGACACATAAGGTCACCTCCAAAGATTATATTAACAAACAACAGTGAAAATTTATTAGCAGGCCACCAAATTTGGAGGCAAGAAAAGAGTAACTAGTCAGGTTCGCCTGAGCAAGGTGGGGTATAAATTTGAAGTGTATAGAAGTGTGATTGCTTTGTTTTGTTTCATCGGTGAGCCCATATTTTAACACACAAGCCACGAATGCACAAAACAGTCACATAAAAAGGAATGGCCAGAGCACATTTTGTTATTCTAACCGGGCTCTGATATAGAGCTGCTCATGTTCACCATTAACAACACATACCTCCACCAGCCCAGGTTCATCCATTCCTGTTCTTTCAAGAAGAAGTGGTGAACTGGAGTCTCTCCCATGTTTTGTTCCTTTGTCTGCAAGGGACAGAAGGGAGATTTTTAGAAGGGGAAATTGCTCCATTCCTCATCCTCAGGGCAAGTTCAAGACCAGCAGATGCAAAGGAGAGCAAAAGATCTATCCTCTTAAGATGGGGGAGGTAAACAAAGAACAATGAAAAAACGGCACTCTCTTCTAAGCAGCACTGCGTGAATACCAAAGCCAAATTCAGTACAGTAAAACCCCAGGTAATGACTGCTTTGGGTAACATTTGCCGCGGGTTACGACAGCAAGTCTAATGAAAAAGCCGTTCCTGGTTACGGCCGTTTTAATTCGGGTTGTTTTTCGGGTTATGACGGTCAAATCGCCACCATTTTTCCCACTTCAATGTGATACTCAATGGGTATTCTGGATTATGATTTTTTTTCCTGGCTTACGACAGAGGCAGTTGGAATGGATCTTTGTTGTAACGCGGGGTTTCACTGTATCAGGAACAACATCATCAGGAAATTCACAAATTATAAATGAGGAAACCCAACCATCCACACTGCATACGTCAGCTTTGGCCCGAGTGTCTTCACAGTAGAGTATGCTGGGCTAGTATGGAACGCATCCTCATACACAAAACAAGTTATTAATAAAGCCATGCCTACAGTGACAGGATGCCTCAAACCTACACCAGTTGAGAAAATATACCTTCTTGTTGGTATCACTCCACCTAAGATCAGAAGTAGCAGCAGACTCCGAGAGAACTAAGCAAGAGAAGGAACATCGACACCATCTGAATGGATGAAGCTCAAGATTGTCACAAGAATCCTGCCCAGCCACCTGCAAATTATCTCCAAAAGGGTCCTCCCAGAATTTCAACGTGGTTTCCATATTTCCCGAGACACAACAGACATGATCTTTTGTGCAAGACAACTTCAGGAAAAATGCAGAGAACAACAGAATCCACTCTTTTTAGTATGTTATGCTTTGGAAAACGCTTTCAATTCTGTCCCAAGACCTGCTATGATAGCATGTCAGAGAGGGTTCTCCATTGAAACAGCATATCAGATACCTTCCCAATCACCCACAGATTGAAGCAGGGTTGTGTGCTTGCTACAAGTATAGAGATGAAATACCATTTCGACTCAGGACTCTTTAATTTGGCTACAATCAACTATGCTCTCAAATACTAACCAGTGTTAACAGGATAACAGAAATGCAATATGCTGATGATACTGCGTCACCTGCTCTCACACCTGAGGAGCTGCAGCAGTCAGTCAACTGTTTCAAGAATGCATGTGATCATTTTGGCCTCACTATAAATGCTCAGAAAACCAAGGTACATGCACAACCTGCTCCAAGGACAGCTGTTCCAGAGTTTGGTATTACCATCTCAGGTTTGACACTGGAACAGGTAGGCCAGTTTTCTTACCTTAGTAGCATCCTGTCTAAAAACTGCACCTGTGAACAGGGTGTGGTGAAGAGTAATGGCGCTGCCCATTCTGCCTTTGGACGTCTATCACACCCGGACTTCATGAACAAAGATTTAACAATTCATACAAAGCTGTATGAATGTTCTGACTCTAGTGAGATTTAGAAAATTTGGAAACAGTCCTTAATGAAATGCATGAGATTTTATCTATGAAACCTGACCATTGCGGAAAAATAGCACTGTTATTTTTTATCTTAACTTGAATATAAACATTAATTAAATTAAAATAAATTAAGCAACCTCCGGCTGCCTCACTCCCTGAGTTATTGAGCCTGTCCAAGTCACCCTAGCACATTACCCAAACTACATTCCATGGAACACTGGTGAGACTTCAATTCCCAAAAGCCTAAGTCAGTACCTTGGCTGATCAGTGCTTTGAGGAATTGACTTAGGCTTCTGGGAATTGCAGTCCAAACTCCAAGATTGGGAAAACAATGGCTTTAGATTATAGCAAATGCAGTAGACTTAAAAGCTCAGAAGATCTTTACTGGGGAAGAGGGATTTTTGTATCACCATCACTATGCTTGGCTTCTTCCTGGATCTCTTGGTCCACATCAAAACTGTCCATGGACTCTTCCTTCAATGACTTCTGGAAGAAGGAGAAGAAAATCTCACTCAACATCTACCAGGCCCCAGCTGATTCCAACACCACCCTCCGAGGCCAGGAGTGAAAAAGCCGGCTGCAGTTCTGGGAGAAAGAAAACACCAGGCCCCAGCTGATTCCAGCCCCACCCTCCTTCGGCCAGTCTGACTGTTGTTTGCTAAACTTTTTCTAGGCTGGGATTTTGTGGCAGCACCTACATGTTGGATGGACACATTGCCCTTCTCCTTTCCCTTGAACAGAAGGAAGGGGAGTAGTTGATTGGTGGCCACCACCTTAATGGGTAGGATCCGGGGTGGGTAGGGTGGGGATGCCTTTTTGTAACATTTTTTTTCTTTGTAAGATTGTGTAATGTTCCTATGTTTTTTGTAATATTTTTGTAACTTTATGACGTATATTGGGGTTTTATCTTACTGTATTGTATTTTATGATATTCTATTGTTTGAATTATTGATGTATATTTCACTATATTGTGACATTGTGTTGTTCTATTGAATTGTTACATTGTATTTGATTGTATGTTGTGAGCCGCCCTGAGTCGGTTTTCACCGAGTAGGGCGGCATATAAATTTAATAATAATAATAAAATAATAATAATAATATCTGTGAAAGAGCAACAGGTTGGAGACCTAATTTTGTTCCCTTCCATGTTTTTCTCCTGGGACTCTCGTTTTAGACCAGGGTTCCTCAAAGTTGGCTCTCCAGATGTTCTTTGACTTCAATTCCCAGAAGCACTCATCAGCAGGATTGCTGACTTGGGTTTCTGGGCACTGAAGTCCAAGAACAGCTGGAGAGCCAGGATTAAGGAACTCTGTTCTAGACCCAGTTTTCTGTTAAATGCAATTCCTTTCAGCTCACTGATTCTCTTCAACCTTAGTTTATTAGAAGCTAACGTTTCCCAATTTTTGATATATCGCTTCCCTCCAAGCACTCTATCAAAGAATGTGGGCCCCAATGAGAACAGATTTAGAAAGAAACACACACACATAAAGGAAACTGGATATAATTTTCATTTTTTATTATGAAAATGATTTAAAAGTGATCCCATGCTGGTAGTTATTAATTTTAAATGTGTTACAGGGATCTAGTTATAGAATAGGATTTATAACTCCTTAATTCTTCATTATGATTCAGGTTACACATGTAATCATTTTTTTAGAAAAATTGTGAATAGGATCCACCTGAATTTTATGCTATTCAGTAGACATGGGTATAATTATTCAGTTTAATCTGCGTCCCTAATTGCTCAGTCTATTTGTTTACTAGAAGTTACTGTCATAAAATCACAGTTCTGCAAAACTGATGCCATCTGTCAGATCTGCTTGAATTTGGATCCCTGCATTGAATAAGGGGTTGGACTTAGAAGCCTCATAGACCCCCTTCCAACTCCGTTATTCTATGAGTCTAACTGGATTTGTGTCTTTAGAGTTACATCCTTGTTTCTTTCTTTATTCGTATCAGAGCACAGCATATTTTAAAACTATGGATGTACCTGTATAATGAAATGGAATTGCAGCCAAAACCACTGACATTGTGAGTTCGATCCTGGTGGAACTCAAGGTTGACTAAGCATTCCAAGGTTGGCAAAATGACTACCCAACACATTGGGGGGAAACTGCTAATTACCTGTAAAGGGCCCAGTGAGTGCACTAAGTGCTATGGGGCGGTATATAAGTGTAATTGCTATTGAAATTTCTTGTCTTAAATATTTTTCTTGCCAATTTCTTTAGATACACTAGATGAAATATTGTCCTTCTGTAACTTGACAAAAGTCTCTAACTTCTCTGTGAAAGTTTTATACAGTGGAAACTCGCTTAACAAGTGTCTTGCTTAACACAAAGTTCGCATAATAAAAGGAAATCCACAAAAAATAGTGACTTGGTTAACAATTTTTTCTCAGAATTGATTAATTGGTTTTCATTGCATTCCTATGGGAAATAGCATTTCAGTTAACAAACTTTGGTTTTCAACACATTCCTATAGGAAATTGCATTCAATGCATTCCTATGGGAAATTCTCTTTGCAATTTTTTCATAGTAGAAAAGGTCCTGGAGAACACATTAAATTTGTTAAATGGAGATCCACTGTATACTGGAAAAGTTAATGAATATGAGATTACTGCATGAAGGTTAAAAAAAGACAAGAGTGATCTTTAATGGGGAAGAGGCAAGAACTACATGATTAAACTGAGTCTTTTTGAGTACAGTACTGATTTATATGGTCTATTAAATTAACTTGATTTATTGGTATGCTTGCAAGCATTGGGTGGAAAGAACATAGAAATCCACAGAAGATCTAGTACAGTATTCGAGTCAGTTAGATCAGAAGGAAATGGGACCCCAGAGTTAATAGGACCACAATAGGTTTGAGAGTCTGAGAATTCTTAATAATTGTTATGAAAACCCATATCATGCCTAAACGAATTCTAAGTCCATCTTGCTGTAGACATTTCACTATTTGAGAACTACATTTTATTTTTTCCTATTTCTTTACTGTATATTATTTATAGGCCACCTTTATTCCCATAACAACAATGATTGCATGGCATCCAATCCATTCTGGCTGTATGGCAACCCTTTTCCGGGTTTTTCTAGGTAAAAAATACCAAGAAGTGGTTTACCATTCCCTTCTTCTGGGAATAACCCTGGGACTGTGTTTTAACCATCCAGGTCTTTTATCCCTGTAAAGGTTGCCCTTGCTGGAAAGCCAGTCATATCAGACTCTAGGGATCAGTGCTCATCTGTTTACAGTCGAAGACTCAGCGCTCTGTGTCTGCAGATGCTTCCCTGGCCATGTGGCAGGCATGACTAAACACTGGAGTGCATGGAATGTTTTTACCTTCCCACCAATGTGGTACCTATTTATCTACTTGCAATTTCTTGCTCTCAAACTGCTAGGTTGGCAGGAGCTGGAACAGAAACAGAGGCTCACTCTGTCATGCAGCACTTGGGTCTCAAACTGCTGATCTTCTGACCTGCCAGTCATCAAGTTTAGGGCCTTAAGCCAGGGGTTCCCAACCTAAGGCCCATGGGCTAGATCTGGCCCACAGTGCCATTTCACATGTCCCTCCCCCTCCAAGGGCATTTGAGAAACAAAGTGGCCACCCCCCTTTGAAACTGTTGGTACAAAATGGGCCACCTCCATTGTGCAGCCATCCACCCCTTGAGGCTGACTGAGAGAGTGTGGTGTGGCTCCTGCTTGAAAAGTTTGAGAACCCCTGCCTTAACCACTAAGTTGGATTCCCTATGAGAGACTACTAAACTACATACCTGAGAACAGTTCTAAAGATTTTAAATTAATGACAGAACTACACTGTTGGGTTTTCTACTGTGGGTGAGTTTTGCAAGAGACATGAAGAACATCTCAGGGATTTTAGTTTTTTCTACCACTTCTCCCTGGTGTAACAGAATAACTGCAGGTGATCACAACAGATCACCTTCTGAGGAATAAAGTATTAAAAATTTTACCTGCTGACTCCTTTTCTCCATCTTCTGTTGCTTCACCAGGAAATCCTCCACTAGGGTCACCGCCTGGAAACATGAATCGGGCCCTTTGGCTCGGATCCAGCCCTGGAGATCCGGTGGAAGGCTGGCCAAGAACTGCTCCAGGATAAGCAGCTCCAGGATCTGCTCTTTGCTGCGTCTCTCTGGCTTCAGCCATTGGTGGCAAAGCTCTTGAAGCTGGCAATGAAGCCAATGGGGATCTTCGATCTCCTGGCAGAAGAAGCGTCTGAAGTGCTGGCGCCGCGTCTCCATCCTTAGGGCATCATTTCGCAAGATGGCAGCTTTCAGCTCCTCATAATCTTCCCTGCTTCGGACATCTAGATTGCCATAGGCACGCTTGGCGTCTCCGCTCAGTGCTGGCCGAAGCCGGGCCACCCACTCTCTTTTGGGCCACTGGCAGGCTTCGGCCACCTCTTCAAATGAAGCCAGAAAGGCCTTGGTATCGTCCCACCGAGCTTTCCCCGATGGCCCTGGAGTTCCTTGTTTTGCGTCACAATAAGTTTCAAATTTGGATTCCCAGAACTGAACATTGCATGCTTCCCCTGTACCTTTGGGTGGTAATTTACACCTCTGTCGCTCCACCACATATCCAGTCTGAAGTGAATTGATGTTTTTCTCCACTTCTTCTAATTCTGGATTTAAGCATCTCATCTCTTCCATCATTCTCCACCTGGATTTTCTTCTTCGTTGGAGCAACAGGACCAGCAAGGGTCTTGAGAGTTCGGTTCCTATTAAAACTGTTTTCTCACAAATGTTTTGCTAGAAATTTTGGTCAGGGGTGATGGGAATTCCTCCCAGTTGTTCTTCTGGAAGTCCAAAATCTGGTCAAGTCGGACAAAATGGGTTAAATGCTCTTGAGGGATTCCTAGTTGAAAAGGAATAACTTTCTGTTAAAGCAAGAGAGAGAGAGAGAAATATGACAACTGTTTCAACCCCCCCTTCGGAAGAAAATGGGTAGAAGAAAGCATGCCATATCTCAAAGAGCTATTCTTCAAGCACCATATCAGAGTCAGAATATCGGCTCTCCTCATGGTGATCAGCCATGAAGACTGTCCTGAGAATGTAATGTTCTGGCTGCCTATTGGCAATTGTTTGAGTACATCCATTGTTCTATCAGACAGCCTATGTTGTGTTCAATGCCAGGTTTTCATTTTGTATCCTCCTACCATTTGCAATTGAAAAAGGGGGGAAATTGACAACTAATCTGACTAACAACCAGCGTATCTGCCATTAAAGGGTAAAGGTAAAGGTCACCTTTGCTCAAAAATCAGTCGTATATGACTCTAGGGTTCAGTGCACATCTCTGTTTATAGCCAGAACTGCTAGGTTGGCAAGAGCTGGACAGAGACAGGCGCTCATTGCGTCCTGCAGTACTCAGGTTTTGAACTGGTGACCTTTCACCTCCCAGTCAGCGTCTTAACAACTTGAGGCACTGCAGTCCATTACCAGTTGTATATTGCCATATTGATTTGTATATTGACCTGTAATGCTAACCAATCACTCTGTCAGTACCTCTGTAACTGATGTGTATAAATTGATGCAAGGCTTTGTTTCTCTCTACCCCTTTTTTCCTTTGGCCTAAATTTTAGTATACATCATCCCACACAAGCTTCAAAGAAACATAGGGTGCTGTTGAGTTTAGAAGATGGTTGTCTGGAAGGAAAGCAAAGCTGTTAAGTGTTGTAAGGTTGAAAATTCAAATAAGTAAGTAGCATGTTCTCTATGTTTCGAATTCTTTTTCTGAGGAACAGAAAGTTTCAGGGTGCTCGCTGAACTTTTCTGTTTGTCTTTTCCATGAGCCCAGACGGTTGGATGCACAGCCTGAAGAAGAATCCTTGATTACTTGAAAGCTCACCTTTTCAATGATATTTTAGCAGCCTGATAAAATAATGATTAAACCACTGATTTATTGGATTTTGCTCATTGACCCCTTGGCTATGTTTCCACTCTTCTATAAATTCTATTATAATTACCTATCAATTTACCTTTTACATTTGTCTGCCCAACAGTTATTTTATGGGGGTGGAACCTAAGGGGTAGACAATCAAGCCAATTATGAAATTGTAAAAATTATGTCATGGTCTAAATAAGGAGATGGTTTTTAAGACTCCAATTGCTTTATCACAGCGATTCTCAACGTGGCCTGGGGGCCAGATGCGGCCCATTGTGCCATTTCATGTGGCCCACCTCGACTACAACAGAAAGAGCCATGTGGTGGAGGGAGGGCAAAATGGCCGTCCAGGCCCCGAAGCTGTCTAATGGAGCATGACCTGGCCCCCAGCTTTAAAAGGTTGAGAACTCCTTTACCTTCACTAGAAAACCTCACCCTATGATATTTCAAAAGGTAAAGGGGGGGGGGGGCAGTCAAATGACCGAAAATTCAGAACATCTGATCATCCTAGTTTTTGGAGAGCGTTTATGCTCAAGTTTCCTACAAGAAGAAATCTCAGTTTCCACCAAAATTTTATATATCAGAAGAGATTTAAAAGCAAAAATCTGTGTGTTTTAAAAAAAGCCTACAAATTTTTGTAGTTCCTCAGCACGACAGCATTTTAAAGATGTCATATTTGATATTTTACCTCAGTTCTGCACTTTTTAACTGGATGACACTTTATTTTTTATAAATTTTTTTTATTTACAATCATATGAACACTGAATACAAAACAAAATTAACAAAAATACACCAGATATACTTCCCCCTAGAAACGATATTTTATAATCTGACACTTTCAATTTATCTTTTTGCTTATAATCTAAACACATTAGTTATTAAAGTACTGTACTTAACCACCTTGCACCTTAACTATTATTCCTTCTAATTTTCATATTTTCCATCCGTTGATTCTCAAAATTTATGTGTTACTAGTTTGCTATGCTTTCTTAAAAGACATAGTCGACAAACTCCCCCGATAAATTCAAACTCATTATTCTTTTCCCCTCCTTTCCTAAATTTTAATTCACATGTTAATCATTGAGTGCAATGTTCCCTACTTCTATAGGCCCCCAGAGATGTTTACCTTCTAATTTTTAGCAATTATTAATTCTGTGGCTCTAACCATCATTATAGCCATTTCTTTCTTATGTTTATCTAAATTACTGTCACTTAAATCCAGTGTGAATGCAATTTTGGGACTCCTTAGTCATTTGATGGATAACATCATATTAATTTTTCTAAGAACCCTTCCCCACAGATTATTTATCACTTTGCACCCCCACCATGAATGAAAATAAATTACAATTTGTTCCTTACACCTCCAGCATTCGATTTTCGAATTGTGGGTAGATAGGGATTAGAACATGAAAGGAAGCGGCACTTTCAAGGGGTCTACTCCAAGAATCGGGTCCCGCCCCTTGCCACACACACCCAATTTTCCATTATTGGGGGGGGGGGGGTCTTGGTGTGCAACTGGTTCCCTCCTCACGTTACTTCCTAACTGTCCCCCACACTCACCACTGATTTAAGAGGAGGAAGCCTTCCCTCCCCTTGCTTTGGCTCCGATTCCTTCCCGGCATCTCCGCCCACTTCCCACGTCGCCCTCGGCCCAGGGTTTTTTAGCCCTTTCTGACGACCCAGGGACTGCGGTGGCGGCTCAGGAGTTCAGATGTTGAATGAACTTTGACTGGAAGGTCAGCAGTTCGCGAGCCGAGTGCTGCGAGACGGAGTGAGCGCCCGTCGCCTATCACAGATCGAAAGCAAGAAACTGCAGAGTTCAACAGGTGCTGCTTGGGCGGGAAATGTGTAACAGCATTCCGTGCGCTCCGTCTAGTTATGCCTGCCACATGTCCAGGGAAACGTCTGCAGGCGTAGACAGCGCGCTGATTCTTTGGTTGTAAACGATGAGCACCAACTCTTAGAGTCGGATACGACCGGCTTTCGAGCAAGGGAGACTTTACCTTTACCTAACCACCCACCATCAACACGCACCCCACCTCACCCCCGACAGCGAGCTTTGGGATGTAGCGGGCTCTTCCCACCCAAGCGCCCGATGGATAAACAAAACAAAAACTTGCCTTCACAAGAGACTCCTTGCTGCTGCGGTTTTCTCAATTACATGTTGACAAATGTGTGTGTGTAAATACATTACAGTTGAAAAGTGCTGCAACAGTTTTATTTATAGTGTAATTATAATTTGTATGCTTTTTCATTATAATGTATAATTGCAAATACATACATTATGCAAATAAAACCATTTTATGTATAATAATTATATATTGTCCATGACATGTTTGTTTGTTTCCATGCAATTAGAACCACGGCAACATGTTTGCATTATTTTAAATATATATTTTTTGACTTATATTGCATGATACAAAGAAGAAAAATAAGACAAAACAGAAAACATATAAACTTAATTAAAAAAAACAATCTTAGCAACATATACCAATGTATGCACCCATCACCCAGCAGAACTTTTTTTTTTTGGAAAAGTAGCCATGTTGGTCTGTGTTTTAAGCACATCAGTGAGTAAACAAATTAAAATAAAAAGACAGAAAAGCATAGTGGCACTTTAAGGACAAACTGCTGTATTTTAATGTTAGTTTTCATGACTCAAGTCCACTTCATTAGACATAAGAGTGAGGCTTCATGGCATCTGTTTATACACTTTAGGTAATAATAATTTCATGTCAGAGAGGCAACTCCTTTAAAGCATCGCTTCCTCCCTCCTTGTTGGGGGGAGGGCATTGGTGATTGGTTAACTATTTCGTATCTATCCCCCCCCCCCCCAAAAAAAGCCCAAACCTATGGGTTACCTTGCAAAGGGGGACCAGGGCATTGATCCCTTGGTCACCTCTTGCCCTCCTTGTGGTCACTGGAGGCTGCCAGACAAAGACATGCTGTGTGAATGTGGAGAGATACAATTGAAAAGGGGGCATTTAGAGTTAATCCAAATAAAAGCCAGAGATAATCTACTATTACAGTAAAACCTCGAATAACGTTAAAACCTGGTTCCACCAGTCTTGGTGTTATCCGATTTTTAGTGTTATCCGATGCATCTTAAAATCCTATGGGATCCATAGAGATACATTGTAACCACACAGGCTTTAGCGGTTGTTATCCGATGCATCCCATAGGATCTTAATGTTATCCGATGCAATTCTTCCCCCCAGATTGCTTAATGTTATGCGATTTTAGTGTTATTCGATACTAATGTTATCTGAGGTATTACAGTACCTGTTGTAAAAAGGCACAGGAATTGACATACTTATCTGTCATGAGGACTAATCACTCTGTGCCTCTGTATCTGATGTATATAAATTCATGCCATGAAATCTCACTCCCATGTCTGACAAAATGGTTTTGATCCATGAAAGCCCACATTAAAATATAAATTACTGTACGTCTTTCAGGTACTACAGCGTTTTTTTTTTATTCTCTGATATGGAGAGAAACAGAATCTGGTCCATTTGCTGTTGGATCATGGAAAAAACAAAGGAATATCAGAAACAAGTCTACTTCTGTTTCATTGACTACACCAAGACCTTTGACTGTGTGGACCACAACAAAATGTGGCAAGTAATTAAAGAGATGGAATACCAGAGCACCTTATATACCTCATGAGAAATCTGTACATGAATCAAGAAGCAACAGTTAGGACAGAATACGGAAGGACAGAGTGGTTTGCAATAGAAAAAGGAGTAAGACAAGGCTGCATTCTGTCACCCTGCTTATTCAATTTAGACACAGAGCACATAATGCGCAATGCAGGGATGGAGGAATCACAATTTGGGATCAACATTGCTGGGAGAAACATCAACAATTTAAGATATGCAGATGATACTACCCTAATGGCAGAAAGTGAGGAGGACTTAAAAAAGCTCCTGATAGGTTGAAAGAAGAAAATGCAAAAGCTGGCTTGAGACTCAACATCAAGAAAACCAAGGTATTTATTTATTTATTTGCTCATATTTACTATCCTGCCCCAATCGGGTAAACCCGACTCTGAGCGGCTTACAGATTAAAATCATAGGTTAAGCCTATGATAGTACTAATTCATCTTAAAATTTCATACTTAAAACTATAAAAATTCATAAAACATTAAAACGCCAGAAATTGAACCGAAATGGTGGATGTTCATTAGATCAGCCACCCTACATGAGATCCCACGTTCCTGGGTCCCCACACTTGCCCTGCCAGCCAGGTTTTTAGGCCCTTCCGAAAGAGCAGGAGCTCTCTCTGTAGGCGCAGCTCGATAGGCAGGAGGTTCCAAAGGGCTGGGGCAGACACGGAGAAGGCCCTCCTCCTAGTGCAAGAGAGGTGCGCCTCTCTAGCCGGTGGAATAACAAGGGAGCCTCTCCAATCCGCCCTGGTGGGGCGGAGAGATGTTCTTAGGGTGATGCAACAGGCCCTATCAGTTTTAGAAAATAGATGGGGCAGAAGTAGCAGTGACAGATTGTACTTTCCTAGGATCAAAGCTCACTGCAGATGGTGATTGCAGCCATGAAATAAAAAGGCGACTAATTCTTGGGAGGCAAGCGATGAGAAACCTGGGGAACATAGTGAAAAGTAGAGACATCACATTGAAAACAAAAATTTCTATAGTCAAAGCAATGGTATTCCCGGTGGCAATGTATGGTTGTGAGAGCTGGACCGTAAGGAAAGCTGAGCGCAGAAGAATAGATGCCTTTGAGATGTGGTGCTGGAGGAGAATTTTGAGAGTCCCCTGGACAGCGAGGAGAACAAATAGGTCAATCTTAGAAGAAATCAACCCTGACTGCTCCTTAGAAGGTCAAATTGTAAAGGTGAAGCTAAAGTACTTTGGACATCAAACGAGAAGATTCGTTTGAGAAAGCCTTGATGCTGGGAAAGGTGGAGGGCAAAAGAAAAAGGGGGAAGCAAAAAATATATGAGATAGCTAGATGGTATTGTGGACACAATGGGCACAGAGCTGAACGAGTTGAGGATAGTGGAGGACAGAAGTGACTGGCGGACAGTGTTCCATGGGGTTGCAGAGGGTCAGAATCGACTGTGCGACTGAACAACAAAAATGTTACTACCAGAAACATGTACCGACAAAGATTTCATTATGGGCAATGACGAAGGGAAGAAGGTGGCTTCATTTTGGCAGTCCCGTTTGATCTGGACACAAAAGAAGAATTGGCTTTGAGCAGTCACCAGTGGGTGTTAGCGTTTTATAATTCTGTTATAATTCAGCTGTTGTTCAGCTGCACAGTAGTCTGACCCTTTGCGACCCCATGGACAATCACATGCTAGGCTCCTCTGTCATCTGCCACCCTCCATAGTCCACCCAGATACAGTAATACCTCAGATAACATTAGTATCGAATAACACTAAAATCGCATAACATTAAGCAATCTGGGGGGAAGAATTGCATCGGATAACATTAAGATCCTATGGGATGCATCGGATAACAACCGCTAAAGCCTGTGTGGTTACAATGTATCTCTAGGATCCCATAGGATTTTAAGATGCATCGGATAACACTAAAAATCGTATAACACCAAGACTTGTGGAACCAGGTTTTAGTGTTATCTGAGGTTTTACTGTATGTCCCTAGAGACCAAGGCCAGGATCACGCACACTTTTGTATTTCCACTTAATATGTACAGATGTGAAAGTTGGACAGTGAAGAAAGTAAACAAGGGAAAACCCACCAAAATTAGAGCAGGTCACTTACCTTTTAATAACCACTAAAATTCACAAATTCCTAGCTTTTGACCTGTATTCAGACAAAATTTAATTTCTTCAAAATATGGTGCTTTTTTTATCATGTCAGAAACACACAAAGGTGTTTTTTTTATTGAAAGGATTTTTTGCTGGAGGAACTCTGCTAAAGTGACTCCAGAACGAGACTCCTTTCATGCCTCCAATATCTTCTCCCACTCGCTCATTTTTGTGTCAGATTACCCACTGAAATGGTCCCTATTTATCGATTTGCAATTTCTTGCTTTTGAACTGCTAGATTGGCAGGAACTGGGACAGAGACAAGTGCTCATTCCATCATGCAATACTCAGGTTTTGAACTGACAACTTTCCAGCTAACAAGCCGAGCTTCTTAACCATTGAGCCACTGCAGTCCCTGAATATGGTGCTAGAGGAGAGCAACTGGCTATTCTGGATCACCAAAAACACAAATTCATCAATATCAGGTCCTGTGCAGACCACATTGGGCAGCAAGAATCTTCCAGTGATTAATCATTCGCAACAACTTTGGCATCATCCCAAGAGACATTGATGGTTTCAACATCCTCCTTAAAGGTTTGGCACCAAGTTTTCCAAAGCTGACCTCATTTCCTCTTTCCTCCAAGAGGTATCCATTGTAATGCAACTTTCAGATGCCAATCTTTGGGCATATGTAAGACATGGGTCAACAAGTTGCATCTGAAGTTCATTCATAGTTCCTGACAAGTGTTCTGAGCCTCTTGGTTGCAACTCTTCATTAGTATCATGATGAGACATGGAGGATTCTTCCCAGGTAACGCTGTTTGAAAAAACTTAACCCTCTGATCAGTGGTGGGCTTCAAAAAATGTACTACTGTGGGCTTGGCCAGGGGGAAAGCCCTGTGTTGCACCTGAATTAGGACTACTGTATTTTATATCAAAACTTGGATGGGCTACCAGTTGGATTTCTGCTACCAGTTCTGGTGGACTGGTGCAAACCTGCTGATGCCTACTACTGCCTTTGATCATTTTGGTTGTGCATTTCCACAGTAATCCATCTACTTAGTGGATTCCAAACCAAATGAAATTTGAATTCTCTTTAGAAACAAAAATGGCAAAACTGAATCTACCAGACTTTGGGGCACATGCTAAGAGGACAGTGCTCATTGGAAAAAGATAATAATGCTAGGAAAAGTTGAGAGCAGTAGGAAAAGAAGAATGCCAAACATGAGATGGACTGACTCCATAAAGGAAACCACAATCTTGATTTTGCAAGAGCTTAGAAAGGCTGTTGAGGACAGGACATTTGGGAGGTCGCTTCTTCATGGGATTGTCATAAACTACAAGCAACCTGACAACACAAACAACGGGGTTCTAGACTTATCAAGTCGTTCTGACTTAAGGTGTTCATATACATAGCAATAGGCGGGGCAGACTTACAAATTGTTTTACTTATAGTTTGCAAGTCCTCCAAGCATTACATTCTGCACTCTAGCCCAGCAATTAATTTATCCACACGTGTTTTCAGCACTGTATTACAAAATAGTTCTTTATTTACAGTTGCTTTAGAAAGAAGGGTGTTACTACTTTGCTTAAAGAAAAGAGTTCCTTACAATAAATTTCATCTTGAACAAACATACTTTGCCTGTAAAGCAATCATCTCAATTAGAGAGAGCGGGAGCAGAACACTAGAATATTAACTGGAACAACACCACATGACGACTAAAACCCCCAAACAAGAAGCAATACTGACATCCATCCCAAAATGTAGTTCCAAAACAAAATCAGAAGCTGGTCTAATTTCCTCGTAAATATGTCTAAGATTGATTATTGTCCCTTCTTCTTCTTTTCTTCTGCTTTTTGTGCTGTATCTAATTCTAAATATTGGCGATCCTCATTGTGAGGACGACACAGTACAAAGAAAGTGACTTGTTGAACTGGATCAGTGGTACTATGGGTGTCATGCTGCAATGCGGAAAGCAAATGGAAGGTCACTGCATTATATTCTTAGGGCAATCTTCATGCCTGATCGAGATCAGATATGGCACAAGAATGTATTAGTAATGAGTTAAATCTTCATCACACCTTTCTGAACTAGATTGTGTGGCAAAAACTACTGTGTTATTTTAATAAACCAGGATTAATGCATCTGACATGTTTCGGGGGGGGGGGGAGGACCATAAGAAAATGATTGTAGACGACAAAACCCGGTTCTCTCTCTGCTCTTTGTGGTCAACCCTGGTCCCTCTCCGTTTTATCTTTGCAACCACAACTCTTCTGGGTTCAAATGCTTCTACCGTTTGTGAGATTTCAGATGGAAGGCCAGCGAATCCTTCCGGCCAAACCTATTGCCGCACTCAGAGCACTGGAAGGGCTTCTCTCCCATATGGGTCATATGATGCCTGTTCAGGTCTCTTTTGTAGTGGAAGCATTTCCCACACTGCAGGCATTGGAAGGGCTTCGGCTCGATGTGTATCTTCTCATGTTTGCTCAGGTAGTCTTTCTGCGAGAAGGTCTTCCCGCAGTGCAGGCACTGATACGGTTGGTCTTCGCGCTGAACTCTTGGATTATTCCCGAAAGGATTCTGGTAACCAAAGTCTTTCTCGTCGATCTGAACGATGTTCAGTTCCTCTTTTGCCTGGGGACTGCTTGAATCATGGCTCCTATACTTAGGGCACTTAGGTCTTCTCTCTCCCGTTACGGTTCTCTGGTATTCACCCAAGTAAATACCAGAGTGCTGAAACATTTCTTCTGACTCGGGACTTTCCTGATGACCTTCCTGGATGAGGACCGTATCAAACTCAGGCATGTAGCGGTATCTTCTGCTATACTTTGAAAACATGGGCATTTTATTCTTCATGTCCACTGTGGCACTCGGCTCAACTGCAGTGGACAGGCCTTCTGTCAGTCTGCTGAATTCATGTCTCTCCGACACAGGCTGCTTCCCAACCATGCAACTTTCCTCCTCTATTTCACGTTTCACAATCGCTATTCCATCACTGATTTGTGGCGCTTCCCCGAATGTCTCCTCTGACTTAATATTTGCCATGACCTCATTTCCTGCTGTTCCACCTGCAAAGACAGAGAGAAAAGGGGGAGGGGGGGTTGGGTCCATGTTCTGGTGACCTCTTTAAAAAAACATTTTCATAAATAAACATAAGCAATACAAATGCAACAAATACAATATAAAAGCAAAAGGAATGCATAATTTTTTAAAAACATATATACACTAAGTGCACACTTCACCTACTCTACCGCTGCTGCCACAGGCAAGCTCACCAGTCCCCCCCCCCCCCGGGGCCACCATTCCAGTCCACCAACTATCTGAGGGGGCATGAACCACAACTTTAAAATGTTGAGGACCCCGGGTTAGAGCAATAGAATAAAAGAGCCAATTAGCTTGGGAGGTGATGAGTGCTCCAACACTAGAATCATTCAAGGGAATATTGGACCAACATCTTTCATATCTAATTTCGTTTGGATTCCTGTACTGAGCAAGGGATTGGACTCAATGGCCTCATAGGACCCCTTCCAACCCAGTGATTCTATGATTCATGGATAAGATGGACTAGAAATCTTTTTTTTAATTAAAGAAAAAAATATTCTGCAAGAGACAGGAGAAGGAATTTGGGCAGACAGCTCTCAAGAGTAACCAAATGTTCCGAACTGCTAATTCCACAACCCAGCAATGCATGCCATGGCCGTTGCACTCGATAGCTGTGGTTTGGGGCTTCTTCTTCTTACTGCCTTTTCATCATCTTAACAAATTTCCCAAGTAAGGAGAGGAAGCCTCTGTGAGTCAAACCAGGCCAATGCTTGGCTACGCCAGTCATGTCCACTCAGTGGTGGGTTGTCAAAAATTTTACTACCCCACTGTGATGTCATCACAGTGTGGGCAGACCTAATGTCATGACACCATGATGTCATGGGCGGGGCCAAAGAAAAAATTAAAAATAAAATAAAAATAAGCACGCACACACACACACCCCTCAACCCACCCACCCACAACACAAACCAGTAAATAAATAAAATAAAATTACATTAAAATACACCTACCCACCCACCCCAAACACAAATCAACCCCCCACCCCCCACACAAACCCATCATTTACTTGTTAGTATAAGTGCCTGGGCAGCACCATGTTGCAAGATGGATATGGTCATTGTACCAGTTCTCTAGGATAATATGCCTTAATGTAAATGTAAAACAGCTGTACCTCCTTAAGGGTTCTCCAATTGGAACAGCAATTGGAACAGCACAGGTGTAGCTTATTGATGAGGTAACTCCAAAACTTTGCTTAAAAACCCCAAGCCAGGCCTTTTTAGGAACTGTAGTAGTACGTAAATACACATTAAAATACACACAGACACACCACATCCAAAGGTGAGTCACTTACCCTGGGGAGCAGGCTATAGGGAGCTTCAGGCTAGCGGCTTCTCTTCCTCCTCCCCACTTGGGAGGACAGCAAGGAGGCCGTGCATATGCGCCAAGCACTATAGGCGTGCATGCACACCAAGTGGTTGGCACGCATGCGCACTGGGGGAACCAGTGAAAAGGTAAGCCCTGAAAGTGGTTCCCCCCAAAAGCTGCTACAGGTTCGCCAGGACCCTTGGAAAAGTTACTACCAGTTCTAGCGAACTGGTGCGAACCTGTTGCATCCCATCACTGTGTCCACTATAAGGGGTGGTGCTCATCTCCATTTATAGCCAAAGCGTCAGCCAGGTGTTCTGGGACTTCAATTCCCAGAAGTCCAAATCAGCACTCCTGCTGCTCAGGGCTTCTGGGAATTGAAGTTCACTGCCTCATGGCCTCAATGTATACATAGGTACAGAGGCATACAATGGCTGGCCAGCCTAACAGTTTTCACTGTAAATCCTTTAGATATTTAATCTTGCTGTTTGCATTTGGTGAGGAAGAGGACCATACTGAATGCCTTAAAGGACTTACAGTGAAAACTATTAGGCTGGCCACCCACTATGTGCCTCTGTAAAGGTCACCCTTGCTCAAAAGCCAGTCATATCTGACTCTAGGGTTCAGTGCTCATCTGTTTATACCCGAAGAGCCAGGGCTGTCTGCATTTGCATACGTTTCCATGGACATGTGGCAGGCATGCCTAGACACCACAGTGCATGGAACACTGTTTACCTTCCCACCAAAGTGGTACCTGGTTATTTACTTGCAATTTCTTACTTTCAGACTGCTAGGTTGGCAGGAGCTGGGACAGAGCTGGAAGCTCACTCCGTCATGCAGCACTTGGATCTCAAACTGCTGACCTGCCGACCTTCTGGTCGCCAAGTTCAGTGTCACTAAAGCTGCCGCAGCCCGCAAATATGTAATAAACAAAGAAGAAAATTAAAAGGCAGGTGACCACACATTTTGGAGGCTTCATCTCTCAGGCTCCTGGTGGCACAGTGGTTAAACTGCTGTATTGCAGCCAAACATTGTGAGTTCAATCCTGACCAGGGATCAAGGTTGACTCAGGTTTCCATCCTTTCAAGGTCGGTAAAATGAGAAGCCAGCATGTTGAGGGCAAAATGGTAATTATCATGTGAATCACCCAGAGTGTACTAAGCGCTATGGGGTAGTATATAAGTGTAATTGCTCTTACTCCAGGATTCTGGGAAACGTAGTCCCAAAAATTAACTTCTACGGGCGAATCAAAATCAGATGAACAGCAACATTACAGCAAAAAGCCAGCTGGAGTCTGGCCCCAGCTTTTGCCTGGAGTAGAATGTGTTAATCCTGGCAGTTCTGGTCAATGAGTCCAAGTCCAGGCGTGTGGTCAATCCAACCTGAGTTGTAGGTAAAAGTAAAGGTTGCCCTTGCTCGAAAACCCATCATACCTATTTATTTACTTGTAATTTCTTGCTTTTGAACTGCCAGGTTGGCAGGAGCTAGGTCAGAGACAGAAGCTCACTCCATCATGCAACACTCAGGTCTTGACTTGCTGACCTGCCAACCTTCCAGTTGTCAAGTTCAGCATCTTAACCAGTAAGCCACCTGAGTTTTAGCTCCCATTAAAAGCACAGGTAGGGCTTAGCACCCTATAAGTCCTGCAAAGTGTAGATTCAAACCTTGTCTGTCCACTAGGTCTGGCTGAAAGTTCTTATCCAAAGCAGTAACATTCCTGTTGCTCTCTTGTATCACTTCACAGAAGACGGTCTGTGGACCAGGCTGGATCGGCATCTCTTCAACCATTGGTGAGGTCCCATCACTTTCTTCTTTGACGATTGTCTGCCTCTGCAAAAGAGAAAACATATTTCCCTGACTTCGACCCTTGTAGCCATTATACTTCCTGTTCTCAGTTGATGGAGAAATTCCTCCTGGAGAGTTTAAAGTATGCTGACTCCAGACTGGGAGGGAAGGTAGCAACTTAACAGTGGCTTCAGGAACCATTTTCTGCTTCTGGGATTCTTTGAAGGCCGAAAAGACCATCAAAAAATATGAAGAAAAATGAGGAGGAAAAATTGACAAGGAACTGTTTACATAATTGCAGGAGAGTCCTGGGCTATTTAAAAGAGAGTGTGAGAATTCACTATTTCTAACATATCAGTGAGTAAACAAAAAAAAAACCCTTTGTGGGACTTTAAGGACTAACTGCTAAAATAAAGACACCTTTTGGGGAGTTCATTCTGCAGTTCCTTTCACCTGACTTGGTGTGAGAAAGATTAGTTGGCAATACAAGGTTGCTGTGACAAGGGTACATCCGACTGTGGTTCAAAAATATCACAATCTTCGAGGAGGCTCTTTCTATGTACCCCCCGACTAACTGCTGTATTTTAACATTAGCTTCTGTGGAGCAAATCTTACTCCGATGTCTGATGAAGTGGACCTAATCTGTGAAAGCTAACATTAAAATACGGCTGTTAGTCTTAAATTACCCAAAAAAATTTGTTTTGTTTACTCTCTGATATGCTTGAAACACCAACTAACACGGATACTATTTTTAAACAATCACTTTTTCATTCATTGTTACTGAAAGTTGGTCACCATGGAAATGAAATGTCTGAGGAAGGCAGCTGGAATGATTAGAAGGGATGAAATTAGGAATGAGATTATAAAGAAAAATAACTGGACTAGAACCAAATTTACACTACCTCCAGAGACAACAAATAAAATGGTTTGCCCATTTGGAAACCATGTCTTGGGATTCCATACCTTAAAACAATGGTGACCAAGCTAAGGCCCGGGTGCGGTCACTGACGCCAACTCATCCGGCCCACAAAAGCCCTCATTGCTCCTGGAAGTGGAAGTAAAATGTATGGGCGCGTTTTACTTCCGCTTCCAGGAATGACGAAGGCCTCGCAGGCCAGATGAGTTGGTGTCAGGGGCCGCACCTGGCCCTCGGGCCTTCCCCAGGCCTTAGTGACTGGCTCCCTGAACCACATGATCGGCTCACGGCCCAAAACGTTTGGGCACCCCTGCCTTAAAAGGCATGTGTGGAAAGAGGAGAAGGACAAAGGCCATGAGGCAGACTCAGAGGATGGTGGAGAGATAACATCAAGAAAATATTTACAAGAACACCAAGCAACGTAGGTTGAGGCCTCTAGAAGTGCCAGAGCAAGAACCTTGTACAGTGGTACCTCGCTTAAAGAGCATAATACGTTCCACAGGATTGCTCTTCAGGCGAGTTTGCTCTTTAAGCGAAACTCCATTGTAAGTGACCAATTGTGGCTTGGGGGAGGGGGATTGCAAACCCTGATTTACTTGTTAAGCAAGTTTTTGGTTGGTTTTAGTTGTTAAGTGAGACAACCATTTAGAGAAATTTCTGCTCTTTAAGCGAGTTAAGTGAGGTGCTCTCTATGCGAGGTTTTACTATATCTCCCTCGACACCCATAAAAGGAAAGCAGAGAAGAAAAAGATTCAATCATTCATTCATTGCAGACAGAAAGTTTTTTGAAGGGACTAAGGAACTTTGGGGTCAGGAAGCAGCCTTGGCCACCAACATGAGAATCCAATATTGCTCCCCTCTGCTGTAGGGGCAAAAACATCCACCTTCCCAATTCTCTGTGTAAGTACAGTATCAATTTCCTGTCAGGTCAATTACTTTTTTAAAACAACTGCCAGATAGCTCAGTAGGAATTGATTATGCCACTTTGTCCTCCTTGACAAGGGCCCATAGGGCCTCTTCCTAAGAGTATACAGTAATACCTCGGATAACGCTAAGACTTGGTTCCACAAGACTTGGTGTTATCCAATTTTTAGTGTTATCCGATGCATGTTAAAATCCTATGGGATGGATCAGATAACGTTAAAGCTCCATAGAGATACATTGTAACCTCACAGGCTTTAGCAGTTGTTATCCGATCCATCCCATAGGACCTTAACGTTATTCGATCCAATTCTCCTCCCCAGATTACTTAACGTTATGCGATTTTAACGTTATGCGATTTTAGCGTTATCCGAGGTATTACTGCATTAACAAACAACAGTGACAACTTAATTAAGGAAAAGGTCGCCCTTGCTCAAAAGTCACTCGTATCCAGCTCGAGTTCAGTGCTCATCTCTGTTTATAGCCAAAGAACCAGAGCTGTCTACGTCTGCAGACCTTTCGGTGGTCATATAGCAGGCACAAGTGGATGCCAACGTGCATGGAAAGCTATTACCTTTCCTGCCGAAGTAGTACCTATTTATCTACTTGCAATGTTTGCTTTTGAACTGCTAGGTTGGTAGGAACTGGGACAGACAACAGGAGCTTACTCTGTCACGCATCACTCGAGTCTTGAACTGCTGATCAGCCGCTTTTCTTGTTGTTACGCCCAGCATCTTAGCCACTAACCCACTGCGCCCCCTTTAGGTGAAGGAAAGAACCCATTAAACCAGGGGTAGGGGAACATAGGCTGTTTGACTACAATCCCCATCAGCCCTAGCTAGCATTGTCAATAACAATGGATCATGGTATTCGTAGTCCAACACCATACATTTCCCATCCCTGCTTGCCTTTTCTCCCTGCTGTTTAAACATCAGCACACTTTGTTTAGCCCTGGTGGCACAGTGGTTAAACTGGTGTGCTGCAACTAAAAGGATGTGAGTTCGATCCTGACCAAGGCTATAGGTTGACTCAGCCTTCCATACATCTGAGGTCGGTAAAATAAGTACTTATCTTGTTTGGGGCAAAATGCTAATTAACTTGTGCACCAACCAAGAGAGTGCACTAAGCGCTATTGAATGGTATAGAAGTGTGATTGATTTGCTCCATCAGTGGGCCCATATTTTAACACACAAACGCACAACACAGTCACCTAAAGAGGAATCACCAGAGCACATTTTGTTATTCTGACCAGGCTCTGATATAGAGCTGCTCATGCTCACCGTTAACAACACATACCTCCATCAGTTCATGTTCATACATTCCTGTTCTTTCAATAAGAAGTGGTGAACTGGAGTCTCTCCCATGTTTGGTTCCTTTGTCTGCAAGGGACAGAAGGAAAATTTTTAGAAGGGGAAATTGCTCTATTCCTCATCCTCAGGGCAAGTTCAATATCAGCAGATGCAAAAGAGAGCAAAAGATCTATCTTCTTAAGATGGGGGAGGTAAACAAAAATAATAATGAAAAACAGCTCTCTCTTTTAAGCAGCACTGTGTGAAATACCAAAGGCAAATTCAGTACAAGGAACAACATCATCAGGAAACTCATAAACTATAAATGGGGAACTCAAATATCCACACTGAGTACATCAGCTTTGACCCTAAGTGTCTTTGGAGCAGAGTATGCTGCACTAGTATGGAGCACGTCCACACACGCAAAACAAGCAGTTGTTGAAGCCGTGCATATAGAAACAGGATGCCTCAAACCTACACCAGTTGAGTAAATATACCCTCTTGCTAGTATCACTCTACCTAAGACCAGGAGAGACGTAGCAGCGGGCGCCAAGAGAATGAAGCAAGAGAATGGCCCTTGGCATCATCTGAATATGGGCCTCAAGTCCTCCGGCTCAGATCCAAGAAGAGTTTGTGGCAATAATAAACATTCTTGAGGGTACACAAGAGCAAAACCAAATTAGAAGATGGAGGAAGGAACTCACTGGGGAAGGAACAACATTAAAGGAGGATATGGCTGAGGAACTCAACCTCCCTTACATCACTTATAGGACTCTGTATAGGCTGAGGATCAGAGTCCCTAAATGCAAGACCAACCTGCTCAAGTGAGTGCGGCTGGTGGACAACAACATGCAGAGTGAATTTGGAGAGATACAGAATCCAGCTCATTTACTGGTTTGCCAATTACTGCCAAAAACATGCACCAATAGGACTAAAGTTTACCCAACGCCAAAGCAGAGAACATGGCTTCATTTTGGCGGTCCAAGGTTCGATCAGGAAACACACACACACACAAAAAAGAATGAAAATTGCAGTGTGAATAAAAAAAACTGTTGTAAAACAATTTGGAGATGGTATATGACTCCAGTGAGTTTAAGTTATTATGACCCAAAATATTCATAAGATTGTTGGGAGGTGAAAAAAGAAGTTGAGACATATTTTCATTTATGGTGGGAATATAATAATGTGAAAAAAATACTGGAAATATATTTTTTAAATCAATCAAATACTGGCTGTAAAATTGAATGTGTCCTAAAACAGCATTACTAATGGATTTTGGAAATACAGTAACCAGATAGAATGTACTGTAATAAGAAACAGATGATTGTTATATAGTTGTACCTCGCTTAAAGAGCATAAATGTGTTCCACAGGATTGCTCTTTAAGTGAGTTTGCTCTTTAAGCGAAACACCATTGTAAGTGACCAATTGTGACTTCTGGTGGGGAGGGATTGCGAACCCCGATTTAAGCGAGTTTTTGGTTGGCTTTATTTGTTAAGCGAAGCAAATATTCAGAGAAAATTCTGCTCTTTAAAGGAGTTACTCTTTAAGCGAGACACTCTTTATGCGAGGTTTGACTGTACTGGCAACAGCTTTGAGACTGATTATTGTTAAAATAGAAAACAGATTGTGAATTTGAATTGGATGGTTAGTATAAAGAGCATATCAGAAAAAACAAGCAAACATAGAAATGCTGTAGCACTTTAAAGACTGTTATATTTTAATGTGAGCTTTCGTGGTATAAAGAGGTTTGGAATATAGCTATAAATGAGGGGTTATCAACCTTTTTATGCTGTGGGCCAGACCATGCCATCCTGACAACTGAGCAGACCAGACTGGTGGTTTCCCCTGGTGTAAATGCTGCCACACAATGTGCTCACGGTTGTCGTAACCATGTTTACAACAGTGTGGGCACATTTATGGCCATTATAAATGTGTTCACTTCCACCTCTGGTGCTGCAGTGACATAAGCCATGTGAAGTGGTGCCATAGGCCACGGGCGGGCCACAGGCCATAAGTTGGGATCCCCTGCTATAAATGATAAATTAACATGTAAATTGAACTGCTGACCTTCTGCCTCCCAGTCAGCGTCTTAGTGACTTGAGCCACTGCAGTTCGATTCCCGAGTACTGCAGGACGGAATGAGCTCCCGTCTCTGTCCCAGCTCCTGCCAACCTAGCAGTTCGAAAGCAAGAAATTGCAAGTAGATAAATAGGGACAACTTCGGTGGGAAGGTAACAGCGTTCCATGCGGTCCAGTGTCTAGTCATGCCTGCCACATGACCATGGAAACGTCTGCAGAAGCAGACAGCGCTGGCTCTTCGGCTTAGAAACAGAGATGAGCACTGACCCCTAGAGTCGGATACGACCGGCTTTCGAGCAAGGGAAACCTTTACCTTTAACATGTAAACTGGAATTGAAAAGGGATTAGTAAAAAAACTGACTTTATAGAAATATGAGAATTTTTAGATTATGTATTAGTGAAAGCAACAGGAGTAAAGCCAGAGCTTTTTGGAGTGGGGGAACAAATTTATAAATAAAATGTAATGATATCATAGAGAATGAAGGCCCATAATGTCCCACTGGTGATGGGTGCATGTAGGAGGCTTTTAAAAATAATTTTGTTAAGCTTATTGTTTATTTTTAATATATGTATTTGTAGTTATGATGTTTTTCTTTATTTTTTTGGGGGGGGGATTAAAGATGGGGTAAAGGCAGTGGTAGGAATAGGCCGGTTCACTGGTGGTAAGAATCCCGGGTGGTCTCCGGGGGGGGGGGGGGACTAACCTTCCCGGGAGACCACCTGAGGTGGTTACCATTTTTTTGAGGCGACCGCTTCAGTCACCTCGCCAGCTGCCCGACTCTGCAGCCCAAAATGACTGCTGGTGAGTGTGCATGTATGAAAATACCAATTGATGCATACACACCTTCAGTACTCAGTGCGCATGCATCAATTGGTATTTTCACGCATGCGCACTCACCCTCAGTTCACTCACCCTCAGTGGCTTCCTTGGAGGTGCAGCGGTAGTGGCCCTTGCTCAAGTCGCCGCACCGCCACCTTGCACAGCTGTGCCGCCACCATTCACTGCCACATGCCGACTGACCGACGCTTGCCGTTGTGCCAAGCCAGGCTGCGCTGCACCACCACTGTTGCTGCCTGCTCTGTTCCCCAGGGTAAGTGACAAATGTTTGGGTTTTGGGTGGGTGGGTGGGTGGATAATGTATTTAGTGTGTGCTTTTGTGTGTTTTTTATGTCTATTTAATGTGTATTTATGTGTTTTTATGTCTATTTAATGTGTATTTTAATTTGCATTTTTATGTGTATTTAATTTGTATTTTATATATATTTAATTTGCATTTTTATGTATTTTTTTTAACTTTGGCTCCGTCTACGTCATCATGATGTTGCCTCCGCCCATGACATCAGCTCCGCCCAAAGTGTGGTAGTAAAAATTTTTGGCTGCCCATCACTGGGTAAAGGTATTGGTATCCATTTCCCTTTATGATGGGAATGTGAAGAGATTTAGAAAATCTGGAAAACAGTGCCTAATGAAATGCATGAGATTTTATCTATGAAACCTGACCATTGCGGAAAAATAGCATTGTTATTTTTTATCTTAACTTGAATATAAACATTAATTAAATTAAATTAAATTAAGCAACCTCCAGCTGCCTCACTCCCTGAGTTATTGAGCCTGTCCAAGTCACCGTAGCACAGCATTACCCAAACTACGTTCCACGGAACACTGGTGAGACTTCAATTCCCAAAAGCCTAAGTCTGTAGCTTGGCTGATCAGTGCTTTGAGGAATTGACTTAGGCTTCTGGGAATTGCAGTCCAAACTCCAAGATTGGGAAAACACTGGCTTTAGATTATAGCAAATGCAGTAGACATAAAAGCTCAGAAGATCTTTACTGGGGAAGAGGGATTTTTGTATCACCATCACTATGCTTGGCTTCTTCCTGGATCTCTTGCTCCACATCAAAACTGTCCATGGACTCGTCCTTCAATGACTTCTGAAAGAAGGAGAAGAAAATCTCACTCAACATCTATCTGTGAAAGAGCAACAGGTTGGAGACCTAATTTTGTTCCCTTCCATGTTTTTCTCCTGGGACTCTCGTTCTAGATCAGGGTTCCTCAAAGTTGGCTCTCCAGATGTTCTTTGACTTCAATTCCCAGAAGCACTCATCAGCAGGATTGCTGACTTGAGTTTCTGGGAACTGAAGTCCAAGAACAGCTGGAGAGCCAGGATTAAGGAGCTCTGTTCTAGACCCAGTTTTCTGTTAAATGCAATTCCCTTCAGCTCACTGGTTCTCTTCAACCACAGTTTATTAGAAGCTAACATTTCCCAATTTTTGATATATCGCTTCCCTCCAAGCACTCTATCAAAGAATGTGGGCCCCAATAAGAACTGATTAAAAAAGAAACACAAAGGAAACTGTGTCTGTGTGTGCACGCACGCGCACACAGTATTTTTCAGACCATAAGAGACACCTGACCATAAGACTCAACCAGTTTTTGGGGTAAGGAAACAAACAAACAAACAAACAAAAGAACAAATGGACTCATGCGCTGGTTCCCCCCAACCCAAGTGCTAATCATGCACTGTGATCAATCTGCATTTGGGTTGAGGGGGACCGGCATGTGTGCCCATTCCTTCCCCCAACCCAAGTGCTGATCATGCGCTGTAATTGATCGCGCTTGGGTTGTGAGGAGGAATGGGCACACGCACCAGTCTCCCCGCAACCCAAGTGCCAATCTATCACAGCGTGCAATCAGCACTTGGGTTGGGAGGAACCAGCACACACACCCATTCCTCCCCACTACCCAAGCGCCAATCGATCACAGCACACAATCGGCTCTTGGGTTGTGGGTAAGAACGGGCACCGCACTGGTTCCCCCCAACCCAAGTACCGATCGTGCGCTGTGATCGATCAGCACTTAGGTTGTAGGGAGGAATGGGGGTGTGCGGCGGTCCCCCCAACCCAAGCACAGATCGATCACAGTGCATGATCGGCGCTTGGGTCGGGGGGAACCAAAACGTGTGCCCATTGTTCTCCACAACCCAAGCACCGGTAGCAGTGCAGGGGCAGTGTGGCTGGGAAGCTGACTGGGGACTCCCCGTTTGCCTTCCCAGCCATGCCGCTCATGAGCCTGCAGTGGTGGAGTGGCTGGAAAGGCGAATTGGGAGTCCCCAGTCAGCTTCCCAGCCACGCCGCCCATGTGCCACGCCGCACCTTTGGACCATAAGACACACCCTCATTTCCTCCCCACTTTTTTGTGGGGGGGGGGAGTGTGTCTTATGGTCTGACAAATATGGTATATACAGTACTAGGTATAAATTTATTTATTTTTATTATGAAAATGATTTAAAAGTGATCCCAAGCTGATAGTTATTAATTTAAAATGTGTTACAGGTATCTAGTTACAGAATAGGAATTATGAGTCAGGTTATACATGTTATCCTTTTTTTAAAAATTGTGAATAGGTTCAAACTGAATTTTATGCTATTCAATAGACTTGGATATAATTATTTAGTTTATTCTGTGTCCCCAATTACCCAGTCTATTACGGGGGTTCTTAAGCTACATCCTTGCTCCTACCGCCACAAGCTTTACCATATGTGGTTCCTTTTTAAATATAAACAGCATTTCAAAGCGGGAGCGAGGTCAGCAGGCCACATGAAATGGTGCTGCCGGGGGTGGGTGGGCATTGAGCTCATGGCCTTGTCTCACCCAAACCCAACCCTCTGGGATTGCAGCCCCAAGGATAAACTCCAGCCCCACAAGGAAGGACTAGCCTCATTAGAAAGACCCCCTCCTCCTTTCCCAGAGCTGGCAACTAATTAGCATCATTCGGGAAGGGCAGGGGGTGTGAAGCCTCAGTTGACATTTGGCGTATCTCTCCCCGTTTCCAGGGAGAAACAAAATGGCCACCCCATTGAAGTTATTGGGACAAAATGGCCACCTGAAAATGGCTACCCCCCATCATTCAGGGAGGACAAAATGGCCGTCTGGTCTGCTCAGCTGTCTGAGGGGGCGTCACCCTGCCCACCTGGTCTATTACTCTGTCTAGTAGAAGATAATGTCATAATCTGTTTGGATTTGGATCCCTGCACTGAACAAGACTTCCAACTCATTTATTCCAAGAGTCTAACTGGATTTGTGTCTTTAGAGGTTCATCCTTGTTTCTTTTTTTATTCGTATCACAGCATAGTTTAAAACTATTTGTCGTTGTTGTTGTTCAGTCGCACAGTCGATTCCGACCCTTTGTGACCCCATGGACCATTGTCCGCCAGGCACTTCTGTCCTCCACCATCCTCCTCAACTCACTCAGCTCTGTGCCCATTGTATCTACAATACCATCTAGCCATCTCATTTTTGGCCGCCCCTTTCTTCTTTTGCCCTCGGCCTTTCCAAGCATCAAGGCTTTCTCAAGTGAATCTTCTCTTCTCATTTGATGTCCAAAGTACTTTAGCTTCATCTTTACAATTTGACCTTCTAAGGAGCAGTCAGACGTACCATATAATGAAAGAGGTGATTACAGATGTATATGAAATATAGATACAATTCAAAATAAATTAAAATGTTAACAAAATTAATTGGAAATAATAGAACAACAGCCTTGATCAGTCCTATTTGAAACCTCCAAAGTTTTTTCTGGACACTTTTTCTCACTCAACCGAGCAAAAAGTTGGAAAGTCCTGATAATGCTGTACTGCAGCCCAAACCACTGCTGCCATTGTGAGTTTGATACTAAGGGGACTCAAGGTCAACTCAGCATTCAATCCTTCCAAGGATGGTAAAATGAATACCTAGCATGTTGCGGGCAAACTGCTAATTATAATTTTATAATTTTTATTGTACTGTTGCTGTTTTGACTGTAAGTCGCCCTGAGTTGCCTCGGCAAGTGGGTGGCAATATAAATCTGAATAAATAAATAATTACCTGTAAACCATCCAGTGAGTGCACTTTGTGCGGGGGGGGTGGGGTGTCTTCTTTCTTTTGTGTCTAGGCCAAACATGAAACTGCCAAAATGAAGGCACCTTTTGATGAGTTCATTCTGCTGTTTATTTCATCTGACCTAGTGTGAGAAAAGACTAGCCAACAACACAAGGTGGTTGTTGCTCAGGGTACACCTGATTGTGGTTCACAAATACAGTAAAACCTCATATAACACTAAAACCTGGTTCCACAAGTCTTCGTGTTATATGATTTTTAGTGTTATCTGATCCTCTATGGGATCCATAGAGATACATTGTAACCACACAGGCTTTCGCGGTTGTTATCTGAAGCATCCCATAGGATCTTAATGTTATCTGATGCAATTCTTTCCCCCAGATTCCTTGATGTTATGCGATTTTAGTGTTATTCGATACTAATGTTATATGAGGTATTACTGTACAGTAATACCCCGGATAACGATTGTACCGGATAGCGCTAGAATCGGATAACGATGCAAGATTTTTGGAAAAACCTTGCATCGGATACAGAGGCGTAGCTACCGCCGTATCAGCCGTATCAATTATACGGGGCCCCCGGGCTACGGGGGCCCCCAACGACAAAAAATAAAAATAAAAATTGGAGCAAAAATTTACTGCGCATGCGCAGAAACTCAATCTGACGCATTGCACATGCGTCAGATTGAGTTTCTGCACATGCGCACTTTATTGGAGCCGATGGTGGCCCCGCCAAGGTAAGCTACGCTTCTGGTTAGGAGTCTCTCGCGGAAGCCCAACAGCCCCGAGGGCCTTCCTACCAGCTCTACCTAAGAGAAGAGGCGAAATGCCTCGCGGGACAGTGGCGAGAGAGAGACTCCACAGAGGTCTTCTACGAAGCCAGTCAGAACAGCACCGTCTGGGGTTCAGCTGTGTGAAGGGGGTTCTCCCCACCCACCAGACTTTATAAATATCTCTCTCTCTCTAGAGAGAGCGCCCCTTCACACAGCCGAACCCCAAACGGCGCTGTTTTGACTCGCTTCGTAGAAGACCTCTGTGGAGACTCCAAAGGTGGCCAAGGGATCTTTCGCCGGGCTTGGCAAGAGACGGACCTGAGGGCTGCAAGCAGAGAAAGACGATGACTCTCTCCTGGCTTTCGTTCCCGACCTAGAAAGGAGGGATCTCTCTCTCCCCCACCCCACTCAACAGCTCTCCCTTCCTATAAGTCTCCACAAAAAGAACGGGGGTCTCTTCCGTTGAAGGGTTGGATCAGATTCGCGTTTCCCGCGCCAAGCGAACCCCACCGACTCGGGAGGAAAAGTGTGTTTCTAACTCTCCAGTTTACGCGGAGTGGCTCCAGCACCCCCGCAACTCACGCACATACACATGAGTTGGCTTAGTAGTGGTTAAGAAGCTCGCCTTGTTAGCTGGAAGGCTGGCAAGTCGGCAGTTCGAGACTTGGGTAGGGCAGGGCGGATTGAGCGCCTGTCTCTGTCCCAGTTCTGAAAGGAGCCTCATTTGGGCCTTCTCTGAGGGGGAGTTTCTTCCGCCAAAAAAAAAAAATCCTTTCAACCCAGAGTAATTTCTGACAGGAATAATAATCATCATCATCTTTTTAAATGGCTGGACACCCTACTACCCCCACCCACCCCAATTCCCAGCCTTTAAAAGCTACACATTCGGCGGGGGGGGGCGGGAGTAATGAAGAGGCCGAGGGCCGTGTGTGTGTACGAGGAGTGGGGCAACTCCTTCAGACGAGAAGCGTGTTTGCACAGGCCAGCGCGCCAGAACTTTTTAAAAGGGCGCGCGGGCGCTCAGGCTCGTTCGGGTGCTCGCGTCTTCTCTCCCTCCCCCCCCCGGCGTGTCATATTCCCCGTTTCAGCAGTAGCGCCCCCCCACTCCCCCCCCGCGGGGCAGCGTTAGAACCACGTGATGTCGCGGCCCTATTTCCGGTCTGTAAGGGGGTGGGGTGGGGTGGGGTGGGGGGAGCCAAGCGGCCACCTGCCCGCCTTCCCTGTGCGAGCCTGAGAAATTAGCATGAGAAAGGGCCCCCGTCTCTCTCTCTCTCCCCCCCCCCCCGCTCCCTCTGCACAAATGGAAGGGAAGAGCCTTTCCTGAGCTGGCAGGCGGCGTCGGAGGGAAGGGGGCGCCCAGGGGAAAAGGGGCTACCAAGGGAAGGCTCTTGTGTCCTAGAAAAAGGGGGGAGGCCCTTGCCCGCGAGGGGGCAATAGCAATTAGACTTCTATACCTGCAGTGGCTCACGTGGTTAAGACGCTGAGCTTGATGACTGGAAGGTCAACAGTTCCAGAACCCGAGTACTGCATGGTGGAGTGAGCTCTGGTCTCTGTCCCAGTTCCTGCCAGCCTAGCAATTTGAAAGCAAGAAATTGCAAGTAGATAAAAGAGGGACCACTTCGGTGGGAAGGGTAACCAGCGCTTCATGAACTCTGGTGCCTAGGCATGCCTGCCACATGTCCATAGAAACATATGCAAACATAGATAGCTATAAGCAGAGATGAGCACTGAACCCTAGACCTTTATCTTACCCAGAGGCGTAGCTACCGCCGTATCTGCCGTATCAATTATACGGAGCCCCCCAACGTGCATAAGCAAAACAAATCTTTACCCTTCCTAAGGGCCCCCAAACAAATTTTTATACGGGGCCCCGCCAAGGCACGCTACTCTTCTGATCGGATAACACGATTTTTAGCGTTATCCGGTACAATCGGGGGGGGGGGTTTGGATTGGGTAGACCATCTACCCAATCCACACCCCCAGCGATGGATCACTGATACTGAACTAGCGTCGGGGGAAAGGCACGCGGGTGCCTGCCATTCCCCCCTCCCCCGACCCTAGTTCAGCCTGAGCGATCGCTGGACAAAGCCAAGCGGCAACTGGGCTAGCTAGCTCGAGCGCCGCTAGGCTTTGTCAACAGCCCATTTGGGCTGAGTTTGAAGCCTAGCGGCTTCGGACACAGCCCATACGGGCTGCGGAAGAAGGCTAGCCCGGCTGGGCTGGGCTAGCCTTCTCCCGAAGCCCTTGCGGGCTGTGTCCAAAGCCGCTGGGCTTCAGACACAGAGCGGGCACCTCGCTAAGAGCCCGGGGAGATCTGGGTGACAGGCACCTCTCTCCAGGATCTCCCTGGGCTCTTACCAAGCCGCCTTGTCTCGCCACCCAACACGAACCTTAGCTGTCAGGTGGCAAGACAAGGCAGCCGCTTGCTGCCTGTTTCCCACACTGCACTGGCCCCTTACCGCTTGCTAAGGGGCCAGTGCGGGGCGGGAAACAGGCAGCCACTGGTGTGCAAGAAAGCACACGAGCGGTTGCCTTGTCTCGCCACCTAACAGCTAAGGTTCATGTCGGGTGGCGAGACAAGGCAGCTGCTCGTGCACTTTGTTGCGTGCCAGCAGCTGCCTGTTTCCTGCACCGCACTGGCCCCTTAGCAAGCAGTAAGGGGCCAGTGCGGTGCGGGAAACAGGCAGGCCTCGGCTTGTCCGAAATCCCCCCCCCCTTGGTGGCGGGGGGAGTTCAGACAAGCCGACCCTTGCTCAGATGTGCGGTCATGCACCTAAGCAAGGGGAGGCTTGTCCGAAATCTCCCCCCCCCCGGGGGGTGGGGGGAGTTCGGACAAGCTGACCCTTGCTCAGACGCGCAGTCGTGCGCCTAAGCAAGGGGAGGCTTGTCCGAAATCTCCCCCCCCCCGGGGGCGGGAGGATAAATTTCAGACAAACCAACCCTTGCTTTGGTGCGTGCTTTGTCCCTGACGTCAGGGATTTTTTTTTAGCGTTGTTCAATGCATGCATCGGACAACGCTAAAAATCGGATAACGTCATGACTTGTGGAACCAAGTCATAACATTATCCGGGGTATTACTGTACCACAATCTTCAAGGAGAATCTTTCTGTGGTATATAATTTGATTTATTGGTATGCTTGCAAGCATTCTGGTTGGGAAGAACATAGAATCCACATAAGATCTATTTGAGTCATGTAGCTTAGAAGAAGATGAGACCCAGTTATAGGATTGAGAGATTGAGAATTCTTAATCATTCTTACAATGATCCATAGGGTTGCAAACGGTCAGAATTGACTGTGTGACTAAACAACAAACGAAAAACCCTATCATGCCTAGCCCTATTCTAAGTCCATCTTGCTGTAGTCCAATGGTTGCAAACCTATGGCACACATGCCAGAGGTGGCACTCGGAGCCCTCTCTGGGGGCACCCGTGCAGTCACCTGATATACCAGCACAGAGTTCGCCCTGCCTCTCTGCCCAGCAGCCCAATGGGAGTGCTCCTTGCCTCATCCATCACAGAGGTCACCTGCCCCTCTGCCCAGCAACCCTATGGGAGCGCTTCCTCCCTCTCCCCAGCACAGAGTTCACCCGCCCCTCTGCCCAGCAGCCCAATGGGAGTGCTTCCTCCCTCCCCTGTTGCTATGTTGGCGCTTTGCAATAAATAAGTGGGTTTTGGGTTGCAATTTGGTCACTCGGTCTCAAAAAGGTTCACCATTACTGCTGCAGACATTCCATTATTTGAGAACAACTACATTCTATTTCATTTTTTTGGGACTGTGAATTAACCAGCCAGGTCTTTTCTTCCAATAAATGTCTCCCTTGCTTGAAAACCAGTCGTATCTGTCTCTAGGGATCGGATCATCTCTGTTTACAGTCAAAAAGCAAGCGCTGTCTGTGTCTGCAGAGGTTTCAGTGGTCAAATGCCAGGCATGAGTAGACAGCGGAGTATGCAGAATGCTATTTACTTTCTCACCAAAGTGGTACCTATTTATATACTTGCAATTTCTTGCTTTCAAACTGCTAGGTTGGCAGGAGCTGGGACAGAGATGGAAGCTCACTCTGTCGTGCAGGACTAGAGTCTTGAACTGCTGACCTTCCAGTTGTCAAATTCAGTGCCTTAACCACTAAGCCATTGCAGTATCCTGGTAGGGTAGCCAACTGAACTATGTAGCTAGGAATAGATCCAAGGATTTTAAATTAATGACAGAACCACACAAATTGGGTTTTCTAGTGTGGGTGAGTTTTGCAAGAGACATGAAGAGTATATCAGGTGACTTTAGTTCTTTGCTACTACTTCTCCCTGGTGTTACGGAATAACTACAGGTGATCACAACAGCTGCCAGGCGGCTCAGTGGTTAAAAGTACCATGCTTGGGAGACCGAAAGAAGGGGTTCAATTCCCCCGAGAGCAGAATGATGGGGGACATGAAAGGAGCCTCATTCAGGCATCCCCTGCAAAAATCCTTCCAACCTTGAGTAATCTCTAACACAAAAACACACACACCTGAGGAATAAAATATTAACATTTTACCTGCCGCATTCCCCTCTCCACCTTGTTGCCTTACCAGGAAATCCTCCACTAGGGTCACCGCCTGGAAACATGAATCGGGCCCCTTGGCTCGGATCCAGTCCTGGAGATCCGGTGGAAGGCTGGCCAAGAACTGCTCCAGGATCAGCAGCTCCAGGATCTGCTCTTTGCTGCGTCTCTCCGGCTTCAGCCATTGGTGGCAAAGCTCTTGAAGCTGATAATGAAGCCAACGGGGGTCTTCGATCTCCTGGCAGGAGAAATGTCTGAAATGCCGGCGCCGCGTCTCCATCCTTAGAGCATCCATTCGCAAGATGGCAGCCTTCACCTCCTCGTAATCCTCCCTGCCTCGGACATCTAAGTTGCCATAGACATGCTTGGCATCTCCTCTCAGTGCTGGCCGAAGCCGGGCCACCCACTCTCTTTTGGGCCACTGGCAGGCTTCAGCCACTTCTTCAAAGGAAGCCAGAAAGGCCTTGGTATCGTCCCAAGGAGTTCCGTGTCTTACATCACAAACATTTTGCAATCTGGATTCCCAGAGCTGAACATTGCATGCTTCCTCTTTGCCGCTGGGTGGTAATTTACACTTCTGTCGCTCCATCACATATCCAGTCTGAAATGAATTGATGTTTTTCACTTCTTCTAGTTCTGGCCTTACGGATCTCTTCTCTTGCATCATTCTCCACTCGGGTGGTCTTCTTTCTTAGAGCAACAGGACCAGCAAAGAGAGAGAGTTCAGTTCCTAGTCAAACGGTTTTCTCACAAATGTTTTGCTAGAAATTTTGGTCAGGGATGATGGGAATTCCTCTCAGTTGGTCTTTTTGAAGTCCAAAATCTGGTCAGCTCGGACAAAATGGACTAAATGCTCCTAAGGTATTCCTAGTTGAAAAGGAACGTCTTTCTGTTAAAGTGAGAGAGAAAACTATGAAAACAAACATTTCAAAACACACAGAAACACCAAGAAAATGGATAGAAGAAAGCATGCCATTTTTCAAAGGGTTGATATTTTTCTTCAAGTACCATATCCGATTCCAAATACTGTACAGTATTGGCTATCCTCATGGTGATTGCTTTGAAGACTGTCCTGAGAACATAACGCCCCAGCCTTTCATCTGCCTTCCCCAAAGCTGCATGACTCCTGTGCCACTGATTAGTTGTAAATTTACCCTGGCATTCATCTGGCATCGAACACTTGCTAATGTTAATCTTCAGCATCTATTGGCAATTGTTTGATTGCATCTTTTGTTCTGTCAGGCTGCCTTAAATGCCAGGTGTTTGTTTTGTATCTTCCTACCATTTGCAATTGAAAAAGGGGAGAAATTGACAACTAATCTGACTAACAACCAGAGATAATAACATAGCCATATTGATTTGTATACTTATCTGTAATGCTAACCAAACACTCTGTCTGAACCTCTGTACCTGATGTGTATAAACTGATACAAGGCTTTGTTTCTCTCCACTCCTTTTTTTCTTTGGCCAACATTTTTGTATACATCATTGCACACAAGCTTCAAAGAGACACAGGGCACTATTGAGTTTAGAACATGGTTGTCCAGAAGGAAAGTAAAACAAAGCTGTCAAGTGTTGTAAGGTTGCAAATTCACAAACGTAGTGTGTTATCTACATTTTGAATCCTGTTTCTGAGGAATAGCAACTTTCAGGGTGATCACTGGACTTTTCCGTTTGTTTTCTCCATGAGCCCAGATGGTCTAATGCACAGCCTAAAGAAGAATCTTTAATTCCTTCAAAACTCACTTTTTAAATGGTATTTTAGCAGCCTGATAAAATCATGATTAAACCAATGATTTTTGGAGTTTGCTCATGAAACCCATAGCTGTTTCCTCTCCTCTTTAAATTCTATTATGATAATAATCTGTCCATTTATCTTCTACATTTGTCTGTCCAATGGATCACATATCTTTTTTTAAAAAAAACCCTAAGGGGTAGACAACCAAGCCAATTATGAGGATGGTAAAAATTATATGTCACGGGATGGTGGCTTAGTGGTTAAGATGATGAACCTCAAGACTGGAAAATCAGAGCTCAACACCCGAGTGCTGAGCGACAGAGTGAGTGGTTGTCGTCTGCCCCAGCTCCTTGCCAACCTAGCAGTTTGAAAGAAAGAAATTGCAAGGAGAGTCCCCTGGACAGCGAGGAGAACAAATAGGTCAATCTTAGAAGAAATCAACCCTGACTGCTCCTTAGAAGGTTAAATTGTAAAGATGAAGCTAAAGTACTTTGGACATCAAATGTGAAGAGAAGATTCACTTGAGAAAGCCTTGATACTGGGAAAGGTGGAGGCAAAAGAAAAAGGGGGCGGCCAAAAATGAGATGGCTAGATGGTATTGTAGACACAATGGGCACAGAGCTGAGTGAGTTGAGGAGGAGGATGGAGGACAGAAGTGCCTGGCAGACAGTGGTCCATGGAGTCGCAGAGGGTCGGAATCGACTGTGCGACTGAACAACAAAACAGTTACCACTTTGTCAAGGAAGGTAACAGCATTCAGTGCACTACAGTGACTAGTAATGCCTGCCATATGTCCAGGGAAACATCTACAGACACAGACAGCACTGGTTTTTGGGCTGTAAACAAAGACGAGCACTGAACCTTAGAGTCGGATATGACTGGCTTTTGTGCAAGGGTGACCTTTAACTGCAAGTAAGGAGATTGATTTTTAAGACTCCTGTTGTTTTAGCATGTTAACTTTAAGGATTACAGAATTTAGAAAAACCCACCCTGTGATATTTCAAAAGGTAAGGGGGGAAAAGACAAACCATATTGGAATCAAACAGCAAAAAAAAAATGAAGCATCTGAACATTATCAATGTGGGAGAGTGTTTATGATGCTCAATAAAACACAACAGCTAACACACACAAAATATGTTGTGTTACCTTAAAGACTAACTTCTGCATTTAAAGAGTGAGCCTTCGTGGACCAAGTCCACTTCCTCAAATATAAGAGTGAGGCCTCATGACACCAATTTATATGCACATCAGAGACATATAGGCACACAGTAATTAGTCAGCCTAACAGAATACTGTAGTAACATTATTCTCTCCCCCCCCCCCACATAATCCCCTGCTATCATTCAAACTCAGCTGCAAAACCTGCCCCTCCCATTGCAAATGGCTGCCAAACAAACTTCTCTTGCAAGAGACGAAAGGGTTAACCAGCCCCCTCTTTTTGGTTGATCATCTAATTTAAAAACACATTAATTATTAAAGAACCGAACCCCCTTGCACCCTCCACCAGGGACCTTAACTATTATTCCGTCTAATAAATTGTAATTTAATCTACAATATTATATTCTTTTCTGTAAACACCTTCCCCCCCGCAGATTATTTGTCACTTTGTACCCCCACCATATATATATATATATATATATTAAAATCCCAATTTGTTCCTTACACCTCCAACATTTGCTTTTATAATTGCAGATAATAGGGATTAACACAGGAGACACTTTAAAAAGGAGCCCCGCCCCGCCCCCCCATTTCCATTCTTGGGGGGGAGGGAGGGGGGTCTTACTTAAGGTGAACCTGGTTCCTTCCCCACGTTACTTCCCGCCTGTCCCCCCTTCACTCACCATTGATCCAGGAAGAGGAAGCCTCCTTTCTCCCCTGCCTTGCTTCCTCTCGCTTCGGCTCCGAGTCCTTCCCGGCATCTCCGCCCCCTTCCCACGTTGCCCTTCGCCCAGGGCTTTTTAGCCCTTTCTGACGACCCAGGAACTACTTTGACGACTGGAAGGTCGGCAGTTCAAGATCTGAGTACTGCATCATGAGGATGATGTTGATGATGTTGTTAATAATAATAATATAATAATAATAATAAAGGTAAAGGTCTCCCTTGCTCGAAAGCCAGTCATATCCGACTCTAGGGTTCAGTGCTTATCACTGTTTCAAAGCCGAAGAGCCAACGCTGTCTGCTTCTGCAGACGTTGCCATGGTCATGTGGCAGGCATGACTAGACACTGGAGCGCATGGAGCGCTGTTTACCTTCCCACCGAAGTAGTCCCTATTTATCTATTTGCAATTGTTTGCTTTTGAACTGCTAGGTTGGCAGGAATAATAATAATAATAATAATAATAATAATAATAATAAACAGTCGTGGAGGAGAAGAAAGCCTGGTATATTGGCATTGCTATACCAGGAGATGCACGGATTGAAGACAAACAACTTGAGAAAATCACAAAATATCGAGATTTGCACATTGAAGTTGAACTGTAGAGAGCAAGAGAAGTTTGTTTGGCAGCCATTTATTTACTGTACAGTATTTAGATCTATATGGCTGCACCTATCGCCGTAGCAACTCTGGCCGGCTCACAATTCATAACCCACAATCACAGTAAAATGGTCCGCTATCATTATGACCCCTAGAGTCAGCTTGATCAGATACCATAGTGGGCTTACTCACAGAAGAGTAGCGTGCCTTGGCGGGGCACCATATAAAAATTTGTTTGGGGGCCCTTAGGAAGGGTAAAGATTTGTTTTGCTTACGCACGTTGGGGCCCCCCGTGGCCGGGGCCCCCCGTATAATTGATACGGCAGATACCGCGGTAGCTACGCCTCTGCTTACTCAGCAACCTTGAGATTGAAAGGGAGTCATTTAGAGTTTATCTGAATAATCTATTGTTGCTAATGGCTGGGTGAAACTGCATTCTTGTGCTTGCTTGTCTGTCATCTTGCCTGACACCAACCCTTCTCCTGTCGAGCCCCTGAATTTGGTATATAAAGAATATGCCTGTAAGTTTCATTCTTTGTCTAATGAAGTGGACTTGATCCACGAATGCTAACAATAAAAATATAGCAGTTAGTCTTTAAAGTGCTACTGTGTTTTTTATTTTGTTTGTTTTGTTTTCTGAGATGCCTGAACCACAGACTAACACAGCTACTATTCCAAAAAGGTGCAAGGATATGTCGCTAGAGACCAAGGCCAGGATCACGCACACTTGTATTTCCACTTACTATGTACAGATGTGAAAGTTGGACAGTGAAGAAAGTAAGCAAGGAAAAAACCCACCAAAATTAGAGCAGGTAATACCTTTAATAGACCACTAAAATTCACAAATCCTAGCTTTTGACCTGTATTTAGGCAAAATTTAATTTCTTCCAAATATGGTGCTTTTTTATCATGTCAAAACCACAGGTGTTGTTGGGGTTTTTTTTTGGGGGGGGGGGTGGTGGAAAGGATTTTTGTTGGAAGAACTCTGCTCAGGTGAAGTCAGAATAAGACTCCTTTCATGTCCCCAATATCTTTTCCCACTCGTTCATTTTTGTGTCAGAGATTACCCACTGAAGTAGTCCCTATTTATCGATTTGCAATTTCTTGCTTTTGATCTGCTAGGTTGGCAGGAGCTGGGACAGAGATGGGCACTCATTTCATCATACAATACTCAGGTCTTTACTCAGGTCTTAACCAATGAGCCACTGCAGTCCCTTAGACCAAGGGTTCCCAACCTAAGGTCTGGAGGCTGAATCTGGCCCATGGCACAATTTCATGTGCCCCCCCCACGCTTCCAAGGGCATTCAAGAGAAAAACTGGCCACCTCTTTGAAGCTGTGGGGACAAAATGGCTACCCCCATCATGCAGGGATAGCAAAATGTCCATCTGGCCCTCAAAGCTGACTGAAAGCAAGACCCAGCCCCCAGCTTGAAAAGGTTGGGAATCCCTGCTTGATATGGTGCTAAAGGACAGCTATTGGGTATCATTGAACACCAGAAACACAAATTCATCAATATCAGGTCTTGTGCAGACCACATTGGGCAGCAAGAATCCTCCAGTGATTAATCATTCGCAATAGCTTTAGGATCATCCCAAGAGACATTGATGATTTCAAGATCCTCCTTAAAGGTTTGGCATCAAGTTTTCCAAAGGTACCCTTGTTTCCTCTTCCTCCAAGAAATATCTATCATAATGCAACTTTCAGATGCCAACCTTTGGGCATATGTCGCACCTCTTCATTAGTAACATAATGAGACATGGAGGATTCTTCCCAGGTAACGTTGTTTGAAAACAATTAACCCTTTGATCGTTTTGGTTGTGCATTTCCACGTGAATCCCTATACAGGTACTAGTGGATCCAAAACCAAATCAAGATTGAATTCACTTTAGAAACAAAAATGGCAAAGCTGAGGTTACCAGATTTTGGGGCACATGATGAGAGGACAGTGCTCACTGGAAAAAAATAATCATGCTAGGAAAAGTTTAAATAAGTAGGAACAGAGGGAATGCCAAACATGAGATGGGCTGACTCCATAAAGGAAACAACAACCTTGATTTTTCAAGTCAAGGACAGGACATTTTGGAGGTCGCTTGTTCATGGGATTATTGTAGGCCAGCAATGGGGTGCTAGACTTAGTTTTCACTGTGAAAAATTTTATTTACATAGCAGCAGGTGGGGCAGCTTTACAAATAGTTTCACTGATAGTTTGCAAGTTCTCCAAGCATTACCACTCCCCACTCTAGCCCTGCAATTAAACTCTCCACATGGTTTTTGAAGTATAACAAGGTAGTTCTTTACTTACAGTTGCTTTAGAAAGATTAGTGAACAGTTGCTTTGCTTAAAGAAAAGAGTTCTTTACAATAAGTTTCATCTTGAACAAACATACAGTACTTTGCTTGTAAGGCAAACATTTCAATTAAAGGAGAACAAGCGAAAGCAGAAAAGTAGAATATTAACTGGAACAACACCACACGGCAGTGACTGAAAACACCTGAACAACAAGTAGTCTAATCATGTCAGGTAACCCAAGTGGAGCTGCATTCATGTACGCAACACTGACAGCCATCCCAAACTGTAGTTCTAAAACAAACTCAACAACAGCAAATTAGCTCATAAGTACATCCACGACTGACGATCGTCCCGTCATCTTCTTTTTCTTTTGCCATATCCAATTCTGAATATTGGCAGTCCTCATGTTGAGGAGGACCTTGTGTGCCATAAGGACCACAAAGTGACACACGGAACTGGATCAGTGGCATGTGTGTCATACTATGAAACGGAAGACAAATAGAAAACCACTGCATTATATTATCTGGGCAATCTTCATGGCTGATTGCCATGAGGATCGCCAATATTCATAATCGGTTATGGCACAAGAAGAATATATTACTAATGAGTTAAATGTTCATCATAGCTTTCTGATCTAGATTGTGTGGCAAAAACAAACAAACAGGATTAACACATCTGATATGTTTCTCGGGGGTGGGGGGAGTACCATGAGAAAATAGTTGTAGACAACAAAACCCGGTTCTCTCTCTGCCCTTTGCGGCCAACCCTGGGTCTCTCTCCCCTTTATCTTTGCAAATGCAACTCTTCTGGGTTCAAAGGCTTCTGCCGTTTGTGAGACTTCCGATGGAGAGTCAGCGTATCCTTCCGGCCAAATATTTTGCCACACTCAGAGCACTGGAAGGTCTTCTCTCTCGTATGGGTCAGCTGATGCCTTTTCAGGTCCCCTTTGTTTTTGTAGCATTTTCCACAGTGCAGGCATTCAAAGGGCTTTGGCCCAGAGTGAATCCTCTTGTGTTTCCTCAGGTACTCTTTCCGCAAGAAGCTTTTCTCACACTGTGAACACCAATATGGTCGGTCTCTGTGCTGAGCTCTAGGATTGTTCCTGAGCGCCTTCTGGTCACCAAGGCCTTTTCCACTGGTCTGAGTGATATTCGGTTCCTCATTTACCTGGGGTCTGCTAGAATCATGGCTCCCATACTTATGGCGCATACGTCTTGTCCTTCCCGTTATGGCTCTCTGACATTCACCCAAGTGCAAATTGGGTTGGAACATTTCTTCTGACTCGGGACTTTCCTGATGAGTTTCCTGGATGAGGACCTTATCGAACTCTGGCATGAAGCGGTATCTTCTACTATATCTTGAAAGCACAGGCATTTTATTCTTCATGTCCACCACGGCACTTGGCTGAACTGCAGCAGACAGGCCTTCTGTCAGTCTGCTGAATTCATGTCTCTCCAACACTGGCTGCTCCCCAACCATACATTCTTCCTCTATTTCACATTCCACAATCATTATTCCATCACTGATTTGTGGAACTTTCCCGAATGTCTCCTCTAACTGATTTTGTTCAGGCTGAATATTTGCTTTGGCTTCATTTCCTGTTGTTCCACCTGCAGAAGCAGAGACAGAAAGAAAGGGTTTTGGGGTTTGTTTGTTTTGGGTTGTTGTTTTTTTTTTTGGGGGGGGGAGGGTCCATGTTCTGGTGATCTCTTTCAAAAAGCCCTGCTAAACTCAATTTGGTGTTCTTATATATATATAATTTCCAAATATAAACATAAATCAGGGATGCCCAAACTACGGCCGTGGGCTGGATTTGGTCCACGGCGCCTAATAATCCTGCCTACACTGTCAGCTCCACTAAAGGAAGCAGAAACAAATGCACCCACACATGCACAAAACACTGCCATAAAGCACCCACAGGTGCATTTATGACAGCGTTCTGCATGTTTTGTACGTGACCGGCCTGAATCCCAAAAGGTTTGGACACCCATGACATAAACAGTAAATAAGCAACATACAAATACAATATAAAAGGAAAAGGAATGCACAAAATCTTTTTTAAAAAAATATATACACTAAGTGTACACATTATATACAGTACCTTCAGTGATGGGATGACCCCGGTTCCATCCGGTTCCCTGGAACCGGTAGGAACAATCCCGGAGGGTTCTCCAGGAGGGTAGTCAACTTTTGAGGCGTCCAGTTCTGGACGCCTCACCGAAAGATTTTTTTAAAAAAACATCAGATCCAAAATGGCTCCAATTGACTGAGTTTCTGCGCATGCGCAGTCAATTGGAGCCATTTTGGCTCCAAATTTATTTATTTTTTCTTTTGGAGCCGGAGCCGCACCTTTCAGGGCGGTGGTGGCACCAGCCCTCAGAGGAGGACACCTCCCCCGGGGCACGTTGAGGCCTGCCTGCGCTGTCCGCTGCCACCGAGCCTCCCTGGGCCGTCCGCTGCCACCGAGCCTCCCTGGGCCGTCCGCTGCCGACAAGCCCCCATGCCCTGGGGACGCCTGGCAGGTCGCACCGCCACCGCCTGCAGCCTCCTCCTCCGCCGGGCGCCTGTGGCCTCCTCCTTGGGCCAGTGCCTTTTTGGTCCGGGTCCGGCCAGGGGCGGCCAGGGGCTGCGGGAAGCAGTGGCTCTGGTGGTGGGTCCGGCCGCGGCCGCCGAGCCTCCCTGGGCCATCCGCTGCCGACAAGCCCCCATGCCCTGGGGATGCCCGGTGGGGCGCGCCGCCGCCGCCTGCAGCCTCCTCCTCCGCCGGGCGCCTGTGGCCTCCTCCTCCTCCTTGGGCCGGTGCCTTTTTGGCCCGGCTCCGGCTGCAGCCACGGCCAGCCAGGGGCTGCGGGCAGCAGTGGCTCTGGCGGTGGCTCCGGCCGCGGCTGCGTGGCCGGAGCCGCCGCCAGAGCCACTGCTGCCCGCAGCCCCTGGCCGCCCCTGGCCGTGGCCGCAGCCGGAGCCAGGCCAAAAAGGCACTGGCCCAGGGAGGAGGAGGAGGCCACAGGGCTGCAGGCAGCGGCAGCTCTGGCGGCGGCTGTGGATGGCAGCTGCAGGTGGTGGCTCCTGCGGCTGCGGCCTTCGGAGGAGGAGGAGGCCGCAGTCAGGGGCGGCGTGCCTTGCCGGGTGGCCCCGGGCCATGGGGGTTCATCTTCCCAAGGAAGGTAAGTAAGTGAGGGTTTTTTATTTGGGGTGGATGGGTAATTTATTTGTGTTTCGGGTGGGTGGTTGTATTTTTATTTAATTTTTATACTTTTTATTTCTTTATTTTATTTATTTAAATTATTTACAGGTTTGTGTTGTAGCTGTTTGGCTGGGTGGGCGGGCTGAGGGGTGTGTGTGCGTGTGTTTATTTTTATTTAATTTATTTTTATTTTTGGCCCCGCCCACAATGTCATGACGTCAGCTCCGCCCATGACGTCATGACATTGGCCACGCCCATGACGTCATGACGCCATGACATTGGCCACGCCCATGACGTCCATGACGTCATGGCGTGGTAGTAGAATTTTTGTCATCCCATCACTGAGTACCTTCATTCAACTATTTTGGATTAGTGGTTAAAAGACTGAGCTTGATGAATAGAAGGTCGGCAGGTCAGCAGTTCGAGACCCAAGTGCTGCAAAATGGGTACTGCATAACAGAGTGAGCTCCTGTTTCTGTTCCAGTTCCTGCTAACCTAGCAGTTCGAAATCAAGAAATTGCAAGTAGATAAATAGGTATTACTTTAGTGGGAAGGTAAATAGTGTTCCGTGCATTCCGGTGTCTAGTCATGGCTGCCACATGTTAACAAAAACATCTGCAGATGCAGAGAGCGATGGCTCTTTAGCTAAACAGTAATACCTTGGATAACGTTTACCTTGGATAAGGCTAAAATCGCATAACGTTAAGTAATCTGGGGAGGAGAATTGGATCGAATAACGTTAAGGTCCTATGGGATGGATCGGATAACAACCGCTAAAGCCTGTGTGGTTACAATGTATCTCTATGGAGCTTTAACGTTATCCGATCCATCCCATAGGATTTTAACATGCATCGGATAACACTAAAAATCGGATAACACCAAGACTTGTGGAACCAAGTCTTAGCGTTATCCGAGGTATTACTGTAAACAGAAATGAGCACTGAACCCTAGAGTCAGATACAACTGACTTTCAAGCAAGGACAACCTTTACCTTTACTATATAAAATTTTATTTATATATTTGTCCCATCTTTCCAAAAAGATCTTGCCCTGGTCGTACTCTTTTCCCTTTCACTAAAATATCTTCAATGAATTTAAAGACGGTTTCTATTTTACTATTCCCTTTTTAAATTTTAATTCACAGGTAATTCTGTCATTTATTGTCATGCTCCATATCTCTTTATACCAGGGATTCTCAACTTGCAGCCTGCCAGCCAGATGCAGCACACAGTACCATTTCATGTGGCCCCCACTGCCTCCACCACACCAGGAAGTGCCATGTGGTGGAGGGAGGGCAAAATGGCCATCTACACCCCACCCCGAAGCTGTCTGAGGGAACATGACCTGGCCCCCAGCATAAAAAGGTTAAGAACTCCTGCTTTATATCAATTGTCCTATTCATATTCACAATCTTTCCATTTTTTAACAATCACAAAGCTGTTACCAGTATAACAATCATTTCTTTCTTATTCCTCTTTATCTGTTTATTTCCAAAATCCATAATTTTGGACACATCTCCAATTTCTGCCTCGTCTTTCTCAGGTACTGTATTTCTCTCTTTTATTTCTTTCTGCCCCCAGAAGCCTAAGTCAGTACGTTAGCTGATCAGTGCTTTGGGGAATTGTCTTAGGCTTCTGGGAATGGGAAGTCCAAAAACCAAAGGTTGGGAACAAATGAGTTAGAACAATATAATAAAGGAACCAATTGGTTTGGGAGGTGATGAGCGCTCTAACCCTAGTACAATTCAAGCAAAAATTAGACCACCATCTTTCATATCTGCTTTGATTCGGATTCCTGCATTAAGTAGGGGATTGGACTCAATGGTCTCACAGGCCCCCTTCCAACTCAGTAATTCTGTAATTCATGGATAATATGGACTAGAAATATTTTTTTTTACTGAAGAAAACATTTTACCCAAGAAACAGGAGAAAGAAATTTGGCTGTCAAGTGTCCAATCCCAAGTTTTTGCTCCCAGTAAAAGCACAGATAGGGCTCAGCACCCTATAAGTCCTGTTAAGTGTAGATTCAAAATGACTAGGCCTAGGTGGAAAAATTTCTTACCCAAAGTAATAATATTCCTGTTGCTCTCTTGTATCACTTCCCAGAAAACAGTCTGTGGAGCAGGCTGGATCAGCATCTTCTCAACCACCGGTGAGGTCCCATCACTTGCTTCTTTGAGGTTTGTCTGCCTCTGCAAAAGAGAAAACATATTTCCCTGACTTCAACCCTTGCAGCCATTATACTTCCTGTTTTCAGTTCACCGATGGAGAAACACTGAGTAACATGGCTACTATTCAAAAAAAAATAACTATTTCATTGTTACCAGTGCCAAACCTGAACACTTATAACAAAACTTTAACAAAAGTTGGTTACCACAGAAACAAGATGTCTGAGGAAGGCTGCTGGAGTGACTGGAAGGGATAAAATCAGGAAAAAGATTACAGTAATACCTCGCTTAAAGAGCAAAATACGTTCCATGGGATTGCTCTTTAAGTGAGTTGCTCTTTAAGCGAAACAAATTTTTCCATAGGAATGCATTGAAAAACCAAAATTCTGTTCTGGACCTCAGAAAAAAGCCCTGAAAAAAAAAAACATTTTTTTTTGGTTCAAAATTATTTATAAAGTGCACTTAAATAGCACAAATATTGTAGTGTGCAGGAACATGTTAAACCAAACAATAATATTCCAAACATAAAACTTCAACTTTTAAAACATCACACATCAAGAATAAAGTAAAAAAAAAAAAAGGATTATTTTACAGCTGGAGTGCCCGTGGGCCAATCACATAGTTCAGGGAGCCGGTCACTAAGGCCTGGGGGCCAGATGCAGTCCCTGACACCAATTCACCCAGCCCACAAAACCCTAGTCACTCCTGGAAGTGGAAATAAAATGCGCCCATACAGGCGTGTTTTACTCCCACTTCCAGGAGCGACAAGGGCTTCACAGGCTGGATGAATTGGTATTGGGGGCCGCATCCAGCCCGAGGGCCATAGTTTGGGCACCCCTATTTTACAGGGTACCCTGCAAGAAAGTGTGAAAGGCACTCCTCCGCAATTGCTGAAAGGCTGTCTCCCTGGTCCACTTGTCGAAATGGGAGAGGGGGCCAGCCAGCCAGCCTTTTGGCAATTGCGGAGGTATGCCCTTCATCAGAGAAGTGCATCCCCATGGAGAAGCTTTTCTCTAGTGAAAGGCAACCCTCTGCAATTGCCAAAAGGCTGGCTGCCTGGACCCCTCCCCCCCCCTTTTCGGCAAGTGGAACAGGGAGACAGCCTTTCAGCAATTGCAGAGGGGTGTCTTTCCCCAGAGAAGCGCTTTCACACGGAGACGCGCATCTCGGTGGGGAAGCGGTTCTCTGGCAAAAGGCATCCCTCCGCAATTGCTGAAAGGCTGTCTCCCTGGTCTACTTGCCGGAAAGGGAGAGGGGCCAGCCAGCCAGCCTTTCAGCAATTGCAGAAGGGTTTCTTTTGTCATAGAAGCGCTTTTCTGTGGGGACACACATCTCTGGCGAAAGGCACCCATCCACAACTAGAGAAAGGCTGGCTGGCCCCTCTCCCGTTTCTGCAAGTGGATGAGCAAGACAGCCTTTCACTATTTGCGGAGGGGTGCCTTTTGCCAGAGAAGCACTTCCCCGCAGCTTCTCCGTGTGAAAGCCCTTCTCTGGTGAAAGGCATCCCTCTGCAATTGCCAAAAAGCTGTCTCGCTCGTCCACTTGCCAAAACGGCAGAGGGGCCAGCCACACAGCCTTGCGCTCTCTGCAGAGGAGTGCCTTTGCTAGAGAAGCACTTCCCTGTGGCACCCCTCCGCAGATAGCAGATGGAGCTGTTCTCGTTAAACGAGGTTTTGCTCACTCAACGAAGCAGACATTTTGGGGGAAATGCTGCTCGCTAAGCGAGTTAATTGTTATGCGATCTATTACTGTATAAGGGAAATAACTGAAATAGAACCAATCTTACACTACAACCAGAGACAACAATTAAAATAGTTTTGCCCATTTGGAGAGAATGTTATGGGTTTCCATGCCTTACAAAGGCATATGTGGGGAAAAGAGAAGGACAAAGACCACAAGGTGCATTTATTCATTCATTCATTCATTGTAGACAGAAAGAATTTGGAAAAGGTCAAGAAACTTTTTGGAGCGGGAAACAGCCTTGGTCGCCAGCAGGAGAATCCAATATTGCTCCCCTCTGCTGTAGGAGTAGAAAAATCCACCTTCCCAATTCTTGTGTCATTAAAATGACCCAAAAGGTTGTACAGGTCCAGATCAGGGGTCTATATCCATGAAATATTCAAAAAAGTCACTCTTTCCCTTGGGAACCTTTTGCAAATTAAGCTGTCATGCCTTGATATTCTTTAGGTCAGTGGTGGGGAACCTTTTAGAGACCAAGTGTCCAAACTGCAACCCAACACCTACTTATTTATTGCAAAGTGCCAACATAGCAATAGGGGAAGAAGGAAACGCTCCCATTGGGCTGCTGGGCAGAGTGAACTCTGTGCTGGGGGGAAGGAGGAAGCACTCCCATTGGGCTGCTGGGCAGAGGGTCGAATGGAACTCTGTGCTGAGGTGACTGCATGGGTGCCCACAGAGAGGGCTCTGACTGGAGTGCTAGGATTCAGAGGTTTGCACCAGTTCACCAGACTGGCTGGCCCCGGCCATCCAAATTTTGAAATAAAGTAGTCCTAATTCGGGTGCAATGTAGGGCTTTCCCCCTGGCCTCACCCACCATACCACACCCACGGAGTAGTTAGTAAAAAAATTTGAATCCCACAACTGTCTGAGTGCCACCTCTGGCACACCTGCCATAGGTTCATCATCACTGCCTTAGGTGGATGAAGATCAAGGTCTCCCTTGCTCAAAAACCTGTCCTGCCTGACGGTGTGTATCTTACTCTAGCACAGGGATTCTCAACTATTTCAAGCCATGGGCCAGATGGCGATTTTGCCCTTCCTGCATGATGGGGGTGGCCATTTTGTCCCAACAGCTTCAAAGGGGTGAGCATTTTATTTCTCAGATCCCTTGGAGGGGGGCACATGAAATGATGCCACTGGCCAGATCCAGCCCATGGGCCTTAGATTGGGAACCCCTGATCTAGTGGATGGTACTCATCTGTTTACACCTAAAGAGCCAGAGCTCTGGTCATTTAACAGGCATGACTGAATGCTAAAGCCCATGGAATACTATTACCTTTCCTGACAAAGTGGTACCTATATATCTACTTGCAATTTCTTGCTTTTGAACTGCTGATCAGCAGTTGTGCACCCCTCTGAGAGTGCACTAAGCGACATAGAAGTGATTGCTTTGTTTTGCTTCTTCGGTGAGCCTATATTTTAACACATAAGCCACAAATGCATAAAACAGTCACCTAAAGAGGAATGGCCAGAGCACATTTGGTTATTCTAACTGGGCTCTGATATAGAGCTGCTCATGCTCACCATTAACAACACATACCTCCACCAGCCCAGGTTCATCCATTCCTGTTCTTTCAAGAAGAAGTGGTGAACTTGAGTCTCTCTTATGTTTTGTTCCTTTGTCTGCAATGGACAGAAGGGAGATTTTTAGAAGGGGAAATTGCTCCATTCCTCATCCTCAGGGCAAGTTCAATACCAGCAGATGCAAAGGAGAGCAAAAGATCTATCCTCTTAAGATGGGGGAGGTAAACAAAAAAATAATGAAAACCAGCACTCTCTTTTAAGCAGCATTGTGTGAATACCAAAGGCAAATTCAGTACAAGGAACAACATCATCAGGAAACTCACAAACTATAAATGGGGAACTCAACTATCTATACTGCGTACATCAGCTTTGGCGCAGAGCATTTTTGCAGCAGAGTATGCTGCATCAGTATGGAGTGCATCTTCACATGCATAACAAGTTGACATCGCTGTGAATGAAGCCATGCATATAGTGACAGGATGCCTCATACCTACACCAGTTGAGAAAATATACCATCTTTTTGGTATCGCTCTGACTAGGATCAGGAGAAGTAGCAGCGGATGCTGAGAGAACTAAGCAAGAGAAGGATCCTCAACATCATCTGGATGGATATGAGCCTCAAGTCTCAGATACAGGAAGAGGTTTATGGCAAAACACTCTTGAGGGTATGCAAGAACAAAACCCAATTAGAAGATGGAGAAAAGAATTCACTGGGCAAGGAACAAGCGGGTTTTTTAATCAATCAAATATTGTCTATAAAATTGTATGTGTCCTAAAACAACATTACTAATGGATTTTGGAAATAGCCAGATAGAATGGAATAAGAAAGAGATGGTTATTATACTGGCAACATTAATGAGGATATAGATGAGGAACTCAATCTATTTCCCTTTGTGGTGGGAATGTGAAGAGATTTAGTAAATCTGGAAAACAGTGCTTAATGAAATGCATGAGATTTGATCTATGAAACCTGACCGTTGCCCAAAAATAGCACTGTTATTTTTATCTTAACTTGAATATAAACATTAATTAAATTAAATTAAAATAAATTAAGCAACCTCGGGCTGCCTCACTCACCGAGTTATTGAGCCTATTCAAATCATCCTAGCACAGCATTTCCAAACTATGTTTCACGGAACACTGGTGGGAATTCAATTCCTAGTAGCCTAAGTCAGAACATTGACTGATCAGTGTTTTGGGCTTCTGGGAATTGAAATCCATTAACCAAAAGTTGGGAAAACACTGGCTTTGGATGATAGCAAATGCAGTAGACTTAAACACTCAGAAAATCTTTACTGGGGAACAGGGATTTTTGTTTTACCATCACTTTGCTTGGCTTCTTCCTGGATCTCTTGCTCTGCATTATGGCTATCCGCAGGCTCTTCATTCAATGGCTTCTGGAAGAAGGAGAAGAAAATTTCACTCAGCATCCATCAATAAAAGAGCAAAGGATCGGAGACCTGACTTTGTTCCCTTCCATGTTTTTCTCCTGGGACTCTTGTTCTAGACCAGGGTTCCTCAAATGTGGCTCTCCAGATGTTCTTAGACTTCAATTCCCAGAAGCTCTGATCATCAGGAACTCTGTTCTATACGGGGATCTAGTTATAGAATAAAAATTATAATTCCTTGTTGTTGTTGTTGTTGAGTCGCACAGTCGATTCTGACCGTTTTATCCCATTTTGGGCTCCCTGACCCCCCTGCCGGGTCCAGGGAGGTGGGAAGACCCGATCCAAGCTGTTTCTGGGCTTCACCGACATCCCCAGCCAGTGGAGCAAGCCAAAATGTCAGGGTTCGAGCCCTGACGTTTTGGCTTGCTCCACTGGCTGGGGACATCAGGGAAACCCAGTAACAGCTGTAGATCGGGTCCTCTGATCTCCCTGGAGCAGGCAGGGAAGTCAGAGAGCCCAAAATTGGTTTTTAAAAATGGACTTTTTAAAACCCATTTCCGGCTCTCAGATCCCCCTGCCTGTTCCAGAGAGATCAGAGGACCCGATCTACAGCTGCAGGGTGGCTGGGGAAACTGACAGGGACTCCCTGTCTGCTTCCCTAGCCACCCGCTGTTGCCTCCGCAGCTGTGGGGTGGCTGGGGAAGCCGGGAGCTCCCCTGTCAGCTTTCCAGCCATCCCACCCCTGCCTCCGTAGCTGCAGGGTGGCTGGGAAGCTAAACGGGAAAACCCCGTTCAGCTTTCCAGCCACCCTGCTGCTAAGAACGACTGTATCTGATAACGCTAACAGATCGTTATCCGATGCAAAATTTCTTTAGAAATTTTGCATCGTTATCTGATTTTAGCATTATCCGATGCAGTCGTTATCTGAGGTATTACTGTACTGTCATAAAATCAGTTCTGCAAAACTGATGGCATTTCTCATAATCTGCTTGGATTTGCATCCCTGCACTGAACATGGGGTTGGACCTGATGGCATCATAGACCCCCTTCCAACTCAGTTATTCCTTGAGTCTAACTGGATTTGTGTCTTTAGAGGTCCATTCTTGTTTCTTTCCTTATTAGTATCAGAGCACGGTACAGTTTAAAACTATGGACATACAGTATAATGAAATAGAGGTGATTACGAACGTATATGAAATATAGATACAATTCAAAATAAATTAAAATGTTAACAACATTATATGGAAATGATAAAACAACAGCCCTGATCAGTCCTATTTGAAACCTCTGAAGTTTTTTCTGGACCATTTTTCTCCCTCAACAGAGCGCTATGTTAGAAATTCTTGGAAGGCCCGATAGTGCAGTAGTTAAACTGCTGTATTGCAGCCCAAACCACTGCTGACATTGTGAGTTTCATCCTGAGGGGACACAAGGCTGACTCAGCATTCCACCCTTCCAAGGGTGTTAAAATTAGTGCCCAGCATATTTTGAGCAAACTGCTAATTACCTGTAAACCACCCAGTGAGTGCGCTAAGTGTTATGGAGTGCCCATAGGGTCACAAAGGGTCAGAATCGACTGTGCGACTGAACAACAACAAAACTTGGTAAAGTCTCCATGACAGTTTTATATACTGGAAGAGACAATGAATATAAGATTATTGCATTAAGGTTAATAAACGTAAGGGTGCCCTTTAACGGGGAGGGGGCAAGAACTACATGATCAATCTGAGTCCAGTATTTGTTTTATTTTTATTTATTATTGACTCTTATATCCCACCCCTCTAGGGGAAAAATTATCCTTACTCAGGGTGGCTAACATCATAAAACCATTCGTACAACAATCAAGAGTTAAAAGTTACATACAATAAAACTCTCAATAAAATCATCACCACACATTACAATAACCAGAAAGTACCACAATCCAGGACCCTTAAAATGCAACCCATTTAGGACAGAAAGGATTTAGGACAAAAAGCATTTCTAACAACCAGAAATAGGCAGCACATTCCCAAAGGCCTCCTCAAATAGACCTAGTCAGGGGTGATTTCTTCTAAGATTGCTCCTTAGAAGGTCAAATAATAAAGATGAAGCTTAAGTACTTTGGACATCAAATGAGAAGAGAGGATTCACTTGAGAAGGCCTTGATGCTTGGTAGGGTTGAATGCAAAAGAAGAAGGGGACGGCCCAAGATGAGATGGCTAGATAGTATTGTAAAGACAATGGGCACAGAGCTGAGCGAGTTGAGGGGGATGGTGGAGGACAGGAGTGCCTGGCGGACAGTCATCCATGGGGTCGCAGAGGGTCGGAATCGACTGTGCGACTGAACAACAAAAATCTGCAAACAACTAAAATTTATTTCAATTTCTTTACTGTATATTATTTATAGGCCTCCTTTCTTCCCAAAGTAATGATTACGTGGCTTCTAATCCATTTTGGCTTTATGGCAAACCATTTTCCGGGTTTTTCTACATAAAGTATACCCAAAAGTGGTTTACCATTTCCTTCTTCTGGGATTGTGACTTAACCAGCCAGGTGTTTTCTCCCCATAAAGATCTCCCTTGCTCAAAAGCCAGTCGTATCTGACTCTAGGGATTGGATCATCTCAGTTTACAGCCAAACAGCCAATACTGTCTGCGCCTGCAGATGGTTCCGTGGTCATGTGGCAACCATAACTAGACACTGGAGTGTACGGAATGCTGTTTACCTTCCCACCAAAATGGCACCTATTTATCTACTTGCAATTTCTTGCTTTAGAACTGCTAGGTTGACAGGAGCTGGGATAGAGATGGGAGCTCATTCCATTGTGCAGCACTTGGGTTTCAAACTGCTGACTTGATGACCTTCCAGTCATCAAGTTCAGTGCTTTAACCACGAAGTCACTGCAGTCTCTCCTTGGGGGACCCAACTGAACAATGTAGCTGAGAATAGATCCAAGGATTTTAAATTAATGACAAAACTACACAGGTTGAGTTTTCTACCTTGGGTGAGTTTTGCAAGAGATATGATATGAAGAGCATCTCAGAGGATTTTAGTTTTTGCTACAGCTTCTCCCTGGTGTAATGAAATAACTGCATGTGATCACAACAGATCACCTTCTGAGGAATAAAATTTTACCTGCCACTTTCCCTCTCCACCATGTTGCCTTACCAGGAAATCCTCCACTAGTGTCACTGCCTGGGAACATGAATTAGGCCCTTTGGCTTGTATCCAGTCCTGGAGATTTGGTGGAAGGCTGGCCAAGAACTGCTCCAGTATAAGCAGCTCCAGGATCTGCTCTTTGCTGCGTCTCTCCGGCTTCAGCCATTGGTGGCAGAGCTCTTGAAGCTGGCAATGAAGCCAATGGGGGTCTTCGATCTCCTGGCAGAAGAAGCGCCTGAAGTGCTGGCGCTGTGTCTCCATCCTTAGAGCATCCATTCGCAAGATGGCAGCCTTCACCTCCTCATAATCCTCCCTGCATTTGACATCTAGGTTGCTGTAAGCATGCTTGGCATCTCCGCTCAGTGCTGGCCGAAGCCGGGCCACCCACTCTCTTTTGGGCCACTGGCAGGCTTCGGCCACTTCTTCAAAGGAATCCAGAAAGGCCTTGGTATCGTCCCACCGAGCTTTCTCCGACGACCCAGGAGTTCCTTGTCTTGCGTTACAATAAGCTTGCAATTTGGTTTCCCAGAGCTGAACACTGCATGCTTCCCCTTTGCCATTGGGTTGTATCCTAAACCTCTGTCGCTCCACCATATATCCACCCTGAAGCAAATTGATATTTTTCTCTACTTCTTCTAGTTCTGGGCATATGGATCTCTTCTCTTGCATCATTCTCCACTTGGACGGTCTTCTTCCTTAGTGCGACAGGACCAGCAAGTCTCAAATTTTGGTCGGGGTGATGGGTTGTTCTCACAGTTGGTCTTCTGGATGTCCAAAATCTGGTCAACTCAGACAAAATGGGCTAAATTGATCCTAGTTGAAAAGGTACGTCTTTCTGTTAAAGAGAGAGAGAAAACTATGACTGACACACACACACACACACAAACCAGGAAAATGGGTAGAAGAAACATTTCTTAGCATGGTTCTTCTTCTTCAAGTACCATATCTTATTCCGAATATTGGCTATCCTTATGATGATTAGCCTTGAAGACTGTCCTGAGAACATAATGCCACAGCCTTTCATCTGCCTTCCCCATAGCTGCATGACCCCCTTACCACTGATTAGTTGTAAATTTACCCTGGCATTCATCTGGTATTGAACATTTGCTAATGAGCTTAACTTTTGGCATCTATTGGCAATTGTTTGAGTACATCCTTTGTTCTGTCAGACAGCCTAGCCCTGTTCAACACCAGGTGTTTGTTTTATGTCCTCCTACCATTTACAATTGAAAAAAGGAGGAAATTGACAACTAATCTGAATAACAACCAGAGATCATCTGCTACTGCAAGCTGTATATAGCCATACTGATTTGAATAATTATCTGTAATGCTAAAAAGCACTGCAAACAACAAAGCCAGCGGAGATGATGGTATCCAGGTTGAACTTTTCAAAGCCCTAAAAAATGATGGAATCAAATTATTACATTTATTTATTTACTTATTATTTATTTCCTCAGATTTACTATCCCGCCCCAGTCGGGTAAACCCATCTCTGAGCAGCTTACAATATTGGTTAAAATCACAAAGTTAAAACTAATGCTTAAAACTAAAACTTTAAACTTTAAAACCACAAAAGAATTAAAACAGCGCAAAAGCTGACGCCGCAGGGGTGGCAGTCCATTAAATCAACCATTCTATATGCCAGCAGATTTGGAAAACACAACAATGGCCACAGGATTGGAAAAGATCAGTATATGTTCCAATCCCCAAAAAGGGTAATGCCAAAGAATGTTCAAAGAATGTTCAAATTATCGAACAATTGCGCTCATCCCACACGCTAGCAAGGTGATGCTCAAGATAATACAGGATAGACTGCAACAACATGTGGAGAGAGAATTACCAGAAGTGCAGGCGGGGTTCAGAAGAGGAAGGGGACCAGAGACCACATCGCCAACATAAGATGGATCATGGAAAAAACAAAGGAATATCAGAAACAAGTCTACTTCTGTTTCATTGATTACACTAAGGCCTTTGACTGCTTGGACCACAACAAAATGTGGCAAGTAATTAAAGAGATGGGAATACCAGAACACCTTATATGCCTCATGAGAAATCTGTACATGAATCAAGAAGCAACAGTTAGGACTGAATATGGAATGACTGAGTGGTTTGGAATAGGAAAAGGAGTAAGACAAGGCTGCATTTTGTCACCCTGCTTATTCAACTTATACACAGAGCACATAATGTGCAATGCAGGGATGGAGGAATCACAAATTGGGATCAAAATTGCTGGGAGAAACATTAACAATTTGAGACATGCAGATGATACCACTCTAATGGCAGAATGTGAGGAGGACCTAAAGAAGCGCCTGATTAGGTTGAAAGAAGAGAGTGAAAAAGCTGGCTTGAGACTCAATATCAAGAAAACCAAGATCATGGCAACAGGCCCTATATCAGTCCCTGGAAAATAGATGGGGAAGAAGTAGAAACAATGACAGATTTTACTTTCTTAGGATCAAAGCTGACTGCAGATGGTGATTGCAGCCATGAAATAAAAAGGCGACTGATTCTTGGGAGGCAAGCAATGAGAAACCTGGGGAGCATAGTGAAAAGTAGAGACATCACATTGCAAACAAAAATTCGCATAGTCAAAGCATAGTCCCTGTGGCAATGTATGGTTGTGAGAGCTGGACCATTAGGAAAACTGAGCGCAGAAGAATAGATGCCTTTGACATGTGGTGTTGGAGGAGAGTTTTGAGAGTCCCCTGGACAGCGAGGAGAACAAATAGGTCAATCTTAGAAGAAATCAACCCTGACTGCTCCCTAGAAGGTCAAATAGTAAAGATGAAGCTGAAGTACTTTGGACATCAAATGAGAAGAGAGGATTCGCTTGAGAAAGCCTTGATGCTGGGAAGGGTGGAGGGCAAAAGAAGAAGGGGGTGGCCCAAAATGAGATGGCTAGATGGTATTGTAGACACAATGTGCACAAAGCTGAGCGAGTTGAGGAGGATGGTGGAGGACAGAAGTGCCTGGCGGACAGTGGTCCAGGACAGAGGGTCGGAATCGACTGTGCGACTGAACAACAACAAATGCTAACCAATTTACCTCTGTATCTGATATAGCAACAACAATCTCATATGTATAAAATTATACAAGGCTTTCTTTCTCTCTACCCCCCCCCCCTTTTTGGCCAACATTTTTGTATATACTATACATCATCTCACACAAGCTCCAAAGAGACGTAGGGTGCCGTTGAGTTTAGAGAACAGGGTTGTCTGGAAGGAAAGGAAAGGAAAGCTGTCATGTGTTGTAAAGTTGTAAATTCACATAAGTAGTGTGTTTTCTTCATTTTGAATCCTGTTTCTAAGGAATAGAAAGTTTCAGGGTATTCTTTGAACTTTTCTGTTTGTCTTTTCCATGAGCCCAGGCAGTCTGATGTACAGCCCGAAGAAAAATCCTCAATGACTTAAAAGCTCACCTTTTAAATGGTATTTTAGCAGCCCAATAAATATCATGATTAAACCACTGGTTTTTTGGATTGTGCTCATGGTCCCCACAGCTATGTTTCCTCTCCTCTATAAATTATATGATGATAATTATCTATCAATTTGCCTTTCCAATGGATCATACATCTGTGTGTGTCCTTGCCTAGTTACTGTAGGGGGGGGGGGACGGGGACTCAGGCATAGAAAACCAAACCAATTATAAGATTGTAAAAACTATATGTCATGGTTCAATGGCTAAGACGCTGACTGGAAGGCAGGAGGTCAGCAGTTCGATTCCCAAGTACTGCAGGATGGAATGAGCTCCTGTCTTTGTCCCAGCTCCTGCCAACCTAGCAGTTCGGAAAGCAAGACATTGCGAGTAGATAAATAGGGATCACTATTTACAGCATTTCATGCACCCCAGTGTCTAGTCATGCCTGCCACATGACCATGGAAACGTCTGCAGTCGCAGACAGCGCTAGTTCTTTGGCTCTGAAACAGAGATGAGCACTGAACCCTAGGGTCGGATAGGACTGGCTTTCGAGCAAAGGAAACCTTTACCTTTAAGCAAGGAGATTTTTTTTCAAACTTCCAGTTGCTTTATCATGTTACCTTTAAGGACTGTGTAGAAAAACCCATCCTGTGAGATTTCAAAAGGTAACGGATTGGGGGGGGGAGGGCAACGACGACACTGCAAATCTTTGTAGTTCCTCAGCCTTTTTTTTAAGGCATGTTTTATGTCAGTTCTTCACTCCAACGGCCGCAATCAGGTGTGTCCGCTCTAATCCCACTCTTATCTCTTTCCTGGATTTCACCCCCAGACCCTAAAACTCACGCTGCTGCAACAAAACAGTTTAAAAGCGGGGCAGCATTTCACCTCTTCCTTCCTGAGGAGGGTAAGAGAGGCGACCAGGGATCGATGCCCGGGTTCCCCTTTGCAAGGAAAGCGTGGGGTTGGAAATTGGGGACGGGGCGGGGGAGAGATGAAAGGGTTAACCAGCCCCCAAAGCATGAAGGGGGGGGAGGAAGCAGCACTTTGTTTTAAAAATTTTATAATATTTTAATTTATCTTGGATAACGTACTAAAAACAATCAAATGAACACCCAATACAAAACAGAATTAACAAAAATACGCCATATACACTACACACACACCCCGTAACTACAGTATTTTATCATCTGACCCTTTCAATTTATCTTTTTTGTTCATAATCTAATTTAAACACATTAATTATTAAAGTGCCTAAGTACTTTGCATCCTCCACCTGGGACTTTCAATTCTTACTCCGTCTCATTTTCGTATTTTCCATCCGTTGCTTCCAAAATGTTATGACTTCCTGGTTTGGTTTCCGAAAGACATATAGTCGACAAGCTCTCCCCGTATATAAAATCAAACTCGTTATTCTTTTTCTCTCCTTTCATAAATATTAATTTGCATGTTAATTTATCATTGAGTGCAATGTTCCATAATTCCATGTACCATTCCTGTAGGCCCCCAGAGATGTTTATCTTCCAGTTGTTAGCAATTACTGTATTGGTCTGGTGGTTGTAACCTTAATTATAACTATCTCTTTTTTATGTTTATTTATATTAATATCACTTAAAACCATTATAAATGCAATGTTGGGAGTCGTTTGTAATTTAATGGCTCGTTTCTCCCCCAACATAAATGAAAATACAGTAAATCCCAATTTGTTCAGGCATATCAGAAAACAAAACAAAACAAAATAAAAAACACTAGCACTTTAAAGACTTTAAAGTGCTACAGTGTTTTTAATTGTTTTGTTTATTTTATTTTGATTTCTGATATGCCTGAACCACAGACTAACAGAGCTACTATAACTATTCCCAAAAAAATAATAATCCCAATTTGTTCCTTACTTACACCTCCAAAATTCGCTTTTATAATTGTGGATAACGATTAAAACATTTAAGGAAGAGACACGTTAAAAGGGGTCTCCTCTGGGAACCCAGCCCTGCCCCGCCCCCCAATTTCTATTCTTTTGAGAGGTCTTGGGGTACCTGGTTCCCTCCCTATGTTATTTCCCACCTGTGTCCCCCCAAAAAAACTCACCACTGATCCAGAAGAGGAAGGCTTTCTCCCCTTGCTTGGCCTCTGATTCCTTCCCATCTCCGCCCCCTTCCCACGTTGCCCTCCGCCCAGGCTTTATAGCCCTTTCTGACGACCCAATGGGTCAAATGTTGAACTTTGATGACTGGAAGGTTGGCAAGGTCAGCAGTTCGAGAAACTGACTGCTGTGCAACTTATTGAGCTCCTTGCCAAGGTAGCGGTTGGAAAACAAGAAATTGCAAGGAGTTAAACAGGTACTGCTTCAGCGGGAAAGGTAACAGCGTTCCGTGTACTCCAGCGTCTAGTCATGCCTGCCACGGAAACATCTGCAGACGCAGACAGTGCTGGCTCCTTGGCTATAAATAGAGACGAGCACCAACTCCTAGAGTTGGATACGACTGGCTTTCAAGAAAGGGAGACGTTTACCCACCCACCCACCATCAATGCCCAGGCCAGCCCTGGCAAACACCTTGGGAAGTAGTGGATTCTTCCCAGCAAAGTGCCTGATGGATAAACAAAACAAAAAGTTCCCTTCACAAAACTATTTGCTGCAGCAGCTGTTTTCTCAAACTAAAGGCAACCCTCCTTCTTTCCTTCCTTCCTTCCTTCCTTCCATTAGTGCAGCTTGCTAATCTAGGTAGTTGAAATATGTGTGTATGGAAATATATTCTAGTTGAAAAGTCAGTGATGGGATGCAACAGGTTCGCACCAGTTTGCCAGAACTGGTAGTAACTTTTCCCAGTGTCCTGGAGAACCGGTAACAGCTTTTTGGGGAAACCACCTTCGGGGCTTACTTTTTCACTGATTCTCCCACTGTGCATGCGCGCCAAGCACTTGGTGTGCATGCATGCCTACAGTGCTTGGCGGGTATGCACGGCCTCCTTGCTGTCCTCCCAAGCGGGGGAAAAGGAAGAGAAGCTGCTAGCCTGAAGCTCCCTATAGCCTGCTCCCCAGGGTAAGTGACTCACCTTTGGATGTGGTGTGTCTGTGTGTATTTTAATATGTATTTAATATCTTTACCTATATTGACGTACTACCACAGTTCCTAAAAAGGCGTGGTGGTCAGCAGGCATGGCAGCCTGGCTTGGGGTTTTTAAGCAAAGTCTTGGCGTTACCTCATCGATAAGCTACACCTGTGCTGCTCCAATTGCTGTTCCAATTGGAGAACCCTTAAGGAGGTACAGCTGTTTTGCATTTACATTAAGTCATATTACCCTAGAGAACCGGTACAATGACCATATCCATCTTGCAACATGGTGCTGCCCAAGCACTTATACTAACACTGTGGGTTTGGGGTGGGGGGTTGATTTGTGTTTGGGGTGGGTGGGTGGTTGTTTCGGTGGGAGGGTGTATTTTAATGTAATTTTTATTGTATTTATTTATTTAATTTATTTATTTAATTTATTTACAGGTTTGTGTTGTGGGTGGGTGGGTTGAGGGGTGTGTGTGTGCATGTGTGCTTATTTTTATTTTATTTTTTCTTTGTCCCCGCTCACGATGTCATGACGTCAGCTCCGTCCACAGTGATGATGTCACAGTGGGGTAGTAAAATTCTTGACAACCCACCACTGTGAAAACTGCTGCAACAGTTTTATTTATAATTATAATTTATATATATATTCATTATTTATAATTACAAATATATACATTATGCAAATAAAATCATTTTATAATACATTATATATTGTACATGACATATTTATTTATTTCCATGCAAATAGAACCACTGCAGCACATTTGAATTATTTTAAATATATATTTATTTTATCCATTGAATGATACAATGAAGAAAAATAAGATAAGACAAAAGAAAAAAACAAAAATTTAACAAAAACACAGTCTTGACAACATTATATACCACTGAGACAATATACAGTGATACCTCGGATAACGTTTGCATCGGATAACGTTGGGGAATTTGAGGCAAACATTTACATCAGATAACATGTTAATGTTATCTGATGCATCAGATAACGATTTCTGATACAAATGTTTGCCTCAAATTCCCTGAGCCGTGGCTGTGACTCACCAGTTTCTCTTGGGAGAAAGGGAGGGGGCTGCTTGCTCTCTTTATCTAAAGGATGCAAGATCTCAATAACAATCACACATTACAAAAGCTTGCCAAACCAGTATGACTAGTTTAGGTGAGCAAAACCAGACATTTAACTTTGCTGTTATAAAAGACCTGTTCCTGCTTTTTGCTGATACAGTAATACACCGGATAACGATTGGATCATATAATGGTAGGATCAAATAACGATGCAAGATTTTTGGAAAAAACTTGCATCGGATAACGGTTCAGAATAACGATCCTTTAGCGTTATCCGAACCAATTGTGGGGGTGGATTGCGTAGTTCGCATTTCCTCTCGACTGTACTGCACTCGCAACACTTCTTGCGAGCACAGTAGGGTCCGGAGGAAGGCATCACCCAAGCCAGGTTTCGGACAAGCCGATCCTTGGCCAAGGATCGGATTGTCCGAAATCACTTGGAGGGGATTTCAAACAAGCTGATCGTTACCTGAGCATGCAATCACGCGCCCAGGCAAGGATCAGCTTGTCCGAAATCACCGGGGGAGGGGAAAAAATTTGGACAAGCTGATCCTTGCCTGGGTGTGCAATCGCGCACCCGGGAAAGGATTGGCTTGTCTGAAAAGGCGCCCGCTGGTACGCAACAAGGTGTGTCGGGGAACCTGCCCCAACAATCGGTGCGAAGGAGTTGAGACTGCAGTCTTTGGATCCAATGCAAAAGCAGGCCTACGAAGTATCAGATCTGATCTGCTGTGCTTAGTTGGTTCGCGGCAGACCGCATGGCATTTATATAGTAACACAGAAAGGGAGTATACATGTTCAAACAGGGTCCCGTCCAAAAGGAAGGAGGAGGGAGAAGGGGTGTATGAGAGGGTGGGATATGGGTGGAAGGTGGAAAAACATCACGATATATCTAATCATGGGAAAACATACTTTATAGCGTCACTGCCTTATGGGAATATATATATTGCAACCTATAGCTGTTGATGTTATCTTGTAACAAGGGCCCCTTAAGCTAAACATGTTGTTTATCAATAAGACCAGATCTCTGCTTATCTATAGGGCTAGGAGGACCAGGCATCCCAATGACGCATGCATTCTTCCGTCAGTAGCAGGGAGCCCAGTTGTGTTTTTCCAGCCGTATACACAGTAATAAAATCTATCATTCAGTATCGATACCTAATACAAGCCTATTATCAATAACACAAGTATATGAAAAGGGTACAATCATAATCAAAGCTATGAATGAGTTCCTACAAAGGTGCACCAGCGGGCACCTCTTCTCGGCACCCAACACGATCCTTACTGCCTGCTAAGGGTCATGTTGGGTGGCGAGAAGAGGTGCCCGTTCGCACGCCTTGTGGCGCGCCAGCAGGTGCCTTCTCTCGCCACCGGACATGATCCTTAGCACTTGCTAAGGATTGTGTCAGGTGCCGAGAAGAGGTGCCCGTTCGCACGCCTTGTGGCACGCCAGCGGGCGCCTTCTCTCGCCACCCGATCCAACCACCCTCGACCAGACCTTTTCCCCACCCAAAAAGTTAACTTAAGAACAAGAACAACAAATCTGAACCACAACAAAACCCAATGACAACAAAACAACTAACAACAGCGACAACAAAATTTCAAACTTATATCCCCCTACCTTCTAAACTTCTTTGAAGGTTACCACCTCCTATATGGAGTGTAGGGGGTCGGAACTTCACAATGACGGCTTTCCCTCTATACCAAGTTGGTATAAAACGAAGGGAAAAGTTGGGACGCAAAATGAGGTCGGCGATAGTATTATGAAAAACACTAGTCCTTAATTATAGTGAACGAAAATAGAGTGGAGCAGGAACTAGATTCTTCTTTATATCCTTAATTGTTACTTAGGGCTTTGTTCCCCTGAACCTATGAATTCTTTTAGTTTATTCCATTCCTCTGATCCCTCCTTTATTTTGTTTTCTTCTGGTCACCTAGTTTTCCTGGTGTGCCATGGCATCATTGAAAAAAACATGTCAGCAAAAAGAGGGAACAGGTCTTTTAAAACAGCAAAGTAAAAAGTCTGGTTTTGCTGACCTAAACTAGTCAGACTGGTTTGGCAAGCTTTTGTAATGTATTTACCCTGTAAACAAAGGTTCCACCATGTTTCCTGCACTTTCCCTTGAAGTCTGTGTTGTTTATGGAGTTAACATTATCTGATGCGGATTTTAATGTTATCTGATGCATGCATGGATAAGGCTAAAAATTGGATAACGTTAAGACTTGTGGAACTAAGTCTTAACGTTATCTGAGGTATTACTGTACTGTATATACATTTATATACATTTTCCGATCTATTTTCTGTTTCAAAATTATTTAAAACATGCTTATCCCCTTTTCCCAAAACAATGTGTATTCTTGCACTGGTTTTACTTCCTTCTCCTTCACTAGAACATGTTCAAGAAATTTCCCCATATGTCTCTAAAATCTGATTTCTTTAAAATTACTTTATACTTTTAATCCTGATATCAATCTGCCATTTATTGCCATATTCCATAACTGTTTATAGCAATCTTCCAATTCTATTTTACAATCAGTTTTCCATAGTTTAACAATAGACAATCTCAAAGCAGTTACCATTAATTTGATTTTGCTATTGCTTACCCTCAAGAGTTTTTGTTCTTGCTATGAAGCTCTTCCTGGATCTGAGCTGGTGGACTTGAGGCTCATATCCGTTCAGAGGATGTTGATGGCAATTCTCTTGCTTAGTTCTCTTGGCATCCGCTGCTGCTTCTCTCCTGATCTTAGGTGGAGCAATATCAACAAGAGGGTATATTTTCTCAACTGGTGTAAGTTTGAGGCCTTTTGTCACTATAAGTGAGGGGTGCTTAAACTATGGCCCATGGGACCAATTAGGCCTATGCATCTAATTAATAGGGCCTGCAGTGAGCACCCGGGCTCACCGCGGACTGCCCCCCACCCACCCCACTGCCTGACATCAGCAGCGATGGTGGCAGAGGCAGTGACCGCACTTTGGCTCCATTGCTCCGAGCAGACTCTGTTTCAATCACCTCACTGCAGCAGCCTTTCGGGATGTGGATCACTGCCCTGGGGAAATTTTCAGAGCCTTCCCCACTTCAAAATCCACTGTGATAAGAGAGGCCCTTGTCATCCCAGGCGCGTGAAGAGCCTCTCCTTGTGCTGCGTATTTTGAAATGGGGAAGACTCTGAAAATTTCCCCAAGGCAGCGATCCACTTCTCAAAAGGCTACTGAAGCAAGGCGACAAAGACAGAGGCTGCTCGGAGTAGCGGGGGCAAAATGCGGTCACTGCCTCCACCACCGCTGAAATGGTCAGCAGCAGGAGCAGCCCGCCTCTGGCCCCTGCAGCTGTGGCCCATAGCAGGAAATTGGCCCATAGCAGGAAAAGTCTGGGTACCACTGCTATAAGCATTGGTTCATTAACAGGGTGGTGGCGGAGGCAGTGACCGCACTTTGCCTCCATTGCTCCGAGCCGGTCGGGCGGGGAGAACGGGGAACACCCGGGCCCTGGGCTGGCGGCTACAAAAGGGACTCTTGCCTCGCCGCCGCCGCCAATTAAGGACGCCAGTCCCGCTACCACCGCCTCAGCTGAGCCACGGCCAGCCACTCCTCTAGTTAAATGTTTATTTACTAATTGAAATATTTATAAGGGATGAGGACTTTCCCTATTGCTTTGTACTGTTTATCCATGATTTTTTTTTATTGTACTGCATTTATATTTTTTATTATTTTTTATGAAGGTCTTGTCGACCACATCCATTGTATTATACTTGTTATATTGTATACTTGTTATATTGTATGTATATTATGTTCTATTTTGTAACATTGTTAGCCGCTCTGGGTTGCTTCGGCAAGGAGAGCGGCATATAAATTTGAATTTAATAATAATAATAATTAAAAAAAGGGATGTCAATAATCCTCCCCATTTAAAAAAACCCTCTGAAGAAGGAAATAATGCCTGGATTAGAGCTGCAGTTGTAAAAAAATGTACATAGATAACCCATGATTAGAACATGAAAACCCTTAATTAATAAAAGCATCAGAGGAATGCAGCAGGAATCTTTCTTCAGTTCCAAGAGCCCTTCATTTCTCTCAACCCCTTTCCCCCTTCTCTCCAGATTGGATCCATTGAACAGCAAGATCAAATGGACAGCAGTGGTGTAGGCTGGGGGAGCTGGGGGGGCGGGTTGCCCCGGGCACCACTTACCAGCGGGCGGCAAAATATCCCAGCACAAAAAGCCTTGTTTCAGTAAAACTCATAAGTCAAGTTTGTTCACGCTGCCTCTCCCTCCCCGCATCTCCTCTGCTCTTCCTAGATCGAGTGCATGACTCACTGGAGCCACCTGGTGGTGATGTAACAAACAGCATGCAGTAGTGAATTTACTCTTTAAAACCTATATGGAATACTGTACTGTATAATATGTTTCTAAAAATGTCCAGAGCTGTGCTCTTGTAGGTGTTTCACTCTTGGCAGCAGTCTAGGATTTGCTTGATTAAAATGATTTCTAACAGATTTAACCAAATTATCAGTGAAACATTGCAGAATTCATAAAAGTGTTCTCTAAGCTCAGTGAGTTAAAATGGACAGGGATGGGTGAATTCAGCTCTGGAAACCATCATATCTACTACTGTGGGGACAAGAAAACCTCAAAAAAAATTGGGGTCCAGCCCCGTTGGTGTGAAGGAAAAAGTGGGGGGGGGGGAGAGAGAAAGAATAGACTGCGCAGTCTGATATCTGATGCAAAAGGGAAAGGTCTGCCGGCTTGCACCTAGCTCAGCATGTATTTTATTAAGTTCAAGGATTCAAAAAGCGGTGGGGGCCAAGAGTATCCAATCCCAATGTTACCCCAAAATTAAGAATTAGACACCACATATTTCCATACGTGTTCATTTGTGTTTATTAAAGTTGATTTGAACGTGACAACACACACACTCACACAAGATGAGTTGACACCACGGGAGGGGGAAGAAGCTAACACTTATAAATTATATTAAACCCTGCAAAGAGAAATTAATTTAAGCTAACCATGGCAAATTTAGTTTAATTTAAATTACATCGCAAGAAAAGCCTTGGCATCAGATACGTGATAAGAAGGGGTGGCGGTCCCTCACGTATGCACAGGGAAGATTAGAAAGGACAATTAAAATGATAAAAGGTTGGCTTCTTCCCCCACAGGGCTCCTGATTGAATAGTCCAGCCAATGATCAAATAACTTAATCAGTTTCTTTGTTTCTCCTTTCCGAGGATCTCTGCACAAACGCCAGTCAATTTCACGCCTGCAATATACAGAAAATCAGCTTAGCGGAGAAATGGCCCTTGAGCGACCCTGCTTATTCCCGCCCCTCTCCGCGATTGGACCAGAGCCACTGGAACTCGATGCCTATTGGCTAAGACACGCCTGGCTGCTCTCTACACACGAAAGCCTTTGATTCATTCACAAACTGGACTGGCAACATTGTTTCTTTTCAAAGCATACCGGACTAACCGCAAAGTGACAGATAGTTACCGGATTAACTCTGCAAGGAAATTGCCTCCTCTAAGAACAATACAGCGTTCGTGTCTGACTCATTTTTACTGCAATTTGCTTTATGTTTACCAGACGTTTGTAAATAAAATGTGATAATTATCCTTTGATTGCCCAACCCCAAGCAAACATCCCCTCCAAGTTGGTGTCCACCAGGGAAAGGGTATATAGGAGTTTGGGAGAAGGGAGGATTTAGCTCGCTTCCACAGAATAGCGTGGGTGAGTTCACGAGCGTTGGGTCTTCTTCAAAACGGGTGAGGGAAAGAGAATACTAGGTTGTAGCCTGGCCAACTATAATATAGGATTCTCTGTTGTTTTTCATTTCCAATAAACCATTGTTGTTTTGATTGAATTCCCGCCTCGTTTCTGAGTTCCTAGGGATAGCTATTCCTCTGCCAGGGCACGTACTGGGGTCCCCAAAATTTGGGGTAACACCAAGTAAGCATGTTTGGTTACAACCCTTTTTGGGAGGGGTTACAGGTAAATGTGGGGTTACAGGTAGCAGGAAACAGTTCACAGATAACAGGGAATAACCTTATAAGGGCAGGTAAGAGGTCAGAGGTCGCACAGGTTGTGGGTCAAACGTTATGTTCGCCTCATGGTCAGAGCACATGGCCAGACATGTCCTATATTGCTGACTCACCGCTGACTAATTTAGGGCAGGCTCACTCTTTGCAATAAACAAGGCCTCAATTTAGGCAGGCTTGCTCCTTGCAGTAAACAAACAAAGCCTCAACTTACTAAACAGGGCTTTAATAACTAACTAGAACTCTTCAATGGCTAAATTAAACAAGGCTAAAACTACTGATGTAAACAAGGTATAATTGAATTTCTACAATAATTGTCAATAAAAGGATAAGAAAAGCAGTAATAGGATATAATCTCAAAAATGATAGAATGTCAAGTCAGAATACAAGGCAAAACATTCAATATCACTATAATCCAAATATATGCACCAACCACTAGTGCAGATGAAACCACAATTGACCAGTTCTGTGAGGATCTAGAACACCTCATAGAACAAACACCAAGAAATGATGTACACATTATCATAGGAGATTGGAATGCCAAATTAGGGAATCAAAAAGTTAAATGGAATAACAGGCAAATTTGGTCTTGAAACACAGAATGAAGCAGGCCAAAAACTGATAAGAGTTCTGCCAAGATAATGCACTAGTAGTCGTCGCAAACACTCTCTTCCAGCAACACAAGAGGAAACTTTACACATCAATATCACCAGATGGCCAACATCGAAACCAGATTGATTACATACTCTGCAGCCAAAGATGGAGAACCTCCATACAGTCAGCAAAAACGACCAGGGGCAGATTGTGGCTCAGATCACAACCTATTGATCACAAAATTCAGGCTTAGACTAAAGAAAATCATATGGCGTTCTGTGCATTCCAGTGTCTAGTCATGCCAGCCATATGACCTCAGAAACATCTGCAGAAGCAGACAGCGCTGGCTCTTCGGCTTTGAAACAGAGATGAGCACTGAACCCTAGAGTTGAATATAACAGGCTTTGGAGCAAGGGGAACCTTTGCCTTTACCTAACTAACCATTTGAGGGCTGCAGTGGCTTAGTGGTTAAGGCGCTGAGCTTAATGCCTGGAAATTGAGCAGGTAGCAGTTCGAGTCTAGTCATGCCTGCCACATGACCACGGAAATGTTTGCAAACACAGACAGCCTTGGCTCTTTAGTTGTAAACAGAGATGAACACTGACCCCTAGAGTCAGATATAACTTGCTTTTGGGCAAGGGAGACCTTGCATTGGGCAATGGACCTGGTGAGGGAGTTGCCTGCGCGAGTTGACGAGGCGGCACCCACAGCAAGCAACTTCATCCACCATGAGGCCAGCTAAAGTGGGTTTGCAGGGGTTTTTTGCCACCTATAAGACTCCTGGGGTGGGTGTATTGGAAGCAGGTGCGGGACACGGTGGAGACCAACTTCCTAAAAAGTGAGGGTTTTGCTTTTGAGGCACCCTGATCCCTCCTTCACTCCCAAAAACAGTGCCTTGGGGGCTCAGGCAGCATTTTGGGGGGATGATAAAATTCGACACCTTCTGGGTCATGGGCCCAGGGGGTGGCAAATTTGGCCTCCGCCCCGGGCGGCTGAAACCCATGCTACAGCACTAACAGACCATTGTGATGGTTACTAAACATGGAATGGCGGTAGAAGAGAATTAGGGAAGTTGATGGAGGCTAATTCTATTATGTCACCCCTAGAGAACTCCAGATTTCTGACTCGTATTGCTGATGTCATAAAGCTCACGGGTGACTGCGGTGATGACACGAAGAACAGGTTCTTGTCCTAAAGGCAAGGCAGGCCTTCTTTGTCTTCCATGAAAGGGTTTCAGGATGGGGCCTTTTTCTTTACCACAGCCTTTCTATGCTACCGTTTTGAAGGTGGCCTTCCTAATTGGCACAAAATGGGCTGGGTTGGGCCAGAGTTGTCCTCCGAGGTGCTTTTGCTTCACTTTTAAAGTAGTAGACTGTAATGAGAGAGGGCTAGACAATGTCCCCAAAATGATTCCTCTGAATACCAGGGAGCTAATTCTGTCCAACAATTACTTCACAGACCTCCCTGCCTTACAAATGGCTTATTACTTCGAATTGGTCATTCTGGATTGCAGCCACAACATGATAGAAATAGATGCAGAGGCCAGTTTCCCAGCCTTGGAAAAGCTGACCTACTTGGACCTGAGTCACAATCAACTGTCCACCATCTCTGCCTACACTTTCTCGCAGCTCAGCCGGCTGGTATTCCTCAACATTTCCCACAATCCAATGATCAAGAAAATAGACGAGGCAGCCTTTTCCAAAAACCCACTTGTATCCTACATAGATGTGAGTTACTGCAGTGTAGAGACGATTGCCGTTAGGACCTTCGAACCCCTGAAAAACCTTCGCCGTTTGGCAATAATGGGAAACCCCTTGGATTGCAACTGCAGTTTTCTGGAATTCCACAGCTGGCTGCGGCACAAACTCATACACGTTCACGGTCAGCCGAGGCCACGGGTTCAATTAATAGGTAGGGGCCTTTTGATATAAGAAATCCTGGGAATGAGATTTTTGGAATGTGTGGAATTCAGCAAGAATTCCACCAGTCCGATGATGACGATGATGGCATAACAACAGCAACAAGAACAATTTCATGTCAGAAATTATTCTGGGTTGAACGGATTTTTGTTGGAGAAACCCCGCTCAGGGGAAGCCCAACAATTGAGACTCCTTTCATATCCCCAAGGTCTCCCCACCCCCCTGAAGTGGTCCCTACTTGCAATTTCTTGCTTTCGAACTGCTAGTTTGTTTGTTTTTTGAAATATTTTTATTAGAGTTTAACAAACAAACAAACAAAAAGTATTAAAAAGAGAAAAAAACAGAAAACAATTACAAACTACATCTTTACAATACTGAAAATAAAAAGAAAATACAAGCCAATATAACATAATGCAATAACATATTAATTCAATTATTTTCAATGCAATCAATGTCTTAACCATACTGTTTATATACATATATAGTGTATACTTTCACATTTTATATCAATTATCCTCTTCAGCATGGTATTACAACTTTTTTTTTTAAAAAAACAACATAATACATATATCACCCAAGTACGCTAAGGTCCTTGGGTCTGCCAGCCATCCCTTTTACAACTCAGTCATTCTGCCAAAAATACATTGTATTCGGTGCAGGTTTATCCCCTTTATTTTCCCTCAATGTATATTGCAAGAAAGGTTTCCAAATGTCCCAAAATCTATTTTGTTTTATTAACCCTCTTTTTATATTCAGTTCCCATGTAAGTTTTTCATTAAGTGCCATATCCCAAACATCGGTATACCATTTGCTAAGTTCTAAGTTCATAGCACCTTTCCAATTTCTGGCCACTTGTTGTCTTGCCAAAGTTAAAAAAATAGATAATAACTCTTTTATATTTTCCTCTAAGTTCAATTCCTCTAAATCTGTCAATAAAACAATTTTTTCATTCAGCTTTAAATTGAAGTTTAAATTTTTTGCTATTTCTTGTTCCATTTTATGCCAGAAATTGGAAATAATTTTACAATCCCACCACATATGTTTGTATGTCCCAATTTCCTGATGACATCTCCAACACATTTTTGAGTTGCTACTATCTATTTGATTTAGCCGAACTGGCATCATTTACCACCACCACAAAATTTTAGTTATGTTCTTTAACTTTTGTAGACAGATTTCGCATGATCCTATTTTTCCATTTTTTCTTCCAATTCTTGTCCAAAATATTAATACTTAAATCTGTTTCCCACAATCTTTTAAGAGCATCCTGCGTTTCTTCAGTACAGTTTATCATTTTATATAACTTGCTTACTACTCCTTTTATCCCCTTTGAACCTTTTCTTATATAACATTTCCTCGAAATCTGTCAACTGTCTTGTAGGTTGTAATTTCTCTTTATACTCTTTATTCCACCTATCCTGCATTAGTATCTGAACCCAGTTCAACCTTAATTCCTTATAAATTTCTTTTTTAGTATCAATCCAATTCAACCAATCTTTTAATAAAATTATATATTTATACATAATGTTTTTTAATAATTCTACATTTTTAATCGGAAATGTCTTAAGATCTTGCAACTCTAACGTTGGGGAAGTATTTGGTGCCAATTTTTCTTTTAATTTTACCCATACACTTATCATAGATTTTAGGACATTATTTCTTGGTTTTAAATGAAAAACTGTATTTTCCAAAAAATCTCCATTTGCAAACATATTACTATCTTTCATTTCTATATCCCTCCATATAAGATCCTTCATCGTTAAAAGTTTTACCGAACCTTTAATTTGAAACGCCCTGTAATACGATTTAATGTTAGGTAACCCTAAACCACCTTCTTTCTGTGACTTATACCATAAACTTTTGGGTATTCTTGCTCTTTTCCCTTCATTGCAGTAATTATTCAATAAATTTCAAAAAACTCTTAGTTCTTTTTCTGTTTGTTTGATCGGGAGGACCTCAAATAAAAAATTAATCTTTGGTAATAGACTCATTTTACAAATAGCAATCCTTCCAAACCAAGAGGTCTTCAACATCCGATATCGAACAATTTTCTTCTTAATTTCCTCTTTCACTTTATCATAGTTTAATTTTTAGAAATCCTCTACATTATCTAAAATATTAACTCCCAAACATTTTATACTTTTCCTAATTTGAATTTTAAAATTTTCCTTAATTTTCCCTATCTCTTCCTTATTTAATTTACTAAAAATTGCTTCCGATTTCCCCCAATTTATTTTCAGGCCTCTTACCTCTTCAAATTTTTGCAGATGATTTTGAATCTTTTCCATATTTTTATAGGATCTTTCATTATAATCAGAGTATCATCTGCATACAAACTTATTTTTGTTCCATCTATCCCTTCTATATTTGAATCACTCCTTATAGCTCTAGCCAATAATTCCATAGCCATAATAAACATAATGGGAGAAAGAGGACATCCTTGTCTCATTCCAGCTTTAATTTCAATATCCTCTGTAAAAGAATCATTTACTTTTACCTTAGCATAACTACTTTTATAAAGCTGATTGATTACATTTTTGAATTTCCCCCCAAATTCACCTTTTTAAATAATTTTTTAATAATGGCCTATACCAACTGCCAGGGGAAGAAGAAGCCAGGGAAGGATAAAGACCTTGCCACCCCTCCCCCTGTGCCTATTCCAACTGCCAGGGGAAGAAAAAGCCAGGGCAGGATGAAGACCTTGCAACCCCTCCCCCTGTGCCTGTACCAACTGCCAGGGGAAGAAGAAGCCAGGGCAGGATGAGGACCTTGCCACCCCTCCCCCTGTGCCTATTCCAACTGCCAGGGGAAGAAGAAGCCAGGGCAGGATGAGGGCCTTGCTGCCCCTCCCCCTGTGCCCACCCCAACATATTGTATTGTAATGTAATGTAATGTAATGTAATGTATTGTCTGTAAGCCGCCCTGAGTCGCCATGGCGAGTGGGCGGCAATATACATTTGAACTAATAAATAATAAATAAATAATTTCCTTGATAGTGACCCATTGCAATGAATCAAAGGCCTTAAAAATATCTAAAGATAGTAGTCCTATTTTTCCTTCTTTTCTATTATTTATTTCTAACAAGTTTAACACTCTCCTTATTAAATCAGACATATATATTTCCTTTAAAAAACCTGCTTGGTCTATATGTATATATTCCCCCATAAAACTGTTTAACCTATTTGCCATAATTGCTGTAAAAATCTTTGCATCCTGATTGATTAAAGCAATTGGACGATATGAGTCAACCAATTCTAATTTTTTCCCTGGTTTTGGTATTACAGTCAAACCTCATATAACACTAAAACCTGGTTCCACAAGTCTTGATGTTATATGATTTTTAGTGTTATCCGATATATGTTAAAATCCTATGGGAGCCATAGAGATACATTGTAACCACACAGGCTTTAGCGGTTGTTATCTGAAGCATCCCATAGGATCTTAATGTTATCCGATGCAATTCTTCCCCCCAGATTCCTTAATGTTATGCGATTTTCGTGTTATTCGATACTAATGTTATATGAGGTATTACTGTAATACTATAATGGATCTGAGCCATGAAGTTGGAGATTCTCCCCCTTCCAATATATAATTGTACAACCTGGTTAATTTTGGAATAATAATTTGTTTAAATTCTTTATAGAATTCAGCAGGTAATCCATCTTCTCCTGGGGTTTTCCCTATTTTCAATTTATTTATAACATCTGGTATCTCTTTCTCTGTAGTTTGTTCTTCCATTCTAGCCCTGTGCTCATCTTTTATGCTCTTCCCCTTGTATTTTTGTATGTATTCTTCTAACTTATTTGTATTAATTTCCTTATCTGTGTACAGTTTTTGGTAAAAAATTTAACTATGTTAACTTTGTCTACTGTTTTATTACACCTTATCGCATCCTCCCTTATATATCCCTTTTTTCTGTCTTCTCCATCACAGCTTTTGTTAACATTTTTGAAATCTTATCACCGAACTCAAAATATTCTCTTTTCAGATAAATTAGATCTCTTTTGATTTTTTCAATATCTCTTCCTGTTAACTCTTTCTGTAACAGTTGTATTGTTTCTAAAATATTCTTCTCCTTTGATTTAGCATGTTTAATCTGTAGTGACTTAATTTCTTTTTACACCTCCAACTGTCTATCTTTATACTGTTTATTTCTTAAACTCTTAAATTTAATACACTCTCCCCTAAATACTGCTTTCATGGCATCCCAAATTACATTAAAATTTGTTTCATTATTATCGTTAATTTCCCATATTTCTTCCCAGTTTTTAATTATCTGATCTTTTATCACCTTATCTTTAAATAATTTCGGATCATACCTCCAGGTTCTGGTATCTCTTGTATTTGTTTTGAATTGTAATCCAACCATTACTTTGGCATGATCCGATTCTTTAAAGATTCCTACTTCTACATCATTTAGATCATTCAGCATATTTTTTTTTGTTGCAAAAACATAATCAATCCTGGAATATGAGTTATAAACCTGAGAATAGTATGTATATATACGTTCCTCCCCTTTCAATTCCCGCCAAGAATCTTTCAATCCAAACTTTTTCATCCAATCATCCAACAATTTGGCTTTCGATCCTTTCCTATAATTAGTTACATTTGTACAATCACTATTTGATCGCGTTAAATTAAAATCTCCCGCAACAATCATTCTGTCATAATTTTCCTTCATCAAAATTTGACTTATTTTGTTCAAGAATTGGTCCTGATTCTCGTTTGGTGCATAGATATTTACCAGCAATATATCATCTTCTATTCTTCCAACTATAATCAGATATCTACCTTCTGGGTCCTCTATCGTTTTTGTTTTCGTAAATCCTAATCTTTTCGATATCAGAATTGCTACTCCCCTTGCCTTGGAGGAACCAAAAGCCTTTTCATAGTACTGGGTCCAGCCTAAATATAAATTATTTTTATCCGCCGCTTTTTGGTGAGTTTCCTTTAAAAAAATAATATCTGGTCTGTCCTTTCTTAGGGCCATTTCCAACCGTTTGCGTTTGGTAGGACAACCTGCACCTTTCACATTCCATGACAAAATCTTAATATATTTCATGATTTATCATTATTTAACTTCTTAAAGAATAACTGGCAGACTTCAATGGACGTGCTACCCTCTACCCCTACCCTAACCCATACACATACATAAAAAACAGAAAAGAATAACCCCCTTCCTTTTTTCAAAAAAAAAAAAAATCACCTCTACTTATAAGAGAAGGGGGGGAAGAGTCATGTGGACAACAAACCTAAACATTCTACAATTAATACTTCAGCTGCAAATGTTATATTACAAACACATCTTAACTACCCCCTTTTGCACCTTGAGCCTTTTCAGTTGTGGCTTCTGTTTGTTTGTTTGTTTGTTTTTTGCTGTATTTACTCCCGCCAAAAACAAGGCTTCTTTGAGATCCTTCCACTCTTGTGAACCATTTTCCAAAATCTTTGCTTCTGTCAGCACATCCAACACATATGAATCTTCCTTAATAAAAAAAGGTTCTGCCCAAGTGCAGAAACCTCAGTTGTTTTGCAAATTTCCAATTATATAAAATTCCTTTATCTCTCAATTTTTTTGTAACAGGCTTAATTTGAGTTCTCCAATTTTTTCTTCGAACGCTAGGTCATTGTAAATTTCAATATCAACTCCTTCCATTTTAAGAACATTAGAGCCTGCGTTTTTAATATGGGACATCAATCTCAATTTTACACTCAGGTCTGCAAATTTTTAACAACACATTTCTAGAACCCATTTTATTTTTCTTTGGACCCAGTCTATAAACACTCTCAATGTCTTCGGGACCAAAATCTTTCCCGAGGTCAACAATCTCAATTTCAACTGATCCGAAATTCTTTACGAAATTTTTCTGATGACCACATTTTTCCTCCTCATCTGATCTTCCAGATACTCCATCCTTTTTTCAGTCAATTTAATTTCTTTTCCCTTTTCTCTTTCCTTCACATCCATTACTTCCTGTTTTAATTCCACTAATTCTTTTATTGCTGTGTTCACTGATTCTTTCATATCCGACATCCCATTCACTACTTTCATAATTTCTTCATTTGTGGATTTTATTAATTCTGAAACAGTGTCTTTTATATCTTTTTGAATCATCAAAATAAGATCTTGAGGTTCTTTAACTTGTTGCTCTTCTTAAGTCTGAAATCTAATTTGCAACTGTTGATTAATTTTATTTAAAAAAAATTCAACATTTTCTTCAAGTTGTTTCATCCTTGCTGACATCACTTCACCTAGATCAGGTTGAGGCTTGTCCACTGACCTTCCTTGGACCTCTTTCTTCTCCTTTTCATCTTGTTTCTTTTTTATGGCTCCTTGTTCCTCCTTAGTCTCCATTTCTTGCTCCTGTTGTATCTCTTGCTGTTGTTGAGGTTGCTGTTGCTGTAAATCTCTGTGTTGCTGAAACTGTTGCTGGTGCTGATATTGTTGTTTCTCCCGTAGTCTTTTTAGTTCTTCGACTTCTTGAATCTCGTGCCACAATGATTTATCCCTCCCTTGTTCACTTTGATCCCGTCTAACCAGTCTCTTAAATCTAGTCCAAGCTGGGGTTTTCTCCTTCTCTTCTCCAGTCCCCCCCCCCCTTTTACTCATCAAAAAACAGTTCACAACAAAGAAAAAAAATTAAATTCCCTAATATAGTAGTAGTGGAAACCCAACAAAGTACTGTAAAAAAGTTTGAAATCAACTACACAGTGAAATCTCCATTAGATACAAAAAAGTTTTTTTTCAATTGGTATAAACAATGAAGCTTACCAATTTAATATAAAGTACCCAAATATAAAATACATTTTCAAACAGTTTACCCAATTTTTTCCTACCCCAGTTAGATCTTATATTCACCTTGTTAATGCCTTTTTGTTAAATTGCCAGGTTCCCCCCCCCCCCCGTATGAGTCGGAGAAGAGATAAAAATAAAAAATAAAAAAAGTAGAAGGGAAGGGGAAAAAAGCCAGCTATTTGCAACTGCGTCGAGCAGTTTTCGCCATCTTGGAACAAAACCACACTGTTTTAATTCTTCACTCCTCAAAAAAAAAAAAAAAAAGGAAAAAGTAGGTAAAAAATATAATCACAGTACAAAGAGAAATCAGAAGTCCAAAATTCACTTTAAGTTATATAATTGTCTTGTTCTTATCATTAAAAGAAAGGAGAGAGAGAAATATTAATATAGGAGAAAGCGTCAGCTCACTACTTTCGTTTTTGTTCAGTTCAGTTCTAATCAGTTCGGCTTGCAAACACTGTCCACAGAAAAAAGAAACAGCTTTCCAGTCAAAAGATTATAATGCTCCCCTTTTCATTTCAAACCAATGCAGCTTCAAAAACAGTCTGTCCAAATACGGGGGGGAAAAAAAGACAAAGCATTCTAAGATAGTCACAACTCTGAAGCTGATGCAAAATTCTCTTATTTGCATTGATAGTAGCAAACCAATCAGTTTATTTGGCTGTTGTCTAGCTTTTATAGTTAATAGGGGAGTGAGGGCTTTATGGAGTTAAAAAGATTAATGATTGTTGTTAATGATTGTTATAGAATGGCAAATTGGAGAAATTGCCTTTTCCAAAATAGAACCTCCTCTCTGCGTCCCATTCTAGCTTCCAATTAGCTTCCAATTAGTTCAAATAAACTCCAACAAGTCCTCCGAAAATCTCTTGTTAAGCTTGGCTCGGGAATAAAAATATTCACTATCTCTTTTCAACTTTTTGGCTTGAATTAAACTCCTATTCACCTCACCTCCCACAAAAACAAGAAACTCACAGCTTGTATTGCAGCTTGTATTGCAGCTTCTCAGAACGGCTCCGGAATGGATCTCTCAGTCTCAGCACTTCTCAACAACAGCACAACTTTTTGTAAATCCTTTTGGTCTTTATATTATTCTTTTTTTAATCCATTTTTAAAAAAATGTATATCCATTTTTTACCACAAACTGTGGCTCTCCTTTAGCAGCTGAAGAAAAACCAACTTCTCAGTTCTCCATCTTGGCTCCGCCCCCCGAACTGCTAGTTTGGTCGGAGCTTTGGACAGAGACAGGTGCTCAACCTGACATGTAGTACCTCGGTCCCAAACTGCCGACATGCTGGCCTTCCAACGAACAAGGTGAACGTCTTAACCACTGAGCCACCGCAACCCCTTCCACCAGTCCTGACCTGTGTCCTCCTAGTCTTAGAAAGAAAGATCGCCCTTGCCCGAAAGCCAGTCATCTTTGACTTTAAGGGTTGGTGCTCAACTCCATTTATAGTCAAAGCTGTCTGCATCTGTAACAGATGTTTCCATGGTCATATGGCAGGCATGACTAGACACCGGAGCTCACAGAACACTGCTACCTTTCCCACCAAAGCAGTACTTATATATCTACTTCCAATTTCTTCCTTTCAAACTGCTAGGTTGACAGGAGCTGGGACAGAGACAGGAACTCACTCTGTCATGCAGCACTCAGATCTCAAACTGCTGACCTTCTGGGCTTTCAGTCGTCAAGTTCAACATCTTAGCCACTAAGCCACCACAGTCCCCTCTTAGAGTTGCAGATGGTAAATTCAGATGTGGCAGCTGCCAAGTTTTGTAGGTCTGGAAGAGCTCACGTTCCTTGCACTTTGGCATCTAATCATACCTGCTTTCAAGCACCAGAGACCTTTTCCTTTACCTAGAATGGAGAATTATGGCATTTGTAGTCCAGAAATGTCTACAGATGAAGACAGAGCTAGCCAAAAATCCTATCTCTATGGATTAAGCACCAGAAGTTCTCAACCTTTTAAAGCCAGAGGCTGGCTCATGCTCCCTCAGACAATTTTGGGGTCTGGATGGCCATTTTGCCTTTCCTCCACCACATGGCACTTCCGGGTGTGGCAAAGGCGGTGGGGGCCACATGAAATGGCCCGCCGCAGGTTGAGAATCCCTGGATTAAGGTAAAGGTCTTCCCTTCTCTAAAGCCAGTCATATCCAACTCTAGGGGGCTTTGTTCATCTCTGTTTACAGAAAAAGAGCCAGCGCTGTCTTCATCTGTAGACATTTCTGTGGTCGTGTGGCAGGGAAGACTGGATGCCAGAGTGCACAGAACACTGTAACTTTCCCCGCCAAAGTGTTACCTACTTATCTACTTGCAATTTCCTGCTTTCAAACTGCTAGGTTGGCACGAGCTGGGACAAATGACATGAGTTCTCTCCATTGGGCAGCACTCGGGTCTTGAACTGCTGACGGCCCTATCCCTCAGGACTAACACTGTTTTAAACACGAGCTTTGGATGACTGCTACATGTTTCTGCCCTGCAGATAGTGAGAATGTCATTTGCAAGAAACCACGTAATGTTTCCGGCTTACAAATCTTTGAGGCAGAATATAAGATTCATCACGATTGCTTTCTGCACGTCAACCCAATGGAGTACGTTTACCTCGCTTTGATTTCCTTCAGCATCTTTATATTAGGAACAGTGGTGGCTGGAATGATTGGTATAACTACAGTGATATATCACCACCCAGTCATGAAGGTGGAGGATGAATTGGACCAAGAGGGGGAGTACAAGATATATACCTCATCTATTTAGCCCGTCTTAGTCAACATATCTCTGGGAGATCCCTAATGTATTTATGGACATCGTGATCTGGTCTACTGTACCGTACTGCATTTTTATGAGTAACCACCTGTGTCTTTTAAAGTCCAGTTTTAGAGCATGTATAATTTTGTCTGACATTCTAGTTTTAATCCTTTTCTTTTCTTTCCAACAAAGATTATATGGTTATTAAACATTTGCCATCTGGAGCAAGGACAGGGGATAACTATGTAGGGGAGAAATTGAGAGAATTCGCAACACTGTACAAGATGCATTGAACCAATGGTGTAATTAACCTTCAGTGGTCACCATATATGCTATTCATTTGTTTTGTTCCCACTGAAAAAAATTGCATGGCATAATAAATATCTCAAAACTCTCATTCTATGTTGTTGAGGATTGATAGTAATCTTATAAAAATAGACAATAAAGGGATATCATGTGATTGTGTAAAATTATTGAACCCCCAACACCACACACACACACACACACACACACACACACACACACACACACACACACACACACACACACACACACACACACACACACACACACACACACACACGGTTTTGCCTTCCTCTTCTATGGCTTTCTGTCAGTGCCACCAACCTAGGGTTGCCATCTGTCCTGGAAAACCGGGATTATCCCAGATTCATGGTTGGAAAAATTGTCCCGGACAGTTCAATAAAAATCATGTTAAAGTCCTGGATGTTTAAAACTTACTGATTGCGTATTATAACACACCCTTAAAATAAATTTGAGTTCTCACCATCAAGTGAGCAATTTCCTGCCACATTAGAGTTGGAGTATTCCTGGAGACAAATCTTAATGTCCTCACCTCACACCACTGCTCAATAAGTGTGACCAGTGTGCTTCCTGGAACTGAGGGTGTTAAGAGTTGACCTCAATGTGATTTCTCAGAAGTACAGCAGATCATCTTACAGGAAGAATTAATTGTTGTAAATAAATTCATTTATGTATTGATATATTTAATGTGAAAGTGTTTCATAGCTGTCATTATGTTTGTTTTTAAAAAAGCTATTTTTGTAGACAACCGGCCCATTTTTGTCAAGTATACTTCTGTCTCGGTTTTGTGGGAGATAATTATGGCAATTCTACGCCAGCCTCCCACTATCAGTCAAAATTCTCTCTAGCCATGAATTTAGGTAATGGTAAAGTTTTCCCTTGCTCGAAAGCCAGTCTTATCCAGTCCTCTGAATGGATATGAGCCTCAAGTCCACCAGCTCAGATCCAGGAAGAGGTTTATGGTCAGAACAAACATTCTTGAGGGTTCACAAGAGCAAAACTAAATTAGAAGACAAAGGAAGGAATTCACTGGACAAAGAATAACACCAAATAAGGATATAGCTGAGGAACTCAACTTCCCCAACATCACTTGGAGGACACTGAATAGGCAAGGTTGAAGTCTCTAAATGCAATACTAAGATGCTCAAGTGGGGGCCACTGGTGGACAACAACACGTGGTGTGAATGTGAAGAGATACAAAATCTGGCTCATTTACTGGTTTGCTGATCACTGCCTGAAACATGCACCGATTAAGACTTAAGTTTGGCCAATGACAACGTTGTAGCAGAAGATGAGACGGGACAACAATTCCAGGGTCATACAGATCAGGTTCTTTTATTGAGCAATGGTTCACAGAGAGTATTGTAACTCAAATCTGGGAACCCCGAAGGGCTCAAAACACAGAGTTTATATACACAGTAAACAGGAAATACATGACCTTCATCCCATGTAGAAGGCTTAGGATTTAACACTTGGCATTGGCTTAAATGACAAAAGGATCAAAATAAAACACTTAGTATTGGCTGATAGCCAAGAGCACACTTACTATTGGGTAATTACTAACTCCCCATCCTCTACTATTGGGTAATTTATGATCCCTCTATTCTAATGAGGGTCTATGAAGGGTCTATTGCATCAGACTGAACAATAGGCAGGCAAGTTTTAGCTGACTCACTATAACTTCACCTGTAGGTCATTGAGAAGACAAAGATGGACTCTCTTTGGTTCTATATTATTCTATACTCCAGCATATATTAGTCTGGTGGTTGTAACCCTACTTATAACTATCTCTTTTTTATGTTTATTTATGTTAATATCACTTAAAACCATTATACAGTAAATGCAATGTTGGGACTCGTTTGTAATTTAACGGCTATCATACTCGTTTCTCTAAACAACCTTTCCCACAGATTATTTATCACTTTGCACCCCGAACATAAATGAAAATACAGTAAGTCCCAATTTGTTCAGGCATTTCAGAAAACAAAACAAACAAAACAACACAAAAACACTGTAGCACTTTAAAGACTTTAAAGTGCTACAGTGTTTTTAATTTTGTTGTTTATTTTATTTTGATTTCTGTTATGCCTGAACCACAGACTAATACAGCTACTATTCAAATAATAATAATAATAATAATAATAATAATCCCAATTTGTTCCTTACACCTCCAACATTCGCTTTTATAATTGTGGATAAGGATTAAAACATTTAAGGAAGAGACACCTTAAAAGGGGTCTCCTCCGAGAACCCAGCCCTGCCCCTCGCTGCCGACCCCCCTGCCATGAGAAGACCCCATTTCACTAATGTGTCCAAGATGGAGTAAGCCTGGTATGTTAGAACTCTCAAAAATATTAGTTGTTATGAGAACAGTGCTCCTGGCAGAGCAGGAAGGTATCTGATTGGTTATATGCAAATTAGCTAGTCAGGAGAGACCCCTTTTGGTATAAAAGGGACTTTGCAGGAATCTTCGGGGGTGGGTGGGTTCTGAGGTAAAAGTTCTGAGGTATGAGGTAAAGAGAGCTCTGAGGAAAAGAGAGTTCTGAGGGAACAGTTTTGAGGTAAAAGCTGAGGGAAGAGAGTTCTGAGGAAAAAGCTTAGGGAAACTTCAAGAAGAAGAAGGGAAGCTTGGCAGAACTAGAGTTACCTTGTGAACTGAATAACCAGAAGGACTACTTAAAGATGTTTTCTCTGTTGGACTTATATTTATGCAACCTGAATTAATCTACATTTTTTGAACTATGTTATGAAACAATAAATCAACGTTTTTTTCCCAACGTCTCTTTATTGGGTAAGAGTTAAATTGCATACGCACAACCCCGAATTTGCTACCAAACTTTTCTCCCTAGTTAATTGCTTTTTCTTTTGATCCTCTGGCACTCTATGGTGTTTGAGTGAGTCCAGGAAAAACAGCTAAGGGTTTTTAGCTGGAGTTTGCAGCCCAGTTCTCTCTCTGGTTTGGCCCTGGAAGTTCCTAGGGATTTCTTTCTTTTAAAGAAGGGTTCTGGAACAGAACGATAGGGAGAACAGGGAGTAGAGAGAGAGGGCTGGTAGCTGACACCCCCAATTTCTATTCTTTTGAGAGGTTTTGGGGTATCTGGTTCCCTCCCCATGTTATTTCCCACCTGCGTGCCCCCCCCCCCAAAAAAAAGAACTCACCACTGATCCAGAAGGAGGAAGGCTTTCTCCCCTTGCTTTGCCTTGCTTGGCCTCTGATTCCTTCCCATCTCCGCCCCCTTCCCACATTGCCCTCCGCCCAGGCGTTTTAGCCCTTTCTGACAACCCAGTGGGTCAGATGTTGAATTTTGACGACTGGAAGGTTGGCAAGGTCAGCAGTTCGAGAAACTGACTACTGTGCAACTTATTGAGCTCCTTGTCAAGGTAGCGGTCGGAAAACAAGAAATTGCAAGGAGTTGAACAGGCACTGCTTCAGCGGGAAAGGTAACAGCTTTCCGTGTACTCCAGTGTCTAGTAATGCCTGCCTTGGAAACATCTGCAGACGCAGACAGTGCTGGCTCCTTGGCTATAAATGGAGATGAGCACTAACTCCTAGAGTTGTATAAGACTGGCTTTCAAGCAAAGGAAACCTTTACCCACCCACCCACTATCAACGCCCAGGCCAGCCCTGGCAAACACCTTGGGAAGTAGTGGATTCTTCCCAGCAAAGTGCCTGATGGATAAACAAAACAAAAAGTTCCCTTCACAAAACTCTTTGCTGCAGCAGCTGTTTTCTCAAACTAAAGGCAACCCTTCCTTCCATCCATTAGTGCAGCATGCTACTCTAGGTAGTTGAAATATGTGTGCATGGAAATATATTCTAGTTGAAAAGTGCTGCAACAGTTTTATTTATAATTATAATTTAAATATTTTTTTCATTATTTATAATTACAAATATATACATTATGCAAATAAAACCATTTTATAATACATTAGTACCCCGGATAACGTTATGACTTGGTTCCACAAGTCATGTCGTTATCCAGTTTTTAACGTCGTGCGATGCATTGATCGCACAAAGTTAAAAAAATCCCTTTTTCCCTGGAGGCTGCAGCAAGCGAGAACGTCGGGATTTGAATCCTGACGTTTTGGCTTGCTGCACTTGCTGAGGACGTCGGGGAAGCCCAGAAACAGCTTGGATCGGGTCTTCCCACCTCCCTGGACCTGGCAGGGGGGTCAGGGAGCCCAAAATTGGTTAAAAAAAATCTCCCCCCCAAAAAAATTTGTCATCGTTATGCGGTTTTAGCGTTATCTGGTGGAATCGTTATCCGGGGTATTACTGTACATTATATATTGTACGTGACATATTTGTTTATTTCCTTGCAAATAGAACCACTGCAACACATTTGAATTATTTTAAATATATATTTACTTATTTTATTCATTGAATGATACAATGAAGAAAAATAAGATAAGACAAAAGAAAAAAAACATAAAAACTTAACAAAAACACAATCTTGACAACATTATATATCAGTGAGACAAAATACTGTACAGGTACACTAGAACCCCGGACAACGTTATGACATGGTTCCACAAGTCATTACGTTGTCCGGTTTTTAACGTTGTTTGATACATTGATCCAACAACGCTAAAAAAAACCTGAGAAGAGGCGCTCGCACGCGCGCCAAAAAGCGCGCCAGCGGGAGCCTCTTCTACCAAACAGGTATAGCAACGGGCATCGCATGTCAAGGCAAGGTATCAAAATGGGGGGTGCCACCCCCCACTTTGATCCCTTATCTTAACGTGGGATCCCCGTTTCGCGTGCCTGGGGAAGGGTCAGCTTTTCCAAATTCCCCCCTCCCCAAGGTTCCGAAAAGATAAGGATCTTTACCCTTTCAGAACATCGGGAGAGGAGAGGCACCTTTCCGCGGGGTCTCCCAGGCTTGGGAAAAAGGCAGCTTGGCCGAAATTCCCTCCCCCTGCGCGGGGGTGAGGATTTTGACCAAGCCGCCTCTTTCCCGGGCACGCTATAGCAACGCGGATCGCACGTCAAGGCTATTGCCTTGACGTGGGATCCCCGTTTCGCTCGACTAAACAAGGGTCGGCTTTTCCGAATTCTCCCCTCCCCCGGGGGAGGGGGGAATTCGGAAAAGCCGACCCTTGCCCAGGCGCACGAAACAGGGATCCCATGTTAAGGTAAGGGATCAAAGTGGGGGGTGGCACCCCCCGCTTTGATACCTTGCCTTGACGTGCGATGCCCATTTAGGCGCTTTGCGATGGGAGTTTGGGTGCCCAAACTCCCATCGCAAAGCGCCTAAACAAGGGTCGGCATTTCCGATTTCCCCCCTCTCCCGGGGGAGGGGGGAATTCGGAAAAGCCGACCCTTGTTTAGGCGAGCGAAACGGGGATCCCATGTCAAGGCAATTGCCTTGACGTGCGATCCGCGTTGCTATAGCGTGCCTGGGAAAGAGGCAGCTTAGTCGAAATCTTCACCCCCGCGCAGGGGGAGGGAATTTCAGCCAACCCGCCTCTTTCTCAAGCCGGGGAGACGTTCTCCTTTCCCGAAGTTCCGAAAGGGTAAAGATCCTTATCTTTTCGGAACCTCGGGTGGCTTGCAGGCAGGCGCGCGTCGGTGGGGGTTAGCGCAGGACATGGAGGTCCCCCCCGTATCCTGCGCTAACCCCCACTGACGCGTGCCGCTTGCCCGAAGTTTCAAAAGGGTAAAGATCCTTATCTTTTCGGAACCTTGGGTGGCTTGCAGGGGCGTGCGCATCGGTGGGGGTTAGCTCAGGACACGAAGGTACCCCCCGTATCCTGCGCTAACCCCCACTGATGCGCGCCGCTCGCCCGAAGTTTCGAAAGGGTAAGGATCCCCGTACCCTTTCCAAACATCGTGGGGGCGGGCACTGGGGGGGGGGTTGGATTGGGTAGATGTTCTACCCAATCCAACTCCCCCCCCACACGCTTGTTCCAAATAACGTGAAAATTGCGTTATTCGATACAAGATTTTTCCGAAAATCTTGTCACGTTATGCGGTTTTCACACAATACGGTACTCGTGTTACCCGGGGTATTACTGTATATACATTTATATACATTTTCCGATCCATTTTCTGTTTCAAAATTATTTAACACATGCTTATCCCCTTTTCCCAAAACAATGTGTATTTTTGCCCTGGTTTTATTCCCTTCTCCTTCACTAGAACATGTTCAAGAAATTTCCCCATATGTCTCTAAAATCTGATTTCTTTAAAATTACTTTATACTTTTAATCCTGATATCAACCTGCCATTTATTGCCATATTCCATAACTGTTATAGCGATCTTCCAATTCTATTTTCCAATCAGTTTTCCATAGTTTAACAATAGACAATCTCCAAGTTACCATTATAGTGCTATGTTTATCATATTCTTTTTTATTCATTCTTATCTACATTTCAATAAAACCCTAACACCCACTGGTAACTGCTCAAGGCCAATTCTTCATCTCTTGTGTCTGGATCAAACTTTGGACCGCCAAAATGAAGCCACCTTGGCTTTGTCGTTGCCCAAAATTAAATCTTCGTTAGGTACATGGTGCTGGTAGTAACTCACAAATAGCAACATTCAAATAGTATGTCTGTTGTCTGCCAGCAGCCAGCACTTGAGCATGTTGGTCTTGCATTTAGGTACTCCAACCCTCAGCCTATTCATGATCCTCTAAGTGACGTATGGGAGATTCCTCAGCTATATTTATTTATTTAATCAAACATATATGCTACCCTCTTCAAAAATGCCCAGGGTGGCTAACAAAGCTTTAAAAAGCTTTAATGTTATTCCTTGCCCAGTGAGATGCTTCCTCCACCTTCTAATTTAATTTTGCTATTGCGTACTCTCAAGAGATTTTGTCCTTGCTATGAAGCTCTTCCTGGATCTGAGCTGGTGGACTTGAGGCTCATATCCATTCAGATGATGTTTTATTTATTTATTTAAATTTGTTTATCTGCCTCCTCCCAAAAGGGACCCAGGGCGACAGTGGCGTCCCACAGTCTTCAGCCGCCTGAGGCGAAGAACAAACTCGCCGCCGCCGCCCCCAGCTCGCCGCTGCCGCTCCCCCCTCCCCAGGCAGAAGGCGGCCCCCTGCTGACTAGTGGCGCACGCGCAGGGGCCGTCCGCCACCCACCCCTGACAAGGGCACCTCCGCCAGATCGCTCGCCCGGCTGGCCGTCGGGGGCTCTCCACCGCCTGCCCCTGGCAGCGGCTTTCAGGGGGCGGCAAAATGTCCCCTCCCCACCCTTTTGCTGGCGAGCGTCCTGCGTGCGTTTCGCCGCTTGCAGGCGAGGGGGAGAAAAAGGGTTTTTTTTAAAGGCTGACAATTCAAGGAGGGGCCCGCCCGCCCGGCTGGCCGTCGGGGGCTCTCCTGGAGGGCGGCCCGCATGCGTGCGCGCGCTGCCCACCTCCTCCTGCCCAGCCAGCCACCAGGGGCTACCCGCCACGGCGCCACCCACCCCCGACGAGTGCCCCGTCTCACGGCAAGTTGGGTGGGTGGCTGGGCGGGCGGAGGCAAGCAGCGTGCGTGCGCACATGGGCCGCCCGCCAGGAGAGCCCCCGACGGCCAGCCGGGCGGGCGGGCCCCTCCTTGAATTGTCCGCCTAAAAAAAAACCCCTTTTTCTCCTCCTCGCCTGCAAGCGGCGAAGCGCACATGGGGCGCTCGCCAGCAAAAGGGTGGGGAGGGGACATTTTGCCGCCCCCTGAAAGCCACTTCCTGGGGCATCCACCCCCCCGCCCCCCCACGCTACGCCACTGCAGGGCGATTTACAACAATTATAAAATAATTTTAAAAAATTAAAAATTCTAAAAACTTTTTAAAAACGTAGTATTAAAAGCCAAAAATTGCAAAACAGGCATACTGGGGTCAAACCCACCAATTGGCTGGGGAAATTGAACCATCCACTCCCCAGACCAAATCTACCAGCCAGGTTTTCACTCCTTTTCTAAAGAGCAGCAACTCCATCTGCATGCATAGTTCTACTGGGAGGAGGTTCCAGAGGGCTGGAGCGGACACAGAGAAGGCCCTCCTTCTCGTGCCAGCGAGGTGTGCCTCTCTGGCTGATGGCACAACCAGAGAGCCTCTCCGGTCCGCTCTGGTGGGACAGGCAGATGTCCTTGGGACAATGTTGATGGCAATTCTCTTGCTTAGTTCTCTCGGCATCCGCTGCTGCTTTTCTCCTGATTTTAGGTGGAGCAATACCAACAAAACGGTATATTTTCTCAAATGGTGTAAGTTTGAGGCCTCTTGTCAGTATAAGCGAGGGGTGCCCAAAGCACGACCCGTGGGTCCAATTGGGCCCGTGCATCTAATTAATAGGGCCCGCAGTGAGCACCCGGGCTCACAGGGGACTGCCCACCCACCCACCCCACCGCCTGACATCAGCAACAATGGTGGCAGAGGCAGCGACCGCACTTTGCCTCCACTGCTCCGAGCAGCCTCTGTTTCGGTCACCTCACTTTAGCAACCTTTTGGGACGTGGATCGTTGCCTTGGGGAAATTTTTGGAGCCTTCCCCACTTCAAAATCCACTGTGATGAGAGAGGCCCTTGTCATCCAAGGCACGCGAAGAGCCTCTCCTTGTGCTGCGTATTTTGAAATGGGGAAGGCTCTGAAAATTTCCCCAAGGCAGCGATCCACTTCAGAAAAGGCTACCGAAGCAAGGTGACAAAGACAGAGGCTGCTCGGAGCAATGGGGGCAAAGTGCGGTCGCTGCCTCCATCACCGTTGAAATGGTCAGCATCGGGAGCAGCCCGCCTCCGGCCGCTGCAGCTGTGGCCCGTAGCAGGAAACTGGCCCATAGCAGGAAAAGTTTGGGCACCACTGCTATAAGCATTGGTTCATTAACAGGGATGTCAACAATCCTCCCCATTTAAAAAAACCCTCTGAAGAAGGAAATAAATAATTAGATCCACAGTTGTAAAAAAAATGTACATAGATAACCCATGATTAGAAAATGAAAACCCTTAACTAATAAAAGCATCAGAGGGATGCAGCAGGAGTCTTTCTTCAGTTCCAAGAGCCCTTCATTTCTCTCAACCTCTTTCTCCCCTCTCTCCAGATTGGATCCATTGAACAACAAGATCAAACGGACCGTTGTGATGGTTACTAAACATGGAATGGAGGTATAAGAGACTTAGGGAAGTTGATGGAAGCTAGTTGTATTATGTCACCCCTAGAGAACTCCATATTTCTGACTCGTATTGCTGATGTCATAAAGCTCACGGGTGACTGCGGTGATGACACGAAGAACAGGTTCTTGTCCTAAAGGCAAGGCAGGCCTTCTTTGTCTTCCATGAAAAGGTTTCAGGATGGGGCCTTTTTCTTTACCACAGCCTTTCTATGCTACCGTTTTGAAGGTGGCCTTCCTAATCGGCGCAAAATGGGCTGGGTTGGGCCAGAGTTGTCCTCCGAGGTGCAGTTGCTTCACTTTTAAAGTAGTAGACTGTGATAACAAAGGGCTAGACAATGTCCCCAAAATGATTCCTCTGAATACCAGGGAGCTAATTCTGTCCAACAATTACTTCACAGACCTCCCTGCCTTACAAATGGCTTATTACTTCGAATTGGTCTTTCTGGATTGCAGTCACAACAACATAGAAATAGATGCAGAGGCCAGTTTCCCAGCCTTGGAAAAGCTGACCTACTTGGACCTGAGTCACAATCAACTGTCCACCATCTCTGCCTACACTTTCTCGCAGCTCAGCCGGCTGGTATTCCTCAACATTTCCCACAATCCAATGATCAAGAAAATAGACGAGGCAGCCTTTTCCAAAAACCCACTTGTATCCTACATAGATGTAAGTTACTGCAGTGTAGAGACGATTGCCGTTAGGACCTTTGAACCCCTGAAAAACCTTCGCCGTTTGGCAATAATGGGAAACCCCTTGGATTGCAACTGCAGTTTTCTGGAATTCCACAGCTGGCTGCGGCACAAACTCATACATGTTCACGGTCAGCCGAGGCCACGGGTTCAATTAATAGGTAGGGGCCTTTTGATATAAGAAATCCTGGGGATGAGATTTTGGAATGTGTGGAATTCAGCAGGAATTCCACCAGTCCGATGATGACGGTGATGGCATAACAACAGCAACAAGAACAATTTCATGTCAGAAATTATTCTGGGTTGAACGGATTTTTGCTGGAGAAACCCGGCTCAGGGGAAGCCCAACAATTGAGACTCCTTTCATATCCCCAAGGTCTCCCCACCCCCCTGAAGTGGTCCCTACTTGCAATTTCTTGCTTTCGAACTGCTAGTTTGGTAGGAGCTTTGGACAGAGACAGGTGCTCAACCTGACATGTAGTACCTCGGTCCCAAACTGCCGACATGCTGGCCTTCCAACGAACAAGGTGAGCTTCTTAACCACTGAGCCACCGTACCCCCTTCCACCAGTCCTGACCTGTGTCCTCCTAGTCTTAGAAAGAAAGAAAGAAAGATCGTCCTTGCCCGAAAGCCAGTCATCTTTGACTTTAAGGGTTGGTGCTCAACTCCATTTATAGTGAAAGCTGTCTGCATCTGTAACAGATGTTTCCATGGTCATATGGCAGACATGACTAGACACTGGAGCTCACAGAACACTGCTACCTTTCCCACCAAAGCAGTACTTATATATCTACTTCCAATTTCTTCCTTTCAAACTGCTAGGTTGACAGTAGCTGGGACAGAGACAGGAACTCACTCTGTCATACAGCACTCAGATCTCAAACTGCTGACCTTCTGGTCTTTCAGTTGTCAAGTTCAACGTCTTAGCCACTAAGCCACCACAGTCCCCTCTTAGAGTTGCAGATTGTAAATTCAGATGTGGCAGCTGCCAAGTTTTGTAGGTCTGGAAGAGCTCACGTTCGTGCACTTTGGCATCTAATCATGCCTGCTTTTAAGCACCAGAGACCTTTTCCTTTACCTAGAATGGAGAATTATGGCATTTGTAGTCCAGAAATGTCTACAGATGAAGGCAATGCTGGCCAAAAATCCTATCTCTACGGATTAAGCCACAGAAGTTCCCAACCTTTTAAAGCCAGAGGCTGGCTCATGCTCCCTCAGACAATTTTGGGGTCTGGATGGCCATTTTGCCCTTCCTCCACCACATGGCACTTCTGGGTGTGGCGAAGGCGGTGGGGGCCACATGAAATGGCCCGCCGCAGGTTGAGAATCCCTGGATTAAGGTAAAGGTCTTCCCTTCTCTAAAGCCAGTCATATCCAACTCTAGGGGGCTTTGTTCATCTCTGTTTACAGAAAAAGAGCCAGTGCTGTCTTCATCTGTAGACATTTCTGTGGTCATGTGGCAGGTAAGACTGGATGCCAGAGTGCACAGAACACTGTAACTTTCCCCACCAAAGTGGTATCTGCTTATCTACTTGCAATTTCCTGCTTTCAAACTGCTAGGTTGGCAGGAGCTGGGACAAATGACATGAGTTCTCTCCATTGGGCAGCACTCGGGTCTTGAACTGCTGACGGCCCTATCCCTCAGGACTAACACTGTTTTAAACACGAGCTTTGGTTCATCGCTACATGTTTCTCCCCTGCAGATAGTGAGAATGTCATTTGCAAGAAACCACGTAATGTTTCCGGCTTACAAATCTTTGAGGCAGAATATAAGATTCATCACGATTGCTTTCTGCACATCAACCCAATGGAGTACGTTTACCTCGCTTTGATTTCCTTCAGCATCTTTATATTAGGAACAGTGGTGGCTGGAATGATTGGTATAACTACAGTGATATATCACCACCCAGTCATGAAGGTGGAGGATGAATTGGACCGAGAGGGGGAGTACAAGATATATACCTCATCTATTTAGCCCGTCCTAGTCAACATATCTCTGGGAGATCCCTAATGTATTTATGGACATCGTGATCTGGTCTACTGTACCATACTGCATTTTTATGAGTAACTACCTGTGTCTTGTAAAGTCCAGTTTTAGAGTGTGCATAATTTTGTCTGACATTCCAGTTTTAATCTTTTTCTTTCCAACAAAGATTATATGGTTATTAAACATTTGCCATCTAGAGCAGTGGTGTCCAAACTAAGGCCTGAGGGTGTTTTACTTCCAGGAGTGACGAGGGCTTCGTGGGCCGGATGAATTGGCATTGAAGGACGCATCCGGCCACCGGGCCTTAGTGACCAGCATCTTGAACCTCTTGATCGGCTCACAGCCCAAAAACTTTGGGCTCCCCTGATCTAGAGCAAGGACAGGGGATAACTATGTAGGAGAGAAATTGAGAGAATTCGCAACACTGTATAAGATACATTGAACTAATGGTGTAATTAACCTTCAGTGGTCACCATATATGCTATTCATTTGTTTTGTTCCCAGTGAAAAAAATTGCATGGCATAATAAATCTCTCGAAACTCTCATTCTATGTTGTTGAGGATTGATAGTAATGTTATAAAAATAGAGAATAAAGGGTTATCATGTGATTGCGTGAAATTATTGAACCCCCAACAGCACACACGCACGCACACGCGGGCGCGCACACACACAACACACACACACACACACACACACACACACACACACACACACACACACACACACACACACACACACACACACACACACGGTTTTGCCTTCCTCTTTTATGGCTTTTCTCTCAGTGCCACTAGCCTAGGGTTGCCATCTGTCCTGGAAAACCGGGATTATCCCAGATTCAAGGTTGGAAAAATTGTCCCGGACAGTTCAATAAAAATCATGTTAAAGTCCTGGATGTTTAAAACTTACTGATTATGTATTATAACACACCATTAAAATAAATTTGAGTTCTCACCATCAAGTGAGCAATTTCCTGCCACATTAGAGTTGGAGTATACCTGGAGACAAATCTTAATGTCTTCACCTCACACCACTGTCCAGTAAGTGTGACCAGTTGAAGGGATCAAGAAGACACGGAGCCAAGCCACTCTTCAGGGTTAGGCGTGCCCAGCTTTGTGGGAACGTCTCTTTTATTAGCTTTCTTATCAATAAGCAATACATGATTGGCTAAGGCCAGGGTGAGGCACGTGCTGTTATGATTGACTAAGGCCAGGGTGAGGCACATGCTGTTTTGCTACTAAGATATGCTGTGGTCACGGTGAGAAGGAAAACAAGCTGGGCCATAGAGATAAGGGGGAAACTCCCAGGTGAGACGTAAACAGGCTGCTTGTTGTGGGCCAGAAAGATAAGGGGGAAACGCCCAGGTGTGACAAACAAGCTGCTTGTGGGCCAAAGAGATAAGGGGGAAACTCCCAGGCGAGACCGGGTTTGCCAGCTTCTGTGCCAGAAGTTAATCATCCCCACAACCAGTGTGCTTCCTGGAACTGAGGGTGTTAAGAGTTGACCGCAATGTGACTTCTCAGAAGTACAACAGATCATTTTACAGGAAGAATTAATTGTTGTAAATAAATTCATTTATGTAATAATATATTTAATGTGAAAGTTTTATAGCTGTCATTATGTTTGTTTTTTAAAAGGCTATTTTTGTAGATAACCGTCCCATTTTTGTCCAGTATACTTCTGTCCCGGTTTTGTGGGGGATAATTATGGCAACTCTACGCCAGCCTCCCACTCTCAGTCAAAATTATCTCTAGCCATGAATTTAGGTAATGGTAAAGTTTTCCCTTCCTTGAAAGCCAGTCTTATCCAATCCTCTGAATGAATATGAGCCTCAAGTCCACCAGCTCAGATCCTGGAAGAGGTTTATGGTCATAACAAACATTCTTGAGGGTTCACAAGAGCAAAACTAAATTAGAAGACGAAGGAAGGAATTCACTGGACAAAGAAAAACACCAAATAAGGATATAGCTGAGGAACTCAACCTCCTCAACATTACTTGGAGGACACTGAATAGGCAGGATTGAAGTCCCTAAATGCAGTACTAACATGCTCAAGTGGGGGCTGTGGCAGACAACAATACGCGGTGTGAATGTGAAGAGATACAGAATCTGGATCATATACTGGTTTGCTGATCATTGCCAGAAAGATGCACCGATTAAGACTTATGTTTGGCCAATGACAAAGCAAAGAAAGTGGCTTCATTTTGGCACGAGGTACTGTGTACATTTCCAATATTTGGCTGTTTGAAATCTGGTTTCTGATAGCAAGAGTGGGATGTCTTTGTGGAGGAGTGCTTGGGCAGTCTATTATTCCTCTGACAATTCATGATGATGATATGAAGATGATGACACAACTCCATAAGATTCAATGGCTTGCTTTTTGGAGAGGCTTAATGGTAATGGTTGCCGTTGCTTTGATGCCAGTGGTGTGTCCAACTCTAGGGGGGTGGGGTGGGGTCATTTCTGTTTACAACCAAAGAGTCAGTACTGTCTGTGTCTGTAGATGTTTGCGTGGCCACATGGTAGGCATGACTAGATGCCTGAGTACATGGAATAGTGTTACCTTTCCTGCCAATGTGGTACCTTTTTATCACCTAGCAATTTCTTGCTTTCGAACCACTAGGTTGGCATGAGCTGAGACAGGTGACGGGAATTCATTCCGTCATGCAGCATTTGGATTTTGAACTGCTGACCTGCCGACCTTTCAGTCAAGTTCAGCATCTTAACCACTAAGCCACCGTAGTCATTTTACCAACAGACATATCATCACTCCAGATTTGTGGCCCGGCCTGGTGATGTCACAAAGCTAGCCTACAGCCAGTTAAATCAAGGCAAGCCCCATTTTCTAGTTACAGGAAGCAGGAGTACAAGATGAGGTCTTTTATTATCTTCTCTTGTCCTTCGATGGCCTTCTGGGTGGTTTTTTTAATGGGAATGCAGTGGTTCAAAAAGGGATTGAGTTGCCCACCCAAATGTGAGTGTAAGGGATGGCTAACAGACTGCACAAGAAAATGGCTACCTGAATTCCCCGAGAAAATCCCGCTCGGGGTCAGGGACCTGCTATTAGCTGAAAACCGCCTCAATGAGCTCCCTCAGTTACAATTGGGCTATTTAGTAGAGTTGGTCTACCTGGATTGTAGCTACAACGCGATAGAAATAAGCGAGAGTTTTCAATTTCCTTCTTTACATAAGCTGACCTACCTGGACCTCAGTTACAACTTCATGACTGCAGTCACATCCCAGACTTTCTCAGAGCTGAACAAGCTGCTGTTTCTCAACCTCTCCGGGAACCCAATGATCAAGGTGATCGACCCGGCAGCCTTTGTCAAAACCCCGTTACTGGGATATATGGATGTGAGCAATTGCGGGTTGGAGTCCATTGAGGTTCAAGTGTTTGACCATCTCAGCAACCTTCAAACTTTGGGAATAAAAGGCAACCCTTGGATGTGTAATTGCACTCTGTTGGAATTCTGCGGCTGGCTACGAGAGACCCGTCGTGCTCTGCACACAACAGCTCAGGTTGAACTTGTAGGTGGGGACTCTTTTTTTTTGTTTCTGTGATTAACACCTATTTTATGTTAAGTTTATATATAAACTTATGGCCCACGGGCCAGTCTGGAACCATCTCTCTCTATATATATACAGTAATACCTCAGATAACGTTTACCTCGGATAACGCTAAAATCGCATAACGTTAAGTAATCTGGGGAGAAGAATTGGATTGAATAATGTTAAGGTCTTATGGGATGGATCGGATAACAACCGCTAAAGCCTGTGCGGTTACAATGTATCTCTATGGAGCTTTAACGTTATCCGATGCATCCCATAGGATTTTAACATGCATCGGATAACACTAAAAATCGGATAACACCAAGACTAGTGGAACCAAGTCTTAGCGTTATCGAGGTATTACTGTATATCTAAATGGTCATAGGTTGGGAACCCCGGAGTCAGTGGTGGGCTGTCAAAAATTTTACTACCCCACTGTGGGCAGAGCCGACGTCATGGGCGGAGCCAACATCATGACATAATGGCATCATGACGTTGTGGGCATAGCCAAAGTAAAATAAATAAATAAATAAAAACAATTAAAAATTGAATAAAAATACACATTAAAATCAATACATATAAATACATATAAATTAAGATAAATACATATACACATAATACATAAATACCATTAAATACAGATTAAAACAAACTATATAAAACACACACATCTCAAACCACCCACCCACCTCAAACATAAACCCGTCACTTACCTTATCCTGGGGTCGGGGACCAGCAGGCAGGCAGGCGCAGCAGCAAAGCGGGCCTGGGCTGGCCGGGCCCGGCAGCGCAGCGCAGCCTAGCCTGGCAACACGGCTTGGCTTGGCCCAGCGGTGCACCAAGGTAAGGCCCCTGCCACCGCTCTTCCAGGCACTGCATCATTTCTGGGCAGCCCAAAATGACTACCCAGAACTGCGCATGCATCAAAACTCCATTTGACACATGCACACTTCTATTTTTCAGTGTGCATGCATCAAACTGAGTTTTGACCCATGCGCAGTTCCAGGCAGCCATTTTGGGCTGCCCGGAATGGTCGTCTGGAGGGCGGCCGGAGAGGCAACCGGACCGGTCACCTGGTGGTTCAGTACCCCCCTCCGGGCAATCCCCTCCGGATGGCTGCTACCAGTTCAGGCGAAATGGTCCGAACCGGGAGCAGCCCATCACTGCCCAGAGTTATAGTAAGCAACTTCTCCAAATGTTAGACTCCCATTCTAGCCAGTCGTGTCCAACTCGGGGGGGGGGGGGATTTCTGTTTACAGCCAAAGTCAGTACTATCAGCGTCTATAGATGTTTGCATGACCACATGGTAGGCATGACTAGTTGGCTGAGTGCATGGAATAGTGTTACCTTTCCTGCTACAGTAGTACCTTTTTATCTCCTAGCAATTTCTTGCTTTTGAACCGCTAGGTTGGCAGGAGCCAAGATAGGCAATGAGAATTGACTCCATCGTGCAGCACTTGGGTCTCGAACTGCTGACCTGCTGACCTTTCAGTCAAGTTCAGCATCTTAACCACTAAGCAACCGCAGTCATTTTACCAACAGACATATCATCACTCCAGATTTGTGAGCTGGCCTGGTGATGTCACAAAGCTAGCATACAGCCAATTAAATCAAAGCAAGCCCCATTTTCTAGTTACAGGAAGCAGGAGTCCAGGATGAGGTCTTTTATCTTCTCTTGTTATCCTTCGATGGCCTTCTGGGTGGTTTTTTTAATGGGAATGCAGTGGTTCAAAAAGGGGTTGAGTTGCCCAATTGATTGTAAGTGTAAGTTATGGCTAGTGGACTGCACAAGAAAATGGCTACCTGATTTCCCCGAGAGAATCCCGCGGGGGGTCAGGCAACTAATATTAACTGAGAACCGCCTCACTGAACTCCCTCAGTTACAATTGAGCTATTTCGCAGAGTTGGTCTACCTGGATTGTAGCTACAACGCGATAGAAATAAACGAGAGTTTTCAATTTCCTCCTTTACAAAAGCTGGTCTACCTGGACCTCAGTAACAACTTCATGACTGCAGTCACATCCCAGACTTTCTCAGAGCTGAACAAGCTGCTGTTTCTCAACCTCTCTGGGAACCTGATGATCAAGGTGATCGACCCGGCAGCCTTTGTCAAAACCCGGTTACTGGGATATATGGATGTGAGCAATTGCGGGTTGGAGTCCATTGATGTTCAAGTGTTTGACCATCTCAGCAACCTTCAAACTTTGGGAATAAAAGGCAACCCTTGGGCATGTAATTGCACTCTGTTGGAATTCTGCGGCTGGCTACGAGAGAGCCGTCATGCTCTGCACACGACAGCTCAGGTTGAACTTGTAGGTGGGGACTCTTTTTTTGTTTCTGTGATTAACACCTATATAATGTTAAGTTTATATATAAACTTGTCACCTGAAAAATTAGGACTCGGTCCGTTTCCTGGTGGAGAAATGATTAACCCCAAAAACTGACATTGAGGCATGATTTTAATCAGAACAAACATTGGTTTATTGGTATTAAACAGAATTCTAATTCATAGTGGCCATTCTATGAGAAAGAAGTCCCATACCTCACCCGTTCTGACAAAACCACCCTCGTGTAGCCACTCCAAGCTATTCTCGGAATGACTTAAAGTCTCTCCCGTTCCCCAACATTTTTATACAGTTTTACTGGTGGACAATTAATCCTGAATTAGTGATGGCAGTTGCAAATGCTGTTTACTAAAATGGGGGCAATTAAATGAGTCTTTACCCTTCTTGATTACATGGTACAAAGGCTTAATTAAACAGTACAGAAGTAATTCCAAAATTACGCTTGACAATTTACACGTACAGAGGGCATTGGCAAAGGCAGCAGGCAGTTCATTGTTTTTAGAGGAAGCGATCTTCCCAGGCGGTCGTAAATCTGTTACAAAGTGTCGTCTTGTGGTTAGGAAAATATACTTTGTATCTTTAGCTTTTGTGAATGAATGAAAAGGAAAGCCTTTGCTTTGCAACCAGGAAACCGGTTTTACTGAGTCCACACCTTTTGCAACACCTTTGGGGGAACTCGGAGAATGGAGACAAAAGAGAAGTGATTAGTTCTAGTTTACCTTCTTGTTTGGAGGGGAGAAGCCAGCTCTTAATCAGCATTTCTATTAACTTTAATTGCTTGCATTCCTTGCCAGAGTCTTGCGTACATGATCTGCTTGGAATAATCAATATTCTTTACCAATGCTCTTAGGCAGGCTTTTATATCAATCCTTATAAAATTTAGTTCTATTTTCCCTTTTAATTAAGCCCCCTTGCAGAGGTTTATATCAAACCTTGTATAATTTTATTTCATATGTTAGCTATTAAGCGCTGGTTTCTTCCCATATTTCCATACCTTTGACCTGTTTGTACAGTGAATCTCTGGTTGTAACTTTATTAAAACAAATTAAATGAAACAGTGATGTTTGATCTTAAAATCCAGGTAACAATCCTTCCCATTCCCTCGCGAGATGAAATTTTCAAAGAAAATTTCAGTCTCAGACTGAGGTGGCCTTCTTAATGATGTAACCACTGGTTCTTTATTTATTTGGGAAGTGCACAGTGCCCTCAGAGATTGTAGGAGGGGTACACAAACACAAATTAAAACTACTACCATTGCAATTCCTATTCCCACAACGAACAGATGTTTCAGATACCCTAAATTTGGCAACCAATTTGTTAACTAGTCCCACATAGAGAACCCATCATCCTGCTTTATTTCTGTTGTAAGATTTTGAATCCCATGGATTGCATCCTCTACCCTTTTGTCATTATGGTTAGATTCAAATAGCACATTACCTTAGATTCAGCGCACTTTCTGTAATTCAATAATGATAAATCATGCAACTTTTTAACGTGGCATCTCTGATTTCAGCTAGCTCTTGGTCAGGAGTAGAGCTCTGCTGGTGAAGTTTAAACCCTTTTACCACATAACATGCCAGTTTATTAAGTTACTTTGTGTTATGGATTGTGAATCCAGGAATTCCCATTGATGGGGTTGTGAGTGAGAGGTATTCAGCAGGTGAGAATAGGTGTACAGCAGGATCGCATTGTGGGGTAAGCCCATGTGTCTGAATGCTTCTTCTGGATCTCCGCCCTTCAGAAAGCATTTCTCCGTCTAGATGGAAGAATTACGCTAAGCCTTCCCAAGGAGCAAGGCCCCCCTGTTACAAAAGCTGGAATGTAGGAATAAACTTGTGATCCGCAAATCATGAACCAGCCCTGGAGAAATTTAATATAATTGCGGACGTATGGGGCCCGTTCTAATTTGTTGCATTGCAATTCCTGAGTGTTGGGGGTCACATTGAAAACAAATGGCTTGACATAAAATGTCAATCCTGGGGCAGAAATGTGGCAAGCTGCCCAAACTATAAAAACACATTTCAACATTCTATACATCTAGGTACCTCAAAGAAAACTTTAAAAATCTAAAAGGACTTAAAGGCAGAGAGAGAGAGAAAGAAAGAGAGAGAGAGAGAGGTAGTATGCTAGCAATACCAAGAAAAATGATAGAAATATTAATAATAAGAAAGACACGATACTTGTTGTTGTTCAGTCGCACAGTCGATTCCGACCATCTGCGACCCCATGGACCATTGTCCGTCAGGCACTCCTGTCCTCCACCATCTCCCTTAACTCGCTCAGCTCTCTGCCCATCGCCTCCACAATACCATCAGGTCATCTCATCTTGGGCCATCCCCTTCTTCTCTTGCCCTCGACCCTTCCCAGCATCAAGGCTTTCTCAAGTGAATCCTCTCTTCTCATTTGATGTCCAAAGTACTTTAGCTTCATCTTTACTATTTGACCTTCTAAGGAGCAGTCAGGGTTGATTTCTTCTAAGATTGACCTATTTGTTCTCCCCGCTGTCCAGGGGACTCTCAAAACTCTCCTCCAACACCACATCTCAAAGGTGTCTATTCTTCTGCGCTCAGCTTTCCTAATGGTCCAGCTCTCACAACCATACATTGCCACAGGGAATACCATGGCTTTGACTATGCGAATCTTTGTTTGCAATGTGATGTCTCTACTTTTCACTATGCTCACCAGGTTTCTCATTGCTTGCCTCCCAAGAATCAGTCGCCTTTTTATCTCATGGCTGCAATCACCATCTGCAGTGAGCTTTGATCCTAGGAAAGTAAAATCTGTCACTGCTTCTGCTTCTTCCCCATCTATTTTCCAGGGACTGATAGGGCCTGTTACCATGATCTTGGTTTTCTTGCTAGTCAGTCTCAAGCCAGCATTTTCACTTCTTTCAACCTAATCAGGAGCTTCTTTAGGTCCTCCTCACTTTCTGCCATTAGGGTGGTATCATCTGCATATCTCAAATTGTTGATGTTTCTCCCAGCAATTTTGATCCCAAATTGTGATTCCTCCATCCCTGCATTGCGCATTATGTGCTCTGTGTATAAGTTGAATAAGCAGGGTGACAAAATGCAGCCATGTCTTACTCCTTTTCCTATTCCAAACCACTCCGTCATTCCATTTTCTGTCCTAACTGTTGCCTCTTGATTCATGTACAGATTTCTCATGAGGCCTATAAGGTGTTCCGGTATTCCCATCTCTTTAATTACTTGCCACATTTTGTTGTGGTCCAAACAGTCAAAGGCCTTAGTGTAATCAATGAAACAGAAGTAGACTTGTTTCTGATATTCCTTTGTTTTTTCCATGATCCATCTTATGTTGGTGATGTGGTCTCTAGTCCCCCTGCCTCTTCTGAAACCCGCTTACACTTCTGGTAATTCTCTCTCCACATACTGTTGCAGTCTATCCTGTATTATCTTGAGCATCACCTTGCTAGTGTGAGGGATGAGCGCAATTGTTCGATAATTTGAACATTCTTTGGCATTACCCTTTTTGGGGAGTGGAACGTATACAGATCTTTTCCAATCCTGTGGCCATTGTTGTGTTTTCCAAATCTGCTGGCATATAGAATGCAATAATTTGATTCCATCATCTTGCAGGGCTTTGAAAAGTTCAACTTGGATACCATCAACTCCACTGGCTTTGTTGTTTGCAGTGTTTTTTAGGGCATTTCTGACTTCACTCTCTAGAATGTCTGGCTCATGTTCAATGTTCTCATCATTGTGATCATCAGGGGTGTTGAGGTCCTTTTTGTAGAGTTCCTCTGTGTACTCTTTCCATCTTTTCTTAATCTCTTCTGCATCTGCTAACTCCTTGCCATCTTTGTCCCTTATCATGGTAATTTTTGCTTTAAATGTTCCCTTGAGTTCCCCAATTTTTTTGAAAAGATCTCTAGTCCTACCCCTGATATTGTTTTCCTCTATTTCTTTGCACTGTTCATTCAGGTAGGTTTCCTTATCTCTCCTTGCTTTTCTTTGAAATTCTGTATTCAAGTGACTGTATTTTTTCCTTTCTCCTTGACGTTTTGCATTTCTTCTGTCCTCTGCTATTTTAAGAGCCTCCTCAGACAACCACTTAGCTTTCTTACGCTTCTTTTCTTTTGGTATGGTTTTCCTTGCTGCCTCCTGCATGATGTCCCGCATCTCTGTCCATAATTCTTCTGGCACTCTGTCTATCTGGTCCAAGCCATTAAATCTGTTCCACACCTCCACTGTGTATTCCCAAGGAATGTTGTCTAGGTCATATCTGTCTGGCCTAATTGTTTTTCCTATTTTCTTTAGTCTAAGCCTGAATTTTGCAATCACGATACTACTTCACTGTGAGCAGTTCTGGTGAACAGCGTTATCCATTTTTCCTTTCCCATGGTAATTTTTAACAATCAGTTTGCTCCACTATAACTTTCTTCCTCATCTTTTAGGATGTCCTGTAGTGAAAGACAGAGAGAAAACACAACACAACTCCCCAACCCCCAGACTATGGTTAAGACACACATACACACACTGTAAAAGGAACTCCCTAATGAGAGAACTTTCATCATGCAATCCACATACACTTATTTCAGAAGCCATTAATGCATAAACCTAATTACTACTGTGATTGCTTTAAGGATCAGGAATTTACCTTCCTTTACTCAAATCAATGTAAACAAATTTAAATACTTCAAATAAACAATTGATTCATTTCCATCTGAGGATGGTACTGCCACCTCCAAACAAACTCAGCCTCCCCCCTCCTTCTTGTAAATCTGGGAGTCCTCTTAACTAACTCCTTAACTGACAATTCTATGGGATAAGAGGAATTAATTTGGTGAAAGAAACAGACCTACCATCAGAAGCCACTCAAACACTTAGTTTTCTAGCAGGGAACAGGACATAGGGACATTGAAATTTCTTTAAGTTTGTGCATTTAGTAAGATGAGAGGAAAGTTCTAATGTGTGATGCACCAACACTTTTCAGAAACCACTCATACAACATACATAAAAACAAGACAAAAACACAGCTTCTACTAGGTTTTAACGATAGAACAGACTAGATAGGACACCTTTTATGCCTTCCTTAAGGGAATTTGGCAGGGAGCTTGCCCAGGAAAATATTTAGTTATATTATTTTTAATTATGCAGACACCCTTTTGTAACACTAAAAACTTAAAGACTACTTATAAACAGCAAGCTACTATATTCTTATCTACTTATTATTCAAAACTACTCCCACCTCTCTTTCTGGAACTATTGTTGCTAGGTTCTGAGTTCGAATCACAGATAGTTTTGGAACCTTGATGTTTTTAACTTTTCTTCCAAGTGTGCTTACTGGGGCTTTTCGCTTTCCAATTAATTCACTCCCAGTACATGTAAACAAATGCTCTAGGTAATATTACACAGAATCTATTTCTTTACTGCTTTACAGCAACCATTTCTGAATGCATATGTTTTCAATACTTTAACATGTTTATATTCAAATTAATAACAATTTTTCAAAGCAACCACATTTTTCCAGGTAGTCGGTGCCATATATAAATTTAGTTACATGCATATGGACTCAGTGATTCCACAGATACATTATGATTCAAATTATTTACAATTGCGCTTCCTGAGCCTCTTAATATGAGAGACCTTATACAGTATTAGTCTAACATTAAGTTTAACTCCTTCCTTGCCTCAGACAAAAGTCTAGCCTCTGCAGATATGTTCAGTTTTAAGAATGCCAGAGTTGGCCTCTTATGAGGTTCGTTTATTTACTAATGTGTACTGCATACTGCAAACAAACCAATTTTACTCCAAGAACCTTGAGAAGGCTTCCTGTTTATCAAATTAAAGGACTCATGGACATTATCTATTTGGTACCACCAGAATCCTCATTTTCTGGATCATGAGTTTTTGGGGCAGGTTTCCCTTCCTGACCATCACAGACATTTCCAAACTGCCCCAATTTCTGAACCGTGCATGGAATTGTAACTTTTGTACATCTTCCCTTTGCCTGGCTGCCAAAGGACAGACAGACTTTCAGGCTTCCGCCAAAATTTTTTGCTACAACTAGGGTCTTACCTCGGCTGCAAGCAGTTCGAAATCTCAAGACAGCTAGATGCCTTTCTAGGTGTCCAGGGGAACCCCGCCACACTTTTTAAGCGCAAGCCAATTTATGTTGATCTTTACTAAGGCCATCTGGGTGTCCCAAAAATGCACAAGCAACAGTCCCCTTTTAATTTTCTAGTGGGCAATTTCCCACTGTGGAAGTCCGTTTTCTCTGTTCTCAAAGGATTTAGGTGGGCTAGCAGTATTATGAATGGACATCATGAAATTCCATTTTTCTAGTGTTCTGGACCCAAAGAGATCCAAAACTTTAATTTTGTCAGAAACTAGCAACACTTTTATATGAAGCAAGGGAGAACAGTTATTTACAGTTTTGATTATGCGATTCGGATAGTTAAAATTTTATCTGATCTGCGGGATCACTAGTTGCCAACTTGCACTTTGAAATTACAGTTTGGCTATACAGAAAAGGAAGGGGGAGTTTGCTTCCCCCTCCAGACTGTTGTTAACACAATACTTTCTCTTAGGAGAAAACATTGTTGATAGAATTACCGTGACCACATATTTGGTACTTTTTGTGTGTTCCAGTAAAAGGAATATTTGCATTGTGAAAACCAGTTCTTTGGAAACATATACATCTTTAATACATTATTGGTTGCATATAGGTTTTCTATGGAAAAGGGATCTTTCTGATTATTCCGTCCCAATTTCCAGCCCTTGCAAATCTCATTTTAAGAGATCTGCCAGCCTTTATATCAATTTTACTTTGTTTAATTGATTTCTAATCTATATTTTCCACAATTTCTAAGTCTAATTTCCTGATCTTCAAGTATCTTATTCCTTGAACTACATAGATTTTGGTATTTTAAATTCTTCCCAACTTTTCTTTGGGTCCCATTTAAGGGATTTCCCTATAATTCCTGATATCTAATTACTTCTTATCCAAGCCTTATTTTAAAGAGTTAGCAATGTATTTTGAACATTGCTATTTCCTTCATCCTTGTAATAATTTAGCAAGTCCTAATCTAAAGGACTATTATATCTCCAATTTATAACATCTCCAATTCCTGTCCTGGTGTTAAATTAGATAGTAAAGGAAATACTATCATTTAACCAACTACACTTTCTTACACTGTATTTATAGATCTGCCACATGTTCACTAAGAATCAGGACTGGGGTTCTGTAAAAGCATAGTTTTAAAGATATGCTTTCTTCCCCTTAAATCCGTGGCAGTTTGCTGACACAATGGCAGCATTTTAAAACCTCTAAGTTTCTAGTCCTCATTAATTTCTCAACACAAAAATGCAGGCACACACTTCTTTCATTTCCACACAATCACAGGGTACCCTCATTATCATTCATTCAACACACAATATCTTACACACATTCCTTTAAACTGTGCATTAATTTCCTTCCTTCCTTCCAATGCTCCACGCAATAGCTAGGAAAGGAAGGGAGAATTCCATGCTCTTCTTCAGACCTTAAGGGTCATTTTTATTATGGGTTCTCAGGAGGCTGGAATTAACAGCCACCTGGGCTCAATGCCTTTAATCATATTGCTAATTATTGTTGCAAGCCAGTCTCAGGCTGCCTCTTATGGCAAAAATCTGAGATTCTTCTATTTTAGACTGCTCTGTATTCGAATTCAGTTACATTTTAACAAATAGCTTTAACTTTATTGGGGTTTTCTTTTAAAAAAAAATAAAGGATAAGTTACATTTTAAAGGGATGCTGGGCTACCTTAACCTTTACCTTTTATTTAATATGCGTTTATTGTCCCCTTCAAGCCTTCCAGCCTGAGTGGGTGACGGTGGGCTCAATTTTTCTTTCTCCTTCCCTTCCCTCGTTTGTCTGAGTGGCCTTGCTCCATTTGCCGAATTAAAGTGCCCATTTCCTTCCTCATGACCGCCTTCATTTCGCTTATGGCACTTTCCATCATTCCCCTTTAGTATTTATGCTCCTATTTCGTGAGACACTACCACTTGCTTCCTAGGCTCGACTCCCACATCCCCGACTCTGTTCTCTTCGGACAACCCCCGTTGGGGCATGTCTGAAAAGTCCAGCAGGTTAATTTCTGGGCTTGGACCTGCTGGTTTCACTGGAGTGGGACGCAAGGCATAGAACCCGGGAAGCATGTCGTTGAGTCTGCCCCGTTCGACAATAGGAGTAGAGCCTAGGAAGCAAGTGGTAGTGTCTCACGAAATAGGAGCATAAATACTAAAGGGGAATGATGGAAAGTGCCATAAGCAAAATGAAGGAGGTCATGAGGAAGGAAATGGGCACTTTAATTCGGCAAATGGAGCAAGGCCACTCAGACAAACGAAGGAAGGGAAGGAGAAAGAAAAATTGAGGTTGTGGCAAAGCCATAGGATTTTCAAGGAGACCATGAATAGGCTGAGGAATTAAAGGGGGGAGGTACACTGGGCCCCAGGGGGTCCTCTTCCCTCGCCTCTTCAATTACCTCTTTGTACTTGGGGGGGGGGTTCCCCCTGTTCGGAAAGAGATCTTGTCTTTTCCCAAACAATGTAAAGATTGCCCTCACAAGGGTATCATTCTGGATTCCTATGCATCCTCATGAAGAGGCATGCACATTCCAGGTCCCCAGATCTTTCCAGACTTATCTCACACTACCCAATTAATATCTAGGCTGCCTTGTACTGGCCAGCCTGGCTTAAGGTCCTTCTGAAAGGGCCAATCTTGAGTACAAAGAAATTTTAATCTCCGTTTGTTTAATTTAGATTTGGGTCCTACTAAATTTTTCCAGTTTTTAAGAATATTGCTCAGCGGCGTCCTGCTAGCATTATCCTCCAGCCCAGTCTGAATACTCATTACCCTTCCCATGGTCAATGAGATTCCAATTGCTTAGATCTAATTCTTTGCGCTCTCTGCGTTACCCTATACACTAGGTGCTAGGAGCGGATCACATCCAAGTTCCCCCTGTTGTGTTTCTCAACAGGTATCACCCAGCTGTTGAAACGTTTTACCCTGGTCTCCATGGGCACGACCCCTTTCTTGACCAGGCTAGCCAATTGGCCACATGTATTCAGTTAATTACTCTAATACACCGTGCTTTGATGGTTTCCTCACTTTGTCCACCTAGCTGTTGGAAACCCTGCCCGATTCCACTGGACTCAGCTTCAGATGATGAGCCTCCCTCACTGAGACCTGTCTATTAAAGTAAAGGTTGCTCACAGGCGGACAATTCCTGATCTTGCACTTTCTAGGGGTTGGCTGGACCCACCAGTGCCCAATTTGTTTGTGGCTCAGGTTCGTTAAAACGTATCTGCCACACACACACACACACACACCCCAATAACCCAGGCTGCCACCCAGGGAGAAGAAAAATTCAGCTGGCTGTCTAACTTAACTTGGCAAAAATTCTAGCAGTACCCCAAAGAAATCAAATAGTTTCTTACTAATCTTGCAGCTTTCATTGGAGAGAGACGAATCCCGATGTGTCTCTCGATGGCCGATCATCAATTTCGGGTCGGAGATTCATTTCTGAGGTTTTTCTCCCTTTTTAGCCTGCTTCCCTTAGGGGGTTCCGAACCCCTGGGGGGGGGGGTCCGCAGGCACCAGGAACCGAATCCGACGTCACGGCACCATTTGTCACCTGAAAAATTAGGACTCGGTCCATTTCCTGGTGGAGAAATGATTAACCCCAAAAACTGACACCGAGGCATGATTTTAATCAGAACAAACATTGGTTTATTGGTATTAAACAGAGTTCTAATTCATAGGGGCCATTCTATGAGAAAGACATCCCATACCTCACCCGTTCTGACAAAACCACCCTCGTGTAGCCACTCCAAGCTATTCTCGGAATGACTTAAAGTCCCTCCCGTTCCCCAACATTTTTATACAGTTTTACTGGTGGACAATTAATCCTGGATTAGTGATGGCAGTTGCAAATGCTGTTTACTAAAACGGGGGCAATTAAATGAGTCTTTACCCTTCTTGATTACATGGTACAAAGGCTTAATTAAACAGTACAGAAGTAATTCCAAAATTACGCTTGACAATTTACACGTACAGAGGGCATTGGCAAAGGCAGCAGGCAGTTCATTGTTTTTAGAGGAAGCGATCTTCCCAGGCGGTCGTAAATCTGTTACAAAGTGTCATCTTGTGGTTAGGAAAATATACTTTGTATCTTTAGCTTTTGTGAATGAATGAAAAGGAAAGCCTTTGCTTTGCAACCAGGAAACCGGTTTTACTGAGTCCACACCTTTTGCAACACCTTTGGGGGAACTCGGAGAATGGAGACAAAAGAGAAGTGATTAGTTCTAGTTTACCTTCTTGTTTGGAGGGGAGAAGCCAGCTCTTAATCAGCATTTCTATTAACTTTAATTGCTTGCATTCCTTGCCAGAGTCTTGCGTACGTGATCCGCTTGGAATAAATATTCTTTACCAATGCTCTTAGGCAGGCTTTTATATCAATCCTTATAAAATTTAGTTCTATTTTCCCTTTTAATTAAGCCCCCTTGCAGAGGTTTATATCAAACCTTGTATAATTTTATTTCATATGTTAGCTATTAAGCACTGGTTTCTCCCCATATTTCCATACCTTTGACCTGTTTGTACAGTGAATCTCTGGTTGTAACTTTATTAAAACAAATTAAATGAAACAGTGATGTTTGATCTTAAAATCCAGGTAACAAACTTATGGCCCACGGTCCAGTCTAGAACCATATATATATAGGGCCATAGGTTGGGAACCCCGGAGTTATAGTAAGCAACTTCTCCAAACGTTAGACTCCCATGCTAGCCCAGCAAACTAAACTCTCCACATGTCTTATAGTACTGTATAAGTAAAACAGTTCTTTACTTACAGTTGCATTTCTTTAGGTAGAAGAGTAAACGTTTGCTTTGTTGACAAACAGTTCTGTACAATAACTTTGGTAGATAAACCTACTTTGCTTGTAAGACAAATTGGAGAGTGAGGAGGAGAGGAGAGGGAGAGCAGCAGATAAACTGGTATACACACATTTGCAAAAAACACTGAACTGACTAAAACCTGAATAGCAAGCAGCCCAATACAAGTCAAGTGACCCTAGAGTCAGGAAACTGGAGAACTCTTCTTATTGGCTGGTTATGCACACAATTTACATTAACCCGTTGTGTTTTGGGGTTGCATTAATCAACATTTTATCCTTTAAAATATTTTTTAAAGTTTTGAAGTAATTGTTGTGTTAGTCTGTGTTCCAAGCATATCAGAGAGTAAACAAGACAAAAATATAAAAACATTTGGTACTTTCAAGACTAACTGGTGTTTTTTAATATTAGCTTTCATGGATCAAACAGGACAGTAGTGGCTTAGCGATTAAGACGCTGAACTTAACAACTGGAAAGTTGGCAGCTCAGCAGTTTGAGACCTGAGTGCTTGATGACTGAGTGAGTTCCAATTGTCTGTCCCAGCTCCTGCCAACCTAGCAGTTTAAAAGGCAACAAATTGCAGGTAGATAAATAGGTGCCACACTTCAGTGGGAAAGTCCCAGCTCCTGCCAACCTAGCAGTTTAAAAGGCAACAAATTGCAGGTAGATAAATAGGTGCCACACTTCAGGGGGAAAGGTAATGGTGTTCCGTGTCTAGTCATGCCTGCCAGATGGTCACAGAAATGTGTGGAGATGAGGACAGTTTTGGCTGTTTGGCTATAAACTGAGATGAGCACTGAATCCTAGAGTCGGATACGACTGGCTTTTGAGCAAGAGCAACCTTTACTTTCATATCAGAAAACAAAACAAAACAAAACAAAATGCATTCATGGATCAAGTCCACTTTGTGAGACATAGGAGTGAGACATTATGGCATCATTGTATACACATCAGGTACAGAGGCACACAGTGGTTGGCTAGCATAACAGATAAGTTTTTGTTCCAACCCTTTGCGACCACATGGACCACTGTCCGCCAGGCACCTCTGTCCTCCACCATCCTCCTCAACTCGCTCAGTTCTGTACCCATTGTCTCTACAATACCATCTAGTTTACAAATCATAAAAAACTACAGAAGGATGCCATAACAGTTTTGGTCTATAGGGGAAATGTGGCATCTTGCAAAATGGTGAACATACATTCCTTGCCTTGAGTTTTGGGTGAGTTCGAGAGGGGGATTGACAAATAATCCACCTTGGAAAGAACGCTGAGAGGTCCCAGAGCAAGTGAGGATGTGTGCATATCATCACAGCTACCATTTCAAAAATTTCAACTACAGGAGAATGGTCAATGACTCTCATCCATATAGCCTCAAGGGGTCCCCACTCAGAGCAAAAGAAGGGCTTAGTGCTCTGCCTGGGTCACTCACACTACTGTCTACTTTCAAACAGCATGGTCAATAGTTGCTAAGTCTAAAAGGCGAATTTGGTGCATAAAACCCTGTAAGTTTCATTCCTTGTCTGAAGAAGTGGACTTTATCCACAAAAGCTAACAAAATAATATACCAGTTAGTCTTTAAAGTGCTACAGGGTTTTTTATTTTGTTTTGTTTGTTTTATTTTATTTTGTCTTCGGATAAGTCTAAAGGTAAACCCATTAGCAAATGCTTAATGCCATAATGCCACACTGCTTGTTTTGCAACCATCTCCTAACCATTTGCAATTCAACAGGGCCAAACTTGATAACAAATTTGAATACCAATTAGGGTGCTTCTGTTATTAAAGGTAAAAGTTTCCCTTGCTCCAAATCCAGTCGTATCTGACCTAGGGTTCAGTGCTCATCTCTGTTTATCGCAAAAGAGCCTGCACTGTCTGCATCTGCAGATGTTTTCATACACACGTGACAGACATGACTGGACACTTGACAGGCATGACTAGACTAGACTGCCTGAAACTCTGTTTACCTTCCCACCTGACATAGTAAAAGCAATCACACTTATATACTGCCCCATGGCACTTAGTGGCCATTTTACAAGTTAATTAGCATTTTGCTTCTAACATGCTAGGTACTCATTTCACCAACCTTGGAAGGATAGACGGCTGAGTCAGCCTTCAGGATCGAACTGACAACCTTTTGATTGCAGGGTAGCAGTTTAACCACTGTGCCACCAGGGTACCTATTTATCTACTTGCAGTTTCTTGCTTTCGAACTGCTAGGTTGGCAGGAGATGGGATAGAGTTGGGAGGTCACTTTATCATGCAGCACTCGGGTCTCGAACAGCTGACCTGCTGACCTTCCAGTCAACTTCAGCATCTTAACCACTAAGCCACTGCAGTCCCTTTTCTGTTGTTATTGGTTATGAAAAGCCAGAGTAATTTTCATTTTATTTTATAAAACATAAAATATACATATAAATCATATTTACTCTTATTAGTAAATGTAAAGGCAAAGGTTTCCCTTGCTTGAAAGCCCGTTGTATCCAACTCTAGGGTTCAGTGCTCATCTCTGTTTCATCTCCGCCTCTGCTGACATTTCTGTGGTTATGTACCAAGCATGACTAGACATGGAATGCTGTTTACTTTCCCACCAAAGTGACACCTATTTATCTACTTGCAATGTCTTGCTTTAGAACTGCTAGGTTGGCAGGAGCTGGGACAGAGACAGGAGCTCACTCTGTTGTGCAGCACTCGGGTCTCAAACTGCTGATTTGATGACCTTCCAAACATATTTATTTATTTTGATTTATATAACTGCCCTTTTCGCCCTATTTATCTACTTGCAACTTCTTGCTTTTGAACTGCTAGGTTGGCAGGAGCTGGGACAGAGATGGGAGCTCATTCCGTCCTGCAGTACTCGGGAATTAAACTGCTGAACTCCCGCCTTCCAGTCAGCGTCTTAGCCACTTGAGCCACTGCAGTCCCTTTACTCTTACTACCAGTTACAAAATAAAAGTACAGTACTTATACAATGTGCACCCTCGGACCCTGATTTTTTTGTCTATACATTTTAAAACATTGTAATCTCTTCATTTTTATATGCTGCATCCCACTTCCAAAATGTCATTTATTCTTGACAAGGCGTGACTTCTTTGGCTTTTTCAAACCCCTATTCCATAAACTCATTTTAGTTGCCACACTAATTTGTAAATTTATCTGTAATCCTAGCCAACCATTGTGTGCCTTTATATCTGATATGTATAAGTTGATGCCATGAAGTCTCACTCTTACATCTGATGAAGTGGACTTGATCCACAAAAACTAACATTAAATTACAGCAGTTAGTCATTAAGGTACTGTACATCAGAAAGCAAAAACACAAAAACAAAAACTCTGCAGCACTTTAAAGACTAACTGCTATATTTTTAATGTGAGCTTTCCATGGATCTAGTCCACTTCATCAGATACAGTAGAGGAGTGAAATAGCAGGCAAGAGCTTATATACACCAGGTACAGAGTCATAGAGTGACTGCTTAAGCCTGTTTAAAATCTTTTTGAATTTTATTTTTCTTAGGTATTCTACCCTTAAACCCAGCATCCAAGTTATTAATAAAAATATTGAAGAGCACCAGGACTGAGTCCTGTCCCCTGTCCCCAATTTTACCACCTTTGAGAAGGAGCCATTGATAAACAATCTCTGAGTATAATTATGTTCTTCTTCTGCTGCTGAATCTGAATACAGCATAGGCGATCATCATGGCAATCAGCCATGAAGACTGTCCTGAGAATATAGTGCAGTCAGTGGTGGGCTACAATTTCTTTTACTACCACACTGTGGATGTGATATGGTGGTGGGCATGGCCAGGGGGGAAGCCCAGTGTTGCATCCAAATTAGGACTACTTTATTTCAAAACTTGGATGGGTGGGGTTCTGGCGAACTGGTGCAAACCTGCTGATGTCCACCACTGAATGCAGTGGTCTTTCATCTGCCTTCCGCATCACAGCATGACACCCATACCATCGATCCAGTTTCATGAGTCACTTTCTGGTCCTAAGACCTTTTGGCACACAAAGTCATCATCAGCCCCAGACCTGGACTGATGAAGTTGCTGCCCTCCATTAGGATTGATTCAAGTGGGATTTAATCCACTTGGGGACCATCACCCTTCCCTGTGGTCTTTGGCACCCAAGGCTGTTAGGCCTTAGGTTTGTCAAGTTGGTTCACCTCCACCTGATACTCAGCATTAAGTCACTGGCAGTATGGTCTACTCTGTTACTAGCATGATAACCTGGCCAGACTGGGATGATAAGTTTCCTGTAACCAACTGTATATCCATCTCATGGCGGTTTTATCCAGACCACACTTAGTTAGCTTGCTATTTAGAATATTATGGGGCACATTGTCAAAATCTTTGCTACATAAAAGTATATTATGTCTACAGCATTCACACCATGTGCCAAGGAGGTTATCTGACAAAAAATAATGGGATAAGGTCAGTCTGGAAATATTGTTCTTGACAAGTTCATGTTGGCTTCTAATTATTACTGAATTGTTTTTAAGGTGCTCCAGAATTTTCCTTAGGATTGATGTCAGGCTGATCGGTTTATAGTCCTCTGACTCTTTCTTTCTGTAGATAAGGATAACATTAAGTTGAGAAGTTGCCTTGCTGTAATAAATGAACCCTGTTTAAGCCTCCTGCCTCTGTTATTTGAACCAACCCTTGAATGTCGTCCCTTTACATTGGACTTGAAAGACTAAAGGAGACCAAGAGTTGCTATGATCTCTACCAGGTTCTGAGAAACTGGTTGCAGGAAGACCAGCAAAGAATTAAATGCATTGACCTTGACCGCTCTTTTGTGTTTTCTCTTCTGCAGACCTTGATAAGGTTATTTGCAACAAACCAGAGAACTATGAAGGTTGGCAACTCTTTAAAGCAGAAGAGGAACTCCACGACATATGCTTTTTCCATATAAATCCAAGGGATTACATAATGCTGGGTTTGTTCAGCTTCTTGATTTACATCATGGGAACCTTGGTGGCTGGATTGATCGGAATGGCTATTGTGATATACCAACACCCTCAAATGAAGGCAGAGGATGAATCAGAGGATGAGGGAGAAGACACGATGTATTCAGTAATCAATTACCATAAATAACAAAATACTGTACCTATGTTTCCACTCTCTTTGGTTCCATAGCAAAATCCTTTTACAGATTTCTCCTGCTCCTCTCTTGAACTTGAAAGACTTATTAGCATATGTTCAATGCCAGGTGTTTGTTTTGTATTTTCCCAAGTTTGCAACTGAAAAGGGGATATTCACAGCTAATCTGAATAACAGCCAGACATCATCTGCCATTTTGTTTCTCTGTTTATATTTAACAGAACATTCAAAAGGATCACTTTGAATTATAGTAATAGCAATTAGACTTATATACTGCCCCATAGTGCTCAGTGCACTCTCTGGGCAGTTCACAAGTTAATTAGCATTTTGCCTCCAACATGCTGAATACTCATTTGGCCGACCTGGGAAGAATGAAAGGCTGAGTCAACCTTGGGTCCTGTCAGGATTGAACTCATAGCTTTCTGGCTGCAATACAGCAGTTTAACCACTCTATATTATTTCCTCTATTATAGGGAACAGGGATTAACCAAGTGCCAAAATATAAGAGAGCAGAGGCGTAGTGTAGCGGTGGCCCGCCCCGGGAGGCACTTTTTGGGGGTGGCAAAATTTCACAATAATAATAATATCTTGTAATGTGAACTAAAAATTTGAACCAATGCATTTCATATTTTTGGTCATACCTACAATTTGGACCGATTAAAATGAGCACTGAACTTTTTATTATTTAATCTGTGATGGAACTGGGGAACCCCTTCTTTAAATGAGTGTAGTCATCTCGCTCTCTTGAGCAACTGGCAACACCGTTTGTCCTAACCAGTTGCCTTGCAGTAATTACCCGTGTTTTATTTTGTGCACAGATTGTTCACGATGAATATTCAGTGAGAATTAATTCTTTCATATAAAGAATAGAGTTCAATTTTGTCTAATTTAACACCTTCAAATTAGGATACAGTGCGGATAAGTCCCTTCTGGAAAGCCATGAGCATTGCTTTGAAAATTAAAAGAAAGTTTTATTCACTGCTTGATCATCAGTCGTCCAATTCACATTGACTCAATTAACCTGCCACAATTCATGATTTTCTGGGAGGTGAATTTGGCCTATGCCCCGGGTGGCTGAAACCCATGCTATGTCACTGCAACAGAGGAGAAGTAACAGTGTGTGGTATGAGTGTGTGTACACTTGTTTTCTGCCTAGAGTAGAATTAAATAGAAAAGGAGTCCTTCTAGAGTGCTCTGTGCTTTCTGGCCTTGTTTGCTAAGCTAACTATCATTTGAAAGGCTATCTGGGAAAACTAGGCCCTAGGTGGCAAGCCAAAAATGTCTGGATCCAGATCTTTCTCTGAGCAGCGGTGTCTGGTGAGTCCAGTTTAAAAGGTGCTGTGGGTCCACTCCAGGTGCCAAATAGGAAAAGACTCTCCTCTCCCCAATTTCTGAATCAGAAATTGATGACTCGGGAGTATGGTGAAAGGTAGTGATACCTGAAATTTTGAATAAAGCATTATAATTAATCAAAACGTTTATTAAATCACAACACTCACACACATGGAAAATAAGGAGAAGCCAAAAGTTAAATCATACGATTGGAATGCTCTCCAGAAGGAAAGGGGGATTACCCGATAGTCAATAGACTCTGGCAAGGAATGTAAACATGTCCCTGATTGCCTCCATTGTTCTTAAAACTGGTTTGCCGGGTGTTCTGATAAGCAGAAATTCCTTTTTTTATTCCTTCACAAAGGAAGCTGAATGACTCATATCTCTGGTTTGATCAAAGTTCAATTCAACATTTTTAGAACACTGACCCAAGCACATAGCTTAAAGAGGGAAATCAACATTCTGTGGGGAACAACCATACAACCCCAAAGTTAATCAGGAAAGGGGGGGAAGCAAGCGACAAGGGTAAACAAAGGCTAAATTGTTGGTTTCCCTCTTTCAGACATCTCCATTTAATTAAACAAACAAGACATAATGATTCTAACTCCTTTCTTTGTTTTTCTACTTAAGAGTGACTCAAACACTGTAATTCATTCATGTCCGGAACATTAACCCACGTTGGAACTGCAATTTCCCGCCTCAAAGCACCATTGGCTGTCAATACTGCTAGATCGTCTCCCATTGGAGAAGACGTACCAGCCTCTGTTTCATTCAGCAGAGCACAAAGAGATATTCCTGTCAACCACAAATATGCTCCTTTGACCTAATGTAAACTCTCTATAACCGTTTTTTTCAGCAATAGCTGTAATCTTTTGTGTAACTAAAGTCTCTGACCTCAGAGCTGCCTTTGTTTTATGTTTGCATGTAATTAAAATATGTTAATTGCCTTTCCTCCTGCCCGGTTTCAGCCCCCTCCCCTTGCATGCAGAGTTAGTTTAGATAGAATAGTTAAATACCCCTTCCAGGTGGGTAGGGGCCATCTTCTGTTCACCAAATTTTGTGAGCAGGGATCACGAGGGGGTCTTTTCCTCAGAACGGTTGCGGGAAGGTTAGCTATTTAGAATTATAGGTCTGGCCAGACTATATGCCTGAATAGGCTTCCCTTTGCTTTTGCTCCCAATAAACCATATTTTGTTTTGACTGAAAACCCTGCCTCATTGTAAGTTCTTGGGTCTTTCTAGTACCTCTGCCAGAGAGTGAATCCAATCACCCAGAATTGGGTAACAGTAGCAATAAAATAAAATAAAATAAAAAAGATACATAACCCATGACTAGAAAAGGAAAATTCTTAACTAACGAAAGCATCAGATTACAACAGCAGATGTTTCTCTCATCTCGTGGTGGTGGTGGTGGTGGTGGTGGTGGTGGTGGGCTGCAGAATTGCATGCTCTGGTTTGAGATTGTCACTGGGCAATAGGCTCATCACAAAAGCCCATAAACTACAGGTCTACATTTGCTCTGCAGTTGGAGTCACAAGCTGTCACTGCCTCAGAGGCTGGTTTTCAGCTTGTGAAGTCCAACACACATGTTATAATGTCCCACAAGGTCATTCTGCTTTTTTTTGCTGGCGACCACAAGTGGGGAACTTTATAGGGTTTTTCTTTTTAAAAATTATTATGAAACAACAGACGAGATGCTTCCCCCCCACACACACACGTCTAGTGAAGGGGGGAGTTCAACTTTAGGGGACCAGAAGACTCCCTGACTCCGCATTTTCACTTCAACATCCACTTGAAGAAAAGGTTGCAAGCACCCTTAAACTAAGGTCCTTCGGCACTGGAGGGGAGGGTAAGTGTTGATTCCTGCTGTTTGTGTGGGGCTGCCTCCATGACATTATGAAGAGCAACTGCTTGAGCAACTGGAGCTAAGAAGCACAGTGGAACAATAATGAAATTTGAGTCCTAGTGCAGGGGTTCCTAACCTAAGGCTTGTGGGCTGGATCCAGCCTGTGGTGCCATTTCTGTGGTCCCCTCTCCCTTCAAGGGCATTCAAGAAACAAAATGGCCACCCTTTGAAACTGTTGGGACAAGATAGCCACCCCCATCGTACAGACAGGGCAAAATGACCGTGCCACCCTCAAAGCTGACTGAGAGAGCGTGACCCGGCACCCGGCTTGAAAAGGTTGGGGACCCCTGTCTTAGTGCATATCACCACAGCACATCTGTTTAGGTACACTGAAATAATAAACTTGGCCACTGTTCTTCCTCATCTCCCCCACCCACCCCCAGACTCCAGAAAAACTGGCTTAGACTCAGTGATGGGATGTCAAACATTTTACTACCCCACCATGATGTTGTCACAGTGTGGGCGGAGCTAACATGATGTCATGAGTGGAGCCAAACAATAAATAAATAAAAATAAGCACACACACATACCTCAACCCACCCACAACACAAACCCATAAATAAATAATTAAATAAATGAAATAAATTAAAATACACCCACCCACCCCAAACACAAATCAACCAGAGCTTTTAAACCAGAGCTTAAAGCTTATTCTGGCTAATCTTTCTCACACTAGGTCAGATGGAAGGAACTACAGAATGAACTCACCACAAGATGGCTTCATTTTGGCACTTTTCAACAGTTAAAGAAGTTAGGCACTAAGTCTTTGCCTAACAGGTTCTCTAGGATAATGTGCCTTAATGTAAATGTAAAACAGCTGTACCTCCTTAAGGGTTCTCCAATTGGAACAGCAATTGGAACAGCACAGGTGTAGCTTATTGATGAGGTAACTCCAAGACTTTGCTTAAAAACCCCAAGCCAGGCTGCCAGGCCTTTTAAGGAACTGTGGTAGTACATCAATATAGGTAAAGGTATTAAATACACATTAAAATACACACAGACACACCACATCCAAAGGTGAGTCACTTACCCTGGGGAGCAGGCTATAGGGAGCTTCAGGCTAGCTAGCAGCTTCTCTTCCTCCTCCCCACTTGGGAGGACAACAAGGAGGCCATGCATACGAGCCAAGCACTGTAGGCATGCATGTACACCAAGTGCTTGGCGTGCATGTGCAGTGGGGGAACCAGTGAAAAGGTAAGCTCCAAAGGTGGCTCCCCCCAAAAGCTGCTACTGGTTCTCCGGGACACTGGGAAAAGTTACTACCAGTTCTGGCGAACTGGTGCGAACCTGTTACATCCCATCTCTGCTTAGACTGTGTCTGCACTTCACAGCATAATAGCATTTTCATTCAATTTTAATTCATACTGTTGAAGTCTACCTTATACCCAGACCAGTATTTGCCAATAAAAGTATGAATCAGAGGATTTAGCAAAGCAGCTTAATTTTATTGATCAAGAAAATAAAGCCAGGCGCACATCAAATAGATGTTCATCTTGGAATGCTGTGAACTACAAAAAGCTTCTTATACGATTGGCTTGAAACAGGATCCAGTATTAGTATTTTTCCAGCACTGTTATTCTCACACACTCCGATGTTCTCGCACTCCAATGTTCTCACCATCAGCAGTCATAAGTCCCTTTTTGACAATTCAGCGCACACTGTTCATACTCTGTTTATGCTGTTTGCCCTCCACATACATGCAACTCTTAGATAACATATGTTCTTCAGGGCAGAAAAAATAACGTCTCCTAGTCCAGTGATGGTGAACCTTTTAGAGACCGAATGTCCAATGGAGGGGCAGGACAAACTCTGTGTTGGGGGGAAGGAGGAAGTGCTCCCATTGGGTTGCTAGGCACAGCAAACTCTGTGCTAGGGGGAGGAAACGGTCCCACTGGGCTGTTGGGCAAAGGAGTGGGGTTACTCTGTGCTGGGGGAAGAAGGAAGTACTCCCACTGGGCTGCTGGGCAGAGGCCCGGGGCAAACTCTGTGCTGGAGGAAGAGAGGAAGCAACGGCATTCATGCCATAAGAGAGGGCTGGGAGTGCCCTCTCTGGCACACGTGCCATAAGTTCGCCACTGCTGTCCTAGTCTATTCAATACTAGATACTACTACTATATAGTTCTAACATTTATTTTATTCTGCATTATCTTAATATTATTTTAACATTGCAGCAACAATACAAAGCATATTAATTCCCACTTTGTGTTACCAGTGCCAACCATGGACACTTGCAACAAAACATAAACAAATGTTGGTCACCACATAAATGAGATGTCTGAGGAAGGCTGCTGGAGTGACTAGAAGGGATAAAAACAGGAATGAGAGTATAAGAGAAAGAATTAGAACAGAAACAATTTTACACTACATACAGAGTACTACTTTGGCAGGAAAGCCGGAAAGGTAACAGTATTGTGTGCACTCCAGCACACCTGTCATGCCTGCCACATGACCATAAAAATGTCTGCTAGCGCAGACAGCATGGCTCTTTAGCTATAAGTGGAGATGAGCACTGCATCCTAGAATCAGATACGACTGGCTTTCGAGCAAGGGAGACCTTTACCATTTTCCCACTCAGTTTCCTTTTCTCAAGGTTAAACATGCCCAGCCTTTACTATCAAGCTAGTTCGGACACGCTGGTCCTTTCCCAGAGTTTTTTAGGCATACGTGACCACTCTCCTTTTTTGATGCTTTGGAAACCTAAATTGTTGTTTTGTTGGACTAAATTGTTGTTTTGTTGAATTTTAGGAGGTGTCATTCACTCCATCCCCCCCCCCCAAAAAAAAAAAAACTTTAATATTTCTAAAGCTCAGATTGCATTCCATCATCATTGCGTTTGGAGAAAAAATGGGACCCTTTCCATACCTTTCTCTAAGGGTTAAAATCAACGACATAGTCTTCCTAGAGGAAAGGGGTCTGACGTTGCTTCCTCTTTTTTTTTGGGCGGGGGGGAAAGCTGGGAAGTCGGGAGAGATGATAGCAGGGGATGATGATTGCCCAGTGGAGGGATTAAGCCAGGGGACAGGAAGATCCCAAGGAAGTGAGTGTTGACATCAAGGAAGGGCGCGAGGGGCAGCTAGGGCGCAGGGGCTTTGGTAGCTAGCTGGAAAGGGCGGATTCTGGGAGTTGTAGTCTGCAAGAGGAACTTTTACAAAAATTTCTGGGGAGGGTTTGGATTAGGTAAATGGGGATCAGAGGGAAGAAATGTCCTTTGGCGACGATCTGGATCCTGTTTTTTGTTTGAAAATGACCAGGTTGACTCGGCCTTCCATCCTTCTGAGATGGGTAAAAATGAGTACCCAGAATGTTTGGGGCTAATTAGCTTGTGAACCACCCAGAGAATACACTAAGCTAGTGATGGTGAACCTTGGCACTCCAGGTGTTCTTGGACTTCAATTACCAGTGCCAAGGTTTACCATCACTGCACTATGGGGTGGTATATAAGTGTGATTGCTTTGCTTTTGTTTTGCTTGCTTCAATTAAAGGAGAGCAGTAAACTAATGATCTTGGTTAATTACACTGGGAAACAAAACAAATTTTATTTCTTGGTGCCTAAAATTTTTCAACTGATTTCGGGCATTTTTGTGCAGCTGCTTCCGAAAATGCCATCCATTTTGTTCTAGCTGCTCTAGTTCATGAGATATCAATGATGTCATTATACATTGCTCTTATGACTACACTTGTATTTGCCTCACCATTCGTAAATTGATTGTTTTAATAATACTTATTTTGGGGGTGGAAAAATATTTGGGTGGGCCCAAAAAAAAGTTTGGGTGGGCGGAAAATTTTTTTTTTTTGGGGGGGGGGGGGGGCGGCAGCAAAATTTCACTCTGCCCCAGGTGGCTTACACCCTTGCTACGCCTCTGGTTATATATGCAACCAGTATGGTTAGATTGGCCTAATATGAATAAGCCATATCTGAAAAACTAGAGCTGATGGGGCATAACTGAAAGCATTTTTGGAATCAGTGACCCAAATATAGCCAGAAATAGGTGAAAATTGTGAGGCACCAAAATCACTGTTCCCCAGTGTTATGTGGCCATGTGACAGGCATGACTAGATACCAGAGTGCATGGAATGCTGTTACCTTTCCTGTTGAAGCAGTACATATTTATCTACTTGCAATTTTCTTGCTTCCAAACTGCTAGGTTGGCAGGAGCTGGGACAAATGACGGGCGCTCACTCCGTCAAATAATATATATGGCAAGATAATAGGTGAGCTTTTGAGTTATGCAGAACTCTGACTCAAAAGGGCTATTTGGTAACTAAAATGCTGCGAGGAGGCAGTGAATATAAGTTTCAGTGTGTCATTTTATAACTCTGTCCTTCTTAAATATCCTTCCACAGCATAAAAGATAAAATCAGTAGCTGCAGAACTCCAGTTCTTTGGCTCGTCTGCAGAATTACACAGCGGCCTTTGATGTGAACAACCAAAACTCATTCATTTTCCAAGTCAAAGAAACCAGTGCTTGTGTCAGCCCTATTCAGCTCTGAGGGGGGGGGGGGGGAGGGTGCTTCAGGCCCAGTCAGGACTGCAGCAGGAGAAAGTCCTGGTACCTTAGAGGCTAGAAGCACAGGGAGATTGTGGAGAAGAATGACGTGGAAGATGACAGAGGAAGAAAACAAGAATTCAGCCGTCCGGTGCCAGCACTTCCGATGCTTTCTCTACCAGGAGGCCAAAGGCCCCCGGGAGGCTTGTAGCCGACTCCACCATCTCTGCCGTCAGTGGCTAGACCCAGAAAGGCACACCAAAACCCAGATCTTGGACTTGGTGATCCTGGAGCAGTTCTTGACTATCCTGCCCCCAGAGATGGAGAACTGGGTCAGAGGATGTGGGCCCGAATCCTGTTCTCAGGCAGTGGCCCTGGCTGAAGGTTTCCTTCTGAGCCAGGCAGAGGATAAGAAGAAGACACATTTGCAGGTATTCAGTGGTGGGATGTCAAAAATTTTACTACCCCACCGTGACGTCATCACAGTGTGGGCGGAGCTAACATCATGATGTCATGATATGGACGGGGCCAAAGATTTTTTTAAAAAATAATAATAAAATAAAATAAAAATAAGCACACACACCCCTGAACCCACCCACAACACAAACCTGTAAATAAATTAAATAAATAAATAAAATAAAAATTACATTAAAATACACCCACCCACCCCAAACATAAATCTGTATTTATGGTACTGGGTAGTATGTCAATATAGGTAAAGGTATTAAATACACATTAAAATACACACAGACACACCACATCCAAAGGTGAGTCAATTACCCTGGGGAGCAGGCTATAGGAAGCTTCAGGCTAGCAGCTTCTCTTCCTCCTCCCTGCTAGGGAGGACAGCAAGGAGGCTGTCCATACATGCTAAGCCCTGTTGGCGTGCATGCACACCAGTGAAAAGGTAAGCCCTGAAGGTGGTTCCCCCCAAAAGCTGCTACCGGTTCTCTGGACCGCTAAGAAAAGTTGCTACCGGTTCTGGCGAACTGGTGGGAACCTGTTACATCCCATCACTGCAGGTATTGTAGTGATAGTTCTGAGTGGCTAAACAGTGGTCTGTACAGCTCAACCTCGCAGCCTTTTTATTTTTTGGAGGGATGTCACCCAAAGAAGGGACCATAGTAGCTTCGTGGTTAAGACACTGCTCCTGACAACTGGAAGGTTGGCAGGTCAGCGGTTCGAGACCCAGGTGCTGTCCAGTGGAGTGAGCTCCTGTCCTCGGTCCCAGCTCCTGTCAACTGAACAGTTCAAAAGCAAGACATTTGCAAGTACTGTACATAAATAGGTACTGCTTTGGTGGGAAAGGTAACAGCATTCCATGAGTTCCCACATCTAGTTATGCCAGCCACATGACCACAGAAATGACTGCTGGCTCTTTGGCTGTAAATAGAGATGAGTACCCCATCCTAGAGTAGAGGTCAGCAACCCTTTTAAGTTAGGGGCCAGGTCACGCTCCTTCAGAGAGTAAAGAGGGCTGGACTGGTGGTCCCCCCACCGTAAACGCTGCCAGAAAACATTCTTGGCTGTCGTGAACACTGTTTACAGCTGTTTACACTGCTTCTGGTGGAGGGAGCGAAGGTGTGGGACGCTTGCTGTTTTAGGAATGTGTGCTGTAGGTTGCCGACCCCTTCCCTAGAGTCAGATACGACTAGCTTTCAAGCAAGGGAGACCCTTATATTGCGTCTAAAGAAGGCCTGCTTCTCTAGAATGGTTATCCTGAATTTGTGGGTCAAGTTAACAAGAGATATTCTTTTGTGATCAATCTGGGTTAATTTGAGTGGGTCTAATGCAACCAGGGTCCCTCTCTTCTTTCTGACTGTGGAACATTGAACTGGGAATGACAAATATTCCAACACTTCTTTTTGCTAGAGAATAATGGCAATTACATTCCAGATTTTTTGGGAGTTCATCTCCTAGTATCCTAGCCAGCACTGGGAAAGTAGCAGAAGCAAGTTGGAGACAGTTGGAGATTGTCTCCATTCCACAGAGAGAGAGAGAGAGTGTCTGTGTCTGTCTATATCTATCTATATCTCTATATCTATCTATAGGTCTATATCTAGATATAGCTATAGATATAGATATAATCTATCTACAGTATCGATCAATCGATATATAGATAGATAGAGATAGAGATATATACTGTAGAGAGATATATATAGAGATATATAGATATTACATTATTGTTGTTCAGTTGCACAGTCGAATCTGACCCTTTGTGACCCCATGGACCTCTGTCCTCTGCCATCATCTACAGCCCACACAGATCTACACCCATTTTATCAATGATTCCATCTATCCACCTCATCCTCTGCTGCTCCCTTCTCCTTTTATTTATTTATTTATTTGGTGTGATTTGTATAGCCGCCCAATCGACGGGCGACTCTGGGCAGCGTAAGCAATTCAATAAAAAGACATAAAATCCCCATAATTCCCTATAAAACCCTTAAAATTCCTAAACTGCAAAAAGGCTACCACCACCCGCACCTTTGATCTTTTGCCTTCAATCTTTCCCATCCTCAGGGCCTTCTCCAGTTAGTCCTCTCTTCTCATTTGGTGGCCAAAGTTCTTGAGCTTCAGTTTCAGTAATTGCCCTTCCAAGGAGCAGTTGGGATTTATTTCCTTTAATATTGACTGATTTGATCTCCTTGCAGTCCAGGGGACTCTCAAGAGTCTCCTGTAGCACCACAGTCCAAAGCCGTCTATTCTTCTGCGCTCAGCCTTCCTTATGGTCCAACTCTCACAGCCATACAATACTCCTGGGAAGATCATTGTTTTAACTATGCAGACTTTTGTTGGCAGGGTGATGTCTCTCCTTTTTATTATGCTGCCTAGGTTTCTCATAGCTTGACTCCGAAGAAGTAAGCATCTTTTTATTTCATAGCTGCAGTCACCATCTGGAGTGATCTTAGATCCCAAGAAGGTAAAGTATGTCACTGCTTCCAATTCTTCCCCTTCTATTTGTCAGGGAGTGAAGGGGCCTGTATGTCCTGATCTTGGGTTGTTTTTTTAATATTAAGTTTCAGGCCAACTTTTGCACTTTCCTCTTTCACCCTCATCAAGAAGCTCTTTAGGTCCTCCTCCCTTTATGCCATTAGGGTAATGTCAGTAGGTTAATGTTTTACAATATGGAGATAAGCAAATGGAAGAAAATTGGAAAGACATTCAGTATTTTCCTTTGTAACGATACTACCACCTAACTTTGAGACTGGTACTTTATTTATATTCTTTGCTCTTGCTCTTGCCTACTTTTATAAATTGTTTTACTTCTCCTTTAATTAAAGGCTTCAGGAGATGGTCGGAAGAAACAGCCAATAGGACAGGAAACTGAAGAGAGTGACAGAGTACAGGGTAAGGACTCATGAGGAGTGTGATGCTTATGGATTTGCTGGTTAAGCCAATAACTTACCGTATCCGTAACAAAGAGAGAAAAGTGGGACATAGGGCTGTCTTGTCAGGTCAGTGAATTCCTCCATCTAGATCGGGGTACTCAAACTACAGCCCATGGGCCGGATATGGCTCCCAACACCATTCTATCAGGCTCTCACCACTCCCAGACGCAGATGCGTTTGCGCATGTCCAAACACATCCGCATTCACTTCCTGGCTCAGCACTGACATGTTCATGCATGCATAAAAGTGTCCCTATTCACTTCCTGGTTTGGCTCGGATGTGTTTGCCCACTCAGGTGTTCTGAGTATGTGGTCAGGCCCCTGGCGCAAAAGGTTTGGGCACCCCTGATCTAGTTCATTCAGCTTTTCTGGTTCTAATTCCCAATACTAGGACTGCAGTGGCTTAGTGGTTAAGACTCCAAACTTGATGACCGGAAGGTTGGCAGGTCAGCAATACAAGACCTGAGTATTGTGTGATGGAGTGAGCACTGATCACATGTCCCAGCTCCTGCCAACCTAGCAGTTTGAAAGTAACAACTGGAAGGTTGGAAAGTCAGCACTTCGAAACCCAAGTGCTGTGCAACAGAGTGAGCTCCTGTCTCTGTCCCTGCTCCTGCCAACCCAAGCAGTTCAAAAGCAAGATATTGCAAGTAGATAAATAGATACCACTTCGGTGGGAACAATTAACAACAAATAACAGTATTTTAAAATTTTCTCTAAGACAAGGGTGCCCAAACTGGCCAGTCATGTGGTTCAGGGAGCCCAAACTATGACCCCCAGGCTGTAGTTTGGGCACTCCTGTTCTAAGAGATAACTTTGGAGAGAGAATGATTCTGAGCTTGACAACCATAAGGTTGGCAGTTTGAGGCCTGAGTGCTGTGTGACGGAGTGAACTTCTGTCATCTATATCAAGTCCTGCCAACCTAGCAATTCAAAAGCAAGAAATTACAACTATTTATTTATTTATTTAAATAGGCGCTGCTTTGGTGGGAAAGGTAACAACATTCAGTGCAATCTGGCATCTAGTCATGCCTGCCACATGTCTGTGGAAAAGTATGCAAATGCAGACAGCGCTGGCTCTCCGGGTGTAAACGGAGATGAGAACCGCATCCTAGAGTCAGACATGACTAGCTTTTGAGCAAGGGAGACCTTTACTAAGCCACCTTGAGTGTGATTGAGGAAAGGCGAGGTAGAAATGTTGTTGTCGATTACTGCAACTCGTATCCAAGAATGCACTTTTTCCTGAATCAGGAAAAATGTCATTGGTGTGAATTTGTTTAAGGTGGCTCCAAGTTTGCCATGATCCACACACTATGATCATGGAGCCATCTCCTGTAGCATGTATTAAATGAGACATGCAGGATTTGACACCAGGACTGCAATGGACTGCGGCAGCCTTGAGGATATGGACAAGGTGCACCTTCACAGCCAGTCCATCTGGCATGGCCTCTTCCATCTCCATGACTGTTGGGAATCAGAGTTCCTCCTCCTCTGCTCATTTTGCTGTTGGGCCCAATATGATTGTTTCCAGTGCCATTCCCTCCACTGAGGGGGACCACCACCCCACCTATAGGGGCTCCTCCGCCCGCAGCCGTTGACCCCTTTAGGGAGTCAGGTTATTTACCACTGCCCAACACTTGCCGTTGAGTCATTGGCTGTACAGCCTACTCCGTTACCATAGTGGGATGTCCGACCAGACACTGGGTAGAAATGTAAATACTGTACTGTATAAATAATAACATTGGGATAGGTTTGGGCCTAATGGGCTGAAATGGAAAGATTAAGTCTCAATACCTTTTGGGGGGGGTTCCGTTGTAGGGAATGGAACGATACTTGTGGTTTCGTCTAAGCCTTCTCCTCTTCATGGTGGAATACAAATGTCTGCAGAGCCTACCCTGGATCAGGTAGGAACAGAATGACAGGGGCTGGGACTGGCACAAGAGTGCAGGGTTAGTAAGCCCTCCAAGCACTGGTGGTATTCGAAGAGAAAGACAACTATCTTCCATAAACCCTTTGATTTGGATTCTTCCATTGAGTAGCCGCTTCCAACTTCATTTTTTCTATGAAGAGGTTTTACTGACTGAGATGGCAATCAATCAAGTTTTACCTATTATGTATCCTACCTCAATATGTACCAATTTTATTGTGTCAATTTTAATTGTGGTGTGCATGTTATGTCCTTGTTAATTCTGTCTGACTTCTATTTTGCCATGGTCAATTGACTGGCGCAATAAATTTATTGATTGGTTGACTGAGATGGAACAATAAACGACATTCTCTCCCACCCCCACCTACAGTCCCCACTCACATCAAAGTGAATATTTCTCCTCCTCCTCTTCTGTGTCTAGGCCAGATGTGAACCTGCCAAAACAAACCCACCTTTTGGTGAGTTCATTCTGCAATTTCTTTGGCCTGACCTAGTGTGAGAAAGATTAGCCAGCAACACAAGGTTGCCATTACCAGGGTAGGCCCGATTATGGTTCAAAAATTCCACTATCTTCAAGGAGGCTCTTTTTGTGTAGCCCATATAAGAGAATCCCACAAACATCTTTTCTTCATACAGTCAGCAAAAACGAGACCAGGAGCAGATTGTGGTTCAGATCACAACCTATTGATCGCAAAATTCAGGCTTAGACTCAAGAAAATAGGGAAAACAACTAGGCGAGACAGATATGACCTAGACAGCATCCCTAAGGAATACACAGTGGAGGTGTGGAACAGATTCAATGGCTTGCACCAGATAGACAGAGTGCCAGAAGAATTATGGACAGAGATGCGGGACATCATGCAGGAGGCAGCAAGGAAAACCATACCAAAAGAAAAGAAGCGTAAGAAAGCTAAGTGGTTGTCCGATGAGGCTCTTAAAATAGCAGAGGAAAGAAGGAACGCAAAAGGCAAAGGAGAAAGAGAAAAATACAATCACTTGAATACAGAATTTCAAAGAAAAGCAAGGAGAGATAAGGAAACCTTCCTGAATGAACAGTGCAAAGAAATAGAAGAAAACAACACAAGAGGCAGGACTAGAGATTTTTTCAAAAAAATTGGGAAATCAAGGGAGGTTTAAAGCAAAAATGACCATGATAAAGGACAAAGATGGCAAGGAGTTAGCTGATGCAGAAGAGATTAAGAAAAGATGGAAAGAGTACACAGAGGAACTCTACAGAAAGGACCTCAACACCCTTGATAATCACAATGATGAGAACATTGAACATGAGCCAGACATCCTAGAGAGTGAAGTCAGAAATGCCCTAAAAAGCACTGCAAACATCAAAGCCAGCGGAGATGATGGTATCCAGGTTGAACTTTTCAAAGCCCTAAAAGATGATGGAATCAAATTATTGCATTCTATATGCCAGCAGATTTGGAAAACACAACAATGGCCACAAGATTGGAAAAGATCAGTATACGTTCCAATCCCCAAAAAAGGGAAATGCCAAAGAATGTTCAAATTATCGAACAATTGCACTCATCCCACACGCTAGCAAGGTAATGCTCAAGATAATACAGGATAGACTGCAACAGCATGTGGAGAGAGAATTACCAGAATGCAGGCTGGGTTCAGAAGAGGCAGGGGGACTAGAGACCACATAGCCAACACAAGATGGATCATGGAAAAAACAAAGAAATATCAGAAACAAGTCTACTTCTGTTTCATTGATTGCACTAAGGCCATTGACTGTGTGGACCACAACAAAATGTGGCAAGTAATTAAAGATACAGTAATACCTCGGATAACGCTAAAATCGCATAATGTTAAATAATCTGGGGAGGAGAATTGGATCGAATAACGTTAAGGTCCTATGGGATAGATCAGATAACAACCGCTAAAGCCTGTGCGGTTACAATGTATCTCTATGGAGCTTTAATGTTATCCGATTCATCCCATAGGATTTTAACATGGATCGGATAACACTAAAAATCAAATAACATCAAGACTTGTGGAACCAAGTCTTAGCGGTATCTGAGATCTTACTGTATGGGAATACCAGAACACCTTATATGCCTCATGAGAAATCTGTACATGAATCAACAGGCAACAGTTAGGACAGAATATGGAATGACTGAGTGGTTTGGAATAGGAAAAGGAGTAAGACAAGGCTGCATTTTGTCACCCTGCTTATTCAACTTATACACAGAACACATAATGTGCAATGCAGGGATGGAGGAATCACAATTTGGGATCAAAATTGCTGGGAGAAACATTAACAATTTGAGATATGCACAGACGCGTAGCTTACCTTGGCGGGGCCCCGTATAAAAATTGTTTGGGAGCCCTTTATATGCGGGGCGGAGCCAACGTCATGACATCATGACGTCGTGGGGGGAGCCGACGTCATGACGTCATGACGTCATGACGTCGTGGGCGGGGCCAAAAATAAAAATAAATAAATAAAATAGAATTAAAATAAACAAACACACACACACACACCTCAACCCACCCACCCACCCACCCAAACAACCACAACACAAACCTGTAAATAACTTAAATAATTAAAATAAAGAAAGAAATAAAATAAAAATTTAATAAAAATCCACCCACCCTCCCAACACACACATAAACCACCCACCCACCCGAAACACAAAACCCTCACTTACCCTCCCGGCTCCATCCTCGCCCTCTGCCCTGGGCTCCAAGGCGCGCCTTCCCGCCCCGCCGAGCCCGACCGCGGTGCCCTCCGACGGCGCCGGGCTCCGAGGCAGCCGCGCTCCCGGGAGGCAGGAGGCGCGTGAGCGGGCAGGGAAGAAGGCGGAGAGCCCGGTAACCGGCCGGGGGAGGGGGCAAGGTGCGCGCTCCCGACCCGCCGGCCGGGCGCGCTCCCGCCTTCCCCGCCCGCTGCCGCTGCTCGCGAGTGGGCTGAGCTTCTCCGGACCCGCTGCGGACAAAGGACGGGCAGCAGCAGCGCATCCTCCGGAGGAGGCAGTGGCGCACTCTGCCAGGCGTCCCCAGGCCATGGGGGTTCGGCAGCAGTGGACAGCCTGGGCAGGCCTCAACCTGCCCGTGGGACTCTGGGCGGCCCCAGGGGAGGTGCCCTCCTCTGAGGGCCATCATCGGAGCCGCTCTGAGAAGCTGCGGCTCCGACTCCAAAATTTTATTTTTTAAAAATTGGAGCCAAAAATGGCTCCAATAAAGTGCGCGTGCGCAGAAACTCAATCTGACGCATGCGCAATGCGTCAGATTGAGTTTCTGCGCATGAGCAGTAAATTTTTGCTCTTTTTTTCCTTTTTTTTTTGCCGTTGGGGGCCCCCGTAGTCCGGGGGCCCCGTATAATTGATACGGCTGATACGGCGGTAGCTACGCCTCTGGATATGCAGATGATACCACCCTAATGGCAGAAAGTGAGGAGGACCTAAAGAAGCTCCTGATTAGGTTGAAAGAAGAGAGTGAAAAAGCTGGCTTGAGACTCAATATAAAGAAAACAAAGTTCATGGCAACAGGCCCTCTCAGTCCCTGGAAAATTGATGGGGAAGAAGTAGAAGCAGTGACAGACTTTACTTTCTTAGGATCAAAGCTCACTGCAGATGGGGATTGCAGCCATGAAATAAAAAGGCGACTGATTCTTGGAAGGCAAGCGATGAGAAACCTGGGGAACATAGTGAAAAGTAGAGACATCAAATTGCAAACAAAAATTTATATAGTCAAATCAATGGTATTCCCTGTGGCAATGTATGGTTGTGAGAGCTGGACCATTAGGAAAGCTGAGCGCAGAAGAATAGATGCCTTTGAGATTGTATTGTATTTTCGATTTATATGCCGCCCTACTCGCATAGCGACTCTGGGCGGCTTACAGAAGAAACAGTTACAGTACATAGCACATTCCATAGCATAAAAAACAATTTCAAATATCACATAGTAAATTACAAATATCACATATACAGTACATATATATATCTCCAATAACAATTGCAATTACAAAACATCAGGACATCCTAAGAAATAAATAACAGATACAGTAATACCTCATATAACATTAGTATCGAATAACACTAAAATCGTATAACATTAAGGAATCTGGGGGGAAGAATTGCATCAGATAACATTAAGATCCTATGGGATGCTTCAGATAACAACCGCTAAAGCCTGTGTGGTTACAATGTATCTCTATGGATCCCATAGGATTTTAACATGCATCAGATAACACTAAAAATCATATAACACCAAGACTTGTGGAACCAGGTTTTAGTGTTATATGAGGTTTTACTGTACAGTACTATAATGAATAAATACAGCATCAAAATCCAAAAGCAGCAGTATCAAGCAACAGTCAAAAATCCCAAATACCAGTCCAGTTTACACAAAAATTACAAAAGCAGAAAACTAAACACAAACAGATATTAAATCCCGCATAAGCGACAAACCGGTCCACCCAGCTGCAGGAGCGTTGCCTCACCACCTGCAGCTGTTTCGGCATCTCCTCCGGCAAGATGGTGAGTCCGGAGGGGGGCGGGAGCATCCTCACTCCACTGTCGCTGCCAACAAACTTTTATCCGCTGCCAGGCCAAGATGACGGGGGGCGGCGGGAGCATTGCCTCACCGCCCGCAGCTGTTTTGGCATCTCCTCCGGCAAGATGTGGTGTTGGAGGAGAGTTTTGAGAGTCCCCTGGACAGCAAGGAGAACAAATAGGTCAATCTTAGAAGAAACCAAGCCTGACTGCTCCTTAGAAGGTCAAATAGTAAAGATGAAGCTAAAGTAATTTGGACATCAAATGAGAAGAGAGGATTCACTTGAGAAAGCCTTGATGCTAGGAAGGGTGGAGAGCAAAAGAAGAAGGGGGCAGCTAAAAATGAGATGGCTAGATGGTATTGTAGACGCAATGGGCACAGAACTGAGTGAGTTGAGGAGGATGGTGGAGGACAGAAGTGCCTGGTGGACAGTGGTCCATGGGGTCACAATGGGTCAGAATCGACTGTGCGACTGAACAACAACAATAATAATAATAATAATAATAATTTCTTGCCTTTAATGTAGTACAGTAAAACCTCATATAACACTAAAACCTGGTTCCACAAGTCTTCGTGTTATATGATTTTTCGTGTTATCTGATCCTCTATGGGATCCATAGAGATACTGTACATTGTAACCACACAGGCTTTCGCGGTTGTTATCTGAAGCATCCCATAGGATCTTAATGTTATCTGATGCAATTCTTCCCCCCAGATTCCTTGATGTTATGCGATTTTCGTGTTATTCGATACTAATGTTATATGAGGTATTACTGTACCTTTAACACCTCTGTGGGCTGTGGCAAGTGGCTTACTTTGTCCAACAGTAGGGCCAGTTCCATTTGGAGAATGAAGCAGGAAACATTGGATCTCTTTCACCTCTTCACCTCCCCTTAATATCTGTCTTGAGCTCTCCATTCAGAAAGGTTTCTGTGTTTATGGAGTGGACTTGAGCCTTGGCAAAACTTGCATTATGTTTTTACTTTTTAAAAGCCAAACAACTATCTGGGCAAAATGTTTTCCAATTCCTCTTGTTTCAGGTGCCGGTGACCTTCGAAGAGGTGGCTGTGCATTTTACTGAGGAGGAGCGGCAGCTGCTGGATTTGGCCCAGAGGGCTTTGCACAGGGATGTCATGGAGAAGAATTATGAGAGTGTGGTTTCCCTGGGTAAGGATTCCTGTGAACTTCAAGTGACGTTCACAGGAGGAAATACTGCTACAAGGAGGAAATACTGCTTCTCTGTGTCTGTATCAGTTCTTCTATCAATCCCAATCAAACCCTGGACTGCCAAAATGAAGCTACTTTCATATTGGTGGCCAAGATTAAACCTTCATCGGTACTTGTTTCTATTAGTAATTGGCAGATCAGTAAATGAGCTGGATTCTGTATCTCTCCACATTCGCACAGCATATTGTTCTCTGCCAGCAGCTCCTACTTGAGCATGTTGGTCTTGCATTCAGGGACTCCTACCCTCAGCCTATTCAGGGTCCTCCAGTTGGTGTAGAGGAGGTTGCATTCCTCGGCTATGTAAAGGTCACCCTTGTTTGAAAGCCAGTCGTATCCAACTGTAGGGTTCAGTGCTCATCTCTGTTTATAGCCAAAGAGCCAGTGCTGTCTGCATCTGCAGACGTTTCTGTGGACATGTGACAGGCATGACTAGACACCGGAGTGCACAGAATGCTGTTTACCATCCCACTGAATTGGTACCTATTTATCTACTTGGAATTTCTTGCTTTTGAACTGCTAGGTTGGCAGGAGCTGGGACAGAGATGGAATCTCATTCTGTCGTGCAACTCTTAGGTTTTGAAAGGCTGACCTGCTGACTTACCAGTCGTCAAGTTCAGCGTCTTAATTACTAAGTCACCACAGTCCTCAACTATTATTCTCCTTTAATGAAGCTTCTTGTCCAGTGAGCTCCTTCCTCCGTCTTCTAAATTGGTTTTGGTCTTGCGTACCCTCAAGAATGTTTGTTCTGTCTGTATCAGTCTACTTCAGGAAGATCACTGGAGATGAAGGTGGGTCAATCGTATCCTGGAGTACTTTTTTCTTCAGGGTTGGAATCATTTGTATAATAAATAGACATACAGTAGTAGACCAGGTAGTTTAGTGGCAAGATGCTTAGGCTTGGTTTAAATTTCTGTCTAGCTATGAAACTCTTTGAGTGGGCTTAAGCCAGTCACAGTCTTTCAACCATAGCTTACCTCAAAGGGCTGCTGTGAAGATGAAATGGGGAGGGAGGTAGAACCATGTCCTCTTTGTAGACAGAACTCATAAGAAAGAAGGCAGGGATACACAGGTAGCAATCAAATGCAATACTGTGCCAAAACTTTAGGCCACCACCAGCTTCTTCTTCAAGTGCCATATCTGATTCTGAATATTGCCTATCTTCACAGAGATAAGCCATGAAGACTGTCTTGAGAATATAATGCAGTGTCCTTTCATTTGCCTTCCACATCGTAACGTGACCCTTGTACCACTGATCCAGTTCCGTGAATCTCTTTCTGGTCCTAAGCCCTTTTGGCACACAAAGTCTTCAGCCACAGGCCAGGATTGATGAAGCTCCTGTCCTAGATGGATTCAAGTGAGATGTAATCCACTTGGGGACCATTGCCCTTCCCCATGGACTTTGCCACCCAAGGCCATTAGTCCTTCTCAGGGTTGTCAGGATAGTTAAATGCCGCCTGACGATTGGTGTTGAGTCACTAGCAGTATGGTCTACTCTATTTCTGTAGCAGGATAACCACCAGCTGGCTTAATGAAAATTCAACAAATGATTTGGTGTCAGGTGCATAACTCAACCGTGGGCCACCAAGACACATGAAAATTTGAGGGAGTCTTCCACTGACTCTCCTCTCAACTCTCTCTATATTTAGTAAAGTTTGGACTTGATTTGCCCAGGTTATGGCTCCCCTAAATCACTCATTGAATTTTTCCTAGACCAGGTGGTGATGGCCTAAGTAACAGTGATGGCAAACCTTGGCACTCCAGGTATTCTTACACTTCAATTCCCAGATTCCCTGATCAGCAAAAGTGCTGATTTGGGTTTCTGGTAATTGAAGTCCCAGAACACCTGGAGTGCCAAGGTGAGCCATCACTGGCCTAAAACTTTGACACAGTACTCTGAATAAACAACAACCCATCTCCTTCACTGGATTTCTTTCTTTTTTCCCAGCAGGTGATTGGGGGAAGAGAAGAAACGAGGCTAAAGAGCTGAGAATTAAAACCGAAAACAAAGAGGATTGGTGGCCAGAATCAGTTATGTCCAAGGGATCTGTCTTCTTAGAGATCCCAGCTGGAGGAGACCATGAGACGAACAGATTCCCTTCACTGGGGAACTACTTAGAGAGTCAGTCCAAATTCTGTGAGCCTCAAAGACTTCGTAATGGAGACAAAGGGTTGAAATGCTCAGAGGTCAAAAAGAGCTTCCCTGAGATCAAAAGACTTCCGCAAGCCAGCCATGCTGGCGCAGAAACGTACCAGTGCTTAGAGTGCGGGAAGAATTTCGTTTGGAAGAGCAACTTTGCTCGACACCAGAGAATCCACACCGGCGAAAAGCCATACAAATGCTATGAGTGCGGAATGAGCTTCGGTCAGAGGATAAACCTGACCAGGCATCACCGGATCCACACAGGGGAGAAACCCTACCAGTGCTCTGAGTGCGGGAAGAACTTCAGCCGGAGTACCCACCTAAGGATCCACCACCGGATCCACCGGGGGACGAAGCCGTACAAATGTTCTGAGTGTGGAAAAAGTTTCATGCGAAAGAACGACCTCTCTATCCACCAGAGAGTCCACACAGGCGAGAAGCCCTACCAGTGCCCCCAGTGCGGGAAGCGCTTCAGCTGGAGTGCACAGCTGAGGTCACACCGCTGGAGCCACACAGGGGAGAAGCCATACCGGTGCTCCGAGTGTGGGAAAAGCTTCATGAGGAAGAATGACCTCACGACGCATCAGAGGATCCACAGCGGGGAGAAGCCCTATCAGTGCTCCAAGTGCAACAAGAGCTTTTGTCAGAGCACCCACCTGAGGGCTCATGTCAGGGTCCACACTGGGGAGAATGTGTTTCCATGTTTGGAGTATGGGAAAGGTGTCAGTTGCTGCACAAACACGAATGGCCATCCTCTGGGACAGGGTTGGGTGACCTGCATCCCTTCAGACCTTGCTGAACTCTAGTTCCCATGATCATGCCTCAGTACAATGAGAAGAGAGAAAAAAATAGGCCCTTGGTAACACCCTACCTCCAGTTCAGTGATGGGCATCAGCAGGTTTGCACCAGTCCACCAGAACCGATAGCAGAAATTCTGGCTGGCCCCGCCCATCCAAATTTTGAAATAGAGCAGTCCTAATTCAGGTGCAACACAGGGCTTCCCCCCTGGCCACGCCCACCATACCATGCCCACATTGTGGTAGTAATTTTTTTTTGAGCCCACCTCTGCCTCCAATGTCTTAATTTGTTCCTTCCTAGATCTCTGCACATCACCTTTTGCCATGCCCATGTTTCCTGTGTAGTGGGGACATTAGTGAGAGTGTAGTGTAGATGGCCACAACTATTAAGGGATAAAATAATGTTTTTTCCCTCCTCTGACATTAAGCATTGAGAGAGCTTGGACCAGTTGGTGATTATTTATATCAGGTTCCTCAAACCTGGCACTCCAGATGTTCTTGGACTTCAATTCTCAGAAGTCCTGATCAGCAGGTGTGCTGACTTGGGCTTCTGGGAATTGAAGTCCAAGAAGACCTAGAGAGGTTTAAGGAACCCTGAGCTCTATATACAGTAATGTGCAAAAGTCTTAGGCCGCCACCACCTATTTTAGGGGGAATTCAATGAGTCATTTGGGGGAGGCCATACCTTGGACACCTCAGGTCCAAACTTCACCAAAGTTGAAGATGGTTGAAAGGAGAATCAGCATCTTAAAAACTTTCTTGTTCAAGTTGGCTTCCAAAGGTCATCTCTCATCAGCCAATTAACTTTATTGGCCATCAGAGTCCTGGTGGTACAGTGCTTAAACTGCTGTACTACTGCCAAAATGTTGAGTTTGATCCGGATGGGAATCAGGATTGACTCAGCCTTCCATTCTTAAGAGGTTGGTAAAATGAGTACCCAGCATGTTGGGGGCAAAATGCTAATTAACTTGTGAACCCCCCACAGAGTACACTAAGTACTATGGGGTAATACATAAGTGTAATTGCTACTTCTATTAATTTGAGCCAGCAGTTCTCAACCTTTTAAAGCCGGGGGCCGAGTCACACTCCCTCAGACACCTTCAGGGTCTGGATGGCCATTTCCCCCGTCCTCCACCACATGGCACTTCCTGGTGTGGTGGTGGTGCCCACATGAAATGGTGCTGTGGGCCGCATTCAGCCCATGGGTTGCAGGTTGCGAATCCCCCTGATTTAAGCTTTATTCCTGGTGTCGTTCCATTTATCCTTGAGTTCTATTTTTTATTCTTATTGGTTTGTCCAGGCATGAGATTTGGGATTAATTTTGGGCTCATTGACGATCTTTTGAACATGACGCCACAAGGACAGGAGTTTGTTCTGTGTGTAATGTTAATTTTAAATGATTCAGTTGTTTGTATTTTCTTTACTGTTGTGTAAACTAGCCAGAGTGAGAACACTTCCCAGATGGGCAGAAAGTGTGTGTGTGTGTGCGCGTGTGTGTGTGTGAGAGAGAGAGGTCACCACCAGCTCATTTGGAGAAAACTCAATGAGTGATTTAAGGGGCCATAGCTACAACATACTGACTCCAAAATTCACCAAACCTGGGTTGAGAGGAGAGTCAACAGAAGAATCATTTCGAATTTGGTATGTCTAGGAGGTTTGAGAGTTGAGTTATGCTCCCCCAATCACTCATTGAATTGTCTCCAAATGCCTGGTAGTGACCTAAGAATTCTGCACAGTTTTATAAATATAATGCAGAAATAGACTGTACTGTATGAAGAAAACCATTCGAATAAAGTGCCATAGAAACCCCTCTTTGCCCCTGTCTCTGTAACATCCCAATCAAAAACAATGCAGTGCCCCAGAAGCAAAAATTGCATTGGGCTAGCACTTTTTATTGTGAAAGTTAGTTTTATAGTTCTTCCATACCTTGGTCTAATGCAGGTGATGCAGGGAGAAAATGGTCTTATTTCTTTGAATAGATGCTACTTATCCGACTTCTAATCTTAATAACACTTTTGAAAGCTGGGTCCTGGCGTTTGTATATGTCTGATTCGCACTTGGAAAAGTGAAGTTTTGGAACCAGTTAGGTGCCTTAGCGGTGAAGCTTGACGACTGGAAGGTTGGTAGATCAACAATTTGAGACCCGAGTGTTTAATAATGGTGCGCGTGCTGGTCATCTGTTCTAGCTCCTGCCAACCGAGCAGTTTGAAAGCAAGAAATTGCAAGCAGATAAAGAGGGACCATTTTGGAAGGAAAGGTAATAGTGTTCTGTGTGCTCCAGCATCTTGTTATGCCTGCCACATGACCACAGAAATGTCGGCAGATGCAGACAGTGATGGCTCTTTGGCTATAAACGGAGGTGTGCATCGCAATCTAGAGTTGGATATGACTGGCTTCGGAACAACAGAGGCCTTTTACCTTTAGTGACTTCGCTGAATAAAGGGGAAGCAGAGTCTTATAAAGTAACATTTTAGAGCTTTTTTGCCATGCAAAACAGTCACTTCTGTTCATTCTGCTTTTGATTGCAATCTTTGTGTGTGTGACATGTATGAGCTTTCATAAATCAAATTCCACTTCCTCTGACTGTCCGAGGAAGTAGATTTTGATCCGTGCTTGACACAGACCTTTCATCTTTCCGAGTTTGGTAAAATGAGTACCTAACAAGTTGGAGACAAAATTCATCGTGTCAGTTGTCCAGAGAGTGCTCTAAGTGCTGTAGGGCAGTCTATAAGTCTGATGGCTGCATTTATTTATTGTGGCCATTTTAGGGATGGTCAGTGCAAGCCAAATAGATGTTTTTCCACATGGATATTTGGGCTGGGAAGTGGGAGAGAGAATTCTCAGAGGCTGTTCATGGACTTCGGTGGGCTATATTTGCTCTCTAGACACCCCCCAAAATATTTATTTATTTCATTTTAAAAAGTTGTTTTAAAAACCAGGGATAAAGCACCCTTTCATATACTATCTGGTTGCTAAAATTCTATTCAATATACACAAAAATAAACAATAACAAATTATAATACAATATGAGCCACACAACCTTTGGGACTTTGAAAATATATATTATTTTCCTTTGTCTCCTTAAATTACTGCATCCCAATTCTGTCCAAAAAGACAGTGATTCACCCACTGGCATCTGACGTTTCCCCATTGGTAGGACAAAATCGATAAATTCTTTCTGTAGATTGACTTGTCTATCCTTTTTGACCTGAATCTCACATGCTAAGTTATCGTTAATAGCTATATTACTTTATATTTCTTTATAAAGGTAAAGGTTTCCCTTGCTTGAAAGCCAGTCGTATCCAACTCTAGGGTTCAGTGCTCATATCTGTTTCAAAGCCGAAGAACCAGCTCTGTCCGCTTCTGCAAACGTTTCTGTGGTCATGTGGTAGGTATGACTAGACACCGGAGCGCATGGAATGCTGTTTTCCTTCCCACCGAAGTGGTCCCTATTTATCTACTTGCAATTTCTTGCTTTCAAACTCAGTGGTGGGATTCAACAGGTTCTCCCCAGTTTGCCAGAACTGGTAGCAAAAATTGTGCCGCCGCCCCCGGTTTTAAAACAATGCAGGGCTTTCCCCATGCCACGCCCATCATACCACACCCACAGAGTAGGTAGTAATTTTTTTGAATCACACCACTGTTTGAACTGCTAGGTTGGCAGGAGCTGGGACTCCGTCCTGCACTACTTGGGAATCGAACTGCTGACCTGCCACCTTCCACTCAGTGTCTTGAATTGTTTTTAAAAGTTGTGGAAGTGGGCTGTATTTTGCACCCCTATGGAATCAAGAAATGTCTCCCCTTTGCTTAGGTGTTCCATTTAAGTTTCCATTTTTAAATGTGTCCTGTGGAAATCTAGAGGGAGAGAATCTTCCGGTGAAAAGAGAGAAAGTCTATAGCAGTGATGGTGTGCCTTGACATGCCAAGTGTTCTTTGATTTCAATTACCAGAAGCCCAATTTAGCACTCCTGCTGATCAGGGCTTCTGGGAATCGAAGTTTTAGAACAGGTGGAGTCCTGAGGTTTGCCATCACTGGCCTATAGCAATGGGCAAAGTTTCGTAGAGGGATACACAAAGCTTTTGTAGTCTCCTTTGAGCAAGCAGCCAAAACCCACTAATCACAAAGAGGAGTGAGTGGCCCGGATCCTGACAGCACTTGTCTGAGGGGAGAAGACCAGCACGATTTCCAAAGCCAAAGACATCTAGACCATGTCTAGAGGAGTGTGTCCAATTCTGGGCACCACACTTTAAGAAAGATGCAAAGAAACTAGAGCCGCTATAGAGAAAGGCAACAAGGATAATAATAATTTTGTGTTAGAAATTATTCTGGGTTGAAAGGATTTTTGCTGAAGAAAATCTACTCGGAGAATGTCCAAATGAGGCTCCTTTCATGTCCCCAAGAGCTGGGACAAAGATGGGTGCTCAATCCATCATGCCAGGGGCGTGCTGGCTATGCTAAAAGGGTGGTCGATGGGGGGTGATCCTCTGGAGTTGGGTGCAGAGTGACTGAGGCCATGGCAGGGGTGGGGCTGGTCACGGTGCATCACCGTGCACCAAGCAGCCGTGGTGGGGCTAGGGCTGGTTGGTGCATGGCAATACCTGCCCCATGGAAACAGCACCCTGCTGCCTCAAAGGTTCCGGCTTGGGCAGAAATCAACTTGCTCCATTATACAGCCACCTGGTGTCATACTTCTGCCCAACTCTGGGGGGTGCCAGATCCTGTGGAACACTGGGTCTTGTCCTGGTGTCCAAAATAGCCACCACGGGCCTGTGTCATGCAGTACCCAGGTTTCAAACTGCCAACTTGCCAGCCTTCCAGCTAACAAGCCAAGCTTCTTAACCACTGAGTCACTGCAGCTCTTGGCAACTAGGATGATCAGAGGACTGGAAATCAAGTCCTATAAAGAGAGATGGAAAGAACTGGGCATGTTTAGCCCCGAGAAAAGGAGATAGAGCAGGAATAGCACTCCTCAAATGCCTGAAAGATAATCATAAAGAGAAAGGGAAGGATCTGTTCCCAATCACCCCAGAGTGCAGGATGTGTAATAAATGACTCAAACTACAAGAAGCCAGATATAGGCTGAATATTCCAGGAAAACTTGATGGTTAGAGCAGTACGACGGTGGAACCAACCGCATTGAGAGGTGGTGATTGCTCCAACACTGGAAGCATTTGAGAGAACATTGGACAATCATCTGTCATATCTGCTTTAGTTTGGACTCTTGCATTGAGCAGGGGGGTTGGACTCCATGGCCTAAAACAGGGGTGCCCAAACTATGGCCTGGGGGCTGGATTTATCCGGCCCGTGAAGCCTTCATGACTCCTGGAAGCAGAAGTAAAGCGGGCCTTACTGACTGGTTCCTTGAACCATTTGATCGGCCCGTGGCCCGAAAAGTTTGGGCACCCCTGGCCTAAAAGGTCCCTTCCAACCCAGTGATTCTGTGGTAGTGAAGGCTGCCACCTTGTGGGCAGATGTCTTGAGAGTAGACGACATCCAGGGCTAGCACATTGGATTTCTCCCTTCTGAAGATGATGGGACCCCAGAAGGGTTCATTGCCTGCTCAAGGAGCTTTTGCATTAGAGTCAGAAGCTAGATACTGTAAGCCAAAAGTTGCCCCACTGATCTTCTTATCTTCCACTTTTACCCCTTCAGGTGTCCAGAGAAATACGAAGTTCTTGCTCCGGCACTTCTAGCTAGCAGCCTTCCTGAGCTTCCAAGATAAATCCTTCAATTTCTTTCTTCAAAACTCCTGCTCTCAACCATACCCATGTCAGCTTTGGGTCAACCTTGCCTTCTATGTTTTTCAAGTATTGACCATGCAAAGCCTTGTATTTCCAGTTTGCAGCTCGACTTTCTATCCTTTCCTCTTTGTATTCAGCTTTCTTCTTTACTGTTTTCAAAAATCCTCCTTTGTTCACTTCCTGAAGCAGAGGCGCTTCACTTTTTTTAATGTGGTCATTCGAGCTATGCTTTTCTTCCTCTACTGTCTGTTTCACCTGTCGGAGTCCTCTGACACCCTCAGCTCTTGGTAAGTACAAACAACATTACTTTTGGGGTCCAGGGCACGATGCATGATCAATAGCTTCCTTGTTTTTCAGTGTAGGATCAATGGTGGCATTCCTTGTGATCAGGGCTTCTGGAAGCTGAAGTTCCAGAACACACCGAGTGCCAAAGTTCACCATCAGTGGAGGCTGCCTAATTCGATTTGGGCCCAATCAATTATTCCAGATGAATATTGTATAACAGGTGCTGTGTAGATATTAATTGGCTTAATGATATTGCCTCCACTCATTTTTGACCTCAAGATTTTCTGGACCTGTTTTATGTATTTTGTAGAAGTACAGTGGAACTTTGGGACTGCGGTGGCTCAAGTGGTTAAGACACTGAACTTGATGACTGGAAGGTCAGAGTTCGATTCCCAAGTACTGCTCGACAGAATGAGCTCCCATCTCTGTCCCAGCTCCTGCCAACCTAGCAGTTTGAAAGCAAGAAATTGCAAGTAGATAAATAGGTACCACTTTGGTGGGAAGGTAAACAGCATTCCGGTGTTGAAGCATGCCTACCACATGTCCATGGAAATGTCTGGCTCTTTGGCTATAAACAGAGATGAGCACTGAGTCAGATATGACTGACTTTCGAGCAAGGGTGACCTTTACCTAGCCATGTTAGTTTGTGCAAGCATATCAGAGTAAACAAAACAAAAAAGACAAACTTATTAATCTTTGTAGCAATTAGTCTTTAAGGTGCTACAACGTGTTTTGTCTTTTTTGTTTTGTGGAACCTCAGTGAACAAACAGCTCAGTTAACATAAAAATTGCACAACAAGAGGAAATCCATAGAAAATAGTGGTTTGGTTTACATATTTTTTTTCTGGAATGGGATTAATTAGTTTTCAATGCATTCCTATAGGGAACAGCAATTCAGTTGATGTATTTTGGTTTTCAGTGAATTCCTATGGGAAATTGCATTGAATGCTTTCCTATGGGAAATTTGGTTAAAGTAATTTTTGCTGTAAGAAACATCCCGGAGAACGCATAAATTACCTTAGCTGAGGTTACAATCAATCAGTTCCTATGGAGCATATATTATGATGTGGCTCAAGCGGCTAAGTCTAAGATGCTGACTGGAAGGCAGCAGGTCAGCAGTTCGATACCAGAATTCTGCAGGACAGAATGAGCTCCTGTCTTTGTCTCAGCTCCTGCCAACCTAGCAGTTTGAAAGCAAGAAATTGCAAGTACAGTAGATAAATAGGGACAACTTCGGTGGGAAGGTAAACAGTCAGTGGTGGGGTGTCAAATTTTTTACTACCCCACCATGACGTCATCACAGTGTGGGCAGAGCTAACGTCATGATGTCATGATGACATGGGCGGGGCCAAAGAAAAAATAATAAATAATAATAATAAAATTAAAATAAGCACACACACACACAATACCCCCCTCAACCCACCCACCCACCCACAACATAAACCCGTAAATAAAATAAAATAAAATAAAATAAAAATTACATTAAAATACACCCACCCACCCAAACACCCACCCCAAACATAACTCAACCCACCCATCCACCCACCCCAAACACAAACCCGTTACTTACCTGTTAGTATAAGTGCCTGGGCAGCACCATGTTGCAAGGTGGATATGGTCACCGTACCGGTTCCCTAGGATAATATGCCTTAATGTAAATGTAAAACAGCTGTACCTCCTTAAGGGTTCTCCAATTGGAACAGCAATTGGAGCAGCACAGGTGTAGCTTATTGATGAGGTAACTCCAAGACTTTGCTTAAAAACCCCAAGACAGGCTGCTAGGCCTTTTTAGGAACTGTGGTAGTGCGTCAATATAGGTTAAGGTATTAAATACACATTAAAATACACACAGACACACCACATCCAAAGGTGAGTCACTTATCCTGGGGAGTTTCAGGCTATAGGGAGCTTGAGGCTAGCAGCTTCTCTTCCTCCTCCTTGTTTGGGAGGACAGCAAGGAGGCCGTGCATACGCACTAAGCACTGTAGGCGTGCATGCACACCAAGTGCTTGGCGTGCATGCGCAGTGGGGGAACCAGTGAAAAGGTAAGCCCCGAAGGGGGTTCCCCCCAAAAGTTGCTACCAGTTCTCCGGGACACTGAGAAAAGTTACTACCGGTTCTGGCGAACTGGCGGGAACCTGTTGCATCCCATCCAGTGATGGGATGTCAAAAATTCTACTACCACGCCATGACGTCACGGACGTCATGGGCGTGGCCAATGTCATGACGTCATGACGTCATGGGCGGAGCCAACGTCATGACATCATGACGTTGTGGGCAAGGCAAAAATAAAAATAAAAAAAAATAATAAACACGGCACACAGACCCGTAATTAACTTAAAGAAATAAAATAAAGAAATAAATAAAATAAAAATTAAATAAAAGTACAACCACCCACCCAAAACACAATTAAATCACCCACCCACCCACCCAAAATATAAAAGCGTCACTTACCTTCCGTGGCTGCAGCCAGAGCCGGGCCGAAAAGGCAACGGCCCGAGGAAGCTCCAGGCGCCCGACAGAAGAGGATGCGGCGGTGGCGAGCCCCGCCGGGTTTACCCAGGGCATGGGGGTTTGTTGGGCCCAAGACCCTAGGACGGCGCGGCGCGGGCGGACGGCGCGGCGCGGCGTGGCGTGGGCGGACAGCGCGGCCAGGCACCAACGTGCCTGTGGGAGCCAGGTAGCCGGCTAGGGGAGGTGCCCTTCTCTTAGGGTGGAGCTGGAGGCTGGGAGGGGGGAGATAAATGAATGGACGGGGAACCTCCCATCCAGCTTCAGAAGATTTTTTTTTTAAAAATTGGAGCCATTTGGCTCCAATTTAGTGCGCATGTCCAGAAACTCAATTTGACGCATGCGCAATGCGTCAAATTGAGTTTCTGCGCATGCGCAGTCAATTGGAGCCATTTTAGCTCAGATTTAAAAAAAAAAAATTCTTTTGGTGAGGCGTCCGGAACCGGACGCCTCAAAAGTGGACTCCCCTCCCGGAGAACTCTCCGGGATTAGTCTTACCGGTTCCAGAGATCCGTCTGGAACCGGGGACATCCCATCACTGATCCCATCCCTGTAAACAGTGTTCCCTGCACTCGGGTGTTTAGTCATGCCTGCCACATGACCACGGAAATGTCTGCAGAAGCAGACAGCGCTGGCTCTTCGGCTATGAAACAGAGATGAGCACTGAACCCTAGAGTCAGATACGACTGAGTTTCGAGCAAGGTTGACCTTTACCTTTACCGATCTATCTACAGTACAGTATCTCTCTATTTATCTCTCTATCTATCTATCAACTGGGAAATAACTTGTGGGTTAGATAGACAGATAGATAGATAGCTTGAAGCCCTCCATGCTGCCTTAAAGATGCAGATTTTCAATTTTATTATTACAGTGTACAGTATTTCGTTCTTTCACACATACACACACACACACCCCACTGAGGGAGTTGGGTCTGGGTTGGGCACAAAAGGGCCCTACTAGGGGGCGGTGGTTGTGGCGGAAAACCCTCCTCCAGCTCCGCCATTAAGAAGCCGCCCACGGAGCGGAGGAGGAGGAGGAGGAACCGGCCAGGAAGGGTCGGTGTGTGGGTGAGGTGGGGTTTATTTTTGGGGGGTGGGGAAGGTGGGGTGGGGGCTCAATACAGGAGTCAGCTCCATCCTCCCGGGCGCGTGTTTGTGTGTGTTGGCTTGTATCTCCCTCCCTCTCACTGCCCCAAAAAATCATCCCTTCTCCCAGCTAGCCTTGCTTGGGGCTCCTTGCCGGGCTCCCCGGGGCTTCGACCCGGGAGAGTGAAATGCATTGGGTAGTGGTTGGCCTTTGCATGGATCCTCATTTCCACCCTCTGCACGCTTTGGGAGAATAATAATAATAAAATAAACCAATATTGACATCGTTGGGGGTACCTTTATAATAGGCCATGCTCCCCCACCCACCCTCCAAAAGGGTTATCTCAAAATGAGCTTTGATGCCCATCTCTTGCTCAGGTGGTGGTGGTGGAGACGTGGCTCAAAGCTTACCTGTTATTCATATCATGCCATTGCTGTTAATGAGTATTAATTAATACCTATGGAGTTTGGGGGGGGGGCAATCGGTGTGTTTTTATGGACTACAAGTACCAGAAATCCCGCTTCCCCCAACCAGTTGTAGTCCAAAAATGGAAAGATTTCTGAGCTCTGATTACTATTCTGTTTTTAAAGGAATATCATCATCTGTTATTAGTAAAGGTAAAGGTTGCCCTTGCTTGAAAAGCCAGTCATGTCCAACTCTAGGGTTCAGTGCTCATCTCTATTTATAGCCAAAGAACCAGCGCTGTCTGCAGACGTTTCCGTGGACATGTGGCAGGTATGCCTCAACACTGGAGTGCATGAAACACTGTTTATCTTCCCAGTGAAGTGGTCCTTATTTATCTACTTTCAATTTCTTGCTTTTGAAGTGGTAGGTTGGCAGGAGCTGGGACAGAGATGGGAGCTCGCTTTGTCATGCAGTCCCCTGGAATTGAACTCCGACCTTCCAGTCCTCACATTAAAATATAGGTATAGTTCCCTCCCTCCCAACATGGATTAAAATGCAGTAGTTAGTCTTTAAGGTGACACATTTTTGTCTTTTTTGTTTTGTGTTATTTACTGTCCAATATGCTTGCACAGACTAACCTTGGTGATCACTTCATAAATCTGCTATTAGATTAGCTGCCCTGAGTAGGGTACTCTTTGATAGGAAGGCAGGATCTGGTAATCCAGTAATAAAGAAACATTAGCAATTGTGGAGGATTGTATCTACCTGGTGTATTTTTTTATTTTATTTTAATTTTTGCACAGGAAACTGCTCTGGAAGATTTTATTAATTTGGAAGTGGTACAAGGAGGAAACCAGACTGATCTACTACTGGATTTTTTAAATATAGTTTTTTAAATTAATCAAATGCAAATACAAATTTATGCTGTAAAATGCAAAGGTACATGTTACGCTGTAATATATTAAAAGAGTTTTTTAAAAATGTTTTTAAACTGCAATGATGAAGGTACAGTGCTTTTTGATCCTTTAAATCAGTGTTTCTCAACCTTTCTTTTTTGGACTTCAATTCCCAGAAGCCTAAGTCAATTCCTCAAAGCACTGGTCAGCCAACGTACTGACTTAGGCTTCTGGAAATTGAAATCCCCCTGTGGGACATTTGATTGGGAGTCACTGCTTTAAACATAGGTCCTTGCCTTGAAAAGTCAGAGTTTGCAGTTAATGTTAAAGTTGGCTCTTTCATCTGATCTATATATATATATTAATATTAAAGACATATGATTTTGGGGGCAGTCAGTGTTTATTATTTATTTGGATTGTTTTGTTTTATATGACTGTTTTGTCTCTTCATTGTGGTAAGCCACCCAGAATGGTGCTTGCACCAATTAGGACAGGGTATAAAACACTGCAGGGACTGCAGTGGCTCAAGTGGCTAAGACACTGACTGGGAGGCAGAAGGTCAGCAGTTCGATTCCCGAGTACTGCAGGATGGAATGAGCTCCTGTCTTTGTCCCAGCTCCTGCCAACCTAGCAGTTCGAAAGCAAGAATTGCAAGTAGATAAATAGGGACCACTTTGTTGGGAAGGTAACAGTGTTCTGTGTCCCCCAGTGTCTAGTCATGCCTGCCACATGACCATAGAAACGTCTGCAGAAGCAGACAGCACTGGCTCTTTGGCTTTGAAACAGATGAGCACTGAACCCTAGAGTCAGATACGACTGGCTTTTGAGCAAGGGAAACCTTTACCTTTACCTTATAAAACAAATAAATAAAATAAACAGGAATTGATAAAAAGTTTGCAGTCCTACAAGGTTTCTTTCCCCCCTGTCATCCCTTAACCTTTTCTTGTTCTTATTTATGGTGCTCATTTCGTATGTCTTTGTTTTCTTAGGGAAGCTATTCTCCTTTCAAAGCAAGCGATATCCCTATGGTATGGCTTTCCCATATTTTGGCTACTCCTGCTCTTTCGTTATTAAGCATGGTCTCACCACTGAGGAGATAGTGTGGGTCAAAAAGGCGAGAGAAAGCTTGTTTTGTTTCTAACGAGGTCTGAAATTTAGGGAAGGCCTTTCTTTCGCCAGATCTCCAAAATCCAGATCAAGGATTTCAGGGCAAGGTTGCAGTTGGAACATCCAAACACCAAAGTCTAGAAGTAGCAGAAGAAACAGAAAGAATGAAAAAATGTCCGAGTTTGGCCTCCCCTGAATACCTGAGGACGTGCCCAGGTTGGAGGGGACTCCGAGATGCCCTCCAGGAGTCTCGGAGAGGGACAAAGCACCGCTGGGAAGCCCAGTGGCAGGAGTTCCTCGAGACGGTACAGTCACCTACGGTGGTGTGGCAGAGCCCAGAGATAGCGGAGATGACTCCGTGGAATGACGCTAAGGCCTTTCTGGCTTCCTTTGAGCAAGTGGCCAAAGCCTGCCAGTGGCCCTGGGGAGAATGGGCGGCCCGGCTCCAGCCGGCGCTGAGTGGAGAAGCCAAACAAGCCTTCAGCAATCTGGAAGCCAGAGACCGGGAAGACTATGGGAAAGTGAAGGCAGCCATCTTGCGGGAAGACGCAATCCAAATGGAGGCACAGCGGCAGCATTTCCGGCAGTTTCGCTACGAGGAGATGGATGAACCACGGAGGATTCACAGCCAGCTTCGGGAGCTTTGCCGCCGGTGGTTGAGGCCGGACAGGCGCAGCAAGGAGCAGATCCTGGAGTTGCTGATCCTGGAGCAGTTCCTGGCCAGCCTCCCTCCAGATCTACAGGACTGGATCAGGGCAGGAGGTCCCGACACATGCTCCCAGGCGGTGACCCTGGTGGAGGACTTCCTCATGAGCCAGCAAGAAGCTGGGAGAGAGAAGTGGCAGGTGAGGATTTAATATCCAGTCCTCTGTGTCTCCAACGGTGCTTTTATCACATATCCCAAGCAAAAGTTTGTCTAAGCAGCAAAACAATCATACAGTAAAACACCGGATAACGCTAAAACTTGGTTCCACAAGTCTTGGTGTTATCCGATTTTTAGTGTTATCCAATGTATGTTAAAATCCTATTGGATGGATCGGATAATGTTAAAGCTCCATAGAGATACATTGTAACCACACAGGCTTTAGCGGTTGTTATCCGATCCATCCCATAGGAGCTTAACATTCGATCCAATTCTCCTCCCCAGATTACTTAACGTTATGTGATTTTAGCGTTATCCGATCCAATCGTTATCGGTGTTTTACTGTACAGTAATACCCCGTATAACGTGAGTAGCATATAGCGTGAAAACCGCATAACGTTACAAGATTTTCGGAAAAATCTTGTATCGAATAACACGATTTTTAACGTTATACGATACAGTTGTTCTTAGCAGCAGGGTGGGTGGAAAGCTGAACGGGGTTCTCCGTTCAGCTTCCCAGCCACCCTGCAGCTACGGAGGCAGGGGTGGGGTGGCTGGAAAGCTGACGGGGGGCTCCCCCATCGGCTTACCCAGCCACCCCACAGCTGCGGAGGCATGGGCGGGTGGCTAGGGAAGCTGGCAGGGAGTCCCCGTCAGCTTCCCCAGCCACCCTGCAGCTGTAGATCGGGTCCTCTGATCTCTCTGGAGGTGTTTCTGGGCTTCCCCGATGTCCTGAGCCAGTGCAGCAAGCCAGAATGTCAGAGTTCGAATCCCGACATTCTGGCTTGCTGCACTGGCTCAGGACGTCGGGGAAGCCCAGAAACACCTTGGATCGGGTCCCCACACCTCCCTGGACCCAGCGGGGGGTCAGACACCCCAAAATTGGTAAAAAAACAGACTTTTTTTTACCAATTTTGGGGGCTCTGCCCCCCCCCCGCTGGGTCCAGGGCGGTGGGCAGACACGATCCAAGCTTTTTCTGAGCTTCCCCGACGTCCTGAGCCAGTGTAGCAAGCCAGAATGTCAGAGTTCGAATCCCGACATTCTGGGTTGCTGCACTGGCTCAGGACCTCGGGGAAGCCCAGAAACACCTTGGATCGGGTCCCCACACCTCCCTGGACCCGGCGGGGGGGTCAGAAACCCCAAAATTGGTAAAAAAAACGCTTTTTTTTACCAATTTTGGGGGCTCTGACCCCCCCGCCGGGTCCAGGGAGGTGGGCAGACACGATCCAAGCTGTTTCCAAAGTTCTCCCACCTCCCTGGAGGCTACAGCAAGGCAAAATGTCAGGATTCGAATCCCGACATTCTGGCTTGCTGCAGCATAAAAGAAGGTGGGGGAAGTTCAAAATTAGCGCGCATCGGGTCTCCCGACCTCCCTAGAGCTGATGCGCGCTAATTTTGAATTTCCCCCACCCTCTTTTATGCTGCAGGAAGCGAGAACGTCGGGATTCGAATCCTGACATTTTGCCTTGCTGCAGCCTCCAGGGAGGTGGGAGAACTTTGGAAACAGCTTGGAGCGGGTCCCCACACCTCCCTGGACCCGGCGGGGGGGTCAGAGCCCCCAAAATTGGTAAAAAAAAGTCCATTTTTTAAACCAGTTTTGGGGTTTCTGACCCCCCCGCTGGGTCCAGGGAGGTGTGGGGACCTGATCCAAGGTGTTTCTGGGCTTCCCCGACATCCTGAGCCAGTGCAGCAAGCCAGAATGTCAGGATTCGAACTCTGACATTCTGGCTTGCTGCACTGGCTCAGGACGTCGGGGAAGCCCAGAAACACCTTGGATCAGGTCTGCCCACCTCCCTGGACCCGGCGGGGGGGGGGGGGGGTCAGAAACCCCAAAATTGGTAAAAAAAAACAGACATTTTTTTTACCAATTTTGGGGTCTCTGACCCCCCCGCCGGGTCCAGGGAGGTGGGGAAACCCGCTCCAAGCTGTTTCCAAAGTTCCCCCACCTCCCTGGAGGCAGCAGCAAGCCAAAATGTCATGATTCAAATCCCGACGTTCTGGCTTCCTGCAGCCTCCAGGGAAACAGGGCTTTTTTAAACATTGTGTGTTCAATGTATCGCACAACGTTAAAAACCGGATAACGACGGGACTTGTGGAACCAAGTCATAACGTTATTCGGGGTACTAGTGTACTTCTATTCCACCCCATAGCACAGGGGTTCTCAACCTTTTCAAGCCAGGGGCTGAGTCACACTCTCTCAATCAGCTTTGAGGACTGGCCAGCCATTTTGCCCTGCTTGCACAAGGGTGGTCGTGGCCATTTTGTCCCAACAGCTTCAAAGAGGCAGCCATTTTGGTTCTTGAATGCCTTTGGAGAGGTGGGAGCCACATGAAATGGTACATGGGCCAGGTCCGGCCCATGGGCCTTAGGTTGGGAATCCCCATCATAGCACTTAGTGCACACTCTGGGCAGTTCATGAGTTAATTAGCATTTTGTCCTAACATGCTGGGTACTCATTTTACTGACCTCGGAAAGATGGACGGCTGAGTCAACCTTGAGCCCTGGCCAGGATTGAACTCGCATCCTATTGGTTACAGGACAGCAGTTTAACCACTGCTCCACCAGACTTCAGGTGACAAAAAAAAAAGTCCTTATCCACAGACTTACAGTCTAAAAAGTTATGCACAAAATAACGAGGAGCAGAGAAGGAAGAGGAAGACATCAAATAATCCTGCAGAATGACTGGTGGAAACATGTATCTTCCCATCTCATCTCCTTCTCTGCAACCTCTTGCAGTTCCAAGAAAGTGGGAGGGAGCAGGAAATGAAAATAGCAAAGGGGTGAGTGTCAGAAGATGTACAAGTCACCACCTACTATCTACAGGGAATTGGTTCTGAGCCCTATAGCAGATACTTGAAACTGCGGATAACAGAGAATCTGTTTATTTTACACTGTAAACAGCTGCCTCTAGTGGCCAACTCTAGTAATGTGCCATAGGTAAAGGTCACCCTTGCTCAAAAGCCAGTCGCATCTGACTCTAGGGTTCAGTGCTCATCTCTGTTTATAGTCAAAGAGCCAGCGCTGTCTGCCTCTGCAGATGTTTCCATGGACATGTGGCAAGCATGCCTAGACACCAGAGTGGATGGAACTCTGTTTACCTTCCCACCAAAGTGGTACCTATTTATCTACTTGCAAATTCTTGCTTTCGAACTCTAGGTTGGCAGTAGCTGGGACAGAGACAGGAGCTTACTCCGTCATGCATCACTGGAGTCTCAAACTGCTGACCTATCAAACCTCCAGTTATCAAGTTTAGCATCTTAACCACTGCATGCATAGAGATACATAAATAGTATGCATTTCAGGATTTTTATTGAATATTTTTAGACTCGTGGATAAGTGGAACCGTGGATACTGAAACTGCAGATATGGAAGGGATTGACCTGTATGTACACAAAGACAGATTTCCTTACAGTTGAACATGGAGTTCCTTGGGCAGAAATATTAGCACTGAGGCTTTTTAAGTTTTGTCCTGAGCAGGTGGTTTCTTTTCTCAGGAACCGATGCCTGCAATGACCAGGATTTCCCTGGATGCCAAGAAGGCTTCTGCGGATGATCTTCAGAAGCAGATCCAGAAAGAAGCCAAAATGCACGAGACCAGCAGCAGGAATAACAGTTTCATGGGTAAGAGTTTCATTGAGTTACTTAGGTGGCAAGATTTCATAAGCGCCCTGTCTGGGGTTAAAACTATAAATCCCATCATCCCCAGCCAGCATGGTTGCTACTTTTTAAATACAGATATGTTTTTCTAGTTTAAAACCTAGATGGGAGCTGGTTATCTTCATATAAGAGCCCTGGTAGCACAGTGGTCAAACTGTTGTAGCTAAAATGTGAGTTTGATCCTGGTGAGGATCAAGGTTGACTCAGCCTTCCATCCTCAGTAAAATGAGTACCCAGCATACTGGGAGCAAAATGCTAATGAACTTGTGAACTGCCCAAAGATTGCACTAAGGGCTATGGGGTGGTATATACCATATTTGCCGGCTTATAAGATGCATCAGAGTATAAACTGCCCTCCGTTTTTCCGGTGTACAGTAAACCGGAAACTTACGCAAAAAGTCTGTTCCGTAGGCTTTTGCTTAAATCGGTTTCTTATGTAACTTGAAGCAAACCCATAGGGAAAATGAATTTTTTATGTAAATTGAAGCAAATCCATAGGGAAAATGAATTTTTTATGTAAATGGAAGCAAATCCATAGGGAAATGAATTTTTGCATAACTCGAAGCAACCCCATAGGAAATCATGTTATGTACATTTATGTAAATTGGGACATTTATGTAAATTGAGACATGGTTTTAGCACAAAATCATTATGTAAGTCGAATTTTATGTAACTCGGGGCATTTGTAATTCAGGGTTGTACTGTATTTTAAAGGGTAAGAGTGTCTTATATGCCAGCAAATACAGTAAATCTAATTGCTATATAATGATGGGATATAAATTTAATTTAATTTAACCGAAACCATGGATACTGAAACCAGAGATACAAATATCCTGGAGCTGCTGGTTCTGGAACAGTTCTTTGCCAGCCTTAACCCAGATCTCCAAGGCCAGATCTGGGCAGCAGGGCCGGATGTGTGGTTGCCTTAGAGATGATGGGACTGACCATTTCCCTTCATCCCCTTCTAATGTCCCTTTGCCATGCTTTGTAGACAGTGGAAATCCAGCCCCTAAGGATCCTAGTTTGTTGCTTCCTCCTCCTGACGAACCTGAAACAAATGAAGATGACGTGACGGAGGTAAGTGGGCACTTGACACTTTTACTTGAGCTCATAATAATTATGCATAATTTTATCATCCTTGCTTACTAATTCTATTACTATTATTTGTGGACACCTCCCTAAAACAGCTGTGATGTAAATTGTGCCATTTGCTTGAGTTTCAGTCTTTTCTGACCCAGCTTGCAATGGTCCATTGTCCAACACTGAATTGTCGTCGCTTATCTGTTTAAGCGCAAATTCACTGAAATCCAGAATGTTCTATCCTTTGCCTTCTGTTTCCATCTCTAGCCAAACAGATTTACCACCTGTTAATCCCATCATTTTTTGGAGTTTGCTTGGTGGTCTTTTGTGGTCCCTTGGTATCCAGTCTATTAGCTGACAGGTCCATCTGTTCTTCTTTAGACCAGGGGTTCCTAACCTTTTCAAGCCAGGGCCCAGGTCACGCTCTCTCAGTCAGCTTCGAGGGCTGGACGGACATTTTGCTCTGCCTGCACGATGGGGGTAGCCATTTTGTCCCAACATCTTCAAAGGGGTGGCCATTTTGTTTCTTGAATGCCCTTGGAGGTGTGGGGGGCACATGAAATAGCACCATGGGCTGGATCCGGTCTGTGGGCCTTACATTGGGAACCTCTGCTTTAGACGGGTGATATGATTATATTTTTCATATGCATCTTATTTGATTGATATTATACCACCCACATTTAATCTATTACTATTTCATTTTATACAACAGGATACTCAGAGAGCCTCCTTGAAGATTGTGGTATTTTTTTAACCATAATCGGGTGTACCCTGGTAACAGCAACCTTGTGTTGCTGGCTAATCTTTCTCACACTAGGTCAGCCAAAAAGAACTGCAGAAGGAACTCACCAAAAGGTGCCTTCATTTTGGCAGTTTCATGTCTGGCCTAGACACGGAAGAAGAAGAATTTTATGTAATTGTATTTTATTCAGTCCAACTCATTACATTTTAACTCATTGGTGCCCAGACTTTTTGGGCTGAGGGGCCTGACCACATCCCTGGAACAGCTGAATGGGACAGACCACGCCCCCAGAACAGCGCGTGTTTGCACATGCACATCCATATTCACTTCCTGGTTTGGCACAGGCACTTGTGAACATGTGTGAAAGCGTCCATATTCACTTCCTGTTTTGGTGCGGATGCTTCTGCGCATGAGCGGAAGTGTCCTTATTCACTTCCTGGTTCAGCATGGACTCTTTTGCGCATGCATGAGCACGTCCATGCCAAACCAGGAAGTGAATATGGATGTTTCTGCACATGCGTGAGCATGTCTGCACCGAATCAGGAAGTGAATACAGATGTGTCTGTGTATGTGCAGAAGTGTCCATATAAACTTCCTGGTTTGGCAAGGGGGTCGCAGGCCTGATGGAATGGCTACAGGGGCTGTAATCAGCCCATAGACTGTAGTTTGGGCTTGCCTGTTTTAGTTCGATATGGTATGCCATCTAATCAACTACTAAAGAATTGAAATTAATTCCTCCATAGAAATCTGCATATGTGATATTTCCCCTGTAAATCATTGTCTTTGTTTGCAGGTGCCGGTGAGCTTCAGGGAAGCAGAGGTGGCTTCTCACATGGTAGAACCAACTCCAGCACATCCAGAACAGCAGACTATGTTTTGGCAAGTCATGCAAGAGGAGGATGCAGAGGCAGAATCTTTGGGTAAGGCTCTCTTTTGAAATAGGTGCAAACGGAAAAATTCCCACCGAAACAGAATGTGTCTGAATTTTTTTATCCACAGTGGGCTGCGTGTGCAAAGGCCGAACTTAATCACACAACCCATTCACTCATTCTTGGCTCCTCCTTCTAAGACGAGTGGCTAAACGAACTGGTGTGGCTTTGTTTAGCATGGATACAGTTTTGTTCAGTTGTATTAATGTATTTAAGGACTGTGGTGGCTTCGTGGTTAAAATGCTGAACTTGATGACTAGAAGGTCAGCAGGTCAGCTGTTCAAGACACGAGTGCTGCTCAACGGAGTGAGGCTCCCATCGTCTGTCCCAGCTGCTGCCAATCTAGCAGTTCAAAAGCAAGAAATTGCAAGTAGAAACAGTAAAACCCTGGTTTATGATTTTGGTCTGTTCCAATTGCTTTCGCCAGAAACCGGATCAATCATAAACTGAAGCATGTTTTCTTATAGAAATGCATGGAAAAATAAAAACTGGTCCAGACTGGACCAAAGGTAATAATAATAAAGTAAAACAAACACCCAAATTTAAAAAAATGCCAGACAGGATCGTCCCCCACCCCTTAATCGATCCCACCAACTGGTGAGGGGCTGGGGTGGAGAAAAGGGAGTGTTCTTAAAGGATTTATCCCTTTTTTATCCTGTACCTCTGACCTCGATCGATCAAACTCCCCAGCTGGGGTGGAGAAGAGGGGCAGTTCTTGAGGCGTGGGAGAGAAAGGGGAAGCCCCTAAGAATACCCCCCTCCTTCCCCCAGCTGATCCCCAACGGTGGAGATTGATTGATCAATCGAGGCGTGAGATTGATCGATGGAGGTGCAGGGGGAAATGGACACAAAAGGGACAAAGCGATCTCCCTACCTTTTCCACACCGCTGCTTCTTCCTGAGTGGTTTGTCCGGCCACTGGGGGAGCTGTCTCCACCACTACTGGCAGTGGAAGAGTGTGGTGACCATATCCACTCAGTTCCAGTCTTTGTCTGAGCTCCCTGTGTGGTGCTACAGCTGGGAATGCGCTGCTCTCTGGAACTGGCATGTGTTCACAGCTGTAGCACTGTGCAGAGAGCTTGGACGAAGACCAGAACTGAGCGGATATGGTCCCAAACACTCCCGCTGCCGGTAGAAGTGGTGGGCACTGTGGAAACAGCGGCAAAAATGTCACCACCACCTCAATCTCCGCCACAACTTCTGGCGGGTGGTGGTGGTGCTGTTTTAGAGTCTAAAATGGCAACAGTGGTCTAATTCCCGGTTGTAAGGCAAAAAATCGTTGTTAATTGGGATGTTATTTTCAAAGAATTTGTTGTCGTAAACTGTGGCAAACATAAGCCAGGGTGTTCGTAAACCAGCGTTTTACTATAAATAGATACCGCTTTGGTGGGAAGGTAAACAGTGTTCCTTGCACTCCGGTGTCTAGTCATGCCTGTCACATGTCCACGGAAACATCTGCAGACCCAGACAGTGCTGCCTGTTTGGCTACAATCAGAGGTGAGCACTGAACTCTAGAGTCAGATACGACTGGCTTTTGAGGAAAGGCCACCTTTACCTATTAATTGTACAGGTGGTCAATTAATAAGCCATTTTCTGGGAGTAATTTTCTCAAGGAAATCTGAAGGTAGGGAGGGCTACAGCTGAGTGAGCTGTGATTCTGAAATGCTGGTCCATGATTTTTTTGGGTAATGTTTATTAATTTATTTTGGATGCCATCTCAGAAGGTATTTTATTCATGTTATGTGATTTTAGTTGGTAATTTCCCAAAGTTGTGCCTGGACCAGTTGGGCAGGATATAAGTAGAATGAATAAATTAATGAGTCAGTCAGTCACCTGACCAGTCAGTCAGTCAGTCAATCAATCATTTGTCCCTATTAATCAGAAGATCCTAGCACTTTGCCTCCGAATGTCATGTTTCTATTAAATCATTTCTTTCCTTTCCCCTCTCTTCTTTTCTCCCTCCCTCTAAATCTCTCTTGTTCACAAATGAAGAAGGTCTCTTAGTTCCTAAACCTGAATTTGCCTCTTGCCCAGAAGAAGAAGAAGAAGAAGAGCAGATGTTCATCCAGTTTCCTGTAGCAAGTGAGAGACTGCAAAGCCAAGATTCAGGTAAAGTGGCAGAGAATCTTGTAAAGGGAGTCATGCTGTGTGGAAAGAATTCTCTGGTTCATCTAGTCAACTTTATTTCATCCGTCCAACTTTATTTTTCTGTAAATCTGTTTTTGGGGGGAGGGAGATTCACCACACTTTTCTACTGAAAAGTCTCCTTGCACATGCCTATAGGTTTGTAGTCTCAAATATATGAATTTATTTGCTAACATTTATACCCAGCCCTTTCGGTGCGAGCACTGTTCAGGGTGGCTTACAATATATGCCATATTTTCTGGCATATGAGACCCACTTCCCCCTTAAAATACACTGGAAAAATGGAGTGGGTCTTGTACCATATATAGTGGCATACAGTGGGCTATTTGGTTAATAACGGGGGGTGTCTTATATTCCGATGTATCTTATATACAGCAATTACAGTATATACCAGGCGTTCCCAACCTAAGGCCTATGTGTCAGATCCGGCCCATGGCACCATTTCATGTGGCTCCCACCCCTCCAAGGGCATCCGAGAAACAAAATGGCTATCCCTTTGAAGCTGGTGGGACAAAGTGGCTGCCCCCATCATGCAGGCAGGGCAAAATAGCTGTCCAGCCTTCGAAGCTAACAGAGAGCTTGGTCCCTGGCTTGAAAATGTTGGGAACCCCTGGTAATGTATATTTGCCTTATAATTTGTATTTTTTAAAATTGTTTTAAAATTCTATCCATCCACCCATCCACCCTGTTTTGAACTTCCTGCATTTATAAAAATCCTTAGATTACTTCTATATACAGTTATATTTTGCTTAAAGAGCATAATGTGTTCCACAGGATTGCTCTTTAAGCGAGTTTGCTCTTTAAGCAAAACACCATTGTAAATGACCAATTGTTGGGGGGGGGGGTTGCGAACCCCGATTTATTTGTTAAGCGAGTTTTTGGTTGGTTTTATTTGTTAAGCGAAGTGAACATTCAGAGAAAATTCTGCTCTTTAAGCAAGTTACTCTTTAAGCGAGGTTTGACTGCATAAAGAAGTGACCAGAACATAGACTTAACCTTCCTCTGTTTGCCATTTCAGGTGAGGAGAAAAGAAGTTGGGTCAAAATGGAGACCTCCCGCAAGGAAAAGACAGAGGCCTTAATGGGATTGTCTCAGTGGATCGTCCCTGCGACTTTGGCCAAAGCCCAGGAGCAAAGATGTGAGTCCAGAGGGGAAGAGGGGAAGAAGCCAGTGGTGGGAGTGAAAGAATCCAGGGTGATCTTTGACGGTTTTACAGCTGCCCGGAGCAAATCCTCTCTGCTCCACTCTCGGGCAGAAAAGCTGCTCAGCTCCAAGTATGGCAGAAGAGACCATTACAGACCAGGACTGAATACGCCGTTTACTAGAAAGGACCACGCGGAATGTCTGATGTGGTGGGGAAACCTCCAGCCAAAAACGAAGGCCAAAGAGGAGAAGGCCTTTGAATGTTCCCGGTGCGGGAAGTATTTCAGTCAGAGACACAATCTGAGGAGGCACCAGAGAATCCATACCGGAGAGAAGCCTCACGTGTGTCCTGACTGCGGGAGGAGCTTCGCTCGGCCAGACGGCTTGGTGAGCCACCAACGGAAGCATTTCCATGTCAAACCGTTTGAATGCCTGGAGTGCGGGAAAAACTTTACTTACAAGTGCAACCTGGCAAAGCATCAGAGGATCCACGTAAGAGAGGTCGTCCTTTGACACTTCGACATCCTGTAGAAAAAGAAAAGGCACCTGTGGCCTAGGGTTGTTGTGTTAGAAAGTGGGTAGATCAGCCTGTTTATAACCCGTGCTGAATAAAAAATATTGCATCTCAGACCAAAAACAGAACCCTTTGAGTACTGTGACTCTCGTGAAACAACAAGATTTGTCAGCCTTGCTTGTTGTCGCTGTTCGGGAAAACTGAGAGCATACACAGAATATCTACTGGGATAATAAAATTTCTTACTGAACTTGGTGGGACTGACTTTAAGGTCAGCAGTTTTTGCTGGCTCTTTGGTTATAAGCGGAGATGAATACCAAACCCTAGAGTTGGATATGACTGGCTTTCAAGCAAGGGAGACCTTTATCTTTACCTATATAAACCAAAGCGTCAACTTTTGTTCCCATTGTGACTTGTTTCTGTCTCAACGCTTGGATGCAGAACTTGATGTACTTTATATCTTAAAGACTTGACCTCTTGATTTTGGGAGGAAAACATTTCTCCATGTAAGGAACAGTCACTGTGCTAGCAGGGAATCCTGTTGATTATAGTATTTAAAAAAGTAGCTTTTCTAGTATATAACCTTGTTTATTGGGACTAGTTCCCGTTCAAGAGGGTGGAACTTACAAATTAAGGGTGTTTGGAGCATGAAAACATCCAGAGACCTGTATCCTTTCAGAAGCGCACATAAACCTTTCTCCTGCTTCAGAGTACCTGGGGGTCCTGCTCCAGGCTAGATAAATCTATGTTAGGTTTCCATCACTGACGGTTTTATGCTTACAAACCAGCCAGATCAGGTAGGACATGTCTGTTCACTAATAAACGATGAATTAAACTCAGAACTGTTGTCTCTGGCGTGTAGAGAGCTAAGCTTGGTTGGAGAGGGTATCTGGTGCTTTGGCAATGTTTCCATAAGCTAATGAAGCTACTTTAACCTGGATAGCCTGTCCTACCTGATCTGGCTGGTGTTGCAAGCTCAAACGTTCAGTGAGTGATACCTAGCACAGTCACTCTAGCCTAAACCCGGGTCATGGGTACCCAGAAGTCACATCAAGGGGTATGGGTTTTTTCAGAAGGGTGCAGGCTGCTTTAGGGCAGACAGAGTGATTTGGTAGAGGCTCAAAGTGAGAAAGGCTGAGACCGTTTCACCTGTACATGTCTTTTTCTCTGGCTGCAATTCACCTTGCACTTTGTGTGCTCTGAACAATAAATCAGCTCCTGCTAGGAAAAAAATGTTGTTTGGGTATTGGTGAACTATCAAAATATGTTCACCTTTCCAGTCCTCAAATTTGAGCCGTAGTTTGGCTAACTGGCAATACTGGATCCCATCCTTATTTGAAGAATAACTCATTACAGGCAAACATACATTGTCTAGGATCTGCTCCTTTGTGTGAATTAATTACAGGACTTAGCCGTAGTAAATCCATTTTCCAAAACAGTGCTGCGCCCTGGGAAGGCAAAGGACGGGATCGTAGAGATAGGAACTGATCTTTAGCAGCCATTTCCTAACTCTGTTGGAGAAGCAGGAACGATCAGGAGGAACGGCCATCTGGGAAAAAAAGTCTAAAACAAATACTAGCGGTTTCCAAAACCTAAGACAAACATGCCTCTCTCTGTGTCTCTTCAGGTGACGAGAAGAGAAGTCGTCTCAGGATGGAGACCTCCCAGATTGGGACATTAGGAGAATTATCCCAGTGGAGCAATCCTGTGACAGCTGCCAGTCATGAGCAGAGATGTGAGTCCAAAGGGCGAGAGGGGAGGAAAGAAGTGGTGGGAGAGAAGGAAAGTGGGGAACTCTCAGCAGATGGTGCAGCAACCGGTAGCAAATCTTCCGTCCTGAACTCTAAGGCAGGAAGGCCAGTTGTCTCCCCCTATGGTGGTAAGAGGTACTACAGCAATGTAGGATTTTTGAGGACAAGTACAGGCAAGGATTACTCAGATTGGCCATTGTGGGAAGGAGGAATCCAGAAGAAAAACTACCACCACAGATACCAGACAGGGGAGAAAGCTTTTCAGTGTCCTGATTGTGGGAAACACTTTAGGCAGAGAGAGAACTTGGTACGGCACTTCAGACTCCATACAGGAGAGAAATTGTATGGAGGGGGAGCTTTCCGCCCACAAAGTAATGCCCTCGGACCTATCTGTGCAGGAACGAGACTCTACGAATGCCCTGTGTGCGGGAAAACCTTCCCTATCAGAGGCACGTTAATAAGACATGTCAGGATCCATACCGGAGAGCGGCCATTTGAGTGTTCCCAATGCAGCCAGGTCTTCACCCAAAGGGCCCACCTGTTGAGGCACCAGAGGATCCACACCGGAGAGAAGCCACACGCCTGCCCCGAGTGCGAAAGAAGCTTCTCCCGGAGCGACGAGCTGGTCAGGCATCGGAGAATCCATGGATTGGATGGCTATTTGAAGTGCCCTGAGTGTGGGAAAAGCTTCAGACACAAGGGCACGCTGGCGAACCACCAGAGAAGCCACACAGGACTTTAGCGGTGTCTGCGTTTTGACCCACCAATGTTGAGTTGTGTTTTTTGCAAATGGGTGGTTAGAAATGGAGTGAGCCACTTTTAAGATGCCGTTAGGTTGCAAATCCCATTGGTGACAAATGATGGCGTTTGCCGCACTAATCTCTGGAAGAGGATCACTGGACAAGGAACAATATTAAAGGAGGATATGGCTGAGGAATTCAGTCTCCCCTACGTCACTTGAAGGACTTTGAATTGGCTGAGGGTTGGAGCACCTAAATCAGTTTCCCAGCTAGTTTCCCAACCTTACTGACTTAGGCTTCTGGAAATGGAAGTCTCCCTGTGGGGCCTGGTGTGATATACTGACAAAAATACACTGTGTGAATGGGGAGAGAGATAGAATCCGGCTCATTTGCTAGTCTGCTGATTACTGCCAGAAGCCTGCACTGATGAGGATTTAATTTTGTCCAATGACAAAGCCAAGAAAGTGGCTTTTTTTTTTGGCAGTCTAGGTTTTGATCAGGACACAAAAGAAGAAGGAAGACCCCTGGGAGGCCATAGGTTGTCTCTCTCTCTCTCTCTCCCCCCCCCCCCCCCCAATTCTGCTATGCACAGTTTGCTTAGTCCATTTTGCATAATTTACATGGTCTAATGAGGATGGCTTTTCCCGCTGAAAACCTTTGGTCACTGAGGTTTCCATTGGCAGTACTGGAAGCCTGTCTTTATATTTATTCAGGCTAGAGACCGTTTTCCCTATTAAAGTGGAAGCTTCTTCCGTGTTTAGGCCAGATGTGAAACTGCCAGAAATGAAGCAACCTTTTGGTGAATTCATTCTGCAGTTCCTTTTGCCTGACCAGCTGTGAGAATGATTAGCCAGCAACACAAGGTGGTTGTTGCCCGGGGTACACCCGATTGTGGTTTAAAAATACCACAATCTTCGAGGAGGCATTTTCTGTGTACCCCAAAGTGAAATCTAAGACTCCCATAAAGTTGCTCAGTATTGCATCTTTTGCATTTGCTGGACTTGGGTGGATCATATAACCAGCCCTTCTTAACCTGTCATCAGGTTTTTTGTTAAGAGTTTGTTTGGCTTATTTACTTTAATGTAAACTGGGGATTCCCAACCTAAAGCCTGTGGGCCGCATCTGGCTCACAGTGCCATTTCATGTGGCCCCACACCCCTCCAAGGGCATTTGAGAAACAAAATGATCATCTCTTTGAAGCTGTTGAGACATAATGGCCACCCCTGTCATGCAGGCATGGCAAAATGGCCATCCGGCCCTTGAAGCTGAGAGAGAGTGTGATCCAGCCCCTGGCTTGGAAAGTTTGGGAACCCCTGATTTAAATGGTGCTTAACATACTCTCTGGTCAGTCAGGCAATTAATCAAGGCTTTGGGAAAGAGATTCATCAGGAAATGGTTGATTTCTATTCCTGGATTAAACATTGCTCCAGGGCTGCAAAACTATCTACCTTTGTCTGTTTGCAAAGAGACTTTCTTGTAGGAAGGATCACAAAACAGTTTGAGTTAGAACAGGGATTCACAACCTATGGCCTGTGGCTGGAACCGGCCTGTGGCAACATTTCATGGAAACAGAAGCCGAAGTGGGCGCATTTATGACACCCATAAAACATGCCTGCACATGTGTAAACATGCTTGCACCTGCTGTAAATGCCGCTGTAAATGCACCTGCGGTTGTCATAAACGCATTTACAACAGCCACGGATGTGTTTACACATGTGTGGACACATTTATGGCAGCGTTACAGTGGGGAAGGGAAACCACGTGACTAGTCTGCTCAGCTGTCTGAGCGGGAGTGGTCCGGCCCACGACCTGAAAATTTTGAGAACCCCTGAATTAGAAGATGAGAGCTAGATAAGTTTGGTCCTACAGAAACTCATTGGAGCTTGTTTCTTAGTAGATGTGTTTCGGATTGCACTGCGAGCATTTTTGCTGGAGCTGACCGAACATGAAATCTGATGCAGGGGTGTCTGTCTTTACAAGGCGCCTTCTCTTTCTAGCAGCCTCTGCTTGTACATTTCTAAATAAAAACCTATGCTAAAAGACACTGTCAGTCTCTAGTGCCCTCTCTCTATGTAGAGGAAATCCAGTTTTGTAGCTGACCTTCAACATATTGCTGCTCAGAGTGGGAGTGGAAAAGCCCCACAATGACCAAGGTGTCTGGAAATTAGTTACCATTACAGTGTGTGAGAATTACCTAAGAGCATCTTGACTCTTATCCAGGGTTTGAGAGGTTGCTTCTTATAAGTAATCAGTTGCAATTATTGGTCCAAAGTCTCTGAAGTAATTAGTCTGACAAAGTGGACTTGATCCACGAAAGCTCACATTTACATACAGGAGTTAAGTCTTTAAGGTGCTACACCTTTTTTGTTATTTTGTCTACTCTGATATGCTTGCACAGACTAAGATGGGTACCACTTCAAGAACTGTCATTATGGTTACATTATTTAAATAACTTATATCTTCATAATACTCAAAAATTAAGAAACACGTTGTTTGTTTTAAAACAGATGAGTATAGAAGCATAAGGCTGCCAAAACAAGTCTGCAGTTGAAACGTGGGATATTTAGTACTATATGTACTATTAAAGCAGGGGTTTCCAACCTACGTCCTGTGGTGGTCCTCGCTGCTCCTGGAAGTGGAAGCAGATGCATTTATGTCAGCCATAAAATGCACTCATGCATGCATAAATGTGCCTGCACCTGTTGTAAAACTCTGCGCACAATCCAAGTTCTATGCCAACAAGCTGAAGGTTGACTCAGACTTCCTACTGTTACACAGCAAGTAACATAAGGGCAATAAATTTTGGAGCATTAATTACTTATGGTTTTGCTTTGTTGTGTAGGAAACAAGGTAAACAGACGTGTTATCCTAGCATGTCTTTCCATAGATTTAAATTAATTACTAAAAGACTTATTGTCTGGCTATTTTTGATTCGCTACTGGCAGATAACAAAGTGTCAGAAAATCTTTCACTTGATGAAAGTTGATTTGCTTATACAGTAATACCTCAGATAATGTTTACCTCAGAAAACGCTAAAATCGCATAACTTTAACCAAGTGACCAAACCCTTGGAATGACAGTTTTATTTTAATTATGATCCAATTGAGAATGGATTCCACTTGAGGGTTCCAATATGTGAGACTTACTGAATAATTTCCTTCAGTATGAGAAATATTTTCCCAATAGAGATGCTACCATGCCACATACGATGTTTAAAAGTACCTCTAATATCACAACCCTTCTAACATACAGAGCTGCAGCCTGGCTAACTGTGCCCCCCTCCCCCCCAAGAATTAAAATTCGATTTGGGTATGACCTTCAACTGCTCAGAAATGTTTTTGTAACCATGGGCACACTTTTTAAAGAGTGTTAGATCCAGAAGCGTAGCTTACCTTGGCGGGGCCCCGTATAAAAATTGTTTGGGGGCCCTTTATATGCGGGGCGGAGCTAACGTCATGACATCATGACGTTGTGGGGGGAGCCAACGTCATGACGTCATGGGCGGGGCCAAAAATAAAATAAATAAATAAATAAAATAGAATAGAATTAAAATAAACAAACAAACACACACACACCTCAACCCACCCACCCAAACAACCACAACACAAACCCGTAAATAACTTAAATAATTAAAATAAATAAAGAAATAAAATAAAAATTTAATTAAAATCCACCCACCCACCCAACACACACATAAACCACCCACCCACCCGAAACCCTCACTTACCCTCCCGGCTCCATCCTCGCTCTCTGCCCCGGGCTCCGAGGCGCACCTTCCCGCCCCGCCGAGCCCGACCGCGGTGCCCTCCGACGGTGCCGGGCTCCAAGGCAGCCGCGCTCCCGGGAGGCAGGAGGCGCGTGAGCGGGCAGGGAAGAAGGCGGAGAGCCCGGCGCCGGGCTCCGAGGCAGCTGCGCTCCCGCCTTCCCCACCCGCTGCCACTGCTCGCAAGTGGGCTGAGCTGAGCTTCTCCAGACCCGCTGCAGACGAAGGACGGGCAGCAGCAGTGCATCCTCCGGAGGAGGCGGTGGCGCACTCTGCCAGGCGTCCCCAGGCCATGGGGGTTCGGCAGCAGCGGACAGCCCGGGCAGGCCTCAACCTGCCCGTGGGACTCTGGGCGGCCCCAGGGGAGGTGCCCTCCTCTGAGGGCCACCATCGGAGCCGCCCTGAGAAGCTGCGGCTCCGACTCCGAAATTTTATTTTTTAAAAATTGGAGCCAAAAACTGCTCCAATAAAGTGCGCATGCGCAGAAACTCAATCTGATGCATGCGCAGTAAATTTTTGCTCTTTTTTTCTTTTTTTCTTTTTTTTGCCGTTGGGGGCCCCCGTAGCCCGGGGCCCCCGTATAATTGATACGGCTGATACGGCGGTAGCTACGCCTCTGGTTAGATCACTATGTCACCTCTCCCTCCCACCCAGAAGTATGCTCACATGTCAGCAAGTTCTGTCCCCAAGAGTTTCCCCCATTTCTTTTGCCATTAGCATCAAGTATGGGAAGCTGGAACTGTTCAAATTTTGTAGGACTCCCAACTCTCATTAGAAATTAACATATGGTGCAGTAAGGCAAGCCAAATATTGGGACAGTTGCCTCTGGTCTTACAACATATGGCAATAGTGAACAACACAAAGAAACTCCTACAAAGCATATTCATTCCCATCTTATGTTACCAGTGCCAAGCATGGACACTAAATGTAAACAAAAATTGGTCCGCATTAATAGGAAATGTCTGGGGAGGGCTGCTAGAATGACTAGAAGGGGTAAAGTCAGGAATGAGGTTATAAGGGAAAGAATTGGAATATAGCCAATCTTACAGTCAGAGACAAATAAAGTGGTTTTGCCCATTTGGAGAGAATGTCTTGGAAGTCCATACCATATAAGGCTTATGTGGAAAGAGGAGACGGACAAAGACCACTAGGCCGTCCCAGAGGAAGGTGGAGAGACAACATCAAAGAAACAATACAAGAACACCAAATATTGCCAGTGGAGGCTGCTAGAAGTGCCAGAACATGAACCTTGTATCTCCCTCAAGTAAAGAAGAAGAAGAACTCTCATCAGCCCCAACCAGAAGCCAGGAATGGTAGGATTTAAGAGTGGCACAATATCCAGATGGCCACAGTTTGTATTGGCAAATGGAGTGAATCCATTGGGAAACTTGGGAAGAAACCAGCTGAGCAAAAAGTAGGCATTGTTGCTACAAAAGTTTCTCAAGATTGACTGAAATGTCTGCATTGAGCTCTGAAGCAAAGCCGTTGGACCTTCTTCAAGGATGGAATAAAAGGGTGGTGACAGGATAGGAGGATAGTGGTGAGGATAGTTCCTCATTTTGTCATTGAGCCCAATGTTATGGTTTCCAGTGGCATTTCCTCCACGGGGGGAACCATCACCCCCACCCAAAGGGGCTCATCCGCCCATAGCCATTGGCCTCTTTAGGGAGTCCAGTTATTTACCACCACCCAACACTCAGTGTTGAGTTGTTGGCTATGCAGCCTATGTCATTACCACTGTGGGATATCTGGCCAGACATTGACCTTGATAATAATAATTTCGTGTTAGAATTTATTCTGGGTTTTTGTGGAAGAAGCTCTCCTCATGAGATGCCCAAATGAGGCTCCTTTCATGTCCCCAAGAGCTGGGAGAGAGACGGGCGCTCAATCCATCATGCAGTACCCGGGTCTTGAACTGCAGGCTGTCAAGATAACAAGGCGAGCTTCTTAACTACTGAGCCACTGCAGCCCCTTATTGACCTTGATATACACAACATACAAACAAGGAGAAAAGAGGCTAATGTAGGCAGAGGGCAGAAGAAGCTTGAAACCTCACCTCCATTTTGAAAAGATGCCAGAAGGGCCATAAAATCAACAAACTTTCCAAATGTCCCAGACTTCAAAAACTTTCATGATGAGTAGAGAATGAATGTGAGATCTGAATGACCACGTTGAAGAGAAAACCTCATTAAAAGTCCTTGGAGCTGGAGTTTGCCATATTAAAACCATGCAAATCCATCTTAGAAGTAGGATGGAACGATTTATCTGCAGTGGAGGGGGGTGGGGAGACATATATGCTCTTGGTAAGGAAGAGACTTCTCGACAGATAAACTGACCAGATATTACAGATTTTTGGGGGGGACTTCAATTCCCAGCAGCCTAAGTCAATCCCCCAAAGCACTGATAAGCCAATGTACTGACTTAGGCTTCTGGGAATTGAGGTCCACCAGTGTTTGACAGAACATAGTTTGGTAAATGCTGTATTAGAGAGTTAGTGAAGGAGACTTAATCTCTGTTAATAGACCCTGTGAAAGAAGGATTTCAGCCAGAGAGAGGTAATAGTTAAAGCAGTAGAATCAGTGGTGGGCTTTAGCAGGTTCGCACCATTTCACTGGTAGCAGAAATTCTGGTTGGCCTTGTCCAGCCAAGTTTTGAAATAAATTACAATAGAACCCTGCATAACAAAAAACCTTCCACAGAGCTATTTGCTGTGCGTTTTTTTTGTTATGCGGTTCCCTATGGGAGATACCGCACATAATGGGGGAGGGGGAGTTCGTTAACTGGGGTGCCCATTAAGTGGATATACCCCAGTTACCAAAAACCCTGCATAACGATTCCCCCCCCCCCAATTCTGCAGGGTATCACCATTGCATAATGAACACTTCATTGTGCAAATTTTTCACTATGTGATGTGTTCGTTATGCGAGGTACCACTGTAGTTGCAATTCAGGTGCAGCGCAGGACTTTTCCTCAGGCCACGTCCACCATACCAAGCCCACAGTGTGGTAGTAATTTTTTTGAGCCCACCACTGAGTAGAATATCCATTAAAAGTGCTGGCAGAATTGAGAGTGCATGAAAGGTTTCATCTTGTTCCCTCAGCAAATAAGAGTAAGAAACCCCAATGGATTCTGCTCTAGATTAGGATCAAATGGAAGGGAGAAAATGGTTGAAACCAGTGTTCCCCTTGCTTCAAGGGAAAACACGCAACCTATGCGGTTCTTGTACTGCTGTTATAGTTGTTTGAACATGGCTGCATTATAGCACACTTGCACCACTGCATGTTTTAGATCAGGCTAAAGATCCAAATGAGCAACATTTCCTTTGAGGGTTGGTTTTCTCTAAGGATCACTGGGTATTTTGAGAGGATGTTGAACTTTGTTGAGCCAGTGTGGTGTAGCGGATAGAGCATGGGTACCCAAACATGTTGGGCCGTGGGCTGATCATGTGGTTCAGCAAGCCGGTCACTAAGGCCTGGGGGCCGGGTACGGCCCCTGATGCCAATTCATCTGGCCCACAAAGCCCTCATCGCTCCTGGAAGCGGAAGTAAAACATGCTTGTGGGCCAGATTATTTGGCATCTGGGGCCGCACCTGGCCCCCGGGCCTTAGTTTGGGCACCACTGGGATAGAGGGTTGGACTAGAACAGTGGTCTGCAAATGTGGCTCTCCAGATGTTCTTGGACTTGAATTACCAGGAGCCCAAGTCAGCACTCCTGCTGATTGGGGCTTCTGGGAATTGAAGTCCAAGAACATCTGGAGAGCCACATTTGCAGACCAAGGGACTAGAACTTAGGGGTCCTGGGTTCAAATTGGGCCTTGCCATGGAAGCATGCTGGAGCAGGGGCCTTGGAAACCCCTTCTCGGAACATTACGCATCAGAACCCTGCTAGGGTCACAACAAATTGGGAGAAACTTGTAGCACATGATGACTGATAGTGCAATTGAAACTTTAAAAAGTGAACTTTTCCTGGTTTGAACTTTTGTTGTTTCTTTGTCCCTTTGGAAAGGAAAAAGTGCGGGTTGTGGACAAACTAAACGACAGCTTGGGCTCTCTCTCATGGCTTATAAAACTTGCCTTTGGAAGACTCTCTCTGCTGGCATGGAAGGGGGTTTCTGACAGCTGCAGTCCACCTTAGCAGACTTTGACTATCTTTGGTACAAAATAAACTCCCCTAACATGGTGGGAGTGGGATAGGGATGCCGTGGCTTAGAGGTTAAGATGCTGAGCTTGACAACCAAAAAGTTGGCAGTTCAGCAGTTCAAGATCCGAGTGCTGCATGACAGGGTGAGTTCCTGTCGTCTGTTCCAGCTCCTGACAACCTAGCAGTTCTGAAGCAAGGAATTGCAAGTAGATAAACAGGTACCATTTCAGTGGAAAAGGTAGCAGCATTCTGTGAGCTCTCGCATCTAGTCATGACTGTCACACAACCACATAAATTTATTTATTTATTAGTAATATTTGTATGCTGCCCTATTCATGAAGCGACTTAGGGTGGCTAAAACAGCAATAAAAACATAACAATCCAATAAAATTTGTCAATAAAATCCAAACCCATACATAAAATTTAAAAGATTAAAAATTTGGAAGAGTTAAAAGATTAAAAAGGTAATCAGATGAGCCAGCAGGTTGGGATGCCTGCATGGCCAGTACCCCATACCTGCCCCACTAGCCATGTCTTTACACCCTTCCTGAAGGGTAGCAACTCTGTCTGGAGGCACAACTCAGTCGGCAGGGTGTTCCATAGGGCCCGGGGTGGACACAGAGAAGTCCCTTCTGTTTGGGTCAGAAGTTACAGCCCGTCCAGAACCAAAGATGGCAGCCCCCGAGATAACGCAGGAGCCCTGACCCACAGCCACTCAGCCTTGCCAGGATTCAGCTGTAGCCTGTTGTCCCCAACCAGATCCTGACAGCCTCCAGGCACCTGGACAGGACTTCCACTGCATCGCTTGGCATTGCTGGCTCTGTGGCTGTAAACAGATGAGTGCCAAAACCTAGAGTTGGATATGGCTGGCTTTTGAGCTTGTGAGGCCTTTACTTAACATGACACCTTCATGGTTCCATGGCAACAGCCTGTAGAAGTTGGTCAGGTTGAGAGCAGGAGATTGGCCTGTCCTCTCTATATGCAATGGATGATGTTGGTACCCTTGTATATTGGTTGGCAATTTCTCATAAGTGTTTGGTTGCCAAGTAAACCCTGATTCCACTCTTTGGCTTGTCTTAATCTAGACTGCGGTGGCTAAAGTGGTTAAGACGCTGAACTCGCTGACTGGAAGGTCAGAGTTTGATTCCTGGGTACTGCGTGACGGGAGTGAGCTCCCATCTCTGTCCCAGCTCCTGCTAGCCTAGCAGTTTGAAAGCAAGAAATTGCAAGTAGATACATAGGTGCTACTTCGGTGGGAAGGTAGACAGCATTCATTGCACTCTGGAGGCATGCCTGCCACATGTCCATGGAAAAACGTCTGCAGATTGCAGACAGTGCTGGCTCTTTGGCTATAAAAAGAGATGAGCACTGAGCCTTAGAGTTGGATACGCCTGGCTTTCGAGCAAAGGCAACCTTTACCTTAATCTAGAAACCTGAGCCAGCTTACTCAGGCACCAGTGATTATGAGAGTTGACAGCCAATGCATCTGAAGACTGAAACCTGAGCGCCACAAGCCTTTCATCTCTATCCAGAACATCCTTACTTATGTCCCCCTTCATTCTGACTAGAATCCATCTTAGGGAATTACACAAGTTGTGTAGATCAAAAATATTGAATGACTGCTTATTAATAAGTTACCACTTGTATTCTTTGGGTCTCTCTTGCTAGAAAGCCAGTTGTGTCTGACTTTAGGAATCGGTGCTCATCTCTGTTTATAGACAAAGAGCCAGCACTGTCTTCATCTGGAGATGTTTCTGTGGTCATGTGGCAGGCATGACTAGACACTGCAGTGCACAGAATGCTGTTACTTTTCCTGCCGAAGTGGTACCTATTTATCTACCTGCAATTTCTTGCTTTTGAACTGCTAGGTTGTCAGGAGCTGGGGCAGATGATGGGAGCTCACTACATCATGCAGCACTCGGGTCTCAAACTGCTGACCTTCCAGTTATCAAGCTCAGCATCTTGACCCCTAAACTATAGCAATCCCTCTTTTGTATTCTTAGTTGTGCACTAAGTCACACAAGAATATGAATGTGAGTTGCAGTTCATTGATGAGTTGTTATTTGTTGCCATGATTTGCATAGTTGCCCATAGGGTGGCACAACCTCTCAGTAGGATTCTATCCTCTGATTTTTCCCATTTGACCTTAGGGTTAAATGCATGGGAGATGTAAAGGAAAGGGCCACAGGATCATAGAGAATTGGAGAGAAAAAATGAACCTAGTGGAGTCTTTTCCATAGTCGACCACTGAAAGGAGGAGTTTGGCAGGACTGTAACTTGAGTTAACCAGAACATGGACAAAATTCTTTTGTCTGTCTCTTCAGGTGAGAAGAACAGCTTGGTCAAGATGGAGGACCATCAGCAGGATGAGGCTGTGCCAGCATTAGCAGAAATGGGTCCATGGAAATTGCCCTCAACGGCAGCCCTTTATGAGCAAAGATTTGAATCTAACCAGGAGCTTGAGAGAAAGCATCCAGAAGATGGTGAAGGATGTGGTAGTTTTTCAGAGGGCCTTACAGTTGCTATGGGGGGAAATTCCACCATATCACATTCGAGGCCTAAGAAGGTCTCGGTCTCGAAGCATGGGAGAAAATGCAATTACAGACTGGACCTTGTTTTGAATCATCCTGCTGAAGATGGTTACGAATGTCCCGTGTCTGCTGGAAACATCCAAGAAAAAGCCTACCTTTTTACACACCAGAGAATCCAATCTGGGAAGAAGATTTCAGAGGGCGGCAAAAGCTTCCAGCCGAGATCTAAGCTTATCAGACACCAGAAAATCCATACGGGGAAGAGTCCGTATGAGTGCCCAGTGTGTGGGAAAAGCTTCATTTCCCGAGGAACTTTAATGGTGCATCATATAATCCATACAGGAGAGAAACCGTTTGGGTGCCCTCAGTGCGGAAAATGTTTCAATCAGCGAACAAACTTGTTAAGGCACCAGAGGATCCACACTGGGGAGAAAGTTCACGAATGCCCCAAATGCGGGAAAAAGTTTTATCGGAAAGATAAGCTAATTCTACATCAAAGAGTTCACACGCGGGAAAAGCCTTATGAATGCCTTCAGTGCAGGAAGAGTTTTTCTGCTAAGGAGAAATTATTGAGGCACGAGAGGATTCATCTGGGATATTAACGAAGTTGGTGTTTGAAGTATAACCAAAAGCCATCTTGCTATGTATGATAGACTCCCCCAACTCCACCCCCCTTGGTGGGAGACAATTAGTATCACATGTGAGTTGTGTGGGCCTGTGATTATGTTATTTTGTTCATTATTATCATTAGAATCATCATAAGTTAGGCAATGCCCAATCTTTGCAGAGAAAATACATTCCATTTGAGATACGTAGGGAAGAATTCCACTACTGAGAAAGCATTTTATAGGCCTTCATGCTTCCACAAAAGGAAGTTGTTGCTTCAAAGGAACAGATTAAAACCAATCTGTTCTATCTCATAAACAAATTACTGTAAGGCAGCGGTTCCCAACCTAAGGCCTGTGGGCCAGATCTGGCCCATGCACCATTTTATGTAGCACCCCTCCAAAGGCATTTTAGAAACAAAATGGCTACTTCTTTGAAACCGTTGGGACAAAATGGCCATCCCCATTGTGCAGGCAGGCCAAAATGGCTGTCCAGCCCTCGAAGTTGACTGAGAGAGTGTGACCCGGCCCCTGGCTTGAAAAGGTTGGGAATCCCTGCTGTAAGGATTGGTTTCCAATTTTTATCAATGACTGGACTACTCGGTCGATTGTAGATAACTTCACAATCGATAATAGTTCCCAATTTTTGTATTAGCAGGAAAGACTTACTCAGTAAAATGAAATCCTGTATGTATTATGTTCTCTTCAAGCTACAAGTTGTACCTCGGTTAAAGAGCATAATGTGTTCCACAGGATTGCTCTTTAAGTGAGTTTGCTCTTTAAGCGAAACACCATTGTAAATGACCAATTGTGGGGGGGATTGCGAACCCCGATTTATTTGTTAAGCGAGTTTTTGGTTTTATTTGTTAAGCGAAGCAAACATTCAGAGAAAATTCTGCTCTTTAAGCGAGTTACTCTAAGTGAGACGCTCATTATGTGAGGTTTGACTGTATTTTAAGAAATGAAGTTTTAAGAACAGTAAGCAGAGCGGTTTCTGCTAGATTCAAAATACATTATGTACAATTCTCAGGGTGTAACTTCTATGCTTGTTTCTGGCATTCGTTCTTCCAGCCAGGCTCATCCACTCCACATTTTCATATTCGCTAAACAAGTCATTCTTCCTTGTTGTGCTTCTTTTACTTTGCAAACTTGCTGCATACATTGGTAAGGTAAGGGTGAAGGTTGCCCTTGCTTGAAAGGCAGTTGTATCTGACTCCAGGGTTTAGTACTGATCTCTGTTTATAGCCAAAGAGCCAGCAGACATTTCTGTGCACATGTGGCAGGTATGATTAAACACTGGAGCGTACACTTTCTCACTGAAGTGCTACCTATTTGTCTACTTGCAATTTCTTGCTTCCAAATTACTAGGTTGGCAGGAGCTGGGACAGAGATGGGAGTTCACTCCATTGTGCAGCACTTGGGTTTTGGACTGTTGACCTGTCAACCTTGCAGTCATCAAGTTCAGCATTCTAACCACTAAGCCACTGCATACAGTGGTACCCGCATATAAAGTGAAAGTAAACACAATATCAGTAATAAAATGTCCTTATCAGGGATTCCCCAAGCGATATGTGTGGCTCGATAGCAGAGTAGCACTTTTAAGCTCTTACACAGCGAAAGCCTTAGTGCAATAACACACACACATATGCCTTCAGTGGAAAGGTGCGCTTTACTTATAGTGAGGGGAAGACAGACATACACAGGACTATATACAACAGTCTCTCACTCTCTCCAAGCCCCACAGTAGGTAGACAGCTTGGAGTCCTCTGTTGGCTCCAATTCCAGGAGCACTCAAAAAGTCCTGGTGATCCTTTAGCAGTTCTTTCTTCTCAGTTGAAGAAAAACTCTGAACACCATCACCTCCTTCAGTGTCTCAGTCCTTCTCAGTATATAGACTCCTTCAGAATAGCAACCTCCTCACATAATCTCCTACAGAATAATAGCCTCCTCCAGTATGATAGCCTCCTCCAGTATGACAACTTCCTCCATAGACCCTTCCCAGAGGGCCACAGTTATACCCCAGTGTTGCTGGGCAGATTCTCTAATCAGCCACAGCTGGGCTGTTACAGGAGCACATGGACACGGCATGCACAGCCTGGCCATCAGTTTGAGGCTCTATTATGAACACCTGTGTTCAGAACACATGGAGGGCCTTAAAGTTGTACTATTCCACTGGGCAGCAATCTTTGTACAATACCCCCAAATGAAAAATGTCCTAACATGCTCCTCCTATTGTACAAGATGGATGCCACAATATACAGGTCAGAATACATAAGCAATATATACATATACACAGCTACAGTACAAGATTCTTTACAGTACACTCAGTTTCAGTATTTACAACATCAGCTTACACTCTTCACATGCCTTTTGGCACCAGGAGGAAACAGTTTATTATTACCTTTCCTTGCACCTTTGAAACACCTTGGTCTCCTAGACCCACACACCCTATGCCTTTCAGATTCTGACATACACACAGACAGGTCCCGAGGTGGGTGTACCTCCCTGTCTAATTCTGCCTGCCGTGCACCCGACTTTGCACCTGGCAATGCAGTTACCTCAGTAGGGGTTTCTGGCTTTGCTTTATCCATTAACACCACAGTGGCCTGATATCTATCAGGTGGCCTTCTAGTCCGGCTGGACCTACGTGGCAGGACTCTTATCAGTGGTATCTCCCCCAGACTCCCCTGAAATGTCAGACTCCTCTGACTCACTTTTTATTTCTTCTTTTGCCCCAGCTTCCCCATCAGTGGGACTTTTGCTAACAAGCTTGCTTCTGCTGGGTTGAGGAACTGGCTTCTCTGCCCCCTCCTCCTCAAACAGGAGTCCAGGAATGTGGACACTTTCCACATGTTCCCACCGGGAGTGCTCCAGGAACTTGGCACTCTTACTTCTTGTAACTTGGTTGGATCCTGGCATCCAAAACCTATACTCCCTATGGTTCGCCTCATACCCTATGAAGATCAGTTTGCGAGGGCGAGGCTGCCCCAGGATGCGTACCCAGGCAGGAGAGCCAAAGACTCGAAGATAGCCCAAGTTTGCCTTCCTTCCATCCCACCTGCTTGCAGGGATGTCCCCAATCCCAGAATGATATACATTATTCAGCACATGGTTCGCACACTTCATAGCCTCTGCCCAGAGTGTGCAAGGGAGATCTGCATCACTTAGCATGGCCCTTGTCATGGCCTGGAGAGTTTGACCCCTCCTCTCAATAGTTGAGTTATGCCGAGGTCTGTGGTGGACTATCCCATGCTTAGCCAGGAAATCAGTACTGGCTTTATTTGAGAACAGTGTCCCATCAGTCATTAGGGTCTTTACCTGTGTGTTTGCCTTGTTCTGGGCGAACCTTACCCATCTGGTTAAAGTTGAGCAAATCTCACCCTTGGACCTTAGCAAATACACAAACCCATAACTTGTGTGGTGATCTACAATGCACAGGGCATACCTTGAGCCACCAGGGCTTGGGCTCATAGGACCTATTAATTCAGCAGACACCACCTCTAAGGGCTGGGTAGTGCTAAAACCACCCACTCTACTTACAGGAGTGACCAGAGACATCTCCTCGTTACAAGGTTTACAGCTCAGAAATCTGCTGCATGGTTTCACTGCTATGCCCTCAGTCAGATCAATGGTCCTTCTCAAGTCTCGGAAATTTACATGTCCCAACCGTCTGTGCATTAAGTGTATGCATTTGTCATGGGGGAGCTTGTTGCTAAAACCTTCATCAGCCAGATTCGCACTCAGTGTACGGGAGCCTAACACAAACAGATCATTGTGTATCGGGACAGTTAGCTCCTTATCTCGTCCCTTAATGACACATTCCTTCCCCTGGAATGTCACTGAGTAACCCATTTTTAGTAGGGTCCTAACAGACAGCAAATTATACTTCATCTCAGGGATATAAAGCATTTCTAGCTCTTCACCCAGAGCTTCACACCTCACCTGGCCTTTACCCAGTGCATGGACTCTTGACCCATTGGCTAGCGTGACAGTCTGGCTTGTTTTAGACATTTCAGTAAACATTTTCCTATTTTTACAAATGGAAAAAGATGCACCAGAATCAATTAACCAGGTGCCAGGTTCAACATCAGTAAAAGCAGCAACAGAGAGATTAGCTTTTCTACATGTCTTGTCCTTATCTGGGCTTGACGTTGCCTTACAGAACTTGGCAATATGCCCAGACTTCTGACATCTAAAACATCTCTTTGCTACACACACAGTGGGAGGAGGGGGTGATTTGCTTCTACCACTTTCAGTTAGAACTTCTGGTTTTCTGAATTCTTTCAGAGAACCCCTTAATTTGTCCAGCTCTAGTAAGCGGCCTTGGACCCCCTGGAAATTTAACTCACTCCTGGGCAAAATGTCCAAGGACGAAACATAACCATCAAATTCTTCCGACAAAGACGATAGGAGAATATATGCCTTTTGTTCTTCAGTAAAGAACAAGTTTGTTTCAGCAAGACGCTGTAGCAAATCACTAATTGAATGGAGGTGCTGAACCATATCTCCACCAGGCTGGAGGCGTAACCTAAACAAACGTCTGGTGAGAGATATTTGGGAACCGACTGAGTCCCTTACATATAATTGCTTAAACCTCTGCCAACATGCGGCAGCTGAATTCTCCCCTCTCAGATATGTTAACTGACTCTCTGCTACAGTTAACCCAATAATTGCCAAAGCCCTCTGATTATCATACTCAAGTCTGTCCCTTTTGTCAGTGTCCTCTTCATCCAAGGCTTCTAGCTTCTGGGGATTCTCAACAATGTCCCAGAGCCCTTCCTTGCGCAGAAGCAGACTGCACTTGGTTGACCATGTCTGGTAGTTGGTGCCATCAAGCAGGGGCACCAGTGAGAGACTGGAAACAGCCATTCTTCCCTCACTTGCAGACTCACAAAACATGCAGCTGGGAGGAACTCTCGAAGCAAAGTGGACGTCTTCTGGTCCTCTGTTGGGGCGTCTGGTTGCGTTGGGGCGCTGTCCTGCAGGCGATGAGTCCTCCAGGGAACACGGCCCCTCCGAACGCTGATCAGGGCTCCACAGCTCCAGTCCAGGCACACAGCACTTCCGGGCTTGACAGGCGAAGACTCACGGGCGCAGTTAGGGCGTCGGGCGTAGCTGTTAGGCGCACCCTGGGCCCATAACCCGATATCAGGGATTCCCCAAGCGATATGTGTGGCTCGATAGCAGAGTAGCACTTTTAAGCTCTTACGCAGCGAAAGCCTTAGTGCAATAACACACACACATATGCCTTCAGTGGAAAGGTGCGCTTTACTTACAGTGAGGGGAAGACAGACATACACAGGACTATATACAACAGTCTCTCACTCTCTCCAAGCCCCACAGTAGGTAGACAGCTTGGAGTCCTCTGTTGGCTCCAACTCCAGGAGCACTCAAAAAGTCCTGGTGATCCTTTAGCAGTTCTTTCTTCTCAGTTGAAGAAAAACTCTGAACACCATCACCTCCTTCAGTGTCTCAGTCCTTCTCAGTATATAGACTCCTTCAGAATAGCAACCTCCTCACAGATAATCTCCTACAGAATAATAGCCTCCTCCAGTATGACAGCTTCCTCCATAGACCCTTCCCAGAGGGCCACAGTTATACCCCAGTGTTGCTGGGCAGATTCTCTAATCAGCCACAGCTGGGCTGTTACAGGAGCACATGGACACGGCATGCACAGCCTGGCCATCAGTTTGAGGCTCTATTATGAACACCTGTGTTCAGAACACATGGAGGGCCTTAAAGTTGTACTATTCCACTGGGCAGCAATCTTTGTACAATACCCCCAAATGAAAAATGTCCTAACAGTCCTGACTTTTCACCATCCTCTTCACCATGGATGGAAAACTGTTGAACATGATCAGTTGGAAAGCAATACAGTAATACCCCGGATAACGTTATGACTTGGTTCCACAGGTCATGACATTATCCGATTTTTAGCGTTGTCTGATGCATGCATCGAACAATGCTAAAAAAAAACCCCTGACTTCAGGGACAAACCACTTTAAAGGCAGGCAGGGAAAGAGACGCGAGCAGGTCCCTTTCTTTTCCTCCCTGCCTTTAAAGCCACCCCCACCCTCAGCGGTCCTGCAACTGCAGTAGGGTTGGGGAAAGGCATGCACCTTTCCCCTAACCCTACTGCAGTCGCAGAGACTGCTTGTGTCTCTTTCCCTCCCTGTATTTAAACTACAGGGAGGGGGGAAGAGAGAGACATGATTGGGTCTCTCTCTCTTCCTTCCCTCCCTGTAGTTCAAATGCAGGGCAGGAAGAGAGAGAGAGAACCAATTATGTCTCCCCCCCTCCCTGTAGTTTAAATACAGGGAGTGAAAGAGTGAGACGGGATCGCGATCACGTCTCACTCTTTCCCTCCATGTATTTAAACTACAGGGAGGGGGGGTGTCAGGAAATGAACCTATTTCCTAAGGCTTGAAATTGCCAATTTTCAAATAGGCCTCAGAAAAATCCATTTTTCTCTCTCTGAGCCTCAAGGCTGGGTAACAGCATGTTTTTCAACCATGTTTTCAGTATTTCTTATCTTTTGTAAGCTAGCCGAGAGCCGTGTTGTGTCTTTTCATAAAGGTAAACAACCATTGTTGTGAGAAAGTTTTCACTGTTATGTGATTGGCTGAAGCAGTCCCATCTGACTGCAGATTCTCCATTTTGGAGAGAAGAAAGAGTTCGTCTCTGATTCTTCATGGATTAAGACCTGTTTTTGATTAGAGAGCTTTTGTTTTTGAATCTCAATGGGCTAGAAATCTTTAGCCTAGGAGCTAAGCACTTTTGCTCCTTAAAAATGGTTACCTAGATTTGCCTGTGGACTTTATTGGACTGACTTATGCTACTGACTTTTATGCTTTATGAACCTGATCAATAAATCTTCCTCATTTTTTCTGAACAACGTGTCTTCATTGGACTAAAAAGGGTAAGAGCTGCCTTTCACACACACAAATCTTTGAACACGCTACCAAATAAAAACCCCTTAAGAGCTGATAAGCAGCTGAGAGTTGGATCTCTGTTCTAATTAGCCGTCCAGCTCGCCCTGTGTAGGTTTGTTTTGGTTTCCAGGGGTTTTCCAGAAGTGTAGGGGGCCGGCTGGATCGTGACATGTTGGCCTAGCGGTGGGACGTCGCGCCTCTTGAAGAAGTTTTTTTGTGTGTGTGTGCATGCTCTACGTCTCTGCAAGAAGAAGCAAGCTTCGTTTATTTTGGCTGAACGCCTCTGTGTGTGTCTCCAGCCTGAAACTGCATCCTTGAAAGTGCTTGTGTTTTCCTGAGATAAGGTGCTGAAAGGAAAGCAACTGATTGCTGTTTTGAGTTTTGAGTCGGATTCTCAAACTCCCAGACCGTGGGCCGTGGGCCGAGGGCCGTTTCCAGTGCTGGCAAGTCCAGAGGAACTGAGACGTCTTCCAAGCCTACAAGATGGAAGGTAAGCCAGTGGCTGATGAATGTACCCCCTCACCACAGTTAGCACCCCAAGACAGACTCCAATCCAGATGGGATCTTGGAGAAGGTGCCCAGATGATGTTTAGCCAAAAGGAAGGGCCCAGGGTGGGTGAAGCTTGTCCAGATGACTTCTGAGACTTCCCCAGACGCCCAGCAAGCCCCAAGCCCTGAGTAAGACTCTTTTGTGTTGAATTGGAGTCAAAACTCCACAAAGTGCCTATTTTCACTCAGAAGCAGTTCCTTGAAGTTAGATTTCCCCCAAAGCCAAGAAGGAGTGGAACCCTTCAGATAAGATTTATTTTCCTGCATTGAAGTTCCTAATTGCTGATTACATGTGCTGTTTTGGTCTTTGAAATTGAAGACCTGGAGAGGTTGCAAATTGCCTCATTGTGTTTGAGATACCAGCGTAAAGGTGGAAGAGCTCCAACGGACTCCTCCACGTGTCCAAGGAAGAAGTTTGCTAGAGTGGGTGGGCCAGATCCACCACTCTGAAAAGTGTTGTCTACAGGCTGTTACACTACGCTGTTTTGGTCAGCTAGTGGGAAGTGGGAAATAATTGCCGGATGCAGTGTTTCCCTGAGTTTTACTACCCTTCAAGAAAGCCAAGAGCTGAAGGGGGGAGTACGTAAAGATGGCTGTGGGAAGCCCAACTAGCGGTTTCAGCAATAGCAGAGGCCAGATCCAGATCCAGATTCCCGACGTACTGAGGAGAGTGAATGGAATTCTGCGCGCTCTTGAGTTGAGACGTTAGTCAAGCCATCAATTCTGTTGCCTGTTTAGTTCCCAAACCTCACAGGGATGAGAGTGCGGGGTTGTTTGATTAATTCCTTTGGACTGTGTTCTGATAAATACCTTAAAGGTTGTTTCTTGAGTTTTTTTTCTAGGAGATGCACATGTTCCTGACGTCTGAAAGAAGAGCTGATAACGCAACTCTGAGTGGACTTTTTTCAACTGGCTGTTTAATTGTTTGCAGGTGCAACATCGAAGAAGACGAAGAAGGGGGGAAATGTTATTGTTTCTTGCTAATCATCTGTTTATTTTTCCAGAGGCTCGTACAAGCGGCCTCTGTGACATGTGTGGTGTTACTGACCTGTTTTCTGATTTAAAGGTTGTTCTGTTTGGGCAAAATGTGTTTTGGAATGGGAAAACCTTTGGTACCTGAAAATGCCCAAGTCTTTTGTTCCAGCAAGGTTTTATACCTGAGTTTGCTTGCAATGCAGAATGTAACTTATGTAACGTGTACCTCCAGTAACTAAAACTGGAAGAAGCTTTAACGCTTGATATCCTACATATATAAGGGATAGCTTGTTTGCTCAATTGCTTTGCTCACATTAGTAAATAATGCCTTTTGGTAAAGTCAAACCCCCGGTTTGCCTTTCCAGAAAGGAGGGCGTGTCAGGAAATGAACCTATTTCCTAAGGCTTGAAATTGCCAATTTTCAAATAGGCCTCAGAAAAATCCATTTTTCTCTCTCTGAGCCTCAAGGCTGGGTAACAGCATGTTTTTCAACCATGTTTTCAGTATTTCTTATCTTTTGTAAGCTAGCCGAGAGCCGTGTTGTGTCTTTTCATAAAGGTAAACAACCATTGTTGTGAGAAAGTTTTCACTGTTATGTGATTGGCTGAAGCAGTCCCATCTGACTGCAGATTCTCCATTTTGGAGAGAAGAAAGAGTTCGTCTCTGATTCTTCATGGATTAAGACCTGTTTTTGATTAGAGAGCTTTTGTTTTTGAATCTCAATGGGCTAGAAATCTTTAGCCTAGGAGCTAAGCACTTTTGCTCCTTAAAAATGGTTACCTAGATTTGCCTGTGGACTTTATTGGACTGACTTATGCTACTGACTTTTATGCTTTATGAACCTGATCAATAAATCTTCCTCATTTTTTCTGAACAACGTGTCTTCATTGGACTAAAAAGGGTAAGAGCTGCCTTTCACACACACAAATCTTTGAACACGCTACCAAATAAAAACCCCTTAAGAGCTGATAAGCAGCTGAGAGTTGGATCTCTGTTCTAATTAGCCGTCCAGCTCGCCCTGTGTAGGTTTGTTTTGGTTTCCAGGGGTTTTCCAGAAGTGTAGGGGGCCGGCTGGATCGTGACAGGGGGGAAGAGAGAGACGTGATTGGTTCTCTTTCTCTTCCCTCCCTGCATGTAGTTTAAATACAGGGAGGGAGGGAAGAGAGACCCAATCACATCTCTCTCTTTTCCCCCTCCCTGTAGTTTAAATACAGGGAGAGAAAGAGACGCAAGCAGTCTCTGTGACTGCAGTAGGGTCAGGAGAAAGGTGTGTGCCTTTCCCTGACCCTACTGTAGTCGCAGAGACCGCTGCGGGTGGGGGGTGGATTGGGTACTTCTACCTAAACCACCCCACACCCACAGACCATTGCCTCGGATAACGCTAAGAATCATTATCCAGAATCGTTATCTGATGCATGTTTTTTCCAAAAAACTTGCATTGTTATCCAATTCTAGCGTTATCCGATGCAATCGTTATCCGGGGTATTACTGTATACAGTAATACCTCGGATAACGATTGCATCGGATAATGCTAAAATCGGATAACGATGCAAATTTTAATTATTTTTTTGCATCTGATAACAATCTGTTAGCGTTATCCAAGGTAATTGTTTGCAGGGAAGGAAATGAAAGACCAGCTACTTTTGATCAACTGCAGTGAGTTTAATCAAGGATATACCTTATACGCCTTTGACTTAAGTCCTGATCAGAGCTGCACTGACCATTATTCCCTGATCAAAACAGAAAATCTTTGGGCTGAGATCTGTTTTGCTCAAGTCCTCCCAGCTACTATTAATATGATCTTGTATGGCATATTTGACAGTGTGATTGAAATTAGTCATAGCAGGAACATACTGTTTGATTCCATGTGAAGATGAACACCTTTATTAAATTTATTATTTCAGAATAAGAGCTTTCTAGGCATTTACCCCTGTGATCTGCTACCATGGGCCTTCAGAAAAGACCAGCAGGGATAGTGGTAAACACCCACCCTCAGACTCCACCTGGTGAACACTGGTTGGCTATTTACTTACCAGCTGGTGGCCTGGGAGAATTTTGACATGAATTCGATAAACGTCTTACGTTTCAGTTGGGTGGTCTGGCATCTTTTGTGATGTAACAAAAATCATGTATTGTATTGTATTGTATTGTTTGACTTATATGCCGCCCCACTCACTTATAGTGACATGTACTTTTGACGAGCTGCTGCCACAAAACTAAAGCACTCACAAAAATAATGGTTACATCAACTGAAAGCTTGTCTCGGTGACTTTCAGAAATATAAAGAGCCATTGGCCAAAAATACAAAGCGATGACATCATTGCTTCCGAAGGTTGCCTTGAAAAAATGCAATCTTTGCTGGGGGGATTGGTTTCTGGTGGCCCAGCAACCAAACCACACAACTGATATAGGTGACCCAAAGTGCATTTGAAAGAGGAAAGAATAACCTTTGTGGTGACACTATTACATTTGAAATTGGACTTCAGAAAAAAAAACTTATGAAGCATTTTACAAAAAAAACCACTCAAGGAGGTCACAAAACACAAAAATAAAACAGAAAACCATGTTAGAAACTGAATATGACAACTTTCTGAGGTGCATACAGTTCGAATACAACATGTGGAGAAGAATGACACCAAAACAGGAATCAACAACAAAGATATTAAGGAAAAACATGACTCATAAAAATGACATTTTCAAGGTGGGGTGTCAGTTGGTGGTGAGCCTGCAACCAAACCAATCAACTGATCGAAGTGATCCAAAAGTGCGACTGATAGAGGACATAATAACCTTTCTTTGGATCGGACTTCAGAAACATTTTCTATGAAGGTTTAAAACAAAAAAACCCTCTAACCTACTTTCCTTTTTAAAAAGTATCTCTCCAACTCTCGCCATCTCGCTGGGTGTGGAAGTAAAGAGGCTGTCAACATGTTTGTTTCCCCACACACACCACACACTTTCTAACCTTCCTTCAAAAAAAGTCTAGTGGCAGCCGCTATCAAGCCATTGCTTGTCTTCAAAGTAAAAAGGTTCACTTAAACACCGCAGCCTTCGTTAGCCAGGCAAGAGCAGGCCTTCTAACAGGTTTACTCATGAGGAGACCCATGTTTGCCCAAAGTCATTTGACTGGACAGAGCAACCGTGATGTATAACAACACTGTAGGGGAGGAGAAAGTGTTGAATTATGCTCATTAGTCACCCGAATTCTTGTCAGTGTAACTGTGATTTCTGACAGGCAGCTTCTGAGTGCAGTGATGTAACTGCTTTCCATTTTCCCCCTTTTGGTCCTTTGATGTACATCAACACTGTAGGGGAGAACATCCAACTAGCCTTTTGGAGCTGTCTGCTTAACACACAGTTTTGATTATACTGTACATCCAATAAAGAAAAAAGGATTATATATAGAATCCTTTGTACCCCCTGATATACATAAATCAGATTATTTTATTTGTAAATTACTAAATATGTTCACTATGGCAAACCTGTTATCCCAAATCCAGAAAATCCCATTTTATTTCCATTTTTTTTTTAATATTTTATTTTCAATAAAATACTTTTAACCTTTATTTTCTATTTTCCCTACAACTCAACCCACTAGGCTTACATGTCCATAAGCACTACACTGTACACGCAACCATCCATGTCACTTGCGGGTAGATAACTGCAAGGAGCAATTTTTAATTAATTTTTAAGAAGTCAAACCTCTATTTTAAAAGCCCCATTCAAAAAGTCTTGTTGTAGCAGACTTCAAGCAAAGCTCAATGCAAGTCTATGGAGCAGTTTCAAGCTCCCCTGCTCCATAGGCTTGTATTGGCGCAGGGGGCGAAACTGCAATAAGAAGGAAAGTTAAAAGCGAGAGTAGTTCCGACTTCAAAGGCAAGAGCCCTGATACAATGTATCCAGTTGCTTGATTCAATTGGACTTCAAAGCACTTCAAATGTTTTAAAGCTTTCTAGGGTTTCCATGAAAGCACCACAAGAGAAAAAAAAATAGAAAAATTCAGCGCTGATGGGACGACAAGTGGGGGTGATCCGAGGATGGAGTTAACCTTTTAAATGCTGGATAAAAATAATATATGTATATAAATATCATTTCTTTGCCCCTATAGCCTTGTGGAACCTCAGGATTGTTCTGACCGGTCAAGGGACATTGACCAGACAGGACAAAGGGGGTCTCCTCGAGAGTAAGGCTGTCGAGCAGAACCTATTTGAATGTCCCCAGTGCAGGCTAAGTGTCTCCAGCAAATCGAAATTGTTGAAACATGAGAGAATTCACTCCGGCGATAAACCTTATGAATGTCTGGTTTGCAGGAGGAACTTTTTGCAGAAAGAAACCTTGATGAGGCATTAGAGGATGCACACTGGGGAGAAGCCTTACAAATATCATGAGTGTGGGAAGAGCTTCTTGTGGGGATCGGATCTGCTGAGGCATCAGAGGACTCATACCAGAGAGAAACCATATGAGTGTTCTGAGTGTGGGAGAGAATTATCTCAGAGATCAAAACTGTTGAGCCACCAGATGATTCACACTGGAGAGAAACCACACCAATGTCCCCAGTGTGAGAGGAACTTCTCATGGAAGGACGGGGTGGTCAGTCATCAGAGGGTTCACAGAGAAGCTGAGACTATTCCCTGATCGAAGAAGGATCTGTAACCACAAGCTTAAGCGAGAACATCACACACACACACACCAGCAACAAGTCTTGCAGAGAAAAACAAATGCCCTTTACTCTTCAGGGTGACAACATAAAAATGCAGACAACGTCTCTGAGATAAACTACCATATATGCCGGTGTACAAGATGACTCCCCCTCCCCGAAAACCATATCTCCAAGGTGCACTACAGTGAGCTCCACCAGGAAGGGGGAGTGGGAAGAAGCTGGCAGGGACGGGGCAGTGAGAGGAAAAGGGGCGAAGAGGAGGAGGATGTGGCTGAAGCTGGGCTTCCTTTTGCGCGCCGGGCTGCTCTGGTCATTGCTCTTGCCCCACACCAAGGAGGAAGAGCCCAGCCCAGGGCAGCAGGCGCGGGTGAGTCACGGTGAGTCACGCACAAAAGGCAGCAATCGCATGTCCATTTGAAGGGGGGGAGTAGCGAGCAGGATGCGGAAAGGACACACAATGGCCTCATGTGCAAGGTTCGTGCTGGAGGCTGAGGAGAGAGGGAGCATTGTTGCTGGGCAGGGGGCAATTGCCTCGCAGTGGAAGGAGGACTTTTCAGGCACCTTGTTACTCGGGAGTAAGTTCCCTGCTCCCCCATCCGCTCAGCCCTTACTGCCTCTCCACCCACATCTTTTCCCTCCTATGTAAATAACCCAATCCACTGCAGATCATTGTAGCAAACAGCCAGACCCTGCATCAAGCTAGACTTTCCTGGGTTGTTGTGTCACCTAGTCCAGACTCAGTGGTGGACCTGGGCCTTCCCTCCCTTTCTTTCCTCCTTCTTCCTTTCTTTTTCTTCTTATTCCTTCTTTTCTTCCTTTTTATTTTTCTTCTTATTATTCTTCCTTCCTTTTTCTGTTTATTATTCTTCCTTTTCTTCTTTCCTTCTTCTTCCCTTTTTATTTTTCTTCTTCCTTCTTATTATTCTTCCTTCCTTTTCCCCCCTACTTTTTCTGTTTAATATTCTTCCTCTTCTTCTTCCTTCCTTCCTTCTGTCCATAGGGTCCACTTGGAGTGTTGCTTGCACTGAGGAGATGAGTGTGTTGTCTCTGGTGAATTACGTTTAATAAACTTGCACTGTTTTATGTTTACTGTACATGTTTGATAACATACAGCCTTGTGACAGTTTTTCTGCATGTCATAAGCATTTGAATATAAATTAACATGTTGAAATCAAATCTGATGTTCTTTTACGTTTTATTTGGTGTGTGGAAGGTGTGCGGAAGAGGGGGTGGCCTTATACAGCCAATATATAACAAACTATATTTTGAGTGGAAATGTTGGGGGGGTCATTTTATATACCCAGTCGTCTTGTACACCGGCATATACGGTATGTACACAAAACAGTTTGGCTTCTTTGCCTCAGCCTTGGCAACAGTTTACAGGCTGGTTATTTGCACAGTTCACGGCAGTTCAGTTCATAGACAAAAAAACATCATCTTTCACAAAAACAGTTCAGTTGTTCATAGAGCATGTGCAGAGCCCCATCCAAGCAAAAGTTAGCAGTAGCAGTTCAACTGCATACCTTCCTTGCTGATTCCTTGCTTCCTGGTTTGTACAGCATACAACCATAGCAGGACACCTTCAGCATTCCTCTATGTACACGTTTCAGTAGTCCATCCGTGTATTCCTCTAGTTACTCTTCTGTCACTCCTCTGGATTCTCCTCTGGCTAGAGTACTTAGGCTGCACTTGTTATATACAAAGTTTTCTGCTGAATCACTGCTGTTAGTGATTGCTGCAATACATACATTACAGTTATAAAACCCTGACAAGCTCCTCCTATTGTATAGGATGTAATGTCACAATATAAAGATATACACAGTACAGGTTACAATTTCAGGTTATATTGCATACATCTAGCATTATGTTTTTCTGCAGATTGTGCCTTTATAAAATGATCAGCCAAGTTCTCTGCTGATGTACAGTAGACAAGATGGATGAGTTTCTCTTTGATAGAATGTTGGATGTTTCGATATCTTATGTCCGTATGCCGCGACCGGGATCGGACTTCTAGGCTGTTTGTGGTTGTTATCCGGACTGGCTGTCCTCAAATACAGTGATAGGTTGTTTTACATCGATCCCTAGATCTATTACTAGTTGTTTAAAACAAACTGCTTCAGTACAGACCAGTGAAAGGCATGAGAATTCCGCCTCCATTGACGAGACACTAACATGACGTCTCAAAGATTTCCACTCGATTAAAGCATCCCCTAACATAATTGCCATTCCAGATGTAGACTTTATGGTCTCATGGTCTGATGCAAAAGAGGCATCGACATATATTTCTAAAGTCAACTCATTTGTTGGGTCTAGGTACAGGCCAAGATTAGATGTTCCCTTAAGGCAGGGGTGCCCAAACATTTTGGGCCGTGGGCCAATGATGTGGTTCAGGGAGCTGGCCACTAAGGCCCAGGAACCGGGTACAGCCCGACGCCAATTCATCCGGCCCGCGAAGCCCTCATCGCTCCTGGAAGCGGAAGTAAAATGCGCCCCATACTGGAGCAGCCTAGGGCTGGATTTCTCACTCTCCAACCACACCGACTGAGTCCGGTCCTTCAGAAATGAGGAAAACGAGGACCACACAGTGCCCTGGATCCCCAATCCTCGGAGCCTTCCCAGAAGGATACCATGGTCGACGGTATAGAAAGCCACCTAGAGGTCAAGAAGAGCCAGGATGGATAGATGTCCACCATCTCGCTCTCTCCCGAGATAATCCACAATCACGACCAATGCAGTTTCCGTACCATATCCGGGCCTGAATCCTGACTGAAAAGGGTCCAGATAATCCGCTTCATCCAGGATCTCCTGTAACTGCCGTGCCACTGCCTTCCCCAAAACCTTACTCAGGAATGGAAGGTTGGAGACAGGCCGGTAGTTGCTCATAACTGCAGGGTCGAGGGATGGCTTCTTTAGGAGGGGGCGCACCAAGGCATGTTTTAAGTCAGCAGGGAAAACCCCTCCTGAAGCGAGGAGTTAATACTGGCCTCAACCCAACCACCTGTCATCACCCTGTCAGATGTTACCAGCCAGGCGGGGCATGGATCTAATGTACATGCAGTGGCACGTACAGATCCCAGGAGCCTGTCCACTTCCTCAAGGACAACTGGATCAAACTGATCCCAGATAACATGACTAGACTGCACTTCGGACAACCCCCAGATCTATCATTTCCACGCTGGGGTTCAACCTTGACTGAATCTGAGCGATTTCCTCTGCTAGATAATCAGCAAAGCCTCAGCTGATCCTTGCCAACCGGGGCGAGACACCCCTCTTCTGAGGAGGGACCTGGTCACTCGGAAGTCGCTGGGTGATTATCTGCAGACGCAATGAGATATGGCTTAATTGGGCGTCAGAAAGGCTTAATCCGATTATGGCAAGGGCCTTTCCATTGCATAATATTTTTCCAGCTTATGTGCATCCTCGACATCAGCCGGGTCAAAAGCATCATCTGGAGGATCCTGCACAACCCCCCAAACACCTTACTTTTGCAACAGAAGGCTGCATTTCAACGACCAAGACAGAGCTGCCGAGTTGTGGCACTAATGAGATATTGGAAACAGCCATGTCCCCCTCACTAGAAGACACATGATGCAAAGGAACTGTAGCAAACAATGCGTAGAATCCTCAACTTGCTCTGTAGGGACAGGCGTCGGCACAACATCCTTGATGTTGGTGTAGCTCTTAGATGAGGGGTGTGGCCCTTAGGAGATGATGCTGGGCACAGCGGCAAGGTGGACCTGGGCCCTTAACCCAATGATTGTTTGTGTGTTTTGTTAGGATACATGAGCTAGTGTTTGCAACAAGAGCAAACCAATGACTGTACCTTTAAGGCTCTGGATGTTACCCCAGCCAGGTGCTATCATTAAGGGTTTGTAGGTAGCATAAATTCAGGCAACATTCTCAGACACTTTGCTCTTATGCCATTTTGCCTGAATGCCGTTGCATCGCTTCGTGCCATTGTGTGCTTCATGCCACTGCTGTTGCCTGCCTGCTGTCTGACACTGCTGTTGCCATCGTTGCCAGCCAGCTGTTGGACTGCGTTCGTCGTTTTTCCTGGTATGTTTGCCTTGCCGGACTGTAAGACATTTGGATAACATACCACTGCCACATTGTGGTGCCTTGAGAAAAGACTCTGTGTTTTGAGAGAGAGCGAAAAGGAACTGCTAACTATCTTCAAAGCCGACCTTGAAGGAACGGATAAGGTTTGGACTGTGTTTGCTTTGCTTTACTGAAGATAGACGTTTGAAGCTTTCCAAAGACTGTTTATAGACTTTGTATAGACTTTGCTGCAACACATAGTCTGAATAGAAGACATGTGTAACCTTGCACTTCGTGCTCAGTTTTGTATATAGTGTAAATAGAAAATTCCTACAACCCAAGCTGAAATTTGTTTTGTGCTTTATCCAACCAAACACTCTCACACTCTGGGGTGTGGCCATTAGTCAGCCACTTCTAGCACTTTGCTATATCAATTCCATCTCAATGGTTATGGACCCAGGTGCTGCTAATTGACCGCGCCCTGTTTGTAGCAGTGACTGTTTGTTCTGTCTGCTTGGAGGAATTTTACACTAGAGTAGCAGCAATGACTTCTGGAGGCTTGAGTTTGGTTCCTCAGCTCACTGGCACGAACTACCAGGCTTGGGCATTAAAATGCTCTTTATTGCTGAGAAAGGAGGGTTTGTGGAGCGCAGTGTCCACGCCCATGGACTTGGCAGCGTTGGACCCCGATGATGAAAGGGACAATAAGGTCATTGAACAGAACTCTCAAGCTCTGGCAGTGATTGGGCTCACTGTTGCAGACTCCCTCTTAGTACATATCAGAGGGGAGACTTCTGCTGCCACCTGTTGGGAGAACCTGAAGAGACTGTTTGTGAGAAAAACAGTGGGTGCGCAGATACAGCTTGCCAGGAGGCTTTTCCGCACTCACCTTGCTCCAGGTGGGAGTATGGCTGAGCACGTACAGCTTATAACTACCCAGCTCCTGGACCTGGAGGACAAAGGTCTTGGGTTCAACGAGCAGCAAAAGGCCTGTATCCTTTTATCTTCCCTGGATGAGAGCTACGAGGATTTTGTGGTTTCCCTTGGGGCTCTGCCAAGCCAAGACATGGTGTTCGATGAAATCAAGCCTCGGCTACTGGAGGAGTCACAGAGGAGGCTGGAACGGTCCCTACTTCGAGAGGCCAGCGCTCCCCAGTCCCAGAAAGGCAACAAACAGCAAACAACAGTGGGAGTCGCCCGGAGGTGCTTTGCTTGTGGGAAACCTGGGCATTTTGCCAGGTCTTGTCCCACCAAGGCTGGGAAACACCCAAAGATGCAAAGGAGGAGTGCTTCATCGAAGCCAGCTGGTGTATGTTGCTCCTCGACGCCAGAGGAGCTGTGGGTGATTGATAGTGGGGCGACAAGATCAATTTCATCCATAAGAAAGAGCTTTAGGTATTTAAAGGAGACAGACACAATTGTCTCACTGGCAAACAAAAAGGATGTGCCTGCTAGGAGTGTAGGTGAAGTATATGTTACCCCATTGGGGACAACTTTGCAAATGTTGTACATCCCTGGGTTCCTAAATATACTCTCAGTGAGAGAGTTGGATAGGGCAGGATATGAAGTAACCTTTAAGAATGGTGAATGTTTTATCAGAAAGGAGTCGAAGTGTTTTGTAGCCCACCACAAGAACGGGCTATATGTGCTAGAACCCCAGTCCCCACCTGTTGTTAGTGTTGGAAATTACAACAGGCCTGCACACTTTAACTGCATCCACCTGTTGCACAGAAGGTTGGGCCATTACAGTTTTAAAGTTCTGGGGCAGACTGTGTCCCAGGTAAAAGGGATAAGTCTATCGCCTTGCAATAGATTTTTGCAATGCAATGCCTGTGGAGAAGAGAAGTCTAAATCTGCACCAGCAAACAGGTTGCAGGGCTTCTCCACAGAGCAACCGATGGACCTGGTTTTTGCAGATCTTATAGGACCAAGAAAGCCATCTTTAGGGGGAGCAAAATACATTCTGAACATCATTGACCACCATTCTAGATATGGGTTTGTAAAGTTACTGAAACGGAAAAGTGACTGCCTGAATCAGTTTGCCCAGTGGCTTAAAGCTACCGAACGTAAAACAAGGAAACGCCTTAAATGCCTGGTCACTGACCAAGGGGGAGAATTTGTTAACAAGGCTTTCTCTGATTTCCTGACAAGGAGAGGGATCGAGCACAGGCTCAGTGCGCCATACCGTCCACAACATAATGCCTATGTGGAACGCAGGGGTCAGACACTACAGGGTATGGTACGGACACTACTGAATGACGCTCAACTACCTGATGCCCTTTGGGGGGAGGCAACCCTTACTGCCACCCATTTGATAAACCTAACAGTGAATGCCACCACGGGGCAGGTACCACATGTACTATGGCATGGACGGCAGCCTGACTTAGGTCACTTAAGGGTCTTTGGCTGTCCGTCGTGGGTACACATACCCGCTCAGCAAAGGCGCAAGGGACAGCACCGTGCCCGCAAATTAATATTTGTCGGTTACGAAACCAATCGAAAATGCTATTGCTTTTGGAAGCCTGGTACTAGGGAAATTTTTAATAGCGCCAGTGCAAAGTTTTTAGAGAACGTAGGTTGGGACAGGCTGGAGCAGGGCCCCCCGCCTACTAGGACTAATGGCTACCCAGTACCTAGTGAAGTAACCAGGGGATCTAGTAATTCTGGTCCCAGACTGTCCAGACCGGACAGAAATAATATCAAAAGCGAGAGTGAGTCCGATAGTGATCAGGATCGGGTCTCTGACCACTCAAATAGCGAGCAGAGGGTGATGGTAAAGTCAGAGGATTCTGACTCGGACTCCCAGGGTGAGACACCCAATGTGCCCAGACCACCTGCCATCGTCAGGCGGTCTACTAGGGAGAGGAGGCAACCTGACAGGTATCAGGCCTGCTCAGCGATTATAGAACCAGCCAGCTTTGCAGAACTGGCTGAATTACCTAAATCTGACCAAGAGCCATGGAAGGAGGCTATGAGCAAGGAGTTAGCCTCAATGAAGAGCCTGCAAGTCTTCCAAGAGGTACCCATACCTGCAGGGAAACAGGTACTTGGGTGCAAGTGGGTTTTTAAGGTCAAAAACTGTGCTGATGGAAGTAAACTATGTAAGGCTCGCTTGGTCGCTCAAGGATTTAAGCAGAGTGAAGGGGACTACGATGAGGTCTTCGCCCCATCACTGAAGGCTACCACGTTGAGGGCTGCATTAACATGGGCAGCTAAACACAAGCATGTGGTCAAGCATATTGACGTGGCCACAGCGTACCTCAATGCGCCCTTAAGGCATGAAATATATTTGAGGAGGCCACCAATGCTGACTAGCCCGGAAAGCAAGTCTGTGTGCTGGAAACTAACGAAGAGCCTGTATGGCCTTCGACAATCTGGGTACGAGTGGAACATGTGCCTAGTGGATTTTCTTAAGAGTTTAGGTTTTAACCAGGGTATAGCAGACCCATGTCTGTTTAAAAAGGGGTCGGGCAAAGCAACAATGTTGCTTCTGGTGTTCACAGACGACATTGCAGTCATTTCTCCGGATGAGAAATCAGCTGCCGAACTGATAGAAAGGATTAAACAGAGGTTTGATATCAAAGACCTAGGTGATATCAAGACATACGTAGGAGTGGATATAGAAAAGACAGCAAGGGGTTTTAAGCTGTCGCAGGTTGAGAAAATAGCAGTTACTCAAACGGTACAAACTTGATCTTGCAAAACCATGTAACACTCCTATGACTCCTGGATTCCTTCAGGAGGTGAATGAAGGGCCAGAGTTCGATAAGGGTATTTATAGGTCATTAATAGGGAGTTTGACTTATATTGCTACATGGTCCCGGCCAGATATATCTTTTGCCGTAAATCAGCTAGCCAGGTACTGTGAAAACCCGAGAGAAAGACACTGGCAAAAAGGGTCCTGAGGTACCTAAAGTATTCGATCAGGAGGGCACTGTATCTGGAACCAAGAGGGAGCCTGACACTAGCAGTTTATGCCGACGCAAGTTTTGCATCGGACCCTGACACCAGAAAGTCCACATCAGGAATGGTTGTCACGTTAGGGGGTGCACCGATAGACTGGAAGTCCTTGCGTCAGAAACATATCACCTTATCAACTATGGAGGCAGAATTCTCTTGCCTGTCATTGACATGCACTGAGGTAACCCACCTCGTACAGCTTATTAAGGACCTAGGGGTAAGCTGTACCGAACCAATAGTTGTATATGAGGATAATCAAGCAGCAATAACCACTGCTAACAGTATAGGGGTAAAGAGCCGGTCTAGGCATACTGATCTGAGATACTTAAACGTCAGAGAGTCAGTTCGGAAAAACATCATTAGGCTAGAGTATATTCCCACCGAGGAAAATGTGGCAGATGTTTTTACAAAGCCTTTACCTATGTTGAAACATAAATACTGTATTGAAACGCTTGGGATACTGTGAATGTGTATTCTGTATCACTGTATGTATCTTTGATGTAACGTATCAATCATCGGTTGAGTGCTCTCGTCGCAAAGGGGGAGTATGTTAGGATACATGAGCTAGTGTTTGCAACAAGAGCAAACCAATGACTGTACCTTTAAGGCTCTGGATGTTACCCCAGCCAGGTGCTATCATTAAGGGTTTGTAGGTAGCATAAATTCAGGCAACATTCTCAGACACTTTGCTTTTATGCCATTTTGCCTGAATGCCGTTGCATCGCTTCGTGCCATTGTGTGCTTCGTGCCACTGCTGTTGCCTGCCTGCTGTCTGACACTGCTGTTGCCATCGTTGCCAGCCAGCTGTTGGACTGCGTTCGTCGTTTTTCCTGGTATGTTTGCCTTGCTGGACTGTAAGACATTTGGATAACATACCACTGCCACATTGTGGTGCCTTGAGAAAAGACTCTGTGTTTTGAGAGAGAGCGAAAAGGAACTGCTAACTATCTTCAAAGCCGACCTTGAAGGAACGGATAAGGTTTGGACTGTGTTTGCTTTGCTTTACTGAAGATAGACGTTTGAAGCTTTCCAAAGACTGTATAGACTTTGTATAGACTTTGCTGCAACACATAGTCTGAATAGAAGACATGTGTAACCTTGCACTTCGTGCTCAGTTTTGTATATACTGTAAACAGAAAATTCCTACAACCCAAGCTGAAAGTTTGTTTTGTGCTTTATCTAACCAAACACTCTCACACTCTGGGGTGTGGCCATTAGTCAGCCACTTCTAGCACTTTGCTATATCAATTCCATCTCATGTCTTACTGGTTAGCAGGGAGCTGTTAAGCTATTTGGTGGCGGAAGCTTAAGTGAGAACTTCACACACACCAGCAGCAAGTATTGCAGAGAAAAACAAAGGCCCTTTACTCCTGTGTATCTATATTTATAAGAAGCACCCTTGAATTTACTTTAAAAGCGGTACCTAAATAAGGGGCTAAAAACCGATTCATGTAAAATGGAAGCTACGAGTTTATAGGATCACAATCTTTGACATGTGTGTTTATACATTAAGATCCACTATGCATAATGTGAGTTGCTTTTTAACTAAGAACCCTAGCAGTGCAGTGGTTTAACTGCTGTACTGCAACCCCAAAAGGTTGTGAGTTCAATCCTATGTTGACTCTCTTCTATCCTTCTAAGCTTGGTAGAACGAGGATCTAGCATGTTGGAAGTAAAAATGCTAATTACCTTGTGGATTGCCCAGAGAGTGCACTAAACACTATGTGGGGTGAGATATACACGTGATTGCTTTGCTTTACAAGCGATTATGGTACACTTACTTTTCAAAATATATGAAGCATGATAAATCCATCTTTTTTTAAAAAAAGAATACTGTGAATGTTAAAGTAGTAAAAATCTTTATTAATGAGAATCAGGTCAACAGAGTCATTCATAACCTCTAAAATTTGTACAAGCCACATGACTTGGGAACTCATATATTTTTAAACTTCCTATACGGACACAGCCCCTACCCCAGCTTTAGGAATATGCCATAAGCGCTCAAATACCAAACATAAAGACATCAAAGTAAGTCTCCCTAAACTTAGTGGAACTTGCTCTCAAATAGATATTCAAGGTTGTGTCAAGATTCCTAAATTATCACACTGTACATTTCTACACTTAATAGCACTAGTGACAATAAAATCAGACTTTCCACCACTATCAAAGGATGTTAGCTATGTAAGAATAGAACTTCTGTGGTGAAGCCATATATCGGGTTCCCAAAGTCTGCAGCCCGCCACCGCACCAGGAAGTGGTGGCCTGCTACCGCAACACCAGGAAGTGGAAGTGTATGTTTACATCAGCCGTAAAATGCACCGGTGCATGCGTAATCACGCCCACGACAATCGTAAACACGGACATGGGTGCATTTATGACAGCATTTACACATGCTTCAGCTTCTGGGTGGTGTGGTTCAGCTTGCTCAGCTGTCCTAGAGCCTGGTCAGGCCCATGGCATAAAAGGTTGGGAACCCCAACTGTATATCCTAAACATCAGCTGCTGGAGAGGATTTAAGAAGATTCGCCTTGTCTACCTAGCTTGCTTATATATGGACTTTTGTGAAGGATGAATCCAGTTGGCTTTGAAAGAAGCTGAATTACACTGACTTTTGGTCTGATCCAAAGCATATTAAAATGTACTGCTGGGTCTTGCAGCTATGAAACCCGATGGCCGCCTGGATCCAGCCTCAGTTCCTCCACCGAAGGATGGCTCATCGCTATTGCAAATGCCCTGTTCTGTACTGCCAAAATTTAATTTGCACTCCAATTTAATTTGACAGATCGGGGACGACGACCCTGTTTTGTTTCCTTGGACCTGTTGTGGCCTGTGATCCTCAAATATGTTCTTCTCAACAGGATGAGGCAAGAAAATTCACTCACACAAAAAAAATACCAAAGGATATTTGTCCTCAATCCAAGACTTTTCTTCTTTGGACAAGACTTCTAAACTATGAGTCCCCTAATGCTTTGCACTTGTCATGGAGCTTAGCTACACTCATGCCTCCTCCGTGTTTTAATGGTCATTACTGCAGTGTGTGTCTTGGCAAATAACAGGTGTATCCTGAAACTCCTTGGAGAACTTGGGTTTCTTTGACCAAAACTACCAGAATGTTAGCTAGGGCTGTGAGGCCAACCTTGGCACTCCAGGGCTTCTTGAACTTCAACTATCAGAACCCCAAGTCAGCACTCCTGCTGACCAGGGGTTCTGGGAATTGAAGTTCAAGAACAGCTGGAGTGCCAAGGTTTGCCATCACTGAGCTAGGGTATTTCTGCCTAACTCTCATATCAGTAGTGGAAATAAATAGATCCAAAAGTGCCATGTCTAGTTTCCAAGCCCCAAACAGCACAGCCAAGGTTTTTTGGAATTGGGAGTTTAAAACAGGTGGAAGATAAAAGAACTGAGAGCGAGTGGATTCAGAACCAGATTTGTTCTCTGTTGCCCTGGAGGGCAAGATTAAAAGATGGACACAGCAGATTTTGGCACAATGTTAGGAGAAACTGCCTAACAGAAAGAGTTGTTGGGCAGCAAGCAGAATTCCTAAGGAAGTAATGGGTCCTCTGTCACCAAAATATTTAAGCAGAAGTTAAACTGTTTTTTGTTAGTCAAGGATGTGATAGTTGTACGCATCCGGCATTCAATAGCATGGACTAATGACCTCTACATGTATTGTAGGTCTTAAATCCCATCCTGTTCATGGATTAACATAACAAATATGAAGATCTCTGGTCAGTATTTGAGGCTTTTAAAAACCCTTAAGGATACTTAAGCTCTATATTTTTTAAAAAATATATCTATATTTAAGGGTTTTAAAAAGGCTAAGATGCCAAACAGAGATCTTTTCCTGTGCATCCTATTTCCCTTTCTTGCTTGAGCCTACTTTCTTCCCTGTTTTCTTCCTCATCGTTAAATGTAGTAATTTGATTCATACAGTTCCCTCCTTCCAACCAGGTCTTTGCAATTAACTTCAAACATGCAATAAAACCATATTGTTTAAAAATCTGGGTTGAAGTTGGTTTCCCCATCTTCCCTTCTCTGTGGCTGCAGAAAAGCATCCCATGATCGAAACGAAAATGTTTTGCATTCAGATACCCAGAAGCCTCAACCAAAGGTAATGGAAGATGGGCACTGTAGTCCAAAACATCCAGCGTGCCAAAGGTTTTACACATTTGTCATAAAGGGACAGAAAAATTAAGAATAATCAATTCATGTTGGCTTTCGGACTCTCCAATGTTGAGCAGACACTATATCTGGAACTAACTTCTATTACAGAGGTCCTGACAAATATCCCTCCTTAGCAAACCGTTCCCCAACCTTTGTTTTTTGGATTTCAATTCTCAGAAGCCTAAGTCAGTACATTAGCTTTAGGGAATTGACTTAGGAGCGATTTTACCGGGATGGGCGGCCGCACGACCCTGTTCAAAACCCATACCTTAAAGGGAAACGGCACCTCTGGCAGTTTCCGTTTCTATTCCTCTCGCCAAGCTCCGCTCCGCTCTGTGGGAGAAAGTCTGAAGCACTTCAATAACTTTGGCAGCTTCTCCTGAAGCTACCAAATTGCTTCAGACTTTCTCCCACAGAGCAAAGCTGAGCTTGGTGAGAGGAATAGAAACAGCAACTGCCAGAGGTGCCGTTGAACAGGGGCGTGTGGCTGCCCGTCCCAGTAAAACCGCTCCTCAGCTCAGGGCTGAAGACAAAGCCTTTGAGAATTCTCTAGCTAAGGGCCTCAAGAGCTCAGTCTTCAGCTCCTTTTGAAATTAAACAAAATTCTTATGCACGAGTATAATGTGGGGGAACTCAAAGAATGTTCACGAGCGTTTCAACTGCTGAAAAACACGCCTGGACACTGAACAATGGGATCATGTGCAGTTGGTTGAGGCATCAATTGCACACCCACACCCCTTGATACCTTCCCTGCTCTCAACAGCTGTCACTCCTTGAGAGAGAGGTAGACATAGCCAGTTTGGTCTTTGTTGGCAGATCAAAGCCCTGTTAAAAGGCAACTGCGGAGGTCACTGGAGATGTAACTGTCCGTGCCTTAACTCTGCCAGTCCTGACGAGAGTGGACCCGTTGACCGACTGCTGAACGGGGAGGTAATACGTAGATAAATTCTATGGAAACGAACCTGCTCTTGTAGGAAATGCAAGTTAAATACTTCACCCTCAGAGATCAGGAGGAATTTGGAAATGAAAAGCAGGCTGTATTTACAAAGGATTGCTCAACCAGGAAGAATACACTCACACATGGGTGTGAACAATGTTACGGCAGCAGGAATGCGTGTGAACTGGGCACAAGCAAACAGGTACACGGCTGAAAAAAATGTTCAAAAAAAAAAAAAAGATGGACTGAGACCCAAAGACCTGCACAAAGTTTGATTTGCAAAGTTTACATATTATCTCAGTTGGTGTTGTCTCTGATGTAACAGATTTTGAAAGGTCCTGTCTTGGTAGGAATTACAATACATCTCTAGCAGGTAAAAATATTTCAGGGCATTCTCAGGCAATGGAAGAAGCCGTTTTGTTTCGAGATGGAAACAAGCATGGTGGATAAGCTGATGTCTAACCAGCTCCCACCACCACCAAAACACATTTTCCACACTGACCACAATCCTACAGGTTGGAACTTGTACGCCTATTCTCATTGACAGCTGGGAGATTCTCTTCCTGGGAGGATTTTTTCGAATTGTTTGGAAGGCGGCTTCTTTGCTTCTTCCTGGTCAGTGGGATTCGTCTCCGACTGCCTTGCTACGATCTGGTTCCTTGATTTTGCAATAAGCAAACCTTTCCAACATGGCTCGGACAGACACTCCCTTCCTGGCTAGGTCATCTTTGGGAGCCTCCGCAGACTCGTCGCACCCTTCCGCCACCGTCTTTGGTGGTTCAACAGGATCGCCGTATCCTTCCATTTCTTTCTCCTCTTTTGGTGTGATAAGCGCTTCTGCAGGTTCCTGCTTTATCTGCTCAACAAGCTTGTTGCATTCTTCTGCCGGAACTCCGTCATTTGCCTCTTTGTTGTAGTGCCATTTATTGATGGAAGTTATCGAAGAACTAACCTCCTGGGTTACTGGCGGTGTGACCTCCATCTCCATCTCCTCTTCCTTCACCTTAACGAGCGAAGAGATCTCATTTCCTGTAGGGGCTAAAAGAAAGAAAGAGAAAAGGTATTGAACTATCACACGTCTGGATTTCATTTTCAGCCCACTTCCGTTAGTCTCCCCAACTCGATGAGTGCCTTGTTGAGGCATGGGGGCCTGAGCAGTCTAACTAGGCAGTGTTGCCCATAACTTGTCAATTATGTTAGGCCAAGACTCAGACTTACAAAAGTGTCTTCCGTTGGATTCCTTGGGCAAGGTGAAAGCAGAGGGCACATGCCATGGGGTGGTGGTGGTATTAATCCACTTGAGGACCATCACCCTTCCCTGCGGACTTTACTACCCAAGCTGTTAGTCCTCAAGGTTGTCAGATTAGTTAACCGTTGCCTGACCCTTGGTGTTGAGCCACTGGAGTCTATTCCAGTATGGTCTACTACTCTAATGCCATAGCAAGATAACCTGGCCAAACAAGATCAATTACCCTGTTATTTCTTCCATGCAATTTGCCCTTCTTTAATCCAAAACAAACAGAACTCTGCTTTTGAGTAATAAAATTTAGGGGTAGGGCAAAATGGGTGCTAAAGAATTCTCCTTTAATGGTTTAACTTTCAGCAGCAAGTTGTCACCTGCATGACAAGAAAAGAGCAATTCATTGCTACAAGTTACCCAAGTAGTCCTAAGGAAATTTTAGCTAGTGAACTGTAGAGAGGACATCACACTTCAGACCAAAATGAAGGGAGACAATTTTTCAATTCATACATCATCAGGAAACTGACAAACTATACATAGGGAGCTCAACCATCCACACTGAGCACATCAGCCCTGAACGTCTATGCAGCAGAGTATGCTGAGCAAGTATGGAGCACATCCACACATGCAAAACAAGCTGACATCACTGTCAATGAAGCCATGCATATAGTGACACAATGCCTCAAAGCTACACCCATTGAGAAAACCTTCCCTCTTGTTGGTATTGTTCCACCTAAGGCAGGGGTGCCCAAACATTTTGGGCCGTGGGCTGATCATGTGGTTCAGGAAGCCGGTCACTAAGGCCCGGGGGTGGGTGTGGCCCCCGGGCCTTAGTTTGGGCACCACTGACCTAAGATAAGGAGAAGTAGCAGCAAACGCCAAGAGAACTAAGCACGAGAACGACCCTCGACACCCTCTAAACAGATACGAAACTCAAGTCCGCTGAGTCCCTAAATGTAAGATGAACATGCTTAAGTGGGGGTTGCTGGTGGACAACAATACACAGTGTGAATGTGGAGGGACACAGAATCTGGCTCATTTACTGGTCTGCTGATTATCTCCAGAAACCTGTTCCAACGAAGACTTAATGTTGTCCAACACCAAGAAAGTGACTTCATTTTGGCAGTCCAGGGTTTGATCTGGACACGAAAGAAGAATCCATACACTGCACTCACCTGCACTGTTCTCTTCGGGTTCCAAAGTAGACATTGGGGGGACGATTGAAGCTCTAGCAGCCAGGTGGATATTTTTATGCCGAGAAAGGTTGGAACTCTGGGTGAAGCCAGCCCCGCATTCCTGACATTTGTAAGGCCTGTCGCCTGTATGGCTTCTCAGATGTACCAGGAAAGTTGCTAATTTGTACGATTTATGCCCACATTTGGAACACGAGTATTTCCTTTTCTCCTTATTGCGGTTACGATTTCCCCCAGGCTTATTTTGGCTACTGGGTATGCAGTGGTGAGCGCGCATGGTGCTTTTTTTAACGAAGCCTTGACCACACTCGGGGCATTTGTATGGCTTTTCCTTCGTATGTTTTACCTGGTGTCTCATGAGATCAGATAAGTAATAAGCTCTATAGTCGCAATAAGAACATTTGTGTTTTCTCTCTAGCATTGCATATCTGCTCTTCTTCGGTTCCACTGTGTTTTTCAGTGTTTCGGTGGATTTTCTTTTTTGTTGCTGTTTCTTGTCCCCGAGAGAAACAGCACCAGCGGATTTCCCTGCTGATTTGTTTCCTCCCAGCTTAGATTTCTGAGCCAGAACATTAATCATCTCTTCTTCATCTGTGGAAACAGAGAGAATATTCAGATAATTAGGGGGCATCTCAGGGTGGCAGCTAGACCTCTCTGGTAAAGGTCACCCTTGCTTGAAAGCCAGTCGCATCTGACTCTAGGGTTCAGTGCTGATCTCTGTTTCTAGGCAAAGACAGTGCTATCTGTGTTTGTAGATGTTTCCATGGACATGTGGCAGGCTTGACTTCACACTGGAGTGCATGGAACACTGTTTACCTTCTCACCCAAGTGGTCCCTACAATTTCTTGCTTTGGAACTGCTAGGGTGGCAGGAGCTGGGACAGACTACAGGAGCTCACTCTGTCATGCATTACTCAGGTCTTGAACTGCTGGCCTGCTGACCTTCCAGTCGTCAAGTTCAGTGTCTTAACCATTAAGCCACCGCAGTCCCTTAGAACTCTGACTGCCCCCCCCCCAAATATGCTGTGAAATTGAAGATGGCACTCAACACCAGCTACAAACTTTCCCCTTACAGTGGACCCCTGCTTTAAGGAAGGTCCGTCTATAGCAGGGGTGCCAAAACTTTTCATGCTGTGGGCAGGTCACATGGTTGAGGAAGCCAGTCACCATGGCCTGGGGCCCAGATAAGCCCCCAATGCCTATTCATCCGGCCCATGAAGCCCTCATTGGTCTTGGAAGCGGAAGTAAAACGTGCCCGTACGGCATGTTTTACTTCCACTTCCAGGAGCAACGAGGGCTTCACAGGCCAGATGAATCGGCATCAGGGGCCACATCTGGCCCCTGGGCCATAGTTTGGGCACCCCTGGTCTACAGGAATAGTTGCTTCAAGGAAAGAAATCCATAGGAAATGATGGTCCGCTTCAAGGTGAAAAATAAAATGGCTTTACAGAATACGTTTTCCCCAGAATTTTCAAAGCATTCAATACATTCCTATGGAAAACTGCTTAAAGGAAAAACAATCATTTTAAGGGAAACCCTACAGAATGGATTCATTCCTTAAAGTGTATCTTCAAAAGTTGTAAGACTGAAGGGGATGGCTTATGGCTCTCTGAAGGATGCTGAACTGCGACGCACCACTGGCTAGGTTTCAGAGGTGTTGTAGTGCAAAAATATCTCCCTTCTTTTAAGCACTACAAAGATCTCCAAAGGAAAAATAAAGAGTAATTGTACCATCATAACTAAGCTGATTCAAACAAACTAGAGTGGGTACAGAGAAGGGAAACAAGGATCAAAGGCATAGAGACCAAGCCCTGTGAGGAAGCACTGAAGGAACTGAGCTTGTTTAGCCTTGAGAAAAGCAGATGCTTCAAATACCTGAAAGAATCATCCCAGAGGGCAGGACACAATTACAGGCTAAAACTACAGAAAGCTAAATATAACCTGAATATCAGGGGTAAGTGTCCTAACTGTCAGAGAAGTACAACAACAGGACCAATGACGTCAGGATGTGCAAGTGCTCCCACACTACAAGCATTCAAGAGAGAACTGGATCGTCATCTGCCAGATCTTTGATTCGAATTCCTGCATTGAGCATGATGGCATAAAGGCCCCCCTTCCAACTCAGTGATTCTATAATAGAGATCCAATGAGGCCACGGAGTCTAATCCCTGCTTAATGCAGGAATAAAAGTCAAAGCAGATCTCTTGAATGCCTTTCTCTTGAATGCCTCCAGTGTTACAGCGCTCACCACCTCCACAGGTCAGTGGCTCTATTGTCTCACTGCTCTAACAATTAAGAAGTCCCCCCTGCTATTCAGCCTATCCTGTAATTTGAGCCTGTTATTATCCTGTTTCCCCGAAAATAAGACACTGTCTTATATTTTAAAAAACTCCAAAATATGCACAAGGTCTTATTTTCAGGGGATGTCTTATTTCTCTGTGACAAAGAAGAATACAGTACACATTGATTGCTGGGGGAAAAAGGAACTTCATTACCTGTATATGGTACAGGTCATTACAAACCAGAAAAATGTGGATAACTTGTTCCATGTATAACAATCTATGGCATGATACATTTACACATTTAATCAATGACAATCAAGTCATCATATTCTGGAACATCATCATAAGAATTCACACCCTGAAGTTCCAGGTCATTTACTTCTGACTTCATTTCTTTCACAATCAGTGGACCAAATATTTCATGTTTAGCAATGGTACTGTCCTTAAACAAGTATTTCTTATCAAGGTAGCCTGCTCGTAATGCACGTTCAATGCAACTGTCAGGGATTTTCTCCCATGAATTCTTCACCCAAGTCACCACCTCTTGAAGTTCAGGCTTCACAAAGTTTCCACGCTGATTTCTCTCCATTCTGTTTTCAATGTAGTCATTAATTTCCATGTGCAAATTGTCCTTGAATGGCTTGTTTATTGCAATATCAAGGGTCTGGAGATAGGCCGTCATTCCTGCGGGAATCATTACTTAATCTATTTTTCTTTCATGAAGAAATGACTTCATAGCTTTAGCACGGTGAGTGCTGGCTGCATCCCAGACTAGCAGACCTCTTTGGCCCCCTCGCATAAGAAGTGGCAGCATTAAATCGACCCACTTTCTTATAACGGCTTGTGTGGCCCAGGCTTTTTCAGTTTCAAGGACAAAAATTCCCGAAACATGTTCAATCTTTTCCTTCTTGCCCTTAGAAATGATTAGAGGTGGGATTTTCGTGCCATCCAGACGAATTGCCAAAATACAGGTAACACGTGCACTTTCGTAAGCAGTGGAGGGAATGTACACTGAGGAGGCACCCCACTGTTCAACTGTTGTTTGAGATGATTGGCCCATAAACACTGCAGTTTCATCCATAGCGATCATGTTGGAAAGACTGTATTTAGAGAAGTCAATACCATCGATAAAGGACTTGAACGCAAGTGCTCGCTTTATAACTTGAGCATCTTCCAGCCTAAGCAATGTTGTGGATCTTCTTAAAGACAGTTCACTTCGCTGAAGGAAATTATCCAGCCAGTGTTGTGATGCTTTGAAGGGGTCTTTGTGGGCTTTGCTAAACTGTGGTGCCACTGCAAGGGCAAATTCCTGAATCTGAGCCCTAGTCACAACCAAAGCCTTGGCTCTCCTGTCAACGACCCATTCACAGATCAGATCTTCCAGCTCAGAAAATATGGGTTGCTGACCTGATCCACAATTGCGTTTTTTAGCATTTCCCTTTTCCACTTGTTCAATCAGTTTACCATAGTCTGCTCGCCACTTGCGGACCAATCGCATATTCAACATCTTTTCTTTGCAGAAAGCAGAAAGATTTTGGCCGCAAGAATCTTCCAGGATTCTTCTCTTGTACTCCACAGAGTAGCTTTTTCTTTTTGTGCTCATGCCTAAGCAGTGATGGGAATCAACAGGTTCGCAACAGTTTGCCAGAACCGGTACTAACTTTTCCCAGTGTCCCAGAGAACCGGTAGCAGCTTTTGGGGGGAACCACCTTCAGGGCTTACCTTTTCACTGCGCATGCACGGAAAAGCACTTGGTGTGCATGCATGCCTACAGTGCTTGGTGCGTATGCACGGCCTCCTTGCTGTCCTCCCAAGTGGGGAGGAGGAAGAGAAGCTGTTAGCCTGAAGCTCCCTATGGCCTGCTCCCCAGGGTAAGTGACTCACCTTTGGATGTGGTGTGTCGGTGTGTATTTTAATGTGTATTTAATACCTTTACCTATATTGACATACTACCAGAGTTCCTAAAAAGGCCTAGCGGCCTGGCTTGAGGTTTTTAAGCGAAGTCTTGGAGTTACCTCATCAATAAGCTACACCTGTGCTGTTCCACTTGGAGAACCCTTAAGGAGGTACAGCTGTTTTACATTTACAGTAAGGCATATTATCCTAGAGAACTGGTTAGGCAAAGACTTAGTACCTAACTTCTTTAACTGTTGAAAAGTGCCAAAATGAAGCCATCTTGAGGTGAGTTCATTCTGTAGTTCCTTCCATCTGACCTAGTGTGAGCCAGAATAAGCTTTAAGCTCTGGTTTAAAAGCTCTGGTTGATTTGTGTTTGGGGTGGGTATGTGAGTGTGTTTTAATGTATTATTTTATTTATGGGTTTGTGTTGTGGGTGGGTGGGCTGAGGATGTGTGTGTGTGTGCACTTATTTTTATTTTATTTTAATTATTTATATTTTTGGCTCCGCCCATGACAACATGATGTCATGACATTAGCTCCGCCCACACTGTGATGACATCACGGTGGGGTAGTAAATTTTTTGACATCCCACCACTGTGCCTAAGGGTAACAGAATAAAAAATGGCACTGGGGTATCCCGGGGGGGGGGGGGCGACAAGTTAAAATGATACAGAGGGGATCAAGGGGGGGGGGGGAATCAAAATGGCACAAGAGAATCAGGGGAAGGAGATTACAATCTTACCAGATTGGAGAGATAACGCAGGGCTAAAGATATGGTATACAATTATACAATAATACATCGGATAACACTAAGACTTGGTTCCACAAGTCTTGGTGTTATCCGATTTTTAGTGTTATCCGATGCATGTTAAAATCCTATGGGATGGATCGGATAATGTTAAAGCTCCATAGAGATACATTGTAACCGCACAGGCTTTAGCGGTAGTTATCCGATACATCCCATAGGACCTTAACGTTATTCGATCCAATTCTCCTCCCCAGATTACTTAACGTTATGCGATTTTAGCATTATCCGAGGTAAACGTTATCCGAGGTATTAGTGTACCTCGCTTAAAGAACATAATGCGTTCCACAGGATTGCTCTTTAAGCGAGTTTGCTCTTTAAGCGAAACACCATTGAAAGTGACCAATTGTGGGGGGGATTGTGAACCCCGATTTATTTGTTAAGCGAGTTTTTTGTTGGTTTTATTTGTTAAGCGAAGTGAACATTCAGATAAAATTCTGCTCTTTAAGCGAGTTACTCTTTAAGCGAGGCACTCTTTATGCGAGGTTTGACTGTACTGGTATAAAGCCAATGCACCATGATCTGTATGTTAAGGATGCTGTTTTCCAACAGATTTGAAAGCTGATTTAAAGCTCTAACTTTACAAGTCTACATTTATCGTATTACAGCCACATTTCCAAAAAAGTTAGCTTGCCATGTAAAAGGTAAATAAAAATTGACGTGCAAGTCCTTTAAACCAGATTTTCAATTTTACAGTTAAAAATCTGGTTTAAAGGATTTGCATGTCAATTTTTATTTACCTTTTTAAACGATAGATGGCAGTATCACCAGGTAACATGAGATGTCAATACATGACAACTACCATAGACAGCATGGGCATCTTTATTAACAAATGCATGATGCCTACCGGTATTACAGGGGGTCACTCACTTGTTTTTTGGCACATGCGCGTGCTGCACACACGGTGCACACACGTGCAGAAGAGGGACTAGGCAGTGCACGCAGCTACGGAAGGAGCTGCAGCTGCCTCATACACAAGCCAGGATTGGGTGCCCGGAGGAGGAGGAGAGGGAAGAGCTCGCTGGCTGCTTTCTGACAAGCAGAGTTGGCACATACCTGTCAGGTTCGTCCTTCTCTTCCGTCCTGCACACCAGAAACCGGAAGTTTCGCTGCGCTGTGCGATCTCTGATACAGCAGATCGCCAGGACAAGATTTAGGTGAGTGCCTTATTTTCGGGGGGCGGGGGGCTTATATTTCCGAGGTGGGGAGAAATAGGTGGGGTGCCTTACTATAGGAGGAAGTCCTATTTTCAGGGAAACACGGTACGTGTCCTGTACTCCGGAATAATCAAGACCAGAGCCCAACCCTCCTCTTTATTAACTCTATTTCAAGTATGTGAAAAGTGCAATTATGCCTCCCCTCTGCTCCCTTCTCTCCATGCCCATTTCTTTCATCACAGGGCTTGGTTTCCAGTCCACTGAATGGCCTCCTGGCCACAAGAGTGGTATATACCCTTTAGACATGAAATTATTGTAATTGCAGGGGTGCCCAAACTTTTTGGGCCAAGGGCCGGTCACATGTTTGAGCGGGCTGGTCTTGTGGTTCCTCCCACTGGAAGTGGAATGAAAACACACCTGCGCATAACCCTGCCATAAACGCACCCATGGCTGCTGTAAACACATTTATGACGGCCGACGGGTCAGTGTTTTGCACATGCATGGGTATGCTTTAGTTCCACTTTTGAGAGTGGCGAGGGCAGACTGGGCCAGATGATTTGGTGCACCAGGCAGATCCAGCCTGTAGGCTGTAGTTTGGGCACTCCTGATTTAATAAATAAAACAAATCCTTGTTGGCCACCTCTGAACCTGCTCCAGTTTGTTTGGCATCCTTTTTAAAATGCAATGTTCAGAACGGTAGAGGATGGTAGATGTGGCTTGAATAGTGCTGAATAAAAGGGGACTAACACCGGGACTGCAGTGTCTTAGTGGTTAAGATGCTGAACTTGACAACTGGAAGGTTAGCAGTTCGGAACGCAACTGCTGCGCGATGGAGTGAGCTCCCATAGTCTGTCCCAGCATCTGCCAACCTAGCAATCTGAAAGCCAGAAGTTGCAAGTAGATAAAGAGGTACCACTTTGGTTAAAAAGTAGCAGTGTTCCATGTGCGATGAGGTCTAGTCATGCCTGCCACATGACCATGGAAACATCTACAGCAGGGATTTTCAACTTATGGCCCGTGGGCCATAACTGGCTCATAGTACCAAATCATCAGGCTCATGCTCTCACTCCAGCTGCTGCTTCCACTGCCACATTCCCGGCGGACGCAGAGGTGCTCCCAGGTGTCATGGCTGTTTTCCCGATGGCCATTGATGTGTTCCTAGGGGCCACAGAAGCATCTCCTTCCTCCAGGCCGATAAGCAGAGGAGTGGGGGCTTGGGGTTGAGTTGTGTGGTGGGCTCGGGGTGATCCTGCCGCTGCCACCGCCAAAGGCAGTGCTGGCTTTTTGGCTATAAACAGAGATGAGCACTTGAACCCTAGAGTCAGATACAACTGACTTTCAAGCAAGGGTGACCTTTACCTTTTCCTAATACAGTAATACCTCGGATAACGCTAAAACTTGGTTCCACAAGTCTTGGTGTTATCTGATTTTTAGTGTTATCCGATGCATGTAAAAATCCTATGGGATGGATCAGATAACATTAAAGCTCCATAGAGATACATTGTAACCGCACAGGCTTTAGCGGTTGTTATCCGATCCATCCCATAGGACCTTAACGTTATTCAATCCAATTCTCCTCCCCAGATTGCTTAATGTTATGTGATTTTAGCGTTATCCGAGGTAAATGTTATCCGAGGTATTACTGTACAGTAATACCTCGCATAACGAATTTAATTCGTTCTGCAAGGCTGCTCGCTGCGCGAGTTTTTTGTTATGCTAGTCAGACTCACATAGTGAAAATTCCTATGGATAAACTCGCATAACGAGCTTTTTAAGGGGAAAAACTCACATAGTGATTTTTTTTCATTATGCGAGTTTCTCCCATAGAAACCCTCGCTATGTGAGTTTTCTATAGGGAAAGTCTGGCTCGCATAGCGAAAATTTGTGCTATGCAGCGAAAATATTCGTTATGCAAGTCGGATCGCTTTTTGAAAAACCTGCTCGTTATGTGAGTTTTTCATAAAGCGAAACGCTCACTAAGCGAGATTTGATTGTACCTCAATGGCTTTGGAGTAAAAAACCCTACACTCCTACATATTTGGAAAAGTGATCGAAGGAAATAGTAAACAAGAAAGCTAACATGTATTAATCCATGCACGGAGCCGGCCTGATCAGTTTGGAAAACTTGCTCCCCACCACCTCACCTACAACTACTAGTAAAGGTAAAGTTCTCCCTAGTTCAAAAGCCATTCATGTCTGACTGTAAGGTTCAGTGCTCATCTTTGTTTACAGCCAAAGAGCTCTATGCCTGCAGACGTTTCTGTGGTCATTTTATGCATGGAGCACATGGAACACTGCTACCTTTCCAGCCAACCAGTACCTATTTAATTTACTTGCAATTTCTTGCTTTCTAACTGCTTGGTTGGCAGGAGCCGAGACAGATGACGAGAGCTCACTCCATCGTGCAGAACCCGGCTCTCAAACCGGGTCTTAATTACTAAGCCACCACAGCCCTCTACACGGAGATAGACTCACCACTAAGCGTCACATCACATTCAGCAACAGCAGGGCCCCTGGTCAAACTGGAGTTACCGGGAATGGGTGCCGGCTGGGTGGAGTTGGCGTCTGAGTGGGTCTGCCAATGCTTCGCAAAGCTTGATGGTGACGTAAAAGCTTTCTCACATATGTGGCACTTGTAAGGTTTCTCCCCTATATGGATCCGGATATGTTTAATCAGGTCTGAGAGTTTTTCAGCTCTGTATTCGCATTTGGAGCAGGGGTACGTCTTTTTCACTGGAACCCCCACGGAGCCTTCCGTGACCGCCTTTGAAGCCCCTTCTGGATCTGACTTTTCCTGTGGGAGGGTCTTCATCCTCCTTGATTCTTCGTCACCTGCAAGGGCAGAAAACAATTCAACTCGATAAGATCACAATGGTAGAAGTGGTAACCATGTTAGTCTGTGCAAACGTATCAGTGAGCAAATAAAACCAGACAAAAAAATCCAGTTGTGGAACCTTAAAGACAAACTCCTGTACTGTATCTAAATGTGAGCATTCTGATGAAGTGAACTTGGTCCACAAAAGATCACATTTAACATTTAAAATACAGGAGTTAGTCTTTAAGGTGCCACAACATTCTTTCTCTCCTCCCCCCCCCCCTTTTGCTGCAAGAGGCAGAGAATTAACGAAAATTCCAGAACAAATAAAACATTTTAATTATTGGGGTGGGGGGTGGGGATTGTAAGGTTGTAAATAAGATTTGGGCAAAAGCGTTTGAAGGGATGCAGTGGCTTAGCGGTTAAGGTGCTGAATTTGATGACGGGAAGGTTGAGACCTGAGTGCTGCATGATAGAGTGACCGCCCATCATCTGTCCCAGCTCCTGCCAATCTAGCAGTCCGAAAGAAAGAAATTCCAAGTAGATAAATAAGGTATCACTTTGGCGAGAAAGATAAGTGTTCCCTGTTCTCTGGTGTTTAGTCATGCTTGCTACATGACCATGGAAATGTCTGATGCAAACAGTGATTGCTCTTTGGCTATAAATGGAGATGAGCACTGCCCCTAGAGTCAGAGATGAGCACCGCTGCCGATTTTTAGTTTTTCTGTTTTTGTTAATTTTATGTTAAGTAAAAAATTTTTTTAAAAAAAACCTGAAACATAAAAGTAGGACTGAAAAGGAGAAGGAAAATGTAGGAGTTAATAAAGACTTCTCTCACTTACTTCCATGTCTTTCGAGGCCTTGTGCAGGAGAGGCTCCAGTTGTTAGATGTTTTTGGGTGCACACGTACTTTTGATGTTTATTAAGCCCTGATATCCATGCGAATGTTTTCCCACATCCATGGCATATGTAGGGTTTTTCCTTTGTATGGACAGCCATATGTTTAACCAGCACTGACAACATTTTGGTTTTGTACCCACATTCAGGGCATCGGTGTGTTTTCCCCGGCCGAGTGCTGGCGAGTTTTGTCAGCACCACTCGCAGTGTTTTTATCCCTTGTCGGAGAGGCTGGACGTCCGGTTCCTGTGGTTTTCTCGGACGGAGCCTTGAAGCAGGATCGGAGTTGTCAACCGCAGGGTGCAACGAAATGATTTCTCTAAAGTCTCCGGTAGATTCCTGGTTGCTCCTTTGTGGTTCATGAAGATCTACAAGAGCAGAAAAACAAATTCAGATTCATCACCTTCCCCCAAACAGAACAAGTGAAAAAGGGTTAGGTTACATTTTCTTCTTTTGCCATATCCAATTCTGAATATTGGCACTTATGATTGAACCTGGGAACAATATAATGAAGTTGCTTTCTATATCGCAGCTGTACCACTGATCCAGTTCCACAAGTCACTTTCTGGTCCTGAGCCCTTTTGGCAGACAAAGTCCTCATCAGTCCCAGGCCAGGATTGATGAAGTTGCTGCCCTCCATCAAGCCCAGGGGTTCCTAAGCTACAGGCTGCTACACTATTTCATGTAGCCTGCCCCTGGAAACGGTCATTTACATTAGCTGTAAAATGTGCCAGTGCATACATAAACATGGCCTGAAACATTTGGGCACCCCTGCTGTTAACAGGGCTTGTGGGCCGGATCTGGCCCATCACACCAATGGATTCCTGTGAACATGGCTCCAGATGGCGACCTTGCATGTTGGTAAATGTTGGCATCCATTTTGGGTCCTGCTTCTATCCCTGTTAGCCAGGGGTGCCCAAACTATGGCCCATGGGCCGAATCCAGGCAATGACACCAGAAGCGGAAGTAAAACTTACCCAGCTTCTGGGAATTGCGAGAGTGGGACGGGCCAGATGAATTAGTGTCAGGGCTGGATCTGGCGCACAGGCTGTAGTTTGGGCACCCATGAACCATGTGACTGGCCCGTGGCCTGAAAAGTTTGGGCACCCTTGCTGTTACCTTTTAAAACTGATTCCTGTGCACATGGCTCCATATGGAAACTCTGCATGATGGTAAATGTTGTCATCCATTTGGGGCTTGCTTCTTAGCTTTTAAAATGGAGTCAGGACATATTGAAACACCCCCCCCCCCCCCATCTTGGTGATATTGGAAGGTCAGTGCACTACAGCACAGTATTAAAGCTAAAATTCTGGTCACCTAGTTTTCCTGGTATGCCATGGCATCATTGAAAAAAACATGTTGGCAAAAAGAGAGAACAGGTCTTTTAAAACAGCAATTTAAATGTCTGGTTTTGCTCACCTAAACTAGTCAGACTGGTTTGGCAAGCTTTTGTAATGTATTTACCCTTTAGACAAAGGTTCCAGCATGTTTTCTTGACTTTCCCTTGAAGTCTGTGTTGTTTATCTCTATGGAGTTAACGTTATCTGATGCATCTGCATAGGATTTTAACATTATCTGATGCATGCATTGGATAAGGCTAAAAATAGGATAATGTTAAGACTTGTGGAACCAAGTCTTAACGTTATCCAAGGTACTAGTGTACTCTATTGACATAGCAAGATATCTTGGCTAGGCAGAGCATTTGACCTATAGCAGTGGTGGAGAACCTATGGCATACGTGCCAGAGGTGACACTCAGAGCCCTCTCTGTGGCTTCTCATGCAGTAACTATAGCACAGAGTTTATTTATTTATTTATAAAACTTATATCCCGCCCACTCAGGCAAACTCGACTCTAGGTGGCTTACAAATCAGAAAATCATACATAATAAAAACAAGATAACTCAACTATGCAATAGTTTACCCCACCCCTCTGCCTAGAAGCCCAATGGGTGCACTTCCTCCCTTCCCCCAGCACAGTTATTGAGATTGGAGTCAATCTAAGCATGGAGAAAGAGCCTACAGATTATAGGAAGAGAAAAACTAGAAAATCAAACTATATGGCCAGAATATCTTAACAGGACTTCTTGTTGTTGTCCCATATAACTGGGCTATTCCACGGTCAATCTCAGAAATTTATTTACATTGATTTATTTTGTATCAATTGATAGATAAAAGGTCAAATTTATTGTTTTGACTAAGAAATAAAAGCTCTCCTTCGTGTAGTCTGTGAATGCACACTCTGGGGTTCTGCACCTGCGCGGGAGCCAGTTTGGAGCTTGTTTTGACTAAGAAATAAAAGTTTCTCTTTTCTAGAATGGCAACCACAACAGGATAACCTGGCTAGACTGGAAGGTTAGATTTACCAGGGATATCCTGGAGTCGTTATTTCAGCAAGGAGTTCACGCATTGGCAGACATCTCTGCGATGACATTCCACACACGCAAATGGACCTGGGAAATCAAGTCCATCTGCATGCAGTTTTTTAGCCATTTGGATATGTCACCTGTTGGCTAGGGAGACCATGACATGTGCCCTCTGCTTTCACCTTGCCCAAGGGATCTGCTGGATGATGTTTTAGTGAGTCTCAGTCCTGACCTAACATCATTGACAAGTGATGGGCAACACTGCCTAAACCAAATAATCACTCATTATTTCCAGATGTGATCTAATCATGAGATTCCTCTTCTCAACCAAAGAGCATACTACTTTCCTTTCTATAGCCTTAACACATAAGCATATTTTACACTACTCAAACCTACAGATATTGGCCCATTCTATCATTACATGTGGGAAAATCAGGCACTATAATTTAAAAAAACCCTATTGTTATAGAACTGACAATTTTTCACAAATCAGAATAAGCAGTTTTTCCAATTTACATTTGGTACAAAGAGATTCCAGGCACAGGAATGCTATTCCTGAAATGTTTTTTAAAAAATAATTTGCCAGTGTTATATGCAGGACACCTCAAGTCAACCACTTGTAGTTTGTGGTTTGAACCAAATGATATTTCTGCTCCATTAACCTTTCAATCATAAAACAAAAAATATTTTGGGCAAGCCAAGGGTTCAATGTAAAGGAACCACAGATATTTTTTTGCCTAAGTGTGGGTAGAGTGCTGATCTGTATTGCCTTTCACTTGGATTTGTTTTAGTGTTTGATATTGCTGCTTTCTTTTGTTCCTTTTTTCAGGTATCTTCTGACTGTTGCTATTTGTAGATGCCCAAGTTTTGTTACAACAATCTTTTTAAACAAACATGCCCTTATGTTTCCTTACACAAGGGGAGTGTTCATTTTTAGTTATCAACATACTACCAAGACGAGCCCAAAAGCACTATTAGCTTAAACAAGGGGTGCCCAAACCTTTTGGGCTGCGGGCCAGCCATGTGGTTCGGGGAGCCAGTCACTATGGCCTGGAGCTGGATCCGGGCCCCGGCACAAATTCATCTGGTCTGCAAAACCCTCATTGCTTCTGGAAGCAGAAGTAAAATGTGCCCGTACGGGTACGTTTTATTTCAACTTCCAGGAGTGATGAGGGCTTCGTGGGGTTGGATCTGGGCTCAGAGCTGTAGTTTGTCGCTGCCGCACCCCCCCCCCCCGGCTTAAATCCTAGGGAGAGGGGAGGCTGTAATTTGTAAGGCAGAGCAGGGATTGAGGTAATGAAGATCCCAGGTCTTGTCTTCAGTTTAGAAAAATCCAGGCCAGCCAGACTTCATCCTGGCTGGTATAATCCCCAATTTAAAAATTTCTTAGGAAAAGGTGATTGTTACATGGTTGGCAGTGGGACTGACCAGTGAGGTGGGGTTTTCTAATCTCACTCAACTCCCTGAATTGGCTAAAAGCACCAAAGCTGTGTAAGTGCTTTCACTAAGGTTTCTACAATCAGAAGAAGAGTTGTTTATGTGTTTAAGTGTAGGGTAGATGGGGTTAGATATGTGCATGTCCTTGGGAGATTGTGGAGGATACAGCAAAAAGGGGTTAATGTTTAGATGAAACATCTTATTATATTATCATGGAATGTGAAGGGTACTGGTTGTTAAGTAAAGAGGAGGAGATTAGAATTAGCTCTCAAGAAAGATAGACCGGACGTAGTCTTTTTGCAGGAAATGCACCAATAATCAGAAGACACAAATAAATTATTTTTAGGTTGGATGCAGATTTACGAAAAATCTTTTGGCACTTTAAAGTCAACAAGAGTTGCTATCCTGATTTCAAAAATAGTAGGGTCTATAATGGCAAAAAGTATTTCTGACCCGGAAGGTAGATATTTAATTGTGATAGGAAATGTGGATGATGAAGAAATAATGTTGGTAAAGATGTATGCCCTGAATGAACAACAAGATAAGTTTTTGGAAAAAATTATCATTTAATAGAAAAAGAGAAAACAACAAATATAATTGTGGCAGGTGATTTTAATTTAATAAGGTCTAGTATAGACTGCACGAATTTGACGAAAAGTAGAATGGGGGCTAAAATGCAATTTATTGATAATTGGATTAAAAGGTTGGGTTTGAGAGATACTTGGAGAGATCTTACAAAAGGGTCAGATAGAACTTATACTGTACTTATTTTTCACAAGTTTCTTTAAGCGAAATGCTCTTTATGTGAGGTTTGACTGTATATTGGAGGGGGGAAAGATGCTGATTTTGTGGTATAGATCCATAATAGTTTTGATTCTTAAACTTGGAAAGGATCCAGAGAAGGTGGATGCATGTGTTTCCCACATGCTGGTTTCCAATCTCATAAATAAATCAAGACGCTAAGTTATTTACAGCCAAATAGGCAGTGATGGGATGTAACAGGTTTGCAACAGTTTGCCAGAACCGGTAGCAGCTTTCCCCAGTTTCCTGGAGAACCGGTAGCAGTTGGGTTTTTTTTTTTTTGGGGGGGCACCACCTTCGGGGCTTACCTTTTCACTGGTTTCCCCACTGCGCATGCGCACAGTGCACCGCCTCCTTGCTGTCCTCCAAAGCAGGGAGGAGGAAGAGAAGCTGCTAGCCTGAAGCTCCCTATAGCCTGCTCCCCAGTGTAAGTGACTCACCTTTGATGTGGTGTGTCTATATGTATTTTAATGTGTATTGAATACCTTTACCTATATTGTACAAGTTAGTTGTACCTTGCTTAAAGAGCACAATGCGTTCCACAGGATTGCTCTTTAAGTGAGTTTGCTCTTTAAGCGAAACACGATTGTAAGTGACCAATTGTGGGGGGGATTGTGAACCCCGATTTATTTGTTAAGCGAGGTTTTGGTGGGTTTTATTTGTTAAGCGAAGCGAACATTCAGAGAAAATTCTGCTCTTTAAGTGAGTTACTCTTTAAGCAAGGTACTCTTTATGCAAGGTTTGACTGTATACAAGATTTTAAACCATGACAGCGGAGTACTGGGAATATTGAAGACAGTATGCGAAAAAGATTTACATATAACAATTTCTGATGGGATGTGGCATAATAAATGGAAGAGGATTATGAAAACTATATCTATCAGAGTTAAAGAACATACTTATAAAAGGTTGTAGAGGTGGTACCTGACACCAGTTTGGGTCAAGCAGACTGATAATACTAAAACAAATTATTTGTTGGAGGTGCGAAACGACAATGGGGACATATGAACACAAGTGGTGGAGTTGTCATGTGCTTAATGATTTTTGGGAAAAAATAGAAAGAGAAATATAAGGAATAATGAATGTGAGTTTTAACCTGGAGTCAGGTGCTGCCTTGTTAACTGAGGTGGATGACACAAATATAGATAAAAAGAAAGAATTATTGTCCATACTATTGTCTGTAGCAAGGCAATGTATTGCGAGAAATTGGAAGAGTGATTGTATATTAAAAATTGAACATTGGTATAGAGAAACGTGGCAAATTGCATTAAATTATAAGTTAACATGGGAATTAAAGCATAAAAAAGGGTTAATTAAAGAAAATAATTTTGCAAATATATGGGGACCCTTTCTTAATTGTACTTTGAATGAAGGTAAAGGGGGAAAGCCAGTACCAGATCAACTGAGATTTTGGAAATAAGAGGGGAAAGCTGTGAATCACTGAAATCATTAAGGCATTGTAAATATCACTGGGGTGTTTATTTTTATTATGAAGTTTTTAAAGCCTATTTTGATGATATTGATTTGTAGTATAATGAGCATGATAAAGCATATTTGGTAGACAAGATGCTATATATATAAGCAAAAATAATTAAGAGGTAATTTTAATAATAAGAACAACATATACTTGAATATATATATAGATTTATAAGTACAGTAATACCTCGGATAACGTTAAGACTTGGTTCCACAAGTCTTGGTGTTATCCGATTTTTAGTGTTATCCAATGCATGTTAAAATCCTATGGGTTAGATCGGATAACATTAAAGCTCCATAGAAATACATTGTAACTGCACAGGCTTTAGCGGTTGTTATCCGAAACATCCCATAGGACCTTAACGTTATTCGATCCAATTCTCCTCCCCAGATTACTTAACGGTATGCAATTTTAGCGTTATCCAAGGTAAATGTTATCCGAGGTATTACTGTAGTTATATACTACAAAGATAAAGAAAAGAGATTATTGTAGAATAATTGTTGAGGCTTTTCTTTTCTTTTAGGTATTGTAGTGTACTGAATGTTACTGATATGTATTATTTTGTATTATGTATTGTTTTGTTTTTTGTTATGTATTATGATTAAAATTTAATAAAAATTATTATTATTTTTAAAAAAGGAAGAAGGGCAAAATGGCTGTCCAGCCCCCGAAGCTGTCTGAGGGAGTGTGACTTGGTCCCCAGCTTAAAAAGTTTGAGAATCCCTGGTTTAAATGTTATTTCTGATTCTTTATCAAGATTGTACTAATGATGTGAGTGTTCTCTTTTCTTGCATTTCAAAGTTCATTCTGTTTCCAACGTGTTATTAACCGGATACAGCGATACCTCGCATAACAAGCAAAATGCGTTCCACGCAGTTACTTATCATGCGAGTTACATGTTTCCCTATGGGAAATGTTTCGCTTCGCTGCATCAGTGGGGATTTTCCCCATACCTTTCCCAAATGCCCCACACGCACATGCATGTCAGCGGGGTGTTTGGGAAGAGTACCGGGAAGATCCCTGTACCCTTTGCAAATGCCCCGCTGACGTGCACTCTGCAGCAGCAGGGCGTTTGGGAAGGGTATAGGGATCTTCTTTATGCCCTTCCCAAATGCCCTGCACATGCGCGTGTGTCAGCGGGACATTTGCGAAGGGTACAGGGAAGATCCCTGTACCCTTCGCAAATGCCTCGCTGATGCACGCTCTGCAGCAGCGGGGCATTTGGGAAGAGTGTGGGGATCTGCACTGGTCACACTTTTGGATGATCCCTGGCGGGAGCAGGACAGAGGTAACCTGTCCCTCCTGGCTCTTCTTGACCTCTCAGCGGCTTTCGATACCGTCGACCATGGTATTCTTCTGGAACGGCTCGTAGGATTGGGGATCCAGAGCACTGTGTGGTCCTGGATTTCCTCATTTCTGACAGGTTAAACCCAGTTGGTGTGGTTGGAGGACAAGAGCTCCAGCCCTAGGCCTCTCCAATCCAGGGTGCTTCAGGGCTTGGTCCTCTCGCCTCTCCTATTTAATATCGACATGAAGCCTCTGGGGGGGGGGGATCACCCATTCCCACAGGGTAAAGTATCATCAGTATGCTGATGATACTCAACTGTACATCTCAGCCTATGGTGATCCAGTTGGAAGTCCTATCCAGATGTCTGGAAGCTGTTAGGGTCTGGATGGAGGACAATGGGCCACATCTGAATCCTGGCAAAACTGAGTGGCTATGGATCAGTGGCCCTGTGCTGTGTCGGAAGCTACCATCTTTGGTTCTGTATGGGGCTATTTTGTCCCAAACAGACTTGGTGCGTAACTTGGGGGTCCTCCAGGTGGCAGTCGTGGCCAGGAGGGCTTTTGCACAACTTCGTGTGATTCACCAGTTACGCCCGCTACTAGACCGGGACTCCTTGCTCATGGTCACACATGCTCTGGGCATCTCTAGACTAGACTACTGTAATGCACTCTACCTGGGGCTGCCCTTGATGACCATTCGGAGGCTGCAACTGGTCCAGAATGCAGCTGCCTGGGTGGTGAGGGGTGCAGGCATTATCTCTGTGCCTTGCCAATGCTCCGGGAGCTGCACTGATTACCAGTGTGGAATTGGATCAGTGGTACGGGTGTTATGCTGTGATGCAGATGGCAGATAGAAAACCACAGCATTATATTTTTCCCAAGACAACCAGCCATGAACATAGCCAATTATTTGGAATCAGATACGGCACAAGAAGAAGGCCAATGCTTTATATTCTCAGGACAATCTTCATGACTAATCGCTATGTAGCCAATATTCAGTATCATATATGGTAATTGATGGAGGTCAAATGCAACCTGACATGATATAACATAACTCTTTTGATTCCATGAAGAATATATCTACTGTATTGTTATGGCCTTTTTGTTGTTTATTATAGCCTGAATTTTTCATGTCACGTTTGGTCCCATCCCCCAATCTTTTGCTTTACAAGCAGCCCAGAGAGTAGGTCCAGTGTTTCCCAACCTCCTGCTTTTGAACTTCAATTCCCAGAAGCCTAAATCAATTCACCAAAGCATTGCTCAGCCAACATACATTACTTTAGCTTCTGGGAATTGAAGTCCCCCTGTGGGGTGCCTGGGTCTCATGTTGGGAGACACTGGTGTAGACTGATCAGCAGACCTTTACAGCACCACACATAATGGCAGTGGGAGGGCTTCTAGACACCCACAACTTCAAAAGCCCCACTCATCACTAATCAAACCAACTTGTCCTACCTTTAGACTTGGCCGGAAGGATTCGCCTGTACTTATGCAACCTCATGTGTCTAGAGAGGCTGGACTGCCATTTAAAGGTTTGATCACATTCAGAGCATCTGTAAGGTCTGTTCTCTGATGTCTTTGTCTCTCTCTCCGTGTGAGTGGTGGTGGTACTGGGTTGATCCAGGCCATCGTGTGTTTTCTGGTGGTTCTCAAATTCTAAGAGCCCTTTGATGGTTTCTCCACACCTCGGGCAGTTGTAATCCACATTGGAGTGCTTCTTCATGTGCCTCCGCAGTTCAGAAATGTAATAGGCTTGGAAGCCACAATCAGAACAGATATGCGTATGGGAAAGTGGATCGTATTTGTTTCTCTTCCTCACGTGTTCATCAGGATGCTCTGCAGATGTTTCGGGCCCCTCCCTTGGAGGCAACTTGCTTCCAGGGTTGATCTGGCCTGTCAAACGATTGGAGGAAGTAGCAGCTGGAAATTCATTCAGCAAGGGTTCGTAGGAGTTATCGTCTTCCGAATCATCGGTAGTCTCAGTTTTGATGTCACTCAAAAACCTGCCATCTAATGGGAAGGTTAAAGTTAGTACAAGGAACAAGATCATCAGAAAGCTCACAAACTATGCATAGGTAACTAAACCATCCAGGCTGCATACATCAGCTTTGGGCCCGAGTGTCCTCACAGCAAAGTATGCTGCTCCAGTATGGAGCACATCCACACACACAAAACAAGTTGACATCACTGTTAAGGAAGCCATATGTATAGTGACACGATGCCTCAAAGCTACACCAGCTGAGAAAATATACCCTCTTGTTGGTATCACCCCACCTAAGATCAGGAGAGAAGCAGCAGTGGACGCTGAGAGTACAAAGCAAGAAAAGGACCAAATAGATAATAGGATAAGTAATAAATGTTGGAGATGTAAACAATCGACGGGAACATATACGCACATGTGGTGGAGTTGTAATGTGTTAAAAGAATTTTGAGGAAAAGTAGAAAGGGAAATTAAAAATATATTTGATATGCAGCTGGAATTGGGGGCGCATACAGTATTGTTAACGGATGTGGATAAATTCAAAATGAGTAATGATGATAAAGAATTAATGGCTGTGATGTTATCAGCGGCTAGACAATGTATTGCAAAAAATTGGAAAAATGATGTATCCTTAAATATAAAAGATTGGTACACTAGTACCCCGGATAACGTTATGACATGGTTCCACAAATCATGACGTTGTCCGGTTTTTTGCGTTGTCCGGGGTATACACCGAACAACACTAAAAAAAAGCCCTGAGGTCAGAGACAAACCGCGCATGCGAGATGGCGCCTCTCTCCGGGATCTCCCTGGGCTCTTAGTAAGCCACTAAGATCCCGCGGAGATCCCGCAAGGATTTAGCAATGGGAGGCAAGAAAACTGTACAGTACAGATCGATATGGAGTTAGACAGAGACATAACTAGCATCAAAGCGGGGTGAGGGGATGGGGTGAGGAAGAGACCTGAACAACTTATGATGGAAGAGGAGAAATTAATTACAGCTCACGTTGGTTCTAATACTGTCTGACCAAGCGAATGTCTGACCGCAAAACGAGTTAAAAATGAACCCGATGCTAGGTGGGAATGAAGGGAAAGAGGGGGTGGGAGAGGACGGACAAATTGCAATGCTGGTCCTAGATCCTTTAGCTACAATCCTTTTAAACAGAAGAGGGGGGTTGGCAGAATAGGTGTCCTCTTTCATCGCCTTAACCCTATTACTTTCTCTAATTAGTTGTATAAATCGCTGGCCTGACCTGTATTAAATCCCATTTCTGAAATTGCAATGGGAGTGCAAGGAGGGGGGGGAAGAGAAAAATGTTGTGTGGCTGCTCTTGTTATTCACAACAGCAACAAGAATCGAAGATGGGAGGTTTTGGATTTTTAGCTTTTAAAAAACGCATCTCCCCCTGTCAGGAAAAAGAAAAGAGAAGGGGGAGCCCGCAGGATGGGGGAAAATCTCTCTCTCTCTTTTTTCTCGCTTCTCTCTCTCTCTCGCTTCTCTCGCTCGCTTTTTTCTTGCTTCTCTCTCTCTCTCGCTTTTTTCAATGGGGAAGTCATTTGCTTTGCTAGCAAGACAGGCCCAGGTTGGGGGCCTCCAGTGTCCTCCTGCCTGCCTCTCTTTCTCTTCCTCCTACCACCGCCTACGGTGACTTCCCCATTGAAAAAAGCGGCTTGAACGTGATCCTGCGCGGACTTTCGTCCTCAGCCGATCCCCTCCGGACAGAAGGCTGAGAGAGAATGAGAGAAAGAGAGAGAGAGAGATAAGATTTCCCCCCATCCTGCAGTCTCTCCCTCCTCTTTTCTTTTTCCTGACAGGCGGAGATGCGTTTTTAAAAGCTAAAAATCCAAAACCTCCCATCTTCGATTCTCGTTGCTGTTGTGAATAACAAGAGTAGCCACGCAACATTTTTCTCTCCCCCCCTCCTCGCATCTCCATTGCGATTTCAGGGGTGTACGTGTCGGTGGGGGTTAGCGCAGGATACGGGGGTCACCCCCGTATCCTGCACTTACCCCCACTGATGCGGGCTGCTTGCCCAATGTTTTGAAAGGGTAAGGATCCTTTCCCTTTCGAAACATCGGGCGGCGTGTGGGGGTGTGCGTGTCGGTGGGGGTTAGCGCAGGATATGGAGGTCTCCCCCGTATCCTGCTCTAACCCCCACCGATGTGCGCCACTCGCCCGATGTTTCGAAAGGGTACGGATCCCTGTACCCTTTCCAAACATCGTGGGGGCAGGCGCTGGGGTTTTTTTTGGATTGGGTAGATGTTCTACCCAATCCAACTCCCCCCCCCCCACGCATACACTTGTACAGGATAACGTTAAAAAACGCGTTATTCGATACAAGATTTTTCCGAAAATCTTGTCACGTTATGCGGTTTTAACGCTATACGGTACTCGCGTTATCCGGGGTATTACTGTATAAGGAAATATGGGAATTAGCACTTAATGATAAACTTACATGGGAACTGAATATTAGAAAAGGCATAATTTAAGTAAATAGATTCTGGAGAACTTGGAGACAATTTGTGGAATATGTAATTGTTAAAAAGAAAGGTATTAACCCTGTACTGGATCAAATCAATTTTTGGAAAATATCTGTTATAACCTGCCGGACATTGTACATAGCACAGAGGTGATTTTTATTAAAAGATTGATGATTAGCAGTGTTAGATGTAAAGAAGCATATATATCTGGATTACGTAACAACTGTATTAGAAATTTAATTTGAAAAGCTTCTGTATCAAAGGTGTATCTTTTATCTTTTGTTCTTTATATATTTTGTGTTATGTTTGATTCTTGTGTAGATTTTCTTGTTTGTATTTTCTTTGAAAATTTATAAATAAAATTTTTTTTAAAAAAGAAAAAGAAAAGGACCCTTAATATCTCAATTGATATGAGCATTGACAGAGGATTGAGGCGGAATTTCCCGCTGTAAACCTAGGTGCCACACCCATGCCGGCTGTACAGATTGTGTGTGGCTTGTAAGCCCAGAGAAACAGGCAAAGTTCTCAGTTAAAGAACATAAAACTTCTTACTCATGAGGAGTAATGCATACTATATACAGTGATGGCTTTTGGACAGAAAACACAGGCTTGACTTCAGCTAAATATTTACACAAGTTCATACAGTCTCTTTGCAAACTTTGAGCACACAGTTCTTTTGCTCTCTTACCCCGCAAGTCACACACAAGTGTGAGTAGCAGAGTTTGTTGGTTATTGAAGACAATTCACAGACCTGAAGAAAAGCTGTTAGGCAAATCTTCCTCCATGGTTAAACTGTCTTCTGCAGCTCCAGCGCAGCTTTGGCAGAGTCCTTGGCAATCACAGACATAGCAGCCAAGAATAGGCACCAAAGCAAACCAACAAGTCAAGCTGATTCTAGAAGTCCCCAGCAGTCACAGACTCAGACACAGAGTCTTTCAGGCACAGACGCGCATAGACACACTGAGTTCACTTGGGCTTGCCTCTTTCTTATGCTCAGAAGCTACTTATTACTGCTCATCCAGAGCAGCTGGCCATCCTTCTGGAACATACCTTAAAGGTACAACGACCATTATCCATCTTGCAACATGTGCTGCCCAGGCACTTACATTAACAAGCTTCAAGTCCACCTGCTCAGATCCAGGAAGAGCTTTATGGCAAGAACAAACATTCCTGCCACAAGAAGTAGGATCAACTTTTTCCTTTACTTTGGTCTAACCCAGGATCCGCCTCATTTACTGGTCTGCTGGTTTATTTATTAGTTCAAATTTATATTGCCGCCCACTCGTCGTGGCGACTCAGGGCGGCTTACAGACAATACATTACAATACATTATGTTGGTTACTATCAGAAACATGTACCGATGAAGATTTGATTTTGGCCAACAACAAAGCTGACAAAATGGCTTCATTTGGGCAGTCAAAATTTTGATCACGACATGAAATAATAAGTCTAACCCATGGGAAACTTCCAGAAATCTGGGGCAGTACATATATCTAAGAGTCCTGGCGATGCAGTGGTAAACTGTTGTACTGCAGCCAAAACACGGTGAGTTGAAGCCTTACAGGGATCAAGGTGGACTCAGCCATCATTCTGAGGTTGTTCAATTGAGTCCCCAACATGCTGGAGGCAAAATATAGTGGAACACTGAATTATGGAATTAATCCGTTCCATGGGGTTTTCCCTTATTGCGAAAAATCCATATCACAAAGCGTGGTTTCCAATGGGAATGCATACAAATTCTTATTTATTTATTTAATCAAACTTTTATGCCACCCTCCTCACAGAGACCCAGGGTGGCTAACAAACTTTAAAAACAATTAAAACACAATAAAACATGGTATAAAAATCAGGATTAAAAGATTACAAAAATTAAAAGATATTAAACAAGAAACACACAGAGAGGGAGGGGTCAGATGAGCCAACAGACTGGCTCATACCCCACACATGCTCTGCCAGCCAGGTCTTAACCCCGTTCCTAAAGGGCAGCAGCTCCGTCTGGAGACACAACTCACTTGGCAGGAGGTTCCATAGGGCCGGGGTGGACACAGGGAAACCCCTCCTTCTAGTGCTAGAGAGGTGGAAAGTTCCACTGCATCGCTTGTGTCTCCACGGGCCGAGATATAGAACTGGGTATCATCTGTGTATTGATGATACCCCACCTCGTGGGAACAGATGATCTCACCTAATGGTTTCATGTAGATGCTAAATAGGAGAGGTGAAAGCACCGAGCCCTGAGGCAGCCCATAATGAAGGGGCATAGGGCTGGATTTCTCACTCTCCAACCACACCGACTGGGTCCGGCCCTTCAGAAATGAGGAAAAGCAGGACCACACGGTGCCCTGGATCTCCAATTATCAGAGCCTTTCCAGAAGGATATCGTGGTTGACGGTATCGAAAGCCGATGAGAGGTCAAGAAGAGCCAGGGCAAATGGATACCCATCATCTTGCTCTCTCCAGAGATCATCCACCAGCGCGACCAATGCAGTTTCCGTACCATATCCGGGCCTGAATCCTGACTGAAAAGGGTCCAGATAATCCACTTGTCAGGAAACGACATCTTTCCTAACGTTCTCAAAGCTTGGAGGCTGTAGTTTTAGCTAGGCCTCAAAAATCCTTTTTTTCTCTCTGTCTCACAAGACTCCGTGTCACGAGACAGTTTGTTTTCAATTCAGTGTTCGTATTTCTTATCTCTCTAGCTAGTTGAGCTCTTTGGTGTTGTGACTACTCACTGTACATGTGTGCCAACAATCCTTTGTAATGAGAATTTTTTTCTCAGTTCCCTGATTGGTCAAGGGTAACCCACCTGACTGGAGAATCTCCATTTTGGAGAGAGGAGAGGGAGTTCGTTTTTGGATGTCTATGGGCTAACATCTTTGCCTGGGGGATATGCCTTTTTGCTTCTTCAAAATGGTTACCTAATGTACCTGTGGACTGTTGCTGGACTGTCTTATGCTACTGACCTATGCTTTGTGAACCTGATCAATATACCTGATCAATAAACCTACGTGTGCTTGAACAACGTCTTTTCATTGGACTATAGCATAAGAGAAGCAATGCATTCACACACAAGCCCCTGAATACGCTACCTGTTTAAACCTCCTTGTGGAAGAGAAGCAGCTGAGGGCTGTTTAGCTGCATTGCCGGCCAGCTCGCCCTCTGGGGGCTTTGGTTTAGGAGATCCAAGGCAGAGGGGGCTGGCTGGTTTCGTAACATGGTGACACGGTGGGATGTTTCTTCGCTCCTGAAGTTGTTTTTTCCGTGACATGGTGGCCAGTAATGTGGGATACTACTCGATCCCTGCAGCTGTTTTTTGTGTGTGCATGCAAAATCTCTGCCCTGCAAGAGCCCTGCAAGAAGGAGCAAGCTTTGTTTTTTTTCAAGCCTGTTTTGGCTGTGTCCTGAGAGGGAGGATATTGCAGCTGTTGCTCCTTCGATTGCCGATTTGAGTTCTGAGTTGGATTCTCAAACTCCTGAGACAGAGGGCCGTTTCCAGTACTGGCAGTCCAGGGGGAAGGAGACATGATCCTGTCCTGCAGGATGGAAGGTAAGCCAGTGGCTGATGAAAGCAGAACCCCAGAACCCCCTTGCCACAGCTAGCACCCCAAGACAGATTGCCATCCAGATGGGATCTTGGAGAAGGTGCCCAAATGATGTTTAGCCAGATGGAGGCGGGGGCAGAAAGACCCATGGGGGGGTGGATTTTGTCCAGATGACTTCTGAGGTGGCTGATCCAGATGACTTCTGAAGCCCCACCAGCCCAGCCAAAGTTCCTGCAAGCCCCAAATAAGACTCTTTTGTGTTGAATTGGAGTCAAGTTTCAGCTGCTCTGCAGTCAAGCCTGAAGCAGAGCGGTCTGTTTTCACTTTGAAGCAATTCCGTGAAGTTTTCCCCCTCAAGGCCAGAAGAAGGAATGTACATCCTTCAACTAAATTTTGTTTTCCTGTAGTGAAGCCCCAACTGCTGATTACATGTGCTGTTTTGGTCTTTGAAGACCTGGAGGTGTTGCAAATTGCCTCATTTTGTTTGAAATATCAGCCAAAGGGTAGAAGAGCTCCAACGAACCGGAGTCATCCACGCGTCCAAGGAAGAAAGTGTGCCGGAGTGTGTAGGCTTTATCACACTGAAACGTGTTTATCTACAGGCTGTCGGTTCCCGTAATGAGACTAGGTCTCAGGAACTGGAAGGAAGGGAGCTGCATTCCAGATGCAGTGATCCCGAAGAGTTACTGCCTTTCGTAGGCCAAGGCAGGAGGCAAAGTGCTGAGTCGTTGGGAGTAATGGTAATGGCTGTGGGAAGGGTCCCAATCAGTGGTATCAGCAATAAAAGACAGAAGCCAATCTGGGTCCTAACATACAAGGAGAGAGATTGAATTTGCTGTGCTTTCTTGCACTGATAAGCTGCTGGGTGAATGCTATTGGAATTCTGTTGCCTGTTTTGTTTCCAAGCCTCACTTAATGGTCACATGGGTGAGGGTGGTGTGGTTGTCTACCTTGGACTTTGCTTGATTTGGAGTTTGTTTGCTTAATTTGTCTTCACTAGAGATGCACATGTTCCTGTCATCTGAAAGAAGAGCTGACTCTGATGGGACTCTGTGTGGACTTTTGTTCAACTGGCTGTTTAGCTGTTTGCAGGTGCAACAACAAAGGAGAAGGAGGGGGGAATTGTCACTGTTTCTTGTTAAACATCTGTTTGTTTTTCCAGAAGCTCGTAAAAGAGGCTTCTGTGACATCTGTGGTGTTACTGAACTGTTTTCTGACTTGAAAGTTGTTCTGTCTGGGCACAATGTATTCTGGAAGGGAGGGGGGAACCCCTTGGTACCCAAAAATGCCCAAGTATTTTGTTCCAGCTAGGTTTTACACCTGAGCTAGCTTGCTATGCAGAATGTAATTGTATTCTCAAGTGTGCCTCCAGGAAACCGGAAGAAGCTTAATGCTAATACCCTACATATATAAGGGATAGCTTATTTGCTCAATTGCTTTGCTCACATGAATAAACAATGTCTTTTGGAAAAGTCTAGCGTAGCCAGACTTTCCAAAAGGGGAGGCGTGTCAAGTTCTCAAAGCTTGGGAGAGGTTGTAGTTTTAGCTAGGCCTCAAAAATCCTTTTTTTCTCTCTGTCTCACAAGACTCCGTGTCACGAGACAGTTTGTTTTCAATTCAGTGTTCCTATTTCTTATCTCTCTAGCTAGATGAGCTCTTTGGTGTTGTAAACCTGATCAATATACCTGATCAATAAACCTTCGTTTGCTTGAACAACGTCGCTTCATTGGATTAAAGGGTAAGAGAAGCAATGCATTCACACACAAGCCCCTGAATACGCTACCTGTTTAAACCTCCTTGTGGAAGAGAAGCAGCTAAGGGCTGTTTAGCTGCATTGCTGGCCAGCTCGCCCTCTGGGGGCTTTGGTTTAGGAGATCCAAGGCAGAGGGGGCCGGCTGGTTTCGTGACACCGCTTCATCCAGGATCTCGTGTAAATGCCGTGCCACTGCCTTCTCCAAAACCTTGCTCAGGAATAGAAGGTTGGAGACAGGCCGGTAGTGGGTCATAACCACGGGGTCAAGGGATGGCTTCTTTAGGAGGGGGCACACCAAGGTATGTTTTAAGCTAGCAGGAAAAACCTCTCCCAAAGAAAGGAGTTAATAATGGCCTCGGCCCAGCCACCTGTCACCGCCCTGGCAGATTTTACCAGCCAGGCAGGGCATGGATCTAATGCACATGCAATGGCACGTACAGATCCCAGGAGCCTGTCCACTTCCTCAGAGACAACTGGATCAAACCAATCCCAGATAACATGACCAGACTGCACTTCGGACAACCCCAGATCTAACATTTCCATGCTGGGGTTCAACCTCGACCAAATATGAGTAATTTTCTCCACTAGGTAATCAGCAAAAGTCTCAACCGACCCTTGACAACCGGGGCCTACCAAGGAGGGACATGGTCACCTGGAACAGTTGCTGGGCAGTTATCTGCAGAGGCAATGAGAGCGGTGAAATATTAACGTTTCACCACCCCCATCGCCACCTGATAGGCCTTAATAGCAGCTCTAGCAAGTGTTCGGTCGGACTCACTCTGAGTCTTCACCCAGCATTGCTCTCAGCATCTTTTAGCCCATTTAAGCACCCTCAACTCCTCTGTGAACCATGGGGAAGAGTGCTGCCTACAAGCATAGAGAGGCCGTAGTGGTTTATCGCCCTGGGTCCCTTCGGGGAGGAGGGCGATAAACAAATATAAATAAATAAATTAATTAAGTCCAAGGCTGCCATTGCTTTCTTATGCCAAAGGTCAACAAGTGTCTCAGGTGAATCGTTTTGCTGATCCAGAGGAAACACCCCCAGTTCCCTTTGGAATCTGTCCAGATCCATTCGTCGCCGGGGGCGGATCGATCAAATAGGCCCTATCTCCCTGCGGTGAAGCCGCATCCCCAGAAAGTCCAGAGTCACCAGATAGTGATCCGACCATGGCACAGGAGTGATGTCTAATTTCTGTAAATTCAGATCACTCTGCCACCTCTCCGACAAGAAAACTAAATCCGGGGTGCGGCCACTGCTCCTAGTTGGGTTCTGAATTACTTGAGTCAGACCCACAGCTGCCATGGAAGCCATGAACTTCCGAGCTACCTCGGAGCCAGCCCCCAATGAACGGCCCTAAGGATCAGTTGGGAATCTTGCGCTTGTACCTGCCTCCCTGAAAGGTAGCAGATTCCCTCCCTGAGCTCGAGGCCGTCACCATGTTGTTGTTGGGAGTTCCCCAGACTTATGGTCCTGGGGGACTTCAATTTGCCTTCATTGGTGACTGGCTCCGAGGTAGCACGGGAGTTCATGGCTTCCATGGCAGCTATGGGCCTGACTCAGGTAATCCAGGACCGAACCAAGAGCAGTGGCCACACCCTGGATCTAGTTTTCTTGTCATGGTGGTGGCAGAGGGATCTGAAATTACAGAAATTAGATATAACACCTGTGCCATGGTCGGATCACTATCCAGTTTCAAAAATACACCTTTTCTCAGGCTAAAAAGCAGCCGCCGTCCCTAAAAATTTGCCCTAATCTAGGGCATTGCCACCAGCTTTCTTAAAACAAAATAAATTGGGAGCGTTGAACCCTCAGGGCCCTCAAACCATAATGCTCTAGTCTGTGTCTCTGACTGCCTGGCTACAGCAACATTCAAAGGACTGCATCTGAGACCTAAGAAAAGCTGACTCTCTCTCTCTCTCACACACACACACACACACACACACACACACTTTCTGACCTGCGAAGGTCCTGGGAATTGATTCTTCACGTTGTGGACCAGGCAGGGAAGTCGTCTCAGGGGAGGGAGCTGGAAGAACTTCTCATGCAGGGATGGAGAGAAAGGACAATAACAGAGAAGTCAGGAGATGTGAAAATGTCAGTAAAATGAGTCCCCAGCAGGTTGGGGGTAAAAAATGCTAATTAACTTGTGAACCACCCAGAAAATGCACTAAGCGAGATAGATAGAAGTGTAACTGCTATTGCTATTTTCATTTATGGTGAGACTGGAAGTTTGGTAAGAGAATTTTGGGGGAAAAGTTTTCAAAGAAATTAATCAGATGTTATTTTTAAAATTAGGTGTGTCCTAGAACAGCATTACAGTACAATATTAACTTCACTTTTCAGTAGAATTCTCATTCACAATGTAAGCTGTCTCACAGAACAAAAGACGAATTCATAAAATTGTCAATAGATGCTGAAGGTTAAAATCATTAGCAAATGTTTGATGCCAGGTGTTTGTCTTGTATCCTTCTATTTGCAACTCAACAGGGCGAAAATTCAAAACTAATCTGAATAACAACCAGAGGTTTGCTATTACCAGTTGTAAAAAGCCACATTGATTTGTAAGCTTATCTGTTATGCTAACCAATCCCTCTGTACCTGATGTGTATAAATTGATGCAAGAAAATCCTACTCCCTTGTGCAACAAAGTGGACTTGATCCACAAAAGCTAACATTAAATTATAACAATTAGTCTTCAAAGTGTTTTTGTTTACTCTTTGATACGCTATTGCTATGTTACTTTCAGGAGAGTACAGGGAATACCCAATTACAGTAATACAACGCATAACATTAAAATCGTATAAAGTTAGGAAATCTGAGAATATTTTTTTTGAAAAAACAACGGTACAGTACCTCTGGAGAACCAAGCCCCAAACCCACAGGGCTAGTCTCCACCTAGGAAGGCACTTCACATACGGAGAGCAGCCCTGCAGTCTTTGGATCTGCTGTACCCTTGCTTTTTCGAGGCTTGAAAAAGGTTCTCTTTCCGAAGAGGTAGGCAGGATCTCTGGAGACCCAAGCCCGAAAGCCTGCAGGACTGGTCTCTGCCTGGGAAGGTGCTTTCTAGTTGGAGACCAGCCCTGCGAGCTTTTGGGCTTGGATCTCCAGAGGTCTTGCCTACCTCTTTGGAAAGGGAACTGGGTATCGGAGTGTCCAATCCCCAGTTCCCTTTCCAAAGAGCCAGGCGTCCCGCTCGCCTGCCTCTTCGGAAAGGGAACTGGACATCAGAGTGCACGATCCCCGGTTCCCTTTCCGAGGAGGCAGGTGAGAACCATTCGCCTGCCTCTTTGGAAAGGGAACCGGGGATCGGACACTCTGATGTCTGGCTCCCTTTCCAAAGAGGCAGGCTATCCGCTCGGGGATTGGGCTGCTTTGAGTTGGGAAGGGCCAGGGGGACCCCAGCACCAGCCAGGACAGCTTCTAGGTGCTCTCCCCAGCCCTTCCCAAGTCAAAGAGCCCAGTGAAGGGCAAGCCCACGGTGGCTGCTTTGACTTCCGATGATGGGTATATGTGTGCCTAGAAGCTGCCATGGCTGGTGCTGGGTTTCCCTGGCCCTTCCCAACTCAAAACAGCCACTGTAGGCTTTGGTTTAACATTGTGCGATAAAAGTATTGTTAAAACCCGCATAACATTAAAGCTTGTGGAACCAAGATTTAATGTTATGCAGGCTATTACTGTACTTCTCAAGCTTTGTCCAAGGCTCTTCTTCCAAAGGGTTAGGCTCACCTGAAGTACAACTGGAGCTACGACTGCTCGCCCGCATGAGTTCCCAAGATGTTGGCTTTTGATCAAGGTTTGCATCTTTTTTCAATGGCATAGAGTCCTGAAAGGAGAAAGGATTGCTTTGCTCAAATCTCCCAGAACTGGCATCTTCAATCTACAGAGATAGGCCTTGAAAATACAGTAAAGCCACTACTTACATAAAAAGTCAGTTCCATAGGCTTTTGCTTAAATTGGTTTTTTACATAACTTGAAGCAAACCCATAGGAAAATGATTTTTTTATGTAACTTGAAGCAAACCAATAGGAAATGGTGTTATGTAAATTGGAACATGGTTTTAGCCCAAAATCATTATGTAAGTTGAATTTTATGTAACTCGAGGCATATGTAAGTTGGAGTTTTATTGTATACACATATATGCGTGTGTATGTGTGTGCGTGCATATGCTTTACATTTAAGAGTAAAGTAGATTTTTTATTTCTTGTTCCCCTTGGCACAGAAGGAATGTGACCTTCAAAGCAGGTGCTAAATGGATGGCTTATTGTATTTGTAGTCACAACGAGCAGTAGATTGTGGGAATTTAATTAAGTCTAATGACATTGTATTCTATGCTGTAATTGGTTGAAACCCTTCAGGAGGAGGGATCAGTGGCAAAAATGTGTTTTGACATGAGAGAAAAATGGGGAGAAAGACAGGCTGTACTTACAAGAACTGTCGTTCTTTGAGTATGTTGTTTGTGAAGTCACAGTTATGGGCTCTGCGCTTGCGCCAATATCGGAGCTGTAAAGCTGATTTGATAAAAGATTTAAAATTAGGACCAACCACCATCTCCACCTGCCTTCTGTGCCATTTCGTGCTTCTCTCCTCAGTTCATACTTAAGCTGTACACTGAACAAGAACTGAAGCATCTCATCATTGCAGCTGCATGTGGGGAGGATGGGTGGGTAGTGTGAATTCACAAGCAACATACTTGAAGAATGACAGTTACTGGTAAGTACAACCTGTCTTTCTCTTTCATGTTGTTTGTGAATGCACACTTATGGGAGATTAGCAAGCTCACTTACTTGGATTGTGAGCAGTCAATGATGAGATGTGAAGTGAAGAGAGATGGTTTAAGGATGGATGGTCATCAATGAAGAAGCTCGGAGACCTGCTGTCAGGATGGCTCGACCAAGCCTAGTGTCAGCTGTGGCTCTAGTATCCATCCTGTAGTATCTAATGAAGGTAGAGGGTCTGGACCAAGTGGCAACCCAGTAAATATCTTCCATTGAAATGCCCTCCAGAAAAGCTGTAGAGGTCCCCAAAGACCTTCACACGTGGTGGAGGGGATCAAAGATGCCAGTTCATGTGCCAAGTATATGGTGCCTGAAAGCATTTGGAAAGTCTCTGCAAAGAGATTTCCCTTTAGATTTTCCTTCATAGGCTATAGAAAGCTGAGTGGATTTTCTAAATTCACTAGTTCTTCTTGTGTAGAATAGAAGAGCTCTTCTGACATCCAAGGAGTCCCGCACTTGCTCTTGCCTTGAGGTAGCCTCAGGGAAGAAAGTTGGTAATGTGATTGCCTCAGATGAAATTCTGAGAGGACTTTTGGTACAAATGTCAAGTCAGGGTGTAAGATGATCCTGTCAGGGTAGAACTTCAGGAATGGAGGATCAGATCGTAACACCGTGAGCTCTCCCACACTCCTGGCAGAAGTGATGGCCATCAGGAATGCAGTTTTCCAGGACAGAAGTCTGTTGTGACCAGTTGTTCAAAAGGTGGCTTCATCAGAGTGTTCAAGACCGTTGTGAGGGGCCATTGAGGTGGAGACCTCCTCACAGCTGGGAAAGCATTCTTTAGACCTTGTAAGAATCTTTTCGTAGCTCTATCTCAAAAAGATGTTGCTAGTAGTGAATCTTGCGGAGCATGGGCCACTACAGCAGCAAGGTGCATTCTGAGAGATGAATAAGAAAGATCTGATTCTGACAAGTGCAACAAGTAGTCCATAAAATCTTCCAAAGAGGCAGAGTGAACTGTCCATTGCAAAAGCTCAATGAAGGCACAGAACCTTCTGAACTTTGAGGAGTAGGATTTAGAAGTCGAAGGCTTCCTGATCATTGCTACTGTGTTTCCCCGAAAATAAGACACTGTCTTATATTTTTAAAAACTCCAAAATATGCACAATGTCTTGTTTTCAGGGGTTGTCTTATTTTTCCATGACGAAGAATACAGTATACATTTATTGCTGATACAGCAGATTGCCAGGGCAAGATTTAGGTGAGTGCCTTATTTTCGGGGGCGGTGGCTTATATTTCCAAGGCGGGGGAAAAATAGGGGATGCCTTACTATAGGAGGAGGTAGTATCCTTGTCCTTTTGGCATCACAAGCCATGCTGTCAGGTGCAAGCTGGGGAGGTCCGCATGGAGAAGATCCCCGTTTTCCATTTGGAAAAGTGACGGATCTTCTGGGAGTCTGACTGAATCTGTGGAGATACTCTTAAGCAGAGGAAACCAAGACTGCCTAGGCCAAAGGGGGACAATTAGTATTGCTCGGACCCGATGGTGATTCATCTGGATTAGTACCCTCTGGATGAGGGGGATCGGTGGGAAGGCATACAGAAAGTCTCTGTCCCATAGCACCTTTGGATTCGTGACTGATCCCTGCTCTCGAGCAGTACCATAGACACTTGGTGTTCTGTTCAGATGCAAAAAGATCGATCTGTTGTGTTCCCCATCTGCAACAGAGTTTGGAGAAGAGGGTTCCATCCAGCTCCCACTCATGCATTGAAGTCTCTCTCCTCCTGAGACTATCCACTCGAATGTTCAATTTCCCTTGGATGTGAACACCAATTGGGTAGATATGCAATTGGAGGCACCACTCCTAGATCTGCACTGCCAGGTAGAGAAGGTTGAACGATTTTGTTCCTTCCTCCTTGTTCAGATAAGCTAGGGCAATTGTATTATCTGATGCAAACTGAACAGCTTTCCTGGTGATGGAAGATATAAAAGTTTTCATCACTTTCCAGATTACCATCAGTTCTAAGAAATTTATGTGATAGCTTTTCTCTTGAGGGCTCCAAATATTGATTGGAGAGCACCTCAGCAAGTCCCTGAACCATGTCTGCTTGTGTCTGTGGTTATTTGGACTGAGGACACGGGCAGGTAGAAGAACTTGCCGGTGCTGACGTTCACCTTGTTCAGCCACCAGACAGCTGGTCCACTAGCTCTGGAATTGCAGTGAGTAGTATGTCCGAGTGGTCCTTCGACGGATTGAAGCTGTGAGAAACCAAGATAGGAGAGATCTCATCTTCAGTTTGGTGTGAGAGATGGCTGATGTAGTTGAGGCCATGAGGCCCAGTAGCCTTTGAACCTTTCTCCCATTGAGTCTTGGTTGTTAAAGAATGCAATGGATGATCTCCCTTATGTCTCTTAATCACTGGATTGGATGTATGCTCTGGTTGAAACAGAGTCCAGTACTGGACCTATGTAGTCTATGGACTAGCTTGGAGTAAGTCTTGACTTCTTGAAATTGACTTTCAGACCGAGACCATCCATCAATTCTAGTGTGTACGCTATGTCCTCCTTGGCCTTCGGTTCCAGCGGTGAGCAGATCAGCCAGTCATCGATGTAGGGGAAGACCTGGATTTCTTGCATCTGAAGGTGTGTTGCGACTGGAGCCATACACTTAGTGAAGACTCTCAGTGCCGTGGAGAGGCCGAACGGGAAGCAAGTTGTTAGTATAGGTGCCTGGGCAGCACATGTTGCAAGATGGATATGGTCATTGTACCTTTAAGGTATGTTCCAGAAGGATGGCCAGCTGCTCTGGATGAGCAGTAATGAGTAGCCTCTGAGCATAAGAAAGAGGCATGCCCGAGTGAACTCAGTGTGTCTGTATTTGAGACCGAGTCTGCGTCTGACTTGCTGTTGGTTTGCTTTGGCTTGTTTGCTTCACTGGCTAACCTTGGCTGCTGTGTCTGTGTGATTGCCAAGGTCTATGCCAGAGCTGCGCTGGAACTGCAGAAGACATTTGAACCACAACGGAGATTTGCCTAACAGCTTTCTTCAGATCTGTAAACTGTCTTCAAAAACCAACAAACTCTGCTACTCACACTTGTGTGTGACTTCTGGGTAAGCAGAGCAAAGGAGCTGTGTGCTCAAAATTTGCAAGAGAGCCTGTATGACTTTGTGTAAATATTTAGTTGAAGTCAAGCCTGTGTTTCTGTTCAAATGCCATCACTGTAAAAAGTATGCACTACTCCTCATGGTGCCCTACCTGGAACCAAAGGAAACTGCGATGATCCTTCCAGATGGAGACATGGAAGTAGGCATTCTTTAGGTCAATCACTATGAACCAATCCCTCTTGTTGATGAGGGAGAATTGATTGAAGTGTGATCATCTGGAACATTCTCATGTGGATATGTTTGTTGAGATCTAGAATCGGTCTGAAACCCCCTATCCTTTTAGTCCACTACAAAGTACATTTGTACCTCGCTAAAAGAGCATAATGCATTCCACAGGATTGCTCTTTAAGCGAAACACCATTGTAAGTGACCAATTGTGGGAGGGATTGCGAACCCCAATTTATTTGTTAAGCAAGTTTTTGGTTGGTTTTATTTGTTAAGCGAAGCGAACATTCAATGAAAATTCTAATCTTTAAGCGAGGCACTCTTTATGCGAGGTTTGACTGTACCTCGAGTAGAAACCATTGGATGGGTTGGAGAAGTCTACAGTTTTGATGGCACCATTCTCAAGGAGAGCAGAGCTCCTCTTGAAGTAGAGGTGAGGGGTTGGTGGGACGGAATCAACCAACAACGAGTTGTCTCTTGAACTCTATTGCACAGCCAGAGTTTAAGATTTGTAAAACCCACTTCTAGGTGGTGATGGATTTCCATATGTCAAGAAAATTCTGGAACTTCAGGTATGTTAGGTGGAGTGGTGGAGGATCTGCGGTCAGAGAGAAAGTCAAACCTGCTGTTTCTGTCTCTGATCCATCTTTTTGGTAGATGCCTACTGCTGTTGACAACGAGGCTTGTAATATTTATTTATTTTTCATATTTATCCACCGCCCTCCTCACCGTGGTGACCCAGGGTGGCTCACAAATCACAAAAGCACCCCAACAAAACACAAAACATTCTCAAAAGCCTCAGATATAAAACTGTGTCAGATTAAATTTTAAAATCTAAAAAGTTTAAAAAATGCCAAATTACTACATCTTGAGGGAGGGAGGGGCTTAAATCATCCAGCAGGCTGGGGTCACTATACCTCTGGTAGTCCTGATGTTGAGGCTGTTGCTGATAAGACTGTTGGGTATGATACAGTTTGATGTTTCTCCTCTGGTACAAATTGGGAGGCACCCAAATGGAGCTTGTTGGTACTGGTGATGTTCCTGTGCAGCTCATTAAGAGCGCTGTCCAATTTGGCTGTGAACAGGCCTTGGCCATTGAAAGGAAGCTCCTCTATAAGCCTCTTGGCGTTGTCCTCGAGATCTGCAGAGTGGAACCAGGCGTGTCTCCGAATCTGCACAGCAGATGCCACATTTTTCTCCTTTGACTCACAGATGTGACAGGAAGTTCTTATTTGTTGCTGTCCGAGATTAATTCCTTCCTTGCACAGAGTATCCAGTTCAGAACAGAACTCTTCGGGCAACTTTGCAATGAGTTCTTCAGCTTTTCCCTGCAGTATGACATTGTATGCACTCATTGAGGCAGAATACCCATAGAGTTGTACCTTGCTTAAAGAGCATAATGCATTCCACAGGATTGCTCTTTAAGCGAGTTTGCTCGTTAAACGAAACACCATTGTAAGTGACCAATTGTGGGGGGACTGCAAACCCCAATTTATTTCTTAAGTGAGTTTTTGGTTGGTTTTATTTGTTAAGCAAAGCGAACATTCAAAGAAAATTCTGCTCTTTAAGCGAGGCGCTCTTTATGCAAGGTTTGACTGTATATACTCGAGTATAAGTTATCCTGAATATAAGTCGCGGTATCTACTTTGGACCTCTAAAACTAGAAAAATAGATTGGCCTGAGTATAATTCAGGGGTGGCAAATGCAGCAATTGCTACCCTGTTTCCCCGAATATAGGACCTCCTCGTATAGTAAGGCACCCCCTTATTTTTCCCCACTTCGGAAATATAAGGGCCTCCCCGAAAATAAGGGACACAACTAAATCTTGCCCTGGCGATCCACTGTATCAGCAATAAATGTGTACTGTATATTCTTCGTCATGGAAAAGTAAGACATCCCCTGAAAATAAGACCTTGTGCATATTTTGGGGTTTTTAAAAATATAAGACAGTGTCTTATAGTCGGGGAAACATGGTAGTGAGTTTCAATAGTTAAAATATGATAAAATTAATTAATGTAGACATTTGTGTGGGCATATTTTTGAGTGTTTATGGTAGTTACTGCATTTCCTCTTTGTATTTGGACCACCCAACCAGTGGTGGCGCTGTAGGGGAAGTGGATAGGCAGGCCTATTGCACTGAGTCAGGAAGTGTTGCTCTAGCCTAGTCTCTTGCTGTCCCTGCAAGCAAGAATGACTTTTCCCTCCATTCTTGCAGCCACATGGAACAGGGACAAAGACACGAAGATAAGTGAAATGCTTTTTTTTTTACGCACAGATTTGGTTTTCCACAGAAATGCATTGAAAACAAACAAGCAAACAGAAAAGCTTCAGAATATAAGAAATTAATTAAGCTGCCATATCGCATGGAATCCAGAGCGGTTTTGGGACCCTCGTGGTCCTTCAGTATAAGTCGAATCACCTTTTTGGACCTCATTTTAGGGGCTAAAAATTCAACTTATACTCGGGTATATATGGTAGTTTGCCGCCTGGAAGGCTAGGGAGGTGTTAGCATAAACCTTTCTGCCAAGGGAATCCAGTTTTCTTCCTTTCTTGGAGGATGGGATCGGAATATGTCTTATAGGCGTCCTGTGCTGGGAAACCTTCACCACCCTCAAATTGGGAGCTACAGAAACTGTCCATCCTCACCCAGCAATTTGTACATACCGTCGATTCTGGTGGACACCGAATGCAACAAAACAGGCTTCTTCCACAGTCTTGGGTACATGGCCAATGGCAGGTAGAAGGCCAAGATGGACTGGGAGAAATCTCCCTCCTGTTGGCCAGACCACACATCTCATCAATGAAAGGTGATGGGGGAATTTCTGCCTTTATGTTTAGCATGGAACCTAGGCAAGTTAGGAGAGCAGTGAAGGTCCTCTGCTCCTCTTGCTGGGACCATTCAGCATTGCCAATCTGGTCAACCAGAGACTTCTCTGTGTTGACTGCTGGTTCCGAATCCTCATCCAATAAGTCGTTGGAGCTTTCAGACCTCTCTGAGGTGGGATGAAGGCCTTGGGGTCCAAGTCAGACCAGTAAAGCCTGGCTGTCCTTGGAGGAGGCAACAGAGGATGTTTTAGCATGTCTGATCAGAGGCTCATTTGATGACTGTCTGGAAGCTGGTAGTCTAGAAGCACCATGGGGTGGAGATGTTGGAGGGGTCTCCTAGTGGGGAGACTAGGAGCTTTGCCAGCAAAGTGGTGAGTGGGGACGGCAGAACAGAAGACTGGGAGGAGATGGCCATCATGAAGATAGCAGAGGCCAGTGAATGCAAAGGTGAAGGTCTCTCAACTCTAGGAGTGGGCGGCAAAGAGGAATGACAATGTGTTTTCTGTTTCTTCTCCTTTTTCTTTTGAAAAAGTTTGGCAGTTATGAGTTTCTTCTGAGCCAAGGAAGAATTGGAGGCATATTGCAATGGTTCAGAGGCTGGTTGCTGCTTTGATTTCCTCTCAGAGCGCTTGCCCTGTTGCTGGTAAGGCTGATACCTGTGTCGGCCCTGTTGACGGTGTGGGTGGTAGAAGCTGGTTCACTGATTGTCCAGCTGCTGTCTAGCTGGAGCCCTGGTACTGTGTGGAAAATAGTTGGTACCGTGGCCTATAGGAGGTCTGTGCTGGAGACACTAGAACAAAGAATCTGGCCATGGTCTTAGTTTGCCGCAGTTCATTCAGTGCCTTATCTGTGTCCTGGGCAAACAGGCTTTGTTCGTCAAAAGGTAGGTCCTCGATTAGTCTTTTAGTGGGTTCTTCCAGCTCTGTTGACCGGAGCCAAGCATGTCAGCAGAGCAGAATGGAGGTTGACATGTCTTTCTCTGTGGCATTGTTCATGACAGGCTGTCCTCATTTGTAGTTCCGAGAGGAAGTCGCCCTCATCACATAAGGCATTGAACTCAGCCTGCTGGTCAGCTGTCAGCTTGATCGTGAATGCCTTTGCCTTCTTCCACAGGTGAGTGCCTTAGAGGCCCATTGATGTGGAGTAGTTGGCGGCACGGAGTGAAAGGGATGCTGTGGCGTACAGTTTCCACCCTAAGGCATCCAGTTTCTTACCCTCGGTTGATGATGGAATGAGGAACCCACTAATTGGCATCTTACTTTGAGACGCTCTGACAACCATGGCGTTCGGCAGGGGATGGACCTGTAGGAACGACACGTCGGTTCAGAGGACTCTGTAGAGGCCGTCTACTCTCATCGAAAGCATATGGGATGAGACGGGTTTCCTCCACACAGCTTTGGTGGATTCAAGGAGAGAGGGTACCATGGCGATGTTGACAGGACGGATGGTTTTCTTGTCCAGCTTCACCGTAACCAAATCTTTGGATGGCAGTGGCAGATGATCTACTTGGAGACTCAAGGCAGTCCCCAGACGCATCAACATCACCATGAAGGGCTTCTGCTCCTCCACTCAAGGGACAGCAGCTCCTATCAGTGTGTCGGGTGTCTTGTCTGCCTCAACCTCCTCATCCTCCTCCACAGAGTACTCAGATAAAGACGGTTGAGGGACCCTCGTCTCGACATCAGAACCATACTAGTAAGGCCTGTATTGTTCACCTGCGATGGTGGCAGAGCAGGGTCACGTCCCTGGCCCAAGGGGACTGAAGCATTGGAGTCCTGTGTTTCCTGGGATGGCCCAGCCTGTTGCCCCTGGGATGTCGCGACCAGAAGTCTGTCGCCCATCTGAGCAATCATTGATTGAAGCAGCGGTTGCAGCAAGTCCAGTTGGAGGCTGGGTATGACCGATGGGGCCTGGCTGGTGCCTGTAGTCGTCGGAATAGTGGTCGTCATGGTTCCGGTCATCCTGGGTCATGACGGAGAAGGTGGCCGGAGACGAAGGGAAGCCCCACGTGGCGGTGGCGGCAGAGATAGTGAAAACGCAATGGCCTGATGGGTGGAATAGGTGGAAGAGGAAGAGACAGACTCGAGCTCTGTGACTGCTTCTTTGACGATAACTTAGAGGAAGAGTGGTCATCATCCGAGGAACAAGCAGAGACTCTCACTAGGGAGACTCGGCAATGGCAAAACGCAGACGCTGGCGAGTGGGATGCGGATGGCCCAGGAGAGCGATCCGGTCTCGGAGTGGAGGGTAAAGAGTGGTGGCTTACCCTTAGTTTTCTTTTTCTTCTTGCCCGCCTTGTCTTTTTTCTTTTTCTGTCCCTTGGCTATCTTGGGAGCTTCTTCTCCAACTGCGGCCATCTTGGGAGCAGGAATTTTGGCGGGAACCTGGGCGGTCTGCCGGGTTCCTTCCAGAGACAAAGCGAGCTCCATGAGTCTTGCCTGAAGACGGTTCTCTCTGTTCTGCACCGTAACATGGGTAAACTTCTTGCAGTGCACACACGTCTGGACTTGGTGAGCTTCACCCAGGCAAAACAGGGACTCGCTGTGTCCACTGGAAGAAGGTACCTTGTTATTGCAGACGGTACAGCGCTTGAATGCAGCCGTTGCCATCAAAGTCAATAATTGCTGAAAAATTAATTCAGCCCAAATGCCTCCCGCTGGGATAGATGGTGAATCTGGCAGTCCTTTGGCAAAAAGACTGACGAGAAAAAAAATTCTTGAGGTGGAAGTGTAATGCCACTCGGCCTGCAAGGGACGAATGGCCTCCGAAAAATTAGAGGTAGGCCTGAGGGCCTGGAGGTGCTCCTCTGGGGAGAAGCCCTCTGATGAAAAATTGAAGAAAATGAACCAACCTTCTGCGAGGAGACGGTCCAGTGAGGCAATCCTGCTGTGAAGCAAGATTGGCAAGATTTTTTTTTTTTGCGAAAAAGGGGTTCTTTGTGAAGAAAGACTCAGAAAAAAATTGAAGAGAGCTCTCAACGGTCTCCTGCTGCTATGGTGGAAAGAAGAGAACTGAGGAAAGAGTGTGAAATGGCGTCAAAGGATGGGCAGTATGGTGGGCGGCCCTAATGCACAAACTTAAAAGCTCCGAGAACGGATCTGTGAAGGCGCAGAACCAGTGATGGGATGTAACAGGTTCTCACCAGTTCTCCAGAACCGGTAGTAACTTTTCCTAGTGTCCCAGAGAACCTGTAGCAGCTTTTGGGGGGAACCACCTTCGGGGCTTACTTTTTCACTAGTTCCCCCACTGCGCATGCATGCCAAGCACTTGGTGTGCATGCACGCCTAGTGCTTGGCACATATGCACACCATCCTTGCTGTCCTCCCAAACGGGGAGGAGGAAGAGAAGCTGCTAGCCTGAAGCTCCCTATAGCCTGAAGCTCCCTATTTTTATTATTTTGTATTTTTTTCTTTGGCCCCACCCATGACATGACATCATGATGTTAGCTCCGCCCACACTGTGATGACATCACGGTGGGGTAGTAAAACTTTTGACATCCCACCACTGCGCAGAACCCAAAAGTGGGGATTCACAGACTACATGAAGGAGAAGCATGGTTTCTGGTCCTTGTAGAGAGCTAAACTGGTTGGAGGGAATCTGGTGTCTGGGAATCACTACCCTAAGGTACTCTAAGTCATTTGGACTGCATGTCCTACCTCATGGGTTCTCAACCTACAGCTCATGGGCCACTGCTTCCACTACTGGCTCAATCCTTGTCTCCTCCGCTTGGCATGTCCCAAATGGTGCTGCATTGAAGGGCAGATGTTGTAAGCGAGCATTAGGGACACATCAAGCCAAGCAGAGGAGATAAGGACTGAGGTGGTGGCGATGGCAGCAAAGTTGCAGGCTAGGTGAATTTATGCCATGCAGCACCTTCAGACTAGTAAGCAGGCTACTTCAGGCCAGTAATTTGGGGGTCCTCCTGGAGTGCTTTTGCACAACTTTGTGTCATCCACAAATTATACCCACTCCTGGACCGTGACTCCTTACTTTCGGGCACCCATGCACTGGTCACCTCCAGACTGGATTATTGTAATGCACTCTACATGGGGCTCCCCTTGATGACCATACAGAAGCTATAGCTGGTTCAGAATGCAGCTGCCCGAATGGTGACGGGATGCGGGCATTGTGCCCATGCCTCACTGCTGCTACGGGAACGGCATTGATTGCTAGTATGCCTCTAGGTGCAGTTCAAGGTGCTGGTTTTGACCTTTAAAGCCCTTCATGGTAGTGGGCCAGGATATAAGAGACTGCGTCACCCCACAGTTTTCAACCCGTCCTACGAGAACAGACCGCAGGGGCTCCCTAGTGGTCCCATCAGCCAGGGAGGCACATCTCAAAGGGACCAGGAGGAGAGTCTTCTCGGTATCTGTTCTGGCCCTATGGAACCTCCTGCCACTTGAATTGCGCCTCCAGGCAGAGTTTCTACCCTTCAGGAAGGCTTTTAAAAATGTGGTTATGCCAGCAGGTGTGGGGGACAACTGGTACTACTACCCAGACCTACTGGCTTATTTAGCCTTGCCCAGGGTTCTTATTTATTTTATTTATTATTCAAATTTATTATCCCTGCCCAGGTGTCCTTCTTTTTTAAGGGGTTTAGTGAGGTTTTATTTTATTTTATTTATTTTTTAGGTTTCTATACCGCCCTACTTGGTGGGACCAACTCAGGGTGGTGTACAACAAATAAGTATACAGACAATCAGGAAAGTCCAACAATATGAAAATATAACAATATAATAGCAAAATAACAATAGCAAAAATTCAGTCCACATTACAAATATAATCAAGTGTCATGAATGCAAATATCAAATGTCACAAATACAAATATCATCAAGAGTCACAAATATAACACCCACCCACCGACAGCTGTTTTTCATCAGCCTCCGGGCCAAGGTGGAGGGGCCCCCGGAGGAAATGTGGGAGCGTCCTCTCTGCGCCGCCGCCGCCAGTCTTTTTATCGGCCTCCAGGCCGAGCTGGAAAGGGTCCCGGAGGGAGGGCAGAAGCGACGCCTCACCGGCCGCAGCTGCAGCCGTTTTGGTCCATCCCCAGGCTGAGATGGAAAGGACCCGGAGAATGCGGGAGCGTCCTCTCTGCGCCGCCGCCAGTCTTTTTATCGGCCTCCGGGCCGAGTTGGAAAGGGTCCCGGAGGGAGGGTGGAGGCGTCGCCAGAGCTCCTGCCGGCTGTCCTTTTCACTCCCCCGGACAGGTGTTTCTCGTCCAGGGGAGGCGGAGACGTCAGCGCAGCCGGGAAACGGTTGCGAGCGTCTGTGGCCGGAGCTCCTGCAGCCCGTCCTTTTCACTCCCCCAGACAGGTGTTTCTCATCTGGGGGAGGCGGAGACGTCGGCGCAGCCGGGAAGCGGTTGGGAGCGTCTCTGGCCGGAGCTCCTGCCGGCCGTCCTTTTCACTCCCCCGGACAGGTGTTTCTCATCCAGGGGAGGCGGAGACGTCGTCGCAGCCGGGAAGTGTTTTTAGATAGTTTTATAGTATTTGGTTTTAATTGGTATTGGGTATGGGTTTCAGTTGATGTTATGAGCTGCCATGGGTCACTCAGGCGAAAAAGGTGGTTATATAAACCCAACAAATAAATAAATAAGCAGGGAAGGGGCATGTGTGAGGGTGTGTGATCCGGGCCCTGGCTTAAAAGGTTGAGAACCCTTGTCCTACCTGATCTGGCTGGCTTTGAAGATCAAACAGTCAATGGGAGATGCCTACCACAGTATCTCTAACCTGAAGCAGGTTCATAGGTACTCAGGAGCCACACCAAGGGGGTATGCGCTTCACCAAGGGATGCAGGCCACTGAAGGCAGACAGTTATTTGGTAAGGTTAAGTCAAAGACAAGGGGATTGAGACATGTTTCACCCCAACTTCACCATTACAGGCTTTCTAAAGGCATTGGTTTAAACCAGTAGAAGCCCAGCCCACTGAGTAAACAAACGAATCCATCTTAGAGGTTGCAATCCAAACTGACTTCAAAAAAAGGTGACTCATTAAATAACCAAGTATTGAGCTGTGTGTCATATGAAGAACTCCCTTCTTTTTTTTAAAAAAATCTGTGGTTCCCAACGTGGGACCCAGATCCCATATGGAGACTTCAATTCCCAGAAGCCTAAGTCAGTACGCTAGCTGATCAGTGCTTTAGGGAATTGATTTAGGCTTCTGGGAACTGAAGTTAAAAGAACCCACTAATGGTTGGGAAACACTAAAAAAAGTTAGTATTATTGGAATTCCCACGTACCATAGTCAGTCCAGCCGCCTCAGATGTTTGGGGGTCTTCAAAAGAGAGGCTCACACTAGAACTCCTGGTGGGTGTCATTTCACTGGCTGCGAATCACAGGAAGAGACAGAGAAGATTAAAAAACAAACCACCACAAGGATTAGAGGACTGACTAGGGCTGTAATCCAAACATATTTAAATTTAGAAATAAATGAGATCTCCTTCTGAATACATCTTCTGCTGCAGGCTTTCCATACATATCTGACTGACCAGTGCAGTGAGACAAAATGCAGAAACATTGTAAAATGTAAAAAACACTGTAAATCACAAAGCTGCCATCTCTATCTATGTGGCCAATACAAAATCAAATTACAGTGGAACACTGACTTTTGGAATTAATCTGTTCCTCAGGGTTCTTTGTATGGCAAAAAATCTGTAAATTGAAGTGCAGTTTCCCATTGGAATGAATGGAAAACCAATCAATCTGTTCCAAAGGTCAGAAAAAAAGCCATTTCCCCCAGCTGTTTGGGCAGCTTGCGCCACTTCCCATGGAGGCAGGAGAGGGCTTGGAGTGTATTCACTCCAATACAGTAATACGTCGAATAACGCTAAAATCGCATAATGTTAAGTAATCTGGGGAGGAGAATTGGATCGAATAACGTTAAGGTCCTATGGGATGGATCGGATAACAACCGCTAAAACCTCTGTGGTTACAATGTATCTCTATGGAGCTTTAACGTTATCCGATCCATCCCATAGGATTTTAACATGCATCGGATAACACTAAAAATCGGATAAGACCAAGACTTGTGGAACCAAGTCTTAGCGTTATCCAAGGTATTATTGTATTGGGATTTTTCCATCATGTTTTTGCCAGGTTTCGGCAATGTAAAAGCGGCGTCAGTAGCTTCCGGCGGTGCCTGGGTTCCTGGGAGCTTCAGGCAGCACCTGGGCTTCTGGGAATTGAAGTCCAACTGCGTAACCCAGAAGTGATAACCCACTGCTTTTAAGTTGCCCAAACGCAGCAAGAACAATGGAAAATCCCCAAAATGGAGATAATATGCTCTGCATACCATCCCACCATCACAGGAAGAGGCACAGGCTGCCCAGGCAGCTGAAAAAAATGTGCATTCCAGAGATCAGAAAAAAGCATTTTTTTTCCTGGCTGCTCAGACAACCCATGGCAGCAGGAGGGCATGCAGACCATATTCTTTCCTGTTTTGTAATTTTCCATTGTGTTTTCATTGTGTTTGGGCAACTTAAAAACGGTGGTTTGGCAGTTCCAGGTTCCACAGTTGGACTTCAACTCACAGAAACCTAAGCACTGTCAGAAGCTACCCCCACCGATTTTAAGTTGCCAAAACACAGGGAAAACTTGACAGAAAATCCAAAAAGGAGCGAATATGCTCCGAACACTCTTCCACTGTAGCCCGTAAAAAATGGCATGATTGCACCTACCACCACACCAAGCACTGGGAGCAACTACAGAGCTGAGTGTGGGGGGCAAGTCTGGCACATTACCAGAGCTGGCCAATAGAGTCCATTGTCTGACAAACAAACAAAAACTCTGAACAATGTCAATGGATTTCCTTTTGTATTGCAACATGTACATTGCTCGAGGCATTTGTAACCTGGGGTTCCACTGTACAAGTACGAGGTACAGTAAAACCTCGCTTAATGAGCATTTCGCTTTACGAAAAATTCGCTTAATGAGCGGGTTTTCAAAAAGCGATCTGACTCGCTTAATGAAAATTTTTGCTATGCGAGTCAGACTTCCCCTATGGAAACGCTCACAAAGCGAGCATTTCTATGGGGGAAACTCACATAACAAAAAAATTCTCACTATGCAAGTCTGACTCGCAAAGCAAAAATATTCGCTATGTGAGTTGGACTTTTTCTATAGAAAACTTGCATAACGAGCGTTTCTATGGGGAAAACTTGCATAACGAAAAACATTTGCTATGTGAGTTTCCCCCCTAAAAAAGCTCATTATGTGAGTTTTTCCATAGGAATTTTCACTATGTGAGTCTGACTCGCATAGTGAAAAACTTGCATAGCGAGCAGCCTCACAGAACGAATTAAATTCATTATGCGAGGTATTACTTGTACACTTATCTAGGCATAATGATGTAAATCGCCAGCAACCTCCATCTTCTGAGCACACAAGTAGGGCCAAAAACTTATCACGGCTGATTTGGCTGGAATTCTGCTGGACATTTTTTAAAAACAGCTTAAAACTTTCCTATTCAAGGAAGCCTTTAGAATATCATACCTATGACAATAAATAAGTTGGTCAGTTTTGACCTTGCTTGCCCTCAGACTTTTTTCTTATTTTCTTATTTTGTTTGGTTTTATGTTGTTGCTCTAGTCCGCCTGCTCAGATCCAGGAAGAGCTTTATGGCAAGAACAAACATTGAGGGTACACAAAAGCAAAACTAAATTAAAAGATGGAGGAAAGAGCTCACAGGACAGTGAACAACATTAAAGGAGGATATGCTGAGGAACTCAACTTCCTCTACATCAATTTGGAGAACCCCGAGGGTTGGAGTGCCTAAATATGTGACCAGCATGCTCACGTGGGGATGCTGGCAGACAACAATATGCTGTGTGAATGCAGAATCCAGCTCATCTACTGGTCTGCCCATTACTGCTACTTAGGTTTGGCCAACAACAAAGCCAAGAAAGAATGAACATACACAAACAAAAGATAGCAAATGGAAAACAGGTTCATTTTTTAAAAAATAGACACAAGCAACTCATCTACAGCTTCCGCTCCTTGAAAAGTCAATGCAACCAAGCAGCAGCTTCAGGTTTTGTGGAACCATAAAAGGTATATTCATCAATACCAGAATGGCTGTTGTCTTTTAATCATATTTTCAGAAGTTTCCAAACAGCTCTACTTTCTTTTAAAATAACATTATTCCTACCCCACAAAAGATTAATTTTTTAATGTGTGTGTTTTCATATCAGAGATTACTCTGGGTCGAAAGATTTTTGCAGGGGACGCCCGAATGAGGCTCCTTTCATGTCCCCCACCGTGCAGCTCTCAGGTATTGAACCCGGACCTTCCAGTCACCAGCAAACCCATTGCTTTCATCAAAAGATTTTTGTTTCAAAAATAAAATTGAACTTTTGCTGGCACAAGTCAGTCTGTGTGCATAGGCCATGGTAAATCCTAAGGTAGGTGGATGGACAACACCTAAGTTTGGCCACCCAGGTTTTTCATCTGTAGTAGCCAAAAGGCAAGAGCAAAGATTAACTCTTCACCCATTGCTGTAAAACCAATCTCCAAATCACCCTTACAAGTGACTCCTCCATACTGCTGTCTCGGCAATGCCTCCATGGAACTTGCATTCTTCTCTGTTGTGGACGCCTAAAATTGGAAACAAAGACAAGTGACGTCAGTGATCCCAATGTGATCTTCTGATATCCTGGTTTACTAGTCTATTTCTCATGCTGTCTTTCTCTCAGGGCAAGGATTCTTCCAAAAGAGCTCACAAAATAATTGGGGTGAGGGTGGAGGAGATATAACTTTAAGAAATCCCACAGCCTAAGTTACAATACTGAATGTCAATTAAACAATATCATCATATGTGGATGAGTGGTTAAGAAGCTTGCCTTGTTAGCTGGAAGGCTGGCAAGTCAGCAGTTCAAGACCCAGGCGTTGCATGGCAGATTGAGCTCCCGTCTCCATCCCAGCTCTTGGGGACATGAAAGAAGCCTCATTCAGGCATCCCCTGAGCAGAGTTTCTCCAGAAAAAATCCTTTCAACCCAGAATAATTTCTGACACAACATTATTATCACATGTAGCTGTTAGCTTGAAATGTTTTAAAATAATTAAAAAATACACCCGAAGAAGCTATTTAACTGATATTGTCAATTCAGCAATATCATCATCATGCAACTGTTGGCTTGAACTAGTTTAAGAGAATTTAAAAATACATCCAAAAAAGCTAAAAGTTTTTAAAAATGCATCCGAAGAGGTTAAAAGAATTTAAAACTATGTAATTTATTTTGTGAATTAAACAGTATTGTCATATGCAACTGTTGGTTGATAAAGGTCTCCCTTGCTTGAAAGTCTGTTGTGTCTAGGGAGCAGTGCTTATCTCCACTTACAGCCAAAGAGCCAGTGATGTCTGCATCTGCAGGCGTTTCCATGGTCATGTTGCACATATGACTAGTTACCGGAGCGCATGGAATGCTGTTAGCTTTTCTGCCAAAGAGGTACAGTAAGCACCTCGCTTAGAGATTAACTTGCTTAAAGAGCAGAGTTTTCTCTGAATGGTCGGCCTCGCTTAACAACTAAAACCAACCAAAAACTCACTTAACTAAATCGAAGTTCACAATCCCTCCACCAGAAGTCACAATCGGTCACTTATAATGGCAGCAACGGTGCTTTTTCCAAGTGTTTCACTTAAAGAGCAACCCCATGGAATGCATCATGCTCTTTAAGCGAGGTACCACTGTACCCATTTATCTACTTACAATTTTTTTGCTTTCAAACTGCTAGGTTGGCAGGAGCTGGGACAGAGGTGGGAACTCACTCCATTGTGTGGCACTCAGGTCTTAAACTGCCAACCTTCTGGTCATCAAGGTCAGTGACCTAACCACTAAGCCACCATGTCCCCAAAATACACAATAACCAAGTTAAAAGTCCCACGTTGGGAACCACAGCGCCAGACCATGACTTAGCCTCGCCATTGTAGTACACTGAAAGAGTCTTCTCAGATATTGTGGTATTTTTGAACAACAATTTGGGGATACCCCAGAAAACAACAGCCTTATTGAATCAGTTAATCATTCCAACACTAGGTCGAGAAAAACGTACCACAGAATGAACTCCCCCAAAGATGGCTTCATTTTAGCAAGAAGAAATATCTCCGGCAACAGCTACATCCTCTCACCTGTCGTTCCCATGCTCTGGTGATGCTCCGGTGACCCATCAGGAAGTCCTCCGCCAAGGCGACCATCTCGATGCAGTCCTCCGGCCCACATTCCTGCACCCAAGACTGGAGATCTGGTGGGAGGGTGGCCAGGAGCTGTTCCTGGATAATCAGCTCCAGGATCTGCTCTTTGGTGTGTTTCTCCGGCTTTAACCACTGGCGAACCAACTGCTGGAGCTGGTCGTAAGCCCTCCGGGGCCCTTCCAGTTCCTGGTACCGACATTGCCGGAAGTGTTGCCGCTTCAATTCCATGCGGACCACATCGGACCGCAAGATGGCTGCCTTGACCTTCTGGTAATCCCTCCGGTCTCTGGGTTCCAGCTGGCAAATGTACTGCTCCACTCCACCCCTCAGGCCCGGTACCAGGCGGCCCACCCACTCTTCCCGGGGCCACCGGCAAACTTCAGCAACTTGCTCAAAGGCAGACAGGAAAGTCTTCGCGTCGTCCCACGGCACAGTGTCAGTCAGCTGGGGGTTGCCCTGTCCGATGAGAGCAGGCTGGAGTGTTCTAAGAAACTCTTGCCATTGGGCTTCCCATTGTTGAGGTAGACCCATATTTGGCTGTTGGGTTGTTTGTTTGGGGATGCCTTGAAAGTACATCACCTCGACGATACGAGGGGCGGCCCCTGGGCCCTCCGAATGCTTCTCCATATTTGCTTCTAGGAAGAAGATTTCAGTTCCACTTTTGCTGGGGGAGGAATGTTCAGTCGAACGTTGGGATTGTCCAATCCCCAACTCTCAGGACACGTTATCTGAAACAAGGAGCTGCCCCTACAGTACTCTCAGTGTAGTTTCCAGATACTGTATAGTCTTTCTTCCATACCATTCCAGAAAAGGGGAGGCAAAAAGTCTAAAATGAAAGAGAGAAATGCATATTGGTGGTAAAAGAGTCATAAAGAGAAATCGATAACTGCAAATATCAAGAAGTGTTGTGAGAAGACGTGGTTTTATAATTGGAGCCAAGTGGGAACCAGAATTCTCTATCTAGAGTCCACAGTAAACATTGATTCTCTACTGCAAAATAGCAATGGCAATTATACTTCTATACAGCCCCACAGCACTGCTTTTGGGCAATTCACAAGTTAATTAGCATTTTGCTCCCCCAACATGATGGGTCCTGATAATACTGACCATGGAAGGATGAGTCAACCTTGATCCCTGGTCAGGGTCAAATTCACAACACTCTGGCTGCAGTAAAGAAGTTTAACCACTGCATCACCAGGGCTCTTTTTACTCTAAACCCAAAATCTGGTTCTTTTATTCCAAACCTAAAATTCCTCAATATTTTTTTTTTCAAATCCAAGCATTCATTCATCCATAGAATAAATTTGTGTGATATTATAATGAGAGAAAGTACCGGAAAGTATCAGAATTTTGTAAATTTGCTATAATAACAACTACAGTAATACCCTGGATAACGATTGCATCAGATAATGCTAGAATCAGATAACAATGCAAATTTTTTGGAAAAAACTTGCATCAGATAACGATTCTGGATAATGATTCTTAGCGTTATCCGATGCAATGGTCTGGGGGTGTGGGGTGATTTGGGTAGAACTACTCAATCCACCCCCACGCGCAGCAGTCTCTGCGACTGCAATAGGGTTGGGGGAAAGCACCCGCCTTTTTCCCCGACCCTACTGCAGTCGCAGAGACTGCTTGTTTCTTTCTTTCCCTCCCTGTATTTAAACTACAGGGAAGGGGGAAATAGAGAGACGTGATTGGTTCTCCAGAGAACATACAGGGAAGGAAAGAAAGACACAAGCAGTTCTCTCTCCCTGTAGTTTAGATTGCATCTTTCCCCCCCCCCTGTATTTAAACTACAGGGAGAGAGAGAACAGCTTGTGTCTTTCTTTCCTTCCCTGTATGTAAACATCTCTCTATTTCCCCCTTCCCTGTAGTTTAAATACAGGGAGGGAAAGAAAGAGACAAACAGTCTCTGCGACTGCAGTAGGGGCGGGGGAAAGGCGCACGCCTTTCCCTGATCCTACTGCAGTTGCAGAAACCGCTGCGGGTGGGCGGTGGCTTTAAAGGCAGGGAGGAAAAGAAAGGGACCCGATCGCGTCTCTTTCCCTGCCTGCCTTTAAACCATCTTGTCCCTGAAGTCAGGGCTTTTTTTTTTTTTAGCGTTGTCCGATGCATGCATCGGACAACGCAAAAAATCAGATAACGTCATGACTTGTGGAACCAAGTCATAACATTATCTGGTGTATTACTGTATTCCCAAAATTTTGAAAATGTAGCAGTGTTAGCTTGTGTTTCAAGCATATCAGAAAATTTAAAAAAACCCAAAAGTGATTGGAGTCTAAATATATAATCAATTAGTTAATCAATACATGAATGTTATTACTACTCATAACCATGTGGATGCCTTTTGTTTTGAATCCCCTTTAACACAATCACATAGATAGGCATTACATATAAACATACAGTAATACCCCGAATAACATTAAAACTTGGTTCCACAAGTCTTAACGTTATGCGGTTTTTAACGTTGTGCGATACATTTATCACATAGCATAAAAAAGCCCGGTTCCCTATCTGAAGAAGAAATCTCTTCAGAAACCCCCGCCTGGATCGCTAAGGGGTTTAGCGATCCAGGCCAGGGGAGGTCAGAAGAGAGGCTGGGTACCATTTTCCCAGCCTCTCTTCAGAACAACCTTAGTGATCCAGGTTGGTATGCGTGTTTCTTCAGAAACCCTCACCTGAATCACTAAGGGGCTTAGCGATCCAGGCCATGTGTGTGTGTGTTTCTGAAGAGAGACTGGGGAACCTTTTTCCAGCCTCTCTTCGAACCCCTAATGCCTGGATCGCTAAGCACATTAGCAATCCGGAGATCAACGTCGGGAAATTTGGGGAAAAACGTTTGCATCACACAACGTAACGTTGTGTGATGCAAACACAAAATCTCCCAATTTTATCTGGTTTTAACGTGTGGCGCACACATTAACTGGGGTATTATTGTACAGTAAAATCCCTACTTACGAATAATTCAACTTACAAATTGGTCCTGCACTGAAATCCATACCTCGAGTTACAAACATAACCTGATTTACAAATGGATTTTTTCCCCTCTGTGTTGCCTCCGGTGAAGCAAAAAATGCCATTTTTCCTATGGGTTTATATTTTATACACATGCAGCCTGTCAGAGCCTTGTAGGTGGCAGTAGAGTGCTTAGAGAGGAGTTGTTTGTCTGGAGATTCAGCCAAAATGGCTGCCGGTTGCAGTTTATTGTTAGTTTTCTGTCCATTTTCAAAGCTTCTTTAAGCTAAGGAATAGCGTTTTTGCTTATGTATGCTTTCCTTTCAATCCTGTTGTTTTTGAGTGGTTTGACTGATTTTTGGAAGGTGGGGGTATCCCATTTTGATTGTTTGAGGGTTGGGTGGGGCTTTTGCTTTATCTGAATGGAGATGACACGAGTTGCGAACAGATTCGATTTATGAACAAGGCCCTGGAACTGAGTTTATTCGTAACTCGAGGTTTTACTGTACACTAGTACCCCGAATAACGTTATGACTTGGTTCCACAAGTCCCGTCGTTATCCGGTTTTTAACGTTGTGCGATACATTGATCACACAATGTTAAAAAAAAGCCCTGTTTCCCTGGAGGCTGCAGGAAGCCAGAACGTCGGGATTTGAAGCCTCCAGGGAGGTGGGGGAACTTTGGAAACAGCTTGGATCGGGTCTCCCCAACTCCCTGGACCCGGCGAGGGGGTCGGAGACCCCAAAATTGGTTTTTAAAAAAGTCCATTTTTTTTACCAATTTTGGGGTCTCTGACCCCTCCCCCCCCGGCCGGGTCCAGGGAGGTGTGGAGACCCGCTCCAAGCTGTTTCTGGACTTCCCCGACGTCCTCAGCCAGTGCAGCAAGCCAGAATGTCAGGGTTCGAATCCTGACATTCTGGCTTGCTGCAGCCTCAAAGAACTTCTGGATTTTCTTCCTTTTAATGCTAGCGTGGGGGTGAGGGGGGGTGAGGGGGGGAATACCCAAACCGAACTTTTTTTTTTTACCCCTTTCGGGATTTCTGATTCCCCCTGCCTACTCCAGCGAGATCAGAGGAGCTGATCTAAGCTGTTTCCAAAGGAAGTTTCCTGTTTCCACTTCAAAAATAACCTGTTTCCACTTCAAAAATAGCGCACATCAGCTCTAGGGAGGTCGGGAGACCCGATGCGCGCTATTTTTGAAGTTCCCCTACGCTGCTGCAAGCTACAATGAGTCAAACGTCAGCTACAATGCAAGCTACAATGAGTCAATGCAAGCTACAATGAGTCAAACATCAGGTTTATCTTATCTGCAGCTTATCTTATCTCCCTAGAGCAGGCAGGGGAGCCCGAAATGAGTAAAAAAAAAAGTCCGTTTTTTTTACCCATTTCGGGATCTCTAACCTCCCAGCCTGCTCCAGGGAGATAAGCTGCAGCAGTGGCGTCGCGCGGTGTTCAGCCGCCTGGGGCGAAGAAGAAAATCGCCGCCCCCCCAGCTCCCCGCTGCTGCCGGGGGGGCCCGGACCCAGGCAGAAGGCGCCCCCCTGCTGAACAGCGGCGCAAGCGCGCACACGCCGCACACCTCCGCCCGCTCGCCCTCCAGGGGCACTCCGTCACCCACCCCCAACGAGCGCACACCTCCACCTCCGGCAACTCGCTCGCCCGGCTGGCCGTCGCTTCTTGCCTCGTCCCGGCAGGGAGGGGTGTGTGTGTCTGCGGCGACCTTCGGGACCGCCGTGTCCCCCCACCACCACCACCGCAAACGCCTGGCCGGCAGGAGGCGGCCCCTTCGGCTTCCGGAGCCAAGCCGGGGGGCGCGCTACCTGGGGCGCAAGAGCACAGCTGCCGAAGGGAGGGAGGAAAGGACGGAGGCGGCGGGCGCTACCCACCCCTGGAGGAGGGCCGCGGCCTGAGCCGGCTGACCGCCAGGGCGCCGCCGCCGCCAGGGCACCACTCGGGGGCTCTCCTGGCGGGCGGCCCGCGTGCGCGCGCACGCTACCCACCTCCTCCTGCCCAGCCAGCCGCCAGGGGCTCCCCGCCACGGCGTCACCCACCCCCGACGAGCGCCCCGTCTGACGGCAAGCTGGGTGGGTGGCTGGGCGGGCGGAGGCGAGCAGCGTGCGTGCGCATGCGGGCCGCCCTCCAGGAGAGCCCCCGACGGCTAGCCGGGCGGGCGGGCCCCCTCCTTGAATTGTCCGCCTTAGGCTTAAAAAAAAACCTTTTTCTCCTCCTTGCCCCCGACGGCCAGCCAGGTGGACGGAGGCGAGCAGCGCTCGCCAGCAAAACGGCCGCCCTCCGCCTGGGAAGTCCTGCTTCCTAAGCCCGGCCCCAGGCAGAGGGAGGCCAAACTGGTGGAGACATTTTGCCGCCCCCTGAAATCTGCTGCCCGGGGCATCCGCCGCCCCCCCGCCACCCCCCCGCGACGCCACTGAGCTGCAGATAAGATAAACCACCCTTCTGCTACAAAACCACACCCTGATAGAAACTGTAACAAGCCAAAAAGGAAAGTTCATGTGTTAAGGATTTGAATCCTGACGTTTTGACTCATTGTAGCTTGCAGCAGCGTAGGGGAACTTCAAAAATAGCGCGCATCGGGTCTCCCGACCTCCCTAGAGCTGATGTGCGCTATTTTTGAAGTGGAAACAGCTTATTTTTGAAGTGGAAACAGGAAACCTTTGGAAACAGCTTAGATCAGCTCCTCTGATGTCGCTGGAGTAGGCAGGGGGAATCAGAGATCCCGAAATGGGTAAAAAAAAGTCCGTTTTTTTACCCATTTCGGGATCTCTAACTCCCCTGCCTGCTCCAGGGAGATAAGTCTTTTAATACTAGCGTGGGGGTGGGTGGGTATTTTCCCCCCCCAACCACCCCTCACCCCCACGCTAGCATTAAAAGGAAGAAAATCCAGAAGTTCTTTGAGGCTGCAGCAAGCCAGAATGTCGGGATTCGAACCCTGACATTCTGGCTTGCTGCACTGGCTGAGGACGTCGGGGAAGCCCAGAAACAGCTTGGATCGTGTTCCCTGCCTGCTCCAGAGAGATCAGAGGACCCAATCCACAGCTGCAGGGTGGCTGGGGAAGCTGACGGGGACTCCCTGTCAGCTTCCCTAGCCACCCGCCCTTGCCTCCGCAGCTGTGGGGTGGCTGGGAAGCTGAATGGAGAACCCCATTCAGCTTTCCAGCCACCCTGTTGCTAAGAACGACTGTATCGGATAACGTTAAAAATCGCGTTATTCGATACAAGATTTTTCCAAAAATCTTGTCACGTTATGCGGTTTTAGCGCTATATGATACTCACGTTATACGGGGTATTACTGTATATGAATTCTTTTCTTGGGAGGAGGAGGAGCCAACATGACCAAAAGCTAACAGCTCAAAGTCCACCACCTCCTGCATCCCAAGCCACCAAACATGCCAGCCAAAGGTAGACTCCCATGGTGGCAAAAAAAAAGACATGTAATGGACATTTTAAAATTGTTTGATTCTCTTCAATGGGTAACTATTTAAAAAAACTGGGGGATTTGGAATTTTTAAAGGAATGTTATTGACCAAATATACTGTTATTGACCTCCCCTCCTAAGAAGGGCCAAATCTTCACCATCCTTTACACACCACACCTTTCCTCCTTTTTAACCAACAGCAGCCTGTAACTTCTCTTGTCGAACAGCACCCTTTGTACACACCTGTACTCTGCTTGGCTTATGGGTTAGCTTGCGTGTGTAGGACTCCTTTAAAAAAATACTTCATTGGTAGCGTAGGACCTTGGCATGGGGCTCCAGCTTAGTTCTTTAAACAAATGAATAGACACAAAGGTTCTATATTTTAAGTGCCACTGCCACCACTACCAAGACTATGGCCAGCAGGCCGAAGATGCATCTTTGAGAACACCAGGATTTTTACAACTGTCAATGTGCCCCAGGTCCGCCCCCCCCCCCCCTTTTGACCAACATCACAAATTCTGCCTAATGCTAAGGGTGGAAGAGTGAGTCAGACTGGGGGACATAAGAGAAGGGTGGGGGAGGTGGTAGAGAAGGAAGGAGATAGCCCTGTCAGTCAGGATTGGGGCAAGCACTCTGTCTGGAGGGAGTGGGGGTTCCTTGGGGATCAAATTGGTGTGGTGACGGGCATAGGGAGATATAGCGGGAGCCAGGGGATGGGCCATTCACGGGGAACGGGGGGTAGATACTTGGTTGCTATTCCCTGTTCCAGTCCCTTATCCTCACCTTGGGTTCCTGTACAGCTGGCCCGGAGTGACCTGCCCCCTTAGGCTGCTGCTGGTGAATGCCAGCTCAGTCTGTAACAAGGCCCCCCTGCTCGCGGATTCTATTTTGGGGGGGCAGGCCAACCTGGCATGCATCACCGAAACCTGGCTCAGGCCAGAGGATAGTGTACCTCTTTCAGAATTATGTCCGGCCGGGTTCGGTATTTGACACCAGCCTAGGGAGAAGGGGAGGGACGGTGGCGTTGCCATCATGGCCAGGGAGTCACTGGGAGTCGCCAGAGCCACCGCTCCACAGGTTCCGGGTTGTGAGGCCCTGTTCCTGCGTTTGCGCCCTAAGGGCCAGTTGGGACTCCTACTCCTGTACCTGCCTCCCTGCAGTGTAGCGGACTCCTTGCCCGAATTCCTTGAGGCCATCACCATGTTGGAGTTCCCCAGACTTATGGTCTTGGGGGACTTCAATTTGCCTTCATTGGGGGTGGGCTTGGAGGTAGCTCGGGAGTTCATAGCTTCCACGGCAGCTGTGGGCCTGACTCAGGTAATTCAGGACTCAATCAGGAGCAGTGGCCACAGCCAGGACTTAGTTTTTCTGTTGGAGCGGTGGCAGAGTGATCTGAAATTACAGCAATTAGACATAATACCTATGCCATGGTCGGATCACTTTCTGGTGACTTTGGACTTCCTGGGGGCAAAGTTTCACCGTAGGGAGGTAGGGCATATTAGATTGGCCCGCCCCCAGCAACTGATGGATCCGGATGGATTCCAAAGGGAACTGGGGATATTCCTCTGGACCGGTGACGTGATTCACCTGAGGCGCTTGTCGACCTCTGGAGTGAGAGGGCGATGGCAGCCTTGGATGTAATCGCTCCACTACGGCCTCTCTATGCTTGTGGGCACCGTTCGTCCCCGTGGTATACGGAGGAACTGAGGGGGCTTAAACAGGCAAAGAGACGCCAAGAGCGCCGCTGGGTGAAGACTCGGAGTGAGTACAACTGAGCACTGGTTAGAGCTGCTATTAAAGCCTACCTAGTGGCGATGGAGGTGATGAAACATCAGTATTTCACCACCCTCATTGCCTCTGTGGATAATCACCCAGCGACCCTGTTCCAGGTGACCAGGTCCCTCCTTGGTAGGGGGAGACCAGGCCCCATTTGGCAGGGATCAGCTGAGGCTTTTGCAGATTATCTGGCAGAGAAAATCGCTCGGATTCGCTTGGGGTTGAATCCCGGCGTGGAAAATGTAAAACTGGAGTTGACTGAGGCATAATCTGGCCATGTTATCTGGGATCAATTTGAGCCAGTTGTCCCTGAGGAAGTGGACAGGCTCCTAGTAGCTGTCCGGGCTACTGCCTGTGCGTTAGATCCATGCCCCGCCTGGTTAATTAAATCTACTAGGACGGTGACAGGCGGTTGGGTTGAGGAAATCATCAACTTTTCTCTGCGGAAGGGGTTTTTCCCAGTACCTTTAAAACATGCTTTGGTACGCCCCCTCCTGAAGAAGTCATCCCTCGACCCAGCAAAAATAGCAAATTATCAGCCTGTCTCTAATCTGCCCTTTTTGGATAAGGTTTTGGAGAAGGCAGTGGCATGGCAGTTACAAGAGATCCTGGATGAAGCGGATTATCTGGACCCTTTTCAGTCAGGATTCAGGCCCGGATATGGTACGGAAACTGCATTGTCGCGCCGGTGGATGATCTCTGGAGAGAGTGGGATGGTGGACATCTGTCTGTCCTGGCTCTTCTCGACCTAGTGGCTTTCGATACCACTGACCACGGTATCCTTCTGGAAAGGCTCCGAAGATTGGGGATCCAGGGCACTGTGTGGTCCTGGTTTTCCTCATTTCTAAAGGGCCAGACCCAGTCGGAACGGTTGGAGGGTGAGAAATCCAGCCCTAGGCTGCTCCAATATGGGGTGCCTCAGGGCTTGGTGCTTTCACCTCTCACATTTAACATCTACATGAAAATGCTAGGTGAGCTCATCCGTTCCCACGGGATAAGGTATCATCAGTACGCAGATGATACCCAACTGTATATCTCTGCCTGTGGGGACCCTAGCAATGCAGTGGAAGTCCTTTCCAGGTGCCTAGAGACTGTTAGGGTCTGGATGGGGGAGAACAGGCTACAACTGAATCCTGGCAAGACTGAGTGGTTGCGGGTCAGGGGTCCCACGCTAACCTAGGAGATGCCAACTTTTGTTTTGGATGGGGCAGTTTTGTCCCAAACAGACCCGATGCGTAATCTGGGGGTCCTCTTGGACTCACGAATACTGCTCGAAGAGCAGGTGGCAGTCATGGCTAGGAGGGCTTTTGCACAACTTCGTGTTGTGCGCCAGTTACGCCCGCTCCTGGATCGGGACTCCTTGCTTATGATCACACATGCCTTGGTCACCTCCAGACTCGATTATTATAATGCGCTCTACATGCAGCTGCCCTTGGCGACCATTCGGAGGCTTCAGCTGGTCCAGAATGCAGCTGCTCGAGTTGTGATGGGGTGCAGACGTTATGCTCATGCCTCACCACTTCTCTGGGAGCTGCACTAGCTCCCAGTGTACCTCGGGGTGCAATTCAAGGTGCTGGTTATCACCTTTAAAGCCCTACATGGTAGTGGGCCAGGATACTTAAGAGACCGCGTCACCCTGAGAACATCTGTCCATCCCACTAGAGCGGACTGGAGAGGCTCTATGGTCGTATCTTCTGCTAGAGGCTCATCTCTCTAGCACGAGGAGGGCCTTTTCTGTGTCTGCAACGGCCCTATGGAACCTCCTGCCAATGGAGTTACGTCTCCAGACGGAGTTGCTGCCCTTTAGGAAAGGAGTGAAGACCTGGCTGGTGGGGCATGTTTGGGGAGTGGGCCAGACGGCCAACTCGGTCACCTGGCTCTTTTAAATATCTGACCTCTCGCTTCGGTGTTTTTAACTTGAATTTTAATTTTTATGTATGTGTTTTAATTGTTTTTAGTTGTAAAGCCGCCCTGAATCTTCGGAGGAGGGTGGGGTACAAATGAAATAAAATAATAAAATAAAATAAAATAAATAAAAACATTGAAAGTTTCTCTGGTTATGGCAAAGGATCAAGACCTTGCAATCTAGTCATTTCACCTTTTAAAATAATACAGTAAAATCTTGAATTACAAATAAAATCAGTTCCATAGCATTGTTTGCAAGTCAAATTTGTTTGTAAGCGAGGCATCGCCATAGGGGTAAAGAAAAAGCCCCCACCCCACCCTCCAAAAATCAGCCAAACCACCCAAAAACAACAGCAGCATTGAAAGGAAAGCATGCATAATTAAAAACTCCGTTCCTTACCTTAAGGAAGCTTTGAAAATGGACAGAAACTCAGAAAAATACAGCTAGAAACTGCAACAGGCAGCCATTTTGGTGCTGAAACTCCAGACAAACAACTCCTCTCTAAGCACTCTACTGCCACCTACAGGGCTCTGGAAGGCTGCATGTGTATAAAATATAAAGTAAACCCATTGGGGAAATGGCGTTTTTTGCTTCACTCAAGGCAACACAGAGGAAAAAGAATTAATTCGCCGGCTCCTCCTTCTTATATACCACTATTTGTCTCTCACATCTCACCTCCCCTGTGCATGACTCCAGCCAATTATATCTAAAAATAGGGTGGCAAACAATATGTTGACTATGTGGAAAACACTTAAAACAGAAATTGGTTCCTGGAACCTTCCAGATTTTAGAGTTGGAAGAATTAAAATCATGCCCTTTAAGGTTTGATGAGATAGTTAAATCAATATTGGCAGAGAGTAAGATTAAACTACTAAAAGATTGGATGGAAGTGTGTAAAGACCACCTAATAAGCCAACAACGGCCTGAGGAGAATACTCCATGGCCTAGCAGTGGCTGAAAACATTGCCCCCTCCTCTGGGCCAACAACAACGGCATGAGGGGAGTTAGTCTGTGTTCTGGCTTGGTTGTATTTTGGGAGGTTATATTTTATAATTTTTATTGTACTGTTGCTGTTTTGTCTGTAAGCCGCCTGAGTTGCCTCGGCGAGTTGGTGGCAATATAAATTTGAATAAATAAATAAATAAATAAGAGGGGACTTGCTGAAAGTATCTGATGGAAAAAAAAATCTGTTGATGACCTTAACCCTTGCAAGATTAATGATAGCAAAACAATGGAAAACTATTCCCAATCTTAAAACCAAGGAGTGGTACAAAGAGGTATGGGATATTGCTCTAAAAGATAAATTAATATGGGAGTTTAACATTAAAAAAGGTTTGATTAAATGTAACAAGTTTTGGGAAATTTGGAAATATAATACAGGATAGAATGCAACAGCATGTGGAGAGAGAATTACCAGAAGTGCAGGCGGGGTTCAGAAGAGGCAGGGGGACTAGAGACCACATCGCCAACATAAGACGGATCATGGAAAAAACAAAGGAATATCAGAAACAAGTATACTTCTGTTTCATTGATTGCACTAAGGCCTTTGACTGTGTAGACCACAACAAAATGTGGCAAGTAATTAAAGATATGGGAATACAGAACACCTTCTATGCCTCATAGGAAATCTGTACATGAATCAAGAAGCAACAGTTAGGACAGAATATGGAATGAGTGGTTTGGAATAGGAAAAGGAGTAAGACAAGGCTGCATTTTGTCACCCTGCTTATTCAACTTATACACAGAGCACATAACGTGCAATGCAGGGATGGAGGAATCACAAATTGGGATCAAAATTGCTGGGAGAAACATTAACAATTTGAGATATACAGATGATACCACCCTAATGGCAAAAAAGGGAAGAGGACCTAAAGAAGCTCCTGATTAGGTTGAAAGAAGAGAGTGAAAAAGCTGGCTTGAGACTCAATATCAAGAAAACCAAGATCATGGCAACAGGCCCTGTCAGTCCCTGGAAAATTGATGGGGAAGAAGTAGAAGCAGTGACAGATTTTACTTTCTTAGGCTCAAAGCTCACTACAGATGGTGATTGCAGCCATGAAATAAAAAGGCGACTGATTCTTGGGAGGCAAGCGATGAGAAACCTGGGGAGCATAGTGAAAAGTAGAGACATCACATTGAAAACAAAAATTTATATAGTCAAAGCAATTGTATTCCCTGTGGCATTGTATGGTTGTGAGAGCTGGACCATTAGGAAAGCTGAGCGCAGAAGAATAGATGTGTTTGAGATGTGGTGTTGGAGGAGAGTTTTGAGAGTCCCCTGGACAGCGAGAACGAATAGGTCAATCTTAGAAGAAATCAACCCAGAATGCTCCTTAGAAAGTCAAATAGTAAAGATGAAGCTAAAGTACTTTGGACATCAAATGAGAAGAGATGTTCCACTTGAGAGGGCCTTGATGCTGGGAAGGGTGGAGGGCAAAAGAAAAAGGGAGCAGCCAAAAATGAGATGGCTAGATGGTATTGTGGACGCAATGGGCATAGAGCTGAGTGAGTTGAGGAGGATGGTGGAGGACAGAAGTGCCTGGCGAACAGTGGTCCATGGGGTCGCAGAGGGTCAGAATCAACTGTGCGACTGAACAACAACAAAATAAATCTGTCCAAAATATTTTTGAATTTTGGAAAGGTGAAAATGAAGGACGACAATGTTATTACATTGTCCATATCCTTTTAAAAATAAACATTGTGGTTTATACATTTGTTATCAACTTCAGGCATATCAACTATTGTGCGAGTGGCCCAGGCCAAATGTTTGTCTTGCATCCATCTACTAACAATTTGTAATTCAAGTTCATCTGAACAACAGGTATTACCCATTGTAAAAACCTACACTGATTTGTATACAGTAATGCCTCGCATAGCGAGCATTTCTAATAGCGAGTAACTCGTTTAACGAGCAGACCTTTCCCCAAAAGGTCTGGTTCGTTGAACGAGCAAAAACTCGCTTAACGAGAAGCTTCGCATTTGTGGGGAGTTTCGGAATGCAACTGGGGACTCCCCCGCCACGTTCCAAAACACCCTGCAGACTAGAGTGTGCCAGCTGGGTGTTTTGGAACACAGCGGGGAGTCCCCCATCCGCATTCCAAAACACCCAGCTGACAGGTCACTTGGCTACAGGCGTCAGTGGGGTGTTTGGGAAGGGTCTGGGGATCTTCCCCGTACCCTTCCCAAACACCCTGCAGGCATGCTCGCGTCAGCGGGGGTTTGGGAAGGGTACGGGGAAGATCCCCAGACCCTTCCCAAACACCCCACTGATGCGCACCCCGCAGCTGATGCGTGTGCCTGTTCAACCCGCCACCCAAGCCCCCATAGTGGTGTGCGAAGGGGGCTTGGGTGGCGGGTTGAACAGGGACGCCCGTTCAACCCGCCACCCAAGGCCCCATTGCACTCTTTGCTATGGGGGCTTGGGTGGCAGGTTGAACAGGCGCGCGCCTGTTCAACCTACCAACCAAGCCCCTATCGCAATGTGTGCCTTCCCACATTTGGGAAGGGTGCTGGGATCTTTCCCGTACCCTTCCCAAACCCCCTGCAGATGCGCACACGTTCGGGGGTTGTGGTGAAAGGGTACGGGAAAGATCCCAACACTCTTCCAAAGCACCCCGCTGAGGTGCGAGGCGCAAAGGCAGAGCGTTTTGGAAGGGTGTTGGGATCTTTCCCGTACCCTTCCAACCCCACCCCACCCCACCCCCACTGACGTGTGCACGTCTGCAGGGCGTTTGGGAAGGGTGTTGGGATCTTTCCTGTATCCTTCCCAAATGCCATGCAGACATGCGCACGTTCGGGGTGGGGTGGGGTGGAAGGGTACAGGAAAGATCCCAACACCCTTCTAAAATGCCCTGCCTCTGCGCCTTGCGCATCAGTGGGGTGTTTTGGAAGAGTGTTGGGATCTTTCCCGTACCCTTCCCAAATGCGGTGCAGGCGAAAGTAAGCGAAACACATTTCCCATAGGGAATAACTTAACGAATAACTTGTATAACGAGCAACTACATGGAACGCATTATGCTTGTTATGCGAGGTATGACTGTACTTATGTTATGCTAGCCAACCATTGTGTGCCTCTGTACCTGATGTGTCTAAATTGATGCCATGAAGTCTCACTCTTCTGTCTGACAAAGTGGGCTTGATTCACAAAAGCTAACATTAAAATACAACAACTAGTCTTTAAAGTGCCACAAGGTTTTTTCTTTTCGTTTTGTTTGCTCTCTAATAAACTATCCCCCAAATCAGATAAAGTTCTTACCCTCCCCTCTCCATATAGACCAATTACTTTATGAAATCAGGATTAAAACTCTCTGCATCCATTTTGCTCCAAAGGCTTGACAGCCTTTATTACAAATCATATCCACACAGATCAATATGAAATTCACAGAATATTAAATACTTTACACACAGCAGCTATAAAGAAACGTTCATTCAGGTGTTAAGAAACCTGCAGCATTAATGATTAACAGAATAGAATAGAATCAGATAAATTTGAATTACAGAGGGAACTAGACAAGGGTGTCCTTTGTCTCTGTTAATATTTGCTTTGGCTACTGAATTGCTCACTGCTTGTGTTAAGAAAAAATGATAACATAATAACATACTTAGTGCGATGAAAAATCAGTTTCTCACACTCGAAAGGTCTTTTAAAAAGACCAATATTTCAGCCCTTATCGCCTGAATTATTTCAAAATTTTAAAAATAGACCATATAAAATCAATCTGTATGCAGATGATATGCTTTTATTTCTGGAGAAACAAAAAAAGTATAAAACCTTCAGAACAAATACTAGAAGACTTGAATGTTACACAAGTTTAAAAATCAATTATAAAAAAATCTAAACTGCTATGTGTAAGTATCCCTTTAGCAGAGCAAAATGAAACCAAGGCAAATTCTAGTTTAGATCTTTGCTATTCTAGTTTAAATATTTAGGAATCTAACAAAAAAAAAAAAAAAAAAAACACCAATTGAGAGCCACCATTTTAGACTATCCCAGATGGAAGGAACTCTGGGGAAACCCTTTCCCTAAGTTGAATTTTTCCCAGAAAATGGGATGTGATTTCCCCAGAATTTCCTTCTGGAAAACATGGTTTCCATTTAAAGATGCATCCATAAAACAGGGTTTTACTGTATGAGATTTGGAAATAGGGGGATATATTGACATACTGGGGAAACTAATAAAAATAAATAAAAGGAAAAATATGTATGGTTCCAAGGGTGAAGGGTGCACTTCAGTACTATTACAGAAGCCAAATAATAAGGAAATTATTGTTAGGATGAAGAGTGAAACCCTTAAATTGCAAGGGCGTGGCAGCGAAAGTCTGAGAGTACAGTGAATAATGCAGAAACCAAACAGTTACTGTAGTGTGAAAAGAGTACTGAGTTCATGCTAGAGCAGGTTAATTGTTAGCTCATTAGCTTGTGGTTACTGTAGTTATAGTCACCTTAGCTTTAATACTCAATACAGCTAATGCTCACCATAGCTGAATGCTGAACACTGCCTGATGCTGGACTGCTGCCTGAAGTTCAACTGCTGCTGAACTACTGCTTGAAGCTGAACTATTGATCGTTGCTCAGCACATTACTACTGCTACTTTTGCTATTGAACTGTCATTTGACTATTTGCTTTGGACTGTTTCCCCCCCATGTTTATTGAGAACTGGTAAGAAGGGAATACAGTAAAACCCCGAGTTATGAAAAAATAGGTTCCATGGCCTTTTTCGTAACTCGAATTTTTTTGTAACCTGAGGCATCCCCATAGGGATAAAGAAAAAGTCCCCCCCCCTCCAAAAATGAATCAAACCACCCAAAAACAACAGCAGCATTGAAAGGAAAGCATACATAAGCTAAATCACTGTTCCTTACCTTAAAGCTTTGAAAATGGATAGAAACCTCAGAAAATCCAGCAACAAACAGTCATTTTGGCGCTGAAAATCCAGACAAAGAAATCACTCCAACTCCTCTCCAACAGCTCTACTGCCACCCACAGGGCTCAGAAAGGCTGTGTGTGTTTTTATACACCTTCCAGGGTGCAATGCACTCTGGGGAATCAGATTATGTAACTTGAAGCAAACCCATAGGGGAAATGGTGTTTTTTCCTTAACTTGAAGCAACACAGAGGAAAAAAGATTAATTTGTAACTCGGGGCATTTTCATAACTTGAGGCATGGATTTCAGCACAGAACCATTTCGTAAGTTGAATTTTTCATAAGTTGGGGCATTCGTAAGTCAGGGTTTTACTGTATTTCTATTTTACTTTGAAACACCATTCTGCAATCTGCTACTATAGTATTTTGCTTGAAAGAGACTATCTTTGGACTTTACTTTCAACCTTGCTTTTGCCATAAGTAAACAACTATTTTCACACTATAGTACAGTATGTTTGGTTCTTGCGTTATTCACTGTACAGTCAAACCTCACTTAACGAGCATTTCGCTTTGCGAAAAACTCGCATAATGAGCAGGTTTTTCAATAAACGATCAGACTCACATAACGAAAATTTTCGCTATGCGAGTTCGACACGCATAGCAAAATTTTTCACTATGCGAGTCAGACTTCCCCTATGGAAATGCTCACATAATAAGCTTTTCTATGGGGGAAAACTCACATAATGAAAATTTTGTCACTATGCGAATCCAACTTGCATAGCGAAAATATTCGCTATGCAAGTTGGACTTTCCCTATAGAAAACTTGGATAACGAGCATTTCTATAGGGAAAACTCGCATAACGAAAAAAGCTTGTTATGCGAGTTTTCCCCCTAAAAAAGCTCGTTATGCCAGTTTCCCTCCTAAAAAACCTTGTTATGTGAGTTTTCCCATAGGAATTTTTGCTATGCAAGTCTGACTCGCATAGTGAGCAGCCTCGCAGAAAAATTTAAATTCATTATGTGAGGTATTACTGTACTCTCAGACTTTCACTGCCACGCCCTTGCAACTCAAGGGCTTCACGCTTCACCCTAATAATTACGTGTGTAGAGGTTTTCCCTCTGTTTTGTTATTTTGCATATTTTCTGCATATTATTATTATTGTTAAAATAAAATAAACTTAAATAACAAAAGAAAGTGTTAAGTGCAATAAGTGAAATATCTAAACAAAAAATTAAGGTAGGTATACTTTCATGAGATATTTTTACCTTTAATCCTGTGGCTACTCCAACGTTATTTATAATGGCAATGGAATTTTTGGCCAATGCTATACGACAGGATAAGGAAATAATTGGAATAGAAGGTAATAAAAAAATTTGTATGCAGATGACACACTGATAATTGTAAAACAACCAATAAAGATATTAGGAAGAAAATATTTACATTTAAAAACATTTGAGGAAACTACAGGTTTGAGAGTGAATGGGGATAAATCAGAAATGATACTATGTAATGGGGAAAATAAGGAACAGGAGAAAATAAATGAAAGATATAAGATACAATTCAAAAGTAAATTGAAATATTTGGGAGTAGTGATACCAAATAAATTTGGAGCTCTTAAGAGTTTAAACTATGGCAAACAAAATAAAGAAATTGAAAACAAAATAGCACATTATAAAAAATTGAATTTATCCTGGTTTGGTCGAGTAGTCTTATGTAAAATGATGTTGTTACCTAGATTAAATTTTTGCAGGAGTATCAAAATATTATAAACAAATTTTGTAATGGAAAGCGCAGAGCAAGGATAGCTAAAAACCTGTGGTATTTATCTCAAAAAGAAGGTGAACTGGGAATACCAAATATAAGTAATTATTACAAAGCTTTTCAAATAAGAAATGTTATAAAAATACTAATAGATGAAGAAACGATTTGGGGGAAAAATGAGTTGAGAGAATTTTCACAAATTGGTAAGGCAATATTTTTAAGCAAAGAGATTTTTTAAAAAGGCATTCAAAACAAGATGATAAAAACAACTTTGGAGGAATGGAATAGAGTGAGGAAAGACCTTGTGCCAGGTATATAACCGACTATAGAATTGGACGATTTCAATACCTTCCCAATAAAAATTGATAGACAGGTCAAGAATGTATTAATAGAAAATGGAGTCTTAATGTTGAAGGACTGGGTTAAAATTTGTAAAGATCGTGTTTAAAAAAGGGAGCTGTTTTCACAATTGGACTTAAACTGGTTTAAAATTGTTCAGATAAACAATTGGAATAAAAAATATTTACATGAAAGGAGGTTAGAACGGGAGGTAACGGTATTCGAGGAGCTTTTAACTAAATTAAGAAAAGGAGAGATGGGCATCAAAGGGATAGTAAGTAAGATATAGAAGATGTTAAATAAAAGAGGAAAAGTACAGGAGATTTTGAAAAATATTTGGGAACAAGATTTGAATGTGACAATTTCAGAAGAAATGTGGCAGAAAAAAATGGAAAAGAAGAATTATGGGAACTATGTCTGTAAGGGTTAAAGAACATGATTATAAACTATTGTGGCGATGGTATCTGACCCCAACCAGGTTGCATCAGATTGATAATAGAATGAGTAATATATGTTGGAGATGTAAACAATCAACGGGAACATATATGCATATGTGGTGGAGTTGCAATGTGCTAAAAGACTTCTGGGGAAAAGTAGAAAAGGAAATTAAAAATATTTTTGAAATGCGACTTGAGATGGGGCCGGATACAGTATTGCTAACTGATGTGGATAAATTTAAAATGGGCAATGATAATAAAGAATTAATAGCCGTGATGATATCATCGGCTAGACATTGTATCGCAAAGAATTGGAAAAATGATGTATTATTAAAAATAGAAGACTGGTATAAGGAAATGTGGGACTTGGCACTTAATGACAAGTTAACATGAGAAATGAATATTAGAAAAGGCATAGTTCATGAAAATAGATTTTGGAGAATTTGGCAACAATTTGTAAAATATGTAATTGTTAAAAATAAAGGTATTAAACCTGTACCGGATCAAATTAAATTCTGGAAGATATAATATGTTACAACCTCCCGGACAATGTACATAGCACAGAGGTGATTTTTATTATGTTTAATAGTGTTGGATGTAAAAAGAGTATATGAGAATATTATGCAATATTTGTATTAGAAACTTAATTTGAAAAAATTTCTGTACCAAGTGTGTTATTTTTTATCTCTATATTTTTTTATTTTTCTTTCTTTCTCTTTTAAGTTTATGTTTAATATTTTATGTAGGTTTTTTTGCTGTATTTTGTTGAAAATTTATAAATAATTTTTTTTAAAAAATAATAATCCTGTGTGTGACTAGCCAACATTAAAAATGAAATTTAAGGTACAGTGGAACCTCATATAACGATTGGCCCCTCATATAACGAATAAATCACATAACAAATACAGTTAAACCTCGCTTAGCGAGTAACTCGCATGAGTAGGTTTTTTGAAAAGTGATCTGACTCGCATAACGAAAATTTTCACTATGCAAGTCAGACTATTTTCGCTATACAAGTAGGTCAAGCAAAAGGAACTATCGAATGAATTCACCAAAAGCTTAACTAGACACAAAAGAAGAAGAAGCCGTAACAAAAAAATAACTATTAGTTGGCCGGGAAGCCGTTTCCTACACTGTCTAAAAGGTGCATCATTACCACTGTAGAGGGATGAGTGTCAAGATGAAAATCAGATTTTTCTAAGCCAACCAAGTCTGGGTATTGGTTAATTCTCAGAAAGATTATGAAGGATGACCGGGTACGGTTGGGAAACAATTCTATATGGAGTGTAGCTCAGTACAAGAGAGCTTTTCAGGATTCTAAAGCTACAAGAAAGAAATTCACTAGCTTATGCGGCACACCAAAGCAGCCTAATATCAATCTCCGAATGATACACAAAATAAAAAATTCTATCTAATTCCCTGGAGGATTCCTTCACTCAAGAGATTTTTTTAGCCTTCTCTGTCCTTGTCTAAAGAGGGGGGGGGGGAACAGGACCCATATGGTTAAGCATATAAGGAGAAGCCTCTGTATATTTCAATAATCCTTCCCAAACTGAATACAGTACAGTACTGTATAACTTTTCCCTTTGGCTGAGCTAAACCACTGTTCTGTTTCTTCTTAAAAGACTTTTGGAATTATCATTAAACACCTAATGGGGTAAAAGAGAGCGCAAAGAGGAATTGAGCAATAAATTAAGAGCCCTTTCATTTATACCCACACTTAATTGCAAAGAAGAATATTTATACAATGTAGGATAATTTAATGAGACATTTGTATAAATGTATGTATATGTTTGTATGTCAGAGTGTGTACACAGAGAGGAAGAAAGTAAGAAAGAAGGTAGCGATCGAAAGAGAGAAGGAAAAAAAATGAAAGAAAGAAAACCCAGACATTGTTGCAGGGTGATTAACGTGATCACCAATTACAATGGAGGGGGGGGGGAAGGGAAGCTGAATCACACATTTGTAGTCCGAAAATTCCAACCTTTTTAATTACAATCCCACTCCACCCACTGCATCGCGCCCATCCCGCTTTTCAAAATGGCTGGAGATTTAATATATAATTGGGAAAGCCCGGGGGGGGGGGTGAGGAAAGAAAAATATAAAACCATAATAAAGTGCAATTTGCCGATTAAAAAGGAAGGGATGGGGTTGCATAAAATTGGCCCGGAATAGGGAACCCGCCTAAAGATCATGGAGATAAGCTCACGTTTTGGTTTTTATCCAGGTCACCGAACCTTCCCTGGGGAAGAAAAAGCAGCAGCAGCAGCAGCAGAAGATCCGGGAAGCGAAGGGGTGTTCGGGGTGGGGAAAGCGGCGGGCGGGAGGGCCCGGGGGGGCTCCTTCGCTCCCACCACCAGGAGAGAAAGAGAAGCGGGAAAACGAGACCTTAGGATCCTCTCTTCTTCCCGCGCGACCCCCTTCTCCGTCGACGAGAAAAGCCCGATACTGCCGTGACGTCACGTCCGATTCCCCCTTTCCCCGTCTACCCACTCCCAGAGCATGCCGGAACGTGTGGTTCTGCCTTGGAAATAATTGCATCCCCCGCAGAGTGCTGCCCCCCCCCCACCCAGCCATAGTATATAAGGGAGACACTTTTTGTTGTTCACTCGCACAGTTGGGCCTTGACTCTTTGTGGCCCCCATAGACCAGCGCACATGTGTAGAGAGACACAACCTTGGGTCTCCATGTGCTCTTGGACTTCATTTCCCAGAAGCCCAAGCCAGCATAGCGGCTGATCAGGGCTTCTGGGAACTGAAGTCCAAGAACACCTGGGGTTAAACTTTGAGAAACCCTGGACTAGAAAATAAATGAATGAGCGCAGCAAGAAGAAATTGGGAAAGGGAAAGGGGGCTTTTACACAACACACTGAACGGCAGGTAAGCAGTTCAAGACCCAATTGCTGCACGATGGAATCAGCTCCTGTCTCTCCCAGCTCCTACCAACCTAGCAGTTTGAAAACAAGACATTAGGTAAGGTAAAGGTCCCCCTTGCTTGAAAGCCAGTTGTATCCAACTCTAGGGTTCAGTGCTCAACTCTATAGCCAAAGAGCCAGCGCTATCTGCACCCGCAGACATTTCCGTGGACATGTTGCAGGCATACTCACTGAACACTGTTTACCTTCCAATATATCTATTTACCTACTTGCAATTTCTTGTTTTCCAACTGCAAAAAATTGCAAGTAGATAAATAGGTCTGCTTTGGTGGGAAAGGTAACTGCATTCCGTGTGCTCTGATGATTAGTCATGCCTGCCACATATCCATGGAAATGTCTACAGTGCTTATTCTTTGGCTGTAAACACAACTGGCTTAGCTTAGCATAACTGACTTTCCACCAAAGGAGACCTTTACCTCTCTGTGTGTGTGCGCGCGTGTGTGTGTGTGGTGGTAGTAAAGGTCTCCCTTGCTGTATAAAGTCACACCCACCAACAGAGAGAGAGAGAGATGTTGGGGAGCGTGACTTTATGCAAATAAATATACATAATTGGTAATTTATATACAGTATAGTAATTTAACATGTATTAGGAGAAAGCTGAGATAGCAGACTTTGATATAATATGCAAAGCCTTCCTTTGCAGCATCCTGTTTCTACCAGCTAGGATGACGCTTCTGGAAAGCCTCTGCCTCCAGCCACATCTAAAGGCATTGGATTATTCCCATGCTTTTTGTTGTTCAGTTGCACAGTCGAGTCCGACCCTTTGCGACCCCATGGACCATTGTGCACCAGGCTCCTCTATCTTCCACCATCCTCTCAGACCACTCAAATCTACGTCCATTGCATCGACAATGCCATCTATCCACCTTATCTTCTGGCATCCCCTTCTCCTTTTTCCTTCTATCTTTCCCAGCATCAATGCCTTCTCTAGTGAGTCCTCTCTTCCCATTTGGTGGGCAAAATACTTGAGCTTCATCTTCAGTATTTGTCCCTCTAATGAGCAGTCAGGGTTGATTTTCTTCAGGATCTACTTGATTTGTTCCCCTTCCAGTCCAGGGGACTCTCAAGAGTCTCCTCCAGCACCCCAATTCAAAGGTGTCTATTCTTCTGCACTCAGCCTTCCTTGTGGTACAGTTTTCACAGTTGTACATTACTACTGGGAATACCATTGCTTTGACTATGCGAACTTTTGTTCGCATGGTGATGTCTCTACTCTTTATTATGCTTATCCCTCAGCTAAAAACCGTCATCTGCTGTCAAATCAACACTGATGTACAGTGACCCTTTTAAAGGGTTTCAGAGTAAAGAATACTCAAGTGTTTTCCTGTTCCCTTCTTTGGGGGGTGGGGGCATACCTGGGACCATGCAGCTCTACTCACAGAAGGTAAAGTGGGGAATCAAAACTCCCAGCCTCTTTCTCTGCAGTCAGAGGAATGTAAGCCAACTATCATTCATGCAGCCTGAATGTGTTTTGCCAACTGTCTGCCGTGAGCTTAGCTGTGCTTGGATTGCACAATCGATCATGCCATCAGTTGTGCACCTGGGCACATGACCGACAGCTCGCCAAATGTCAAAACCATGCCCTTGACACAGAGATTGTTGTCTTGCAACAGAATGTTGGCCTTGGATGTTTTTGCTGCTCCAGACAGCTGTAGTCAAATAGGACCTCTTAGAAGGAAGGTCTTTGCTACCCTTCCCCAACGGGTGAGGAGATTCTTGCATCAACACTGGTTTTGTGATGAGAATGTGTGATGAATGTGTGGGTTCCATCTGAGCCATGTAAATGGAGAATGTGGGCTGATTTACTGAAGAAACTTGCAAAACGAGGCAGTTTTAACAAAGTGAGGAGAAATTGGGTGGCACAACATTGGCTAAGAAAGGAACACATGACATTGCTGAAAACCAAGATGCTTTTACAGGCTGAGATAAGCAGAAACTGAGATGTACTCAGCTGGAATGAAGAACATACACTGAGGTATGCTTGAATTACAGAAGAACACCGGATAACGTTATGACTTGGTTCCACAAGCCATGACATTATCCGATTTTTAGCGTTGTCCGATGCATGCATCAAACAACGCTAAAAAAAAGCCCGGAGAAGAGGCGCTCGCACGCGCGTGAAAAGGCGTGCCAGCGGGAGCCTCTTCTACGGAACCCACCGGTCACGTGCCAAGGCAAGGGATCAAAGTGGGGGGTGCTACCCCCCGCTTTGCTCCCTTGCCTTGACGTGCGATCCCCGTTGCGATAGCGTGCCCGGGAAAGAGGTGGCTTAGCCGAAATTCCCTCCCCTGCGCAGGGGGTGAGGATTTCGGCCAAAGCACCCCTTGCCCAGGAATGCTATCCAAATGGGGGTCGCGCGCTGTCAGAAAACAGACATCTTTTTCCTAATGCTCACAAAGCTTGGTGAAATAGTAGTTTCATATAGGCCTCAGAAAAAATCCTATGTCTTCTCTGAGCCTCAAGGCTGTGTCACAGACAGCCTGTTTTTCAGTATTTCTTATCTTTTGTAAGCTAGCTGAGAGCCATGTTTTGGCTAGTCCCAGAAAACTCTGTGTGCACGTGTGTAAACAATGTGTTGCTGTGAGAAAGTTATTCTCTGTTGCTCTCTGTTACGTGATTGGCTAAAGCTATCCCACCTGACTGCAAATTCTCCATTTTGGGAGAGAAGAAAGAGTTCGTCTCTGCTTCTCCATGAATTAAGACCTGTTTTTGATTAGAGAGCTTTTGTTTCTGAATCTCTATGGGCTAGCATTCTTTAGCCTAGGAGCTATGCATTTTTGCTCCTTAAAAATGGTTACCTAGATTTGCCTGTGGACTTTATTGGACTGACCTGTGCTACTGACTTTTATTCTTTATGAAACTGATCAATAAATCTTCATCATTTTCCTGAACAACTTGTCTTCATTGGACTAAAAGGGTAAGAGCAGCATTGCATTTCACACACACAAATCTTTGAACACGCTACCAAATTAAAACCTCCTTTTGGCTGATAAGCAGTTGAAAAGTTCTTATTGCTGTCCAGCCCGCCCTGTGTAGGTTTGCTTTGGTTTTAGGGGGTTTTCCAGAAGTGAGGGGGCCGGCTGGTACGTGACACGCACCAAGGCAAGGGATCAAAGCGGGGGATGCCACCCCCCGCTTTGATGCCTTGCCTTGACGTGTGATCCTCATTGCGATAGCGTGGCCGGAGAAGAGGTGCCTTGGCCAAAATTCCCTCCCCCGCGCAGGGGGTGAGGATTTCAGCCAGGGCACCCCTTGCCCTGGCATGCTAGCCAAATGGGGGTTGTGCGCCAAGACAAGGGATCAAAGTAGGGGGTGCCACCCCCACTTTGATCCCTTGCCTTGATGTGCGATCCCCGTTGTGATAGCGTGGCCGGAGAAGAGGTGGCTTAGCCGAAATTCCCTCCCCTGCGCAGGGGGTGAGGATTTCGGCCAAGGCACCCCTTGCCCAGGCATGCTATCCAAACGGGGGTAATGCACCAAGGCAAGGGATTGAAGTGGGGGGGGTGCCCCCCCCCCGCTTTGATCCCTTGCCTTGACTTGCGATCCCCGTTGCGATAGCGAGCGCAGTAGGGTTGGAGGAATTGCCCGCTCGTGGGTGGGGGTGGATTGGGTAGACGTTCTACCCAATCCACCCCCCACCCCCGACAATAGAATCGGATAATGCTAAAGGATCATTATCCGATGCAAGTGTTTTCCAAAAAACTTGCATTGTTATCCTATTCTAGCGTTATTCGATGCAATCGTTATCCGGGGTATTAGTGTACATGCACACAGCATGGACCAGAATGTAGCTGATAAGCCCTAGTGTAAGGGTTAATGATCTCAAGCCCCTTGCCTTTTAATTCTCTATTGAAGTAACGACATGCAGACTCAAGTTTATTTATTTATTTATTTAGTCATGCTTCTATGCCGTCCTCCTCACAAATGACTCAGGGTGGCGAATAACAGTTAAAAACACAGTCAACAATAAAACCCATGATAAAATACCCACCCAACTCAGAAAGTTAAAATTTAAAGATTAAAAATTAAAAAGATTAAAAGTTAAAAACCACCAGTTAAAATTACAGGGGGGAGGTGGGGACAATCAGATTAGCCAGCCGGCCGGGATAACCTGCTTCTGGGTAGAACAGGCAATGATCCCCTATGCACTCTATTATCTGTTCTGATTTTTGCCTGTGCAATTCTACCCCGACTCCCTTGGCCAAGCAATGTAATTCCCTAACATGCTGTTCTTGCAGTTCTGTGAACGAAGCGCCCATTCTCACCTGTAGACCCACTGCGGGGGAAACACAGGGGCTGAAGCGGTGCACCTTGTAGGATGAGGATGGTTGGAAGTCACTAGCCCTTCTTCAAGTCCAATCTGCTCGCTGATATCACGTCGGGGTCACCACTTGTTGTAATTAATGAGTCGTGAGGCAGGTGCAGGGTAAAAAGCAAAAAACCTCTCTGAAGGCTGCTATTTTATTCCTGCCTTAGAAGACTGGTATGACGTGTCTAAATACAATCTATCATTGCCATACATGCTAATTGTGTACAAACAGCGTGATTAAGTAAGGCAGCATATAATTGCCAACTGACAGAGTGCCAGAACATTACTAACCATGAGCTAATGTGCAAGCAAGGTTGAAACTTGGCAGACCTCTTGGCTTTATCTATAACCCTTTGAAGCAAAGTGTAGGTGCTAATTGGCTAATTAATCATTCCCCTCTGACAGGCCTTCCAGCAGTTGTGGCCTACTGAATCCACCTCTCAGGAAGGAAGACTCTCTTAACCCTTCACTACCAGGCTAGGCCCCAAATCCTTAGTATCCTACAGACTGGCTTGAACCCCACACCTGCCTCGCCAGCCAGGTCTTCACACCCTTTCTGGAGGCCAGCAACTCTGTCTGGAGACACAACTCAGTTGGCAGAAGGTTCCATAGGGCTGGAGCAGACACAGAGAGGGCTTCTTCTGGTGCTAGAGAGATGTGCCTGGGGGTACTCCTGGACTCACAACTCCTGCTCGATGAGCAGGTGGCAGTCATGGCCAGGAGGGCTTTTGCACAACTTCATATATTCTGCCAGTTACGGCCACTTCTGGACAGGGAATCCTTGCTTGTGGTCACACATGCAGTGGTGGACTCCAAAAATTTTTACTACCAAACTGTGGGTGTGGTGTGGTGGGCGTGGCCAGGGAAATTAGGACTACTTTATTTCAAAACATGGATGTGCGGGGTCAACTGGAATTTCTACTACCAGTTCTGGCAAACTGGTGCGAACCTGCTGATTCCCACCACTGGTTGACTCTTCTTGAGGTGTGGGCATTCAGAGCCCATTGATTTATATAGCAAGATTTCTGTGTCACTTGTACTCAGTAGTTTTTGTATTTGTATTTCGACTTATATGCCGCTCTGCTCACACAGCGACTCAGGGCGGCTTACAGAAGAAACAGTTACAGTTACATAGCACATTCCATAGCATAAAAAACAATTACAGATATCACATAGTAAATTACAAATATCACATATACAGTATATATATCTCCAATAACAATTGCAATTACAAAACATCAGGACATCCTAAGAAATAAATCAAAGATACTATAATAAATCAATACAGCATCAAAATTCAAAAGCAGCAGTATCAAGCAATAATCAAAAATCCCAATATCAGTCCAGTTTACACAAAAATTACAAAAGCAGAAAACTAAACAAAAACAGTTGTTAAATGCCACATAAGTGACAAGCTGGTCTGCCCAGCCACAGGTGTTTCTGGTGGTGGTGGCTACTCGAAAAAGTCCTGCCGCCGTAGCGCTTTTTAAGCCCTGGCCAGGGCAGAACCCCCCCGGGACAGATGGAAAGAGTCCCGGGGCTGGACGCGGCAGGCCCAGGGGAGGGCGGGAGCGTTGCAGCTGTGAAACCTTGTTAAAGGAGTAGCTGTCAATATTGGAGTACATATTCAATACCTGAATTTTTTGGAATAGTAGCCATGTTAGTCTGTGGTTCAGGCATATCAGAAAACAAAATAAAACAAATAAAATAAAAACACTGTAGCACTTTAAGGACTAACTGCTTTATTTTTGTTGTTAGTTTTCATGGATCAAGTCCATTTCTTCAGACAAAGAGTGAAATTTACAGGCATGTTTTTTATACACCAAATTCAGGGGGTCAAAGGGAGATGGGTATGGTCAAGCAAGATGACAGACAAGCAAGCACAACAATACAGCTTCACACAGCCATTAGCAACAATAGATTATTCAGATTAGCTCTAAATTGTCTTAGGAGCCAGTAATAGGTTAACTGTGTAGGGAACTCTACTGAAATTCCTGACGTCCTGCAAATCATGAATGGGGCTCTTAAATTGCCCTTAGTTTATACATATGTTAATAAAAGGCTCTTTTTAGTATTTCCCTTGCTCTGTAATATTTTTGATTCATACATGATTATTAACATGTTCTGTTCTATATTTTCAAAGTAGGACAATATTCAAAGGTACAGGGTGTGGTAGCATAACTTCCTGTTTTCAAAACTTAATAAAACCCATTCTATGAATCAGAAAATTTTTATTTGTTTTTTATAGTGTATGCGGATACCTAAAGTTTTGTTTAACACAGTTTTGAAGATCAAATCAGGTAGGTGACGTCCCCCATTTTCCATACACTGAGTAAACCGATTTCTGGCATTTGTCATGACTCTTTCCAGCATAGCAGGCTGTATGCTGGGTTGCGATCACTGAACAACCGCTCGAAAAGTAGGCCTCAACAAACAGCAAACGCACGCTCCACACTATTCCAATGCATGATGGTGACTGAACTGTGTCAGGTCAAAACTTTATAGTCCTGCCTCTCGAATGAGACCACTAGCGCTCCGCTACGACATCAACCGACTGAATAGCTCGCATTTTTAAAAAGGAAGTTATGCTGCCGCACCCTGTATTTCCCTTCAACAAAGGATGCTTGGACACCCCAAGGACATTGTGCACTCTCACCCAGAAACCAATTAAAATAATCCCCTGGCTGTATCCCACCCTGCCAAGGTATTTCCTGAAAGAGAACCACCCAGAGATTTCACATGGGAGAGCCTTGAGTACCCCAAAGATTATTTGTTTGCCTGTATCTCCTGCCTTTGTGTCTGGGTTCTTCTATTAACACGTGTACAAAGGACAGTTAATTTTGTTTGTTTATGGATTACTGCGAGAAAGAAATACAGAGTAAAAAGCCAAAACCAGTTCCTTGAAGATTCTCCAATATTGATTGGTCAAAAACAGTCCTTGCTTTAGACATGCCATATCCCTGACTGCCATTAACTGATGTATTGACATGTACCCCCACCCTTTTCCTTTATCATTTTCCGGATGTTATAATCTTTTCCTATGGTCATTATTTGCATAAAAACTTTGCGTTGTAAAGTCAAACCTTGCATAAAGAGCACCTTGCTTAAAGAGTAACTCACTTAAAGAGCAGAATTTTCTCTGAATGTTTGCTTCACTTAACAAATAAAACCAAACAAAAACTCGCTTAACAAATAAATCGGGGTTTGCAATCTCCCCCACAATTGGTCATTTACAATGGTTTTTCACTTAAAGAGCAAACTCACTTAAAGAGTAGTCCTGTGCAGTGATGGGATGTCCCCGGTTCCAGACGGTTCCCTGGAACCAGTAGGACCAATTCCGGAGGGTTCTCCGGGAGGGGAGTCCACTTTTGAGGCGTCCGGTTCTGGACGCCTCACCGAAAGAAATTTTTTTTTAAAATCGGAGCAAAAATGGCTCCAATTGACTGCGCATGCACAGAAACTCAATCTGACGCATTGCGCATGCATCAGATTGAGTTTCTGCGCATGCACAGTTAATTGGAGCCATTTTAGCTCCAATTTTTTTAAAAATTGTTTTACTGCTTTCAGGACGGCGGCGGCGGCACCAGCCCTCTCAGGAGGGCACCTCCCCCGCGGCATGTTGAGGGCTGCCTGGGCCATCCGCTGCTGACAAGCCCCATGCCCTGGGGACGCGCGGCGCACCGCTGCCACCTCCTCCTCCGCCGGGTGCCTGTGGAATGGGTGCCTGCAGCTGCCGCCCCCCGCCGCCGCCGCCGCCGCCAAAGCTGCCTGCATCCCTGTGGCCTCCTCCTTGGGCCGGTCCCTTTTTAGCCCGGCTGCGGCGCCTGGCGGAGGAGGAAGCTGGAGGCGGTGCGGCATGGGGACGGCAGCCGCCACCATACCCACTGCTCCCCGCAGGCCCTGGCCGCCCATGGCCGCCGCCAGAGCCGGGCTGAAAAGGCACTGCCCCGAGGAAGCTGCAGGCGCCCGGGGGAGGAGGATGCGGCGGTGGCGAGCCCCGCCGGGCTTACCCAGGGCATGGGGGTTTGTCGGGCCCAAGTCCCTAGGAGGGCGCGGCGGCAGCAGATGGCCCGCGCAGGCACCAATGTGCCTGTGGGAGCTCGGTGGCCGGCCAGGGGCTGCAGGCGGCTGTGGCGGCTGTGGCTGGCGGCTGCAGGGCCGGCCGCGGCCTTCGTAGGAGGAAACGGCCGCAGTCGGGGGCAGCGTGTCTTGCCGGGTGGCCCCGGCCCGGGCCACATAGAGGTTCGTCGGCGCCAAGGAAGGTAAGTGAGGCTTTTATATTTAGGGTGGGTGGGTGATTTATTTGTGTTTTGGGTGGGTGGTTGTACTTTTATTTAATTTTTATTTTATTTCTTTATTTTATTTCTTTAAGTTATTTACGGGTCTGTGTGCGTGTTTATTTTTTTATTTTTATTTTATTTTTGGCCTTGCCCACAACGTCATGATGTCATGACGTTGGCTCCGCCCATGATGTCATGATGTCATGACGTTGGCCACGCCCATGACGTCCATGACGTCATGGTGTGGTAGTAGAATTTTTGACATCCCATCACTGGTCCTGTGGAATGCATTATGCTCTTTAAGCGAGGTACAACTGTATCTTGAATTTAAGGTGCTAACAAACCATTGTAACTAAAGGTTGAATATTTACTTATGAATGAAACTCCTACTGCTGGCCTTTTGTAAACTTTAATGTAGCAATAGGTAATTGGATAGATGTAAATATTAGCAGAAAAGTATAACAGGTCCTGCATTTATTTAGGAGGCAAGGGAGCTCTCCCATCAAATTTCTTAGGGGAGTTCACCACATAGATTTTTCTAGCAGACAAAGATGCACTGGATATAGCTTTTTATCCAGCAGTGGGAGGTGGGTGGGCGGCGGCTCTGTTGCTTAGATGCTACTTTTGTCAATAAACTACTCTTGGTTTTGTCTGAAATTAAAATCTCTGTGGTTCTTGGGGGGCTCTGCCAGCAGATGATTTTTTTTAAATTTTAAAACACATCTCCACATTAAAAGGGGATAGCAATTTTTAGGTAACAAGAAAAAGGGGGTGTCAGACATCGGCCATCTCATTTGCAAGGACACCTCCCTGATCAAGTTCCTGAGACATCACTCATTACTGAAACTTTAACCCTTGCCTCACCTTTGAGAGAGCCGAGCTGCTAAAAAAAGGAATTCTTACTATGCTCAGGCAATAGAGCAGAACAAGGGAGGTTTCTTCTGGTAGCGTAGCTTTGTGTGTGTGTGCCAATAAAAAGAACAACAATCTTCAGAGAGAAACAGCTGCTTTATTCTTCAGGTTCTTATAGCATAGTCCATGGAAAAAACATAGATTAAAAGGTCAATAACAAAGAATCAGTCCAGTACACAGTCCAGGTTAAGTAATCATTTTGAAAATAAAAGAATAATCCCACACAATAGCCTGGGTCTTATGCCATTGAGATCCAGAATCGAACTAACTAACTTCTCTGCAAAATGGAGATTCTGCAGTCAGGTGGGTTAACCTTGGCCAATCAGGGAACAGAATAAAACATTATCAAAACAATAATTGTTTATACACATGTAGAGTCAAAACATGAAGCTCAGCTAGCTAGAGAGATAACAGCAGGAACACTGGCTGAAAACAACCCGTCTCATGACACATAGTCTGTGAGACACAGAGAGACAAAGGATTTCTTTGAGGCCTAGCTAAACCTACAACCTCAAGCCTCGGGAAACATGAGGAAATATGTCGTTTCCTGACAGGGGGATTTGTGACTTCTAGCAGAACCAGAACCATTTTAAAATGAAGAAATTCATTTCTAAAGTGCAAAAAGTTGTTTTTCAGAGTAAGCTAGCTGAAGACTCACACCCTTTCTTATCTAGATTCTAGCAGATGTTCTAACAGCAGAAGGAAACAGACTTGACCACTTGTTTACAAGTTAACCCATTCAGAAGAGCTAAGAGCAAGCTTGACATGAAATAGATAAGATGAAACTATGTAAATCCAGCTTAAACATATTGCTTCATATGATTGGTCCACGTATTTATCTGTTTGAGAGTTGGACATGTGCTTTTAGTTAATAAGTTTAATATCCTAGTATTTCTTCTTAAGAACTTCATATGTTTGGTGTGTGCAACGTTTATCATATTTTTGGGAATATAATAATGGGAGGAGCCATTGTGTATGTTGTTTGTAACAGCGTAAGTTGTTTGTTCGTAAATATATAAGATGTACAATGGCATACAGTAAAGATCCCTCCTCATAGAGAAGGTACCATTTTGCATGCAAGATACCAATAAATTGGTTTCTGTTTTCTTTTCCAAGCAACACTCTGACTGATTTCTTATTCCTGAATTAAGTATTTCTAAAGGCTTGTCATTATTAAGAGTCTGTAGTGACACCTGCTTAGACTTAGGTGGTTTCCTCTTTTGAGTCATGTGGCCAGCAGTGTTCCACCAGCCTCTACCTGTCTAAGGTTATACACGTTCATCTCCTCAGCACCCTATCACATAACTCAGTCCACCTCCAGTGGCCTGTACCCCTCCGTGAAGCCCACACCCCATTGGTGCCACTTCTGGTTACCTATGGACCCACTTTAAGCTAGAGCTGTGGTGGCGAACCTTGGCACACCAGGTGTTCTTGGCCTTCAATTCCCAGAAGCCCAAGTCAGCAATCCTGCTGATCAGGGCTTCTGGGAATTGAAGTTCAATAACAGCTGGAGTGCCAAGGTTTGCCATCAATGGGCTAGAGAAAATGTGAGAGATTTCACCTACTAACTGTTTGTGGTTACAAACCAACCAGATCAGGTAGGACATGCAGTTCAAAGTGACTTAGAGTAGGGTTGCCAAGATACCAGACCTTCTCCAACCAGCTTAACTCTATAAGGATCAGATACAATCTGGATACAATCATTATTTATTTATTTTATTTAGTGCACAGTTATTAAGTTTCAAAGATTAAAACAAAGGAGCATGGTTGCTAATACTATTCCAATATTAAAACAATAAATCCATTACTAGTTGCTTGCTTGGCCTAGCCTGGCCTATTAACGTAATGGCTACATTTTAATAGCTTTTCCTCACAAGCTAGTAAAAGCTAGTACATTTTACCAGCTTTTCCTTACTAGCTTTTCCTTCTCTCAATGCAAGTGATTCAAAAGAATGGTAAAATTCCTTCTCTCCTTCTTCCTAAACTATATCCTTACACCTAGTCTTGTATGACACACAACGTGAAGGAAAGAAACGATAAAGATTTAGGTTTGAGAGGCTCTCAGTAGGTCAGGACAGCGCTGCACCCTGTTCAACCACCACCACTTTTGGGGAAGACTGGTCACCCATTGGAAATTTTGCTCAGTGTAGGCAAGTATGGAATGAATGAATGAATGATTGTATGTCTGAGGCCTCTTGATACTAGATAGTGTAGTGGCTAAAGACACTGAACTTGATTACTGGAAGGTCAGCAGTTAAAGACCTGAGTGCTGCATGACAGAGTGAGCTGCCATTTCTGTCCCAGCTCCTGCCAACCTAGCAATTTGAAAGGCAAAAACTGCAAGTAGATAAATGGGTACCACTTTGGTGGGAAGGTAAATAGCGTTCTGTGCACTCCGGTGTCTAGCCTGCCATGTGACAACGGAAACATTTGCAAATGCAGACAGCTATAAACGAAGATGAGCACTGAACCCTAGAGTCAGATATGACTAGCTTTCAGGCAAGGCCAATCTTTACCTAATAAAAGTTACATGAATAATGTTTAAAGCCCAGATCTGGTGTTCGGAACTCTCTTTGTCTTCCTGGTGTTCAAACTTTGCTTATTGCTCACTGCTCTGCTTCCACTGGATTAAAAGAACAATGTCACTTTTGTGACAGCATCCTCTGTTCTAAGAAGCTGAGAGCCATCCAAGATGGGCCAGGGTTCCAATGCTAGGTGGGGAGAAGCAGACAGTGATGGAACTGAGAACACCTGAGAAGGTTCTAGAACAGGTGCCATTGCAGCTGCTAGTTGGAGGAGACATTCTCTGCTGGCACCAGTTCAGCGAACCTCCTCCTCCCTTTGGCCACCATGGCCTATCCCAACCGAGGGCTGAATAAGGCAGCCATGAAGCATTACTTGACAGAAAGCGCTCATACAGCGCTGGAAGCTTTTAACCCGGACGGAGACGTGGTGGAGGTGAGTTCCAGAGGAGAAACTGGGACAGGGAAGGAGGGGGAAATGAAAGGGGACATCACTGACCATACTGTGGGGTATAACAAGGCTATGGTCTCGAGTGTCAAATGTTGGGGGGTGGCAGCATGGGGCTAGCTAAGGAAAAGCCTCCCTTTAAACCAGGTATCCTCAACCTGTGGCCTGTGGGCCAGATGTGGCTTATGGCACAATTTCATGTGGTCCCCCACCACCTTCTCCACACCAGGAAGTGCCATGTGGTGGAGTAAGGGCAAAATGGCCATCCAGCCCCCGAAGCTGTCTGAGGGAGCGCAACCCAGCCCCCAACTTAAAAAGGTTGAGAACTCTTGCTTTAAACCTCCATCCCTTATTAGCTAGTTAGATTTTTAAAAAAAGAAAAGAGGGGGAAAAAAGAGATGGATTACCTAATGTGGACTGTTACTGGACTGATCTTATGTTATTGACCTTTTTATCTATGTTTCTCCATGGACTATGCTTTAATAACCTGACCAATAAAGCAGCTGTTTTTCTCTGAAGATTGTTTCTTTTATCATCAGCACACGATCAGCACACACAGAGCCTCGCTACCCAGACCTCCCATATTTTGCTCTATTGCCTGAGCATAGTAAGAGTTCTCTTTAAGCAGCCCGGCTCTCTCAGCTGTGAGGTAAGGGCTTTAGAAAGTTCCTGGAATGAGACAAGGTCTTAGGAACTGAAAGGGAGGGGCCCTTGGAGTGAGACGGCCGGTGTCTGACATGGAGTTTCTTCAGTTCTCTGATGGGTCAATAGTCTCTTTGCATAATTGGAAACGTTTTTCAGCATTCCCCAGGAGACTTTGGGAGTTTCTCCATCTGGTCTATGAGGGCAATACGGGTGTTTGCGCCTCAGGTTCCTCCAGTGCCACTGCTTCCTAGAAGTCCAGTATTGGATTGTCCACCAGGTTGAACCAACTCATCTCTAGCTTGGTATGGACACACATACCTTGCGGGAACCCAGATCACGCCTGTAGGGACAGAGATTGCAGCATAACCCCTGCCCCAACTGATCAATTTCACAGGACCTTCCCATTGAGTGTTGGGTAACTGGTGATAAGTCACCAAGGGACATGGCAATGGTTCTTCTTGCCTGAAATGCCGCTCAGCTGGAGTATGATCGCTGCAACTAGGAGTAAGCAGGTGGCTTAGTGTGAACAAGACCATTGCCAATACTTCAGGCACCTCAGCTGGGGCAATTCCCCATTTTTTAATTTGTTTAAGTAACAGCGTTTTCAAAGTATGATGGGCACATTCCACAAGAGCTTGCCCTGTGCTGTTTGTTGTATGGAATGCTGTGAACCAATTTAATATCCCATTGATTACAAAATTTGGGAAAAGATGCGTGAAGTATAACAAGGTCCTGTATCTGTTTTTATTATCTTTGGGTGTCCCATCACCGACATGGCAGTTAGGAGATGATGAATCACCTGATGTTCAGTCTCTCCTCTTTGAGCAGTAGCCCAGATGAAGCCTGAAAAAGTATCAATACAAACATGAACATGTGGAAGAGAACCAAACTGAGACACAGAGGTGACGTCCATCTGCCAAAGCTCATTGACCGCTGTTCCGTGTGGATTCACTGCAAAAGGAAATGGAACAGGAGACCGTGAACATTCAGGAAAATAAGAGTGAGCTGGAATAGGGTCAGTGAATAAAGGCAAAGTCCTCAGAGCAGTATCTGCTTTTTCGTTCCCTTCCGTGAGCGCATCTGGAAAACCTGTATGGGAACGAATCTGAGCAACATAATACAATGACGTCCAGTTCCGCAGAAGTGCCTGTAAATGCAAAAATTGTGAAAGGAGGGAACGATCCAGGGAAGGAAGGGGATAAATATGCATTAGCAAGAGAAAACAGCAAACAGTAAACATATTGCGTATCTGCAATAAGATTAAAAGAAACACCAAGAAACAACTGAAAAGCAAGGATGACAGCACCCAACTCGGCCTGTTGCACAGGATGCCATTAAGCGAGTACTCCAAGAGCCCTCTGGCTTCTTGTAGGCCAAGACTCCCTGCGTAGGCAAACCATCGGTGAACAGGGTAATGGCATTGGGAATGGGTGACTGCCCATGTGCAGAGAAAAAGAGACATGGCAATGTAACTGGAATGCTAAGTCTCTGATCTTTGGGTGCATTAAATTTTAGATCCCCTACATAATCTGCAAAAGCAATAGCATATGAGAGAGTGTTATTAAGTAAATGTTCATGTTCGTGAAGAGCAATCAGAAGATAGCAGCAAACTAGATCAAAACCTGTAAGCTGTGTAGCTTGCTTATGTGCTTTAATGATGAGCACAGCTATGGCCATGGAATAAGCATACACATTCTTGGGCAGCATGTTAGACAAATAGCACAATTCCACTATGGTAACAGCTGATTCAGTCCAAGGTTGAAACAAAACCCCAGTAGGAAGTTTCGGGGTGGCAAGAATTGCAAAAGACAGCGGTCCTAAAGTAGACACTCGGTCTACCATGGAGAACCTGAGGGAAGAATTAATGAGATGAAAAGCATGAGCGATGCCTCGAGAAACAGGAATGACATCCGAAGGATGCGAATGACCCTTTAATGCAGGAAAAAGAGGTTGCAAGACATGAGTAGGGAATTTCAGAAAAGGACGAGACCAAATCAACTGTCCAAAAAACTGTTGTAATGAGACAAGAGTGAAATGAAATGGAACTTTTAAGTTGCAGTACAAAGGGAGCAGATGAGATTTGTAACAACCGGTGACCTAGATATTGATAAGGAGACTGTTTTTGATCCTTTTCCAGCACAATGACTAGACCACGCTGGGACAAGGTGTCTGCTAGTTCTTTAGCATTATCAAATGTTAGAGATGCACCAGCAAGCAAGATGTTGTCAATGAAATGGAACAACAACAGATCTGGGTGGCGGTCCCAAAAAGGCTGTAGCGCACAATCAACAAAATGCTGACACAAAGTGGGCGAATTTAACGTTCCTTGGGGGAGGGACAGACATTTGAATCTCTGTGCAGGGTGGTTATTATTAAGCACAGGCACCGTGAAAGCAATTTTTTCACAGTCTGCTGGGTCTAGGGGAATGGTGTAAAAGCAGTCATTAAGATCAATTACCATTAACTCATAGTGCTGTGGAATAAGATTAGGGTTAGGCAACCCTGTCTGAAGAGCTCCCATAGGTTGGAAGCATTTGTTAACTTCCCTCAAATCATGTAACAGATGCCATTTTCCTGACTTCTTTTTAATGGTGAAGATGGGTGTGTTCCACGGACTAGTGGAGTAGTGAATATGTCCACTATCTAGCTGTTCCTGAAGAAGGGCCTCTACAGCTTGGAGCTTTTTGCCTGAAAGTGGCCATTGGTCCACCCAAACCGGAGGGCCATCACTCCATTTAGATGACAAAGCACATTCGGGCAGCTGTAAAGTAGCCCTAACTGTAAATTTGGATGCAATGTGGTCCCTAATTTCTCCAACAAGTCTCTACCCCAGAGCATATAGGGAATGGCCATAACATATGGCTTGATACAGAATGAACATTGAGGTTTCTGAGGGTCCACAATCTCTACATTGCTTGCACTTTGTCTAGCTACAGCCGGCCCTCCCACCCCGGTAACATCTGATACCAGAACAGGAACCCATTGTAAGGGCCAGTCTTTCTGGGCAATGACCAAAATATCCGCCCCTGTGTCAATAAGGCCCATAATTGTATGACCAGATATGAACAAGGTCAACATTGGGCATTCCCTGGCAATGGTAGTGACTGTCGCTATGCGGGTAGATCCAAACCCCCCATTACACAGAGCCTCCGCATTGTTCATTTGAATGAGAGACAAGAAGAGCAGTAGAGCTACTGATTCTCCTGCAGGGAGAGTTTGGGGAATGTTGGACCAAATTTAGACTTTTATGATTCCTGTGTAGTCATTGTCGATGACTCCGGGTACCACAAACAGTCCAGCCTTTTGGACATTTGATCGGGGAAGTATTAGACCAACCATGTTGGCAGGAATGGGTCCCTGCAAGGTAGTTGGAACCACATAAATCTGGAGTGGAAACACAAACTCCACTTCTTCTGCTGTAATGAGATCATGACTGACACTGCCTCTGGCAGCAGGCTTAAGATCTCCCACCATTAAAGGTGATGGATTGCCTTTAAGAGGTTTCACTAATTCATCTGATTGTGTCTGGAGCCTGTTTGTCCCTGGGCCGACCCCCACCTGTTCTGTGATTTCCCAGCTGTTGTGGAGGCACAGGATTGAATCGACACTGAGCAGCCCAATGATATCCCTTGTTACATCGGGAGCATTTCTTGGAGGGTGGATGTGAATTGGCCCTGCAGTCTTTATGGAAATGGCTGGGTTGCCCACAGCCAAAACAAGTTCGGTTCATGGCCGGACCATGAACTGCTGAGAGCACAGCTGCTAAAGTTTCTGCCCAATGACTTTCTGTGCCAATGTGCTGACAGGTTTTTATCATTTCAGCTAGCCATGTATCTGCTTTAATTATAATGGCTCAAAGAGCATTCTGACAATCTCGATTAGCATTTTCAAACGCTAACTGTTTCAGAAGAATTTCTGCAGCTCCAGGGCTGTTGATCTATCTCTGAAGCCTATATACAAAGTCCATGTAACTTTCATTACCTCCCTGATTAACCGCTCCTAAATGCCCCAATGATTTGCCCAACTCAGGGATTTTTGTCCAAGCATTTTTAACAATCTCAGAGACTTTTTGCAGGGCCATATGAGGCATGGCAACCTTCAAATTAAGAGTGAGAAACTGTCCCTCTCCACATAACATGTCCCGACTGATTTGAGCATTGTTGTTGTTCAGATTCGGAATGGCCTGGATGGCTGCCTGATCATGATATTCCTGTAAGAATACCACATATTGGGATGGGGTGACCATAGCTTTCACAAGAGCTTTCTAATCAGCAGGTAACAAGTCATTATTGTTTGTCTGCACCTCCAATAGAGACATAGTAAAATAAATATGCAAGCCATTTTCACGTACACTTTTCTGGAGTTCTTTGTAAAAAGCAAAACTTGAGTGCCTGCCGGCATGATGGTTACCGGAAAAGCCAAAGAATTGTTAACAAGTGACATAGCACCATTCAAGTCCTCCTCATTTCCCTTTCTCATAACCACTTTTGTTATTTCTCGAAGACCTCGGTAGGTGGGATTTTGTTGTTCTATTTCTGGAGGGCATGACAGAACCAGTGGGGGCAGCGCTAATTTGCAAACTATTTTATCTGGAGGTTCTGAGGGTGGGAGTAGCTGAGGCATATTACCAGATCCACCTTGATCCTTGGGAATAAGAGAAAGCCTTTGTTTTAAGGGATTGCCCTTACGGAGTCATTCTAAAGCTTCATAACATGTCTGCCAAGTATGCAAAATTTCCACAGACTCTCTTGGTTCTTTTTGAATTTTTCTTTCTATTTTTAACCAATCCTGCAAGGATAAAGATCCATGTTCAAGATATAAAGGACAAATTTCATAAATTATAACAACCAGTTGTCTAATTGCTGCTACACTATTTTTGTGGCTACCTTTCTCAACTAAGAAAGAAAGATCTTTAACATGCTATTCTTGAGGAGCAGAAAGTCGAGACCCCATGATACTCACCTTGGGAGCCGATGCTGAAGGACGTGTCTTGATGCCATACCACTGGTAGAGGTGAGTATCGCAAATCTATGAGGCCTCACACGGGGCTCCAAATGTAGGAAAAATCCTGAAGAAGAAACACCCGAAACGAAGTCATCGAAGCCAGCAGAGCTTCTTTATTAAGATAATCACAAACTTGGATTAAACTTTTTTCTCTCCTTTTTTCTCATATTTATTCTATATAGATTAGGATAGCTAATTAACATAATGAATACTACTGAATATATGATTGGCTGTTATAATAATATTTGCCATAATTCATTGGTTAATAAAGTTATGTTTGCCTCATGTATAGTGCATGATCAGTGAGCTAAGTGAATAAAGCATAACACAATGTAACTTCATAAGTTCAGAAGGTGAGAGATAAGCAGACAATATTGCTTGGTGTAAAACCAGGCAAAACTGGTTCTCAGAGGGTTTTAGGATTGGCACTTTTGGCTGGAGAGAGAAATCGCACCAGAAGGGTTTGCCCTCGCATGTAATGCTCTCATGCTTCAATCCAATCATCAGTGTCTGAGTCCGTCACATGTATACTGTATAATATTGTAACAAAAATTGTGTACTTTTGACGAGTTGATACAACGAAACTATAGCACTGATGAAAATAAGGATTATGCTGTATGAAAGATCATCACAGTGACTTTCAAGATTGCTAGGACCCAAAGTCTGGGAATGCAAAATAATGATGCCATCACACTCGAAAGGTGCCTCAGAAAAATGACATTTTAGCTGAGAGCATCCCATTGTCGGTGAGCCAGTGAACAAACCACGCAACCGATCGAGGTGATCCAAAGTGTGTTAGATAGAGAATAAAATAACCTTTGCTATGACACCTTTAGAATTTTGGTCAGACTTCAGAAACAGTTTTTATGACAACATTTACCAAAAATCCTTGAATAACATCCCAAAACGCACACATGAAAGGGATAAATCTGTTGGAAACTGAGCAAAACCATCCAATGTCCTCATCAGCAACCTCTATCAACCACAGAAATTGGTTTGGGTCGATTTCAAGCAGATTTGTCCCTTTTATTTGAGTTTTTTCGGGATTCTGGTCAAGGACTTTTGGATAAACGTCATAAAAACTTTTTGGAAAGCCCAAACAAAATTCTAATAGTGCCAGAACATAGGTCATTTTATCCTCTATCTAATACACTTTGGGTCACTTTGATCGGTTGAGTGGTTTGGTTGCTGGCTCACGAACAACTGGAAAGCCCCCCCCCCCAGTGAAAATATCATTTTTCCAAGGCACCTTTTGAGTGTAATGACATCATCAATTTGCATTCCTGGGCATTGAGTCCTAGCATTCCTGAAAGTCACTGATACGAGCTTTCATATGGAATAATCCTTATTTTCGTCAGTGCTGTAGTTTCATTGTGGCAACTCATCAAAAGTACACAATCGAATTCACGAACTAAATCCCTGACGGTAGTGTCCTTAGACTCTTTCTGCCACACTTTTTTATAACAAGACTGGGAGATGAAGATTTAGGGGAAATGAAAGGAGACAAGAGGGATGGACTTGCTGTGTATAAATATTGAGCTAGACAGAACAAAAACAGAACATGGTCTGGTGACAGTTAATGTAAAGGCCGCCCTTGCTTGAAAGTCAGTCATATCCAACTCTAGGGTTCATTGCTCATCTCTGTTTATAGCCAAAGAGCCAGCGCAGTCTGCATCTGCAGACGTTTCCATAGACTTGTGACAGGCATGCAAAGACATTGGAGTGCACAGAACGCTGTTTACCTTCACACCAAAGTGGTACCTATTTATCTACTTGCAATGTCTTGCTTTTGCAGTGCTAGGTTGGCAGCAGCTGGAACAGAGATGGGAACTTACTCTGTCATGCAGTACTTGGGTCTCATACTGCTGACCTGCCAACCTTTCAGTCATCAATTTCAATGTCTTAACCACTAAGCCACCACAGTCCCAGTAAATGTAAATCAGTACTCTTTATTACAGGTGCCACAAAACAGCTGTTTTTGTTCTGTGGGCCAAAACTGATCAACATGGGCATCTCTTAGAAAAAATGTAGAAAGTATTGTCGATACACTGAGAAGGGAGATGGTGTAGATGGCAGAAGGATGGGGAATATTGCAAATTAAACTATTAGAAATCTTGAAAGAGCTCCTTGGTCAAAGGAACAGGAACTGCTCATGGACGTCCGCATGATGCAACTCACCTCTTCCCTGTTCCCCCTATTTAAGGACATTTTTGTGTCTTCCAGTTGGGCCCTGGGAAACAGATGCCCGTCGTGGGACCCAACCAGATTCTGGACATGCCCCTTTATGCCAAGATCCCCTTCCTGCCTGGCTCCAACACCATGTTCTACAGAACCAATGTAGGAGAAAAGGTAAGTGGGGAAGAACCTCATTGGTAGGAACCCTCTCCTTCACTTTACTTCATTTTACTTGCTAGCTACGTCTTCAAGAAGAGCTGTGGAGTAAAACCATTCAGGACAAGAAGGCGTTTGGAGGGGCGTTACACACACTGTGCAAACCAACAGACAGCTCCCCCCAACCCATTTTTGTGTGTGACTATTAATGGTCAGGTACCATTGGCATGCTAGGACAGGGGTTCTCAACATTTTCCATCTGCGGGCCAGACCATGCTCCCTCAGACAGCTAAGTGGGCCAGACTGGTGGTTCCTCCCACCATAAAAGCCACCATAAAATGCATCCACGGCTGTCATAAACAGATTTATGATGGCTGTGGACTCATTTATGTCTTTAATAAATACATTTGTCAGACAACCGGCCATCTTACCCTGGGGCCGCCTCCCCTGCGTTCCAGAGAATCAATCCCTTTACGGGAACTACCACCCCCCCTCCGGTAAAAGAGCCAGGGTGCAAAAAGAACTCTTACTGCGCTCAGGCAAAGAAGCAAATTGGGGAGGTTAGGGTAGCTAGCCTTCTGATGTGTGTGCAGTTTACTTTCTCTGTTGATGAAAGAGACGATCTTCAAGCAAAAACAGTAAGTTTATTGTAGTAAGTTTCTTAAAGGATATCCCATAGAAAAAACGTAAATAAAGTCCAGTAACATTAGTCAGTCCACAGACAGTCCAAAACAAAACCAAGTACAGTCCTAGGTAATCATGATGAAAACAAAAAGGGAAAAAATCCCCTGGCTTTGTTAATACTAAGCCATCCCAAAACGAACTAACTGTTCTCTCCAAGATGGAGATTCTTGAGTCAGGTGGGGTACCTCCTAACCAATCCAGGATAGCTTTTACTGAAACAGCAAGTTCCCAAAACATGGGACCTTGTTTAACAATGTGTAGAGACCTATAGTCATAACAGGAGAGAACTCAGCAAGCCTAGAGATAAAGGTTATGCTGTACTGGAAACAAGCTGTCTTGTGAGACAGTCTTGTGACACCGAGAGGAAATGATTTTTGAGGCCTAGTGAAATACAGGCCCCCTCCATGCTTGGGAGTGTTAGAAAAGAGATGTCATTTCATGACAACATTTATGACGGCTGCGGATTCATTTATTGCTGTCATAAGTGCATTTATGATGGCTGTAAATGAGTCCATGGTGGATTCCACCAGTGATGGGGGGGGCAGCTGGAGTGAGGTTGGAGGCCGGATTATTTGGCGCCTTGGCCTGGATCTGGCCCACAGGCTGTAGGTGTTAGGGCATTTTAAGTGGTATTGTACAAAGATTACTGCCCAGTGTGTGAGTATAGCTTTAAGACTCTTGCAGAGCCTTAAACACAGGTGTTTGGAATAGAGGCACAGACTTATTACACAGCTGTGTCTACCTGGCATAAGTGCCTCAGCAACAGCACAGCTGTAGCCACTTAGTGGTATAGCATAGCAACAGCACAGTATAACTAGGGCCAACTGGGGAAGGTTATATTGAGGAGGGTATTCTATTGTGAAGGAAGAACTGCTGACAGACTGCCAACTGCCTTGGAAGGGAAAAGACGTGTTGTGTGAAGCTCTGTTTCTCTGAGAACTATCAGGTACTTCATACTACTGAAAAGAAGCAGACTGACTTTGGCAACCTGCAGTCAGTGTTTTGCTAGCTGGACTCTGCACATGCTCTTTGGACTGGAGCCTTCAGGGGATTCCAAGCTCTGTTGCAACTGTGGGGCTTGCAGACAGACTGGTACCTGTGTATATAGTTCTGTGTTTGTTGTCTTTCCCTCACTCAGAAGTAATCTACACTATTCACTGAAGCTGTGTGTGTGTTTGCACCTGAACCTTCTACTGTGCAATAGCCTAATTGCTACTCTGCTACACTGACACATATACTGCCCGCAATCCTTGACGGTAGGTTGTGAACCCCTGTGCTAGGAGAAGATACTCTCCCGGTAAATAAAATCCCCCAAGGATCCTGCACAGAAACCCAGCCTCAGGTGCCTGATTCCATTTGTCCAGGAGCTTCACTTCTTTGATGTGTTCCATGTTTTGTGCCTCTCTTCCAGCTCTATCAGCCATCGGCCACTTTTGACCTGAATGACCCGTATTGCCAAATCATGGCACCCAGATATAAAAGCCTCCATGACCCACACTTGCGGCATTACTACAAGCGCAAAGAAAACCTCCGGAGGCTGAAAAAGGCCGGCTACATCACTGATAAGAACAAAGTAGGGTGTCTAGTTTCATCTCTATATCTATCTATCTATCTATCTATTTTCCCCCACCCACCACAATCCACTTCCATTCATCAAAGCAAAAGAGGGAGGGAAGGGGGGGGGAGAATAAAAAAAAAAGTTACAGGGTACTGTTACCTAAAAATCGCTATCCCTTTTTAATGTGGAGATGCGTTTAAAAATTAAAAAGTTTGTCTGCTGGTGGAGCACCCCCCCCCCCAGAACCACAGAGATTTTAATTTCAGACAAAAACGAGACTAATTTATTGACAAAAATAGCATCTAAGCAACAGGGCCCCCCCACTGCTGGATAAACAGCTATATCTAACCCATTTCTGTCTGCTAGAAAAATCTACGTGCTGAGCTTCCCTAAGAAATTTTGGTGGGAGAGCTGTCTTGCTCTCCAAAGGCCAGACCAGTTATACTATTTTGCTAATCTTTAATTACCTATTGCTACATTGAAGTTATACAATAGAACAAAAGCCAGCAGTGGGGGTTTTCTTTAATAAGTAAACATTCAAATTTTTGTTACAATGGTTTGTTAGCAGCTCAGATGCAAGTTTTTATACAAATACAAATTCTGGAAAATGGTAAGGGGAAAGGGTGGGGGTACAAGTCTTTATGGTAATCAAGGCTACAGCTTATTTCTTCCAGGTGAAAACCTCTGGGCAATTCCCTTCAAGGTGTGACCATTGTTTGTTTGTTGTCTGGCTTTAGGTGAGAGGTAATTGTTTTCTGGGTGGGAGTAGATAATCCTTTGTTGAAGGGAAATACATCTGAGTATTGTCCTACTTTGAAAATATATAACAGAGCATGTTAGTTTATAGGTAGAATATAAAAATATTACACAGCAAGGGGAATACCATGAGGGGCCCTTTTATTAATGTTTGTTTGTATAAAGGGCAATTTAAGAGCCCCCATTCATGAGCTGCAGGACATCAGGAATTTCAGTTCCCCCACCCAGTTATGTTAATAGCTGACTCCTAAGGCAATTTACACTTTTTCCTCAAGGTAAACAGAATTCTAGGAAGGACAGTCTGGCTGTATGAATAGGGCTTCCTGTTTGCCCATTTAGTCTGAGAAGAAATTAAGAACTTAAATAGTTTAAAGTACATTCAAACATCCTAGGTAATGAGAGAAGCATATTTTATTGAAAATAAAAATATATATAATAATGTTACCCAAATTTATGGGGCCCCGGTAAGTTCCTTTGGCAGAGGGATAGAAAACCCTAAGAACTCAATAACGAGACGGTATTTCAATCAAAATAACAATGATTTATTGGGAATGTAAATCAACAGAGAACCTATCTAAGTTATAGTCTGGCCAGGCCTATAATTAAATAGTCCCCTTTCCCGCAATCGTTTTGAGGAAAGACCCGCTCGTGACCTTACCCACGCTATTCTGTGAGTAAGATGCCCCCTCCCTCCTCTAAACAGGTATATATCCTTTTCCTAAACTAACTCTACGTGCAAGGGGGAGGTACAGAAACTGGGGTAGGGGGAAGGCAATTAACACATTTTAATTACATGCAAATACAAAATACAAAGCAAAGTATGAGGTAATAGGTATAGGTTCATAGAAGCAGGAAGCTACATTGAAAGAGGAAGAACTAGCTTTTCAGGAAGGCTACATTGTTTCAATACACATTTCTGTGGTCAGGCAGGAATTCACAGGGGAAACATTGTATCTTTGTTCTTCTGTTGAATGGATCAAAGGCGGGGGAAGGCGGGAGCTGGCTGGTGCATCTTCTCCAATGAGAGGCAGGCTAGTAGGATCGTCAGCCAATCATCGTTTTGCAGCAGAAGACTGCACTCAAGATGAGGCTAAGCTGCTTTGCCGGTCAGGAACGGATTAGTGTAACTGCCTGTCTGTTTCTTAAGCACAAGAATAAAGAAAGAATTTAGTTCTTTTGTCTCTTCGGCTAGGTAATCAAACCAGGGACCCTTGAGGGGAGAAACCAACAATTCAAGCCTAATTAACCATTTACAGTCTATCCGGTGCGTACGTGAGGGACGGGACCTTCTCATGTCTTTTGCAGCCTTCTGTTGGCAATTTAACATTACGTGAAGGCTTGCTTCTGTTTCTCCCTTCCCCCCCCTTTCCAACTTTGGGGTTCCAGGGGTCCTGTGTCCTGCACATTTTGGAAGTGTTGGTTTCTCCCCCTTTTGCCTTGTTTTCTTTGGGTTTGTGTGCGTGCGTGTTGTGATATGTGACACTTTAATAAACGATGTTGTGCAATTATAATTAAATATTCTTCCTGATTCAAAATCTTAGGTAACAATAATAAAAATGTTAATTTCAAAATTTGGGTTACAGTACTCGGGTAACATTGTCTAAAGAAACAAATAACAGGCATGTAGTTGAAACATGGCATAGCAATGTGTTATCATCGTGTGAAATTGTAGGTGAGTACTTACAGTTATGAAATTTAGAAGCAGGAGCACAACTGAGACGTACAAAAATGTTTCTGATAAAAACCCAACACACAAAGTGCTTCCAAAACATTGCAGGCATGTAACAGGCACAAATTGAACTCAGGTTTAGACGAGGCATGTATTTAAAAATGAGTTACAAGTCACAGGCAAGCACTTCAAAGGTAAAAAGCACTTCCCTCAAGCATTTAAGGATCTTAAAAGGAACAAGATTAAGATAAAATCATTTCTTAGCCTTTAAGCATATTTAAAGTGACACACAGTAAAGTTATATTAACATTTGACCCCCACCCCACCCCACCCCCTGGCCATGCCTGCTTGATTGAATCTGTGGAGAGAAATTTATCCTGTCCTTTCCTCCTCCCTGCACTTCTGCTTTTCTGGAGCATCATATTTACAATATATTATTTTCTAACTGTTCACAATTTCATATCAAATGATCTCATGGACAGATATTAGCTGTTTTCCCCATAATGCGATATTGACATAAACTCAACAGAACAGACTTATATGGTCAAGACTTCGGATCACACAGAAACCTTTTTTCTTTTTCTACCTTGCAGCCAGTCATCTACTCAAAGGTGTGTATCCGAGAGATGAAAGACTCTTTCCCTGGCCCACCATTTTTTGCCCACTCACAACAGCTGTATGATTTCTCAGGCACAAAAGCTGGTTTCTCAATTTAAGGACATTTTGCATTACTTAGTAAAGGTAAAGGTCACCCTTGCTCAAAAGCCAGTCATATCTGACTTTAGGGTTCAATGTCATCTCCATTTATAGCCAAAGAGCCAGTGCTATCTGCGCCCGGAGATGTTTCCGTGGACATGTGGCAGGCATGAGTAGACACCGGAGTGCACGGAATGTTATTTACCTTCCCACTGAAGTGGTGCCTATTTATCTACTTGCAATTTCTTGCTTTGGATCTGCTAGGTTGGCGGGAACTGGGACAGAGACAGAAGCGTACTCTGTCATGCAGCACTCGGGTCTCAAACTGCTGACCTGCTGACCTTCCAGTCATCAAGATCAGCCTTAACCACTAAGCCACCACAACTTTAAAGTGCCCCCTCTGCAGACCACTGAATATCTCTTCCCCCCCCCGCCAATTTTTTAAATCCTACTTCAGCTGTTAGCTGCCTTCCTTTAATTAATGGACATTTATTATAGTTTGACACTCCAAGGGTCTTACTTCTGAGTAAACTGGTCAGTGGTAGGATGTCAAAAATTTTACTACCCCACCATGACATCATCACAGTGTGGGCAGAGCTAACATCATGACATCATGGGCGGAGCCAATGTCATGACATCATGATGTTGTGGGCAGGGCCAAAGAAAACAAATAAAAAATATATAAAATAAAAATAACCACACGCACACACACCTCAACCCACCCACCCACAACACAAACCCGTAAATAAATTAAATTAATAAATAATACATTAAAATACACCCAAACACCCACCCACCCACAACACAAATCACCCAGAGCTTTTAAACCAGAGCTTAAAGCTTATTCTGGCTAATCTTTCTCATACTAGGTCAGATGGAAGGAACGACAGAATGAACTCACCACAAGATGGCTTCATTTTGGCACTTTTCAACTTTTCAACAGTTAAAGAAGTTAGGTACTAAGTCTTTGCCTAAACAGCTCTCTAGGATATCTAAGGGAGCAGAGTATAGGGAGCTTCAGGCTAGCAGTTTCTCTTCCTCCTCCCCAATTGGAAGGACAGCAAGGAGGCCGTGCATATACGCCAAGCACTGTAGGCATGCATGCACACCAAGTGCTTGGTGCGAATGCGCGGTGGGGGAACCAGTGAAAAGATAAGCCCCGAAGGTGGTTCCCCCAAAAAGCTGCAACCGGTTCTCCGGGACACTGGGAAAAGTTACTACCGGTTCTAGAGAACTGGTAAGAACCTGTTACATCCCATCACTGAAACTGGTGAATGGTAAGGCTCCTGGTATTTCATCTCAGGTGTCCTCTCTGCTGTGGTTGTGTAAAGTGAGTTTCCTGGTCTAGCTGTGTGTGACTGACCTCTCTTTGCCTAGGTCGTGTGTTCTTTGAAAGAGTTCAACGAATACAGACAGTACCTGACTTCCCTCAAACTGGAGTTTGAGAAACACTACATGAGAGAACAAGTGAGTCTGGAAGCCATTAGGATGGTTCCTCCTTCTGCAGTGAGGCCATCAAGAATTTTCCAAACAAATAGCCCAGAAAGAGCTTGCTGAAATCTTTGTCTCTTTGATATCAGTTTTGGGTTTTGTGGCTTTACAGCAGGAGTTCTCAACATTTTCCAACCACGGGCTGGACCACGTCCCCTCAGACAACCTGAGCCACAAAACACATATGTGGCTGTTGTAAACACATTTATAATGACTGTGGACTCATTTACAGCTGCATAAATGCATTTACATGGCTGTAAATGAATCCAGGGCTGATTCTGGAGGTGGAGGCAGCTGGAGTGAAGTTGGGAACCACATTATTTGGTGCCACAGGCTGGATTCAGCCTGCAGGCTGTAGGTTGCAAAGCCCTGCTTTACAATGAGGTGGATTGGCAACCTCCATCATGGCACCTTCCAGTTGTGTTTGAGGGGCACTCCCTGAATCCCCCTGGGTGACATAACTGTATGGAACATTCTGGGAAGTGTAGTCCATCATTTCCAGAAGGAAAAGAGGTTAGAAGAGGAGAGTAGCATGTATGTATCAGGAGTTTCAATGCTTTCTCTGTCACAGAACCACCCCTTTCAGAATCCCCAGGGAAGAGCGGCTAATGGATTATGTTGTCTCTTGTAGAGATACCTCCTGGGGTTCTGTTTCTCCCACCTCAGCCCCTCCTGGTTGTGTAAATGGAAGGGAGCTACCAGGACCCTCAGGGGTATTTCTGGGTCTGTTCCTCGCATCTCCAGTTTAAAAACATACAAGAATCTTGTTGCATCCTTATGGAATGACCAGTTTAATCGTGAGAACAAATTCTCCGATAGGACTGATCAATAGCACGGATTGCTTCTCTTCCCATATTTATAGGGTGAAGCTGTTCTGGTCTCGGAACAATGATTGCATTGTGTGCCATATGCTGTACGCTTGTGTGAAACTGTTAACAAAGAGAGCTGCTGGGAGAAGATGAGAGAAAAAACATGGAGAGGAGGGGAAAGAAGACTCCAAAGTACCCAGCTAGCCCCCCTCCCCCAAATCTCATGTTCTTGCTAAGGATTTTGCTGATTATCTGATGGAGAAAATCACTCATATTCACTCTAAGTTTAACCCTAGCATGGAGATGGTAGAGCTGGGGTTGTCTGGAGTGCAGTCTAGCCATGTTATCTGGGATCGGTTTGATCCAGTTGTCCCTGATGAAGTGGACAAGCTCCTTGGATCTTTTCGTGTTACTGCTTGTGCACTGGACCCATGTCCCGCCTGGCTAGTCAAAACATCGAAGGCGGTAACAGGCGGTTGGGTTGAAGCAATCATAAATTCCTCATTGCGGGAGGCGGTATTTCCAGCTACCTTAAAACATGCTTTGGTACGCCCCCTCCTGTAAAAAACATCGCTCGATCTCACGGTGCTTGCAAACTATCGACCGGTGTCTAACCTGCCCTTTTTGGGCAAGGTTTTGGAGAAGGCAGTGGCACGGCAGCTACAGGGAGTCTTGGATGAAGCAGATTATCTGGACCCTTTTCAGTCAGGATTCAGGCCCGGATATGGCACCGAAACTGGTCGCGCTGGTGGATGATCTCTGGCGAGAGCGGGACAGAGGGCATCCGTCTGTCCTGGCTCTTCTTGATCTCTCAGCGGCTTTCGATACCGTCGATCATGGTATCCTTCTGGAAAGGCTCCAAAGATTGGAGATCCAGGGCACTGGGTGGTCCTGGTTCTCCTCATTTCTGAGGGGCCGGACCCAGTCGGTGTGGCTGGAGGACGAGGTATCCAGCCCTGTAGATGTTTATAAATTTTAAAAACTTTTTTAAATTTTATAATTGTAATTTTGAAGTATTTTTAACAATGGGTTTGGGTTGGGTTTTATTATGCTTTTATGATGTTGTACATCACACTGGGTCGCCTCGGCGAGAAGGGCGGTATAAAAATGTGAATAAATAAATAAATAAATAAATCTGGGGGATCGGCAGTCCTTCTTTACACCTTTATAATGAATGTTGAAAATGAATTGCAAATAATTAGCTCTTTATGATTGCTCACTCTGAAGTTCTGCATTTAGCATTGGAAATCCCAAATGGGAGTCAGTGTGCCCCAGAAGCCAATCGGCCCCAGCTAATCCCTCAACCCAGCTGATTCATCATTTCTTTCTCTTCTTATCACTCTCAATCTCTTTCTCTCATCTTTGATGCCCAGAAAATTCTGGAGAAGCAAGTCACGAAGCTCCAGGAGGCCAGCCTTCTCCCTGATGGCATGGACAGCTCCAAATACCGGGACTGGATGCTGAAGGAAGAACGACCCACCATCCAGGAACAAGAGGCTGTCATGAGAAACCGGTACGGGATACTTGCAAGGCGGAAAATGGCCATGGAACCTCTTCCTATTTAGCAAAGCTTGAGTGGGCCTGAAGAACAGCCTTCCTTTCCCCAGGGCAGACCTGCCTCTTTCACGGGAACTGGAAGCAAAACTACATGCCAAAAAAGGGTGTGACTCTTCATGTAGGGCCGGTCCTCCTGTTGGACAGAGTGAGGCAGCTGCCTTGGGGCAGGAGGTGTCCATGAGCCAGTAGTGGGAGGAACTTGTTGCCTCTGACTGTTTCCCCCTCTGAGAGCCCAAAGGACTGTGTATGTGGCCAATGGGCTGATCTGCCCACCCTGGGATGGTGGTGGATGATGGGTGTCACCAGGGTGAAATAACGCCCATCTTGTGCTTTGCCACAAGCAGCAGAAAGTCTTGGGTCTGCTGTTGTCCAGATCCAAATTGAGTGTTCTGGACCAAGAGGACCACTTTAGGTTTTGCCCCTGGGAAGATGTCCTGGGAGGAAAATCAGGAGGTTAGGCTGAGAGCTAGCAGGGGTTGAGAAGGCTGGTCTAGGAGCAGGGAGACATGGGTTCGAATCCCAGTAAGCCATGGAGCTCATAGGTTGGGTAGATTCGGAACAACCCCCTTTCTCTTAACAGCCTCACCAACCCCAAAGGGTGTGACCTACAATGGGAGGATCGGGGAAAGGAGAGGAACACAGATGACCTTTAGTTCCTTCAGAGAATGACGGGTCACAGCTTTAATTAACTTTATTGCCAGGACGAGTCTCACTAGTATCTCACCATGTCTTCAAAAAGCTCCAGGGGGTGAATAAAGGAGGACTAGCCCAAAGTCACCCTGCAGATTTCGTGCCTCTTTCTTTTAAAGATATTTGGAGCTGATCAATCAGGAGCTGGAGAAGCTGGAGCAACTGGCAGAGGAGAACCGTCAGCTCTCCCTGGTCCAGGATGACACCAAGAAAGAAGGGTCTGAGAAGAGGAAACAGCTTCTCCTGAGGAAGAAGATGGAAGAGGTGGGGGGGGGGCACTTGAGAAATGTGGTCAGAGATGGGGCCAGAGGGATCTCTGGCAAGGCCACAAGGGAGTGAAAGGCCTGCCCTTCTGAAGAGTGTTTCCAAGCTAAGCAACCCACCTTTGCTCTTGGATCAATGCCCAGGACCTTCCACCCCAGTGTTAAGGGGGTTGGGTGGTCCAGAGGACTCAATCCTGCTGGGTCTGAGTGAAATCCTGAGTGAATTTATCTGCAAACTTGGAAACAACACATCCAATTTAACATTAAAGCCCTTCCCTTTGCGCTGTAACAGGATGATAAAGCATGGACAAATCTAATCTTTATATATATTTTTGTAACTCTTTGATTGTGTTTTCTTATTTTAAAGTTTAATAAAAATTACTTAAAAAAACTCTCTCTCTCTATCTATATAGTTTTTAAAGTAATTTTTATTAAACTTTAAAATAAGAAAACACAATCAAAGAGTTACAAAAATACAGCATAATTATCCGCATTGAAGAAAATCAGCAACAAAAAACATTCAATATCACAAAACAAAACAACACCAAAACTAAATAAATAAAAAGGACATACAGTAAATAAATATATTCACCCACATCCAACCCGTCACCTCCCATAATCCCTTAATAACATAACATAAATCCCTATCACCCACCCTAAAACCATTCACCATTCTATCGTCTTCTCTCCCCCATCCTTCCATTGAAGGACCGCCTCCGAGTGTCGAAGAGGGGGAGGGGAGACCGAGACTAGAGCGGATTCATTCCAGTGTTTGAGAATAACAAATAAATCAATTTACTCAAGACTGTACAATTATTCCTCATTCTTCTTTCCTTCTACTAACTATCTTACCCCTATTCTTTTAATTACTTTTTCATTATGTTATTTCTATTCAAAATTTTCAACCCTTATCCACCTTTAACCTTCTTTAACAAGAATTGTTTACATTTTCATAATATTTTTATAAATATACCATGACACATTTTTCTCCTTCAACTTTAGGTCAATGAAAAAAAAAACGGATTCTTCTTAACATTTTAGACATTACGTTAACTTAATATTTACCACAGAGTAATTAGATTATTAAATTTTCTTCCAACTATAATATCCCAAACTTCATTTTCATATTACCAAACATACCCTTAGGTAAAACCCTTTTTCTCACTTCTCTTTTCCTATGCTACTGATATATTCCTATTATAAATCCTTCCCGTCTTCAACTCATCCATCAATTTAATATTTAATATTTCTCTCTCATGATTATTCTAAGCCCCTCTTTTATCATTTTTATCAACATTATTATATTTTGAAAGTAATACTCAAACCTTACTTTAAAGGTGCTTCCAAAATACAGTAAAACCTGGGTTACAATCGCCTTGGTTTAAGTTTGCTGCAGTTTACAACAGCACATCCTATGGAAATGCTGTCCTGGTTTGCAAATTTTTAATGTTTTTTTGTTGTTGTGTACAACGATCAATTCAGGACCTTTAAAAAAATGCATTCCTTTGGATCTTTTGGTTTACATTTATTTCGGGTTACAGCGGAGGCTGTTGGAACGGACCTCCATTGTAACCAGGGGTATTACTGTACAGTATTACAAAATGCTACTTCTCTTAGGAAGATTAGATGAATCCCTGCCTCATCCTACTCATTGCCCAAGTAGCCACTGTGACATTAACATACACTCACAAGATTTAATAAACAAAATCAGCCATGTGATCCATATGCAAAACAAATGCAGAAAGAGAAAGTGATACATTGATTGGATCACTAACAAACAAACAAAATATCATTGCGAGCTTTCATGATTCAAGATCCCTTCCTCAGGCATGCATTGGTTTCTTCTGAGTAAGGGAGGGAAATTATCAATGAAAGTCCAGATGTTCATGGCATGATGGTCTGTTTGTGAGGCTCTCTTCTTAAAAATGAATGTGAAGAAGCAGCAGTCCATTTGATACACCTCCCCCATTTGACAAAAGCAGGAAACTAGGCTTCTCAAGATTTGGACATTCAGAGCCCCACAAAGGAGAGTTTTTTAAGCACTCCATGCCTGTGGAAGTTTGCCCCAAAACTATGGGGAGTAGCCTTATAACTCTGCTTGTCAAGCTGTTCCCCCCTTCATTTAAAACTCTACCCATAACTGGTGTGTGTGGGTGTCATTGTTGTCACATCTAATTTGTGGGTACCCTATAGATTACTGTGGGAACCCAGGGCTGAGCTATATCCAGGCCTTGGGGCTGATCCAGAGTTAAAGCACTGCTTAGGCTCACACGTCAATCCAAAGACTGCCCTCCGTAAAGTTAGGGGCATGTTGAGCAGGTGGTGTCCCTCTGGAAAGAACTGAAGGCCCATCATCCACCACTTGTCCTTTCCCCCTATTGAAGACAGATCCCCACAAAAACATCCTTTGTTCCCAGGAATGGAGGAAAAAGGAGATGACACTATTGATGAAAATTGGCAATGATGTGAAGCGAGAAGCGAGGATTGAGGAGCAGCGCAGGAAGAGCAAGGAGGAGAAGCTGAAGCGGGTGAGTGGAGCAAAGTGGCCCGGATGGGTTTTGGAGTGCTGAGGAAGACATCTTGCTGTGCTTAGCTTTGTGAGATGGTCTGGCCACTGCCCTGGGCATGGCTAAGGTCTACTAGTCCAGAAGCAGGCAAGCATCTCTTGCCTCCTTAAAAAGTAATAATTGCATCACGTTACGCTTGTTCTGACTTTTAGCAACTCTTTCAAACTTAGATGACCAAAACTTTGTTTGCTTTGCAGCTGGTCACTCTGTGTCACCAGTCGTGTTTATTTCCCAGTTGGTTTTCTCTTTGAGGTGGAAGGCTTATTTTTCTTGTGGTCTCTGCCACTCACAACACCTGTACAATTCCTCAGACATAAACAATCTTGGCTTTCATAGTCTAAGGATGTTTTGTTTTCTCATCAAATATGACCTGAAATAACCTCAAAGGTCCTCTCCAGATACAACAATCAAATATTTTATGTGACACATTTTTCTCATTACAACTATTGATTACTTTCTTTTAGTAGAGCATTGAAACAGATTTTTGTTTAGCTTAGATTCCACTAACTGGTCATCCCAGGTTGTTTGTGCTTGTGGTGGCATTTAGCACTTTCTCTGCTTCCTTTGCATTTCATTTCCACCCGAAGAGCCTCCCAGTTAAAGCCTCCTAATGTGAATTCCACTACATACAAAGAAATTGCAAGTAGATAAATAGGTACTGCTTTGGCAGGGAATGTAACAGCATTCCATGGGCTCTAGTGCCAGGGTCATACCTGCCACATAAGCATGGAAATGTCTGCAAATGCAGACAGCATGGAGACGAGCACCACACTCTAGAGTCAGACATGACTGGTTTTCAAGCAAGGGAGACTTTTACCCTTTACCTCCACAAAAAAATAAAGTTGCCCTCTAAAAAACAACCTGTAGGAGGAAACAGGGTAGATTTCCCACTAGAATTTCAAAATGTTCTCCCCTCCCAAAAAGAAGTGTTTAAGTGTAAATGTGGGTGCAAATCTTGATGTCTCGGCCCCTGGCCTGTGAAGGTGAGCCCCAAAAGCCCTGGGTAAAAATCAGGTTGTATTACTGAGAAAAGGAACTTGTGGCAAGTAACTCCAAGGGTTCCACCCTAGGTGGGGTTATGGGGAGCCCTTTGTCCAAAGAGATGCCCCCGGTGGACTTTAGGTGGCATCTTCTGGAGCCAATAGGGAGATTCCCCAGAACATCCCCAGTGTTGATGGGGCAGCTGAACAAAGACCCCCCTCTCCCACCCACTTTGACCCCTGCAGAAACAGGCGATGCTGGAGAAGAAGATGGCCTATCACCTGAGTAAGCTACAGGAGCAGTTCGAAAGGGAGGGCTTCTTGCCCCCTGGCCAGCTCTTCCCCAGAGCAGCCCGTGAAGACCACGGCCTGCCCTTGAAACGGCCAGGTACGGAGGGGGACGAGGCATCCAGTCATACCTGCCACATAGCCATAGAAATGTCTGCAGATGCAGACAGCACTGGCTCTCTGGCTGTAAACAGAGATGAGCACCAACTCCCTAGAGTCAGAGATGATTGGACTTTGAACAAGGGAGCCCTTGGGCTTGGCCTATTTTAGAAGCCAATTCTGTCTTTATCCTTAAAGCGCCTGCGGGCAAGAAAAGGCCAGCTGAGACAGCTAAAGACACCCGACCGGACCAGAAGACTGAGGACCTTCCTGGTGACCAAGGACCAATGCCCCCTGAAGGTAGATTTTTAGTTTGGGGCCTTAGGAAAAGGAAATTGGGGAAAGATGGGGACTGAGCCTAGTTAGGATGGGGGGGGGGGCAGGTTGAGTCCACATAGGAGGTGGAGGGTAAGGTGTTGGCCAGATTAAGGACCCATAGGAGAGCTCCTGCAGTCTTCTTCTGTGGGGTGTAGAAAGGCAGGAGCTGTTGGCTTCTGGCTTGGAAGACCTTGGGTTCAAATCCTGCCACAACATGATTCCTTGGTCTGTTTTCTCTCTGATGGCTTCTTCTCCTCCCAATCATCCTAATCCTTCCCCCAGGATTCAGCCCCACCAAGGAAACAAGCCAGGTCTCCCTCGCCAAAACTAGGAGCAGCACAAGACCATCTTTCACAACGCTGTATCCACTGCCTGGCTCTGATGCAATGCCCTCCAAGTCTCCCTCTGCCATAGAGGTAAGAGGTCCCCTCCCCCTCCTTCTCCTCCTCATCCCTCACCAAGACCCAGTTAAACAGGCAGCCTTTCTCAGATGTGCCAGGTGGGCAGTTGTGACTCAGTGGGAAGGGGCTTCGTTGCCTGGATGAAACATGGTGCCGGCCTACCAGCAGACTGGGAGAGGCAGCCACTGAAAGTAGCAGATTTGGAGGAGAATCATGCGGGGAAAGAGCGAACTTTGTCATCCCTTGGCCTGCCTTTGGGAAGCATCGCAGCTTTGATAGCACCGGAGAGCCACCCAAAGGTCATCTAGTCCAGCCTTCTGCTCTGCAGGGGAGTCATAGGTTATGAGTCTCCCACCGATGGGTGCCTAAACTCTGTTTATAAATGTTCAGCAAAGAGCCTGGTCTGTCGGGGAACTTGTGGGGTTTCCCAGCCCTACTTGGCTATTGGCTGATGTAGGGGAGGTTAGTTGGGTTTGACTAAGCAGGTAGTGGGGCTGGTCAGATAGAGGTTTTGTGTGGGTGGGTGAGTGAGTGAGTGAGAGAGAGAGAGAGAGAAATCCAGGGCTTCACTAAGATCACAGCAGTCTTGCTAGCAAAAGCAGCAAAGAAATAAACGTGATTGCCCCAAAGGCAAGGGATACAGTGGTGGGCTCCAAAAAAATTTACTACCACACTGTGGATGTGGTATGGTGGGCATGGCCAGGGGGGAAGCCCTGCATTGCACCCAAATTAGGACTACTTTATTTCAAAACTTGGATGGGTGGGGGCAGCCAGAATTTCTGCTACCGGTTCCGGGGAACTGGTGCAAACCTGCTGATGCCCACCACTGAAGGGATACCTTGGAAATCCAGAGTCTCACAGGACGGGGATGATTCAGCCTCATTAGAAATCCGATTATTCCCTTCAATGGCTCAAAATCTCTTCCTTTCTGTCTTGTGATTCTAATTTTGTAGCAAGAAACCACATTGAACAATGCAGACCAGAGCAGAAAGGGAAGCCTCTTGGATTCGGAAGCAGGTAAATGGCACAGAGTGTAGCAATAGCAATTACGCTTATATATCCTGCCCCATAGCCAGTGGTGGGCTCAAAAAAAATTACTACCACACTGTGGGTGTGGTATGGTGGGCGTGGCCAGGGGCAAGCCCTGTGTTGCACCTGAATTAAGTCTACAGTACTTTATTTCAAAACTTGGATGGGCGGGGCCAGCCAGAATTTCTGCTACCGGTTCTGGCAGACTGGTCCAAACCTGTTGATGCCCACCACTGCCTGTAGCGCTTAGTGCACTCTATGGGTAGATCAAAAGGTTATTAGCATTCCCCCCAACATATTGAGTCCTCAAAAAGACATATTTTCTCTTCCAATGCAGAAAGAGAGAGTAAGAGAGAGAAGGCCAGAGCAAAAAAAAGGCCTTAACACATGCAAATAGGTCAGGTGATCCCTGAAGCAGGAAAGAACCTTTCTAATTGTCATTAGAGGCAAACAATGCAAAACAATTTCTTATAGGTCAGGCTAGTCTTTCCTGTCTCTCTGGTCACTGCATGCTGGGATTGCACTCAACAAAAATACCTTCCACAAACCAGAGCCAATGGAGGAAACCACTAATGAATTTCAAAATTGCTCCAACCGGTTCTCAACTAATATGCTATTTTAATGTGTAACTTCCAAGCTCGGGAAGCAGAAGTTTGGCCAAGAGGCCTCCATCCCTCTCCTTCCACCTGCTTAGCTTTGGCTTCCCTTCTTGTCCTCTGCAGTGGGTGAATCTCTTTTTCCTCAAGGCACGGACAGCAACGTTTCCATCTCCACCTTGAAGGATGTGGGATCAACATCCACCTTCCCTGCCAGCAGCAAGAACCCATCAGTAGACCTTGGCCCAGGTTCAAGAGAAAGTGCAGACAACAAAGTTGCCCCCTCTGCCTCAGGCGGAGCCAAGGGTGAAGCTCCAGCCTGTGGAACTGCTGCAGGGTGTGGAAGCAAGACGTCATGTTGTGGTTCGGCTGGTTGTGGAAGTAGTAAGTCCTGTTCTGGCTCAGCTGGTTGTGGAAGCACCAAGTCCTGTTGTGGGTCTGCCGGGTGTGGAAGCAGCAAGTCGTGTTGTGGTTCAGCTGGTTGCGGAACCAGCAAGTCCTGTTGTGGGTCTGCCGGATGCGGAAGCAGCAAGTCATGTTGTGGTTCAGCTGGTTGCGGAACCTGCAAGTCCTGTTGTGGGTCTGCCGGGTGTGGAAGCAGCAAGTCATGTTGTGGTTCGGCTGGTTGTGGAAGCAGCAAGTCTTGTTGTGGGTCTGCCGGGTGTGGAAGCAAGACCTCCTGCTGTGGGTCTGGCGGATGTTGCAATAACAACGGCAAATGCTGCGGGTTGGCCGGATGTGGCAGCAATAACGGGAAAGGGACCGGTAGCTCCGACTCAAGCAGCAGCAGCAAACACGGGGCTGGCAGCAAGAATGTCAGGACACTTTTCTCCACTTGTGCTGGTAAGTCTCCTTTGGTGGGGAAAGCTTGGCATGATTTCCTTGATGGTGATAGTGATGAATCTACTCTGGGTTTTAGGCTGAAATTTAGAAATCCCCTCTGTGAATAGCTGGAGAGGTTATGTTTAACCTGGAATTACCCCTAAAATTGTATCCATAATGTCTAAACATCTCTCTCAGAACCAGGTTAAATTGATATCAAAAGGCAAAATATGGTCGTGAATTAGATTTTCCTTTTACAGGCTTCTTGCAACTAGAAATGTCAAAACAGAATAAAACAAGTTCTATTTAATCAAAAGTTTCTTAATTATTCTAGGCTATTTCCCTGCTCCCAGTTCAGGGCAACTGGGAGATAAGTGAGGAATGTAATTGGGGCATTGCCTCCTCTTATTCAGTTTCTCAATTTCCATTGCCAATTCATTCATTTCTTTTCCATTCCACTCCATCTTATGAATGGCGAAACACCATTAATATGCCATAAAAACAACAAAAAAGTATTAATAATTGGCAAATAGGAATTTCCCCTACCTGCTTTATAACAGAACAAACTGAATAATGACAGACCACCCACAGGCTGATTTCATCACTCATTTCCCATCTGGATTGAACAGGAAAGATTTGAAACAGGAACCTTTTAATTAACACTGCAAGGGACCCCTCTTCAGTGGGACTGGCTTTGAAGCAAATGTTGCAGAACGCTCAAGCCTTCTCTCTGTCTCGCTCTCTTTTTGGGTTTTTGGTGGGGAAGTATTATATTTAGTGTTGTGTTGCTGTTCCAATGAATTCCACTTGCAGCTAACTTCAGAAAAACTGCCTCTCAATAGCACAAAAGGATTCTTGCTTGGAAGCATTCCCATTGCAGCAGACCTTGATTGGAGGCTGGAGTTGATGATGCATCAACATCAGGCTCCAAAAGGAAGGGCAGAAGTATCTTCTTTGCCTGGTGTGACAGCATAACCCTGGGGTGAGTGGGAGGCTACCCATTTCCAGTTCTGGGCCCCATGGATTTCAGACATCCTTCTCCCTTTCATTCTAGGAACAAATCAATCCAATCAAACTCCCCACAAGGCTTCCACCAAAACCACCCTGTCTGCCAAAATTTCTGAACACACGGTTAGCAAGGGTGCTGACAAAGTGAAGCACAAGAAGAGAGCAACCTTAATGGTAACATGCCAAACCTTGAAAGGCAGAAAGGGGGGAAGGCTGCTGAGCGGTGGTGGCAAAGCCAGGCTTGGGAGAGGGGATGGACGAACTGTGGAGCATGATACTTGGGGCAGATGTTCTGGCTGGTCAGCAGCTGGTCAGCAACCAGGTTGCTTATACTGTGGGCTGGTTTACAGATCAGTCTGGGAGACCTGGAGACAAGTTCAGCTGGCCTTTGTGGGCATTTTCCAAAATGAAACATTCCTCTCCTTTATTTTTAGCTTTCCCAGGGTGAGCCAGAAGGACTGACGAAAGAAAAGGGTCCAAGCAAGAAGAGGCGAGTGGATAAACTTAAAACAGGTGAGGGGGGCTGAGCCAATCCTCAGGGGTGGCTGGGCTAGATAGGCTGGGTGGTTTGGAGGTCTAGTCCAGCCACTCATCTGAGCTTAATTTTGATTCCTGAACCCTGTCTGAAGAAGACTCTAGACACCTCCTTTGCCTTATGGAAGCAGATCTTGACTCAGTTGGGGTCCCTTCTTGGCTGCAGTTTTCTCCTAGCATCAACAAAAAGGGGGATCTGTTAGGTTTAGGATTTCTGTCATGGTACCCTATATCCTGATAGAGAAAATATTTCCTATGTTCAGATGCTTAGGCACAACATACACTTATCCCTTACCTTTTGAAATCCTTGATTCTAGATTCTGGCCCAAAATCTGAAATCCTCAATAAAATGTATGTAAAATACATGCAAACGCTGTATACGTAAGCTTATAATGGTTTGTAAGGCAACAAAGATAGAGTTTCTTTTTTCAGTTTATTTAACTACATACACGAGTACAACCAGTGATGGGCTGTAACAGGTTCGCACCAGTTCGCCAGAACCGGTAGTAACTTTCCCTAGTGTCCCAGAGAACCGGTAGCAGCTTTTGGGAGGAACCACCTTCGGGGCTTACCTTTTCACTGGTTCCCCCACTCCACATGCGCGCCAAGCACTTGGTGTGCATGCATGCCTACAGTGCTTGGCACGTATGCATGGCTTCCTTGCTGTCCTCCCAAGCGGGGAGGAGGAAGAGAAGCTGCTAGCCTGAAGCTCCCTATAGCCTGCTCCCCAGGGTAAGTGACTCACCTTTGGATGTGGTGTGTCTGTGTGTATTTTGATGTGTATTTAATACCTTTACCTATATTGACATACTACCAGAGTTCCTAAAAAGGCCTGGCGGCCTGGCTTGGGGTTTTTAAGCAAAGTCTTGGAGTTACCTCATCAATAAGCTGCACCTGTGCTGTTCCAATTGCTGTTCCAATTGGAGAAACGTTAAGGAGGTACAGCTGTTTTACATTTACATTAAGGCATATTATCCTAGAGCAGTGTTTCCCAAATGCTGGTGTTTGGACTTCAATTCCCAGAAGCCTAAGTCATTTCCCCAAAGCACTGATCAGCCAATGTACTGACTTAGGCTTCTGGGAATTGAAGTCCACCTGTGGGCTGTGTACCCCTTGTTGGGAACCACTGTCCTAGAGAACTGGTTAGGCAAAGACTTAAGTACCTAACTTCTTTAACTGTTGAAAAGTTGAAAAGTGCCAAAATGAAGCCATCTTGTGGTGAGTTCATTCTGTAGTTCCTTCCATCTGACCTAGTGTGAGAAAGATTAGCCAGAATAAGCTTTAAGCTCTGGTTTAAAAGCTCTGGTTGATTTGTGTTTGGGGTGGGTGTGTGGGTGTATTTTAATGTATTATTTATTTATTTATTTATTTATTTATTTACGGGTTTGTGTTGTGGGTGGGTGGGTGGGTTGAGGCGTGTGTGTGTGTGCTTATTTTTATTTTATTTTAATTTTTTCTTTGTCCCTGCCCACGATGTCATGATGTCATGATGTTGGCTCTGCCCACGATGTCATGATGTTAGCTCCGCCAACACTGTGATGACATCACAGTGGGGTAGTAAAAAAATTGACATCCCACCACTGAATACAACTAACTGCAAGTACTGTATACAGCATATGGTGAATCAATACAAAATAACAAGGCATATATCTTAGATGGATAATAAAACAATATCAGAAAGCACTTGTGACTTAAATCAGCAATTAACTGAATAACAGATGTAACTTTAAGTAACGATGGGAATTACTTCAGAGGTAGTTCATGATATAACAGGTAGATATATTCAAAAGAGTTTGTTGCATAATAATGAGCAATACAAACTTAACTTCACATGTCTTAGCAAAGATATATTACAAAGTAATTAGGTTGCCCTTGCTCGAAAGCCAGTCGTATTCGACTCTAGGATTCAGTGCTCATCTCTGTTTATAGCCAAAGAGCCAGCACTGTCTGCGTTTGCAGATGTTTCCCTGGACATGTGGCAGGCATGACTCAACACCGGAGTGCACAGAACGCTGTTTACCTTCCCACCGAAGTGGTATCTATTTATCTACTTGCAATTTCTTGCTTTCAAACTGCTAGGTTGGCAGGAGCTGGGACAGAGATGGGAGCTCACTCCATCATGCAGTAATTACTAACCCCATAAAATGTAACTGAGTACTGTAACATAACACTGCTATATGATTGACTATAATTGAGTAGCTTAATATATCTATAACAGGATATATGTGAGTAAGTGGCCAGTCAGCAAGTTGGCTGCTACCAGAAGCCATGGCTACTCCCAGACCTGTGAGCCTCTTCTAGGCTCAGGGATGAGATCTCCAGCTGCCCTCTGACAACCCCCTGAACGGCATCCTGTTCCTCTCTTGCAGTCTTCTCTATTTGGATAAGGTGACCTGGGAATGGGGCCACAGCACAGACCATTAACAATGTCCCTTCTCTCCCCAGAGCACAAGGCCTCAACATCAAGAGACAACGAGGACACTGAGTTGTCCTACTCCATGTACCTCCACCGCATGCTTTCTAACACGTAGGTGCCCGGAAGGGGGTAGGAACCACGGCACACAGAGAGGAGTCCTTTTCACATGGAAAGAGAACTCAGGGTGGAGCTATGCAAATGAGAGGGTGGGGCCATACTTATTGGAACTTTGTCAAATCCTAGAGTAGTGATGGTGAACCTTGGCACTCTAGATGTTCTTGAACTTCAATTCTCAGAAGCCCTGATCAGCGGGAGTGCTGACTTGAGCTTCTGGCAATTGAAGTCCAAGAACACCCGGAGTGCCAAGGTTGGCCATCACTATCCTAGAGGAAATGCTATGAGCATAACTCATATCCCACACTAGAGAAGTATATCTTCCATGGAAAACATAGAAGCCTAGATTCTTTCCTGACTCACAAAGTAATTCTATCAATGGAAGTTGCATCCTGAAGGCTTTTGTGCCATCTCAGTTCAGTGCTGGTTTACTCCATCTGGGAATCAATTTTGCAATAATATAAAACAAATAGGAACCTGTCTACTCCACAAGAATTATTCATCTAGATGTCTTTTTTGTATGCAAATCTTCAATGTACTTCAAATTGTTGGCAATGTGTAATAGGCATGTGACTCCAAAAAGTCTTAACAGCATCGTACATTCATGAGGAACTGCAGGCTTATGTTTAAAAATACCGCAGAATCTTGTATAACAAATGCCCCATATAGTGACTAAATCGCATAACTAATAGGTTTTTTTAAAAAGTGGTGCCCCACATAACAATTTTTCCTATGGAAAAAAAATCATACAATGCATTTTCAATGGGAAAAACCGCTTAGCGAAAAAAACCATTGTACAATTTTTTCCATAGGAAAAATCGTACAATGACAAAATCACAAAGCAACCAAAGTCGTGGAACGAATTAAAAATCATTATACAGGGTTTTACTGTATGAAACTTCCTTCCATTCTCTTGTCTTTTTCAGAGACCACTCTGCACTTCGAGAGAGCCTGAAAGGAAAAGTAGGTTGCCCTATGATTGTTGATGCAGTTTGAGTCCATCCAGTAATGGGCAGCCAAAATTTTTACTACCACACTGTGGGTGGAGCCGATGACATGGCAGAGTCAATGTCATTACATCATGGGCAGAGCCAATGTCATGAGGTCATGGGCAGAGCCAATGATGTGGGCAGAGCCAAAGTTTAAAAAAAAACCCATAAAAATACAGCACAGGTTGGCTGGAGATGCCTGACACCCCCAGACAGCCCGATCTTAAAGGAGGCAGCCTGCCCGGGTAGGCTGTCTCCATTAAGATCCGTCTGGCTGGGGGTGCCAGGCTGAGTACTTGAGGTGCGCACGCGTCAATTGGTATTTTAATGCATGCACTGGCACACTCACCAGCAGCCATTTTGGGTTGCAGAGTCAGTCAGCTGGTGAGGCGACCAAACCGGTCGCCTCAAAAAAAGGTAGCCACCCTGGGTAGTCTCCTGGGAAGGTTACTAAACCCCCCCCCTCAGGAGACCACCCGGGATTGTCTACAGAACTGGGGCGAACCAGCCTATTCCCACCACTGAGTCCATCCACTCCTGCCCCACAAGTACTGAGAAAAATGCCCTGAGAAATTGAGGAGCCTAAGCCAAATTTGTTAGCCTCACTGAATGAATGGAATTTGCCCAAGAGTGTGTTGACTCACTATTCAGCCATTGACTGATGAATGGATCTACTTTATTTGAAAGGAACCATTGAGTCCAGGTCTATTTCTCCAGCTAAAAACATATCCTGTCTCTATTTCCTGCTCCCACAATGGATGGGGCCTTATTTTTCACGGGAGTACAGGTCCAAGTTGGTGCCAATGTATTTTCTTTAAAAGTAAAAGCATCTTTTTAAAAAAGGGGTGGGGTGGGGTGGCAGTTGTGATAAGAGCCCTGGTGGTGCATTGTTAAATTGCTGTACTGCAGCCACAATGTGGTGAGTTTGATCCTGACCAGGGATCAAGGTTGACTCAGCCTTCTATTCTTCCAAGGTTGGTAAAATGAGGACCCAGCAGGTTTGGGGGCAAAATACTAATTAACTTGTGAACCACCCAGAGAGTGCACAAAGCGCTATGGGGCAGTATATAAGTGTAGTTGCTATTGCTAAGGGAGGGGGGCAAGAGGAAAGGGTAAAAAATAACCCAGTTCTCCACCCCCCTGCTCTGCCCCCTCAGCTCTGATTCCAAGCAAAAAGAAAAAAAAGTTAAATTATTTGTAGCACCAGCACAGCAAAGTGGGGCAGGTTTTAGGCAATTTCACATTTAAATGCAGTTCTCCCAGTTCACCCCTTTTTAGCCCAGCTAATAAACACACCTGGACTAGAAACATGAGAGAGAGAAAATATCATTTTTTTTAAAATGAGGCCAGAAGGTATATGTGCTCAGGAGTCTTTGACAAATTGCCAAAACAAAACAAAGGTCTTAACACATACAAATAGAGGCAGGAAAGAACATTTCTAATTCTCATTAGAGGCAAACAATGCAAAAAAACTTCCTTTAGGCTATTCTAGTCATTTCAGTCTCTTTGGTCACTGCATGCTGGGGTTGCGTTAGAATACTCAACAAAAGTTGGACCTATCCATTAGCTTGGGCCTTGGTGTGGAGAACCTGTGATTGTTTGGCTACTGGAAAAATAGTCCCAAGAACTCCAGTATTTTCCGGCCACAGGGGAATGGACATCCCCTCCAGTGCACATTTGTGTGGCAGTCTCATGTGCTTGTGCGATTTTTGCAACAGAAGTAAAGTTTCTTCCCTTCCCTTCCCTCCGAATTGGCAATAGGTCTCCACCTCTGAGCTCAACGGCATCATCCAGAACATCATGACATGGGTTGTGTCGGCCGTCACCAGCATCCTCTACCCAGCCCTGACCAAGTTTGAAGAGCGGGTCAGGACGCGGGTGTACACCATCTCGGAGGAATCCATCCTCTCCTCGGACAACTCCAGCAGCTGTAGCACCAGCAATGAAGACATTTACAAGACCTCCGCCAGGAAGGTCTGCTTCACCAACACCACCATCAAGCCCACTGCCGGCTCAGCCAGGGAGTCCAAGGCAGGCCGAGGGAAGCCCACATCACTCCTCACCTCCAAATCGTCCTTCACCTCCTTCACCAAGAGCACACAACTCTCTTTGGACAGCGACCACTTAGTAGGGAAGTTCAAGAGAGGGAAGTCGGCTGTCTTGTGGGCTCCCTCCAAGCACAGTGGGTTCCTCTCAACCTCCACAAGTGTCCAGAGCTCCAAATCAGACAGCCAGATTACCCAAATGCGGAAGGGGTCCTTCGAGAGCCCTGAGAAACTGGTCACGGCTCCTTACCACAGCAGGCACAAGTCCACCTGGCCCAGGGGGCTCTTCTCCAAAATGGACCTCACCACAACCACCACAACCATGTCTACCACTGACACAGATCAGGTGTCCTTCTTGGGAGGAGAACACAACCCTCCTCATGGCCCCTCAGACCAAAGGCAGACCATCATCTTGAAGGACACGGAGGGCATTTTTGCTGAGCTGAAGACTCCCCTGACCCAAATGATGGCAACAATTCTCAATGATATTTTCAAACAGATATTGGGCGACCTGGGCTGCTCCGCTGCCTCCATCTCAATTTCCATGGAGATCTTGCTGGAATCCATCTCGGACAGCCTATTAGGCAGCTGTACAGTTGGCCCACCGCCCTCGGGGTCTGCCTCAAGGATTGCTAGTTTTGTGGCCTGCGACCTGGTGGAAGACGTGCTAGGCAAGCTGAAGTCGGTGGCTCAGAAGACCTACACGGAGACAGTCTCCAATGCCGACTTTGCTGCTGAGTGCCAAGCCATGTGTTTTGGGGGCACTGGGAAACACACTCTGCCAGACCCGGCCTTCTGGAAAGACCGGATGTCTCTCTGCCCCGAGTTGATATGTGGACTAGCGGATGAAATTGTCCAGCTGATTCTTGACAAACTCAAGGCCTTTGCTCTTTCAAGCCAAACCAAAGTTTCCCAATTTGAGCTCTTTGCCAAAATTAAAGCCATTGGGATACCTCTGGAGCAGATTTATGCAGCTGCTTCACCTCACAGCGTAGAGTCCGAGGTAGCGACTGCTATTGTCAAGGACACGATCCGCAAGATTGTTTCCAAAACAGTGGCTTCTTCAGAAACAAACATCCTCCAGTACGTGGAAGAAATGATAGTCAGTATCCTAAGCTACATTCAGAGGCAGCTGAGCCCAGGGGGAAAACCCCTGACCAAAGAAAGCTCATTTATCCTCCAGCTCATTAATGAGGTCTTTAACAGTTTAAGCACAGAAAAGCTGAGAGGCATTTATCCTGCAGCAAAAAGTAGGGCCAGTTCCAAAGCACCAGGAGAGCCTCTTGGCCAGGAGATCTCAACTCTTCCTGAGGCCAAAGGAACCACCATGACAACCAACACACTCTTCACAGCTGAGATGCTGATGAGAACACCATTTCCTCCTGTAAATGTTCCCGGAATGGTGATTTATCCGGAAGCGGAGCTGGAGAAGAAAGGGAAACAGGAGCCAAGTGGAAAAAGCAAGAAGCAGAAAGTATTGGTTGCAGAAGAGGAAGAAGGGAAGGTTCAGTATGAAAGTTTTGGCCTTGACTCACGACAGAGGAGCAGGCCTCGATCCAAATCAGCCCGGCCGGCCGGAGAAGAGTTTCTGGATAAAGACAGGAAGACAGGACGCAAACGTTTAGAAAGAGCCGAAAGCTGCTTGGAAAACTTTGTGCACGAAGCCATCTTCTGTTCTCTTGAAGGACAGCAGACCGTTGGCCCTGTGCCAGGCAGAAAAGGTGGAACATGGGACTTAGACCAGGCCTTGGAAAAGCTGGAGGAAGACCTGAAGGAGGGAGAAGGATCTCCGATCATCCCTCTTGTGCGGAAACTCTTAAATGAAACTCTCAAACAGGTTTGGGCTGAGCGACTCGTTTGGCCTCACCCAAGTCCTTCCTCCGTTGCCCAGGTTGGCCTCAGCAGAGAACATCCAGAGGACCACCCGTCCTCCGAAGGACACCAGCCTGAGTTCAGTGGCCACCCACCAGTCTCTGAGTCGGAAGTCCATGGTTTTGCCAGTGATCTGGTGAAAACCACCTTGCAGAGGATTTCACAGGCCACTCAGACAGATCCGCAAGGCCTCCATAGCAGGCACACTAGTTTGGTTTTCACAGACATCCTGCCTCTGAAGGAGCCCACCGAGGGTGTCAAAGACCCACTGGCAGTCCACTTTAAAGACTCAGAGATGACCTTTGAGTCAGGAGGACCCCCATCTGGTGAAACACAGACCCTTGCCACAAATGCCCAGGACCTTACCTCCAAACCAGACATTGCCAGAGATTTGGTAGAAATTTTCGTAACAAAACTGGAATGCTTTGTCACCTCCAAAATGGAGTCCCAGTTAGGCTTGGATGTGCAAAACCTGAAATCCTCACCAGGTTCAGATTTGTCCTCTGCCATACAACAGGAGCTCATGCGAATCCTAGCCAATCAGCATGGCTCTTTGCCAAGCTGCTTAAAAGAACTCTTGAATGCACACAGTGACTCCCTTTTGGCAGAAAAAGATAAGGCACAGAACGCCCTTCCAGTGTCATACTCAAAGTTGAAATCCTATGCGCAGGAGGTGGCCAGGACAATGCTGAATAGTCTGAAGCAAGCATTGGAGAAGGAAGTGGAGAAAATCCCAACCCCACCTGTGATATTCTCTGAGAGCATCACTGCCTGCCACATCATCAGCATGGTCTTCTCCATTGTGGCCCCTGTAGAGCATGACAATGAGGAGGCTCAGCACCACTTCCCGTGGAGGGAGAGTGTCTTGGAGAAACTTCTCAAGAAGAACGCTGCCTACAAAAGAGACCTCCACATTCAAATCCAGAACACAGTGGAGACCTTCTTAAATGAGATCTATCACACCATAATGTTGGAAGTAGAGGGTTCCTCCTCTGGTCCTGAGAAATTCCAGACCCCTCCAGTAGAGGGATCGCAGGTTTCTAAAACACAAGAGGACCATGGCATCAAAGCACCACCCAATTCCACCGTGGTGAAATTGGATGTATCAACAGTTTCCAGTGACTTGGTGGACATCGTACTTGAAGATCTGAGCTCTGGTCTTGCGGCGGCTCTACATAAGAAAGGACCACTCTCGGCCAACCTACAGGCTCTCCTTTTTGAACTTGTTCAGAACTCATTTGAACCTTCTGCACCACTGGTTGGTCGAAGAGCCAACGTTGGGACCCAGGGTCCTTCTGCAGGCTTTGGTGCTGGGTCCAGAGGTCAAGTCCCAGGCCTGTTGAAAGCCAAAAAGAAATCTGGCTCCAAAATGGGCAAAGCTATTCCTGAACCGCTCCCAGAATTAAGGGACTTTTCCCCAGAAGGCATTGCGACGTTCTTGGTGGATAACATTTCTCTCCGTCTGGAGATGTTTGCGGAAGAGAAGCTGCAATCTGAGCTGGCAGTTGCCGCCCATTCAGAGAAGAAGCGGCCAAAGGGACGCGAGTGCTGCCAGAAGGCAAAACTGGCAGTTCAAGACTCCCAGTCCAATCTGCGACTCTGTGCTGAGAAACTCACCTGCACCGTTCTGAAAATCATCCAGCAGGACCTGGAACGGGAGATGCTCTCCTGCCAGAATCTCCTCCCATACAAAGACAATGCCTCCGCCAACGAAGTTATGAATGATCTCCTCAAGATCTTGTCTGTCCAAATTGCTCTGACCGAAAATGAGGTCCAGAAAAGGGTGTTGAGGAGGATTTTCAAGAGACGGCAGCCAGGAGAGCAGAGGGGACATCCCTTGTTGGCTGGGGTGGAGGATGTGCTCAACCAGGTAATGCAAAGGATTTTGGGCGATCTGGGGCATTTGCCGGGTTTTCATGATGACTCCCTGTTTCTCAGCTCAAAGTCCTCTGCCTGCCACGGAGTGGCAGAGACGGTCTCTCAGGCTAGCACTGGCGGCGTGGCTGGCGAGATTGTGGATGGTGTCCTTACCAAGATGTACACCGTTATAGCAGACAAGCTTTTCAGCTCCAGCGAATCAGGGTCAGGGGTTGACAGTCTGGGCTCTACTGAGGTGCCTCATCTCCTGGGGAAACCAGAAATCCAGAAGATGACTTTGGCCCTGTCACAACTTCAGCCCCCACCACAGTCCTTGGGGGAAGAATTGGTCCAAATGGTTTTGAATCAAATCGCCTCCTTCGCAGCCACCAACCTGGAAGAAGCCCTTCCTCCGACTATGAAACGGAAATGCCACACATCCTTTCAGCGTGACATGCAAGCTGGTGATGGACTCCCAGGCTGGCCTACAACTTCCTCAGAGGACTCTGAGAGTTCCCTCATGAGGGTGAATGTATGTAAATCTGACTTGACCGTATATGCCAAAGACGTGGTTGGGAAGGTCTTAGGAGGCATCATGGATGAATTCAGAGCGGAAGATTACCACAGAACCATCCTGAGGGTCAACACTTTGTCCTCAGAGCAGGTTGCCCGTGCCAGTGATCTCATCCATTCCGTTGTCCAGGATCTGCACATCTCCCGACGGGACGGGACGGAGGGCCTCCCCTCGACCCAGATGCACCTCCACTTTGAAGCCACAGTGAAGGACGCCCAAGGGAAACCCAAATGCCTTTTCTACGAAGACTTCTCAGCCTTCCTTAAGCAAGTACTTCCAAAAGATGGCATTTTAAAAGAAATCTTTGAGCAGCAGCCCTTGACGGACGCAAACATAAATGAAAGCCTCAAAATGCTACAGGTCACAGAGAATATTGTCAGCGAGGTTTTCATGAGAATCCGTGATCTGGAGCCATCGGTTGGCATTCTTAAGAAGACTCCAGGTGACCTCAGTGAGAGGTTATTTTGTCGCAGTTTTAAGAGAGCAGAATCCCCCAGCCTCTTTCACAGTGATTCCCAGGCAGAGATCGGATCGGCTGCGAGAGACATCGTAGCCAGCGTCTTTGAAAATGTCCACAAGTGTTTGGCGTCCAGTGTTCCTACAGGCCAAGACAAAGACAAGTTACTGAGAAGGAAAGACCGAACGGTACTCAAAGGTCCTCACAAGCATCGGTTCACCCAACCAGACTTCCCATTCTACAATGTTTCTCTGAAAGGTGCTGTGGAGAACATCGACAAGATAGCCAAAGAAACGGTTGAATCTGTGGTTGTCATGCTGGAGACTTTTGTCGCCCGACATTTTAAACGAGATTTCAAATGCAACTTCATGGAAATAGTGAAATTCCCACTAGAAAGTCTCACATTCGCACAGCTCACACGATCTTTAGATTCCCTCTCGACCCAGGTTGGGAACATTGCAGAAATCGCTATGGAAGGCTTTAGAAATAAACTGCAAGGGGCCCTGCCAACGTTGGGGTCAGCCCACAACCTCATGGACTTCTCGAAGTTAGGGGGCGCCATCAGCCGGGAGTGCATCGAAACTGCCATCCGTCAAGTGCAGATGCTCCACTCTGAGCTGAGTGTCTACGCCAACAATGCCGTCAGTGGCGTCCTGGAGATCATCAAGCGTACCCTGGACAGGGAGCTGGTCCACAAGGAAGCCACCATGTTCAGCAGCTCCTCAGAAAGCCTGGCACTGAGTGAGACCCTCAGCGTCATGCTGGATCGCTGCAACGAGAGCCTGACTGAGATCACCTCCGAGCTGATGGTGGAGAACCTCCAGCTGGAGATGTCTGGGGGAGCCATCATGAGGAATGAAACCCTGGTTCAAGACCTGACGGTGTCGCCTGGTGTAAAAACAACGTCCAAAAGGTACAGGAGGGTGGACAGCTTTCCGGCCATCAATGTGCCTGGCATGGTGATCTACTCGGAGGAGGAGGAAGCTGAGGTGCAGAAGGAAATCCGCTCCAAATTTGCTTCCATGAACCAATCCTCAGAGCAGGCCCCCCCTATTTCTCCTGAGAAGTGCAGATACTTGTCCCTTTGTACATCAACCCACCAAGCAAGACCACCTGGGCGACGTAGGCAGCACAGAGACCTGAACAAACCCCAGTGTGATTTTTTGGAGGACGAATGGCTTCCGAGGCAAAGTTCGATTCCTGAGGGAACCATTTTGGAAAAGCTTTTCCAGAATGCAGCAGAGTTTGAAGCCATTCCCAAACTCAACAAGGCTGGGCCTCAGGGCAAAGGAGGGCTTGTTCACCATTCTCACCGCCAAGAAAAACAGGCTGAGACCTTTGGAAGAGGTCCGATGCACCAGGTCCCAGAGAACATTTGCTATTCTGCCATCTGTCCACTCAAGCTCGGCCAGACGGCTGAAACCATTGTCAGCACTCTCTTCTGTGAACTTGGCCTTGAAAATGAGCCCAAGAAGGCCAGATGTCTTTCTCCGCTGAAGGAGAAAACTCCCAAACTGGGGGCTCCTGGTTCCTCCGCCTTTGTGGATCTGAAGCAGAGGAAAGCAAACCTGCTGAACCGCTGGGAGAAAAGGCAGAGTGATTCCAGTGAGGAGACAAAAACCATGATGGAAGACAGCTGCCTGCTTTCCAAGTGGGAGAGCAAGCAATTTGTCTTCAGCCCCAAAAGCACAGAGACACACAAGGATCTGGAGCTGCTGGCGTGCTCTCACCTGCCCGATGCCTCCGAGATCCACCTACTGGCCAACCACATTGTTCTGAGTGTCATCAAGGAACTAATTAGCTTCAGGTTGAAAGGTGAGCACAGGACCCCCTGGCTGATGATGTTTGGCTGGACTAGAGACCCTAGTTCAGTGACGGCCAACCTTTTAGAGAGCAAGTGCTGAAACAGCTGAACAGGATGAACTCTGTGCTGGGGGGAGGGAGGAAGCACTCCCATTGGGCTGCTGGGCAGAGGGGCGTGGTGAACTCTGTGATGGTGTGTGTGCCAGCAGAATGGGCTCTGAGTCCCTGGTATGCCATAGGTTTGCCACCACTGCCTTAGTTGTTAAAATTGGCTTATGATACTGTCTCCTCCACACCTATTGAGAATTTGGCCAAGGAAACACCAAAGGGTCCAGAATTTCCCATCTCAATCCAGATTTCATTAGTGTTTGTGAAAACAAATAAAACAGGAGATAAAACTTAAATTGTGCTGAAGAAAACAGTATCGTGAATTCACAAACTAACTCTGGTGTGTCATTATAGCCACAACACCTTGCAAGAGTCAAACCCTCAACCCAGTCCAAATTCTAGGACAAATGCTTGCAGAACAGAAATATTATTTTCTCTTTATTTGCTTCCACAGATGCTCCAGATGATTGGCCACCATGGAAACAAGAGTCACTCCAGTCCGAATCGAGGTGGCTTCAGGAACGGATCTGGAGAAGTTCCTACGTGGCCTCGGCCCGGAAGCCCTTCTCCTGCCTTGAGATGTTCTGGGAGCCTTTGACCCTCACCGTCGTTTCCAACGTCCTCTTAATCATTTCCGATCCTAACACCCCATACAACACCTGGGAAAGAAACCACTTCTTTGAAAGTAACCTGTCCGTGTTTTGCTCTGTCGACCCAGGCTGTCCTGAACATGGCCCAGGCTCGGGCCACAAGAGCTCTCTCATTAACATCAAGGAAATTGCCTTCCACATTTCAGAGGTCATCGTAGGGATTCTCTGCAAGGAAAGGGTTTTGCATGAAGGCATCAACCGGCAGGGTGGCCTGGCCAAGAGGTCAAAGTACATCTACATCCCTCCCCTTTGCTTGGCAGATTTCGATGACATTTACCCTTTTCTCGTAAAGGAGGTCGGGCGCGTGTTGTTTGCAGAAATTGAAAGAGGGAAATACGGGGAGGGAGGCCAAGCAGGAGACCGACCGTCCCAGCAGCCTGACAACGGCCCTCCTGTGTACTTTAACCGGGCTTCCCGGGGTGACTGCCGAAGCCCCAGAGACATCAAGGGAACAACCTGCCTATCCACCATTAACCAGTTGGCCTCTAAAAAACCCCAACTGAGCTGCATTGCTTCTAATCTGGACACTTTCATTCGCAGCTTGAAGTCAAGCGAGTCTAAGCGTCTGGTCAACAAAGTTTTGCATATCATTTTAGATTCCCTGTGGCCTGAATTGTCACAGGGAGGTTTCTCGGGGCCATTCGCCGACCCCCGAGACCAAAACATAGTATCTTACCAGGAAGCAGGCCTGCCCTCCAAGGGGCACCTCCTGTCCCCTTCCGTGTGTCCACATGTCTCTCAGCTGAGTAATAACCCATTGAGCAGCAACTTAGGACTCTCTACAAAATCAGTGGTCCTTCTTGATGTTGTGAGTGAAAAGCTTATCCGGTCGCTTCTGGATAAATGCCTCACGACTGAGCATTTCACTGGCCATTTTGCTTTTGATGACTTCCCAGAGGAGAAACAGATCTACGACGTCCAGAGATTTGCTGGTGAAGAGGAGGAGGAACCCTTCCAAAGAGGGATGGAAGCCCACCAGGCTGAGTCTAGCAGTACCCTTTACACCTACAACATTAAGTACAATGAGGAGCCATGGATCGAAGCTCAGTCCATACCGACTTCCTACGAATCTGCCCTGGATGTCTTGGCTCACACCTTGGTGAAGCCCGTGATGACGGAGCTTTCCCTCAACATTGAACAGCCTTGCTATACCCAACCCTTTGGCCAAGGGGCACCAGAGTTCATCCAGCCAAGCCCTCGAAAGGCCCATGGACAAGCTTTTGGTAGAAAGAATGGACGGCATGGTAAAAGCGGGACATATTCCTCTTGGCCTCCTGGCCGGAAACCAGAACCCAAAGGCCCCTATCCAAGGAGGCGTCAAAACCGAAAGAGGAGCTTCGAGACGGGCAAGACCGTCCTGGAAACTGCAATGCAACACAGAACATTTGACTCCAGGTGGATGGGGCCCATCGGTCGACCAGAAATGCAAAAACCTATCCCAAGCACCAAGAAAACCTCCCGAAGGGAACTGATGGCCATGACTGGACATGGGGACCACAGCCAGGTCCAGGCAGCTTTCTCCGCCATTTATTCTTCCCTGTTTCTGGAAGAAGTCGTTTCCCTGCTCTTGATTAAGATCTTTTCTTCCCTCCAGCACAAATGCAGCAGCGACGCTTTTGCCAACCTGCGTGAGATGAACATGCTGTTTGTGCATGCCCTCATGGAAGAGTTCAAGAAGGCAGGTGTTGGTGTCCTTCCGAAGGCTGAGGAAAAGTGGTACTTCCCCCAGGTGGACAGTCAGACAGTCAACAGGATTGTGGAGTCTATCGTGAGGGAGTTTGGGTTCCAGTTGGCTGCTGACAGGGACATCGGAAGGGATGTCATGACGTTGGCTGAGAGAGCATCAGAGATTATTCTGATGTCGATTCTAGACTACCAGTTGCCACCCCAGTTGAGCAGGAGGCTACCTCAGAATGCCTTGAAACATATAAAAGCGGAGAAGATTATCTGGAGAATTGAACCTTTCATTGGTTCCCCGAAAGGGGTCAAACGCCGGCGGGAACCCCCTCCCACCTACGTGACCGTCCTGTCTCAGAAGTACTTGGAAAGGGTGATCAACCAACTGGTGGCTCAGCTCTTTCCTCCCCCAGAGGGTCTCCCCGAGCAGGAGGAGAAGAGGGGACTCTCGGAGGCGGACTTTGACGATATCTGTGCCCATATGCTCCAACAAGTGATGGCATCCATTTCAAAGCACCGAATCTGGGTTGGCAAGAAGGACGACGGATGCCGTTTACATTCAGAGAAGGAGGTTCAGGGAATGGCAGATTCGGTGTACAGGAACATGCTGGAAAAGTCTGGCTCACCGCAGTCTATCCAGAAGGAAGTCAAGAGCCAGGATAGCGCTCTTGTCGACAACCTCACCAGTTTCATCATTCAAGAAGTGACTCAGCACCATCTTCAGTCTTTTCTCCCCAAAGACGGACACCCTGGAGGAAGCCCAGACACCGAAGCTTTGTCTGAGAACATTGTCCGGACAGTCCTGGGCAGCATCGGGGTGCCTGGCACCTCCCGGGCAGAACTTTTCCCAGCCAAGTTCTTAGAAGAAATTGTTTCCAAGGTCTTGTCAAAGGTCTTTTCTGACTCTAAGGGAAAGAAGGGCCCTGGCAAAAGGAAGCCAGAAGCTGAGCTTGCTAAGGTCGCAAAAAGGCTGGCCAGTGCAATCAACTTGCAGTTTGGCAGGGCTGCTGTTACGGGGACTGCCAAAAGAGACGAGCACAGCCTGGAATCCCCCTTGACTGACATTGTGAAGGATGTGGTAGACTCCGTCTGCAATGTCATATCCAAGGAATCTGGTCTGGCTCCAGAGGAGGGCCTCTCCCATTCCCAAGAGAACGCTCTCTTTGAAAACATTAAGCTCCTGGTGGGAAAGGAAATTGCTGACAAACTTCTCCATCCTTTGTTCTCTGGAGATTCATCCAGGGCTCCCCTTTTAGCCCCTCTTGGCGTGGAGGTCCCTGAAAAGATGGACGGGGCCTTCCGGGAGGGAGACGAGAGCAGGTCACCCTTCAGCACCTTCTTGTCCTCAGGGTTCTTGAGAGATTTAATCAAGGGCTTTCTGACAAGGATCTTCCCTCCCACCCCACCCAGAGACACCTCCTTCCCTTGTGATCAAGAACTGATGCTCTCTGAGCCAGAGATCGATGAGCTTTCTGCCCGGTTGCTGGACGAGATCCGGAGGAAACTCTTAACCCACGAAATCCGAGTAGCTCCGGAAGGAGACCCAGAGCAGTGCGACTATTCGGAGGAAGATGTGCAGCACATAACGGACTCCCTGTGTGAAAAGATCATCCAGAGGTCCGGCTCCCTTGAAGCAGCGCAGAGAGAAGTGGAAAGCCAGAGCAGCGGCCTGGTTGAGCGCATCTCCAGCTTTCTCATTTCAAACATCCTGCAGAAGCACTTCCAGAATTTCACATCCAGAGAGGAACCTCCTCCACTTAGGGACAGAAAGGATGCTGGGGATTCAGTGGGGGGAGAGGAAACCTATTGGACAATGAACAAGCCTTTGGGCCTAAGGCAGCAGGAAATGGGAGGTCCACCAGTCTCTTCCTTACTAGGGGATGTTATCTCCGAATTGCTTTCCAAGCTCTCTGGTGCTTTGTCAAACATCCCTCTGCCTGCCTCTGAGGACCACATCGGGGGAGCAGCCCTGAAGTTGGCTCAGTCACTTACGAAGGAGCTCACAAAATCACAGCTCAGTGTCCGAGAAGGCACCAATGGGCTCCTAGGCTCCCCTCCACCAGAGACAGGCCACAGTACTCACAAGAAGGCTGACAGAAATGAGAGAGAGCCATTGCTGGAACAGACGGCCACTTTTGCCTATGAAGAAGCTCCCGACCACCTGCTTCAATCGGCTTGTCCTTCCAGTGAGGCAGAAGTCGTGAGTCTCCTGCAGGAAAGGATGCTGGTTGACCAGGAGGGTCCTGAAACGAAGCCTCTGGATCCCTATACAACCGAGCTGTCCTACTCGATGCTGGAGACCCTTGTGGACCGAGTGATGGCCCAGATCTTCCCAGCTTCCTCTAGCAGCTCTCTAGGGTCAGGCCAAGGGGAAGGTCTATTTGGGCCTGAAACACAGGACAGGATGGCTCAAATCCAGAGGGACATTGTGGAAGCTGTTCTGAAGCAGGCCATCTGGACCAGTACTTATGGTAGTGAGGAAGAAGTTGGCATTTCGGAAAAAGCCATCGAGAACATGGTGGACTCCGTCTATTGTGACGTTCTGCACGAGGTGATGTTACAGCAGCCCATCCCAGAAAACCGGGATAGCTTGAGCAACTTGTATGTCACTCAGATCGCTTGCTTCATCATTAACGAAATGTTCAAGTATCACCTCCAGTCATCAGCATCTAAACAGCAACTGCCATGCAAGGGGGATCTTCCGGACACCTGCATGACCATCTTTCCTTGCAGCATCCTGGAGAAAGTGCTTCACCAGCTTCTGGAGAGAATATTCCCTACGCCGGAGAGTGTCGCCACTTATCTAGGGAAGCAGGTGGACTTCTCAGAGGTGGATTTCATTGAGACGGCTGTAAACCTGAAGAACTACATCATCGCTGAGATTTCAGCACATGAAATCAAGCTGGGAAATGTGTCGGAACAAATTTCAAACATGGATCAAGAAACAGAGGAAGACATTGCCAATTCAGTTTACAACCAGATCTTGCAGAAGTATAACTCTACGAATGAACTTCAGAATAGTTTTTCACACCCTGGGAATAGCGCTGTCCCTGAAATTGCCAATTTGCTGATAAGAGAGATTTTGAATTTTCATCTGCACCCATTTTTAAGTGGCGGCGATGCTTCCAACAATGAAAGTGTTAAGTGGCAAAGGGCGAGTAAGCCGTTTTCCCGTCACATCTACTCCTCCGCATTTCTAGAGGATATTGTTGTTGCTTTCTTCTGCAAAATCTTGTCTTCCCCCAATTTTCTGTCCTATGCCAAAGATACCAGTTTGCCAGAGGGAGCGATGAAAGATCGGGTTGTGGAACTAGTTAACGCTATAGTCACTGAATTTAAAATGTCAGAAGTCAAGGTGATGCATAGTGCGGAGGAAGGATCATGTATTCCACAGGCGGCAGTGGACGACGTAATTAAGGCAGGCAGCTCCATTTATGAGAAGTTGTTGCAACAATATGGATCGGAGCTTGAGATTTTTAAGGCTTTCCAAAGCAACCCCCATGTGATGGCGAAAACACTTGCATCATTAATGATCAGAGAAATCTCAGGATACCAGTTGATGCCCTTGTTCACCGCGGATACTTCTTCTTACTTGTTCTCCTTTTTGGAGGCAGAGACCATTGTGGACAGAGTGGAAACCATCCTCCCTGAACCCACCCCATCTGGCTCGGTATTTGGGGAGATGTTTGTCAAGATCTTAAACAGAATTTTCCCCTCATGGGTCTCTGATGGTTCCATGGATTCCCCTGGCCCTGCCATTGGAGACATGGGAAAGAGGGGGCTTCCCATGGTGCCAATGAAGAAAGATGGAGGCGTTAAAGCAGAAACTGTCTATGGAGGCTCTGAATTTCTAGAGAGGGTGAGTGAAAGCAAAGCAGAGGATATCGCAGGCTTCCTTTACCAAAGGGGAGAAGATCTTCTACCCCCCAAATCACTCTCTCCTCTGGGCCAGCCCGACCTTTCTTCTTCTCTGACTGCAAAGACTGCAGGCTGGACGATCCATCACGTGAAACTGGGTGACGGAGAGCCCCAGATGACACCGATTGAGGACGGCGGAGGGACTTATTCATCCACCTTCTTGCAGAACATATTTAGCGGCTTAATAAGCAAGATGCTTTCGTCAACTCCTGGCATTTGTGATGAGAAAAAGGAGACTCAGGGGGTGGAACCCTCTCTCAAGAATTTGGTTGAGTCCCTATTAAAAGAATTCATGAAGTCTCCAGTGAAGGTCCTGCAAGTCCCGGAAGGGGCCCAGACTCTCCCAGGGGTGGAGAAAACGGTTGTGGCAAAGATTGTCCATGCTGCTTTGTGTAGTGTCTTGCAAGCCCGGGGTCCTGAAGCCCCAATCCGTACTGATGAAAACAATCTGCCCTTGTTAGTGGAGAAGTTGGCTAATGCCCTGAAGAAAGAAATGTTAGGGTACCAGATTCAGGAAATGCCGGCCAAGACCTCGCAGCGACCACTCTGCAAGCATTTTGAATTAGAAGAGATGGCCCAAAAGATCTTGTTGGAGGTGAAGAAAGCCAGCACCCCATCACCGGCCTCGAAGCCCAGTCCTTTGCTTGTGTCTCAGAAGTTCATCCATGAGGTTCTTGCCTTTTTCTTATTCAAAATCCTCCCTCTTCCCACAGAGGACCCAGCAGCCACTGATGCAGAAGACCAGTGTGCTGAGTTTGATTTCATCCACATGAAGCTCTTGAGCAAAGTGATGGATGAGATCTCCAAGGACCGAAAGGTAAAAGTTCAGTACCTGGACCGGGTGCAACCCAACCGGGTGGTGAGCCAAACGGTGGCCAACTCCATCTACAACAATATTTTGCCAGAATTTGGAAGCCCATCAGTGGTGGAGAAGTGCATCCAAACGGGCTGCACCATCCTTCTGGAGAGGATTGCGGAGTTTGTGCTAGAAGAGGTTTCTGGGCATAAGATGCAGGCATACTTTTTGGAAGAGCAAAACCGGCAGCAAGAAGCTGTGGAAACTGAGAGAGAACTCGAGGAGCGGTACGAAGGAGGTCCCGAGACAATGGAATGGGGGAGTCCATTGCGGTCCCACCTCAAGGGGTTGTCAATCATCATCCTGGAGGAAGTCTTGGCTAGACTTCTTTCTAAAATCGTCCGTTCCTTCCCCATGGACAATGTGGATGAACAAAACCTTGATTCCATGAGAGAGGTGGCGAAGAGGATCATTACCTCCCTGCAAGGGCTCATCTCCAATAACAAACTGAAAGTGTGTCAGCCAGAGGACACGGGAGACCTGGGCTCAGAGGACAGCCAGACCGTAGGGGAGGTGGTGAATTCTGTCTACACAAACATCATCAAGCATTCCAGCTCAGAAACCTCACTGTACAAAGACTTAACCAGTGAGAACAAAGACTTGGCCAACAGAGTTGCCTGTTTCATGGTGAGTGAGATTTCTAAGCATGACTTTCAGTCTGGCTCTGAATCTGAAGAAGATTTTCTGGAACCCAGTAGTGCCATCAAGCTGGAATCTGAGAAGATCATACAGAGGTTCCTTGCCGATATGATGGAGGAGAAGGCCAAGAAGGAGCCCTTGGATTGGCAAGGCCCACTGGTACCTGTGGACTTCCTGGAGGAGATTCTCAGCCGGTTCCTGACTGCCGTTATCCTTGCGCAATATGATTTGGGAATCCACAAGCAGAAGAATTTATCTAAGACGGACCTCAACGAAATTGTTGGGCTGCTAAAGACATCCGTGGAGAAAGAAATGACAAAGAACAAAATTGGCCTGGTGGCTTCTAACGATCAGCCAATGTCAGACCCTGAGTTTGAAGAGATGGTGGACCAGATCGTCCGCTCAGTCCTCAGGAATGTCATGGAGAAATCTGGTTCCCAGCAAGAGCTGTATGATGACATGACCAAGAACCAAGTGATCTTCCCTGAACAAGTGGCCAGCATGATTATCAATGAGATCTCCAGCTGCAACATTGCAAACCCTCCAAACGAAAACGGGGAAAATGAGACCCGCAGCGCTCTGGAACTGGACCGCATCGTTAGCAAAGTCATTGCTCGGGTCAGCTGCCACATGGAGCCCGATGAAGAGCCTTCACTGCTGCAGCTGAAGCGTATGGCTGAAGCCCAGGCAGAGTTTGACCCTGATGCAGACTCCCTGCTGGAGTCAGAGGAGCTACCGGTGCACATCACCCCCTATTATGGAAAGAAGCCCTTGAAAATCGACCCAAATCTCATTTCAAAACATTTAGCTGTGCTTTCCATCAAAACAGAGCCCCTGAATAAGCTGGAGAAGACCTGTCTGTCCAAGACAGGGATGAGCTTGATGGAGTTAAGGAGGGCCTCTGCCTCGGGCAAGAGCGTCTGTTGTGACATGACCTCGGCAGAAACCAACAAGAAGAAGGAACGGCGTCCTTCCCTGGACATGTGTGGACGTCTAGGCGTGAAGCCAAGGGAGGTATGTAGTCGGACCTCTTTTGCCTCTACTGATCTGGCTTCCATTGAATGCATGGTTGTTAGGGCCTACATAAAAGATAGGCAGCTCCAGAGATGGATTGAATTGCCCCTAGATTCGATCTCTATTTACATACAGTGGAACCTTGTCTAACAAAAAGCTTGGTTAACATAAAAATCACATCACAAAAGGAAACCCATATAAAATAGTGGCTCAGTTTATGGAATCTTTTTTTTAATGGATTAATTGGTTTTCAATGCGTTTTTATGGTAAACCGTGTTTTGGTTAATGTATTTTAGTTTTCAATACATTCCTATGGGAAATTGCATTCAATACATTTCTATGGGAAATTTGGTTAAAGTAATTCAGGTTTCCATTTGGTGGCTGGCTCTGAATCAAACCCCCTCCTCTGGCAAGTTTGGTAAATAAGGCACTTGCTCCCTGTTACCCCAAGACCTCCTGTTTTGATCCTTGCCCATCATGACTAGTGAAATCTTAGAAAGGAAGTGGGGTTGTCAATGAGGAACATCATTAATGCCTTGCTGACAGAATGTGTTATGCCTTCTGGTCTGAGACTGTGTTACACCCTCTCCTGAAGAAACTGAATTTGGCCAGATATGTCCTTAATAACTATAGGCTTGTGGCCAATAGTGTTTTCCTGGGCAGGGTCATTGAGAGGGTGGTGGCAGACCAGCTGCAGGTGTTCTTGGATGAAACAAACTGCCTAGATCCATTCCAGTCCAGCTTTAGGTCTCGTCATGGCACTGAAACTGCTCTGATAGCGCTGCAGGATGACCTTCTTTGAGAAGTGGATTTTCTGGTACTCATGGACCTCTCAGCGGCCTTTGATACTGTCGAGCACGGTATCCTCCTGGGGTGACTATAAGAGTTGGAAGTTCAGGGCACTGTTTTACAGTGGTTCTGCTCCTTTCTAGGAGGTCGTTCTCAGAGAGTTCAGCTTGGGGAGTCTATGTCAGCTTCTTGGACCCTGCAATGGGTTGTCCCCCAGGGGTCAATTATCTCCCCATTGCTAGGGATTTGGAGCAGGGTGTCACCAATTTGAGGATGATACCCAACTCTATCTCTCCTTTACATCATCTGCAGTGGAGGTGGTCCAGTGCTTGGCCAATTGCCTGGGCACCGTTATGGCGTGGACGAGAGCCAACAAGCTGAGGCTGAACCCGGACAAGATGGAAATTCTGGTGCTGAGGGGCTCATCTGCCCAACTGGGAGATCATGTTCCTGTGATGGGAGGGATGGCTCTCTCCCCTAGGGACCAGGTGTGCAACTTAGGGGTCATATTAAACCAGCATTTGACCCTTGAGGCGCAGATTGCAGTGGTGTGTAAAGTCGCTTTCTTTCAGTTACACCAAATTGCCCAATTGCATTCCTTCCTTGTCAAGCAGTCCCTCACAACAGTAGCTATCTCACTGGTAATCTATCATATTGACTAGTGTAATGCTTTCTATGTGAGGCTTTCCCTGTCCGTGCTATGGAGACTTCAACGAGTCCAGAATGCAGCAGCCAGGCTGATGGGAGGGAGGAAATTTGAGCATATCTCCCTGGCCTTGGCAGGCCTGTACTGGCTACCCATTCCTTTCCGTGTCAGGTACAAGGTGTTAGTGCTTCCTTTTAAAGCCCTAAAAGGTTTGGGACCTTCTTACCTTGCAGGACGTCTTCCCCTCAGGACAGTAGCCAACATCACCCACTCTTCTCTGTCGGTGCAGCTCCAGGTGCTAGCCCCGAGATTGGTGAGAAAGGCCGTGACGAGGAGAAGGGCCTTCTCAGTGGTGGCACCAATTCTGTGGAACGCTATTCCAGCTGAGCTATGCCAAGCTCCATCCCTGCACTCATTTAAAAAAGAACAGCACTGCTCTTTGAGGAGGCCTTTGGGAATGTTCTGCCTATCCCTGGTTGCCAGAAACATGCCAGGCTTAATTGGGGTGCACTTTCAGGGTTCTGGATTGCAGTACTTTCTGCCAAGTGTAATGTTTGTTTTGTTATGTGTTTTATTGTGTGTAATTTTTAAAATCTTGATCATTATATGATTGGTCTTATGACATTAGCTGCTCTGAATAAGGATGATTTTCCCCTAGAGGGGCGGGATATGTGTAAATAATAAATAAATAAATATAATTTTCGCTGTAAGAAACGTCCCGGAGAACACATTAATTACGTTAACTGAGGTTCCACTGTATTTCAATAGTGTCCTGCCTTCAGTGTTTCTGAAACCTACATTTTTTGGACTTCAGTTCACAGAAGCCTGTCAATTCCCCAAAGCACCGATCAGTTAATGTAATGACTTAGGCTTCTGGAAATTGAAGTTTCCCTGTGAGCCATAGGCCCCACGTTAGGAACCACTGTTGTAGAGGAACCTTAAAGGAGGATTTTGTTTAGTTCCCCCGTGTCCTCATTAAAGATTTGACTTGACTATTATCTGCTTGATGCTCTTTCACCAACTGGGCCTAATTATGGATTCCACCATAAGGTCTGGTTTCATTTTTTAAATGGCTGTTTGGTTTTATTGTGAAATGATGAATGCAGTATTGTAAACTTTTTGATTAGTATCTGACACTAAATCCGGTAATGTATAAATACGATTGACTGTCTGGCTGGCTGGCTGGCTGGAAAGATACTCAGAGTGGCTCATAAAATAATTTTAAAAGATACGTATCTAAAAATACAATATGTTAAACCAATGATGCACAACTTCAGGTCACCAGATGTTCTTAGGCTAAAACTCCCAGAAACTTTCAGCATTGGCTGTACTAGCCAAGATTTCTGGGAGCTTTAGACCAAGAACATCTGGTTGGGAACCAGTGAGTTAGAACATTTAAACTCCATCTGACATGTAACTGCATAAAAACAACCAACCACATTAAAATACTTTAAAACATACACCTCACTGGTGGATGTTCACTTAGCCTGTACTGAAATTGGCACATTATTTCATTCCCATGTTACCTTCTGTGTTGTTCTCACATCTTGTTTTTTGTGTAAGTTTTCTTTTAAGAAGTAAAAAGGAAACAGTACTACCAGCCTCTAGTGGAGGTTGGTGAAGATTTTGAGAGCTCTGGCGCTTTTAGTTAGTAGCTTCCTCCATGCAAATTCTGCCTCTCTTAGTGATTCTTCATTCTGAGAAGTTGGTGCATTCGTACTTAGTCAGCTCTGGTTCACAGAAGAGCTGAGGGAGCTCAAACGGGCAAAGAGACGCCGAGAGCGCCGCTGGGTGAAGACCCGGAGTGAGTCTGATCGAACACTTGTTAGAGCTGCCATTAAAGCCTATCTAGTGGCGATGGGGGCGGTGAAACGACAATATTTCACCGCCCTTATTGCCTCCGCAGATAATCGCCCAGCGACCTTGTTCCGGGTGACCAGGTCCCTCCTTGGAAGAGGGGGGTCTGGCCCTGGTTGGCAGGGATCGGCTGAGGCTTTTGCTGATTATCTGGCGGAGAAAATCACTCAGATTCGCTTGAAGTTTAATCCCGGCGTGGAAGAGACAGAGCTGGGGTTGACCAGAGTACAGTCTGGCCATGTTATCTGGGATCAGTTCGATCCAGTTGGCCCTGAGGAAGTGGACAGGCTTCTTGGATCTGTTCGCGCCACTGCCTGTGAATTGGATCCGTGCCCTGCCTGGCTAGTCAAGGCATCTAAGGCTGTGGCAGGCGGTTGGGTTGAGGCAATTATAAATTCATCTCTGCAGGAGGGGCTTTTTCCAGCACCCTTAAAACATGCTTTGGTGCGTCCCCTCCTGAAAAAGCCATCCCTCGACCCTACGGTACTTACCAACTACCGACCTGTATCCAACCTACCCTTTTTGGGTAAGGTCTTGGAGAAGGCAGTGGCGTGGCAGCTACAGGAAGTCCTGGATGAAGCGGATTATCTGGACCCTTTCCAGTCAGGATTCAGGCCCGGATATGGTACTGAAACTGCATTGGTCGCATTGGTGGATGATCTCTGGCGAGAACGGGATGGAGGTCATCCATCCGTCCTGGCTCTTCTTGACCTCTCAGCGGCTTTCGATACTGTCGACCACGGTATCCTTCTGGGAAGGCTCCAAGGATTGGGGATCCAGGGCACTGTGCTGGCCTGGTTCTCTTCATTTCTGAGGGGCCGTACCCAGTCGGTGTGGCTGGAAGGCGAGAGGTCCAGCCCTAGGCCCCTGCAATATGGGGTGCCTCAGGGCTCGGTACTCTCGCCTCTCCTATTTAACATCTACATGAAGCCACTGGGTGAGATCATCCGTTCCCACGGGGTGAGGTATCACCAATATGCAGATGACACCCAGCTATATATCTCAGCCCGTGGAGATCCAATTGATGCAGTGGAAGTCCTATCCAGGTGCCTGGAGGCTGTCAGGGTCTGGATGGGGGACAACGGGCTACAACTGAATCCCGGCAAGACTGAGTGGCTATGGGTAAGGGGTCCTGCGCTATCTCGGGAGTTACCATCTTTGGTTCTGGATGGGGCAGTTTTGCCCCAAACAGACCTGGTGCGTAATCTGGGGGTCCTCTTGGACTCACGACTACTGCTCGAGGAGCAGGTGGCAGCCGTGGCCAGGAGGGCTTTTGCACAACTTCGTGTAATACGCCAGCTACGCCCACTCCTAGACCGGGATTCCTTGCTCATGATCACACATGCTTTGGTCACCTCCAGACTTGATTACTGTAATGCGCTCTACATGGGGCTGCCCTTGGTGACCATTCGGAGGCTGCAGCTGGTCCAGAATGCGGCTGCTCGGGTAGTGATGGGGCGCGGGCGTTATGCTCGTGCCTCACCACTGCTTCGGGAGCTGCACTGGTTGCCAGTATGTCTCCGGGTGCAATTCAAGGTGCTGGTTATTACCTTTAAAGCCCTACATGGTAGTGGGCCAGGATACTTAAGAGACCGCATCGTCCCAAGGACATCTGTCCGTCCCACCAGGGCGGATCGGAGAGGCTCTCTTATCATTCCATCGGCTAGAGAGGCGCATCTCTCTAGCACCAGGAGGAGGGCCTTCTCCGTGGCCGCCCCGGCCCTTTGGAACCTCCTGCCAACTGAGTTACGCCTACAGGCAGAGCTCCTGCCCTTTCGGAAGGGCCTAAAAACCTGGCTGGCAGGGCAGGTGTGGGGGTCCAGGAACATGGGGTCCCATGTTGGGTGGCTGATATGATGGGACAGCCACCCCTCCCTCACTCTTTTAAACTTTTAAAATCTTTTTAAACCTTTTAACCTTTTTAAATCTTTTAGATTTTTGTAAATTCATGGTTTAATTCTTTTTTAATTGACTTTTAAGTAATTTATGAACTTTAAGGTTTTAATTTATGAATTTCTGTAAGCCGCCTAGAGTCAGGTTCGCCTGATTAGGGCGGGGTAATAAATCTAAATAAATAAAATAAAAAAAAATAAATAATAAAATAATAATAATTAGGAGTCAATCTGGTCTTTCCCATTTGAGCTGTGTCACTCCAGCCTTCTGCCCCTCCATCAATGGGGAGGATGTTGCTCTTTCCTAGCAACTTTCCCTTACAGAAGGGGTTTCCAGAAGGAGGGGTGTGTGTGTCTGACTGGATCTTCTCATCTGCCTCTCTTTCCAGGCCGTCTGCAGGAACTCCTTCCAGAGCCTGATCAAGCCGGACATCCGGAGGGTGGAGCTCCTGAAGGATGTGGAGAGTAAGGAGGACCTCATCGTGCGCCTGGTGGTTCATGACATTAAGGACCAAAACCACCTGAGCCCAGACTGGGAAGAAAGTGATGCAGATGAAGAGGAGCAAGTGGTGACTGAGCACCGTTCCTTCTACTTCCCACCGAAGGCTCCCTCGACTGAGAGCACAACCTCTGTGGTAAAGGAAAAGGGACGGCCCTACCATTAGGTAGACCAAGGAGGCCACCTTGGTGAGGGATGGTGGGAGATTTCTTCTCCCCTGGACCATAGAGCTGGTTTTCTCCTGCCTCTCCAAGGCTCCACTGCTGCCCTGACCAGCACTGTGCGATCTAGGCAGGGCCTGGCCATTGTGAGGTAGCCCAACTCCCTTGTCAGTGGCCAGAGGGCTGGGCTGGGTGGCCCGTCTATGGACCTGACTACCGTGCTGAGAGTCTGCCACTCTGCTTTCTTCCCCAAACAGTACTCCCCTAGCGAGTTTGGCACCTCCAAAAGACCTAGCGTCACTCAGAACAGCTTGGCCCAGGGAAGAGGCTACCCCACCATCACCGTCTCCCCCACAGGTGGAGGGAAGAAAGGGGCTTCTACCTCCACCACTGTGCCGGTCTCTTCTATCATGACCCAGTCCACCGTGAGCCAAATCCCAGAGGTAGGATGATGGGGAGAAGGGGCAAACTTTGTCTTTGACCTGGGGCCAAATCTTGACCATTTCAGGAGTGGGGGTTTGGGTGCCTGTCATAGGAGCTTTCTGCAGAGTCCCTCCATCTGTCCCTATAGGGCGGACCTTTTAGAGATTGAGTGCTCAAAGAGAAGGGTGGGGTGAACTCTGTGCTAGGGGGAAGGAGGAAGTGCTCCCATTGGGCTGCTGCGTAGAGGGGCAGGGTGAACTCTGTGCTGGGGGAGGAAGGAAGTGTGATGCCAGCACACACGGTGTGTGTGCCATTAAAAAGGAGCTCTTGCGTGCCCTCTGTGACACGCATGCCATAGCTTCACCAGCAGTGCTATAGGATGTATCAGTTCCCAGAAGTGCTTCGCCAGGAATAGATTCTAGGGAGAGGGGATAAAACAACAATGGAAGAGTCTTCTGGCAGGATCAGCACAAACACATTTCATTTGGCCTTGCCTTCTGTGGGCTGCAGTTAACAAAAGCTGATGTCACAAAGACTTCTTTGGCCTTTAGGGGACACAATGGCTGTTGGGCTACAAGAAATATTTTATTTAATTTATTTATTACATCCATTCAGCACTAGTTAGATTCCATCTAGAGTGGTGTGAAACATCAACAAATGTGCTCCCACCACCATGGGATGTTATTATCGTACCCTCTAATTTTAAACAAAATCTCCCCTTTATCCTTATCCCCTATTTCCAGAAAGTTCAATATTCTTGACCTGGTTTTGCCCCCTTAAAGTTGACAAACATATAATTAATAAACTCTCCCCCAAATATCTGTAAAAGCCATTTTTTAAATCAAGCCTTTCTTTAGGTTTAATTCACATTTATTTATTTATTTAGATTTATATTGCCACCCATTCGCCGTGGTGACTCGGGGGGGGGGGGAGCTTACAGACAATACAATCAATAAAATAATAATAATATAATAATACAATCAATCAATGTTGGTGGAGGTTCAGAGTGGCATTGTCAACTTGTCATTTATACCAATGTTTCATAGTACTTTCTGCCAATCCTCCATTATAAAATCCATATATATTTTCCTGTTTTCCCAAAAACAGACATCTTGTGCTTTTCAAATGGCTTTTAAATCTGGGTGCATAGGTCAGTGGGCTTAGGTTGACTGTGGAGCTACAGGTTGGGAGTTGGATTCCCCATTCTGCCTCTTCCAAGAACAACCCGGCTGAGTGGCCTTTCAGACCCAGGGCAAACGCAGAAGAAGGGAATGAGAAACCCACTTCTGTGTATTCTCTACCCATAAACACCCAGAAAGGGTCACCATAAGTCAGAATCCACTTGAAGACAGAAAATTATTACTATGTGTGAACCTGGTATTTGTTCCTTATTTCTTTATGTTGTGGAAACATTACATAATCTGCAATTATTTCTACCATATTAAGCAACTATTGTGTCCTTCTGAGCTCTGACGGCACAGTGGTTAAACTGCTGGCAGCGGCAGCTGCAATTTGTATCTGAGAATGCAATTTTTCCTGAAGCAGGGAAAAAGGCTATTGGTGTGAATTTGTTTAAGGTGGATCTCAGCTTGCCATGAAGTGACCCACACACTATGATCCGGAGCCATCTCCTGTGGCACATATGAAATGAAACATGCAGGATTTAATACAATAAACTGCCACAGCCTTGAAGATATTCTCTTTTTAAAAAAATAAAAATAAAAATTAATTTTCAAAGAAAAATGAAAAGTATAGAAAAAGAAAGTGTTGTACAAACAAAATACATACATAACAATTCAATTAAAAAAACGCAATTACACTACTACATAAAAACATTTCAATAAAATAAAAAACTCTCCTGTATTCAATATAGTGAATATTCTTACTCATCAAATTTGTTCTCTTTATGTCTATTATTCTTAATATAAAACAAACTTGTTATTTCTCTATTACAGTACTACATAACCAGCAAAAGAAGAAGAAAAAATATGCATACAGTAATACCCCGGATAATGATTGCACCGGATAACGCTAAAACCACATAACGATGACAAATTTGGGGGGAAGATTTGCACCGGATAACGTTCATTTTAGCGTTATCCGATCCATCGTCATAAAGAAATAAAGGAGGCCAAAGCTCCTCTCCCTGCCACTCCCCCCCCCCCAGCAATTTGGGGAATCCCCACACCCACCCCACTGCCTGCTTGGCCACGAGGGAATCCAGCCTCGCCCTGCTTACCTTGCTGCACGCTCCGACAGCCAGCTGGAGGCTTGTTTTTCTCTTTCACTTACTGTATTGAAACAACAGGGAAGGGGGAAATAGACAGATATGATTGGTTCTCTAGAGAACCAATCACACCTCTCTATTTCCCCCTTCTCTGTCTACAGGAAGTGAAAGAGAAAAACAGAAGTCTCCAGCTGGCTGTCGGAGCGTGCAGCAAGGTAAGCAAGGCGAGGCTGGATTCTCTCATGGCCGAGCTGCGCGTGGGGGGGTGTCTTTAAAGGCAGGGAGGTCTCTTTCTTTCCCTGCCTGCCTTTAAAGTGGTTTGTCCCTGAAGTCAGGGCTTTTTTTTTAGCGTTGTTCAATGCATGCATGAGCTACTGTCTCAGTTTGAGCCATTTTTGAGATCCCATTTTTACCAAGCCAATCTCACACAGATATTCTAATAGATCTATTTTTACATGAATCGTATGCATTTTCTTTGCAAAGAAAAATCTTAGTTGTTGAGGAAATCTCCAATTATATGTAATCCCTTGCCCCCATAGAATTTTTGTCACTGGTTTCATCTTATATTTCCACAGCCATTCATTCACAGAAATATCATTATAGACCTCCACATCATTTCCATCAATTTTTAAAGCGCCAGACCCAGTTCGTTTTATAAAAGCCATGACTCAATTTATCTCCCAAATTTACAAATTTGACCAAAACATTTCTTTGAACATTCTTCCCTTTCCTTGCTCCCAATCTATAAGCACTTGAAATATCTTCAATTATGAAATCTTTCCCCATTTTAAGATTATTAAGCCAATCAACGATTCTTTCCTTTAACTGGTCTGGAATTTTTTCTAAAAGTTTCCAAATAACTATTTCTGCTTTCTCATTTGCTCTTCCATCATGTCAACCCTTTTCTCTTGTACTTCAACCTTAAGTTTAACTTCATTTCCCTCCTCATATAACATTTTCATATCTGATTGTACAGAGACCATATTTTGTTCAACTTTCTGAAAATTAGAATTAACCTTCTTAGAAAAATCAGAAAACATTGAGGCAAGCTTCTTTTGACTCCCAATAAACTCTTCTTTATCTTTTGCCCTCACTTCCTTTATTTCCTGTAGACCCTTCAGAATATCTGTTTTATCTTGCAATCTTACTTCCTCCATCTTATCCAACCTTTTCATCAGCTCCCCCAATTCAGTCATAATCTGAGATTGATCCAACGGTGCTGGGGGTATAACAGGTGCAGGTTTATCTTTTGAATCCTTCTTTTCCTTTTCCTTCTTTGCCTCCATTTTTTTTTGGACTTCACCACCACCACCACCTCCTCCTTCTCTGTACTTTCCGTTATATTTTCAAATAGCAATGACAAGTCCTTGATTATTTCCCTCTGATTCACCTCCAGAATTAATTATCCAAATATTAATACCCAATTACCAAGCAGTTAAATATACCTTCCCAATGATATACTCCCAATATAAATTGGATCAATTAATCAAACTGAAGACTTATTTTCCAATTAATTTAAACAATTAATCAAATCAACCAAATCAACCAATTGTTGTTCAATCGCATAGTCGATTCTGACCCTTTGCAAGTCCTCCAGGCACTTCTCACCTCCACCATCCTCCTTAACCTGCCCTGCTCTGTGCCCATTGTGTCTACAATACCATCTAGCCATCTCATCTTTGACCACCCCTTTCTTCTTTTGCCCTCCACCTTTCCCAGTATCAAGGCTTTCTCAAGTGAATCTTCTCTTCTCATTTTATGTCCAAAGTATTTTAGCTTCATCTTTACTATTTAACTTTCTAAGGAGCAGTCAGGTTTAATTTCTTCTAAGATTGACCTATTTGTTCTCGCTGTTCAGGGTACTCTCAAAACACTCCTCCAACACCACAGTTCAAAGGCATCTATTCTTCTATGGTCACCTTTCCTAATGGTCCAGCTCTCACAACCATACATTACCATCGCGATTGCGTCTTACTCTTTTCCTCCCTGTATTTAAACTACAGGGAGAGAGAGAGACTGCTTGTGTCTCTTTCTTTCCCTCCCTGTATTTAAACTACAGGGAGGGGAAAAGAGAGAGACGTGATTGGTTCTCTAGAGACCCAATCACGTCTCTCTCTTTCCCCCTCCCTGTAGTTTAAATACAAGGAGGGAAAGAGACACAAGCAGTCTCTGCGACTGCAGTAGGGTCGGGGGAAAGGCGCGTGCTTTCCCCCGACCCTACTGCAGTCACAGAGACTGCTGCGGGTGGGGGGTGGATTGGGTAGTTCTACCCAAACCACCCCACACCTGCAGACCATTGCCTCAGATAACGCTAAGAATCATTATCCAGAATCGTTATCCGATGCAAGTTTTTTCCAAAAAAACTTTGCATCGTTATCCAATTCTAGCGTTATCCGATGCAATCGTTATCCAGGGTATTACTGTATATATAAACACAGGATCCAGGATATTACTCCAATGGTAATCACAAAAGGGAAAAAGCCACAAAAAAAATCCACAGTTCTTGGAAATAAACAACACCAAAACAAACGATAACTCAATGCCATTCTCTTCTTCCTCCGCCCACTCAATCACTCCATCACTCTGTCACCTTCCACTACAAAAACTATTATCCTTTCCAACAGAAATAAAGTTCCAATACTCTTTCTTTTCTTTATTTCTCTCCACTCACCACCCCAGCCTCGGCTTCTCAGCTCCCACACAGCTTCTCCAATCCGATTTTAACCTTTGAGTTCTCCTTCCCGCACCACCATTTCTCCTTACTCTTCTTCTTGCCTTCTCTCGCCTTCTCTCACTTCCTACCTCCTCCCACACTTACTTCACCACCATGAGCACCTCCACCACCACCACACATACGACCACCTTGTCAGTTGCCGCCACGTTATCAGAGTCCATCTTCTTTCAGTTATTGTCCCTCTGAGTCCCCTCCGACCACGGTTCAGCTGGTTTGGCCCTCGGGTTTCGCTGCTTGTCTCACCCACTGCTGCAGCTTCTCAGACTCTAACTCCCAGGACCACCAAACGCTCAAACAATTTCGCAGACTCACCACCACGACTCTCGACCCACTTCTGAGGCTCTTTTTGTAATTAAAAAAAAAATTCTCAGTATTTATTCTCTTTGAAAACACATTGAAGAGTGTGAGCTGGTTAAAAATGTGTGTTACTCTAGTGCCATCTTGGCCACACCCTCCTGGGGCTATGATCAAGGTGCACCTTTACAACCAGTCCATCTAACATGGCCTCTTCCGCCTTCATGACCATTGGGAAACAGAATTCCTTCTTCACTCATTTTGACTTTGGGCCCAATAAACTGCTGTACAGCAGCCAAAACTGCTGCATTGTGAGTTTGATCCTGATAGGGGATCAAGGTTGACTCAGCCTTCCTTCCTTGTGAGGTTGGTAAAAAGAGTGCTCAGCATGTTGGGCAGCAATAATACTAATTATCTTGTGAACTGCCCAGAGGGTGGACTAAGCACTATGGGGCAGCATATGTGTTCTTATTATTGCTTAGCGCTGGAAGCCCAAACAGAGCAGTCTTGAGTCAGCTCTCTGCCACAAACACAAACTGTTGACAAACAAGAAATGTCCCTTCCTTTGGTTTCCCTTCTGCTCCTTTCAAGGACTGGGTTGACAGAGACAGTTTGGGGGGGGAAACCAGGGAATATGCCTGAAATGCAGTGCCTGAAATGGGAAAGAGGTTTGCCCCTTTCTCTCATGGGCCCCTGTCTTCCAGGTGGACGAAGAGGTATCTGGGCCCAGCACCCCCTTTGTGGAGAAAGCCAAGAGCCTTCCTAGCACGCCTTCCCAGCCCGAGGCTTCAGAGGGCAAGAGGTAAATAAATCTGGGAAGGGTATTTTGCTTTCCTTGGGGGTGGGAGGTCTGGAACTGGGGGTGATCTTTTGATGGGTGGGTGTCTCCCCCAACTGGGAACCCTTTCAGTGAGGAAGAGGAGGAAAAGGTGAAGGTTAGGCCACAAAAAGGGTTTGTGAGGCCATCTATAGTGCCACGTTCCTCTCAAAGAGGAATTCAAAAACTCTGATGGTGCAGTGGTTAAATTGCTGTCCTGCAACCAAAAGGTGGTGGGTTCCATACTGACCAGGGGTCAAGGTTGACTCAGCCTTCCATCCTTTGGAGGTTGGTAAAATGAGTACCCAGCATGTTGGGGGAAAATGATAATTAATTTGTGAACCACCCAGAGAAAGCACTAAGCGCTATGGGGTGGTATAGAGGTGTGATTGCTTTTGCTTTGCTTTCAAGCAGAGCCCTCATCTTTCGGATATCCAAGCAGCTCTGCCCGTCATGAGGACAGACCTTATTTATTGCCTTTCTGCCTCAAAACAATGGCTTCCAGTAACTTACCTAGCTAGGCAGGCAGCAGGCAGCCAGGAACCGTGGCGGCGCAGCAGCAAACCGCCTTTGTGGCAAACCGCTGCAGCGGCACAGCAGCCTGGCGACACAGCGCAGTGAGGAAAGGCTGCAGCTGCTGCTTGTAAAAGTGCTGCCTGCACTTCCTTTCCGGGCAGCCAAAATGGCTGCCTGGAACTGTGCATGCACCAAACCTCCTTTTGACGCATGCACAGTTCTATTTTTTACTGCGCATGCGTCAAATAGAGGTTTGACCCATGCACAGTTCCGAGCAGCCATTTTGGCTGCCCCGAAATACATTTCCGGAGGGAGGCTGGAGAGGCGACTGAACTGGTTGCCCAGGGGTTTACCACCACCCCGGCAACCCCCTCCTGATGGGTGCTATCAGTTTGGGAGAACCGGTCCGAACCGATAACAACCCATTACTGCTTGAGAGGTGGTGAGCGCTCTGACACTGGAACCATTTGAGGGGAAATTGGACAACCATCTTTTAGATCTGCTTTGATTCAGATTCCTGCATTGAGCAGAGGGTTGGATTTGATGGTCTAAAAGTCCCATTCTAAATTCAATTATTCTGTGGTTCTATTACTCTATGGCTTGGGGAAGAAATCTAGAATGGTGAGGCCACTCTTTAGAAAGCAGTTACAGTTGGCAGAGGGAATATAACCTACGTGGCAAACTGGTTTGGTCCTTGCAAGTTTCCTCGTGAGGCAAGGAGAGCTTGGCTGCTTCTCTGTTCTGTCCAAAAGCAAGAAAAAGATGAAACGCTTTGTTAGTGTAGCTCAGACAATCTGCTTAACAAGGGGTTATGGGGATGGCATGGGCCATGAGACCTTGGAAAAGACCTTCTCATACCCACTGCCTGATTGGCACCTTGGTCACAACATAAAAGGATTCTGGAAATATTGCGTAACCAGGAGAAACAAAGTTAACATGGCCACATTTGTGACGAGACCCTCTGCTTCCATTTCAGCCTCATGAAAGAGATCTCCAGGGAATCAGGTGACTGTCAGACCCATTTTGGGAGAGGTTTGGGGGCAGCCTCTGTGTTTTGGGGAGGGTGAAGGGTGAGCATGTCCCATTCCTGGTTTCAATCCACCCTCAGAAGCTGCTATGAAGCAAAACCTGTGTTGAAAAGCTGTTCTCACACAAGCAGAGCTGTCTAGCTGTAAGGCAGCTGTGGGGTTGCCTTCTGCAAGCCCATAGTTTGGGGTCTCTGTCCCATCTCCTTGAAAGAAAGTGGGGACAACCTATTTCCCCCTTAGCTCATCCTAGTGTCCTTTTCACCCCATTTTCTTCCCGCAGTTGTTGAAATGCATCTATCCCGGGACACGGAAGAGACACCTGGTTCTATAGAGGTAGAGCTTTTGGGCAATGTATTAACCCTAGAAAAGACCTGTTTCACTCATAAGACTTTTAAAAGGGGAGGGGATGCATCATTAACTTCCCTTTGGTGGTCCCCCCCCCACACATGTTGGATTCTTTCCCACACACACACACATCCTTGCCAATACTGTATATAGACCTACAGTAGAACACCTGGCATGTGGAAGATGGTGATGTGGTGAGTGATTCTAGATTGAGGGTCACCCTATATTTTGTGAGATTGCCTATGACCTGGGATTAGTTCATTTTTCGGTTCTTATCATGAAGGTTCCTCAGAGAAAGGAGCCTAGCTTGCTAATGACGTCCCTGTTTATCTTCTGATTATGCCCATGTTTACCTTCTGATGACCAATCAGAAAGCAAAGCTTACTAGAATGTGAGATACAGAGTTTAGCAAAAGGGCTTGCTGAGAGGGAGAGTTGACTTTCTCTACATAGGGAAGCCCTAATGCTGAACAGGCACTGAAACTATCTTAGCTCTGGGTTCCTCAAACTTGACACTCCAGATGTTCTTAGACTTTAATTCCCAGAAGCCCTGATCAGTAGGTGTGCTTATTTAGGCTTCTGGTAATTGAAATCCAGGAACACCTGGAGAGCCAAGTTTGAGGAACCCTGTCTTAGCTTGACCTTCAGTTTCCACTTGGGCAGAAGCAGAGCTAGGAAGATCCCTTCTGTGTGTAGAATGGCTGCCTACTAAGGCAGCTCTCCTTTCCTTAAGTGAGAAGGACAAGCCTTCTGATCCCAGAATACAGCTCCTTCTTTCCTCTTGGACATTGATCTTTTCTCCTGCAGATCACATCTGTCTATCAGGACAAGAAAATCCAGGATTCAGCCTCAGAACAGCCCTCAGGTAAGTGGCGCTGCTCCCAAAGGGTTGGTCACAGATTCCTGGAAGAGTGGATGAAGGTTGGATATCATGGGTACACTAATTATTATAGCCCTTTGGATAACTATCAACCCTTGACATACAGAGGTGCCTTCTGTGGTCTGTTGCAGAGAATTAGTTGACCAAGAGCTTTTATTGTGTCAAGTGAGACAGATTTCTGCGTCTCCAACTGCTCTTCCAGCCTCTCCTGCTAGTGGGGAGATCCTCTACAGCCCTGGTGGTGAACCTTGGCACTCCAGCTGTTCTTGGACGTTAATTACCAGAAGTCCAAGTCAACAGTCCTGCTGGTCAGGGCTTCTGGGAATTGAAGTTTCAGAACAGCTGGAGTGGCAAGGTTCGCCATCACTGACCTTCAGGGTCCTAAGCCAACTCTGCCTCTGTTGTGCTCAATGGATGGATGAGAGAAGTTGGTACCCCACCCAACCTCTGATGGAAGGCACAGGCTGGGGAAGGATAGTCTGCAAGATTGGGAAGGGTGGGCTGTTATTTATGACCATGGAATCTGGCAAGAGGAGGTAAAGCAAAGCAAAAGCACAGCAATGGGCAGTTCACAAGTTAATTAGAATTATGGATGGGTATGAAGAAAGCCACTCTTTGACTCCCAGACCTTAAGAAGAAAATGACTAAGGCCTGCGATCCAGGTTGCTTCTTTTTCTGCCACCCATTTCAACCTCCAAAGCTAAGGGTTGTCAGTTTTCTTTTCCTCCGTGTCCTGATCAAACCCTGTACTGCCAAAATGAAGCCACTTTCTTGGCTTTGTCATTGGCCAAACCTAAGCCCTCATCGGTGCATGCTTAGGCCTGCTGGCTCATTTGACTCCTCCCTTCTCCCCAGTGAGTTTTTAATTTGTGATTTTTTAATCTTATATCTTTTTTAATCTTTTAATCCTTAAATTTTAACTTTTAACTCTTCTTAGATGGGTGGGTATTTTATTGTGGGTTTTATTGATTTTTTTATTGTTAGCCACTCTGAGTCATTTGTGAGGAGGGTGACATAGAAATATGATAAATAAATAAATGTTTCTGGCAGTCATCAACAGGCCAACAAAGGAGCTGATTCTGTATTTCTCCACATTCACACAGTGTGTTGCTGTCCACCAGAAGCCCCCACTTGAACATGTTGGTGTTACATTTAGGGACTCTGACCCTCCAAGTGATGTAGGGGAGGTTGTCCATGAGGAAGTACCTGCTGTTTCTCAACCTCTGTGTTGCCACTCCGAATGCTCTCCTCCAGAGGTTGGGATTCCTGTCCATCTCCCTCACTTCTCCTTCCTTCTTTCTCCAGAGATGGAGGACGGGAAGGTCATCAATGTTACCAACTCAGAGGCCCAGGAGCCACAGCCCCGTCGCTCGTCAGTCCTGAGGAAAGTCTCCGACACCTTATCCAAGGTCTTCTCCCGCACCTCTGCTGGGGGTGAAGAGAAAACTGGCTCCGGCGACCAGACCTGAGAGCCAAATCCCTCCTTTGTGTAGCTGAGAGAATAAATATTTTCATGGCAAAAGGGAGAGTCCTTTGTTGCTCAGGGGAAAAGGTGGGCAGATTCGAATCAAGGGCCAACACAATGTCACTGAGCAGTGGACAGATTGTGTTACCAATGCTTTGGAGGCACAAACAGGGCTTACCTTTTCACTGGTTCCCTCACTGCGCATGCACAGCAAGCACTTGGTGTGCATGCACGCCTACAGTGCTTGGCGTGTATGCAGGCCTCCTTGCTGTCCTCCCAAGCGGGGAGGAGGAAGAGAAGCTGCTAGCCTGAAGCTCCCTATAGCCTGCTCCCCAGGGAGACTCACCTTTGGATGTGGTGTGTCGGTGTGTATTTTAATGTGTATTTAATACCTTTACCTATGTTGACATACTACTACAGTTCCTAAAAAGGCCTGGGTTGGGGTTTCTAAGCAAAGTCTTGGAGTTACCTCATCAATAAGCTACACCTGTGCTGTTCCAATTGCTGTTCCAATTGGAGATCCCTTAAGGAGGTACAGCTGTTTTACATTTACATTAAGGCATATTATTCTAGAGAACTGGTTAGGCAAAGACTTAGTACAGTACCTAACTTCTTTAACTGTTGAAAAGTGCCAAAATGAAGCCATCTTATGGTGAGTTCATTCTGTAGTTCCTTCCATCTGACCTAGCATGAGAAAGATTAGCCAGAACAAGCTTTAAGCTCTGGTTGATTTGGTGTTGTTGTTGTTGTTGTTATTGTTGTTGTTTTGGGGGGGTCTGGGTGTGTGTGTGTGTGTTAATGTATTTTTATTTTATTTATTTTATGGGTTTGTTTTGTGGGTGGGTGGGTTGAGGATGTGTGTGTGTGTGTGTTTATTTTTATTTTATTATTTTTTATTTTCTTTGGCCCCGCTCACGACATCATGATGTTAGCTCCGCCCACACTGTGATGACATCATGGTGGGGTAGTAAAAATTTTGACATCCCACCACTGCCCGAAGGTGGTTCCCCCCAAAAGCTGCTACCAGTTCTCCGGGACACTGGGAAAAGTTACTACTGTTTTGGGCGAACTGGTGAGAACCTGTTACATCCCATCACTGTGCGCCCACGGAAATGCCTGCAGACACAGACAGCACTGGCTCTTTGGCTATAAATGGAGATCAGCACTGAACCCTAGAGTCGGATACGACTGGCTTTTCAGCAAGGGTGATTTTCAATGCAAGAAGTGAGAACAATCTTCTGAGAATACCTGTTTTGTAGGTTTTTATTGCTTACCATATGAGAGAGAGAAACATAAAAGAAAGTTTCAATTTATTTCACTGTCTTAGTTTCAGCACATTCTCACGGATCCTTGCCCAGGATCCATTTATCTTCTGAGTGGGCTTCCCATCATTTAGTATGGGATAAATGTGAATGAATCTTGTTCCAGATTTTAGGAATGGTAGCCGTGTTGTTCTGTACAAGCATCAGAGAGAATACAAAACAAATAGACAAAAATGTTGTGGCACCTTAGAGACTAACTGCTATAATGTTTGCTTTCGTGGATCAAGTCCATTTCATCAGAGAGAAGAGTGAGACTTTATGGCATCAATTTATATACACATCAGGTACACAATGGTTGGTTAGTATAACCGATAAGTATACAAATTGTATGCTTGTAAAGGTGTAAAAAAAACCCCGCTTTGATTTTTATACTTATGTTATGCTAGCCAACCAGTGGTGGGATGACAAATTTTTTACTACCCCACCCTGACATCATGGACGTCGTGGGCGGGGACAACGCCATGATGTCATGATGTGGGCGGGGCCAAAGGAAAAAATCAACCCATCCTCGCCCAAAGCATAAATCAACCAGCCCACCCATCCCAAACACAAATGAACCCACCCCAAACATTCTGACGCATGCACGCTTCACAATTGTAGCGTGCATGCGTCAGATTGATTTCTGCACAAGCGCACTAAATTGGAGCCATTTTGGCTCCAATTTTAATTTTTTGTCCTTTTTTTGAGGCATTGGAACCGGACTCCTCAAAAAAAGAACTACCCTCCCAGAGAACCCTCCGGGATTATTCTTACCGGTTCTAGGGAACCGGTCAGAACCGGCACCATCCCAACCATTGTGTACCTCTGTACCTGGTGTGTATAAATCAATGCCATGAAGTCTCTTATGTCTGACAAAATTGACTTGATCCACGAATGCTCACATTAAAATACAGCAGTTTGTCTTTAAGGTGCCACAAGATCTTTTTACTTTTTGTTTTGTTTGTTTACACCCTATTGTTCCAGATTTGTTACTGTCAAATCAAGTCCAAGTATGCCAAACCCTAATGGGATTTTCAATGTTGACTTTTTTTGAATAGTAGCCATGTTAGTCTGTCTTTCAGACATAACGGAGAATAAACAAAACAAAACTAAATCCCTGTAGCACTTTGTTATATTTCAATGTGAGCTATCATGGATCAAGTCTAATGAAGTGGACGATCTGCAAAAGCTCACATTCAAATACAGTGGAACCTCATACAACAATCGCCCCATATAGCAACGAAATCTCATAACAATTAGTGTGGGGGGGGTGTTTGGGGGGGAGAGGAATGGTGTCCCGCATAACAATTTTCCCTATGGAAAAAAGCATACAACTAATTTTCAATGGGAAAAACCACTTAGCAAAAAAATAAATAAAAAAAATCATTGTACGATGCATCCCATAGGGAAAATTGCTATACGATGCATGTATCATATAGCAATTGTTTAGTACAACAACGAGCCCCATGAAATGGATTAAAATAGTTGTATGAGGTACCACTGTATAACAGTTAGTCTTTAACGTGCTACAGGGATTTTCAACATATGTGAAGTGTAGAAGGAATGGATTTCATCATTGCCAACTCCTCTGCCCCTATAAATTTCCATGGCCCAGCAAGGATTTGAACCCATATCTCCTGATTGCAGACTGGAAGTCTATCCCCTATGCCAGTGGTGCCCAAACTAAGGCCCGGGGGCCACATGCGGCCCCTGACACCAATTCATCCAGCCCGCGAAGCCCTCGTACGGGCGCATTTTACTTCCGCTTCCAGGAGAGATAACGGCTTCGTGGGTCGGATGAATTGGCGTCGGGGGCCGCACCCGGCCCCCGGGGCCTTAGTGACTGGCTCCCTGGACCACATGATCGGCCCACGGCCCAAAAGGTTTGGGCACCCCTGCCCTATGCTATACTAGCTCTCACTGTTTCATACAACAAATATTTACACAATTACTCCCCTGCATGAGGTCTTTTCATGAAAAGCACTCCTTGCATTTTTCTTGAATCTTTTAAAAAAGTAATACACTGGAGTTTCTTCTTTCTTCAAGTGCTGTATCTGTTCTGAATATTAGTGATAGTCTTCCTGTTCTTAACTCCTCGGAACAGTTCTTCCAAGGAAATGCCACACCAGTCTCTCAGGTTCTTCAACCATGAAGTCCATCTACATCCAGGGCCTCTCTTCCCAGGGATCTTTCCTTGCAGAGTAAGTTGGAGTTTTCTATATTTCATGTTGTTCCTCATGATATGAACAAGATGTTAGAGCTTTCTTTGCTTAATGGTCTTAAGCAGTTCTTGTTCTTTATCCATCCAGCACAACACTTCTACATGAGTCTCATGGCCAACCCATAATATCCTTAGCAGCCATCTGTATGTCTACATTTCAAATGCTTCGATTCTCTTTTCAGATGCCTTAGTCCCATGATGGTGAACCTTGGCACTTCAGGTGTTCCTGGACTTCAATTCTCAGAAGCCCAAGTCAGCACACCTGCTGATCAGGGCTTCTGGGAACTGAAGTTCAGAAGAACACCTGAAGTGCCATGGTTCGACATCACTGCTTTAGTCAATGTCCAGCCTTCAACTCTATATAGCAACACTGAGAATATGTAAAATCTCACTGCATCCCAGAAGGCTGGATGTTCATTTTCAATATTATCTGGACACCCCACACACAGCCAAAACATTCTGATTTATATACTTATCTGTTATGCTAGCCAGCCATTGTGTAACTCTGTACTTAATGTGTATATAAACTGATGCCATGAAGCCTCATGTTATGTCTGTCTGACTAACTGGACTTGAACAACCAAAGCAAACATTACAATACAGCAGTTAGACTTCATGGTGTCTAAAAAGGGAAATGGTAGTCCCAGAAGGCTAGATGTTCCTTTTCAATGCTATCTGGACACCCCCGTCCCCGTCCCCAGACAAAACATTCTGATCCCTTCCTGGTTATTTTTGCTTTTTTTTTTAAAGTGACCTCTACCATTGATCCTGATTTATATCCCAGATTCTCTCTACACCTTTTCAAAAGAAAATTTTATTCATCTTCTAATTTAATCTGTTTCCACACCCCATACATTTCTATGGCTTCCCCACAGTGTGCATTTTCTAACGACAGTTCAGATGCATCTTCAGTCTTCACTTCCTTCCACGCTCCAAGCAGAGCGATGGTTTCAGCCCCGCTGTGAACCGTCTGGTGCCTGACCAGATTTCCTTTACCGCTGAAGCACTTCCCACACTCCAGGCATTGAAAAGGCTTCTCCCCTGTGTGGATTCTTTCATGCGAGGTGAGGTTTGACCGGTGGCTGAAGCTTTTCCCACACTCCAGGCATGGGTATGGTTTCTCACCCGTGTGGCTCCTTTGATGGACCAGATAGTTTGTGTTGTTGTTGAAGCTCTTCCCACATGTTAAGCACTGATATGGCTTCTCCCCCATGTGGATCCTCACATGAGACGTAAGCTTCTCGTTCTGGTGGAAACTTCTGCCACACTCCAAACACTTGTATGGTTTCCCCCCTGTGTGAATCCTCTGGTGGGAACTGAGATACCTCCTCTGGCTGAAGCTGCTCCCACACTCCAGACACTCGTACGGCTTCTCTCCGGTGTGAATTCTCCGATGTTCAGTAAGGTTGGCACTGTTGCTGAAGCTCTTCCCGCATTCCACGCACTGATAGGGCTTCTCCCCAGTGTGGATCCTACGGTGAGATGTGAGACTTCCTTTTTGACTGAAGCTTTTGCCACACTCTGAGCATTTATACGGTTTCTCCCCAGTGTGGATCCTTTGGTGAGCAATGAGGTGCATCTTGCGGCCAAAGTTCTTTCCACACTCCAAGCAGATGAAGGGTTTCTCTCCAGTGTGGATTCTCTGGTGGGTGGTGAGGTTCCCTTTGTAATGGAAGTTCTTCCCGCAGAGCAAGCATTTGTAAGGCTTCTCCCCAGTGTGGATTCTCTGATGTTTAGTGAGGTCAGAGTTGGTAATAAAGCGCTTTCCACATGCCAAGCACAGATGAGGCTTCTCCCCTGTGTGGAGTCTGCAGTGGATGATAAGTTTCGATGCACAACTGAAAGTTTTCCCACAAACAGGACATCTTTTATTTTCCTTTGCTTTCCCTGTTTTTTCTTTGCACATGCTATCCTGCTGGTCATCATCCAGAGAAGCAGAGGATTTATTCTTCCTTTGCTGGTTTACATCCATTTTCCTTTTCTGCAATTTTCTGTTCTTGCATTTCTGCCCTTCTTGTGAGATCATATACTTTTCTGTCATATTTTCCATTTCCAGCTTGTCGTCTTCTAAACAGAAGACAAGAAAAGATGAAAGATAGAATTGCTGAAGGTGTAAAACATGTGGATGTCTCATTGCACAGGGAAATACACTGGATTCTAGAATACATTACCTCACTATTGAAATTCCTTTTCAGTTTATAATCCTCCTTCACACCCACACTGTACCTCAGTCTTTCACGTAATTACACAAGGAGCTTAAAACCACAGTACAAGCTAAATTAAGAGTAGGAAGGAATCCTTCAATATGCCAGACTTGAGACTTTAGAGAGTCTCATCCATCCATCCAACCAACCAACTACCGTCTATACCAGTCATCTAGTATACCGTGTAATCCACCCAAAATACATGGTAGCACAAGGTTAGCTGGATTAAGGGCACTTTCACACATTTGTCATGTAGCACAATCAGCACTTGGCACAGATGTATACAGGTACATGGTTTTGAACTACAGTTCCCAGAATTCTGTGCATTGTAGCTCAAAGCCACCACTTTGGATACTTTTAATTTCAATGGCCTGATGTTTTGATTCCACTTTGGACTTCTAACCATTCTGTACTGACTTCTAATCACCATCTAATCACCATTAGTACCATTGTAGGCTATTTTTCAACTCACACAAAACACAAATATAAGTAACAAAAGCAGCATATATTCTGCTATCCTAGAAGGGACTTAGAAGGGCTGGACGACAGGTTTAATATTAATTAATTCATTTATATGCCATCCAACTGTATGATAATCCCACTCTGTGCAGTTTACAACACTGCAACATAAAAAGTCAACAGTAAACATAAAATTAACCAAAATTAAATTATTACAATTTACATGTGAATTCAGTTCCCTTAATTGCTTTCTGAGAATCTACTGCAGTCTTCATGGCGACTGAAAATGATGGTGCAATGTTAAAAATTGTAATGGTGAATTACCACTTCTTAATGAGTTGGTACTCATATTCCTAAGCAAAAAACCAAATTGTATGACTGGTGCACAATGAGGGATACAAGCGTTCACTAGTGGCAATTCACCACTACAGTATAAGGCTGTGATGGCAAACCTTGGCACTCCAGATGTTCTTGGAGTTCAATTCCCAGAAGCCCAAGCCCCTATGAATCCACATGAATGGGTTGACTGCAATTCATCCAGCCCACGCTGCCCTCGGTGCTCCTGGAAGCGGAAGTAAAGTAAAACACACTCATACGGGTGCGTTTTACATCCACTTCCAGTCACGATGAGGGCAGTGTGAGCCGGGTGAATCGCAATCAACCCATTTGTATGGATTCATGGGGGTTTGGGCTTCTGGGAATTGAAGTCCAAGAACATCTGGAGTGCCAAGGTTTGCCATCATGGGTATAAGGTATAAGGTTGCCCTTCCTCAAAAACCAGTCATATCAGACTATAGGGCTCAGTGCACATCTTCATTTATAGCCAAAGTGCCAGTGCTGTCTGTGTCTGCAGATGTTTCCGTGGATAGGCATGACTAGACACTGGAGAGCATGGAATGCTGTTTACTTTCCTTCTGAAGTGGTACCTATTTATCTACTTGCAAGTTCTTGCTTTCAAACTGCTAGGTTTGCAGGAGCTGGGAGACAGATACAGTCAAACCTTGCATAAAAAGTGCCTCGCTTAAAGAGTAATTCGCTTAAAGAGCAGAATTTTCTCTGAATGTTTGCTTTGCTTAACAAATAAAACCAACAAAAAACTCGCTTAACAAATAAATTGGGGTTCTCAATCCCTCCCACCAGAAGTCACAATGGGTCACTTACAATGGTGTTTCGCTTAAAGAGCAAACTCACTTAAAAGGCAATCCCATGGAATGCATTATGCTCTCTTTAAGCAAGATACCACTGTACCAGGAGCTCACTCCATCATATAGCTCTCCAGTCTCAAACTGGCAGTTGTCAAGTTCAGCATCTTAACCACTAAGTCACTGCAGTCCCTCTGCTTAATATTTAGTCATTTCATTGCGCCGTAATGCATCCTATTTTGGTTTTTGCATCCTGCTTTGATAGGGTTACACTATTTTAAAAAACCATACTCAAAACATCTCGAACCAAATATGTAATGGAAATGAGTCAGAAGGAGAAGACCATGATTATCATACTGGCATTATGATCTCCTTCACTATTGTTCACCAGACAAAGAGGAAGCCATACCAAGACAGACCACGATTTCACAGGTCTCTTCCATGACTTCCCCGTCTCTTAGCCTCTTAAGAGTAAGATCCACCAAATCCCAAATGTCATTGGGGTGAAATCCACAGCAACTTCCTCAAGGATCACCAGGCTCTGGAAAGCACAAATAAAATATATAAGCAATTTGTCCATTTACAGATAACATTTAGTTTATTAACAAACCAAATCTGAAAGACTACTTAAGGGGAAGTGGCTGGGCTGTAGCATCTAACATGGGGATTCTCAACCTGTGGCCCACAGGCTGGATGCGGCCTGCAGCACCATTTCATGTGGCCCACCACCACCTGCACCACACCTGGAAGTGCCATGTGGTGGAGAAAGGGCAAAATGGCCGTCAGCCCCAGAAGCTGTCTGAGGGAGTGCGACCCGGTCCTTGGCTTAAAAAGGTTGAGAACTCCTGATCTAACCTTTTGTAAGTGGCTTTCACAGCCTAAGAGAGTAGAACGCTTCCTATATCCATTCTTTCTTTATTCATGTCAGATGCACTAGCAGCATATAATAACATACAAAGCTAAAATTAACACATCTAAGAACAAAATAGAATTAAAAAGGACTAAATAACATCCGCCCAATATTGTGCCACATCAACAGCATTTCCTCTTGCCAACATAAGGTCTTCCTCAGTGCACGTTGAGGGGCATTATGTCCATTAGTCATAAAGATTGCACAGCATGTGGAAGAAAGATAGATAGATAGATAGATAGATAGATGGATAGATAGATGGATAGATAGATAGATAGATAGATAGATAGATAGATAGATAGATAGATAGATAGATAGATAGATAGATAGATAGCTTTATTGACAGCAAAATCTATCTATCTGTCTATGAGGAGACAAGATCTTCATGAAATCAACTCCTAACTCAAGAATACTCAGTTTGAATGGATCATAAGCCTAATATTTAGAGTAAATCCTAAAGTTTAAACTTAGAAATGGGCAGCAGTTTTTGTTTGACATAGACAGCCAAATTAGCTCCCCCGAGGGTTTAGAGCAGGGGAGCCCAAACTATGGCCCAGGAGCTAGTCCTGGCCCCCGGGCCATAGTTTGGGCTCCCTGAACCACATGATTGGCCCACGGCCCCAAAAGTTTGGGCACCTCTGGTTTAGAGGTTAACACGCTGAGCTGGAGACTGTAAGGCTGGGTTTCAATACCCGAGAGCTGCACTTGGGTACATTAAAGAAGCCTCATTCAGGCATCCCCTAAAAATCCTTTCAACCCAGAGTAATCTCTGACATGAAATTATTATTACTGACACAGTCTTAAATCTATATGTACAGACTATGTAGACTCGGCTTTGCAAGGGGTGGTAAAACTTGTGCAAGTATCATGTGTGAGGACTTGCTGGCATTTATTTGTTGCATTTATATCCCACCCTTTTCATACAGGGACCAAGCAGGGAGCCTTAGGTAAAGTAAAAGTAGCCCTTGCTTGAAAGCCAGTCATATACGACTCTAGGGTTCAGCGCTCAACTCTATTTATAGAGAAAGAGACAGCACTGTCTATGTATGCAGACATTTCTGGACATGTGGCAGGCATGACTAAATACTGAAGTGCACGGAATGCTGTTTACTTTCCCACCAAAGTGGTACCTATTTAACTACTTGCAACTTCTTGCCTTCAAGCTGCTAGGTTGGCAGGAGCTGGGACAGAGACGGGAGCTCACTCCATCATGCAGCACTCAGCAATGGTTTAGTGGTTAAGAGCTGAACTTGATGATTGGAAGGTTGACAGGTCAGCAGTTTGAGACCCGAGTGCTGGACGTCGGAGTGAGCTCCCATTTCTGTCCTTGCTCCTGCCATCCTAGCAATTCAAAAGCAAGAAATTGCAAGTAGATAAATAGGTACAACTTCAATGAGAAGGTAAACAGTGTTCCATGCACTCTGCTGTCTAGTCATGCCTGCCACATTTCTACAGAAACATCTGCAGATGCAGACAGTGCTGGTTTTTTGACTAAAAAGAGAGATGAGCTCTGAACCCTAAAGTTGGATATGGCTATCTTTCAAGCAAGGGCAAGCTTTACCTTTAATAGAAACTCTAACTTTACCACTAATTTCCCACACTTCTCAATATGGATCATGCTTTTATCTACACAACCAGCCATAAATCATATCCTGTCATTTGAATATACATTGTATCCTGTTATGCTCCCATATGTTGTCTGCTGAGCAGAATAAAATGTAAATCCTAGATAAAAAATTAGCTCCACAAAAGCAGGAAATGATTACATTTAGTCAATTTCACTAGTCCATTTTAGACAATGTAATTTTATACAAGGTGTGGAGCTGTAGACTGGAAGGTTGGGTTTCGATACCCAACAGCTGCACTTGGGGACATGAAAGGAGCCTCATTCGGGTGTCCCCTTAAAATCCTTTCAACCCAGAATAATCTCTGACAAGAAATTATTATTCTAACCTTATACAATGTTGCCTCAACAACAGTTGTGCCACTGATCCAGTTCCGTGAGTCACTTTTCTGGTCCTGAGCCCTTTTGCCATTCAACGTCCAAATCCAAAAGGCTATTTAAGAGGAAGCAGATGGACTGCAGCTTCTAACCTTTTGTGACCCTGGACAGGATCACCATAACTCCCATTTTGTTAATGAAACTTAATGATACAAATAATAATATTAATAAAAAGAATGACGCTGAGGCAAAAGTTCCTTTTCTTAAATTGGAATCAGGGCAACATAGGGGGGCTGTGGTGGCTCAGTGGTTAGGAAGCTCACTTTGTTAGTTGGAAGGCTGGCAAGTTAGCAGTTCTAGACCTGGGTACTGCATGACAGATTGAGCATCTGTCTCTGTCCCCGCTCTTGGGGACATGAAAGGAGCTTCATTTGGGCATTCCCTGGGTGGAGTTTCTTTGGCAAAAAAAATCCTTTCAACTCAGAATAATTTCTAACGTGAAATTATTATTATCAGGACAACATAGAAACACAACACTTCTGTCATTAAATAAATTTGGATTTTAAAAAATCAATGTTTAATCCCCCCCCCCCATGTGTGGGGCAGGCAATGGTTGGAGTAAAAATATGCCTTCTCTGCTCCTGCAGCATCAGTGGGAAAGCCACTCTATTCTCATCTTATCCCAAATACAGTTACTTTTCTCTCCATTCATAGGCTGACATTTGAAGGGGGGCATCTCCCCACAATACTGGCCTCCACCACCACCACCACCACCCCCGACTATCCCTCCAGGTCCCATCACCCCCCAATCCACAAGTAGTAAAGAGAGAGGGGAAACCCCATATTCCCCCTCCCAAAATAAAGCTCCCCCATGCAAGACTTACATACAATGAATAACTCCCCTCCCCTGGGGGGGAAGGACAGGAAGTGTACATTGGAAAAAACATCCCCCTCTTTATTCCAGAAGTCCCACCTCTCCCTCCTCTCTAGGAGTCATACGCCTCTGTCCATTTAACCCTTAGATGTCCAAGGGGCAAAAATCCATTTCCCAACCTTTCCTGCTCTTGTATGGTTGTGAGAGCTGGAGGAAAGCTGAGCACAGAAGAATATGCCTTTGAGATGTGGTGTTGGAGGAGAGTTTTGAGAGTCCCCTGGACAGCGAGGAGAACAAATAGGTCAATCTTAGAAGAAATTAACCCTAACTGCTCCTTAGAAGGTCAGATAGTAAAGATGAAGCTAAAGTACTTTGGACATCAAATGAGAAGAGAGGATTCGCTTGAGAAAGCCTTGATGCTGAGAAGGGTGGAGGGCAAAAGAAGAAGGGGGCAACCAAAAATGAGATGGCTAGATGGTATTGTAGACATAATGGGTACAAAGGTGAGCGAGTTGAGGAGGATGGTGGAGGACAGAGGTGCCTGGCAGACAGTGGTCCATGGGGTCGCGGTGTGTCGGAATCGACTGTGCGACTGAACAACAACAAAACCTGCTCTTGCTAGTAAAGGTAAAGATCTACCTTGCTTGAAAGCCAGTTGTGTCTTGACTCTAGGGGCTGGTGCTCATCTGTTTACAGCCAAAGAGCCAGTGCCATCTACGTCTGCAGACATTTCTGTGGTCATGTGGCAGACATGACCAAATTACATGGAACACTGTTACCAAATTACATGGAACACTTTCCCACTGAAGTGATAACTATTTATTTACTTGCAATTTCTTGCTTTTGAACTGCTGCTTTTTTCTTTTTTGCAGGATCTGGGACAGAGACAGTTGCTCATACTATCATGTAGCACCCAGATCACGAACTGCTGATCTGCTGACCTTTCATTTGTCAAGTTCAGCGTCTTAGCCACTAAGCCACTGGAGACTTGTTTTTTTGTTCAGTCGCAGTCGATTCCGACCCTTTGCGACCCCATGGACCACTGCCCGCCAGGCACTCCTGTCCTCCACCATCATCCTCAACTCGCTCAGCTCTGTGCCCATTGTCTTGTTATATGCTTTCAAATTGTCTCCAACCTATGGTGTCCCTATGAAAAGAAAATATCTCTAAAATGTCTAATCTTCAACAGCCCTGCTCAGCTCTTGCAAACTCAAGCCTGTGGGTTACTTTAGACTACAGAGTCTGTCCATTTGGGATTTTGTCTTCATTTCCTGCTTTGTTTCATCCTTCCCAGCTTTATTGCCTTTTCCTGCCTTCTTATGATGTCGCCAATGTAGGACAGCTCCAGCTTCATCATATCTGCCTCCCGAGACAGTTCAGGTTTGATTTGCTCTAGGATCTCTTATAGTAGTTCTCTCAAAAGACAGATCAAGGAGCTAATAGACGTCCTCAAAATTTCCCACAGAATAGTTCTAGTCCTGCCCTCTAAAACATTACTACTTATTTGCCCCAGAGCAAAACATTTGTATGTGTTCTGAAGGAATCGAAAAGTATACAAAAACTCATTTCAGTCATTCGAAAAGGAAAAAATGTAACTATGTATTATTAAGCAGGGCTACTCAGTATTCTCTCAGAAGTCATATATACATTCATATATACAGGTATTTTCAGAATACACCCCTGAAAAGGATTTCTGAACTTTGACAAAGGTAAAGGTCTCTCTTGCTTAAAAGCCAGTCGTGTCAGACTCTGAGTGTGGTGCTCTTTATTTACAGCCAAAAAGCCAGTGCTGCAGACGTTTCTGTGGTCATGTGGCAGGCACGACTAGACATTGAAGTAAGCCGAATGCTGTTACCTTTCCCATCAAAGTGGTACCTATTTATCTACTTTTAATTTCTTGTTTTCAAACTGCTAGGTTGGCATGAGTTGGGACAGACAACAGACGCTCACTCCATTGTGCAGGGGGTGTGGTGGCTCAGTAGTTAAGTTCGCCTTGTTAGTTGGAAGGCCGGCAAGTTGGCAGTTCTAGACCTGGGTACTGCATGACGGATTGAGCACCCGTCTCTGCCCCAGTTCTTGGAGACATGAAAGGAGCCTCATTTGGCCGTTTTCTGAACAGAGTTTCTTCAGCAAAAATCGTTCCAACTCAGAATAATTTCTGACACGAAATTATTATACTCCATTGTGCAGTACTCAGGTCTCAAAGTGATGACCTGTCAACTTTCCAGTCTTCAAGTTCAGCATCTGACCTTGGCAAGAGTACGCGTTAACAAAGTTTGGGTTGACTAAACTAAATCACATTCACAAAGGGCTACTTAAGAGAATTTTAATGGACAGGAATCGAAATGTAAGTTTTCAAAGTGAATGAGACCAGAAACAAAATTAAATTTAAAAAAAGACAAAACCATTGTGGCGCCTTAAAAACTAGCTGCAGAGAAACAACCCCCTCCTCCTTTCAGATCTTCTCCCTATTCATGAAACCTGATGGGTTTGGGACGGGAGGGTCTTTCCCCTCCAGCCAAGCTCCCGACCCACTCGCCTTCCCCTACACCAGGGTTCCTCAAACTTGGCTCTCCAGGTGTTCTTGGACTTCAATTCCCAGAAGCCCAGGTCAGTACACCTGCTGATCAGGGCTTCTGGGAATTGAAGTTCAAGAACACCTGGAGAGCCAAGTTTGCTGATCCTTGCCCTACACCCAAAGGCAGGCGGAACCAAAAGCGAAGGGGCCTTCCGAAATCGCAGCCGACAAACCCTCCGTATACAGTATAGGGGAACACGCTTCCGGCGAAAAAGGTCGGAGGGTAAAGAGAATTGACATTTTCTCCGGAAATCCCGCCTCCATCACATTCCCGTCCTCTCTAGGAATCAAGTTGTTGAGTTCATGCAGCCAAAGAAGAGCCGTCTCTGGAGATGTTGCTCCGCGGGCTCGTTTTTAGGACTACAGTTCCCAGATTCCTGACGCAGAATAGTCTGGGTTTGTAGTACAAATAAAAATAACCAATCGGCTCACCTGTAAGACGGAGGGAGAGAAAATCTCTCTCTAAGGGTTAAAGAGATTATAGAGTCTTGTTTCCTAGACTGGCATAAAAAGGGGAGTGCAACACGCTTTCCCTGTCCCCACGGCAACGCAGGCTGGCGTTTTTTCCGTTCCCTTTGTGCAGCAGCTACAGCCGTTGTCTTCTAAGGACAACTAATAGGTATTTTCACGATGGAGAGAATAAATATCTTTATCAGAACGAGCACAAGTTAGTAGAAACTTTTCAGAGATACGGATCACTCCTGTGAAGGAAAACCAGGGTCGAGGAGGGAGTCCTGAAGTTCTGTCTTCACCTTGTTTTCTATTGAGTCTGCAAGTTTCGATCCAATATAGAATAAGAAAGGGAAAATAAATGGAGATTTCTGCCCAATGGACTTGTCATAGGGCCAAGGACATGAAGATAATGGGAGGAAGGAAGGGAAACTTTCAAAATTAGCTTGTTAGATTTAACACATACCTTCTTTCTCTAGTGCGCTTCTTACTCTTAATATTCACATATTTCTTCTAGGAAGAAGGCAGAAATACCTATGGTTTGTGATAGATATGGTTTTTCACAAACAGCTCTTTTCCTGCAGATTTTGTATCAAGAGACAAAGTGAGAAGGAGAACAGGGAGCTCCTTCAGGAGTTGAGATCTGAGAACAGCCGATCATGCTGGTTTCAAAGCAGAAACGAGACCTTCCTGCCAATAAGCCTAAGAAGAGTGGAGCTGCTTGACAAACAACTGTGCAACATAATATGGACATAGATGCTCTTGTGTGCGCAGATTCACTGCACCGGAGTTTCAGGAGGTTTTGTTATCAGGATAGCAAAAGGCCCCAGTGTGTATGTAGCCAACTCCACAAGCCAGAAAGGCACACCAAGGGTCAGATTCTGGACCTGGTGATCCTGGAGATGGTCCTAGCAGTGCAGTCCTACCCCCAGAGATAGAGAGCTGGGCCAGAGAATGTGCAGCAGTGACCAGGCCATGAGCCATGGAGAGGAAAAGCAACCAGAAGCAGAACAGGTGAGAATGTTTCATAAGTTGCCAGTAGAAATTAGATATGCATCCACAGTGATGGTGAACCTCAGATTCCGAGTGCTCAAACGCGGGGGGGGGGGGGGTGAGCTCTGTGCTGGGGGGAGGGAGGAAGTGCTTCCATTGGGCTGCTGGACATATCTCCTTGGCCATATCTACCCTTAATGTTATTCTTTGTCCAGTGAACTCCTTCCATCTTCTAATTTGATTTTGCTCTTGTGTTCCCTCAAGAATGTTTGTTCTTGCAATAAAACTCTTCCTGGATTTCTGTCAGTGGACTTGAGGCTCATATCCATTCAGAGGATGTTAGAGGGTCATTCTCTTGCTTAGTTCTCTTGGCATCCGCTGCTACTTCTCTCCTGATCTTAGGTGAAGTGATACCAACAAGAGAGAATATTTTCTCAACTGGTGTAGGTTTGAGGTATCCTGTCACTATATGCATGGCTTCATTAACAGTGATGTCAACTTGTTTTTTGTGTGTGGATGTGCTCCAAACTCTTCTGCAAATACGTTCAGGGCCAAAGCTGATGTGTGCAGTGTGGATTGTTGAGTTCCCCATTTATAGTTTGTGAGTTTCCTGATGATGATGTTACTTATACTAACTGTGGCTTTGGTATTCAGGCAGTGCTGCTTAAAAGAGAGTGATTTGTCAAGCATCATGTTGAGGGATTTCGGTGCTGAATAATGCTGTAATCGGTTTCCTTGCTATGTAACATCCAATTCAACCCTTACATCTTGGTTTCAAAGGTGGAAAGTGCACACTTGAGTTTTGCTTGGATTAGGCTTCAAATAGTTGCTGTTATAATACTGTCCTGTATATTACTACAAACAACAACAGCAAAAGATTAGTCTGAGTCACAATAGAATATACAGCACCATTAATTGACACTCTCCTACAGGGGTCTAAATGACCAGGCAAACGGTCTTTTCACCTCCTGCCAAAAAGGACTTGCATAACAGCCTTTCTTGAACTGAATGCTTTGGCAGAAGGTAAAAAGAAAAGAATTAGAGGCGGTGAAAACCAATTGGCAACTTTACTTGTGCAAAGTTAAAGGTGGAGAAGTGCTTTCCTGGCTAGGAAGGACTGCTTCCAATATTGCATAGACAGAGATGTCTGTATAACATATGGAAAATACTGGGTGGACCCACAGTACCCTAATAGCAGACCAATGTTACATAACAGCTTAAAAGAACATTTACTTGACCTTTATGACTCTTGATGTTTTAATTTATCGCTCTGTTGGCCATTCATGGATGTTTGCACATGATTTGTGTACTTAAGTTGTAACCCTGTGTTAAAATAAATTTCCCCTTTAGAAGGCATTGTATCCCCATCTCTGTAGAGGACCTTATCTGTTCTGCATTCCAGATTTATTTTGGGCTAACAAAGCAACTGCAGTGACCTATAGGTTACTGCACTGAACTTGATGACTGGAAGGTTGGCAAGTCAGTTGTTCAAGACCTGAGTGCTGCATGACGGATTGAGCGCCTGTCTTTGTCCCAGCTCCTGCCAACCTAGCAGTTCAAAAGCAAGAAATTGCAAGTAGATATATAAATACAGTAATACCCCGGATAACGATTGCATCGAATAACGCTAGAATCGGATAACGATGCAAGTTTTTTGGAAAAAACTTGCATCGGATAATGATTCTGGATAATGATTCTTAGCGTTATTGGAGGCAATGGTCTGTGGGTGTGGGGTGTTTTGGGTAGAACTACCCAATCCACCCCCCACCTGCAGCGGTCTCTGCAACTGCAGTAGGGTCGGGGAAAAGCATGCGTCTTTCCCCCGACCATATTGCAGTCGCAGAGACTGCTTGTGTCTCTTTCCCTCCCTGTATTTAAACTACAGGGAGGGGGAAAGAGAGAGACGTGATTGGGTCTCTAGAGACTGCTGCGGGTGGGGGGTGGCTTTAAAGGCAGAGAGGAAAAGAGACCCAATTGGGTCTCTTTCTTTCGCTGCCTGCCTTTAAAGCAGTTTGTCCCTGAAGTCAGGGCTTTTTTTTTTTAGCATTGTTCGATGCATGCATCGGACAACGCTAAAAACCGGATAACATCATGACTTGTGGAACCAAGTCATAATGTTATCCGGGGTATTACTGTACCACTTTGGAGGGAAGGTAAACAGCGTTCCGTGCACTCCGGTGTCTAGTCATGCCTGCCACATGTCCATGGAAATGTCTGTAGATGCAGAAAGCGCTGGCTCTTTGGCTATAAATGGAGATGAGCACTGAAGCCTAGAGTCAGATACAACTGGCTTTTGAGGAAAGGCAACCTTTACCTAATAAAGGAATGGAAGCATTCAACACTAAATTTTGTCTATCAGTCATTCAAAGGCTGTAAAAATTAAATGATCAAAATGTGAATCCTTGGAAGTAGGTGCTAAGTCAATTATGTCTCAGTCTGGGCTTTTAGATCTTCCTTAAGTGGTCTTTTACCTGCCCTACTCCTATGGGTACAATACAGTTGCACCTCGCTTAAAGAGCATAATTTGTTCCACAGAATTGCTCTTTAAACGAGTTGCTCTTTAAGCGAAACACCATTGTAAGTGACCAATTGTGGCTTCTGGTGGGGGGGGGGGGTCCTGTGTACCCCGATTTATTTGTTAAGCGAGTTTTTGGTTGTTTTTATTTGTTAAGTGAAGCGAACATTCAGAGAAAAGTCTGCTCTTTAAGCGAGCCACTCTTTATGCGAGGTTTGACTGTATTTCAGTAGGGGCAGCCTAGAGACTGCCCCTTGACCTCTGTTTGTGCAAGGTAAAGGTAAAAGTCGCCCTTGCTCGAAAGCCAGTCATATCTGACTCTAGGGTTCAGTGCTCATCTCTGTTTATATCCAAAAAGCCAGTGCTGTCTGCATCTGCAATGTTTCTGTGGACATGTGGCAGGCATGAATAAACACCAGAGTGCACGGAACACTGTTTACCTTCCCACCAAAGTGGTTCCTATTTATCTACTTGCAATTTCTTGCTTTTGAACTGCTAGGTTGGAACGAGCTGGGACAGAGATGGGAGTTCACTCAGTCATGCAGTACTCAGGAATCGAACTCCAACCTTCCAGTTGTTCAGCGTCTTAACCACTTGAGCCACTGCACTGGTGGTTGCACTGTGTGTGCAACCACCAGTGTAAATATCTCAAAAAAGATAAGCCACTGATGTCAAAATAATGATCATGATTGCTCCCAGCTAATTGGCTGTTTGGCTCACTGAGTTGGGTACTAGACTGTGGGCCCAGAGGTTGGGAGTTCGATTCCCCACTTGTGCCTCCCAGAAGAAGAGTCACCTTATGTAGCCCAGGTAAAGCTGCACAACCCAAGAATAACCCCACAAGAAGGGAATGGTAGAACACCTTTGAGTCCTCTATGTTTAAGATATCCTAGAAAAGATCGACAAAAGCCAGAATTAGCTTGATGGCATGCAGTGGTTTTGCAGGCGGTGGTGAATGATGATAGGTAAGTAAAGGTAAAGGCTGCCTTTGCTTGAAAGCCAGTCATTTCTGACTCTAGGTTTTGATGCTCATCTCCATTAGTAGCCAAAGAGCCAGTGCTGTTTGTGTCTACAGATATTTCTGTGGACATGTGGCAGGAACACTGTTACCTTCCTGCCAAAGTGGTTCCTATTTATCTACTTGCAATTTCTTGCTTTTGAACTGCTAGGTTGGCAGGAACTGGGGCAGAGATGGGAGCTCACTCCATTGTGCAGTACTCGAGTCTTGGGTCCCCCAGTTCTAGAAGCCAAATCTGATGGCAGCTGCCCTAAGTTATGACAATGTCTGATTTATCTGCCATATTCCAAGAGGATGAGCCTTTCAGAAAGAAAGAGTTGGCAACCAGAATTCAGCCCAAACTTGGTAAAATTTGTGATTAAACTTCAGGCTTTGAAATTAAGCGCTCAAAGCCCTGTGGCTGGATGGCTGAATCTGTCAGTTTCGGTTTCTCTGGCTATTTTTAAAAATACTTTTTTGTGTCCTGAGTGTAAAAAAAAGTAAAGTTTGTCCTTGCTCGAAAGCTAGTCGTATCTGACTCTAGGATTCAGTGCTCATCTCTGTTTATAGCCAAAGAGCCAGCAGTGTCTGAGTCTGCAGACCTTTCCATGGACATGTGGCAGGCATGATTAGACACTGGAGTGCATGGAATGCTGTTTACCTTCCCACCAAAGTGGTCCCTATTCATCTACTTGCAATTTCTTGCTTTTGAACTGTTAGGTTGGCAGGAGCTGGGACAGAAACAGATGCTCACTCCGTCATGCAGCACTCAGGTCTCAAACTGCTGACCTGCCCACCTTCCAGTCATCAAGTTCAATGTCTTAACCACTAAGTGACCACAGTCCCTGATGATAGGCACCAGATTCTTTCTTCTCTTGTTAGTCAGAATCCACCACATATACTCGAATATAAGCCGACCCGAATATAAGCCGAGGTACCTAAATTTGACCTGAAAACCCAGGAAAATATTGACCTGAGTATAAGCCAAGGGTGGGAAATCCAGCAGCTGCTAGTGAGTTTCTATAATCAAAATACATGAAAATATGGTAAAATTAATTAAATTGGTGGGACATCTCAATTCAGCACAGTTCTGGGACTCTCATGGTAATTGACCTGAGTATATGCCGACTCCCCTTTTGGGGGCTCATTTTTTGGGCTAAAAAACTCAACTTATACTTGAGTATATACGGTATATTCTTGCCAAATTTGTGAAATTTGCCAGAGCAAAAAAATGCCAGAACACACACCTCAGTGCACAACTCCTATGTGTCTCAGCACCTCATCCATTAGGCACAATTAGCCACGGCAAGCTATACACAGCAAAGCAAAGCAATCACACTTATATACTGCCCCATAGCAATTAGTGCACTCTCGAGGTGGGGGATTCACAAATTGATTAGCATTTTGTCCCCAACATGCTGGGTACTCCTTTTACCGACCTTGGAAGGATGGAAGGCCGAGTCGACCTTGATTTCTAGTCAGGATCGAACTCACAACCACTGCACCACCAGATCTCCTAGGATTCCAGACTTCTGTTTGTTTTTTTGTTTGCTTCAGGCAAAATCCTGCTGCCCTGTTGGTGGGAGCAGAACCCACTCCTGGTGGACACCCATGCATTCTTAGGTCAAAACAAACAGGGTTGATGATTATGTAACAAGGATATAACAAGGACCTCCTTGATTAAGCTTGGATAAAGTTGTACCACCCACACAACAAATAAAGAAGATCTGCCCATCCTTTTCTGTTGTCACCTCAACATTGGCATAGTCTGACATTTACTTCATTCTGGACTTCAGAGACAGAAAAATAATAGCCCCCTCCCCCCTCCCGAGCTGAAACAGCTGCTAGTTCTCTTTGTATGTCTGTGCTGAGCTTGATGACTGGAAGGTCAGCAGTTAAAGACCCAAGTACTGTGTGTTGGTATGAGTGCCTGTCTCTGTCCCAGCTCCTGCCAACCAGGCTTTTGAAAGCAAGAAATTGCAAGTAAATTAATAGGTACCATATATACTCTAGTATAAGCTGGGTTTTTTAGCCTGGAAAATGAGCCCCAAAAAGGGGACTCGGCTTATACTCGAGTCAATGACCATGAGAGTCTCAGAACTGTTGGATTGAGATGTCCCAACAATTTAATTAATTTTACCATATTATCATGTAGTTTGATTATAGAAACTCACTAGCAGCTGCTGCATTTCCCACCCTCAGTTTATACTCCAGTCAATCTATTTTCCTGGGTTTTCCACGGGTTTGAGCCATGATTCTTTGGTGGGATTAGCTTCTGTGCCCCTATTTACTTACTTACTTACTTACTTACTTATTTATTGGGTTTATATAACTGCCCTTTTCACTTAACCATCCCAAGGTGGCTCACAATGTCAGTTAAAACCTATACCCAATGCTAATTAAAACTAAATACTATAAAACTATCTAAAAGCATTTATAAAACCTGACCAATCCCCTTAAAAAGAAGGACACCCAGCCAGGAGTAAATAAGGACTCCCGGCAGAGCTAAATAAGGCAGCTGGGCTGGGTTGTGGTACCAGTTGTATCCCACACCTGCTGGCATAGCCACGTTTTTAAGGCCTTCCTGAAGGGAAGCAACTCTATATTTGAAGCAGTCCTATACAGTATTTGAAAAATAAAAACTTTCAGAGAAATGCTTTAAAAGCTTTGGGAGAAAGTAGTAGAATTTGAGTAGAATTCTGTAACATACAGAACAGACAGTGGCATAGCACGGGTTTCAGCTGCCTGGGGTGCAGGACAAACTTGCCGAGCCCCTCAGGCTTGCTGCCCCCCTGTAGGGGGGGTCTTCGGCCTGGCCGGTGTTGCTCTGGCTGTGGGTGCTGGACTGCAACGACCACCGGCCTCGCTTCCTGCCCTCCTGGGCTTCGGCACTGCTGAAGGTGGATGAGCTGCCACCACCAGGCTCAGAGGTGGCATAGCTGCGTTCTTGGGACTCCCAACAGTGGGCTTTTTGCTGGGCTTGAGCCACCTCAGCCTCTGTGTCTCGACCTGGGACCAAGGACGGCCCTGGGTTCTGCGCAGCACCTCCTGGTGCCACTAGCTGGCCGTGAGGAAGAAGAAGAGGGTGCTTGAGGAAGAGGAGGACGAAGGCGACGGAGGAGAAAAAAGTGCCCCCTGGTCCCCACCGCATCGTCAGGCCCGCGCCCTCCCAGTGCCCTCCAGCCCAGGGCGGTGGTGAAGTCCCATTTACTGTGAAATTTTGTCGCCCCTCCCAAAGTGCCGCCTGGGGTGGGCCGCCCCCTGCCCCCCCCCCCATGTTATGCTACTGAGAACAGATAGAATACGTAGAATTTATCTGTATGAAAGAATGTGCTACTTCGGGTTTCTCAACTCTGTACATTCTGTCTTATTTCCATAAAACAAGATGTACTGAAAATCATCGCAGCAGTTTATGTCTTTAAAGAGGAAACATTACTCAAATGTGAACAGTTGCATAATCTAACCTGAACTCCTCTATCGTTATCATCTTTAACATTCTTCAGTCACAGTACATTTAAGCCCTCTTTTCAGCCCTCTAATTGGGCATAATGTGCAGGATGAAATCTTCTTGCATAATGAGGCATGTAACAGAGAATTTGTTGTTGTTCAGTTGCACAGTCATGTCCGACCCTTTGTGACCCCATGGACCACTGTACTCCAGGCTCCTCTGTCATCTGCCATCCTCGATAGCCTGCCCAGATCTACGCCCACTACGTCAATGATGCAATCTAGCCACCTCATCTTCTGCTGTCCCCTTCTGCTTTTGCCTTTGATCTTTCCTAACATCAAAACTTTCTCCAGTGAGTCCTCTCTACTTATTTGGTGGCCAAAGGACTTGAGCTTTGGCTTCAGTATTTGTCCTTCCAAGGAGCATTCAGGATTGACTGATTTGATCTCCTTGCAGTCCAGGGGACTCTCAAAACTCTCCTCCATCACCACAATTCAAAGGGGTCTTTTCTTCTGTGCTCTGCCTTCCTTATGGTCCTGCTCTCACAGCCATACATTACTATTGGAAAGACCATTGAATAACTATGTGGACTTTTGTTGGCAGAGTGATGTCTCAACTTTTTATTATGCTGCCTAGGTTTGCCATAGCTTGCCTCCCAAGACGCAAGCGTCTTTTTATTTCATGGCTGCAGTCACCATCTGCAGTGAGCTTAGATCCCAAGAAAGTAAAGTCTGTCACTGCTTCCATTTCTTCCCCTTCTGCTTGCCAGGGAGTGATGGGTCCAAATGCCATGATCTTGGGGTTTTTTTTCCTATGTTGAGTTTCAGGCCAGCTTTTGCACTCTCCTCTTTCACCCTCATCAAAAAGATCTTTAGGTCTTCTTCACTTTCTGCAACAGAGAATGCCAACAGAGAATTCTTCATTTGAGACTACTCACCTCCAAATGTTACTGAGCGCCCAGGAGGTGCAGTGGTTAAGCTGCAGTATGGCAGCCAGAACTCTGCTCATGATCCCAACAGGCTCAAGGTTGACTCAGCCTTCTGCCCTTCTGAGGTCAGTAAAATAAGTGCTCAGCATGTTGGGGGCAAAAATGTTAATGAACTTGTGAACTGTCCAGAGAGTGCACTGAGTGCTATGGGGCGGTATATAAGTGTAATTGCTTATGTCTTTTGTGTCACAGCACAATAGGATGTCAGCCACTGTGTGGTACCATTTCCCCTCAATATGATGCCTCTACATAGAATCATAGACTCACGAGTTGGCAGGGGCCTACCTGCTCAAGGTAGGAATCCAAATCAAAGTAGATCTGACTGACGGTTGTCCAGTTCTCTCTTGGATGCCTCCAGCATTGGAATGTTCACCACTTCTCAAGGCAGTCGGTTCCACTGTCGTACTGCACTAACTGCTAAGACATTTTCCTTGATACTCAGCCTATATCTCACTTCCTTTCATTTGAGCCCATTATTATGTGTCCTACATTCTGGGATTATGGAGGACAGATTCTTCCCTTCCTCTTTATGATCATTTTCTTCTCCCAAAATGAAGCCACTTTGCCATTTGCCAAACTTAAGTCTTTATCAGTGCATGTTTCTGATAGTAATTGGCAGATCAGTAAATGAGCTGGATTCTGCATCTCTCCACCCTCCGACCCTCAGCCTATTCAGGGTCCTCTTAAGTGATGTAGAAGAGGTTGAGTTCCTCAGCCATATCTTTTCTTAATGTTATTCTTTATCCAGTGAACTTCTTCCTCCATCTTCTGATTTGGTTTTGCTCTTGCGTTCCCCCAAGAATGCTTATTCTTGCCATAAAGCTCTTCCTGGATCTGAGTTGGAGGACTTGAGGCTCATATCCGTTCAGAGAGTGTTGAGCAGGGGTTTCCAACCTAAGGTCCATGGGCAGGATCTGACCCACAGCAACATTTCATGTGGCTCCCACCCCTCCAAGGGCATTTGAGAAACAAAATGGCCATTCATTTGAAGCTGTTGGGACAAAATGGCCACCCCCATCATGCAGGCAGGGCAAAGTGGCCATCTGGCCCTTGAAGCTGACTGAGAGAGCATGACCCAGTCCTCAGCTTGAAAAGGTTGGGAACCCCTGGTGCTGAGGGTCCTTCTCTTGCTTAGCCCTCTCAGTGTCTGCTCCTACTTTTCTCCTTATCTTAGGTGGAGCGATACCAACAAGAGGGTCTATTTTCTCAACTGGTGTAGGTTTTTTGATGCTTTGGGTGCATTGTTGTAGTTCGTTATCTGTGATAAGCAGGAAGAATTCTCTCCATGCACATAGATAGGGAAGATTTTATAAATTAGTGAATGGGTTCTGTTTTCAGATGGTTTGGTGAACAAGCTCATCAAACATGTTTTGAGTTATCTGGACTGGTCCAAACCATTGTACTGTTTGCTGTGTCTCTTACTGGACCAGAGGACAGCAGCCAAGCTAAATGGGTGCAGGGTGGGCTACACGATACACAACGTCCTGCCCTCTGATGGGAAAATGTCAGTGGAGCTCTCCAAAGCCCTGGTACTCACATGAGGAAGTTGAAATCGACACATGTGGCTCAGAATGTGGTAGGAGCTAGAGCAGGGTCTCCCAACCTAAGGCCCGTGGGCCGGATCCAGGGCCCGGTGCCATTTCATGTGCTTGCAGCCCAGCTTGAAAAGGTTGGGAACCCCTGAGCTAAAGCCACATGGTTTAGTTGATAAGATACTGAACTTGACAGCTTGAGCTTCCATCTCTGTCCCAGCTCTTGCCAACCTAAAAGCAAGAACTTGCAAGTAGAGAAATAGGTACCACTTTGGTGGGAAGGTAAACAATGTTCTGTGCACCCCAGTGTTTAATCATGCCTGCCACATGTCCATGGAAACATCTGCAGATGCAGACAACGCTGTCTCTTTGGCTATAAACAGAGATGAGCACTGAACCCTAGAGTTGGATACAACTGGCTTTTGAGCAAGGGCGACGTTTACCTTAAAGCCAGATGACCACAGAAACGTCTGCAGACGCAGACAGCACTGACTCTTTGTCAGTAAATGGAGATGAGCACTGGATACTAGAGTCAGACATGACTGGCTTTTGAGCAAGGGAGACCTTTCCTTTTACCACAGGAGCTAAGGGGCGCTTACTGGGCAACACTTAGCAAGGCTTGCAAGAAGACACAGTCTGATGACTGGTAGAACACCAGCATGATGGAACTAGAAGGCTGGAGTCAGAGTGGCCAAAATCCCTTTTCCCTTCATATAAAAATTAGAAAGACCTGGAGAGGCAGGAGCTGCCATTGCCCTGGATAATACTGTGGGGACACAGTAATGTAGGTTCCCATCCAGGATGGCTGATTTAAGGGCAGTCATCCCCCCCCCTGGTATTTGTATCTGTTATTATTTGTTTTTATCTGTTTTACTGTTTTAATGTTTTAAATTTTTATGAATTTTTAAGGTTTTATATATTGTTATGATTATAGATTACCTATGACGGTAGTTTATGCTGTAAGCCGCCCAGAGTCGGGCCTACCCGATTGGGGCGGGGAACTAAATGTGAACAATAAATAAATAAATAAATAAATAAATAAAGTCCCTCTCACCTTGACTTAGGGAGAGTAACATGTCAATATGTTTGTACTGGCAGAGCACTGGAGAGTGAATCCACACAGTGATCTCAGGTACTGTATTTGCATGTGAATGTGTGTTTTATTTTAGGGCTTTAGAGACTATATGCTTCGAGCTCATTCCTTTACGTTATGGATGTTCTTACCTTGGACTTTGTTCCAACTTGGCTTCAAAGAGATGTTTGCATTCTTCCTTGTCCCTTGCAAGCAATGCCTGCTCTGCCGCCAGTGAAGAGATCTTGTGGGGCACAAATTATAACATCCAGTTTTGAGTTGCATTGCTTTCTTATACAGTGGTACCTCGCTTAAAGAGCATAATGCATTCCACAGGATTGCTCTTTAAGCGAGTTAGTCTCTAAGTGAGGCACTCTTTATGCAAGGTTTTACTGTATATGTATACACATTATATGCAGTTTCAAGTAGGTATATACAGTACTACAATAACAATTACATGCACATATGTGTGTTTATTGAGCGAAGAAGAATAGACGCTGTCAGAAAACAGACATCTTTTTCCTAATGCTCACAAAGCTTGGTTAAGTTGTAGTTTGAAATAGGCCTCAGAAAAAATCCTTTGTCTTCTCTGAGCCTCAAGGCTCAGTAGACAGCATGTTTTTCAGTAATTGTTATCTTTTTTTTAAGTTAGCAGAGCCATGTTTTGGCTAGTCCCAGTGCACTCTCCGTGCACGTGTATAAACAATGTACTGTTGTTTTGAGAAAGTTTTCTCTGTTACCTGATTGGCTAAAGCTAAACCACCTGACTGCAAATTCTCCATTTTGGAGAGAAGAAAGAGTTCGTCTCTGTTTCTCCATGAGTTAAGACCTGTTTTTGATTAGAGAGCTTTTGTTTCTGCATCTCTATGGGCTAACATCCTTAGCCTAGGAGCTATGCATTTTTACTCCTTAAAAATGGTTACCTAGATTACCTAAAAGATCTTGGACTGTGTATTGGACTGACTTATGCTACTGACTTTTATTCTTTATGAACCTGATCAATAAATCTTCATCATTTTTCTGAACAACTTGTCTTCATTGGACTAAAAGGGTAAGAGCAGCATTGCATTTCACACACAAACACGCTACCAAATTAAAACCCCTTTTAGCTGATAAGGAGCTGAAAAGTTCTTATTGCCGTCCAGCTCGCCCTGTGTAGGTTTGTTTTGGTTTTTAGGGGTTTTTCCAGAAGTGTGGGGGCCGGCTGGTACGTGACAGACGCCTTTGAACTGTGGTGCTGGAGAAGACTCTTGAGAGTCCCCTGAACTGCAAGGAGATCAAATCAGTCCATCCTAAAAGAAATCAACCCTGACTGCTCCTTGGAATGACAAATACTGAAGCTGAAGCACAGGAACTTTGGCCACCAAATGAGAAGAGAGGACTCACTTGAGAAGGCCTTGATGCTGGGAACAATTGAAGGCAAAGGGAGAAGGGAGCAGCAGAAGATGAGATGGCTAGATGGCATTGTTGACGCAGTGGGCATAGATCTGGGCAGATGCTGGAGGATAGCGGGTGACAGAGGGAGCCTGGCGTGTGCTGGTCCATGCGATCACACGCAGGAGCTGGGACAGAGACGAGCATTACAAATGCCAGAATCCTGCAACCAGGATTCATGCTGGCTCTGAGATTTTTCAGGAGCTGTTACCTAGAGCGTTACTCAACTTAATTGCTTCAATGGTGTCAACAGGCTTCACTGAACTAGTGAGAGTGTTAATTGGAAGACAAAGGTTTGCTTGTGGAGGCTGGCTCTCCAGCAGGCACTTCATGCTTTTAGACATGAGAGTAGATGAATGGGTTGACTGCTGATTCTGGAGACAAGCCCAACTCTGAAAATTGGGCCAGTGCTGCTGCTGTTGTTGTTTCCAAAACGGGAAGAATTCAAGGACTGCTACTTGAAAATCTTTGTTAGCCTCAACTTCTGATGCCGCTGCTAAATTCATATCCAAATATTGGCGATTCTCATGGCGATCAGCCATGAAGACTGTCCTGAGAATATAATGCAGTGGCCTTTCATCTGCCTTCAGCATCACAGCACGACCCCCATACCACTGATCCAGTTCCGTGAGTCACATTCTGTCCCTGATCCCTTTTAGCACACAGAGTCCTCCTCAGCCCCAGGCCAGTATTGATGAAGCTGCTGCCCTTCATCAAGATGGATTCAAGTGGGATGTAATCCACTTGGGGATCCACCATCACCCTTCCCTGTGGACTTCAGCAACCAAAGCCGCTAGTCCTTAGGCTTTTCAGGTTAATTAGCCACCGCCTGACGATCAGCGTTGAGTCATTTGTAGTATGGTCTACTCTATTACCACAGCAGGATAACCTGGCCAGACTCCAAATCGCAACTCAGAATAGCAAAATTCTGCTGGGGTGGATTATGGACTAAGGCCAGAGGGGTGCCCTGAACCTAAATTCACCCCAATGGCATTTTTCCTGCTTCAGGAAAATATGTATTCTCGAAAACGAGTTGCAGCTGACAACTTTTGAGATTTTGGTTCAGCTGGAAGGTCACGAGGGCCAAATGCCAATGCAGCCGTCACAGTAGAGCAGGGGTGCCCAAACTTTTTGGGCCATGGGCCGATCATGTGGTTCAGGGAGCCGGTCACTAAGGCCCGGGGGTAGGGTGCGGCCCCTGGGCCTTAGTTTGGGCACCACTGCATTAGAGCAAAACACCTGCTGCCCTGGATACCCAGGATCCAGGCTGAAGTGTGAGGGAAGAGACATCATTCAAACAATGTGGCAAGTGAAGTCAGTGCACACTTGGCATTATGGTGGGCAGAGTTGGAGTTTGGTGCCCAGACAGCACACTGAAAAGCCAGTTGCCCAAGGACTTGAAACATTTGTATAAACAGGAGAAATTTAGGACTTTTTGTACAATGGAGGATTTCACAACCGTTAGATACAGACCCCATTGTGTGTAGTCAGAAAGTATAAATAAATATAAACACAGAGCAGAGCAAGGCTTTCTGCTGGGAAAGGGATTGCTGTCAGGTAGCAGGGTACATGATTTAAATTCCAAGCCAGTGTGTACACAGGAGTTGGCAGATTGAATTGGAAGATCACCGATCATAACTGCGATTCCAGCCAACAGGATGCCCTTCTTTGCTGTCCTTCCTCTGGTCTTGCCTCTGCCAAATCCTAGGCAGGTTCCAGCCCTACCCTTAGGCAGAGTAAATGTGTGTGACTTTATGCATGATGTAGCTCTGTTTGGCTATGCTGTCAAGAAACCTACTGGAAACCCTCGTGAGGGGTTATGTTTGCAAACAAGCATTGGTTGCATCTGCTTATCACTTTTGTTCCTTTGGATGTCTTAAACCTACACCTGTTGAGAAAATATACCCTCTTGTTGGTATCACTCCATCTAAGATCAGAAGACAATTAGCAGCAGACGCTGAGAAATAAGCAAGAAAATGACCCTCGACATCCTCTGAACCAGGGGTTCTCAACCTCTTCAAGCCATGGACCAGACCACAGCCCCTTAGACAGCTGAGAAGGCTGCACTGGTGGATCCCTTGATGTAAATGCTGCCATAAACCACTTCTGTGGCTGTTGTAAACACATCCGCTTCCACTTCTGGTGGTGGCAGAGGCGGTGTGGGCTACATGAAATGGTGCTGTGGGCTGGGTCTGGCCTGCGGGCTGTAGGTTGAGAACTCTGAACAGATATGAGCCTCAAATTACCAGCTCAGATCCAGAACATACACTCTTGAGGGTACACATGAGCAAAACCAAATTAGGAGATGGAGGAAGGAGCTCACTGGACAAGGAAGAACATTAAAGGAGGATATAGCTGAGGATCTCAACCTCCACTATGACACTTAGAAGACCCTGAATAGGCCGAGGGCTGGAGTCCCTAAATGGAAGACCAACATGCTCAAGTGGGAGTTGCTGGTGGACAACAATACATGGTGTGAATGTGGAGAGATATGGAATACAGCCCATTCACTGGCCTGCCAATTGCTGCCAGAAACATAAACCAATAATAATAATTTAGTGTCAGAAATTATTCTGGGTTGAAAGGATTTGATAAGGACTTGGGCTTGGCCAACAACAAAGTGAAGTAAGTGGCTTCATTTTGGCAGTCCAGGGTTTGATCAGGACATAAAAGAAGAAGAATCACTTTTGTTGAAGGGCTGAAGAGACCCTGCTGGTGAAGTGAGTGTGACAACTTTTGAGACCTAAATTTTTCGCTCACTATCGGGCACAGCAAGGCAGCCGTCTAAGAGACAACAACCTTGGGGTCTGCTCTCATTCGTTCCCTCTCTCTTCTCTGCTGAACAAAAGAATGGCATACGTAGGGCAAACAACATAAATTTAAAAAGTAAAACGGGTTCCTATTCACTGACCTTTCCCTGATGATGTAGCTTATTTGCATCCGTTGAGACCAGAACCTGTTTTGCCTCAGAAATCCATGTTTTGTTTTTGAAGTGTGTGCTTCATTTGCACAAATTATTGATTACACCAAGGCCTTTGACTGTGTGGACCACAACAAAATATGGCAAGTAATTAAAGAGATTAGAATACCAGAATACCTTATATGCCTCATGAGAAATCTGTACAAGAGTCAAGAAGCAACAGTTGGGACAGAATACAGAATGATGGAGTGGTTTGGAATAGGAAAAGGAGTAAGACAAGGCTGCATTTTGTCACCCTGCTTATTTAACTTATATACAGAGCACATAATGCACAAAGCAGGGCTGGATGAATCACAAGTTGGAATTAAAATTGCTGAGAAAAACATCAACAATTTGAGATATGCAGATAATACTACCCTAATGGCAGAAAGTGAAGAAGACCTAAAGAAACTTCTGCTTAGGTTGAAAGAGGTAAAGGTAAAGGTTTCCCTTGCTTGAAAGTCAGTCGTATCCAACTCTAGGGTTCAGTGCTCATCTCTGTTTCAAAGCTGAAGAGCCAGCACTGTCTGCTTCTGCAGACATTTCTGTGGTCATGTGGCAGGCATGACTAGACACTGGAGCACATGGAACGCTGCTACCTTCCCACCAAAGTGGTCCCTATTTATCTACTTGCAATTTCTTGCTTTCAAACTGCTAGGGTAGCAGGAGCTCAGACAAAGACGGGAGCTCATTCCATCCTGCAGTACTCAGGCATCGAACTGCTGACCTTCCTCCTCCCAGTCAGTGTCTTAGTCACTTGAGCCACTGCAGTCCTTAGGTTGAAAGAAGAGAGTGCAAAAGCTGGTTTGAGACTCAAAATAAAGAAAACCAAGATAATGGCAACAGGCCCTGTCAGTCCCTGGAAAATAGATGGGGAAGAAGTAGAAGCAGTGACAGATTTTGCATTCTTAGGATCCAGGATCACTGCAGATGGGGATTGCAGCCATGAACTAAAAAGGCAACTGATTCTTAGGAAGCTAGCTATGAGAAATTTGGGCAACCTAGTTAAAAGTAGAGACATCACCTTGCAAACAAAAGTCTGCATAGTCAAAGCAATGGTATTCCCGGTAGTAATGTATGGTTGTGATAGCTGGACCATAAAGAAAGCGGAGTGCAGAAGAATAGATGCCTTTAAAATGTGGTGTTAGAGGAGAATTTTGAGAGTCCCCTGGACAGCGAGGAGAACAAATAGCTCGATCTTAGAAGAAATCAATCCTGACTGCTCCTTAGAAGGTCAAATAGTAAAGATGAAGCTAAAGTACTTTGGACACCAAATGAGAAGAGAGGATTCACTTGAGAAAGCCTTGATGTTGGGAAAGTTTGAGGGGAAAAGAAGAAGAGGGCAGCCAAAAATGAGATGGCTAGTTGGTATTGTAGATGCAATGGGCACAAAGCTGGGCAGGTTGAGGAAAATGGTGGAGGACAGAAGTGCCTGGCGAGCAATGGTCCATAGGGTCACAAAGAGTTGGACTCGACTACGTGACTGAACAACAACTACTACCTGCCCTGGGCCCCAACCTAGTGGTGGGCTGTCAAAAATTTTACTACCACACCGTGGGCGGAACCGACGGTGTGGGCAGAGCCAACATCATGACATTGTGGGCAGAGACAACGTCATGATGTCATGACATGATGTGTGGGCAGAGCCAAAGTAAATTTTTTAATACATAAATAAATAAAAATACATGTAATTTAAATACATATAAATACATATAAATTAAAATAAATACATATACTGTACACATAATATATAAATACATTAAATACACAAAAACAAACCACCCACCCCAAACACAAACACAAACATCACTTACCTTACCCTGGGGTCAGGGAACAGCAGGTAGGCAGGCAAGCAGGCAGGCACAACGGCGGCGTGGCCTAGCCTGGCCTGGCCTGGCCTGGCCAGGCCCAGCAGTGCAGCCTAGGCCGGCAGCGTGGCCTCGCCCGGCCCGGCAGTTCGCTGGGGAAAGGCCGCTGCTGCCGCTCATCTAGGTGCTGTCTGCGCCCTTTCTGGGCAGCCAAAATGGCTGCTTGGAAGTGCGCATGTGTCAAAACTCCATTTGATGCATGCACACTTAAAAATAGAAGTGTGCATGTGTCAAATGGAGTTTTGACACATGTGCACTTCTGAGCAGCCATTTTGGCTGCCAGGAAGACACATCCAGAGGGTGGCCGGAGAGGTGACCGAACCGGTCACCTGGGGGATCCCCCCCCCCAGCGATCCCCTCCAGATAACTGCTACTGGTTCAGGCGAACCGGTCCGAACCGGGAGCAGCCCATCACTGCCACAACCTATTTGGTACACAATCTCAGGTTAGTAAAGGCTGCGGTGGTTCAGTGGTTAAGAAGCTCACCTTGTTAACTGGAAAGTTGGCAAGTCGGTAGTTCGAGACCCAGGTACCGAGACCGCATGATGAATTAAGTGCCTGTCTCTGTTTCAGCTCTTGGGGACATGAAAGGAGCCTCATTTGGGCGTTCCCTGAGTGGAGTTTCTCCTGCAAAAATCCTTTCAACCCAGAATAATTTCTGACACGATATTATTATAATCCCAGGTTTGCTAAAGGATGCTATTCCTGGTGTAGGTTGTGATGAAAATTAAGCTGCCAGTTGAGTCACCTTTTGCACATCAACTCTTCACAGGGCATTCTTTTTCTTTAGGCAAAGGTAAAGGTCATCCTTGCTCAAAAGCCAGTCGTATTCAACTCTAGGGTTCAGTGCTCATATGTTTATAGCCAAAGAACCAGGGCTGTCTGCATCTGCAGATGTTTCCATGGACATATGGCACACATGACTAGATTGTGGAGTGCACGGAATGCTGTTTACCTTCCTACCAAAGCAGTACCTATTAATCTACTAGTGATTTCTTGCTTTTGAACTGCTAAGTTGGCAGGAGCTGGGACAGAGGATGGGATGTCATTCCATCATGCAGCACTCGGGTCTTGAACAGCTGGCCTCCCGACCTTCCAGTCATCAAGTTCAGCGTCTTAACCACTAAGCCACTCCAGTCCCTGTTCTTTTTCTTTAACCCCTTAGAAATAAAAGTGTCTTTCTCACAGCCTTTATAAAAATGTGTTGCTGTGACATTGTGAAGCAAGCCGGTGGTCCGATTGCAAAGCAAAGCATTTGTGCAACTCTGCGAGAAGCTGTTGCAAAACTGCTAGGTTTATCCAGCAAATACTGGAAAAGCCAGAAGATGCAATCAATAGTCCTGCAAAGTATTAGTGATTTACTCGCCTATGTTTTGTCAGCTGTACAGCTTTCCCCCACCCAGGAAGTGTGGGGTGCTTGCAATGATGCCAGAGGCAAAGGCTGGACTTTGTGACTTTTTGCTTGCTTTCCCAAATTGCAATGTTGGGGAACGTGTCCAAGGTGGCAATCCTGGTTGCATTGATTGAACATGGACCTTCTGTTTAGTCAGATTTTTCAGCTTGCCACCCACACGATAGCCTTGTGGCTCAAGCTATGTACATTTCCTGGGGGATATGAAATTGGCTTGTATTCTCTCTTTATAGCTGGCTTTGCCCCTTACTGCAATCCAGACTTCTCATTTCCCAGCAGAGTTTGAAGGCCTTCCTGCCCACTTTCTCCCTGTCCACGATGTACCGGCTGAATTAGAAGAGGGGAAACATCAGAGGATCCATGCTGGAAGCTCCTGGTCCATCACGGGTTGAAGGAAGGAGGAGAGAGAGAGAGAGAGAAAGATTGGTTGATTGATCAGAAGTCCACTTCTAGTTTCATAAAACCTCTTTGCTGGCTGAGAAGCACATTCAGATGTCTTCTAAAACTTGCTTTCCACTCCTAAAGTGCTACTCTTAAACCTACTGTAGATAAAGCTTAAATGTATCGTTCCTGCAGTGATACAGTGGCAGGACAGACTGCAATGGCTCAAGTGGTTAAGTCAGGGGTTCTCAATCTATGGCACAGGGGCTGGATGTGGCCCACAACACCATTTCATGTGCCCCCCCCACTGCCTCTGCCACACCCAGAAGTGCCATATGTGGCAGGCAGGACAAAATGGCCATCTGCCCCCTGAAGCTGTTTGAGGGAGTATGATCCGGCCCTCGGTTTCAAAAGGTTGAGAACCCCTGGGTTAAGTTAAGATGTTGACTGGAATGCCGACAGTTCAGCTGTTCGAGATCCAAGTATTGTATGATGGAATGAGCTCCTGTCTCTGTCCCAGCTCCTGCCCAACCTAGCAGTTTGAAAGCAAGAAATTGCAAGAAGATAAATAGGGACCATTTCCATGGGAAGGTGAACAGCATTTCGTGCACTCCAGTGTCTAGGCACATAGCCATTGAAATGTGTCCAGATGCAGACAGCAGTGGGTCTTTGGCTATAAAGAGAGATGAGCAATGGACCCTAGAGTCAGATACAACTGGCTTTCAAGCAAGGACGACCTTTATCTTTACCTATCACCGCAGCTCCCCTGGTAACTTAGTGGTTAAGATGCTGAGCTTGGAGACTGAAAGGTCGGGTTTCGATACCCGAGGGCTGCCCTTGGGGACATGAAAGGAGCCTCGTTTGGACATCACTTGAACGGAGTTTCTCCAGCAATAATTCTTTCAACCCAGAGTAATCTCTGACACAAAATTTTTATTATAACCTATCACTCCTGCTCTGGCAGCCCTTCTCAAGATTAGTAGCCTAACCTGCAGGCAGAGAAAGGGGGTAACCAGCTGTTTGGGGGATTCTGGGTATTGTAGTTCACACTTAATTTTGTGTCAGAAACAGTGGTTAAGAAGCTCACCTTGTTAGCTAGAAGGCTGGCAAGTTAGCAGTTTGAGACCCGGGTACTGCATGATGGATTGAGTGTCCGTCTCTGTCCCAGCTTGTGGGGACATGAAAGGAGCCTCATTTGGGTGTCCCCCAAGCAGAGTTTCTCCAGCAAAAAACCTTTCAACCCAGAATAATTTCTGACACAAAATTATTATTATTATTATTCTAGTCCACACTTTCCAAAGTCCTGCTTATTCCACCCTCCTTGCATGGCAAGCCCCCTTTGAGGGGTTGTTTGTTTCCTGTTATGTCCTCTGATACTATGGTTCTCAATTCAAATGTAACAGGAAACCATGGTTAGTAGAAATAAAACACATCAAGGTCTTAAAACTGCATCATATGGTTACTTCTCATTTTGTTCTCAGTTGTCCTGTTTTTATAGAAACAAATAGATGAAGTCTTATTCATGTTCTAACAGTCTAATCTCAGGGACTACGGTTGCTTAGTGGATAAGATGCTGAACTCCACAACTGGAAGGTCGACAGGTCAGCAGTTTGAAACCCGAGTGCTGTGCGACGGAGTGAGCTCACATCTCTGTCCCAGCTCCTGCCAACCTAGCACTTCGAAAGCAAGAAATTGCAAGCAGATAAGCAAGTACCGCTTCCATGGAAATGGTAACACCCTTTCTTGCACTCTGAAGTCTAGTCATGCCTGTCTCATGACCATGGAAACATCTGCAGACACAGACAGCAGTGGCTTTTGGACTGTAAATGGAGATGAGCACTAAATCCTAAAGTCAGATACAACTGGCTTTTGAGCAAGGAAAACCTTTGCCTAACAGTCTAATGCAGGGGTTCTCAACCTATGGCCGACCATTTAATGTGCCCCACGTTGGTGCCGCTACCGGAAGCATATCCACTTACGACAGCTGCTTTTACAGCAGTGTTTATGGTGGAAGGATCCACCAGTCTGGCCTGCTCCGGTGTCTGAGGGGGCCTGTTCTGGCCCACGGCTTAAAAAGGTAGAGAACCCCTGGTCTAATGGCTTCCTACTTCTCCTTTCATCTTGAAAGATATGCAATTTAAACACATTGTAGTACAATATACCCATTCTCTCTCACACACACAAAACAGGCAAAATTGTTAAGAAGGAAAACAGCATGCATCAGTTATGTTTTGAACTCAGAAACATTGTCTTTGTGGGAGCACAGCCACTGGCTGGTGGATTCTGGGAGTTGTAATCCAAAAATTTAGCTTTTCAGAGCTGTTGTGTAATAATAGCGGAGCAAAGTGTTCAAGGGGCCAGATAAGCAATAGTACTGTTATCCTTACCAGATCCCTTTGCAAGAGATCAATATTATCTCTATGTTGCAAGAATTTGGGGTAGAGGGGAGGGGGGGGGGGAGAAATTTGAAAACTTGTGCAACTCCCTATAGACCACCAGTTGAGTTCATGGCAAAAGTGAGATTTTTTTCAGTTGCTGGGCTAAAGTCCACAAAGATGTTTACTTAGAGATCAGTCCAGATGGTTTTCTTCTTTTGAGGACATGCTAAATATGTGGAGAGTAGAAGGCAAGATTTTATTTTTTTCCTTTTTGTGCTGCTTTCTGTTGTACATTATGGGTTTATGGTTGCTGCTGTTTTTTAAAACCATCCTTAAATTCTTATTCTCCTTCTTCTGTGTCTAGGCCAGATAGGAAACTGGGAAAATGAAGGCACCTTTGGGTGAGTTCATCGTGGAGTTCCTTTCGCCTGACCTAGTGTGAGAAAGATTAGCCAGCAACACAAGATTGCCATTACCAGGTTACACCTAATTGTAGTTCAAGAATACCACAATCTTTGAGGAGACACTTTCTGTGTACCCACCACCATTAAATGATTAAATCTTTAGTTTCCTAGGCTGCTACTTCAAGAATCCTTTATTTATTTGTTCCATGGTTTCTTCCTTTAATTTCCACACCACTAGTCACAAAGTGAGAGCTTTATTTATTTATTTTTTGAAAGGAATTTGTTGGTCCAAATCCTCTTTTTTATTTTATTTTTTAAAAATATACAAAGAAAAACATCATTTTTTTGTTGTTCAGTCGCACAGTCGATTCCGACACTCCGCGACCCCAGGGACCACTGTCCGCCAGGCACTTCTGTCCTCCACCATCCTCCTCAGCTCGCTCAGCTCTGTGCCCATTGTCTCTACAATACCATCTAGCCATCTCATTTTTGGCCGCCCCCTTTTTCTTTTGCCCTCCACCTTTCCCAGCATCAAGGCTTTCTCAAGTGAATCCTCTCTTATCATTTGATGTCCAAAGTACTTTAGCTTCATCTTTACTATTTGACCTTCTAAGGAGCAGTCAGGGTTGATTTCTTCTAAGATTGACCTATTTGTTCTCCTCGCTGTCCAGGGGATTCTCAAAACTCTCCTCCAACACCACATCTCAAAGGCATCATAACAAATGCAAATATATACCATATGTAAAAATACAAAAAATACAAAAAGTATATTTGTCCCCTTGTTCCAAAAAGATAATACATCTCACTCTGGTTTTACTCCTTTCCCTTTCACTAATATAAAATCTAAAAATTCTCCCCATATTTCTCTAAAATCAGGGTGTTTTTTTACTAATCCCTTTTTAAGCTTCAATTCACAGGTTAAATTATTGTTTATTGCCATATTCCATATCTCCTCAAGTCAATTATCCAATTCAAATTCACAATCTGTTTTCCATTTTTTGAAAATAATCAATCTCAAAGCTGTTGGAAATATAACAACCATCTCTTTCTTATTCCATTCTGTCTGCATATTTCCAAAATCTATTAGTAATGCTATTTTAGGACTTCTCAAACCCTCCACCACCACCACCACCCCATTTTCCATATCTTCTCCACATCCTCTTAACTATTTAGGTTAGGTGTGGCCAAACTTTTCACGCTTGCAGGCCAGTCACATGGTTGAGTGGGCTGGTCATGTGGCTCCTCCCACCATAATACAAGTCTGTGGCATCGTAAAGAAGTTTATGACCACCGTGGGTACATTTATGGCATAATTTTGTGCAGGCGCAGGCACGTGCCCAGGAACGTGCCTCTTCTGGTTGTGGCAGGGGCTGGATGATTTGGTGCCATGGGCCAGATCCTGCCCATGGGCCATAGTTTGGCCACCCAAGTTAGGTAAAGGTCGCCCTTGCTCGAAAGCCAGTCATATCTGACTCTAGGGTTCAGTGCTCATCTCTGTTTATAGCCAAAGAGCCAGCGCTGTCTGCATCTGCGGATGTTTCCGTGGGCATCAGGCAGGCAGCACACGGTACACTGTTTACCTTTCCACCAAAGTGGTCCCTATTTCTCTACTTGTAATTTCTTGCTTTCAAACTGCTAGGTTGGCAGGAGCTAGAACAGAGACGGGCACTCATCAAACTTAGTGTCTTAACCACTAAGCCACCGCAGTGCCTAGTTACACTGGCTTAACTCCAATGGCATGTTTTTTTGGAGATAAATGACTCCATGTAAAACCACTGTAAATATTATCAGCTGCATACTGAGTTGTATGATTCAGCATATTAACTAACTGTATGATTCAACTGTATGATTATTTCTTTTTAACATTGTTGAAATTTAATCCATTAATTTGGACCAGCTGGCTTCCAAAATTATGCTATTTGCTTAACCATGAAAGAGGATGCCGGCCATTGTATTTCTCATGATTACTCTCCTCTCTGCCTTATTGTATCATCACCAGCAGGGCACAAAAAGCACAAAGTCGTATTCTTTCAGTCTCTCTATCGGCCAGTTCTGCTATTGTAGCTTGTAAATATTTAAACAAATATGAAATGCAAGACAAAAATAAAAACCCCTCCCTTGGTATTTAGGACTGACTAATAGAAAAGCATATCATGTGTAAAATTCCTGGCAACAGGCTTGCAAAGGTGCCTTAAAAATGACACCAAAAGCAATAACGATTACACTTATATAGCACCTCATAGTGCTTAATGCACTTTCTGGGAGTTCACAAATTAATTCGCATTTTGCCCCCAACATACTGGGGCCCTCATTTTGCCAATCTCAGAAGGATGGAATGCGGAGCATCAACCTTGGGTCCCATCAGGATCGAACTCACAATGTCATTACCAGTTTGGGCTGCAATACAGCAGTTCAAACACTGCACCACTAGGGCGCATCAGAAAATAATACACTAGTACCTCTTGATTCCACAAGTCATAACGTTATCTGGTTTTTAACGTTGTGCGATGCATTCATTGCACAATGCTAAAAAAAAAAGGTCTGATCCCTTTCCGAAGAGGAAAGGGAACAAGCGGGGGGGGGGGGATCCAGTTTGCTTGGGGAGGAAAAGCGCCTTCCCTCCCCAAGCAAACCAGTGGTCCCAGCAATCACCCACTGCTTGTGAAAGGAACGTGGTTTCCGACGTCCCCTGACCTACTCGGGCGCTGCGACAAAGCAAAATGCTGGGTTCGTCAGCTGCAGTTTTGCCTTGTAGCAGCGCCTGGACACGTCAGGGGACATTGGAAACAACGCGGATCGGGTCCCATGACCTCCCTAGAGGTGGCACGGGCGGCGGAGTGCCCGAAATGGGTGAGAAAATTCCATCATGATAGTTGTTTTTTCCGCCCATTTTGGGCTCTCCACAGCCCCTGCCCCCTCTGTGAGGGTCAGGGGACCCGATCCGCACTGTTTCCAATGTCCTCCAACCTACCTGGGCACTACTACAAGACAAAACCTGCAGCCGACAAACCCGGCGTTTTGCTTTGTAGCAGTACCTGGGTAGGTCAGGGGACATCGGAAACCATGTTCCCTTCACAAGCAGAGGGCTATCTGATGCTTGGAAAGCCCTTTGCTTGTGAAGGGAACCCCTGCGCTGCTGTGGGGTGACTGGGAAGCTGACGGGGGAGTCCCTGTTGGCTTGAGAAACAGAAGGTTGGCAAGTCAGCAGTTCAAAACCTGAGTGAGCACCTGTTGTCTGTCCCAGCTCCTGGCAACCTAGCAGCTCGAAAGCAAGAAAACTGCAAGTAGATAAACAGGTACCGCTTCGACAGGAAAGGTAGTAGTGTTCCATGCACTCCAGCATCTAGTCATGCCTGTCACACGACCACAGAAATGTCTGCAAATGCAGACAGAAGTGGCTCTTTGACTGTAAACGGAGATGAGCACTGATCCCTAAAGTTAGGCACAACTGGCTTTCAAGCAAGGCAGACTCTTTACCCAAGAAGTGCCATTTATCACACAAAAAGTAACTTTGCTGCCATTTGTTACCTTTTCCCCTTCCATACTTTCATGGTTATTTGTTGCATTAGCATCCCCTTATCTAGCTGTTGGTTAGGTAAAGGTCGACCTTGCTTAAAAGCCAGTCATATCTGACTCTAGGGCTCAGTGCTCATCTCCACTTACAGCCAAACAGCCAGTGCTGTCTGCGTCTGCAGATGTTTCCATGGATATGTGGCAGGGATGCCTAGACACCAGAGTGCACGGAACACCATTTACCTTTCCCACCCAAGTGGTACCTATTCATGTACTGTACTTGCAATCTCTTGCTTTCAAACTGCTCAGTTGGCAGGAGCTGGGATAGAGACGGAAGTTCACTCTGTCGTGCAGCACTCAGGGATCTCAAACTGGTGACCTCCTGAGCTTCCCGTCGTCAAGTTCAGCATCAAGCGATGCAGTGGAAGTCCTATCCAGGTGCGTGGAGGCTGTCAGGGTCTGGATGGGGGAGAACAGGCTACAACTGAATCCTGACAAGACTGAGTGGCTGTGGGTCGGGGGTCCTGCGTTATCTCGGGAGCTGCCATCTTTGGTTCTGGATGGGGCAGTTCTGCCCCAATCAGACCCGGTACGTAATCTGGGGGTCCTCCTGGACTCACAACTACTGCTCAAAGAGCAGGTGGCAGTCGTGGCCAGGAGGGCTTTTGCACAACTTTGTGTAAAATGTCAGTTACGCCCACTCCTAGACCGGGACTCCTTGCTCATGATCACACATGCTTTGGTCGCCTCCAGACTTGCTTATTGTAATGCACTCTACATGGGGCTGCCCTTGGTGACCATTCGGAGGCTGCAGCTGGTCCAGAATGCGGCTGTCCGGATTGTGATGGGGTGCGGGCAGTATGCACACGCCTCACCATTGCTGCAAGAGCTGCACTGGTTGCCAGTGTGCCTCTGGGTACAATTCAAGGTGCTGGTTATTACCTTTAAAGCCCTACATGGTAGTGGGCCAGGATACTTAAGAGACCACATCGCTCTAAGGACATCTGTCCGTCCCATCAGAGCGGACTGGAGAGGCTCTCTGGTTGTACCTTCGGCTAGAGAGGCGCACCTCTCTAGCACTAGAATGAGGGCCTTCTCCGTGTCTGCTCCGGCCCTATGGAACCTCCTGCCAAGTGAGTTGTGTTTCCAGACGGAGCTGTTGCCCTTTAAGAGTAGGGTTAAGACATGGCTGGCAAGGCATGTATGGGGTATGGGCCAGACGGTTGCTTCAGTTTGTTGACTCTTCTGACCCCTCCCTTTCTCTGTGTGTGGTTTTAAAAAAAATCTTTTTAATCTCTTTTAATCTCTGTTATTTTTAATCTTGATTTTTACTGTGTTTTTATTGTGTTTTAAGTGTTTTTAAAGTCTGTTAGCCACCCTGAGTCCTTGTGAGGAAGGCGGCATAAAAGTTTGATCAAATAAATAAGTCTTAACCACCAAGCTGCTGCAGTCCCTGTTGGTTAAAGGTAAAGGTTTCCTTTGCTTGAAAACTAGTCGTATCTGACTCTAGGGTTCAGTGCTCATCTCTGCTTATAGTCAAAGAGCCAGCACTGTCTGTGTGTGCAGATGTTTCTGTGAACACGTGGCAGGCATGCCTAGACACCGGAGTGCACGGAACACCATTTACCTTTCTCACCCAAGTGGTCCCTATTTATCTACTTGCAATCTCTTGCTTTTGAATTGCTCGGTTGGCAGGAACTATGACAGAGACAGAAGTTCACTCCATTGTGCAGTACTCAGGGCCTCAAGCTGTGTACCTGCTGACCTTCCTGTTGTCAAGTTCAGCCTCTTAAGACAGGGATTCTCAACCTGCTGCCCGTGGGCCGGATGTGGCCTGTGGTACCATTTAATGTCGCCCCCCTCACACTAGGAAGTGTCATGTGGTGTAGGAAAAGCAAAATAGCCATCTGGCCCCCAAAGCTGTCTGAGGGAGAGTGACCCATCTCCAGGCTTTAAAAGGCTGAGAACTCCTGTCTTAACCACTAAGCCACCGCAGTCCCTGTTGGTTACTACCTTACAATTTCCCCGCTCACTCTCCAATGCATATAAAAAGTCCCCCCAAGATTTTTGGGGACCTTCCACTTGGCCAGCTTTCTGTCAGCTGCAGGAAGAGATCAGAGCACAGAGAGTTCCCAAAACCAGGATGTGTGTGTGGGCGTGTGGGTGTTTGTGTGTGTGCTTTGCATAAATTCCATCAATGACCTCTTTTTTCTTCTCCCCAGTTGGGTTGCCAAATTTTTGTGTGCCCTTTTGTGACTCACAGCGTCCAGTATTTCCTCTCTCTCTCTCTAGTCTGCAGTCCTAGCTCCACCCCTTCCCCAGATCACCTTTATCTCTCCTGCCTTGAAGGCTGTTTGCAGAGTGTCCCTATAAAAGGGGAAAGAGGTAGAAGGCAAACCAGAGCTCACCTCTACCTGACCAGTCCTGCGAACTCGGACTGCCTCTTATTCCCCATTTTAGCACCATGGGGAAGAGTAGGCTTCTTGCAGGTCCCAGCGTCCTGCTGCTGCTGCTGTTCCTCTTTCCTGGAGATGCCACAACACCTGCCACAGAACCAGAACCGTAAGCTCTTTCCTGGCCATCTTTCCTCTCCACCACCTGATCTTCTTTCTTTCCGATAGAGCAGGAGTTCTCAACCTTTTAAAGCCAGGGGCCAGGTCATGCTCCCTCAGACAGCTTTGGGGGCCAGATGGCCATTTTGCCCTTCCTCCACCACATAACACTTCCTGGTGTGGTGGAGGTGGTGCTGGGCCACAAGAAATGGTGCTGCAGGTCACAGGTTGAGAATCCCTGCTATACAGCAGCATTTCCCAAACTATGGGAACATCTCTCACACACACATACATAGATTAAGGTCGATAAGTGTTGTGAAGGTCTGTGTTTGCAGACCTTCCCATGGACATGTGGCAGGCATGACTAGACACTGGAGTGCATTGAATGCTGTTTACCTTTCCTCCCAAGTGGTGCCTTATTTATCTACTTCCAATTTCTTGTTTCCGAATTACTTGGTTGGCAGGAGCTGGGACAGAGACGGAATCTCACTCCGTCATGAAGCACTTGGGTCTGTGATCACTTATATATGATATGCTGGTAAAAATCATTGGCAAAATGTGTAATGTTGCAACGTTTGTTTTATATCCATCCTTTTTGCATGATGCATCAGCTTGCAAGATAAGTTTGCAAATCAGTAGGGGCTGGCTTCATTGTTAACGTTATTTGTTATTAAAATGGAAAAATCCAAACCTCTCTTTCTATTATAAAAGCAAAGGGTTTCATTAAAATTATGTCTGATGAAGTGGGCTTGGTCCACAAAAGCTCACACTTAAGTATAGGAGTTTGCCTTGAAGGTACCATGATTTTTTTTGCCTTTTTTTTTTTTTTTTTTGCTGTCCTGTTTTATTTACTCTCAGATATGCTTGCTCAGACTAACACGGCTACCACTTCAAATGTTAAAATTATAGGATTTGTAACGTGTTCCATGAAAGAATAAGTTTGGGAAACACTGCTGTAGTGATTGGGTTCTACTGTGTGAGGGACGTCCCTAGACGTTGGCTACCGGAGACAAGAACATCAAATGACAATCGGCGTTGCCAGCTACCACATAAAAGCAGCCTATGTTGTCTTGATAGGCAAGGGAACAAAAAATCACACTAGTCTCTGTCTACATTTTGTGACAGAACAAAAACAATGAAAAATGTCAGAGTAAACAAAACAAAAACAAAAAACAAAAAAAATTGTGACACCTTAAAGACTAAATGCTGTATTTTAGTGTTAGATGTGATAACTTAGTGGTTAAGACACTGAACATGATGAATGGAAGGTTGGCAGGTCAGCAGTTCGAGACCCAAGTGCTGCACAACGGAGTGAGGTCCTGTCTCTGTCTCAGCTCCTGTCAACCAAGCAGTTCAGAAGGAAGAAATTGCAAGTAGATAAATAGGTACCACTTTGGTGGGAAGGTAAACAGCGTTCCATGCACTCAGGGTCTAGTCATTCCTGCAACATGTCCACAGAAACATCTGCAAACATAAACCGCTGGCTCTTTGGCTATAATAATAATTTTGTGTCAGAAATTATTCTGGGTTGAAAGGATTTTTGTGGGAGAAACTCCCCTCAGGAAACACCCAAGTGAGGCTCCTTTCATGTCCCCAAGAGCTGGGGTAGAGACAGACACTCAATCCATCATGCAGTACCCAGATCTCGAACTGCCAACTTGCCAGCCTTTCAGCTAACAAGGCGAGCTTCTTTAACCACTGAGCCACCGTAGCCTCTCTGGTTGTAATCAGAGATGAGCACTGAACCCTAGAGTCAGATATGACTGGTTTTCAAGCAAGGGCGACCTTAACCTAAAGAAAACCAGAAGATAAAAGAATGATGTGGCACCCTAAAGACTAACTGCTGTATTTTAGTGTTAGCTTTCTTGGATCAAGTCCACTTTGTTATTTTCAGTAGTGAAAAATAAACCCTTAAGCTCTGGGTAAAAGGTAAAGGACCTGCTTAGATGCAGAAAGTCCCGAGTTCAAGTTGCAATAACTCCAGGGAAGGTCTTATTAGGGTTCGTATGTGCATACCAAACAACTCCAAACTTCTCAGCAGAATCAGTTTGATTTGGAGCACTTTGTGTAACGATAACAGTGGTATGGCCAAGTGCAGCCGAATCAGTTTACAAACTGATTTCCAGGAATGCATCCAAATTGTTCCTCCTCGTTTCTTTTCATTTTTTGAAAGTAGCAAACATTAAGGCTGCCTTGCATATAGATTTCTGAAGCTGCCTGAAATGTTACGGGGTTTTCTCTTCAGAGCCTATAAATAGTGATACCAAAGGGCACCCTCGTTGGCGCAAAAACAAAGAATTTACAGCTGTTTTGGTTTCCTCTGGCAAGCCTTTGAAAACAGCTGTTTTGGTTTCCTCTTGCAAGCCTCTAGAGGGCTTAAGAATCAGCTGTGATCTGGAAGAGAAATCAAATCAAAGGAAGCCCAAATCACTCCCGACATTTTTGTTGTCGTCCCCCACCGCACCCTGTCTTGGTCTCCAGATGTGGGAAGTGTGCACAGTCTGGCTTTCCAGCTTTAATTTCATTTAACATTTAACAAACAGCCTGGAGGAAAACCTATGTCAGGAAAGATTGAAGGACAGAGTGGCCCAAGATATTTTGCTGTCTGAGTCAATACAATGCGTTGGATGGCTTGCTTTCAAGGCTCACAGTGTGCAGAATCCAAGCCCAGCCAGCTTACGAGGGCTCCTCTTAGAGGACAGACAAAAGTGGGGTAACCACCACCCCTCCCCACTTTACTAGAACTAGTACTAGAAATAACAAATACTGTAGCTGAATGTTTTCTAGGCTCATGACAGCTAGACTCTGCTGTTTGAGGAGACCTGGCTTATCTGCTTGATAGTAAGGCCAATCCAGAGTTTGGAAGTTACAAGTTATGTCTACAGCAGTAGTCCTCAATGTGGAGCCCACGCCCCACAGGGGGACATCAATTCCAGGAGCCTAAGTCAGTTCATAGGTTTAAAGGTAAAGGTACATAGGCTAAAGTAATTCTGTGTCAGAAATTATTCTGGGTTGAAAGGATTTTTGCGGAAGAAACTCCACTAAGGGAATCTCCAAGTGAGGCTCCTTTCATGTCCCCAGGAGCTGGGAGAGAGGCGGGCACTCAATCCATCATGCAGAACCCGGGTCTCAAACTGCTGACTTGCCAGCCTGCCAACTAACAAGACGAGCTTCTTAACCACTGAGCCACCACAGTCCCTTAGTACATTGGCTAATCACTGCTTTTAGGCTTCTGGGAACTGGAGTCCAAAAACCAAAGCTTCGGATACATTGGTCTAAAGCAGAAGTACCCAAACTATGGCCCAGGGCCCAGATGCAGCCCCTGATGCCAATTCACCCGGCCTGCAAAGCCTTTGTTGCTCCTGGAAGCGGAAGTAAAACATGCCTGTATGGGCGCATTCTACTTCCACTTCCAGGAGCGACGAGGGCTTTGTGGGCTGGATGAATTGGCATTGGGGGCCGCATCCAGCTCCTGGGCCATAGCAACCAGTTCCCTGAATCACGTGACCAGCTCACATTCTGAAAAGTTTGGGCACCCCTAGTCTAAAGCAACTAACTACCTGTAAGGAAAGTACCTGTAATAAATTACCATTTTCCTGTTTCCTCCCTCCCTCCCTCCTTCTGCTTGCAAGAAAGGACAAAATTGACATTTAAATTTGGTAAAGAGACTAGCAAAATATTTATTTATTTATTACATTTTTATACCAGCCATCTGGGATGTTTCCCACTTTGGGAAGTGTACAGATAATGTAAATGAACAAACAACAGTGGCACACAACGCATGAAATAATGAGTATTACTAGCCAATGTCTCGACTTGCCTTTAGAAATTGCTTCTAAAGTGGAATTTTTAGGAATTTTTGAAACATTTTATCAGCATTCTCCCTCTCCACCTTTTTGCTCCCCTTGTTGGTTCTATCCTCTTATCAATCCTAATATATTTACCTTTTTTTAAAAAAAACCCACAAATACAGAAATATATAGACAATGCAAGCTGACTGGACAGTTCATTGGTTTAGATAGGTAAAGGTCGCCCTTTCTCACATCTAACTCTAGGGTTCATGCTCATCTCCATTTATAGCCAAAGAGCCATCGCTGCCTGGATCTGTAGATGTTTCCGTGGTCATGTGGCAGGCATGACTAGACCCCGAGTGCATGGAATGCTATTTACCTTCCCAATGAAGTGGTACCTATTTACCTACAGTACTTGCAATTTCTTGCTTTTGAACTGCTAGGCTGGCAGGAGCAAGGACAGAGTTGGGAGCTCACTCCATCACTTGGGCCTTGAGCTGCTGGCCTGCCAACCTTCCAGTCATCACGTTCAGCATCTTAACCACTAAGCCACTGCAGTCCCTTTGGTTTGCATAGCTGACTGCAAAATGTGATTCCTGTGTCCTCGGGGAGAAAAGCCAGGTTTTGTGTAGCCTTGGGCAAGCTGTGCAATCCCAGAATGTCCCCAGAAGAAGAGAATGGGAAACTCTTTTGGTACATTCTCTGCTTAGACAACCTTGGAAATGTTTGCCATAAGTCAAAATTGACCTGACGGTAGATAAGAATCAGCAATGCAGCACATAATGAAATCAATATATTTTTGTCACTACAAAAAAAAGAGTAAAGACTTTGACACTCTTGAGTACAATTGCCAGTAACAGGGATGTTTTTTTTAAAAAAGTTACTTCCTGAATTCTCTGGTAATCTTTCTGGGACAGCTTTATTTTTTTAATCTGCCACAGAGACAATTAAGAGACAAGATGAGCTGTCATTTTAAAATTCTCAAATGGCCATAACACAGATAATTAAACTGTGGCACTGAAGGCATGACTGTAAATAAGAGTCAAGAGAATGGATTGATTGTGAGTATGAGGAAGACCTCCTTAACAACATCTTCAGCAGTGGAAAGGTTTGGTCTTGGCCCAGGGGGTGGGGGACCCCTCAGTAGCCACTTGCCAAAAAAGAGATGCCTCAGCAATGGGTTTGACTAGATGACGTTTTGATGTCGATTCTGGCTCTGTGGCCCAATTTACATGACTTTGTGTGCGCTGTCCTAGGTCCAGCGGCATAAATCAAACCATTTATGTGAATTGTTGCTAGTTAACTAGCACAACATTCATTTCCACCTTATGTTACCAGTGCCAAATACAGACACTGACAATAAAACATAAATGAAAATTGGTCACTAAGGAAATGAGATGCCTGAGGAAGGCTGTTGGAGTGACTAGAAGGGATGAAATCAGGAATGAGATTATAAGGGAAAGAATCGGAATAGAACCCATTGTAAATGACATACAGAGACAACAAATAAAGTGGTTTGCCCATTTGGAGAGAATGTCTTGGAAGTCCATAACATACAACAGGGATTCTCAACCTACTGCCTGTGGGCCGTGTGCAGTCCGTGGCACCATTTCATGTGGCCCCCACCACCTCTGCCACACCAGGAAGTGCCATGTGATGGAGGAAGGGCTAAATGGCCATATGGCCCTCAAAGCTATCTAACCCGGGCCCCAGCTTTAAAAGGTTGAGAACTGACATACAAGGTATATGTGGAAAGAGAAGGACAAAGAGAACAAGGCAGACCAAAGGAAGGTGGAGAGACAACATCAAGAAACATTACAAGAACATAAAATAGTGCCAATGGAGGCTGGTAGAAGTGCCAAAACAAGAATCTTGTATCTCCCTGGTGGCACAGTGATTAAACTGTACTACAACCAAAAGGTTATGAGTTTGATCCTGACCAGGGCTCAAGGTTGACTCAGCCTTCCTTCTTCTCGAGGTTGGTAAAATGAGTACCCAGGATGTTGGGGGCAAAATGCTAATTTACTTGTGAACCACCCAGAGAGTGCACAAAGCGCATGGGACAATATAGGAGTGTGGTTGCTATTGCTTTGCTGTCTTGACACCCAAAGGGGTAAAAGAGGAAGCAAAGAAGAAGAAGCTGTTCGTTAAGAAGACAAACCTTGCGTTCCTCACTGGGTACCAATCTCCTTTCAGAAAGAGTAGAGCATGAGTGCTCAATCTTTTAAAGCTGGGGGCCGAGTCACACTCCCTGAGACAGTTTCGGGGGCCGGACGGCCATTTTGCCCTTCCTCCACCACATGGCACTTCCTGGTGTAGTGGAGGGGCCACATGCAGTGGTGGGCTCCAAAAAAAATTACCACCACACTGTGGGCGTGGTATGGTGGGTGTGGCCAAGAGGAAAGCCCTGCATTGCACCTGAATTAGGACTACAGGTACTGTACTTTAATTCAAAACTTGGGTGGGCGGGGCCAGCCAGAATTTCTGCTACCAGTTCTGGTGAACTGGTGTGAACCTGCTGATGCCCACCACTGGCCACATGAAACGGTGCTGTGGGCCACGGGTTGAGAATCCCTGGAATAGAAGCATCATCTCCCTTACTAGCACCAAGTCACTGATGCTGTTTGACTTCTGCTGCTGCTGCTGCTGCAATATGACTTTGGCCCAAAATGCTGAATAGAGACCTCTCTTTCCAATTGTGATGGGGGATAAAGGGGGAGAGACTTTCCCCTCTTACTTTAGCTGCTCAGCCTTTGCTCTTGTTCTGCCTCCTAACCCTGGTGTCGAAAGTGGAAATAACTGTTCTGCTGAAATAAGACACCGTGGGAGCCAGACGTGAGCAACGCTTGGGCTTGGGACAGCGCGAGGCCCTGAGGCGGCTTTCTCAGGCTTTGACCTATTTGACCAAAGAGAAGTAATGGGAATTGGAGTTCATGCTCCAGGAGGCCTTTAGGAATTCAATTCACCTTTTGAATAGTTCACAGAGCCCCACAGTATCATTTAATATCTCCCCTAATAATCTATTTTGCAAAAATGGAAGTTGACTCCAAGTCATTTCCTGTTGTTGTTGTTGTTGTTTCTTCTTCTTTTGCTGCTGCTGCGTTCTTTGCCCCCCCCCCCACTATGCAGATGTGAAATGTAATACACAAAGCAAGAGAGATAATGAGGGAGGAGAGGGAAAAGGAAGGAAGTTATAGAGAAGGAAGATGAAAAAAATATATTGTGCTTATATTTTTGTAACTTCGTCCATTATTTCTGTTCCCCTCAAAGGGCTTTTCTTTCCCCTCCTTGCTCCGTCACATCACTAAACCTCAGTACCGGGTAGGTCAGTCTGAAATGAAATAAGTGGCTCAGGGTACTTCGGAGTTTTAATGCATCAGTGGGATTTGAACTCAGATCCTCTTGAGCCCTAAGACCCAGCCGGCTACTTATGCAGGGCTCCTTACATATTGTATCTATAAAGCGGTTGCCCTCTTCTTTTTACCCATCCCAGTGGTAATGAGAGTACAGATCTCAATGGCCTGTGCTTTTAACTCTCTCCTAGACAATATCTGGTGTTGGTACCGGTCCTGATCCACACAGAGACCTCTGAGAAGATCTGCATCCAGCTAAACAACCTGAATGAATCTGTAACCCTGAGCGTCACGCTGGAATCTGAATCTGAGAACAGGAGCCTCATCAGAGATGTGGTATCAGAGCAGGACATCTTCCAGTGTATCCCCTTTCAGGTAATTTCCAGAGGAAGTCGTGGGCTAGTCTGTGTCAGCAAAACAATTTTTAAAAAGACATAAGGTGGCATCCTTTAAGACCAGTAGCTTTATTGTTGCATTATCAGCTGCAGTGGCTCAGTGGTTAAGAAGCTCTCCTTGTTAGCTGGAAGGCTGGCAAGTCAGCAGTTCCAGACCTGGGTACTGCATAATGGATTGAGTGCCTGTCTCTGTCCCAGCTCTTGGGGACTCAAGTGGAGCCTCATTTGCGCATTCCCTGAGTGGAGTTTCTTCCACAAAAATCCTTCCAGCCCAAAAAAATTTATGACATGAAATTATTGTTATCGTTGCCTCAGCTTTCAGAGAAGCACACCATAGCTCACTTCTTCGACAGACGTATGAAGTGAAGTTTGGGGGTAGGGTATTGATAGGTAGTGTGGGGCTGCAGTGCCTTAGTGATTAAAACACTGGACTTGACAACTTTTCTGTCTGTTTAGCTTAATGCCCTTTTCCTCCCAGATATATACATGTATATATCATGCATGAAAAAATAAATATTTAAGACAGCAAAGATACTTTGTGGATGGTACACTTAAAATAATCCAGGAGAGTGGAAGACAGGAGTTATTGTTTAGTGGAGTCGTGAGCACACTCTGGTTTTTGCTCCAAACTTTACAAGGACTATCGGAGTTGTTGATATACCTATTTACTCGAGTATAAGTCTAATTTTTAAGCCCCCAAAATGAGGTCCAAAAAGGGGACTCGACTTATACTCGGGTCAACTTCCCCTGAAGCCACCATTGGTTGGGTGGTACAAATTTAAACATACAGTTAAAAATGGAGTAACACTACCATAAACACTCAAAAACACACCCACACAAATGTGTAAATTAATTAATTTTACCATATTTTCATGTATTTTAATTATTGAAACTCGCTAGCAGCTGTTGCATTTTCCACCCCTGACTTATACTTGGGTCAACCAATTTTCTTAGTTTTAGAGGTCCAAATTAGGTACCTCACCTTATATTCGGGACAACTTATAGTCGAGTATATACGGGTATAACCCCATAAACACAAGATAGGTTCAGTTCTTTGGATAGTGTCTGTAAAATCCAGACTGAAAGTTGGAAGAGATACACCTCCCAAATTTGAAATCATCAGCTTCCCCTGGATTTCCCCTTTGTGCTTGGACAAACATTGGGTCACCTGCATATTTTCAATAAGAGGAAATTGAGTTTTGCAGTGGAAATAAGTTTCCCCGTGTTCTGTAGGAACAACCTGGGGATTCCTGAACTCCTGTTAACCATTCTTAGCAAGTCCATTTCTCATGAGATAAATTAATTTGAACCTCTTGGTGGCAGCAGCTCTGTAGGCAACCTGGAATACTCTGGTTCCATGTAGTGCATGTGGAACTCACTGCCACAGGATAGACTGTCAGCTGTTGCCTTTCAAATAGGACAAACTGAATCAATAGAGATTATGGTCATTTACTAGTCTGGGGACTGCAGTGGCTCAGTCGTTAAGCTGTTGAACTTGATGACTGGAAGGTCCGTAGGTCAACAGTTCAAGACCTGAGTGCTGCATGATGAAGTGAGCTCCTGTCTCTGTCCCAGCCCCTGCCAACCTAGCAGTTCGAAAGCAAGAAAGTGCAAGTAGACCAATAGGTACCACTTCAGTGGGAAGGTAAACAGCATTCCGTCCACTCTGGTGTTTAGTCATGCCTGCCACACACCCACGGAAATGTCTGCAGACGCAGACAGCACTGGCTCTTTCGCTGTAAACAGAGATGAGCACTGAACCCTAGAGTTAGATATGACTATGCAAGAGCGAACTTTATTTTACTAGTCTGGAAAGCTTAAATATCCATTCCAGCATGCCTCTGGGTATCAGTGAATGGAAAATGAAGAATGGAGTCACGCTATAACCCCATTGTATCAACAGAATTTTGGATTAGATGGACCCTTGGTCTGGTTTAGCTTTAATTTACAGGCAAACATGGCATAAAGAGCGCCTCGCTTAAAGAGCAAGATTTTCTCTGAATGTTCGCTTCGCTTAACAAATAAAACCAACCAAACATTCGCTTAACAAATAAATCAGGGTTTGCAATCCCCCCGACACACACAATTGGTCACTTACAATGGTGTTTTGCTTAAAGAGCAAACTCGCTTAAAGAGCAGTCCTGTGGATGCTCTTTAAGCGAGGTACAACTGTATTTACTTAGTCAATTCACATCCCAGCTTTCTTCCAGGTAGTCGTGGTACGTGGGTCACCTCCTTCAATTTTTATTGGAGAGTGTGTGTGATTAGCTTAAGGTTATCCAGTGAATTTCAGGATCTTCTGAATTCTAGTCCCTAGTGGAGTGATGGCGAACCTAAGGCACGCGTGCCAGATGGGATGGGGGCACTGAGAGCCCTCTCTGTAGGCATACACGCCATTGCCCCAGCACAGAGATTGCTCTGGCCAGCAGCCCAGGGGGAGCACTTCCTTCATCCCCTGAGCACAGTTCACCCCACTCCTCTGCCAGCAGCCCAATAGGAGCACTTCCTTCCTCCCTGCAGCACAGAGTTCACTCCACCTCTCTGCCCAGCAACCCAATGGGAGCACTTCCTCCCCTCCCCTCCCCTGGCATGGACAGCAGCCTGTTGAGTTTGGGCACTCAGTCTGTAAAACAGGAGTTTTCAACCTTTTTAAGCCAGGGGCTGGGCCACGCTCCCTCAGACAGCTTCGGGGGCCAGATGGCCATTTTGCCCTTCCTCCACCACATGGCACTTCCTGATGTGGTGGAGGCAGTCCCCCTCCCCCACATAAAATGGTGCTGTGGGCTGCAGGTTCAGAATCCCTGCTCTAAAATGTCACTGCCCTAGTGCCATCATGTTTCTGATAGTCCTGTGTACCCCTAAGCCATGGTCTTTCTCTTTCCTTCTTCCTGCAGCTTCCCAGACTGAGTGGCTCATTGGACACCTCTGTGGTGTTCCTCACCGTGAATGTGAAGGGCCAGACGCTGATATATTGGAGCCGGAAAAGAGTGCTTGTCAAGAACCCTGACAGCCTGGTCTTTGTCCAAACCGACAAACCCATCTACAAACCTGATCAACTGGGTAAACAAAGGAGATAATGCTTTGGAAAGCCTCCATTACCTATGCAAACAAAATAACAGTACTGTATATTCTTTTAAGCAAACTGAATCCTAGTTAAACATTATTGGAACTTTTTCAAATTTCACATGACTTGGAAATGAAGTACAGGCATGTCTTAGTAATTAAAGAGGATTAGTTGACCTTAACGCATAATCCTTAATTCCTGGTCACGGAAGAGCTTGTATTATGTCTAGACCCCTCCCTCCCCCTCCCTCTACTGCAGAGTTTTGAATTTCTGGCAAAATTCTCTTTTTGCTGTGTAACAACAATGGCCACAAGATTGGAAAAGATCAGTATATGTTCCAATCCCCAAAAAGGGAAATGCCAAAGAATGTTCAAATTATCGAACAATTGCACTCATCCCACACGCTAGCAAGGTGATGCTCAAGATAATACAGGATAGACTGCAACAGTATGTGGAGAGAGAATTACCAGAAGTGCAGGCCGGGTTCAGAAGAGGCAGGGGGACTAGAGACCACATCGCCAACATAAGATGAATCATGGAAAAAACAAAGAATATCAGAAACAAGTCTACTTCTGTTTCATTGATTACACTAAGGCCTTTGACTGTGTAGACCACAACAAAATGTGGCAAGTAATTAAAGAGATGGGAATACCAGAACACCTTATACGCCTTATGAGAAATCTGTACATGAATCAAGAAGCAACAGTTAGGACTGAATATGGAATGAGTGGTTTGGAATAGGAAAAGGAGTAAGACAAGGCTGCATTTTGTCACCCTGCTTATTCAACTTATACACAGAGCACATAATGCACAATGCAGGGATGGAAGAATCACAATTTGGGATCAAAATTGTTGGGAGAAACATCAACAATTTGAGATATGCAGATGATACCACCCTAATGGCAGAAAGTGAGGAGGACTTAAAGAAGGTCCTGATTAGGTTGAAAGAAGAGAGTGAAAAAGAAGAAAACCAAGATAATGGCAACAGGCCCTATCAGTTCCTGGAAAATAGAAGGGGAAGAAGTAGAAGCAGTGACAGATTTTACTTCCTTAGGATCAAAGCTGACTGCTGATGGTGATTGCAGCCATGAAATAAAAAGGCAACTGATTCTTGGGAGGCAAGCAATGAGAAACCTGGGGAGCATAGTGAAAAGTAGAGACATCACATTGAAAACAAAAATTCATATAGTCAAAGCAATGGTATTCCCTGTGGCAATGTATGGTTGTGAGAGCTGGACCATTAGGAAAGCTGAGCGCAGAAGAATAGATGCCTTTGAGATGTGGTGTTGGAGGAGAGTTTTGAGAGTCCCCTGGACAGCGAGGAGAACAAATAGGTAAATCTTAGAAGAAACCAACCCAGAATGCTCCTTAGAAAGTCAAATTGTAAAGATGAAGCTAAAGTACTTTGGACATCAAATGAGAAGAGAGGATTCACTTGAGAAAGCATTGATCCTGGGAAAGGTGAAATTCCAGCAGAAGCCTGGATTTAAAAGATTTCTTAAAGAAAAGCAGCTTTATTTATTTTTAAACAAAGAATGAAACGAGAAGTGAGGCTTTAAGTCTGGATGTGGATCTTGGCAAGTTCTGCATTACTTTGGTGCCAAGTATTGAAAGAGGTGGGGCCCTTATTTAAGAGGTTCTTAGGTAAAAAACCAATACAGTATTAACAAGATAACTGCTTCTTGGAGAAGTGACAGGAAATAATTTTGTTCACTTATTTCACTTATTTACCACCCATCTGGTAACTGGGCCACAAGGAAGTAAAGCCTGTGATGGTTCAATTTATCTCTCAGCCAGCACTTACTTAGAAACCCAAGAGGGAGAAAATTCCTTCAGCTTACCATGGATTTCGGTTATTTGGACTCACAACCAGTTTTTCTCTTTCCCTGGGCCTGGCACTGTGTAAATGCTTGGAGAAAGAGGGAAGGAGACAAGACCCTTCCCAAAACTTATTCTGTTGGAGCAGAAGTCTAGGTTCAAATACTTTTTGATGTGTTTTGAGGCTCAAACTTTGTTTTCATATTTTGCATGCAGTGTCCAGCGCAGGTTATTTCTTCCAAAGCTTGCCATCTGTGAAGTGCCTCCTGGGGCTGTCCATGTCCATTTTGCAATGGGGCCATGCCTCACGGCAGCTATTTTGTGATGATAACAATTTCGTGTCAGAAATTATTCTGAGTTGAAAGGATTTTTGCTGGAGGAACTCGGCTCAGAGGATGCCCGAATGTGGCTCCTTTCATGTCCCCAAGATCTTTTCCCACTATAGTAGTCCCCTATTTATCTACTTGCAATTTCTTGCTTTCAAACTGCTAGGTGGCAGGAGCTGGGGCAGAGACGAGCACTCAAACCATCATGTAGTACCTGGGTCTCAAACTGCTGACTTCCCAGCCTTCCAGCTAACAACGTGAGCTTCTTAACCACTGAGCCATCACAGCCCCTATTATTATTTTGTGATGGTGGACATGAAATCCTGTCCCTGTCCCTCAAGATTGAGTGCCTTTGTATTAGGGTATCAACTGCTGACCTATACACTCTCTTACCTTGATCATTCCTCCTCACCTTCCTAGAAATGCCCAGAAATGGTCATCCAAAATATGTACCCTGCCTTGGCCCCATCATATGTACACACACTGTCCCACTGGAGAGACATGTTTAAATGCTTTTCTCTTCCTTTTCTCAGTTCAATTTCGCATCGTCTCTCTGGATGAAGACTTCCGTCCCTTGAATGAGAAGGTATGGTGGTTTGTTCTCACAACTTATCGGTCTGTCAAACCATTTGCACAAACATCTTCTTTCCAGCTGTTTCCCCTAAAGCAGTGATGGCCACCCTTGACACTCCAGGTGTTCTTGGACTTCAATTCCCAGAAACCCAAGTCAGCACTCCTCCTGATCAGGGCTTCTGGGAATTGAAGTCCAAGAACACCTGGAGCCCCAAGGGTGGCCATCACTGTGCTAAGGCATGCAACCTGTGCTTCACACCTATGTGAGAGGTGGGAAATTTGAGGCCATCAGCAGTCACAATTAGACTTCTATACCGCCCCATAGATCTTAGTGCATTCTCTGGGCGATTCACAAGGCAATTGTCATTTTGCCTCCAACATGCTGGGTACTGATTTTACCAGCCCTGGAAGGATGGAAGGCTGAGTCAAGCTGGATCTCCATCAGGATCAAACTCACAACATTGTGGCTGCAGTACAGCATCCATACATATCCTCAGTTATAGGGGAAGGAAGGCAGTTTGATGCTGCATAGCCCAGAGATCAAAAATTGCCTGTGACAGATCAGAAATTGCCCACACTTGCTGAATATTTTATTTTCAATTTTATTTTGTTTTGTTTATAAGCTGCCCACCTGGGAGATCACCCCACACTGGATGGTTTATATTATTAACGGACTGCTTACAGTAACGAGGCTCTGGAAGGGGGATCAGAGCATCAAAGAAATGCATTCATGGTGGCCTTATTATATATGACAAACTGAAAGCAACATGTTGTTCCCTCCTCAACAGAGCTTTGAAGTAACTAGTTAACAAATCATTAACTACCTGTAACTAGTTATCATAAGTCATTGTGTAACCAATTCCTTCAACTTATTCCTTTCAGTAAAAAGGGAATGCAGCTATATTATATTGCCATTTTAATGTAAAACATTGCTCCTTTTGCAGTGCAGTGACAACTTTCATTACTTTACTAGTTACCATTGCACGTACCAGTGAAATAATGAATTCCACCTCATTCCTGTGTTAGTTCTCATGGCACCTTGTGGTGGTGCTATAATGTTGTAACAGAGGTGCCCAAACTTTTTGGGCCGTGGGCCAATCATGTGGTTCAGGGAGCCAGGCACTAGGAGCCGGGTGTGGCCCCCGACGCCCTCGTCACTCCTGGAAGCAGAAGTAAAATGCGCCCATACGGCAACGAGGGCTTCACGGGCCGGATGAATTGGCGTCAGGGGCCGCACCTGGCCCCTGGGCCTTAGTTTGGGCACCACTGCATTATAACTATTGAAGGAAGTATGAGGTGAATGGAAGCTTGCAGTGTTCTGCTGTTTTATTTTTAAAAAACAGTTATAATAACTTTTTGAGGCATCGGAAGAAGGCTACTTTTAAAGTGGTGACAAGAAGGGTAACTGTAACTATGACAGTGACTTCCAGATCTCCGTCCCAACACATAAATATAACCCGCGCATAGTATGGTTATATGAGTGGCCCATGATCCCTATTACTGCGAGCTATCAACCCCATAATTGCAAAACTCTCATGTGAAGACACAATTAAGAAAGGCAAATGGTGGGAATCTTTTCTTGAGGTGGTTTCCTTATAGCTTGGCTGAGGGATATGGTGGGGAAACAGGTAAAACTTGTTTCATATAGTGGCTTAACACTCATTCTTTCTCTGGATTTATCACTTTATTTATTTATGTTTTTGTCTTTGTAGTTTCCTTTGGTTTATATCCAGGTAAGTGGCTAATTTTCCTCTCCCTCCCTCTTTACTAATCATCATATTGCATAATGAAATGTGGAAAGTTTCTGAGGGATTTTGCTTTGTGGTTGGAGTTGTTTTTGGACTACAAATCCCATAATTTTCCAGCTAGCAGTACCAGGCTAGATAATCTGAGAAGTTGTAGGCTGAAGCAGCAGCAGTGGCTTGGTGGTTAAGAAGACGCTGAACTTGACAACTAGAAGGTTGGCAGGTCAGCAGCTTGAGACCCGAGTGCTGCGAGGAAGAGTGAGCTCCCATCTTGGTCCCAGTTCCTGCCATCCTAGCAGTCGGAAAGTAGATAAATAGGAACCACATGTCCATGGAAATGCCTGCAGACACAGACAGTGCTGGCTCTTTGGCTGTAAACGGAGATGAGCAGCGAACTCTAGAGTCAGATATGACTGGCTTTCAGGCAAGGGCGGCCTTTGCCTTCACCTAGTCTGAAGAAGTATCTTCTCCCAATTCTGACATAATCTTTATGGGTTATATATACTTGTTAGTGGCTCAAGTGGCTAAGACGCTGGCTGGGAGGCGGGAGGTCAGCAGTTCGATTCCCAAGTACTGCAGTACGGAATGTGCTCCCATCTCTATCCCAGCTCCTGCCAACCTAGCAGTTCGAAAGCAAGAAATTGCAAGTAGATAAATAGGGAACACTTTGGTGGGATGGTAAACAGTATTCCGTGTGTCTAGTCATGCCTGGTGGCACATGACCACGGAAACATCTCCAGAAGCAGACAGTGCTAGCTCTTTGGCTTTGAAACAGAAATGAGCACTGAACCCTAGAGTCGGATACGACTCGCTTTCAAGGAAGGGTGACCTTTGCTAACACCACCTTACAGATTTTAAACCAAAAGAACATTGTTCCCATCAGGGGCCAGTCCCACCATGGGTCACAGCGAGACAGCTGCCTCAGGCAGCAGATTTTGAAGGAATGGCCAAGCAAATTCTGAGTTATTTGGGGAGAATCTATTGAATATGTTTTAGTAAAAGGGAAAGGAGTACGATCAGGACTAGAGTGTGCATCTCTTTGGAAAGAGGGGACAAATATATAAGCATTATATTATATTGATAATACTTAATTAATTTAATTGTTCGATTTTTATGCTGTCCCGCTTGCCTAAGCAACTTAGCAGAAATTATATAATGTCCCATTCTTGGAGGGTGAACGTAGTAGTTGATATATGTTTTTTTTGTTCTCATTGTTATTTGTAAAATATTTTGGGTGTTAATTTTTATATTTTATCTTTTTATGATTTTTTTTGTTGTTTATGTCAAAATAAATAATTGTTAAAAAGGAAGTCATGGGGGAAAGTGGTGTATTAAGCCAGATAAGTAGAAGGTTGTATGAAAGTTGGGGAAAATACTGAGAGCATCAGAGAAGTACTGGGTACTCAAAAGGTACTGGATATCTGATCTGGAAGGGACTGCAGTGGCTTAGTGGTTAAGACACTGAACTTGACGACTGGAAGGTCGGCAGGTCAGCAGTCTGAGACCTGAGTGCTGACTCCTGCCAACCTACCAGTTCGAAAGCAAGAAATGCAAGTAAATAAATAAGTACCACTTTGGTGGGAAGGTAAACAGCGTTCTGTGCCACTCTGGTGTCTAATCATGCCTGCCACATGTCCAAGTAAACGTCTCCAGACACAGACAGCACTGGCTTTTTGGCTATAAACAGAGATGAGCAATGAACCCTAAAGTCAGATACGAGTGGCTTTTGAACAAGGATGAACTTTATCTTTACCTATCTGATCTGGAAAAGCCCTTACTTTGTTATAATCATATTTTACTGCCAGTCTTGATGAAAATATTTCCTGTTGTAAATCTTCCAAAATGTTCCGTCCTTTTCTCTAATACCAATGACTGCCATGTCATTCACTCAGTCTCTTATCTGGCTCTGAGGGAGACCTCCGGGGTTTATCGGTCCTTTACCTTTGATCAAACATCCATAGCAAATAGGTTCCCAATTGGATAGATATGCTCGCAGAGAACAACAAAGGGATGAACTTTAACCCCAGCTGCAGTTTGCAAATTGGTTTGGTTTAATTCAGTAGGCTTTGAACTACAGATACTGTATATTAAGTTTTGTGTTGAATGGACAAAAGGGTCAGAAATGACATACAGTATCACATGTGCTCATTTAGATGCCATTTTACGTAGCATGCACCCAATTAGAAATGGGGTTCCCAGTGTAAATAGAATTCCAATAGATCTTCCTTTAGGATAGGGGTGCCCAAACTTTTCAGGCTGCAGGCCGGTCATGTGGTTCAGGGAGCTGGTCACTATGCCCTGGGGTCCAGATCTGGCCTCCAACACCAATTCATCCGGCCCACAAAGTCCTCATCGCTTCTGGAAGTGGAAGTAAAACAGGCGCGATGAGGGCTTCATGGGCCAGATGAATTGGTGTCAGGGTCCGGATCCGGTCCCCAGGCCGTTGTTTACTATGAGACTTTTGTACCTGCTGAAGTTGGTGTCCGCTGTCACCATGCAGAGGCAGCTTTCAAGATAGGGACATCTCCCATCTTTGGTTTGATTATCTTTAGGTAAGATATGGACTGGCTGTGATGGCCTTTAACTGTTGGATAGTCAAATCCAACTTCTCTCCATACAAAAGGGCTCAGAAACCACCCAAATGTTCAGACATATTTCTTTATATCCCTCTTCCGTCCATAAGATCCACTGCCCTCCACCTCCCCACCTCTCTTCCCTCTCTAAACCAGTGATGGCAAACCTTGGCACTCCATGTGTTCTTGGTCTTCAATTCCCAGAAGCTCTGATCAGCAGGAGTATGGACTTGGGCTTCTGGCAATTGTAGTCCAAGAACACTTGGAGTGCCAAAGTTTGGCATCATGGCCCTATACTAGGGGCTCTCAACCTTTTCAAGCTGGGAGCCAGGTCACACTCTCTCAGTCAGCTTCGAGGGCTGGATGGCCATTTTGCCCTTCCTGCATAATGAGGCTGTCCATTTTGTCCCAAAGCTTCAAAGGGGTGGCCATTTTGTTTCTTGAATGCCCTTAGAGGGAGGGGGGCACATGATATGGTGCCATGGGCTGGATCCAGCCTACAGGCCTTAGTTGGGAACGCCTGTTCTAGAGCAGTGTTTCCCAAACTTCGGTTTTTGGACTTATATTCCCAGAAACCATTTTGTCCCAACTGCTTCAAAGGGGTGGCCATGGGCCAGATCTAGCCTGCAGGCCTTAGGTTGGGAACCCCTGCCCTATACCAATAGTTGACATTAATTACAGCAGAGGCGAAGAACATTTGAACTACACTTATCACAAACCACCCCAACAATGTCCAAAGGCCAAGCGTTATGGCACTTGTTGTTACAGCACAACCTCTGAAGGGCCAACAGTTCCCCCCGTTTCTGGTTTTAAGACCACCTACAGTAACGATACCTTATTCTGTAGTTTTGACAAGAGTGGTTTGTGTGGCCATGTTTCCTCGTGACTTTTAGGACCCCAAGAAAAACCACCTCTTCCAATGGCAAGATGTGACCCTGGACGGGGGCTTGATACAGCTCTCCTTCCCTCTTGCTTCGGAGCCCATCTTCGGCAGCTACAGAGTGGTGATAAAGAAAGCTTCTCAACAGACTATCGAACGTACCTTTGACGTGGACGAATATGGTAAGAAGGCTAGATCTCACTTGTAAACCTGGTGGTGCAGTGGTTGTGAGTTCGATCCTGACCAGGGCTCAAGGTTGACTTAGCCTTCCATCCTTCCAAGTTCAGTAAAATGAGTTCCCAGCATGTTGGGGGCAAATTGCTAATTAACTTGTGAACCGCCCAGAGCGTACACTAAGCGCTACGGGGCAATATATAAGTGTAATTGTTTCTTGTGTGAGATTAATAAGGCAGCAGAGACTCTCAGCAAGATCAGTGGTTGGATGTACAGCCCCCCCCCCAATATCTGCAAGTTCAGTATCCATGATTTCAGTTATCCGCAGGTCAAAAATATTTAATTAAATATCCTGAAATACAGTATATAGAATACTGTATTGTATATGTATTTCTATGGCACATTACCAAATATGCCACCAGAGGCTGTTGTCTGCAATTTCAAATGTAGAGTTTGCTGTTATCCACAGTTTCAGGTATCCATGGTAGTATCGGAATATATACCTCATGAATATGGGAGGAGGGATTTGACCTGTACTCAGTTGCAGTATTTTTTAAAGTTGCCTTGTGAACTTTGCTGTAAATTTGAGGAAGGTACAGTATCTGTTTTCTCTTGAGAGTTGTGCTCTCTCTGAGATGGTGTGCTAGGAGCTACATTTGGGTGGTGGCTAGGGTCAAGGTAAAAAAGGTGTCAAGACACTTCCCTTTTCTAACTCCCCCCCCCACCGCACCTTCTCACCCCCTCTGTAAGAATTTATTTTGAACTTTTAAAAGATTTCTTCAAGTTGCTGAACCAAGTTGGGGAGAGGATTCAGCACTCTGGATAGCGACTGGAATATCCAAACCAGGGGTTGGCAACCTAAGGCCCTGGGCCAGATCCGGCCAGCAGCACCATTTCATTTGCCCCCCACCCCACCCCTCCAAGGGCATTCGAGAAACAAACCGACTGCCCTCTTGAAGCTGTTGGGACAAAATGGCCACCCATATCGTGCAGGCAGGGCAAAATGACCGTTCAGCACTCGAAGCTGACTGAGAGAGTGTGTCCTGGCCCCTTGGATTGAAAAGGTTAGGAACCCCTGATCCAAACAGTGTGGCATTACTTCAGCTTTATGACATCAAAGCCCCCAGCTGTCCCTTGCTAGAATGGGGGGAACCTCTATTTGCACAATAAAGAGAAAACATGCCAGAAAGTATATGATTGTATGTGTAAAATTCAGTTCTTAAAGAAGAATCATTAATATCGGGGTGGGCAACCTACAGCCTAAGAGCTGGACCTGACCCATGGTGCCAAATCATCCAACCCACTCCACCACAGCCACCGGAAGTGGACGCATTTATGACAGCCATAAACGTGCCCACAGCTGTTGTAAAGTGACCTCACCCCCTACTTTAAAAGGTTGGCGACCTAATTAAGATGATTGAGGCCTTGATTATCTTTTTAAAAAAGAAATCCTCTATTGCAGTGTTTCACAACCTTAGGCTTTGGGACTTCAATTCCCAGAAGCCGAAGTCAGTACATTGGCTGATCAGTGCTTTGGGGAATTGACTTAGGCTTCTGGGAATTGAAATCCAAAACCCAAAGGTTAGGAAACACTGCTCTGCTGTGGCTAGGCAAACGGTCACACTTTTAAAGTTAAGAAAACATTGCATTCATTGTCAGTTACATCCTGCATCACACAACTCGGAATACAGGTTATAAAATCTATGGGAATTTCTTGGCTTAAGGAAATTTATGTCCAAAACCTCCACCATTTGTGTTATGCAGGTGTAATTAGGGAAGAAGATTATGTCCAAAGAGTTAAAAGTTACAAGTAGTTCCTCTGTATCCACAGGTTCAATAGCCACAGTTTCAGTTATAGAACCTTCTCGAAGATTGTGGTATTTTTGAACCACAATCAGGCATACACCAGGCATTGACCACCTTGTGTCGACTAATTTTTCTCACACTAGGTCAGGCGAAAGAAACTTCTGAACAAACTCACTAAAAGGTGGCTTCTTTTTGGCAGTTTCACATCTGGCCTAGACATGAAAAAAGGAGGTCTAGATTATTATTATTATTATTATTATTATTATTATTATTATTATTATTATTATTATTATTATTATTATTATTATTATTATTATTATTATTATTATTATTATTATTATTATTATTATTAGTCAGAAATTATTCTGGGTTGAAATGATTTTTGAGCAAAAAACTCTGCTCAGGGAATGCCCAAATGAGGCTCCTTTCATGTCCTCAAGAGCTGGGAGAGATATACTGTACTGTACTGTACACTAATACCCCGGATAACGTTATGACTTGGTTCCACAAGTCATGACGTTATCCGGTTTTTAGCGTTGTCCGAGACATTGATCGAACAACGCTAAGAAAAAAAGCCCTGACTTCAGGGACAAACCACTTTAAAGGCAGGCAGGCAAAGAAAGAGACCTCCCTGCCTTTAAAGTCACCCCCACCCTCAGCTCTGCCACGAGAGAATCCAGCCTCCCCTGTTTACCTTGCAGTAAGTGCCGACAGTCAGCTGGAGCCTTTTTTCTGTTCCACTTCCTGTAAACAGGGAAGGGGAAAAATACAGAGATGTGATTGGTTCTCTAGTGTCACATGGCATTAAGAAGAAAAAAGATAGAGAACCAATCACATCTCTGTATTTTCCCCCTTCCCTGTTTACAGGAAGTGGAACAGAAAAAAGGCTCCAGCTGACTGTCGGCACTTACTGCAAGGTAAACAGGGGAGGCTGGATTCTCTCGTGGCAGAGCTGAGGATGGGGGTGACTTTAAAGGCAGGGAGGTCTCTTTCTTTGCCTGCCTGCCTTTAAAGTGGTTTGTCCCTGAAGTCAGGGTATTTTTTCTTAGCGTGCCCTTTCAAAACATTGGGCGGCGGACGGGCATGCCTCGGACGGGGTTAGGGGAGGATAGGGGAAGACCTCCGTATACTCCCCTAACCCCATCTGACGCGCCCGGACCCGCCTGATGTTCTCCCCAATCCAGCTCCCCCCACGCACACGCTTGTACTGGATAACGCTAAAAATCGCTTTATCCGATGCAAGATTTTTCCGAAAATCTTGTAACGTTATGCGGTTTTAGTGCTATCCGGTACAAACGTTATCCGGGGTATTATTGTATATGTATTTCTATGGCAAATTACCAGAGCTGGCCACTAGAACCCACTGTCTGCAATGTAAAATATAGGGTTTGATATTATCCATGGTTTCAGGTAACTGCAGTAGGTCTTGGAACATATCCCCTGTCGAATGGGGAGGGGTGGTGGTGGCCTGTTGTTGTTGTTCTATTTTGCTGAATTTGCCACTTCGTTCCTTCATTTAGTAATGCCCAAATTTGAGGTTTCGGTGAAGGCACCAAAGCGGATAACCATTCTGACCGAAGAGCTAAAAGTGACCGCTTGTGCCAAGTGAGTAACAAGAGTAAGGGTTTCTTTTTCACCCTGAGTACTTGGGTCACAGATGTCATGGGTGTCAGCAACTAACCTTTCATCAATAAATGCTGCTTTCTTTGTTTTTCACAAGCTTGGATTTCCACTGTACATGCAGGCTGTTACTCCTGTGGAGTATAAGCTGGTCCTGGTCCATGCTTGGATGCTCAGAACTTGTCAGAAGGGATTTTGTGCTGATTCCTATGTATGGGCAACACAAAGAGCACAAACGGCCCATAATAATAATTTCGTGTCAGAAATTATTCTGGTTTGTAAGGATTTTTGCAGAAGAAACTCAGCTCAGGGAACACCCAAATGAAGCTCTTTTCACATCCCCAAAAATTGGGACAGAGATGGGCACGCAATCCATCATGCAGTACTCATGTCTCAAATTGCCTACTTGCCAGCCTTCCAGCTAACAAGGTGAGCTTCTTAACCACTGAGCCTCCGCAGCCCCTGATGACACTCAATGCATTATGTGAGGAGCCCTTGTGACATAGTGGTTAAACTGCTATACTGCAGCTAAAACTGCTGATGTTGTGAGTTTGATCCTGATGGGACTCAGGGTTGACTCAGCCTTCCATCCTTCCAAGGTTGGTAAAATGAGTACCCAGCATGTGTGGGGCAAAATGCTAATTACCTTGTGAACTGCCCAGAGAGTGCACTAAGCGCTATGGGGCGGGATATAAGTGTGATTGCTTTGCTGTTCCTGTACTGGAACATTAAGCCATCATTCTTCCCTACATCTTCCTTTCCCCCTTGCATAGCCCCTTGTGATGTCAAGTCAAATCCGAAACTTTTGAGGCATTTCCAAGAATTTGCACTAATGGCTTATCATTCCCTCCTTCTGGGTTATCCTTGAACTATGCATCTTGCCCAAGCCTACACAAGCTGGTACTTATCTCGGGCGGCATAAGTGGGGAATGGAACACCCAACCACTAGATCAGTGGTACCCAAAATATGGCCTGTGGGCCAGATTGAGCCCACAGTGCCAAATCATCTGGCCTGGTCCACCCTTGCAGCTCCCAGAAACTGCAGTAAAAGTGCAAAGCACTGCCGTAAACAACCCACGGCTGTCATAATGCATTTATGACAGCTGTGAGTACATTTATGGCAGCATTTTGCACATTTTACTTCCACTCCCAGCAGGAAGAACAACGTGACCGCTCAACTACATGACTGGCCTGCGGCCCAAAAATTTTGGACTCTCCTGCACCAGATCCATAGTTAGATATCTAAACCATTGAACCAGCCAGCCCTTTGTCTAGGTCTGTTCCTATTCAGTCTTTTTGCAAAAACACTAGGTTAAAAAAAACCAGGCCAAGAAACCAAGCAAAAGTCAAAGCAAAAAATAAAGTAAAAGACCTTAACAGTACTTGTTATATTTTACTGTAAGCTTTCAAGGATGAAGTCCACTTCCTCAGACTGGATCCACAATAATTCACACCTCATTCCCACTCTTAAGGCTGAGGAAGTGGACTTGAACCACGAAAGTTCACATTAAAATATAGCAATTATTCTTTAATTTGGTCATGGTTTTGTCTTTATTTTGTTATATATTTATATTTTTAATTTGTTTTTCTTTGATACGTCTCCAATAGAGTAATGAAAAATAGAACAAGCTTAAGAATCTGCCAAGAAGACCAATAAGAGGCACATGTTATGTTACATGTTGTAGCAGCAGCAGAGTAAAGCGGAGCAGGTTTTAGTTCTCCCAAGCTTTCTCCCTGTTTAGCCCAGCCAATTAATACACTTGCACTAAATGCTTAGAGAAAGAACAAAATAATGTTTACTCATAATTAGGTCAGAGAAATATACATGTGCTCAGGATTATTGGTGAAATTGTTTTAGAAAGAAGTAAAGTTAAAGTAAAGCATTTAGGTCTTTTAAGTCTTTTAGCCCTGCCATGTAGCCCACAAAAATGCCTCTTCAAAAGGCAAAAAACAAGAGAGAGAAAGCCCAGAACATGCAAAGCCTTAATGCATGCAGATAGGTCAGAGACATCACATTGCAAACAAAAATTCATATAGTCAAAGCAATGGTATTTCCAGTGGCAATGTATGGTTGTGAGAGCTGGACCATTAGGAAAGCTGAGCGCAGAAGAATAGATGCCTTTGAGATGTGGTGTTGTAGGAGAGTTTTGAGAGTCCCCTAGACTGCAAGGAGAACAAATAGGTCAATCTTAAAAGAAATCAACCCTGACTGCTCCTTAGAAAGTCAAATAGTAAAGATGAAGATGAAGTACTTTGGAGATCAAATGAGAAGAGAGGATTCGCTTGAGAAAGCCTTGATGCTGGGAAGGGGGCGGCCAAAAATCAGACGACTAGATGGTATTGTGGACACAATGAGCTCAGAGCTGAGCGAGCTGAGGGGGATGGTGGAGGACAGGAGTGCCTGGTGGACAGTGGTCCATGGGGTTGCAGAGGGTTGGAATTGACTGTGCAACTGAACAACAAAAATGGTCAGATGACCCCTAGAGGCAGGAAGACAGAAAACTTTCCAATTGGTGACTTAAGCACAAACAGTAAAAAAGCACCTCTTTAGTTTAAGCTCCTTTTCTGTTCCTATGGTTTTTGGGCTAGCACTCACTGTATGCAAGGTTGCACTACAGTACTCAACAGTATGGCGATTGCTTTTACCCCTGTGCCTCTGCCATCTCTTAAAATACCCACAATGGTTGCTTCTGGTTATAGGTACACCTTCTGGAAGCCAGTCCCTGGTGAGGTCAAGATCAGCGTCTGCCGTCCATTTTCCAATTACAGAAGCCAGTGCTATGGGCGAGAGTCGGAGGCTGCGTGTGAAGATTTCACTGGAAAGGTAAGTCCCAAGACTTAAGCTGAACTGGCAGAGAACAATTCTCTTGTTGAGATTCACAACCAGACCTTGTAGAAATCTGCCTACTGAATACAGCTTAAGAAAATTTACAATTCCTAAGCAAGGGGTGAGTAACTTTATGCCTTGGGCATGAATCTGGCCTCCCTGATCTCCGAATAATCTGTCAGTCTGATATGACGCTGAATAGAAGGGCATTTTCCTCATAACACTCTTTTTTGGAGAAGCTTTCCAAGTCCTGCACAGTTTCCCAAGAAGACCCACTCTAAAAAGCTAAGATAATATGGAGCCAATGTTGACATTGTCGTTATCTTTGGCTGCAACTCGTATCCAAGAATGCATTTCCCCCCTCAAGCAGTAAAAATGCCATTGGTAGAAATTAGTTTAAGGTGGATCCCAGCTTGCCACGAACTGACCCACACACTATGATCACAGAGCCATCTACTGCGGCACGTAGGAAATAAGGCATGCAGCTAGCAGTCAAGTTTGAATGATCCGCCAGCTATGTCCATTCCTGGACCAGGACTCCTTGCTCTGCCAACATTCAGGTAAGGCCTGAAGACCTGGCTGACCCAGCAGGTGCGGGGTGCCATGATGGGAGCTCCCTCCCCCCGGCAGCTGGCTTATATGACCACCCTAAATAACCCATTAGCTGGGGACTGTCTGAGGTCTGCTTAAAGATGTTTTTAATTAAGCTATATTTTATGTTTGCTGTAAGCTGCCCTGAATCTGCTGTGGCAAGTAGGCAATGATATAAATAAATAAATAAATTTAACACTGAGACTGCAATGGACTGCTGCAGCCTTGAGGATGTGGACAAGGTGCACCTTCACAGCCAGTCCATCTGGCATGGCCTCTCTTCTGCCTCCATGATCGCTGGGAATCAGAGTTCCTCCTCTGCTCATTTTGACATTGGACCCAATATGATGGTTTCCAGTGGCATTTCCTCCACTGAGGGGTATGATGAATGCACATTCTTCCTCACCCGTTTGGGACCTCTCAAGCATTCAATCCAAGGCAGATTATTCAAAAAAAATCCCCTCTAGAACCCTCCCAAACTCACGCAAGAAAAAAATATGTTCACCATCCGTTCTCAGCCCAACCAGACTGAACCAAATACACTAATATCCCGGATAACGTTATGACTTGGTTCCACAAGTCATGACATTATCCGGTTTTTAGCGTTGTCCGATACATGCATTGAACAACGCTAAAAAAAAAAGCCCTGACTTCAGGGACAAACCGCTTTAAAGGCAGGCAGGGAAAGAAAGAGACCTCCCTGCCTTTAAAGCCACCCCCATGCCTTTCCCCGACGCTTTGCTCTGCTTCCCTTCTCCGACTGCCAGCTGATCGTGGAGGCTTTTTTTTTTAACTGCAGGGAAGGGGGAAAAGAGAGAAATGTGATTGGTTCTATAGAGAAGTAAAGGAGGCCAAAGCTGGTCTCCCTGTCACTTCCCTCTTTCCCTACTCCCCACCCCCAGCAGTTTGGGGACACCCCACTGCCTGCTCGGCCACAGAGAATCTGCCCCAGCTCTGCTTTATAATCTTCTTGAGCTGCAATGTCGGACTGAGCACGCTGTATTTCCTTTACTTCCTGGATTGAAAAAAACAGGGAAGGGGGAAATAGAGATGTGATTGGTTCTCTAGAGACTGCCAGCTGATCTAGAGATGTTTCAGACAAATATTCCCTTAAAATAAAAAGGAATCTGTCTAGCTATTCTAAGTTACCATAATTAAGATTTCCAGAGATAAGCCTAATTGGAAAGCCCATCTCTTCCTTGTCGATGTTCCCTAGTTGACAACCATTTTCGAACTCTCCTTCTCAAGCCATGTGCTCATGGCTTATCTCTAGGAAGAAAGGCTTGCAGCATTAGCCCATTTCCTCCCCCTTTAAAAGTTCTACCTACATCTTCTCTGCTTGAGAATCCAAATCTCTCTCTCTCTTTTCTCAACTGCTTAACTGCTTCTCTCAACTGCTTGCCACTCCCTCTTTCAAACCTTCCCTCCAGGTGTGATGTAACTAGCAGACATCCAATCAAATAGCAGAGTTGGGGTAAACAACTCTGGTTGTCTTGTTTACAATGGGCGCCTCTCTGTCTATCTCTTCCCTTCCTGGGCCCCAAAGTGTGAAAAACAACCAAATGGCCCTTTTGGCTAGCTATCACAAGAAGCCACATTTCTACTATAGACTAGAAATCTACTAAATTCCATTTTGGATATGTGAAGAACTTGGGGCCTCATTTTATCACAAGACAAGGGGGACCATCACCCCACCTAAAGGAGCTCATCTAGACCCCTTCATTGGCACTGCCCAATGAATAGTGTATAGTGTATTTTTAGCTTTACTAAAGATCAACTCTGACTGATCATTGGAGAGACAAATACTGAAGGTGAAGCTCAAGTACTTTGGCCACCAAATGAGAAGAGAGGACTTAGTGGAGAAGACCTTGAGCTGGGAAAGATCGAAGGCAAAAGGAGAAGTGGATGGCAGAGGATGAGGTGGCTGAATGGCATCATAGGAGTTGATCTGGGAAGACTCCAGAGGATAGTGGATGACAGAGGAGCCTGGCATGCAGTAGTCCATGGGGTCGCAAAGGGTTGGACTCGACTGTGCGACTGAACAACAACAACAGAAAAGCTTTACTAAGGGCTATATACAGCCTTCAAAGACAGCTATGATCCTTAAGGATACTTCCTCCCGTTATAGAAGGAAACCATGTGCTCTAAAATGATGGACCATGCCACTAGGAATACCTGGGGATGTAGTTCCCCATTTTAAGACATTATTCAAGTCTATTATAGCCTCTTCTTCCTCTCAAAGCTAGAAACGACCATCCATGTTTTCTGGGGACAGAAAGGCCAATGACTGCAGCTCCCCAATGTCTCTGGGACGGGCGTCACAGTCAGTAATTTTTGGGATTGCGATCTCCTCCATCCCAAAAGAAAACAATGGACAACTTTTGTAGCAGTAACTAACTTGGGCTTTGGATTCCCCTTTCAGGCAGATGTGAACGGCTGTTTCTCTCAGGTGGTGAAAACAAAGGTGTTTCAGCTGAAACGGGATGGGTATAAGTGGAACCTGGAGGTGGAAGTCACATTCAAGGAGGAAGGCACAGGTATGCTTGATGGGGTTGGGACAGCAGCAGCTATGTAGCTAAGAAGAGACCATAGGACAGTGGTGGTGAACCTATGGCACTCAAAGTCCTCTCCTAACAAAGAACATCACAGTCTATAACAGTGGTGGCGAACCTATGGCATGCGTGCCAGAGGTGGTACGTGGAGCCCTCTCTGTGGGCACTCATGCAGTTGTCCCAGCACAGAGTTTGCCCCACCCCTCTGTCCAGCAGGCTAATGGGAGTGCTTCCTCCCTCCCCCAATAGAGTTCATCCCACCCCTCTGCCCAGCAGCCCAATGGGAGCTCATCTTTCCTCCCCCAGCACAGAGTTCATCCCGCCCCTCTGCCCAGCAGCCCAATGGGAGTGCTTCCTCCCTCCCCCAGCACAGGGTTTGCCCCACCCCCCTGCCCAGCAGCACAATGGGAGCACTTCCTCCCTCTCTCCAGCCAGCAGTGTAGGAAGGGGGGGGGCTCACCCTGGGTGGCGCGTTTTGGGCTATGGGTATTCTTGGACTACAATTCCCAGAAGCCCTAGCGGGAGTGGAAGGCAGCCTCCACCAGGGGGCAAATTTGGCTTATGGCCCAGGTGGCTGAAATCAATGCTACACTACTGTCCCCAGCACAGCGTTTGCCCTCCCCCACTGCCCAACAGCCCAATGGGAGCGCTTCCTCCCTCTCCCCAGCATAGAGTTCACCCTGCCCCTCTGTGTCACAGACAGCAGCCTCTTGCGTTTGGGCACTCAGCCTCTAAAAGGTTTGCCATCACTGCCATAGGAAGTAAAAAAGTGGCCTGGTTTGAAGTGTTAAGGACCCACCATCAGAATCTCCCTCGCTGTGGCCCTGAAGAGAATCCAAAAAATGCAGGCAAGCTAGTTGATTCCTACTCATTCGTCCCGTGGTGCAGTGTTCATTTTCCCACCAAGAACAGGTCTTTTGTAAAGCTAATGGGTCTTAGCTTTATAGTTCCAAGATGAAATTCCCCCAAAGTTCTTTGCACAATAATGAGAGCTTAGGGGGAAATGTTATTTGTTTGGGCTACAAATCCCAAACACTCCTAGCTAGCAAGGATTGCTATCAGAGAGATATAACAGACAAAAAGTCACCCCGTCCCCTGCAAGCTTTGATAATGATGGGACAAACTTGTCAATGTTAGGGGGGGGGAATCCATTTTCTGCTTTGTAAGGAGCCACAGGAGAGCCAGAAAACTTGGTGCTTGTTCATTCAAAAGGTGCAGGGACCCTGCTCTGTAAAGCCTCCACAGCAAAACATGTGTTCAATGTGCACAACATCCTAGGACAGCGATGGGGAACCTTGGCACTCCAGCTGTTCTTGGACTTCAATCACCAGAAGCCCAAGCCAGCAATCCTGCTGATCAGGGATTTGGGGAATTGAAGTTCAATAACAGCTGGAATGCCAAGGTTTGCCATCAAGGTCTTAGGACAGAAGTTCTCAACCTTTTTATTCCAGGGGCCGGGTCATGCTCCCTCAGACAGCTTCAGGGGCCAGACGGCCATTTTGCCCTTCCTCCACCACATGCCACTTCCTGGTGTGGTGGAGGCGGTGGGGGCCCCACATGAAATGGTGCAGTGGGCTGCATTCGGCCTGTGGGCCGCAGGTTGAGAATTACTGTCCTAGGATAAGGCAGGTTGGGTTTCTATGAACAGGAGGGCAAAAAGCTGCTGCCAGTCAGAGCAGATGAAACTCCAAGGCTGTGTGAACAAAGCCTCTCTATGGTAGTGTTGCTGAAAAGAAGCAAATTGCAGCTTGTGTAGCTGTGGTTACCAAAAGGAATACATGTACCAAAAGTAGGAGAGAAAGAAAGGTTTTATTGTACATATGGATATGGCTTCTCCAACTGGAAGCAAACAGGAGAGCAAGAGATGAAGCCTCTTTTTTTAGAAACAAGACTGAGACAGCCAGAAGACTTATGAATAACAATAGACCAAAACTGGTTTAAACAGGTCCCCTTTACCTTGCACCAAGTTCTTTTACCTGCTCCCTAGCAGGTACACAGAAGCATTAGGAGGAGGGAGACTTTTCACCCTTAGCTCACTTAAAGGTCAAAATGGCTCTTCTTCTGATTCTTTATCTGTATCCAAATACATTAAGAAAGAAAATTTCCTGCAAATTGCAGCTCAGGCTGGATAGCTTGCTGAATTGAATTGCCGCTCTGTTAACTCATCTCTCTGTGTTTTTCCCTCACCCCCATCAGGAGTGGAACAAAAAGGTACAGCTACCACCGATATTACTCAGGTACTCAGCACAGCTACCTTTGAAAACACAGATAAATACTACAAGCCTGGGATCCCCTTTACAGGCCAGGTAAGGCTGGATGATAACTCTCTGCCAGGCCCAAATGCACAGCTGCGTACAGTGGATGCAATGGACTCGGCAGATACTGGAGGATGATGTCAGTGGCAGTTTTTTGACTTTTTTTTCTGATGAACTCCCTGGTTTTTTGGCTTCCATTCAAGAATGGAATTGAAGAACAGATCTCTTTGTATCCCAAAAGATGGTTAAGGAGCTGGCCTTGTTAGCTGGAAGGCTGGTAAGTCGGCAGTTTGAGACCTGGGTACCGCATGATGGATTGAGCACCCGTCTCTGTCCCAGCTCTTGGGGACATGAAAGGAGCCTCTTTTGGGCATTCCCTGAGGAGAGGTTTCCCCCCACAAAAATCCTTTCAACCCACCTGGTTGATTGCCTCTGTTATAGTGTAAGGATTAACTCATTGCTCCATTTTCTGTGTATGGGTGGAATGAGAGAAGAAGAACCCATTAGGCCTGAATAGGGACTTCCATTTCCTCCTATTATTGCAAGTAGATAAATAGGTACTGGTTTGGCAGGAAAGGTAACAACATTCTGTGCTCTCCACTGCCTAGCCATGCCTGCCACATCACCATGGAATCATCTGCAGACACAGGCAGCACGGGCTCTTTGGCTATAAACAGAGATGAGCACTGAAGCCTAGAGTCGGATATGACTAGCTTTCGAGCAAGGGCAACCTTAACCTTTCTTTATACTCAAGACACAAATAAGTCTTTTAAAAAGTAGTCAGAGAAGCTGACAGATTCAACCATCCGGACCCAGGACTTTAAGTGAAGTTGAACCTATTACAGACCCTGAAGTTGAACCTATTACAGATTTCACCATGTTTGAGTTGAATTCCGGTTGTCAACTCTTTTTTTCTGAAAGGCTCGTCCTCTTGAATATGGCAGATAAATCAGACATTGTCATAGCTGAGGGTACCTGCCTTCGGATTTAGCTTCTAGAACTGGGAGAGAATTTTTGCCTCAGGATCATGGTTTTTTTTAACCAGCAAAATGAACACATTTCTTCCCAAGTTGGGTTGCGAAGAACTTGAGATGTGAAACATTCAAAGGTTGGATAAAACAGACCTGTTTTCCCCTTCTGTTGTTTCTGCCTCGTGCTGCAAAATGGCTTGGATGAGGTTGTTAGACACAGAACTAGGAGAAGTTATATTTTGAGGGCTAGAACTCCCAATAAAAACCCGCAACCTCACCTTCAAAACCATGTGGTCCAGCCTTTTACAGAGATGCTCAGATTTGCAATGAAACAAGAAACGGTTGGAAAGTTATTTTTAACAGTAATTTATTTCCATTAGACTGCTTCAACGAGTAATTTATTCTGATAATTGATGGAGTTGCTTGTTAATTTTCTGAGTGGACGGAATTGATAAGAGAAGAAACAAAAATATTTTAAAAACCTATTCAAATACATCTTGAAATAGCCTTTAAAACTAGATTTTAGAACTAGAGGGCATTGTTTTACACCACTGAGTTCACATTTCTTTTCCTACCCCTTGAATTATTTTCATCATTTACTTTCTTCATCTGTCTTTGTTTTTAAAAAAAGCTTTTGCCAACAAAATTACTTGCATGTAACTTCTCACTTGTGAACTCTGGAAACAAGTTAAGGTTATATACCAGTGGTGGCAAACATAGGGCACGTGTGCCAGAGGGGGCACTCAGAGCCCTCCCTGCTGGCACACGTGCCGCCAGCCCAGCACAATGTTCGCCCCGCCCCACTGCCCAGCAACCCAATGGGAGCGTTTTCTCCCTCTCCCCAGCAGAGTTTGCCCCGCCCCTCTGCCCACCAGCCCAATAGGAGTGCTTCTTTCCCCCCAACACAGAGTTTTCCTCACCCCTTTGTTTGGGCACTCGGTCTCTAAAAGGTTCGCCTTCAGTGTTATATACTATTATGCTTTTTTCATGTCTAGGTGAAACTGGTCGATGGTAATGAGAACCCAATTGCCAATGAAACAATTGAAGTCCGGTTAGAGGGTACTGAGTTCAAGGCTAACTACATCACTAATGGCCAAGGAATAGCTCACTTTTCCATAGACACTGCCAATTTCACAGCTGTCAATCTCTATCTCCAGGTAAGAGATTCTGAGAACTGAAAACCACATTGGATGAAAGATGATTGCAGGAGAACCTGAGAACACATTTCTCCACTACTGGTGTAATTCCTTCAAAGATCTGGGGGAAGTGATCAAACTTGCAAAAGAAGTTCATCTTCACCTTTCTGATGACCACTTACAAATCCAAAGCAAGGTCACTTGCAACATGAAGAGTTGAAGAAAGCTAGACAATCAGACATGGTTTACCTATGGAGTGAGCTCTGCTTCTGATGAGTGGCTCACTGAATTGTCTAGTTTTGACCCTTACCTTGGGGTACCTTTTCCCAGGGCTTGGAAAATTGACGCTTCTGGTTGACAACTCATAGAGCAATGGTGGTGAACCTATGGCATGCGTGCCAGAGGTGGGACTCAGAGCCTTCTCTGCAGACACCCATGCAGTCACCTCAGCACAGAGTTCATCCCACCCCTCTGCCAAAAAACCCAATGGGAGCACTTCCTCCCCCCGGCATAGAGCTCACCCCACCCCTCTGCCCAGCAACACAATGGGAGTGTTTCCTCCTTCCCTCCAGCACAGAGTCCGCCCGCCCCCCTGCCCAGCAGCCTAATGGGAGCGTTTCCTTCTTCCCCTGTAGCTGTGTTGGCACTTTGCAATAAATAAGTGGGTTTTGGGTTGCAGTTTGGGCACTCGGTCTCTAAAAGGTTTGCCCTCACTGCCATAGAGTCTCTCTGCCTGCATGGGCAATACAGGTGGTGGCCTTGCTCACAGGGACATGGGGCATGAATGAGAGAAGGCTCGGTTGCTAGCCAACATACATTTCTGAATTTCTTAATGCAACCATTTATTTCTCTTCCCCCACCCGCAACTAGGCTGTTTACAAAACAGAAACTCCATGTTATGACAGATACTGGTCTACTCCTCGCCACCAGGCTGCAAGCAAAATGTTGACTCGTTTCTTCTCACTCAATGAAAACTACCTCCACATCGAGCCTGTTCCTGGGACGTTAAGTTGTGGACATCATCAGCCAATTCAAGTTCATTACATCCTGAATCCAAAGATTGTGAAAGGGAAGAAAGTGGTCTTCCACTATTTGGTAGGTTGAATGGAGCCGCCTTTCTCTGAGTGGGACGACTTCTGAGGAAGAAGTGGTGGAGAAGTTCCCAAGTTCCATCCCTGTAGGCCAGTGGTGGTGAACCTGTAGCACACGTGCCAGAGGTGGCACTCGGAGCCATCTCTGTGGGCACCTGTGCAGTCACTGTGCAGCACAGAGTTTCCCCTGCCCCTCTGCCCAGCAGCCCAATGGGAGCACTTCCTTCCTCTCCCCATCACAGCTTTCACACCGCCTCTATGCCTAGCAGCCCAATGGGAGCATTTCTTTCCTCTCCTGTAGCTGTGTTGGCATTTTGCAATAAATAAGTGGGTTTTGGGTTGCAATTTGGGCACTCAGTCTCTAAAAGGTTTGCCATCACTGCTGTAGGTTCTTTTGAACCTCCAGGAATAACAGTTTGTAAAGGCAGCTCTTAGCCGGCCAGTGAAAGAAAGAGGGTGTGACAGGTCCAAAACGGATATGAGATTGGCAACCATATTTGTTTAACCATGTGACTGTTCCAGTCATGTCTACAGCCGAGCCTTGGGGTCTGGAATTGAATCCAGAGCCACACAGAGAACATCACAGTAGTCAATTCTCAAATTTACCAGTGCATAGTTTAATCTGGTACTCTAACCCCCAACACAACAGTGTTTCTTTTTATTGCAGCTTGTGGTGTTTTTGATTGAAGATTGTGGTATTTTTGAACCATAATCGGGCTTATCCTGGTAACGGCCACCTTGTGTTAGTGGCTAATCTTTCTCACACTAGATCAGACTAAGGGAACTGCAGAATGAACTCACCAAAAGGTATCTTCATTTTGGCAGTTTCATATCTGGCCTAGACACAGCAGAAGAAGAAGAACATGCATGAATGAATGAAAGTGAGCACAAGAGGGTATCCTGTAGACCAAGAGTTCTCAACCTTTTGAAGTCGGGGGCCAAGTAACACTCCCTCAGACAGCTTTGTGGGCCGGATGGCCATCTTGCCCTTCCTCCACCACATGGCACTTCCGGGTATGGTGGAGGCAGTGGGGGACCACATGAAATGGTACCATAGGCCACATTAGGCCTCCAGGCCACAGGTTGAGAATCACTGCTGTAGAACATCTTGATGGCTGCCATTGATATTGTCAACATTCTGGCTATGTTAAGTGAAACCTGGTATTTTTTTTTCTCCACTGGCAACACAGACATGAGATTGTCTGGCAACATCTGGCCACCTTCTGGCTTTTTGAATCATGGATACAGAAGCACAGTATCCCACATTCAGAAACCCGAGGGGTGTATGTGTCTTTTTGAAGAATTGAATTGCAGTATAGTCAAAAGTTATAGGGTAAAGTTTGTAAACTTTGACAACTTTTGGCAGCAGTAGCGCAAAGTCTAGGGGGATAAATTTATTTATTTATTTATTTATTTATTGTTCGCATTTAGTATCCCGCCCCAATCGGGAAGACCCGACTCTGGGCGGCTTACAGCATACATTACCATCATAGGTAATGGTCATAATCTCGAAAGCTCAGGCTGGGGGCCAAAACTTGGGGCCTGGCAGCCTTAAAGCCCATGTTGAAAGACTATATGCAGTGATTGAACAAAAATTAATTCTTTGGAATTGAGTCCCTAGAATTCTTTAGCCTGAGTGACCATTTTCCCATAAGCTTCTATGATAATTGACATACAATATGTGCAAACCAAGTAATTTCTTCTTCAACCCAAATGTGGGTTCACCGCATTGCCTTAGATTAACTTGACATAGTGTGCTTCTTTGAAATATTTGCTTTAAGTTTGCCTTTTGAGTAACCCAATAGAAGCCAAAGATAAATGCATTTGAAATCAATAGAATAAACAAACTCCATATGGAATTTGTACTTCAGACCAGCAGTCCTTCAAATACTGTGTTCAGCTATTAAACTACAGTTTAATAAAACTACAGTTGGTTCCAGATACAAATGGGAATTTAAAAAATCACAATTAATTTTGGAGGGGGGAGGGGGACAATAAAAAATGGTTTTATAGCAGTGTAAAGTTGTAAAGGTTGGGAAGTCAGCAGTTTGAGTCCCGAGAGTGCTGCACAACACAGTGAGTTCCCGTCTCTGTCGCAGCCCCTGCCAAATGAGCAGTTTGAAAACAAGAAATTGCAAGTAGATAAATAGGTACTGCTTTGGTGGAAAAGGTAACAGCATTCTGTGCATTCTGGCATCTAGTCATGCCTGTTACATGACCAGAGAAACATCTGCAGATGCAGACAATGCCCTTTGACTGTAAACAGAGGTGAGAAGCATCCCCTAGAGTTGGATATGACTGGCTTTCCAGCAAGGGCAACCTTTACTTATGCCTGAAGACTTAAAGCTAAATCCCATTTTTCCTCCCAACTAGTGTAGACCTAGTGAATTAATAGGCGTTTACTATAGCTTAACAAGTAATTCATTCATTAGCCATTTCCAATTCCCATGGCTTTAACATGCTCAGAACTACCATTTTCTCTCCCCACCCATTATCTGGACCTTAAAAACTCAGTGACAGACCCCTGCACACCCCTTTGGTTTCCCTACCATACAGACTAGCACTTTGCATGATAAAATCACCCGAGAAGCATTTAAAATAGAAAAGATATTTTTACTTACAGTGACCATTTGTAGTTACCAATAGAAGAATAAAAAAGGAAAATGGAGTCTCAGCATGCTTGCTGTTTGGTTGGAGGTCATAGAAAGAAGAAGGGAATATCAATGAAACAATGGAAAGACCTCTATCAGTCACCTTAGAATCCTGCAAAAAGCCCCTTCCTAAGGGACTGCAGTGGTTCAAGTGGCTAAGACGCTGACTGGAAGGTGCCAGGTCAGCAGTTCAATACCCGAATACTGCAGGACAGAGTGAGCTCCCATCTCTGTCCCAGCTCCTGCCAACCTAGCAGTTTGAAAGCAAGAAATTGCAAGTAGATAAATAGGGACCATTTTGGTGGGATGGTAAACAGCATTCTGTGTGCTCCAGTGTCTAGTCATGCCTGCCACATAACCACAGAAATGTCTGCAGAAGCAGACAGCACTGGCTCTTCAGCTTTGAAACAGAGATGAGCACTGAACCCTAGAGTAGGATATGACTGGCTTTTGAGCAAGGGTGACCTTTCACCTTTGATACTCAGTGCTAGTACATGCAAGATCGCTATTACTCCAACTTAGAATATGCAAAATAAATAAACCAACACAATGACCCTTTACTGCTGTGATGACAGATGGTAAACACAATCCTTATCAATGCTGAGTTAGGAAACAGTTATAACCAGCCAAGATGGCTATGGACCAACTCAGTTGACACAAGGCTAGCTGAAACTGTACCTGGCCATGGTCCATCCGTGTTGACAGATGTTGTACAGTAAATGATACTGGAGAAGGTTTGGATTTGGTGTAACTTGATTCCTCCTTCATTGGCCTCCATCTCTGCCCCTTTCTGGCTAGTCTGACTTGGCCACCAGATTTCTCAAACCGTTGTTCAAACCGTCTTCGGCTACAAGGCTACGAGCAGAAGGGAAATTCAACTCACAGAAGAGACTTCTCACTGTTCCAATCTGCTACAGCCATATAGGGATCACATACCCCCTGTTTTACAGCAGTTCCCACAAGCGGCCAGTTCATTTCTTTTTTTCTTTTTTTTTTAATTTTTTTAAATTTTTATTAGGTATTTAAAAAAATACAAAAAAACAAAACAAGACAATTACAAAAATGTATGAAATTGTGAAGATCATGTAGCATATTTCTCCAAACAACAATATTGCATTTACCACATTTCTTGGAGCATAATCTTCTCCACATTATTTTCAGTTACATCATTAACATCACCCTTGTGCTATATACAATGTCCAGGGAGATCTGTATCTTCACAGTTTCCAAAAGTCATTCTGATCTTGTACAGGGGGTATGCCCTTTTTTTTCTCCAAGGTATAGCTTATAAAAGGTTCCCAGATCCTCCAGAAATTATTACTTTGCACTTTTCCTTTCCTACAATTTAGTTCCCAAGTAAGTTTTTCATTTAAGGCCAGATCCCATATTTGCTTGTACCAATCTTGAATACTTATCTTTTCATTACTTTTCCAATTTTTAGCTATGCATTGTCTTGCAACAGTCAACATTATGGCCAGCAGTTCTTTATTGTCCTTATTCATGTCGTAATCATCAATGTCGGTTAGCAAGATTGTATCTGACCCCAGCTTAACCTGCATGTTTAGTATGTTCTCTATCTCTTTTTCAATTCTTTCCCAAAAACCTTTTAATACTTCACAACTACACCACATATGTTCATATGTTCCCTTTGTTTTTTTACACCTCCAACATATATCACTCAGATTACTATACATTCGATGCAGGCCGACTGGGGTCCTATACCATCTCCATATTATTTTATAATTATGCTCTTTAACTCTAACCGACATAGTCCTCATTATCCTTCTTTTCCACATCTTCTGCCATTTTGTTTCTGTTATCCTTATCTCTAATTCTTGTTCCCAACTTTGTCTCAATACCTCATGTATTTTTTGACTCTTATTTAAAATCTTATAAATTTTACTTACTATTCCCTTGATTCCCATTTCTCCATTTCTAACTCTAATCAAAAGTGTCTCGAATTCCGTGCACTCTCTGTTTAAACCGTTTTATTTTTATTTATTATTTATTTATTTTCTCACACTTGCTAACCCGCCCCAATCGGGCTAGCCCGACTCTGGGCGGTTTACAGCACAGAATAAAACACATCAATATAAAAAATTTAAAATTAATAAACTAAAAACAGTATCTGGGGGTGTCGTCAAAAGGGTAGTATCCCTAGACTAACCACCCCACATGGGATCCCCCATCCCTGGAACCCCACACTTGTCCTGCCAGCCAGGTCTTTAAGCTCTTCCGGAAGGACAGGAGCTCTGTCTGCATGCGCAGCTCAGTTGGAAGGAGGTTCCAGAGGGCCGGGGCGAACACAGAGAAGGCCCTCTTCCTGGTGCTAGCGAGGCGAGCCTCCCTAGCTGATGGAACAACAAGAGAGCCCCTCCGATCCGCCCTGGTGGGACGGACAGATGTTCTTAGGGTGACGCGGTCTCTTAGGTATCCTGGCCCACTACCATATAGGGCTTTAAAGGTAATAACCAGCACCTTGAATTGCACCCAGAGACAAACTGGCAACCAGTGCAGCTCCCGAAGCAGTGGTGAGGCCCGAGCATAACGCCCGCGTCCCATCACTACCCGGGCTGCCGCATTTTGGACCAGCTGCAGTCTCCGAATGGTCACCAAGGGCAGCCCCATGTAGAGCGCATTACAGTAATCAAGTCTGGAGGTGACCAAAGTGTGCATGACCATAAGCAAGGCGTCCCGGTCTAGGAGCGGGCGTAACTGGCGTATTACACGAAGTTGTGCAAAAGCCCTCCTGGCCACGGCTGCCACCTGCTCATTGAACAGTAGCCATGAGTCCAGGAGGACCCCCAGATTACGCACCGGGTCTGTTTGGGGCAAAACTGCCCCATCCAGAACCAAAGCTGGTAACTCCCGTGTTAACGCAGGGCCCCTTACCCATAGCCACTCAGTCTTGCCGGGATTCAGCTGTAGCCTGTTTTCCCCCATCCAGACCTTAACAGCCTCCAGGCACCTGGAAAGGACTTCCACTGCACCGCCTGGGTCCCCACGGGCTGAGATGTACAACTGGGTATCATCAGCATACTGATGATACCTTACCCCGTGGGAACGGATGATCTCACCCAGCGGCTTCATATAGATGTTAAATAGGAGAGGAGAAAGTACCGAGCCCTGAGGCACCCCATACTGCAGGGGCCTAGGGCTGGACATCTCCTTCTCCAGGCACACCGACTGGGTCCTGTCCCTCAGGAATGAGGAAAACCAGGACAGCACTGTGCCCTGGAACCCCAAGCCCCGGAGCCTTCCCAGAAGGATGCCATGATCGACAGTGTCAAAAGCCGCTGAGAGGTCAAGGAGAGCAAGGACAGACGGCTCCCCTCCGTCCCGCTCTCTCCAGAGATCATCCACCAATGCAACTAGTGCAGTTTCAGTACCATATCCGGGCCTGAATCCTGACTGAAACGGGTCCAGATAATCCGCTTCATCCAAGACATCCCGTAACTGCTGCGCCACAGCTTTTTCCAGGACCTTACCTAAAAAAGGTAGGTTGGACACTGGACGGTAGTTGGAAATTACCATAGGGTCGAGGGACGGCTTTTTTAAGAGGGGGAGCACTAACGCGTGTTTAAATGGTGCTGGAAAATGCCCCACAAGAATGTCTTGTTCCCACAAGAATGTCTTGTTCCAATTATTTATCTGAAGAATCTTAAACCAATCCAATTGTAATTGCAAATACAGCTCACGCCTTTTTTCCTGATCTCTGCAAGTGTTGACCCAATCTTTCAGTAATATTAATTTCTTTTCCACCAATATGTCCCTGATTTTTTTATCAATTTTTAATGGGAAGTCCTGAAAGTCTTCCACTTCTAAAATCGGTGAAATTCCTAAAGTAAGTTCTTTTCTCACTCTATTCCATGTCTCCATTGTTGAGTTTAACATCAGTCCCTGAGCCTTCTTTTTTCCTTTTTCCTTCCCTTCCCATAATAATTGTGCCTTACCAAACTTCGTAAAATATTTCCTTTCAATTTTTTCCCACACTGTTTCTTCTCTAATTAATAGTTTTATAACATTTCTTATTTGGAAAGCTCTATAATACTTAGTAATATTTGGAATCCCCAGTCCACCCTCTTTTTGTGATACATACCACAGCAGCTTAGTTATTCTGGCTCCTCGATTCCCATTACAGTACCTATTGATCATATTTTGATACTCTTTCAACTCCTTATCTGTATGTCTTAACGGTAAAACATCGAACAAAAAATTCAATTTTGGTAGCAACATCATTTTACACATGGCTATTCTGCCAAACCATGACAGATTTAATTTACTATACTGTGCTATTTTCTTCTCCATCTCCTTCTTTTGTCTGCCATAGTTCAAACCTTTGAGTTCCCCAGTTTTATTTGATAGCATTACTCCTAAGTATCTCATTTTCTGTGTAATCTGTACATTATAGTTCCGTTTTATTGTCTCTTCGTCCCCTTTGTTTCCATTAATTAAAATCATTTCTGTTTTGTCCCAGTTAACTTTTAATCCCGTTACTTCCTCAAAATATTTCAAATGCATATTTATCTTGGCAATAATTTTTGTTGGATGCTTCACCGTTATTAACGTGTCATCTGCATAAAGACTTACTTTAGTCCCTTCAACCCCTATTATTTCCTCATCTTGACGAATTGCGTTTGCCAAAAATTCCATAGCCAATATAAACAACGATGGCGACAATGGACAGCCCTGCCTCGTGCCCGCCTCTAACCTTATATCGTTTGTACAACTCTCATTAAATTTAACTCTTGCCGATCCTTGTTTATATAACTTTCTAATAATACCTTGAAATTTTTCTCCAAATCCGTATAATTTAATCATCTCATGAATCGTCATCCATTGTAAGGAGTCAAAGGCTTTAAAAATATCTAATGCTAAAAAACCCATCTTTTCCTTTTTTTCCCCGGCTAAGTCCAATATGTCCACTACTCTTCTTATGAGATCCGACATATGTCTATTTTTAACAAAACCGGCTTGGTCCTCCTTGATGTAATTGGCTATGAAACAATTTAGTCTATTTGCTAGAATCGTTGAAAAAATTTTTGCGTCTTGATTGATCAGGGATATTGGTCTATAAGATTCAATTTTTTCTAAATTTTTACCCGGCTTGGGAATCAAAGCAATTACCGATCTATTCCAGGAATCTGGAGTTGCATCTCCCTCTAATATCCCATTGTATAATTTGTATAACCTCGGGACAATCCAGGGCATAAAATCTTTATAAAACTCCGCTGGTAACCCATCCTCACCAGGTGCTTTATCTTTTTTTAGTTTTTTTATTACTTCCTCAATTTCCTTGATAGATATTTCTTCCTCCATTTTATTCCTATGTTCCTCTGTTATCGTTTTAATTTGTTGCCTTTCAAAATATTCTCGCATTTTGCTCAAGTTTACCTCCTTTTTTGCATACAAATTTTTATAAAAATTTTCGATTAGCAAAGCTTTTTCTCTTCTTTTATTGCATCTTTTCCCATTTTTATCTATCAATACTCCTACCTGTCCTTTATTTTTTTTATCCCTTGCTGCTTTTGCCAGTAATTTAGAGTTTTTATTACCATATTCAAAATATTCCCTTTTAAGAAAGATCAAATCTTTCTTTACTTTTTCCATATCTACTCCATCCAATTCTTTTTTAATTTTTTGTATCTCTTGAAAGACTTTCTGGTCTTTCTTTTTGACATATTCAAGGTGAAGATGCTTCAGCTGCTTTTCCAATTCCTGATTTCTGTTTCTAATTTGTCTATTTCTAACACTATTTAATTTTATTGATTCGCCCCTAAAGATTGCCTTCATTGTATCCCATACTCCTCCCCGGCTGACCTCATTATTTTCATTGCATTTCCAACTTTCCTCCCATTTCTCCATAATTTGCCTTCTCGTTGCTTCCTCCTTATATAGCTTTGCATTATATCTCCAAATGTACCCTCCTCTTTCCATCTCTTTTAAATTTATATCTACCGTTATCTTTGCATGATCAGATTCCCTGAATGTCCCAATCTTTATATCCTCTATTGTTTTAACTAACTCTTCTGTAACAAAGATATAATCTATTCTTGAATACATATCGTGTACATGGGAATAATAAGTATATTCTCTCTCCTGAGCCTTAAGCTGTCTCCAAACATCCTTTATCCCCAATGTTTTCCTCCACTCATCTAATATATATCTTTTACTTCTCTTTTTTGCACTTGTACTATCAATGTCTGAACACAACATATTGAAATCTCCACCTAAGACCATGCTCTTAGTTCCTTCCTTGTTCAAGATTTTTCCCACTTTATCTAAAAATTCTTCCTGTTTATCATTTGGAGCATAAATGTTAGCCAGCATTATTTCTTCTTCCTCAATTTTTCCTTTAATTATCAAATATCTTCCTTCTGGGTCAGCTATGGTTTTACTCACAGTAAAACCCAGTTTCTCCAAGATCAGAGTTGCAACTCCCCTGGCTTTAGATGTCCCATATGCCTTTTCATATATTTCCATTCCCCTCACCGCCAAATTATTAACATCCGCTGATTTCTGATGGGTCTCTTGCAAAAAAATAATATCGGCCCTGGCTTTGTTGAGCGACGTTTGCAAGCGCTTTCTCTTCAAGGCGTTCCCTGTTCCCTTCACATTCCAGGTTATTAATTTTAATGACTTAACCATCTGTGTCTAAATCCACCTCCCATTCTCCATTTTCCTCCCCGGACGTGCTCCCTAATATCCCCCACACTTTCCCACTAATGAAAAAAATTAATTAAGACAAAATATAATAGAAACATTAATATAAGAATCATTAATAAAGCAAATACACTAAATAAACTAAATAATAAAAGAAAAAAGAAAAAAACTTACCTAATCCTCTCTCTTCTGCAACCCTCCCCACATCTTTCTCTTTGATGTCGCCTCTGTTCTTCAAAGGGGGGAGGGAGGGACCGAAGAAAAATGGCATATTGTTCTTCCATTTGCCCCCTCCCTCTGCCACCAATTAATTTTTTTTTAGTATATTCATTACACCAGTTCCACACTTGTCCCTGAAATGTCCACTCCTCCCGCTGCTCCCTCCTCCTCCTGTCCCAAAACCGGTCTCATCGCACCCACCTTATACAATTCTGTTCTCAAGGCAATCCAATCTATATCCGCCTCCTTGATCAAGCCGATTTGTGTTAAATACTGTAATGCATCGATATTCCCATCAAGAACATGCCATCTTTTGTCATGAAAAAATCTCAACTGTTGTGGAAACCTCCAACCATATTTGATACCCTTTGCAATCAGCAATTTCGTGACAGGTTTCATCATGTACTTCCACTTTCTCTCCTCCGGCGCAATGTCATTGTAGACTTCCACAGTTCATTTCTGGGCACAATTCAAAGTGCTGGTTTTAACCTACACAGTGGAACCCCAGATTGCAAACAACTTGACTAACGTAATTCTCGTGATACAAAACGAGATCCATAGAAAATAATGCTTCAACATATAATTTTTTTTCTAGATAAGGGGAACCTCGCTTAACAAATTTAGTGCTTTCTCCAAGACCTTTTGTACTATGAAAAAATTGTAAAGTGATTTGTAAAGCAATGAATACAATTTCCCAGAGGAATGCATTGAAAAAAGATCAAAATTTGTTAACTGAAACACGGTTTCCCATAGGAATGCATTGAAAACCAATGAATCAATTCCAAATGAAAAAGTTTCCTCATTAAATTACAAGGCATACAGTGGCCTCTAGTGGCCACTTCTGGTAATACATTGTGTTCTGCATTTTGTTTCAAGTTACGAATTTTTCATAATACAAAATGTCAGAAGGAACGAATTAATTTTGTAACTCGAGGTACCACTGTAAAGCCATTAACAGCCTATGTCCAAGCTATCTCAAGGACTCGATCCTGCTGTATGAACTTGTCCCGGTTTTAGGATAATCAAGAGAGGCCTTTCTCTTCATCGCAGTATCATCACAGCTAGTGATGGTGAGCACATGAAAACGGGGCTTCTCTATCAGTTTTTCCAGACTCTGGAACTCTCTGCCACTGGGTGCCAGGTTGGCTCAATATTTGCTGTTTTTCTATAAATAGGTGAAAATCTTTCTCCTCAAGCAGGCTTTCCCGTATTGACTGGCTGTCTCAGAGAATTTCTTTAAAAGGAGACTCTTTTATATCTGCTTTTAAAAAACGTTTCCAGTATTTTAATATTCTGTTTTTTTTAATCCTTTAAAATGTTTTTATTGTTACTAAAAATCAGCAGTAACAGAGGAAATCAGTAATCTTCAAATGGCCAGAATTAAATTTTCCTCCAGATCAGAGATTCTCAACCTGCAATCTGTGGGCCAGATGTGGCACCATTTCATGAGGGTACTCACCGCTTCTACCATACCAGGAAGTGCCATGTGGTAGAGGAAGGGCAAAATGGCCGTCTGGTCCCCCAAACCTGCTCTTGCTCCAGACTTTACCTGTGAATTCTCTTTGTTCAAGGGTCTTCTTCTTCCATGTCTAGGCCAGATGTAAAACTGCCAAAATGAAGGCACCTTTTGATGAGTTCATCTTGCAGTTTCCTTTGCCTGACCTAGTGTGAGAAAGATTAGCCAGCACCATAAGGTTACCGTTACCAGGGTATGCCCAATTGTGGTGCAAAAATACCACAATCTTCTAGGATGCTCTTTCTGTTCAAGGATGATCACTTCAAGATTAAGATCAGACTCTTCAGATAGTCATTAAACAGTTTTGCAATAATCCAGAAAGAATTTTCCAGAATCTTTTTACTCTTATGTCTGACGAAGTGGACATGATCCACGAGAGCTCACATTTAAATACAGGAGTTAGTCTTTAAGGTGCCACAATTTTGTTGTTTTGTTTTTTTTACTTTGATATGCTTGCGACCACTTTGAAAAAATTAATGCAATCTTCTTGTTTCTTTACAATATCATTCTAGCCCAGGATGAGGAAAGCACAGCCACTTTCCAGGTGGATTGTAAGTGGCTACCAAATATCAGCCTCTCTGTTGACATTGCGTTTTCATTCTTCCATGCAGGTTTCAGCAAAAGGAAGCATTGTGCGGGGAGGAACCCATATTCTAGAGGAGGACCACGAAGGTAGTGCTTCCCATCTGTTATCTCCCCTTTTATTGTGGAGCCTCTTCAGCAGAAACAACCTCACCAATTTCTCCACTTCCCTGTGGCCAGAACAACTCTACAGAGATTAAACTATTTTCTAGAGAAATTATGAAAATTCCTGTAACCAGGCTCTGTGGGCAATGAAACCTGAAAAATCACTGGTGGCTCCCAAGTGTCTAATGACAGGACTGGTCTTCCTGTGAAAGTGAATTATGTGTCATTGCCCTGGATACTGATTGAATTTTTCTATCTAGCATAAGGGCACTAAATGCATCCATTGGTCCCTCACCAGTTTCTTTCTTGGAATAGTAGCTGTGTTAGTCTGTGTTTCAGTCATATCAGAAAACAAAAACACTGCAGCACTTTAAAGACTAACTGCTATATTTTTAATGTGAGGTTTTGTGGATCAAATCCACTTCATCAGACGTAGGAGTGAGCTATCAAGTAATGAACTTATATACACTAGATACAGAGTCAGAGTGATAAATCAGTATGACAGATATGTATGCAAATCAATACAGCTTCCTACAGCTAGCAGCAGCAGATTATTGTTATACTGTATTTTATTATATTTTACCCCTTCACAAACTTTCCTGTAAATTTCTCTTTCACAACAAGTCTCACAGAACAAAGGATGTGCTCACAAAGTAACACAAAAGTTAAACTCATTAGCATATGTTCAGTGCCAGGTACTGTATTTGTTTTGTATCTTCCCACTATGACATTTGAAAAGGGGACATTTAGAACTAATCCAAATACAGTAACCAGAGATCATCTACTACTGCTAGCTGTAGGAAGATGTATTGATTTGCATACTTATCTGTCATTCTGATTAATCACTCTGTGACTCTGTATCTGGTGTGTATAAGTTCATGCCTTGACTTCTCACTCTTATGTCTGATGAAGTAGACTTGATCCACAAAAGCTCATATTAAAAATATAAGCAGTTAGCCTTTAAAGTGCTGCAGAATTTTTGTTGTTTTGTTTTTGTTTTGCCAGTTTCTTTCTGTTGAGTTATATGTAACAGCAGCAAAGTAAAGAGGGGCAGGTTTTACGTTAAATCTTAATTTGAATGACAGTTCTCCCAAGCTTTCTCCCTGTTTAGCCCAGCCAACGAATACACTTGTACTAAATGTTTAGAGAAAGAACAAAATATCATTTACTCATTTACATGTGCTCAAGATCCTTGGTGAGATTGTTTTAGAAAGAAGTAAAGTTAAAGTAAAGTATTTAGGTTTTTAAAGTCTTTTAGGCCTGCCATGTAGCCCACAAAATGGAGGAGCTCAAATAAACATAGTCTTCTTCAAACGAAAAAAAAAAAACGAGATAGAAAGGCTAGCTAGAACATGCAAAGCCTTAATACGTGCAAATTAGGGCAGATGACCCTTAGAGGTAGAAAGACAGGAAACTTTTCAATTGGTTACTTTGGGACAAACAATATAAAAACATCTCTTTTAATTTAGGCTAGTATTTCTGTCTCTATGGTTATTGTGGTAACACCTACTGCATGCTGGGCTTGCACTACAATACTCACATTCGTCGAGACAAGGACTCTAGCTAGTCCTTTCCCCCAACTGACTTGGAAACGCCAGCTACGAGCCTCTTAAATGGCTGGCTGCTATAACATTGTAGATGTTTACAGGGATCTTAATTTAATTGCGAAAGTTTTTATTGATCTGACTTAATGTTTCATCAGTTGGCAATTAAGGTCAGCTTGGCAGCAGAAGCTTGGACAAAACTGTTATATCACAATTAATTCCATTTCCCTCTCTATCTTTATTTCTGTCTCTCTCTCTGGAATTCACTATTTGTCAGCCAAAGGAGTGTTTTTCCTGGATCTGTCTGTGGATGAAGAAATTGCTCCTTGGGCACGGTTGCTTATGTATACCATCATCCCCAATGGAGAACTCATAGCAGATTCAATGGAGTTTGACATTGAAAAGTGTTTCTTGAACAAGGTAAGGCTGCCTAGAATCTCTGAGCTTGGAAGTAAGTAGTAACAATCATTTTAAGCAGGGGTTCTCAACCTATGGCCCATGGGCCAGATCCGGCCCATTGCACCAAATAATCCGGCTCCTGCCCTCGCTCCAGCTGCCGCTGCCATTATTACCGCCACTAGAATTGGCCGCAGACTCATTTTGGCTGCCATAAACGTATTTAAGGCAGCCATAAATTGGGGGGGGGGGGCACCACCAACCCCGCCCCTTAGCTTGAGGGAGCATAACCCAACCCCCGCCTTGAAAAGTTTAAGACCCTGTGGTTTTAAGCAACACTGGTTATTCAATTTTATTTTGAGAAGTGTGAAAGTAAAGAATTGCTTCAAAATTACTGTAACTTTAGAAATAACTTTGAATATGATATAGTCTGAAATAAAAAGGCGACTGATTCTTGAGAGACAATCTATGAGAAACCTGGGGAGCATAGTGAAAAGCAGAGACATCAAATTGCAAACAAAAATTCATATAGTCAAAGCAATAGTATTCCCTGTGGCAATGTATGGTTGTGAGAGCTGGACTATTAGGAAAGCTGAGCGCAGAAGAATAGATGCTTTTGAAATGTGGTGTTGGAGGAGAGTTTTGAGAGTCCCCTGGACAGCGAGGAGAACAAATAGGTCAATCTTAGAAGAAATTAACCCTGACTGCTCCTTAGAAGGTCAAATAGTAAAGATCAAGCTAAGGTCTTTTGGACATCAAATGAGAAGGGAAGACTCACTTAAGAAAGCCTTGATGCTTGGAAAGGTTGGGGGCAAAAGAAGAAGGGGCGGCCAAAAATGAGTTGGCTAGATGGTATTGTGGACACAATGGGCATAGAGCTGAGCATGTTGAGGGGGATGGTGGAGGTTAGAAGTGCCTGGCGGACAGTGGTCCATGGGGTCGCAAAGGGTCGGAATTGTCTGTGCGACTGAACAACAACAAGAATACATATGTGCAAGACATGGTTCCTTTTCCTGTACAAATTTTCACATCTCGTTCTTGATCTGTTTTAACCACAGTTTAATAAAACATTTGATTGCAATACTGTACTAACCATGGTTAACTTGGGGGTTTGCTACTAACCAGAAGCTGAACCATTCTAGAGCACTGTTTCCCAATGTGGGGCCCAGGCCCCACAGAGGGATTTCAGTCCCTTGAAGCCTAAGTCAGTACATTGACGGAGCAGTGCTTTGGGGAATTGACTTAGAATTCTGTGAATTGAAGTCCCAAAACCAAACTTTGGGAAGCACTGGTCTAGAGCAGGGGTTTCCAACCTAAGGCCTGTGGGCTGGATCTGGCCCATGGTCCCATTTCATGTGGGCCCCCACCCCTCCAAGGGTATTCAAGAAACAAAATGGCCACCTCTTTGTAGCTACCAAGGGCCCATTAATGTTTAGCAACAGCCCTGACCATTGAACCAAGATAAGGTTTTCTCATTGGAGCTGCGGTGGCTCAGTGGTTAAGAAGCTTTCCTTGTTAGCTGGAAGGCTGGCAAGTTGCCAGTTCAAGACCCAGGTGCTGGCTTGACGATGTGAGTGCCTGTCTCTGTTCCAGCTCTTGGTGACATGAAAGGAGCCTCATTTGGGCACTCCCTGAGCAGAGTTTCTTCTGCAAAAATCCTTTCAACCCAGAAAAAATTCTGACATGAAATTATTATTATTATTTGCAACCGCAGAGAAGAACCTCAGATTAGATGGGAAAATTCTAAGATGGACTCTTTGATGCTCTTGTGCCTCTGGGTTGACTTCTCAAAAGCCTTTTCTACTCACCCCCCCTTTTTTTTTACAGGTGAAATTGCACTTCTCTGAACACGAAGCCTTGCCAGCAAGCGAAACCCTTCTCCATGTGTCGGCCTCTAAAGGTTCCCTCTGTGCCATCCATGCGGTTGACCAGAGTGTCCTCATCCTAAAGCCTGAAGCTGAACTCTCTCCCAAAACGGTGAGGTTGAAGTGTGTATGGACCTGCTGGTGCTTCTTTTGTGTCCAGATCAAACTTTGGACTGCCAAAATGAAGCCACCTTCTTGGCTTTGTCATTGGCCAAACTTAAATCCTCAACAGTTGCATGCTTCTGGTAGTTTTTGGCAGACCAGTAAATGAGCTGGATTCTGAATCTCTCCAGTGTGTTGTTGTCCACCAAAAGCCCCCACTTGAGCATGTTGGTCTTACATTTAGGGACTTGGACTCTCAGCCTACTCAGGGTCCTCCAAGTGATGTAGTGGAGGTTGAGTTCCTCAGCTATATCCTCTTTTAATGTTATCACATATGCTTGAGTATAAGTCGAGTTTTTTGGCCCCCCAAATGAGGTTCAAAAAGGTGATTTGACTTATACATGGGTCAACGATCATGAGGGTCCCAAAACTGTACTGGATATGAAGAAAAACTGCTAAATGGAACGGGTTTTCCCAGGGTGTGAAGCTTTTTTGGATTGCTTGGACATCCCCTGCTGCTTTCCATGGTGGCAAGAGGGCATTTGGAGTATTTCCACTCTGTTTCTGTAATTTTTCATCATGTTTTTGGTGCAATTTGGCAGCTTAAAAGTAGCTTCAGCAATTCCAGGGTGGGGGAGAAAAGCAGCTGATAGGCAGGCCATTAACACAGCTGGCCACTAGAGGGCACAAGGTGTGGTTTCCCATAGGAATGCATTGAAAATTAATTTCTTCTATTCTGAAGAATAGAAGTCTAGCCAGTAGTACAGCTGATCACAATTATCCACCATCACCAGGTAATGCTGATATAACTCAAAGGCAGGGAATATATTATTAGGTTACAGCTCCCATCATCCAGCATTGGAAAAAGAAAGGATTTCACTTACTGGTATCTGCATCTTTGTCCCTGATCCATATGGCGGCCAAGATGGATGGGGAAAGCCACATTTGTTGCTCGCAGTGAGAGCAAGAGGCTAGGCTAGAAAAACACTTCCTGCCTCAGTGCAGTTGGCCTGCCCACCCACTTCCCCTGCAGACCCACCACTGGTTAGGTGGTACAAATACAGTTTAAAAAATGCACTAATACTACCGTAAATACTAAAAACCATACCCACACAAATGTCTAAATTAATTAATTTTACTGTGTTTTCGTATTTTAGTTATTGAAACTTACTAGCAACTGCTGCATTTCCCACCCCGACTTATACTCAGGTCAATCTATTTTCCTAGTTTTAGAGATCCAAATTAGGTACCTTGGCTTATATTCGGGATGACTTATACTCGAGTATATATGGTATTCCTTGTCCAGTGTGTTCCTTCCTCCATCTTCTAATTTGTTTTTGCTCTTGTGTACTGCAGTTGCTTAGTGATTAAGACACTGAGCTTGAAGACTAGAAGGTGGGCAGGTCAGCAGCTCGAGACCCAAATATTACATGGAGTGAGCTCCCACCTCTGTCCCAGCTCCTGCCAACCTAGCAGTTCAAAAGCAAGAAATTGCAAGTAGATAAATAGGTATCGCTTTTGGTGGGAAGGTAAACAGCGTTCCATGCACTCTAGGCATGCCTGCCATGTGTCCATGGAAAGGTCTGCAGATGCAGATAGCACTGGTTCTTTGGCTATAAACAGAGATGAGCACTGAACCCTAGAGTCGGATATGACTGGCTTTCAAGCAAGGGTGACCTTACCATCAAGAGTGTTTGTTCTTGCCATAAAGCTCTTCCTGGATCTGAGGCTCAGATCCTTTTAGAGAGTGTTGAGGGTCATTTTTTTGTTTAGTTCTCTCGGCGTCCGCTGTTACTTCTCTCCTGAACTTAGTTGGAGCAATACCAATATAAGAGAATATATTCGCCTTACGACTGAGTTCTCAAACCTCAGACCATAAAAAATGTCCATATGCTGCTGAGGCAAGCCCCTGTGGTCTTTATAGACTAGTGATGGGTAGCGGGGTGGGATGAACTCTGTGCTGGAACAACTGCATGAGTGCCCACAGAGAGGGCTCCACGTGCCACCTCTGGCATGCATGCCATGGGTTCGCCACCACTGTTATAGACCATGCTGTTCCTTGTTAGGGAAAAGGGTCACTTCTTTTACAGGTCAAACTAGCCGAAGCACGCAGCTATTCTCACAGCTCACTTGCTGAATATTGGTTGTTTTCTCACCCGTCAGGTTTATGACTTGCTCCCAGTGAAGGAACTCAAAGGATATTATTACCAGGAATGGAACCTGGAGGACCCTGATGTCATAACCTGTGTGCAACCCAAAAAGATAGTTATCGATGGCATCCGCTACCGCCCAGACAGTGATTCTTCTGACGAGATTGACGCCTATAAAATCATAGAGGTGAGCCCCAAAGGAAACTTTCTGAACAGGTAATGATTTGGGGTGGGGGAAGATGAAACTTAAGCAGAATGATAATTGTGACCCTGGTGGTGCAGTGGTTAAACTGCTGTACTAGGGCCAGAACACTGAGAGTTCGATCTTGACCAGGACTCAAGGTTGACTCAGTCTTCCATCCTTCCAAGGTCAGTAAAGTGAGTACCCAACGTGTTGGGGGCAAAAATGCTAATTATCTTGTGAACTGCCCAGAGAGTGCACTAAGCACTATGGGGCGGGATATGCAAGTGCACTTAATATTACACTAGTACCTCGGATAACAAGGAGACTTGGTTCTACAAGTCTCGTCATTATCCAGTTTTTAACATTGTGCGATACAGTACATTGATCACACAATGTTAAAAAAAAAACCTGTTCTCTTTCCAAAGAGGAAAGGGAACAGGGGGGGTGATCCGCCTGCCTCTTTGGAAAGGGCAGCGGGAATTCCATGAGTGGAATCCTCACTGGCCTTTCCAAAGAGGCAGGCAGATCGCAGTGTGGGATCGGCTGCTTGGATTGGGGGTTGAACCGAGTGCATGCTGTTCAACCCCCCACCCCAAGTGCTGATCCCACGCTGCAATTACAGCACCTGGGAAGGTCTAGGGAGGTCGGGAACAGCGCGGATCGGGCTCCTGACCTCCCCAGAGGTGGAAGCGGTGCTGGAGAGCCTAAATTGGGGGGGGGGGGGGGAACAGTCAGGGTACCAGATCTGTGCTGTTTCTGAATCCTGGCGTTTTGACTTACTGCACTAGCTGGGGAGGTCGGGGAATGTCGGGAACAGCACGGATCTGGTCCTCCAACCTCCCTGGAGCCAGCAGGGATGCCGGAGAGCCTGAAATGGATTTTGGGCTCTCCAGCACCCCTACCAGCTCTGAGGAGGTTGGGGGAGCCGATCTGCAGCTGTGGGGTGGCTGGGGAAGCCAACGGGGGAGCCCCCCATTGGCTTTCCAGACACCCTGTCCTTGCCTCCCATTTTGGCCATTTTGCCCTTTCTTCGCCACATGGCACTTCCTGGTGTGGTGGTGGCAGTGGGAAGCCACATGAAATGGTGCCACGGGCCGCAGGTTGAGAATCCCTGAGCTAGATAAAGAACAATAATTTTGTGTCGGAAATCATTCTGGGTTGAAAGGACTTTTGCAGGAGAAACTCCACTCTGGGGATGCCCAAATGAGGCTCCTTTCTCATCCCCAAGAGCTGGGACAAATGCAGGTGCTCAATCTGTCATGCAACGCCTTGGTCTTGAACTGCTGACTTGCCAGCCTTTCAGCTAACAAGACGAGCTTCTTAAGCACTGAGCCACCACAGCCCCTCTCTAGCTAGATAAAAAGTCCAAAAAAGCCTTTTGTAAAAGCTTTATTTTATGAAGAAAAAATAGGTTAAAATTCAGGAACAAAAAACAGTATAAAAATAAAAAGGAACCTGCTTACTCCCCACCCCCCTTCTCCCATTTTTTAAACAAGAAAGGGATAACTGTCTATAGTTTCTGGCCTAGCCAGATAACATAATCAGGATTACATTTGTCTACTATTCTACTCATAAGCAAGCCTCTGCAGACTTCAAGCTTGGCATGTGGCCAGCCCCGTGACCCACTCTGGATCCAGACCCAAGGGGTTAAAGTTCTTGCAGACATAGAGACCTCAGGTTCAGGGTTGCTGGGCCTGCAAGATCCCCTGGACCACTGGATCCAGGGAATATTGCAGGTGAATTGAGGCAGCCAATCATTTCAGTGCATCTGACCTAATGGATAGGGGGCTGGGGTGGCTCAGTGGTTAAGAAGCTCACCTTGTTAGCTGGAAGCCTGGCAAGTCAGCAGTTTGAGACCTGGGTACTGCATGATGGATTGAGTGCCCATCTCTGTCCTAGCTCTTAGGGATAGGAAAGGAGCCTCATTTGGGCGTTTCCTGAGCGGAGTATCTTCCACAAAAATCCTTTCAACCCAGAATAATTTCTGACGTGAAATTATTATTACCTAATGGATCGTGGGAAATAGGGCGGATTGGCAGACCCAACCACCCAAGACGGCCCCCACCAAATAACACCGCTGTTGTCCTTGCTTAGTCTTGTCCTTGCTTAGAAGATGCCATGGCCTAGCAGGCGGCTGAGAACACTGCCTCCTCCTCTGGGCCCACAACAACGTCCTGAGGGGAGTTAGTCTGTGTTCTGCTTTGGGGTTTTTTTTTTTTTTTTGGTGAGGTTGTATTTTATATTTTATTTATTTATTTTTATTCATTTGAATTTGTTTATCTGCCTCCTCCCAAAAGGGACCCAGGGCAATTTACAACAATTATAAAATTATTTTAAAAAATTAAAAACTCTAAAAACTTTTTAAAAACTTGGTATTAAAAGCCTAAAATTACGACACAGGCATACTGGGGTCAAACCAACCAATTGGCTGGGGAAATTGCACCATCCACTCCCCAGACCAAACCTGCCAGCCAGGTTTTCACTCCTTTTCTAAAGGGCAGCAACTCCATCTGCATGCGTAGTTCTATTGGCAGGAGGTTCCAAAGGGCCGGAGCGGTCACCGAGAAGGCCCTCCTTCTCGTGCCAGCGAGGTGCGCCTCTCTGGCTGATGGCACAACCAGAGAGCCTCTCCAGTCCGCTCTGGTGGGACAGGCAGATGTCCTTGGGACGATGTGGTCTCTTAAGTATCCTAGTCCACTACCATGTAGGGCTTTAAAGGTAATAACCAGCACCTTGAATTGCACCCGGAGGCAAACTGGGAGCCAGTGCAACTCCTTCAGCAGTGGTGAAGCTTGGGCATAATGCCCGCATCCCACCACTACTCGTGCATCCGCATTCTGGACCAGCTGAAGCCTCCGAATGGTCACCAAGGGCAGCCCCATGTAGAGCGCATTACAATAATCAAGTCTGGAGGTGACCAAGGCATATTTTTTACTGTACTGTTGCTGTTTTGACTGTAAGCCCCCCTGAGTCACCTCGGCGAGTGGGTGGCAATATAAATATAAATAAATAAATAAATAAATAGTGGGATTATTCAGAATGGCTTTTCCATTCTTTTGCAGGACTTTGGCATGAAGATTCTTACTAGCGCCAAAACACACAAGCCTGTGAGTTGTCTAAATGAGAGGAGAGTATACTACGCCCTTGAGAGTTCTGCAGCAGGTGGGTCATTGAAATAAAGCAACAATGCATTTCTTAGAAATACAAGACAGAAAATCAATTACAAGCATATCCACACAGCCCCTTGTAGAGCTCCAGGGGGGGGGGGGGTCACACACACACACACACACACACACACACACACACAAATGTCCACATAATGCGGAAGTTGGAGCAATGTAACCTCCCTCCACATGTTTCTTTTTGAACCCCCAAGAGAGCAGTATGGTTAGGAGAGAGGTACATGTCTGGCTAGATCAATTTATGTTAATGAATTTAACCTCTGTGTTGCTGTATGAGTTCATCCCCAGTTCTGTGATACATGCTGTGAAAGAGAATATTACAGGAAAGTTATGAAGGTGGTATAATTCAAAAGCACCTGTTTTACAAGCAGAGCAAATCTCATGGGTTTTGGTGGTGATGCTAAACTTGCCCTTTGAACTTTGTTGCATACGTTTCTCTTTCAGAAGGAATTTCCTGCTGTATTAATTTCAGTCTTGGGTCTATTACAGTATATCTGGTTTTATTGCCTATCGATCTATCGATCTATCGTTCGTTCGTTCGTTCGTTCGTTCGTTCGTTCGTTCGTTCGTTCGTTCGTTCGATCGATCGATCGATCGATCGATCGATCGATCAATCGATCGATCGATCGATCGATCAATCTGATCTGATCTGATCTGATCTGATCTAATTATTGATGTACCAGTATGTCCTTTGTGAAACCTACAATGTGGAGGGATTTATAAACAAGGAGGGTAGCTGTGAGGAGGAGTATGAGGATGTTGATACCTAAAAGGCAGCCCTCTAACAACAATTAAAAACCTTCTTTTACTCTTCTAGCGATCCCGCTTTCATTCAATTCCCCAACACCAGTGCGAGGCCTGGCACGACGGCCCGGAGCGATGCGAACAGTCGCTTATGCTGAAAGTGATGATCTTGCCGATGGTTCTGCTCAAACAGTGGAAACTAATAGAAAATTTTTCCCTGAGACATGGATTTGGAAACTAGTGGTGGTGACGTGAGTCTTGACTCTAATACTTGCAGGGGAGCGTAAATTCTCTAGCAAAAACACCTCAGGAAGAAATATATGCATCCAATGGCAGGTGGCTAACTAACGAGGAATACGGAGATTTCTCTCCTTTGATTTTGTTGCATTACCATTGATTTCCGTCCCAGTTTTGCTGCAAGATTTGGTTCACGTGGAAATGTGCAGGCGCACGAGTGGCCCTCTCTGCCTCAACTGCCTGTTTACTTAAATCAGGGGTTCTCAACCTTCGGTCCAGAGGCCGGATGCAGCCTGCAACACCATTTCATGTGGCCCACCACCACCTCCGCCAAACCCAGAAGTGCCATGTGTGGAGACAGGACAAAATGGCCATCTGGCCCCCAAAGCTGTCTGAGGGAGCCCTTGGCTTGAAAAAGTTGAGACCCCCTGATGCAAAGCAAAGCAAATGAATTCACACTTCTATACTGCCCCATAGCACTTACTGCACTCTTGGGTTGGTTCATAGAGTAATTAGCATTGTGTGACTCTAAACTTCAACTTCTGTTTTATCCTCTGCAATATAGATTATATAATTTCATCACTGGAGAAGAGGAGAAATTCCCCCCCCCCCCAAATTCAGGCCATTATCCATATAAGTGTATTTCATCCCCATGGTGACAACTCCAATCTATTATCTCTAAGCATCAATGTATAGATGCTGTTAGTTTGTTATTTTTCCACTTGCCATGGTGATATGATGACCACTTATATATCATTGAGAAGGAAGATGGAAGTGAATCCTGATTTGCACAAAATGGATATGCTAATTTCTATAATAAACATCCCTCCTAATAGAAACACTTTATATAGAAGTGAACAAACAACTTGTGCCAAAATAACTTCTTCTGAGGGAGCATCATCTGGCCCACGACTAAAAAAAAAAGTTGAGAACCCCTGTTCTAAATGATCTTCTGCTTCCCTTCCCAGTGACGACCAGAAAATCAAAGGAGCTACTCCTTCCACTGGGATTCCTCAAGGAGAGATTGCTGTACCTGTCACCGTCCCGGATACAATCACCGAATGGAAAACAGGAGCCTTCTGTTTGTCAGCCAACACAGGCTTTGGCCTAGCCAAGACCATTTCCCTCCCAGTCATCCAGCCCTTCTTCCTTGACTTCACCATGCCCTACTCCGTGGTGAGGGGTGAAGAGTTCACGCTGAAAGCCACAGTCTTCACCTACCTGCAACGCTGCATCCAGGTAAGAGCGCCCCAGCTCCACTGGCTGCTCCAGTGCTGGCAAACCTATGGCATGCATGGCAGCGCTGGCACTCAGAACCCTCTCTGTGGGCCATTTTGTCCTGCCTGCATGATGGGGATAGCTATTTTGTCCCAATAGCTTCAAAGGGGTGACCATTTTGTTTCTTGAATGCCCTTGGAGGGATGAGGAGGCCACATGAAATGGTGCCATGAGCCAGAACCGGCCATAGGCCTTAGGTTGGGAACCCCTAATCTAGAGCAGTGTTTCCCAAACTTTGGCTTTTGAACTGCAATTCCCAGAAGCCGAAGCCAATCCCCCAAAGCGCTGATCAGCCAATTTACTGACATAGGCGGTTTGGCCTGGGTCCCATGTTGGAAACCACTGCTCTAGAGTTACTCACAGCACTGGAAGGAGGCTGCCGTTGCCTTGTGAATTTAACACACATTCCCCCCACTTCCCCTTAATTTTTTTATGATCCCAGGTCAAAATATCTCTGGAATCCTCTGCAGATTTTAAAGCTGCACCAGTGGGAGAAGAAAAGGAATTCTACTGTCTGTGTGCCAGCGAACGGAAGACAGTGTCCTGGCTGGTGACTCCCAAATCTCTGGGTACGTGGCCACGCTTTAAGCCAGGGGTGCCCAAACCTTTTGGGCCATGGGCCGATCATGTGGTTCAGGGAGCCCGTCACTAAGGCCCGGGGACTGGGTGTGGGCCCCGACGTCAATTCATCCTGCCCGCGAAGCCCTCGTCGCTCCTGGAAGCGGAAGTAAAATGCACCCATACAGGCAAGATAAATTGGCGTCAGGCCTTAGTTTGGCCACCACTGCTTTAAGCCCTTATTGTTGCAAACAGTCCCGATTACTGTCGTCCCGGCCCAACATGGTGGGGGGGGGGGGACATTTAGGCGCAAACCCTGCTGCTAGCTGCAATTAGAGGAGATCTGTTGAATTGCCAGGTTGACAAGGCATGGAGGAATTAATCTGTTTTTGCTGAGGCTAACATCTGAACGGAGGCATTATTTAACCTCCGGACCTTCCTCACATTTTAACTGGCCTCTTTCATCAAATCAAATTTGGGAGCAGGTCCGTGTTGAAAGGTTTAAGAGCCAGAAGCAGCACTTGCCTCTTCTGTTTGGTTTAAGAAGCAGCAAGTGGTAAAATCAGGCATTTTCCTTACATTAATATTATTATTGGATACAAATCTTCCATTTGATTCATAGTTGAGGACTAGAATAAAATTTAACAGTTCAAGCCCTAACCGAGGACCTACAAACTGTTAAGGTAACATTTGAGTATATATGCAGTTCCTAGTAAAGTTGTTTTTTTGAGAGTTAGGATGTCCAAGTCCAATAAGTCCAAAATTTCCAAACATCTAGGGCAGTGGGTGAGACCCAGCTTGTGGCACCATTTCATAAGGCCTGCATTGCCGTCTCTGGATGCATTTACAACAGCCGTAAATGCACCCGTGGTTGTTGTATAAGTATTTACAACAGCTACAAACATGGTTTACAGCAGGGGGAACCACCAGTCTGGCCCACTACGCTGTCTGAGGGGTGTGACCTGGCCCATGGCTTGAAAAGGTTCAGAACCCCTGTTCTAAAGAGTCCTTTAAGTATTCCTCCAAGGGCTCCAATCACTGTAGGTACAACAGATTTATTCCTCCATAGGTGCTCGATTTCAATTTGAAAATCACAATACAGGTATTTTGTTATTTTCTCCAGTTGTTTATTGTTGTTGTTGTTTCATTTTGGGGGTCACAAAGAGCAGAAAAATAACTGGAAGGGCTGCAAAAACATCTGGATGGGGCCTCCATTCCTCCAGTAAAACTCCCTTTCCCCACCTATGGTACATCGGATTATGTGACCCCTTTTGTCGTTGTTGTTCCAGGTAAATTAAACTTCACAGCAAGTGCCGAGTCTGTCACATCAGAACAGCTCTGTGGGAATGAGATAGTGGAGCAGGTCACCGTAGGGCGAAAGGACACAGTCACCAAATCACTTATAGTAGAGGTATGATGGAGGGGCTGCTTTTATTGGGGGCGTGGTGGGGAGGTTAGTGAAAAATAATAATCATATGTTGTCAAAGAAATACTGGCTTATACTACTCAGAGTAGTAGTTCTCTGAGTAGAAAGATTCTGGTTTACCCAGAATTCTGCCTGATGATTTCTTGACCAATTGTGATTGTTGGGGCACACACTGTAAGGATAACGAGACCATTATCCCACTGCCATAAGACTCATTACACCTGATGGAGCCATTCAGAAAGCCAGCATAAAACCTTTTGCTGCTTCAGAGTACATGGACATCCTGCCCCAGGCTAGGGAAACCTATGATTGGTTTGAATCATTGTCTGTTTATACTTACAAACTAACCAGATCAGATAGGACATAGCAATATGTAGTTTAGTTATTGATAGGGACTGTGATGGCTTAGTGGTTAAGATGCTAATGTGACAACTGGAAGGTCAACAGATCAGTAGTTTGAGACTCAAGTGTTGCGTGACAGAGTGAGCTTCCATCTCTGCCAACCTAGCAGTTTGAAAGCAAGAAATTGCAAGAAGATAAATAGGTACCACTGCATTGGAAAGATAAACAGCGTTCCGTGCACCCTGGCATCTAGGCATGCCTGCCACATGTCCACAGAAACGTCTGCAAGTGCAGACATCACTGGGTCTTTGGCTGTAAACCGAGAAGAGCACTGAAGCCTGGAGTCGGCTATGACTGGCTTTCAAGCAAGGGCAACCTTTACCTTTCCTAGATTAGATAGCAGTATGTAGCATTGACAATAAAGCAATAAATGAACTGGAATACTCCCACCAGCTGATGTAAAAATTCATCTTTATTATATGAAGGAAAAGTAAATTTAAAAATCAGGATCACAAATAAGTTATAAAAATAAATAGGGACATTTTTACATTTCCCCCCTTTCCCTGATAAAACAAGAAAAGTATATCTGTCTGTCTATCTTTTCTGGCATAATCAGAATTACATTTTATCTACTGTTGTACTCACAAGCAAACATAAGTAAACTCTTTCCTCCTGCTTTGAACATGCTTAACAATAATGGTGTTTCTTCTCTAACATTCTAAGATAACAAAACCCCTCTTTTATCCTTTGTTCCACCTCTTCCTGTCTCCTAACCAATAAGACTGCACATTTAATGCTCACTTTCTGCACTTCACTTCCAACAGTTTCAACATTGTACTTTGAATTCTAATAACAAAGGATCCCCGCCTGGCTTGAAGGCCACATTCCAAGATGTTCTTCACCCCCTCTCAGGGAGCAAAGAAACATCAGAAACATCAGAAACCATTATAACTCCACAAAATAAAGGCCCCTTTTCATTTCATTACACCCACCCCCTACAGGCAGTAACATTTTGTTGTTGTTCAGTCGCATAGTCGAATCTGACCCTTTGCGACCTCATGGACCATCCTGAACCAGGCACCTCTATCTTACACCATCCCCCTCAGCCCATTGCATACACCCATTGTATCTGCAATGCCATCTATCCACCTCATCTTCTGGTGTCCCCTTCTCTTTTTCTCTTCTATCTTTCCCAGCATCAATGCCTTCTCTAGTGAGTCCTCTCTTCTCATTTACTTTGCGAGGTTTTACTGTACTGTACTTTACTTTCCACTAATAATAATTTCATGTCAGAAGTTATTCTGGGTTTGAAAGGATTTTTGCTGGAAAAACTCCACTCGGGGGATGCCCAAATGAGGCTCCTTTCATGTACCCAAGAGCTGGGACAGAGACAGGTGCTCAATCTGTCATGCAGTACCCTGGTCTCAAACTGCTGACTTTCAGCTTACAAAGCGAGCTTCTTAACCACTGACCCACTGCATCTTTCCCCTGCTTCCTAAGCCACCAAGTTATCCAGCTGTTCTTACAATGATCCACGAAAGCTAACAGTGAAAATATAGCAGTTAGTCTTTAAAGTGCTACTGTGTTTTTTATTTTTATTTTAGTTTATTTTGTTTATTTTGTTTTGTTTTGTTTTCTGAGATGCCGCATAATAATGTTAGAACTGCCGAGCTGGAAAAGAGACCGAGTGGATCATCAAGTCCAGCCTCTCTCAGAGAGGCACAGAGGGGAATCAAACTCCCAACCTCCAGCACTGCAGCCAGAGGCCTTCTTCTCAGTGGAGATGTTATTTCTATCACAATACTGCTCAGAGGTTCTTTCCTCCCACTCACATTTACTTTTCTGCTTTTTTCCCTTGCTTTTCTTTTACCTGAAGCCTGAAGGTATTGAGAAAGAGGTGGTGATCAGCAACCTGCTCTGTTCCAGTGGAACAAAAGGAAACGGTAAGTGCCAGGCGGGGGCCTTTTCTTCCTTTCTCAAAATATGTGGTCCAAAGAAGAGAGCAATAGAGGAGGCTGCCTTCCTCCGGGTCAAATGAGCCCTAGCATTTCAGCTCTAGGGGTTGAGGTGACTCAGTGGTTAAGAAGCTCACCTTGTTATCTGGAAGGCTGGCAAGTTGGCAGTTAGAGAACCAGGTACTGCATGATGGAATGAGCGCCCGTCTGTCCCAGCTCCTGGCAGCCTAGCAGTTCGAAAGCAAGAAATTGCAAGTAGATAAATAGGGACCACTTCAGTGGGAAAAAGATCTTGGAGACATGATAAATAGGTCCCATCTTGGTGAGAAAGGTAACAGTGTTTTGTATACTCTGGCATTTAATTATTTTTTAATTTTTTTATTGATTTTTAAAATAAGAAAACACAAACAAAAGATTACACAAAAATACAGCATAATTGTCCGCATTAAAGAAAATCAAAAACAAATAGAAAAACATTCAATATGACAGAACTAAACAAAACCAGAACCAATTAGATACATACATCAAAAAGACATACAATACATAAGTAAATCACCCACATCTAACCCCTCACCTCCCACGTTTCTGGCATTTAATTATGCCTGCCACATGACCGTGGAAACTTCTGCAGATGCAGACAGCACTGGCTATTTGACTATAAATGAATAAGAACACCACTCCCCAGAGTGGCTGCAGTGGCTCAGTAGTTTAAAAGCTCGCCTTGTTAGCTGGAAGGCTAGCAAGTCAGCAGTTCAAGACCCGGGTACTGCATGATGGATTGAGTGCTTGGTCTCTATCCCAACTCTTGGGTACATGAAAGGAGCCTCATTTGGCCATTCCCTGAGTGAAGTTTCTCCCACAAAAATACTTTCAACCCAGAATACAGTAATACCTCGGATAACGTTTGCATCCGATAATGCTAAAACCGCATAACGTTAAACAACCAGGGGGGATTGCATCAAACAACGTTAAGATCCTGTGGGATGCATCGGATAACATTCGCTAAAGCCTATGCAGTTACAGTGTATCTCTATGGAGTTTTAACATCCGATGCATCCCATAGGATTTTAACATGCATCGGATAACACTAAAAATCAGATAACACCAAGACTTGTGGAACCAAGTTTTAGCATTATCTGAGGTTTTACTGCAATTTCTTTCTTTCTTTCTTTAATTTCAAAAATAAACATGCAATACAAAAATACAACATAGAAACATCAACAACAAAATAAGGGAAAAAACCCTACATTAAGCCAAACCCACCCAAAATAATAATCCTCCACTCCCACAACCTAAATATAACATCTAAGACATAAATCACAAAAATATTAATAACATATAAAAACATACTCAGACTTCTCCAATCACCTCACCTCACCCAACCCTTCACCTTCTTCTGTCTTCTTCACTCCCCCTATCCTTCCATGAGAAGGACCACCTCCGAGGGGGAGGGAGACTGGAACTAGTACAGTATTTAAGAACGTTGAGTGAGTCCCATTGCTTGTAGTGATGCAACAATTCTCTTTCTCCTTTTGTCCTAATGATGGTTGTTTTACGATTACTCGTTTTATTACTTTCCTTTAAGCTTGTTTGTATTCAATATTTCAATCATACATTTATCCCTTTTTTACTGTAGTTACTATAATGACCATGGTTATTCAGTATTCTTACTAAGTTAATTGCAGATTCTTACTCTTATATATAATTCTTTACATATCCAGTACACTATGTAGACTTCCCCTTAAAAAAACCACCTCGTAAATTATTATCTATCAATCTAACATTATTAACCTTAACATATCATGACAAAAAATTAATTACATATTTTAATAATTTTCTTCTTTAAGCCAATCTTAGTTATAAACTTTCCTCTTTATCCTTAACCTCCATTTTAGGGCAATAGAAATATTAGAACCAAGTTCACAACACATTCAAAATCCATTTTTAAAAAAAGAACAATTTCCAAAACAATATAATCACAAAAAATTGGTTTGCAAGGTTTCCTCTTTATCCCTAAAGCTTCTTCCTAAGTAGTAATCAAATTTATTTACTATTCTTATAATATTTCAATCCACTTCTAACTTCCTATCTTTATTACACCCTAATCCTTTAACTTTCAAACCCTAGGTCAATACCTTTACTCTAAATTACCCAGACTTAAACATTCCTTGACAGAAGATTTCCCACCCTTAACATTCCTTGGCAAAGGTTATTTACATTTTCATAACATTTCTTGCTTTTATAGACATTCCCCTTTAACCTTGCCTTTTTTCCTGAGACTTCCCACTTCTTTTATGTTCTGGGCTATAACCTCCCGTAATTAAAAATTTGTCTTTAAGTTCCTTCCATTCTTCCAAATCTTCTTTGATAATATTGCATTATTCTAAAATATCAAAATAGTCCGTTTGCTTGCTTATTACAAAGGTTTTCCCTGCCCAAAATATTCTTAGCTGTTGCGAATGTTGCCAATTATAATTCACTCCATTATCTCTTAACAATGTAGTAATTGGTTTAATTTTCTTCCTCCACAACCTTTCTTCCTTCATTGCATCCTGATAGACTTCCAGTTGTTCACCCTCCATTTTTGGTACTTGTCCACCCTTTCTTCTTAAATAGGCCATTAATTTTAATTTACTTTCTAAACCTGAAAATTTTATCAACACGTGCCTTTTAAATGACCCATTTCTTTTCTACCCTAGTCTATAGGTTGTTAGATTATCCTCCTGCGAAATTTTTTTCCCAGTTTCTAAATCATTCAACCATTTAACAATTATCTGCCTCAACTTGTCTGGACTTTTTTCTACGATATTGTTATCACCACATTTTTCTGTCTCATTTAATCTTCCAACATATATAATCTTTTTCTTGGTTTCCAATTCTTATGTTCCTTTCTTTCTCTTTTCCTTGAATATCTTTTATCTCTCCTTCCACTAGTTTTAATTTTGCCTCCATTGCCACGAAATTATTACAATCCACTTTTGTAAAATGGGCCAGCAAGTCCCTCAATTCTTGTTGTCCTTTCATTATATCCTTCATTTCTTGCTTCCTTGTTTCATCCATTTCATCCAATCTTTTCTCAACATTACTCCAAACATCCATTTCTTTCTCCATTGCTCCCAACTGTTGTTTTCCTCTTCTTCTTTTATTTTTGCTGGTACTAATTTTCCTATTCCTGCACTCTTTTATTCTTTCGCCAACCATATCAATCTTCTGTAACTACAATCCGATGAGCTCTCGTGTATTTCCCTTTTCCAGGTGGTTTTAAAATCATTGGGGTGATGCAACTCATACACTTGCTTTCAAGATTCCCAGTCCTCTGGGGAGTGGTGCTCATATCTGTTTCTAGCCAAATAGTCAGAACTGTCTGCATCTGCAGACATTTTTGCAGTCATGTAGGAGGCATGACTAAACACCAGAGTGCACGGAGCACTGTTACCTTTCCCACCAAGGTGGTACCTATTTATCTAGTCTCAAATTCTTGCTTTCAAACTACTAATTTGGCAGGAGCTGGGACAGACGATGGGAGCTCACTCTGGTCTCAAATCGCTGACTGGCCAACCTTCTAGTCTTCAAGTTCAATATCTTAACCACTAAGCCACTGCAGTTCTGCATACTGACCCTAAGGGGCTCTCAAAAATTTCAGACTGAAATTTTCCCCTCAGCCATTCCTGGAAATGTCAGGAATTGAACCTGGATCTTCAGGGTAGGCATAGATACTTCTACAGAACCAACAGGTAGAGAGGATTGAGTAGACATGGGATGTTAAATACACAAACCAAGGGGGTATGGAAAGGAAGGCTAACCAATGTCCCATCTGTCAAACCGTAAGTTTTCAAAGTACAGGGCGGAGGGGCACGGAAAGATGGCAAAAGGAACAAAGGTCATAATCAAAATCACTTGCTCTCTTTGCAGAAGGTGCACAAGCAGCAGCAGTATCACTGAAACTCCCAGGAAACGTTGTGGAAGGATCAGCCCGGGGTTCCTTCTGCGTACAGAGTAAGTGAAGGTGCCTCTTGAATGAGCTGGGCTAACACATGTGTTGTTGTTGTTGTTTTGTCTAAACGCAGAGCCTATCCCAGTACTAAAACAACAAAACTTTGTTAGCTTCCAAAAGCAAAGAGTCACAAACGCAGGGATGTGTGAAGTGCACCTCAATGAATATAAAGTCAGTTATGCCTTTAGAGGAACCCTGGTGGTGCAGTGGTTTACAACATTACTGCAACCAAAAGGTTGTGAGTTTGGTCCTGACCAGGGATCAAGGTTGACTCATCCTTCCAAGGTCGGTAAAGTGAGTACCCAGCATATTGCAGGGGTGAACCTGGTGGAGAGTATTCTTAAGTACTAGGGGACTGTCTGAAAGTGTAATTGCGAAAGATTTATATAATCTGAAGAGACACTAGAGTTGGGAGAATACGTTGAGAAAATTTAAAGGTGTTAAACCTGGAAATGAATACATGATATTTTGGAGATAGGAGAAAAGACATACAGTAAAATCTTGATATACGAATGCCTCAACTAACAAAAAACTTGCAATACAAAAGGAAATCCTAGAAAAATAATGCTTTGTGGTGATACAAATTTTTTCAAGATATGAAAAAAATTCCATATTAAATAACATGGTATACAGTGGTCACTTCTGGTAATATTGCTAAGTTTTAAAGTTTTTTTAAAAAAAAATTACCAGTATATTGGTTTTAACTTGTGTACACCACCCAGAGCTCATTGGTTAGGGCGGTATATAAATCTATTAAATTAAATTAAATTAAATTCATTGTATTTTGCATTGTGTTTTGAGATACGATTTTTTTTGTAATGCAATACAGTCAAACGTCGCATAAAGAGCGCCTCGCTTAAAGAGTAACTCGCTTAAAGAGCAGAATTTTCTCTGAATGTTCGCTTCGCTTAACAAATAAAACCAACCAAAAACTCGCTTAACAAATAAATCAGGGTTTGAAATCCCCCCCACAATTGGTCACTTACAATGGTGTTTCACTTAAAGAGCAAACTCAAAGAGCAATCCTATGGAACGCATTTTGCTCTTTAAGCGAGGTACAACTGTACTTAATGACCTGAGGTACAAATGTAATTTTGTATCTCGAGGTACCAGTACATGTCGTATGTACAGTTGGTTTAAGCAACTGTTTTAGACAAGAACTAATGTCCCTCGGGTGATGGGTCTCTACACTGCATTTCTACGTACACTAGTACCCCGGATAACGTTATGACATGGTTCCACAAGTCAGTCTGTTATCCGGGTTTTAGCGTTGTCCGGAGTATACATCGAACAATGCTAAAAAAAACCTGAGAAGAGGCGCTCGCACGTGCGCGAAAAGGCGCACCAGCGGGAGCCTCTCCTACCAAACGGGTATAGCAAAGGGGATCGCACGTCAAGGCAAGGGATCAAAGCGGGGGGTGCCATTCCCCCACTTTGATCCCTTACCTTAATGTATGATCCCCGTTTCGCGCGCCTGGGCAAGGGTCGGCTTTTCCGAATTCCCCCCTCCCCCAGGAAGGGGGGAATTCGGAAAAGCCGACCATTGGCCAGGCACGCAAAACGAGGATCGCACGTCAAGGCAATGGATCAAAGCGGGGGGAGCCACCCCCCGCTTTGATCCATTGCCTTGACGTGCGATCCTTGTTGCTATAGCGAGCCCAGGAAAGAGGCGGCTTGGTCGAAATCCTCACCCCCGCACAGGGGGAGGGAATTTCGGCCAAACCACCTCTTTCCCAAGCCAGGGAGACCCCGTGGAGAGGCGCCTCTCCTCGTCCAATGTTCCGAAAGGGTAAGGATCCTTACCCTTTTGGAACATCGGGCGGTGTGCAGGCATGCGCGCATCGGTGGGGGTTAGGGCAGGATATGGAGGTCTCCCCCGTATCCTGCCCTAACCCCCACTGACATGCGCCGCTCGCCCGATGTTTCAAAAGGGTAAGGATCCTTACCCTTTTGGACCATTGGGCGGCATGCAGGCGTGCGCGCGTCGGTGGGGGTTAGGGCAGGATACGGAGGTCTCCCCCGTATCCTGCCCTAACTCCCACCGATGCGCGCCGCTCGCCCGATGGTCCAAAAGGGTAAGGATCCTTACCCTTTTGGACCATCGGGCGGCGTGCAGGCGTGCGCGCATCGGTGGGGGTTAGGGCAGGATACGGAGGGGTTAGGGCAGGATACGCCGCCGGCCCGATGTTTCGAAAGGGTAAGGATCCCCGTACCCTTTCCAAACATCGTGGGGGCGGGCGTTGGGGGGGGGGTTGGATTGGGTAGATGTTCTACCCAATCCAACTCCTCCCCCACGCATACACTTGTTCCAGATAACGCAAAAATCACGTTATTCAATACAAGATTTTTCCAAAAATTTTGTAACGTTATGCGGTTTTAGCGCTATACGGTACTAACGTTATCCGGGGTATTACTGTATATGTTATACAGTATGTATATGTTTTTTCCCCATTATACATGTATGCTTCTTTTTTATTTTTAAATTTAAAATCAAATTATTCAGAAAATTAATAAATAAAAATGTAATTGCTGTTGCTCAGAGCACAGGCAAAAGTAGATCAGCTTGGGTTGTCTTGAGGCAGAGTTGTGTCTACTACTCATTTGTCCAGATGAGCAAACCTCCAGGGCTAGAGGTATTCTTCATAGCCTGTCGCTTTCCACCTTTGCCATTGATTCTCTTGTATTTCTGCTGCCATGTTAGGTGACATTTTGACCAATACAATCCAAAACCTGCACCAACTTCTCCAGATGCCGTATGGCTGCGGGGAGCAAAACGTGGCTCTTTTCGCCCCCAACATCTACATCCTGAAGTACCTGAATACTACTGGGCAACTGACAGAAGAAATCAAATCCAAGGCCACTGGATACTTAGTGGCTGGTAAGAAGACTCACAGGCCGGAAGATGGCAATTTCTGTTCTTGTTTTCCTTGAAGGGAATGACGGATGATGCATGCTTTCCCTCTGACTAGTGCAATCCATACCCAGTGCTGTGGATACCATAATAGACTTTTGTTATTCAGTTGCACAGTTGATTCTGACCCTTTGCGACCCCATGGACCATTGCCCTCTAGGCACCCCTGTCCTCCACCATCCTTCTCAACCTGCCCAGCACTGTGCCCATTGTGTCCACAATGCCATCTAGCCATCTCATTTTTTGGCTGCCCCCTTCTTCTTTTGCCCTCCACTTTTCCCAGCATCAAGGCTTTCTCAATGATTTGGGATATTTTGCTTTGATTCCCTGATTTTGTCATGTAAACTGACGTGTGTGTGTGTGTGTGTGTGTGTGTGTGTGTGTGTGTGTGTGTGTGTGAGAGAGAGAGAGAGAGAGAGAGAGAGAGAGAGAGAGAGAAAGAGAGAGAGAGAGAACTGGCTAAACCAGGAGTTCTCAACTTGGCTGAGGTGAACAAACAACTTACACCAAAATAACATTGTCCGTCATTCCCCTTCCCATTATTATATTTTCTACATGTGATAAGCATTACACATCATCTGCTTCACTGAATCTTAAGCAAAAATACTAATTTCTAAGCTTCTACATCAGGAGTTACCAACCTTTTTAAGCTGGTGGCCGGGTCACACTTCCTTAGAAAGCTTCAGGCACCGGACGGTCATTTTGCCCTTCCTCCACCACATGGCATTTCTGGGTGTGGTGGAGGCGGGGGGGACACATGAAATGGCACTGCGGGCAGCAGGTTGAGAATCCATGCAAAACAAATACCTTGCTTATCTTGAAACCCCTGTTAGGCACACTATAAATCAGTTCCTCTGTCTGCAGTGTCTGTAATTGCTCTGCCAGCTCTCATGAGGCGAATAGTCGATAAATAGCAGAAATTAAATGTTACTTTTGGGATTATTTGAAATTTTTGAAGTAGCAGCCAGTGGTAGTCTGTGCAAGCATATCAGAGAGTAAACAAAACAAAATGACAAAAAACTTAGTACCATGGGGGTGGGGGTGGGGAGAGTGGATCCACAAAAGGAAACATTAAAATGCAGTGGGTTTTTTTCTTTTCTTTTTGTTATGTTTTATTTACTCTCTGATATTTTGGATTAGAGCTTCTAGAGTCCACCTAGTCAACATAGACGACAACAACAACAAAAACACCAGAAGCCTTTTAGGCTTTGAACATTAATTGGTTAATTTGGTACCCAGCTGATTGTAATGGGTTTGAATTGGACAGTGCTCAGGCTGACATGGACTCACAGATTTAGGGGGATGAACTGGCAGATTTATCAAATATGGTGGTAGCTTAATTGGTGGATCTATAAGCTAAAGTGGTAGGTTTAATTAACAGGTGAATCAACTGAAGCAGTGACTAATGAATGAATGGGGTCTTGCCTAATACACTTCCTTGGCATATACCAATGATGACGAACTTTTAGAGACCGAGTGCCCAAACTGTAACCCAAAACCCACTTATTTTTCGCAAAGTGCCAACACAGCAACAGGGGAGGAAGGAAACACTCCCATTGAGCTGCTGGGCAGAGGGGTGGGGTGAACTCTGTGCTGGGGTGACTGCACAGGTGCCTACAGAATGGGCTCTGAGTACCACCTCTGGCACACATGCCATAGGTTCACCACCACTGACATACACAAATAACCTTACAACTTTGTTTTGGTTTGGAATAGGTATTTTCTCAATCATCACATAGAAAATAGTATTTGTTCACTGTAATATTTGCCCTCCGTTTCAGGGTACCAGAGGCAGTTGAATTACAAGCACTCTGATGGCTCCTACAGCGCCTTTGGGGGAAATGACCAAGAACCTGGAAATGCCTGGTGAGACTCAGCCTTCCAAATGCAGTGCTAGATATATGTATATAATAGGGCAAGTAGATAAATAGGTACCTCTTCAGCAGGAAATGTAACAGAGTTCCATGTGCTCTAGTGTCTAGTCATGTCTGTCACATCACCACGGAAACATCTGCAGACATAGACAGTGCTGGTCCTTTGGCTGTAAATGGAGATGAGCACTGGCCTCTAGAGTCAGGCACAACTGGAAGGCAAGGGGGACCTTGAACTTGTACTGTATATGATCCCCCCCACAGTGTATGGTCAATGCCTGTAATAATAATAATAATAATAATAATAATAATAATAATAATAATAATAATAATAATAATAATAATAATAATAATAATAATAGTTATTGTTATTGTTATTGTTATTGTTATTGTTATTGTTATTGTTATTGTTATTGTTATTGTTATTGTTATTGTTATTGTTGCATGTCAGAAATTATTCTGGGTCCAAAGGATTTTTGCTGGAGAAACTCTTCTCAGGGGATACCTGAATCAGGCTCTTTTCATGTCCCCAAGATCTTTTCCCACTGAAGTGGTCCCTGTTGTGAAAGCCGGGGAAGGAGTCTCAGGAGGTATCGGGGGAACCCAGGCTTGGGGTACCCACACGGGGTGAATCCTCTGGTTCAGGGGTCTGCCTATCCCGAGAATACTCTCCCTCGGCACCACAGCTGCTGAAATGGGGAAGATGGCACTTCTGCACTTTAGGCAGGAATGTGGTAGCCAGAATGGTAGCAAAGCTGAATAACAGTCCATTTATATTGCCACCTTCCCACAAACACATCCAGAGCAGAATTGGCCCTGGGAAACTGCCCTGCTCCAAGATAGCTTTACCTTCAAAGGCTGGGATACTCCAGCAGATAATCTTCCAAGGCCAATGGTTGAATCAGGTGGTCCTCCCCTCTGGATCACTGTGGCAACCTTATCCCTCCCCAAAGTAAAATGTCTCTTTGAGAAATTAGCTTCTCTTCTAGGGCTTATCTGATAGAACTGGGTTATTCATTTTGGGGTGGGTGGGGTTAAAAGGGCTTTTGAGGACTCATTGGAGACTTCTAGCTAGCATTCTTGACCCAGAGATGAACTTCAGTGCAAAGGCACCACAGCACTAAACTCTGTCTCCTGGAAGTAAAAACCCCTCTCTCAAAAGGGTTGAATAAAACATAGCAAGTTATGGGAAGAGTCACTGTACTAAACAAAGTAGGTGAATTGTTATGCAGATGATGGGGAAATATTCATAAAATCGGCATAGAACACAATTGTTGTTAGCTGCAACTCGTATCTGAGAATGTATTTTTTCCTGAAGAAGGGAAAATGTCATTGGCGTGAATTTGTTTAAGGTGGGTCCCAGGTTGCCACGAAGTGATCCACACACTATGATCATGGAGACATCTCCAATGGCACATGTGAAATAAGACATGGAAGAACTAACACCGGGACTGCAATGGACTGCTGCAGCCTTGAGAATATTATCAAGGTATGCCTTCACAGCTAGTCCATCTGGCATGGCCTCTTCCACCTCCATGACCCATTGGGATTCAGAGTTCCTCTTCTGCTCATTTTGCCATTGGGCCCAATATGATGGTTCCCAATGGTATTTCCTCACGGAGGGGGACCATCACCCCACCTAAAGGGGCTCATCCGCCCATAGCCATTGGCCCCTTTAGGGAGTCAGGTTATTTACCACCACCACCCAACATTTGATGTTGAGTTGCTGGCTGTACAGTCTACTCCCGTGATGGCGAACCTTGGCACTCTAGATGTTCTTGGACTTCAATTCCCAGAAACCCAAGCACCCTGTGAATCCACACGAATGGGTTTACTGCGATTCATCCAAGCTGCGCTGTCCTCGTCACTCCCAGAAGCGAAAGTAAAACACGCCCAGAGCTTGAAAGCAGTTCATGCCAAATAGCAAGTTACTTATAATGAATTCCTTTCCCCAGTAATTGAAAGTAATTTTCTTCTTTGCTTCCTCTTTTACCCCATTGGGTGTATAGGGGAAAGTAATTGAAAGTAATACTGATTTATATTAGGATCTTAAAGACAGATACCTTTACTCCAAATATCACTTGCAGTTGTTTTATTAGTTGCATTTTGTTTGTTAACAAGGACATGCCTTCATTAAAACATGATGGCAAAATCTCAGATGAAGTCTCTGTCCCAGCTCTGGGGGACATGAAAGGAGCCTCATTTGGGCATCCCTTGAGCAGAGTTTCTCCAGCAAAAATCCTTTCAACCTAGAATAATTTCTGACATGAAATTATTATTATTATGAGAAGGGAAGAGAGAAAGCCAGCATGATTTTGATAAACTAGATGGGGATAGGACAGGTCATGGGTCCTGCAATACCAGGATGCACTATAAACGAAATGAAATCAATCAATAATGCTTTTCTTACAGGTTGACGGCTTTTGTGCTCAGGTGCTTTGCTCAGGCGAAAAACCACATTTTTGTGGATCAAAAACACATCACAGATGCACAGGCTTGGCTGGCTGTCCGGCAGAAGGAAAACGGCTGTTTCCAGAGTGTTGGAACCCTTTTCAACAACGCTCTGAAGGTCCAGGAAGGGGATGAATGTTGTAAAAAGCAGAGTATGGCACAGGGGTTCCCATCCTTTGGAAGCTGGGGCCAGGTCACACTCTCTCAGTCAGCTTCAAGGTCTGGACGGTCATTTTGCCCTGCCTACACGATGGGGGTGGCCATTTTGTCCCAACAGCTTCAAAGGGGTGGCCATTTTGTTTCTTGAATGCCCTTGTAAGAGTGGGGGCCACATGAAATAGCTCCATCCATAGGCCAGATCCGGCCCGCAGGCCTTAGGTTGGGAACCCCTGGTGTAGCACAATATCAGGACAAAAAGAATAGCAAGTGCTGATCTAGTTTGGAGATATTGTTGATGTTGTCCTCCAATAGTATCCAGGTTTACATTAGAAAGTGTCTTTAAGACTCTACTGGTGCTTCCCAAACTTTGGTTTTTGGACTTCAGTTCCCAAAAGCACTGGTCAGCCCATGTACTGACTTAGGCTTCTGGGAATTGAAGTCCAAAAACCAAATGCTGGAAACACTACATCTAGTCTGAGCTCAGTGGAATAAAAAAGCTTGCAGGATAGCTTAGGTATCTGGCTGTATAGCCACAGGTTGGGAGTTTGATTCCAGACTTGGGCCTTCTGGGAGAAAACCCAGCCTATTTTGTAGCCTTAGGCAAACTGCACAGTCCCAGGGTTACCCCCAGAAGAAGGGAATGAGAAACCACTTCTGTGTAATCTCTACCTAGACAACCCTAAAAAGGCTCACTATAAGTCAGCCATGACTTGACTGCACACAGTCCTCATAATAATAATATTGAGGGTTAATCTTATCTGTATTATGTGCCTGATGGGTCATGGTGACTTAGCGGTTAAGATGCTGAGCTTGACAACCGGAAGGCCAACAGGTCAGCAGTTTGAGACCCGAGTGCTATGCGATGAAGGGAGCACCCATCATCTGTCCCAGCTCCTGCCAACCTAGCAGTTCGAAAGCAAGAAATTGCAATTAGATAAATAGATAACACTTTGGTGAGAAAGCTAACACCGTTCTGTGCAGTCCAGCATCTACTCATGCTTGCCCCATGATCATGAAACATCACCAGACATAAACAGTCCTGGCTCTTTGGCTGAAAAACAGAGATAAACACAACTGGCTAGAGTGGTACACGACTGGCTTTCAAGCAAATGAGACCTTTACTTATACTATTATATCCATATCTGTTTCATGCTACTTTAACTGAGTCTGACCAAGAGAATCCTGGGAGTTGTAGTATTTTGAATTGCCAGCTCTAGTCTGTGATCCATGAAGTCCAATCAGAATTCAAAATATATTTTCTTCTTCTGCTGTTGTATCTGAATCTTAATATCTGAAGACTGTCTTGAGAATATAATGCAGAGGCTTTTCATCTGCCTTCTGCATCACACCATGACCCCCATACCACTGATCCAGTTTCATAAGTCTCTTTCTGGTCCTGAGCCCTTTTGGCAGGCAAAGTCCTCATTAGCCCCAGGCCAGTATTAATGAAGCTTCTGCCCTCCATCAAGATGGATTCAAGCGGGATTTAACCCACTTGGGGACCATCACCCTCCTCTATGGACATTGCCACCCAAGGCCGTTAGCCCTCTGGGTTGTCAAGTTAGTTAATTGCTGCCTGACACTCAGTGTTGAGTCACTGGCAGTATGGTCTGCTCTATTACCATAGCAAGATAACCTGGCCAGACTGAGTATCTCATCGAACTACAATTCCCAGGATACCTTAGACTAAGTGAGGCCATGCTAGTTAAAAGTGGTATCAAACATCTATAGCTTTGTAGTGTAGAATGATACACTCATATCAAGAGAGTCTTGAGAAGGAGGATGACATTATCCTTTGTGAATTGCGTTAAGTTGATATCTGTTGTGTCCTGACTTCTTTCCTATAGGGTGGGGTTGACGATGAGCACACTCTCTCGGCCTACATCACCACCACTTTGCTGGAAATCCCATTGCCCATCACGGTAAGGAAACAACTTTCCCTTTCTTGCCTTTACAAGAAACCCCCATCTAGGGAAAGCAGTAGCACAGGAGCTCCCAACCATTTCAAGCTGGGGGCCGGGTCACACCCTCTCAGTCAGTTTTGAGGGCCAGACAGCCATTTTGCCCTGCCTGCATGGTGGAGGTGACCATTTTGTTTCTCAGAGGGGTGGGGAGCCACATGAAATGGCGCCATGGGCTGGATCCAGATCATGGGCTTTAGGTTGGGGACCCCTGCAATAGCAGAATACTCCCATGGCACGCCACAAAGAAAGTAAAAGGTTGGGTCACTCACACAAGTGGTGTGACCTCGAATCCAGTTTTCCTAGGTTTGGTGTCCTCTCTGGAGAGTTCTTTTCCATGGCTTGCTTAGCCCAGAGCTAGGAAAGATATGACTTCTCTAGATTACAATTTACAATGCACCCAAACAAAGTACAGTAATACCTCAGATAACATTAGTATCGAATAACACTAAAATCGCATAACATTAAGCAATCTGGGGGGAAGAATTGCATCGGATAACATTAAGATCCTATGGGATGCATCGGATAACAACCGCTAAAGCCTGTGTGGTTACAATGTATCTCTATGGATCCCATAGGATTTTAACATGCATCGGATAACACTAAAAATCGGATAACACCAAGACTTGTGGAACCAGGTTTTAGTGTTATCTGAGGTTTTACTGTACATCCACTCAAAAAAAGCAGCTTAGGGGGATTCTGTGACGTGTTGGCCATAAAAGTTACTTTGCCATGCTTCCATGTTCTTTCCTACAGTGGGAGGGTTTCGGCAACATGTAGCACCCACACCTTGCCTTGTTCATAACAAGCCACTATTCTTGCAATAAGACACCATGCTCACAATAAGCCACCATGCTTAAACCAAAAGGACGGGGTATAAATGTGAATGAATGAATGAATGAATTCTGGCCTAGTGTGATGTCTGAGTACTCGTATTGAATGATAACGCTGCACAACAACAATTTTGTTACTGGGAATAACAAATGTGATTTACAGGATATCGGGTGTGCTGATTCCAAATCTGAACTCAGAATTTGCCTATCATGTACCGATTTTAAGTTATAAGCATGCTATAGCTGTTCAAATGTTTGGTAATTGGGTAATGTCCTTTTACATGGGAACATTGTAACAGCTGCAACTTCCACTATTCCTGCTGCAGCCTCACCTGATTCATGTCCCCTGGTGGCATGTTTTTTATTTATTGTGAGCTACCTAGAGTATGTCAGACCCTAATTATAATCAGAAACTAGTATATAAGGTGAGATTTACCAAGGGCTTGTCTCTAGTGTGAAACCATCTTATTACAGTTTGGCCATAGTAAGTCTGTTTTGAGCTAAAGATGAGTAGGTGCAGCTGTGTTAATAAACTAAAAAGTTGTGTCTATACATGTAATTGACTAAAGATCCTGATGTCCTAGGCAGAATCGGACTTCAAATTTGGATTCAGCACACTTGATTTAGTATAGGACACATTGATTAGACCAAGTAGCAGACAATATTTAGTTCTTTGTTATGCTGTGTGATGATTTAGTATAGGCCAGCCTTACCAAATTTTGTGCCTTCTTAGATGTGCTGGGTTCCAAATGTCATCCTACCCTCTCAGGTTGCTTGAGGATGATGTGCATTCTAGCCCAACACATCCACAGGTTGATTTTTGTACTTTGCTGCTGAAGACTAGAGATTTTGATCAATACGTGAACGAATTGACAAATCTGAATACATCCACCTGCAGCTGTGGGCAAAACCCAATGGTTGTAGAGAGCCAGTTTTCTGACTATGGAACTCCATGTGAGACTGGAAGTTACTAGAAGTCCGCTATTGGTTTCCTGAAACTCATTGATCGGGTCCGAAGAATCTGTCACAGAGGAGAAGCTACACACCTTCCTTTTGACTAGAGCAGTGATGGCCAACCTTGGCTGCCCAGGTGTTCTTGGACTTCAGTTCCCAAAAGCAGGAGTGATGAATTGGGCTTTTGCAAATTGAAGTCCAAGAACACCTGGAGTGCCAAGGTTAGCCATCACTGGACTAGAGAAAGTCAAGAAGGTTGTCTGGAAATTCTGGGAGTTTTTTGTCCATCGACTCTTGGGGGGGAGGTGTAGAAAATCTTGGGGATAGAAAAAGAGACATGGGTTCATGAAGGCTGAAATGCATGCGTTGATCCCCCTCGACCTTAAAGCTTTGCTGAAAATCTTCCACAAAGTTCCTCACTGAGGTATCATATTAAGGCTGTAAACCCGGGGTTCCCAAACTTTTCAAGCCAGGGGCCGGGTCACGCTCTCTCAGTCAGCTTCAAGGGTCGGATGGCCATTTTGCCCTGCCTGCACAATGGGGCTGGCCACGTTGTCCCAACAGCTTCAAAGGAGGTGGCCATTTTGTTTCTTGAATGCCCTTGGAGGGGTGGGGACCCACATGAAATAGCCACATTCGACCCATAGGCCTTCGGTTGGGAACTCCTGCTGTAAACGGAGATGAGCACCAAACCTTAGAGTCAGATATGCCTGGCTTTTGAGCAAGGAAGACCTTGACCTTTACTGTCAGTTTAACCACCAACCAATGACATTTAAAACCATACCATTGAACCGTCAAGTGGGCGTCACAGCTTCTCCTTCTTCCTTCCCGCACAGCACTCTGTGGTGCGTAATGCTTTGTTCTGCCTGGAGACGGCAGCCCAGGCGAAAGAGAGCCACGTCTACACCCGAGCCTTGCTGGCCTACGCTTTTGCGCTGGCTGGGAAAAACGAGCTACGAGACGAGACGCTGCGCCTCCTGGGCGAGGAGGCCGTGAAGGACGGTGAGAAGCATGCTCTTGGTTGGGGTTGGAGGGCCAGGGAATGGGGTGTCATCAGCTTAGGGCAGGGGTGCCCAAACTTTTTGGGCTGTGGGCTGATCATGTGGTTCAGGAAGCTGATCACTATGGCCCGGGGGCCGGGGGCGGCCCCCGACGCCAACTCATCCGGCCCACGAAGCCCTTGTCACTCCTGGAAGCAGAAGTAAAAAGCGCCCGTATGTTTCATGTCAGAGATTACTCTGGGTTGAATGAGGCTCCTTTCATGTCCCCAAATGCAGCCCTCAGGTATTGAATTCACAAGTTAATTAGGTAATTCACGAGTTAATTAGCATTTTGCCCCAGTATGCTGGTTACTCATTTTACTGACCTCAGAGGGATGGAAGGCTGAGTCAACCTTGAATCCTGGCCTGGATTGAACTCACAACCTTTTGGCTGCAGAACAGCAGTTTAACCACTGTGACACTAGTGCAAATTGGGCAGAAGATGCCTTTCAGCGTGTTTATCTCTTAAGCATTCTAAAGCTGGCTTGGGGATAACCACAGAGGACATAGTGGTTACACTGTTGTACTGCAGTCAAAACTGCTGATGTTGTGAGCTCAATCCTGACAGGGATCAAGGTTGACTCAGCCTTCCATACTTCCAAAAGCAGTAAAATGAATACCCAGCATATTGGGGGCAAACTGCGAACCACCCAGAGAGTGCACTAAATGCTATGTGGTGGTATGTGAATCTAATTGCTATTGTTAATTACTATCACCTGTAGTGTGCTGCGATTAAGGATCCAGGGCACTGTGTTGTCCTGGTTTTCCTCATTTCTGAGGGGCCAGACCCAGTCGGTGTGGTTGGAGGGCAAGAGGTGTCCAGCCCAAGGCCCCTTTGTTATGGGGTGCCTTAGGGCTCAGTACTCTCGCCTCTTCTATTTAATATCTACATGAAACTGCTGGGTGAGATCATGCGTTCCCATGTGGTTAAGTATCATCAATATGCAGATGATACCCAGTTATATATCTCGGTCCGTGGAGACCCAAGTGATGCAGTGGAAGTCCTTTCCAGGTGCCTGGAGGATGTCAGGGTCTGGATGGGGGACACAACAGGCTACAACTGAATCCCGGCAAGACTGAGTGGCTGTGGGTCGGGGGTCCTGTGTTATCTCAGGAGCTACCATCTTTGGTTCTGGATGGGGCAGTTTTGCCCCAAACAGACAAGGTGCGTAACTTGGGGGTCCTCCTGGACTCACGACTACTGCTCAAAGAGCAGGTGGCAGTCGTGGCTAGGAGAGCTTTTGCACAACTTCGTGTGATTCGCCAGTTACGCCCGCTCCTAGATCGGGACTCCTTGGTCATGATCACACATGCTCTTTGGTTCTGGATGGGGCAGTTTTGCCCCAAACAGACAAGGTGCGTAACTTGGGGGTCCTCCTGGACTCACGACTACTGCTCAAAGAGCAGGTGGCAGTCGTGGCTAGGAGAGCTTTTGCACAACTTCGTGTGATTCGCCAGTTACGTCATGATCACACATGCTCTGGTCACCTCCAGACTTGATTACTGCAATGCACTCGACATGGGGCTGCCCTTGACGACCATTCGGAGGCTTCAACTGGTCCAGAATGCGGCTGCCCAGGTGGTGATGGGGTGTGGGTGGTATATGCACATGCCTCACCGCTGCTTCAGGAGCTGCACTGGTTGCCAGTATGTCTCCAGGTGCAATTCAAGGTGCTGGTTATTACCTTTAAAGCCCTACATGGTAATGAGCCAGGATACTTAAGAGACCGCCTCGTCCCAAGAACATCTGTCTGTCCCACCAGTGTAGACCAGAGAGGCTCTCTAATTGTTCTATCGGCCAGAGAGGTGCATCTCTCTGGCACTAGAAGGAGGGCCTTCTCTGTGTCTGCTCCTTCCTTATGGAACCTCCTGCCAACAGAGCTACATCTCCAGATGGAGCTGCTGCCCTTCAGGAAGAATCTAAAAACATGGTTGACGGGGCAGGTTTGGGGTATGGGATGCAGAATGATGCCAGCTCGCTGGATGATTTAAGCCCCTCTCTCCCTCTACTTTTTAATTAGTAAGATTAGTAAGGTGTAGCAATTTGGTGTGCTTTTAATCTTTTTAGATTTAAATTTTAACAGTTTTATATTTTAAGTTTTTAGGTAGTGTTTGTGTTTTTATGGTGATGTCTTTTATTAGTTGTAAACTGCCCTGAGTCACTTTGGTGAGAAGGGCGATGGATAAATATGAACAAATAAATAAATAAACTCAGGGTTTCTCAACCTACAGCCCGTGGGCTGGAACCGGCCCACAGCGCCAAATAATCCAGCCACTGCCCTCGCTCCAGCTGCTGCTGCCACTGCTGGAATCAGCCGCTGATTCGTTTACAGCCATCGTAAATGTGTTTACAACAGCTGTAATGAGTCCATGGCTATAGTAAATGCATTTACGACAGTGGCAGACTCATTTATGGCAGCCGTAAATGGGGGGGGGGACCAGTCCGACCCCCTCAACTGTTTGGGGGAGCGTGACCCGGCCCCTGACTTGAAAAGGTTGAGAACCCGGGATGTAACTTATAAGTTGTGAATTCTCACTTCATGGCTCTGGAAGGCCATGTGTGCTGTGGCCGTTGCTCTCCAGAGCGGTAGAGGCCTTCCCAAAGTGGGGTGGGCGGGTGAGTAGTAAATCCACCATCCCCTCGTTGTCTGCCACCTGAAGCATCTACCTCGTGAGAAAGCCTAGCTTACTCCCAGCTTGTCTGAACTACACACTGACTGTTGCTTCTGTCTCCAAAGAGGACGGCTCCATTCACTGGCAGCGGCCTGGGAAGGAAAAGGAGAAGTCTGATTCCTCCTTCTATAGACACCCAGCTCCCTCAGCCGAAGTGGAGACCACCTCCTACGTGCTCCTGGCTTACCTGACTAAACAGCCAGCGCCATCTCATGACGACCTGAGCAAAGCCGCCAGCATTGTCCAATGGCTTACCAAGCAACAGAATCCCAACGGTGGATTCTCTTCTACACAGGTATCACTCTTCATCCTATCCACCAAATATGGGGTTGGGTGGGGAGATGTTAGGTCTAAAGATTTCTGTCATGGTCAGATAATAATAATTTCATGTCAGAAATTACTCTGGGTTGACAGGATATTTACTGGAGAAACTCTGCTCAGGGGACGCCCAAATGAGGCTCCTTTCATGGCCAAGATCTTTTCCCACCAAAGTGGTCCCTATTTATCGACTGGCAATTTCTTGCTTTCGAACTGCTAGGTTGGCAGGAGCTGGGACAGAGACGGGGTGCTCAATCTGTCATGCAGTACCCAGGTCTCAAACTGCCGACTTGCTGGCCTTCCAGCTAACAAAGCAAGCTTCTTAACCACTCAGCCACCGCAGCCCCACGGTCAGATGATAGGGTAGGAATCCCCTATGCCCAAGTGCTTAGATGTGGCAAACGTCTCATGAAATCTCCGATTCCAGATATTTGCCAAAAAAAAGTCCAAAATGCCCAATAACATTTATGTCCCAACATGCTTGCATAAATTATTTATAGGTCCACACCAGTGGTTCCCAACATATGGGGCTCACACCCCACAGGGGGAATTCTATTCCCAGAAGCCTCTGTCAGTACATTGGCTGAGCAGTGCTTTGGGGAATTGACTTAGGCTTCCGGGAATTGAAGTCCAAAAACCAAAGGTTGAGAAACACTGGTCTGTCCCCTTTTTCATCCATAGAGAGGCAGTAAAGGTGACAAAGGCCTCTCCACCCCCCACCCCATTTATTCAACTCCATGTGTCTAGGAATATATGCATATCAGAAAGTAAACAAAACAAAAAGATCAAAAACATTGTGGCACCTCAAAGACTAACTCCTGTGTTTCCATGTACATATAGTTCACCATAAGTCAGAGTTGATTTGGCAACATGCAATTATTAATTACAAATTTAGCACTTAGCAATTATATTTACATATACTGTCCCATAGTGTTTACTGCACTCTCTGGGACAGGGGTTCCCAAACTTTTCACGCCGCATGCAGGTCACATGGTTGGATGGGCCAGTCATGCGGTTCCTCCTGCCGTAAAGCACATCTGCAGTTGTTGTAAATGTGTGTATGACAGCCACAGGCACATTTACGGCAGCATTTTGCACTGGTGCATTTGCTCATGCGCAGGGTGCATCCGCTTCCGGGTAGTAGTGCAGGCGGCGCAGGCTGGATGATTTGGTGCTGTGGGCCAGATTAGGGCCACGGGCTGTAGTCTGGCCGCCCCTGCTGTGGGAGGTTCACAAGTTGATTAGCCTTTTGCCCCCAACATGCTAGGTACTGATTTTACTAACCTTGGAAGAATGGAAGGCTAAATCAACCTTGCTCCTGTCAGGATCAAACTCAAAACATTCAGGCTGCAGCACAGCAGTTTAAGCCCATGCACCACTAGGGCTCTTATATTAAATGCCCCTTAAACTCTCAGGCATTGTGTGAAGGCAGATGGGTGGCTGATTCAGGGGACTTTTGAAATCCCCCATAACAACCCCAACATTACTTAACTATGGGGTGGTTTGGGCTGTTCTAGGCATTATCTGCTGTCCGATTAAGCAGAGATGAGCCAAAGTCTGTTGATAGAGTAGGGGTCTGGCATTGCTTCTGATAAGGAATTAGTCTTAACTTTAAAAAAAATATAGTTTTGCAGAAGCTCCAGAATGAAACTGCCTTTGGGGTGGGGGTGGGGGCTTTTGCTTATATGGGCTGTGTAGACCACTCTCAGGTTAGGCCTGAATAGAATAGAATAGAACTACTATATATCCAAAGTTCCAGTCTTTTACCTCAGAGTATAAACCTCAGGGAAGGGAATTTTAATTTCTATTGTGGCTTCTCACTCAGACAAGCATTGAGCCCCTTCTGTAGAAGAGTAGCAGAAGAGGTAGCGCTTAGAAAAGTAAGCCCACCCACCTCCCCCACCCCCGTCAACTGCAGCTCTTAGAACCTGCCTACCAACTAGTTGGGGACGGATTCTGGAATGAAGGTCCCAAATGAAATTTTTGGAATGGTAGCCATGCTAGTCTGTGCAATCATCTCGGGGAGTAAACAAAACAAAAAGACCAAAAATAAGTTGTGTCACCTTAAAGACTAACTACCGTGTTTTAATGGGAGCTTACATGGATCAAGTCCACTCTGTCAGACAGAACAGTGAGGCTTCATCGCATTGATTTATACACATCTGGTACAGAGGCACACAATGGTTGGTTATCAACCTTTTCAAGCCATGGGCCAGACCACGCCCCCTCAGGCAGCTGAGTGGGCCAGACTGGCGGTTCCTCCCACCGTAAACGCTGCTGTAAAACGTGTCTGCGGCAGTCATAAATGTGTTCATGACAGCCATGGGCACATTTATGGCTGCCGTAAAGCTTCCGCTTCTGCTGACAGTGATGGTGGCGATGCAGGTCACGTGAAATGGTGCTGAAGGCTGGGGCCGGAGAACCCCTAGTATAACAGATCAATGTGACTTTTTACAACTGGTAATAACTAAGGTCCCTGGTTGTTATTCAGATTAGCTGGGTTACTCACACCATTGTCAATAGATGCTAGGTCTAAAGGGTAAAAGCAAATGTGTAATGCCACAATGTTTAGTTCTGCATTCATCTACTAACCGAGGAGTTCTCAACCTTTTTAAGCCAGGGGCTGAGTCACACTCCCTCAGACAGCTTCGAGGGCTGGACGGCCATTTTGCCCTTCCTCCACCATATGGCACTTCCTGGTGTGGTGGAAGTGGTGGTAGGCCACATGAAATGGTGCAGTGGGCCATATCTAGCCCATGGGCCGCAGGTTGAGAATCTCTAATCATTTGCAGCAAAACAGGGCCAAACTTCATGGCTAATATGGAGAACAACCAGGGAACTTAGACTATTACCAGTTGTGTCTGAGTCTGACAAAGTGGACTTGATCCACAAAAAGCTAACATTAAAACATAGCAATTCATCTTTAAGAAACCCTAATGTTTCCATTCTTTGGGGCTGGGATATATGCAGCGATAGCTGGATCACGAGGAAAAATCTGACCTTGCTTTCTCTTGCAGGACACTGTAGTAGCCATCGAGGCGCTCTCTCAGTATGCAGCCATCACCTTCTCCAAGGGTAGCGCAAGCTCCCAAGTGACCTTGAGCTCCGAAGGGATTGCCCTAAGGCAGTTCCAGGTGGATGATGCCCATCGTCTGCTCCTCCAGTGCCAGCCATTGCCCAAAGTGCCAGGGGACTATAACGCAGAGGCATCCGGAGAGGGCTGTAGCTACACTCAGGTGAGTTTTCCCCAGCGTGTCTAGGCGAGAAGAGGTCAACTCCGACCTCAGACCTTGAAACAGAGAAAAAAGCTGGACATTCAAACCCAGGGTGAACAAACAAACATCTTGGCTCTGTGCTGTTTCCCTTTAACCCACAGGTTCCCAACCTTTTCATTTTGCCCTGCCTGCATGATGGGGGTGGCCATTTTGTCCCAACAGCTTCAAATGGGTGGTCATTTTGTTGCTTGAATGCCCTTGGAGGGGGGGGGCTCAAGAAATGGCACCAATGGCCAGATCCAGCCCATGGGCCTTAGGTTGGGAATGCCTGCTTTAAACCCGTCATTCCCAATGTGGGGCCCACGCCCCACAGGGGAACAATTTGATTTTGAAGGGGGGCAATTTGAGAATGGGTTATTAATAGTGAATGGCCTCTTAGGGGAATATGGGACTGTGGTGGCTCAGGTGATGAAGGTGCTGAGCTTGATGACTGGAAAGTCAGCAGTTCAAGACCCAAGTGCTGCTTGACAAAATGAGCTCCCATCTCTGTCCCAGCTCCTGCCAACCGAGCAGCTTGAAAGCAAGAAATTGCAAGTAGAAAAATAGGTACCACTTTGGTGGGAAGGTAAACAGTGGTCCGTGCACTCCATATCTAAGCATACCTGCCACATGACCACAGAAACGTCTGCAGACACAGACAGCACTGGCTCTTTGGCTATAAGCAGAGATGAGCACTGAACCCTAGAGTTGGATATGACTCACTTTTGAACAAGGGCGACCTTTAGCCTTTACCTTTACCACATGAATAGGAGTTTGCTTTTTGAATAATAAGAATTATATGTCACAGGGGTGGAGCATCAGGATTTTAGAAATGCTTAGGTGGAGCATGGCCCAAAAAAGTTTGGGAGCCACTGCTTTAAACACAGAAGCACCCTCTGCCACTTCGTAATCCAGTTTTCCTAATGTATTCACAACATTTTTCTGTGCTTTTCTGCTTCACTCAAACGATGAAGGGCCTGCTTTGATGTTTAAATGTTAAACGTCTGTTTAAGGTGCCTTTTATTCCTGATTAAAAGTTGCTTTATTTCGGCTGCTATGCCGAGAAATCTTCTCCCGGAAGGCATCAGCCCAAAGTGAAAGCATTTCCTCTCTTCCCTGCACACTGGCAGAGAGAGAGAAAAGTTTTGAAACAGAGACGCTCAGGAAAATACTGTTAATACATTAGGCGAACAGTTGGGGTATACAGAAATAGCCTCCTTGACGGTTGTGGTATTTTTGAACCACAGTCGGGAGTACCCTGGTAACAGCCACCTTGTGTTGCCAGCCAATCTTTCTCACACTAGGTCAGGCTCTCTCGGTGATGTAGCGGTTAAGGCACTAGGCTTGACAACCAGAAACACGGGCTCGATTCTCAAGAGCTACATGATGGGGGACGTGAAAGGAGCCTGCAAAAATCCTTTCAACCCAGAGTAATCTCTGACACAAGAACGAAGGCAAAAGGAACGACGGCATCCTAGAATTACACCAGTGGCAGGGAGTAGATATCGCCACAATTAAACCCATAATGAGTTGCTGTATCTTTTCCAGACTATCATAAGATACAACGTGGAGCCACACAGAGACGACGCACCTTTTACTCTGGAGGTCCACACAGCTCCTGAGACCTGTAGAGGGCCCAAGGCGCACCAGTCTTTTGACATTGCTATAAATGTCAGGTAATTATCTTTTTCCCTGGGACTAAGGAGGTTTAGTGGTTAAGACACCAAACTTGACTACAGGAAGGTCAGCAGGTCAGCAGATCTAGCCTGGAGTGCTGTGTAATGGAGTGAGCTTCTGTCTCTGTCCCAGTTCCTGCCAACCTAGCAGTTTGAAAGGAAGAAATTGCAAGTAGATAAACAGGTACTGCTTCGGCAGAAAAGATAACAGCATTCCATGCACTCCAGGGTCTATCCATGCCTGCCACATGAACACGGAAACATCTCCAGACACAGACAATGCTGGCTGTTTGACTGTAAACAGAGATGAGCACCGTATTCAGTGGTGGGGAGCAAACAAAATTTGCTACCACACTGGGTGGAGCCTATGTAATGGGTGGAGCCAACATAATGGGGGGAGCCTACATAATGGATGAAGCCTACATTGTGGGTGATCTAGTTGTGACTGCCATATGGCCATGTATACATCTGCAAACTGGTTCTTCGGCTGTAAATGGAGATGAGCACTGCACCCTAGAGTCAGATATGATTGGCTTTTGAGCAAGGGAGACCTTGAATCACTTGCAGGAACAAAACCTGATGGGGCAGGGCAGTTTTGCCACCCCCTGCCTAGAGGTCACCTAATTTTGCTACCCCCTCTCCGGGGGTGTGTGCGAACCTCTTGCTGCCCACCACTGACCGTATCCTAGAGTTGGACATGACTGGTTTTTGAACAATTACCTCTTTGAAAAGAGAAGCCAGAGTGAGGATCTGAGTCCCCCTGGGGAACACCTGGACTAGGAAAAGGGAATTTAACACAAAATAATGTAATTTTAGGAGACCCAGTCCATGGAAGTTGCAGCTTAGAAGCAGCACATTACAAGTCACAGAGATTCCTGTAAATAGTTACTTTTTCAGTAATAGTAATATGTAACTAAATCACATTACAGAAACAAAGAATTGAACAGGTATGAAGATACTTTAGTGGTGCAGTAAAAACCATTCGCTTCACAAGTTTTTAGATACATTTTGAGAGGAATTTCTCAAGGGTTTTTTGCCATTCTTTTCTCAATCCTAGAGTTTCTTCTGCCCCCAAATAGAAATTAATCACAAAAACCAAAGCAAAAAATCTAGAAAAGCATATAATTTGCCTCAATAACATCATTGCTACAACAAGTAATGAGAAGGGGTTTTTCTTCACATGTTTTAATTAATCACAGGAATTAATTACTTTTCAAAAGTAACCTTCTGAGATTTAAGGGAGATCTGGATCTAAAATTCAGGTCAGTGAAGCTTCAAAGGTGAAATTCCTAGCATCCCCATGCGCTGTACATGGGGCTGCCCTTGGTGACCATTCGGAGGCTGCAGCTGGTCCAGAATGCAGCTGCTCGGGTAGTGATGGGGGGCGGGCGTTATGCTCGTGCCTCACTGCTGCTTCGGGAGCTACACTGGTTGCCAGTATGTCTCCGGGTGCAATTCAAGGTGCTGGTCATTACCTTTAAAGCCCTACATGGTAGTGGGCCAGGATACTTAAGAGACCGCGTCACCCCAAGAACATCAGTCCGTCCCACCAGGGCGGATCGGAGAGGATCTCTTATCATTCCATCGGCTAGAGAGGCGCATCTCTCTAGCACCAGAAGGAGGGCCTTCTCCGTGGCCGCCCCGGCCCTTTGGAACCTCCTGCCAACTGAGTTACGCCTACAGACAGAGCTCCTGCCCTTTCGGAAGGGCCTAAAAACCTGGCTGGCAGGGCAGGTGTGGGGCTCCAGTAATACGGGGTCCCACGTTGGGTGGTTGATCTGATGGGACAGCCACCCCTCCCTCGTTCTTTTAAACTTTTTAAAACTTTTGACTTTTTAAATCTTTTAGATTTTTGTAAATTCATAGTTTAATTCTTTTTTAATTGATTTTTAAGTGATTTTGAACCTTAAGGTTTTAATTTCTGAATTTATAGGGGGATTGTTTAATTGTTTTGCATTTATTGTGTATAGTCTTTCCCCCTTTTCTGTAAGCCGCCTAGAGTCAGGTTCGCCTGATTGGGGCGGGATAATAAATTTAAATAAATAAATAATAAATCCACTACCTTTGGCTATACTAACCAAGGTTGATGAGTTTTGCAGGGAAACCCTGTCCAATTTTCTCAGCCTGGGACTGTCCAGAGATGTCTGACTCCAACATCTATAATCCCCAACTAGGACAGCCAGTGGTGGCTAGGGATGATGAGAGACATAGTCCAACACACCAGGAGGGCACTAGCTTGGGGGGGAAATGACATACAGTAAAACCTTGTATAACGGAAATAATTAATTCTACAAGGCTTTTCGCTATGCGATTTTTTTCGTTATAAGATTTCCCCACCATACTAGCGAAAATCCCTATGGAAAAAAATCGCATAACAAAAAAAATTTCACTGAGCAATTTTTTCCATTGAAATCTTTGTTATATGATTTGTCTCCACAGGGACACCGTATCACATAGCGAGAATTTTCATTATATGATTTTTCCCATAGGGTGTGCTATTTTTGCATAGTGAAAATTTCTGTTATGCAAGGCACCATTCCCCCCCCCCCAAAAAAAAAAAAAAAACAACCTTTTCATTGTGCGATTTTCCCCCCGCTATTGGGGACATTTCATTATATGAGGTTCCACTGCATGTCCTTATTTCCTTTTGTCAATGGATTAAGCTAGTTTAAAGAAATTTCTTTGAGAAATAGTGGTTAAAATGTTGTTGCGGAGCTAGGGAAAATGTGAACTTTTACAGGAAGGGTGACTTAAGTTAGGGAATCTTCTGTCTGTTGCAAGCTGAGGAATGAGACCCAGTATGCAACAGATAATATCTACACAGATTTCCTAACTTATGCTAATTCACTGCCATATGTACCCTTGACACCTAAAAGGTTTAAAAGGGAAGTTAAGATGGAGGAGATTCTTGAGAGTATCCTGGACTGCAAAGTAATCAAATCAGTCAATCCCGAAGGAAATCAACCCTGGCTGCTCCTTGGAAGGACAAATATTGAAACTGAAGCTCAAGTACTTTGGCCACCAAATGAGAAGAGAGGACTCACTGGAGAAGGCCTTGATGCTGCGAAAGATCAAAGGGAAAAGGAGGAGGGGCGGCAGGGGATGAGATGACTAGATGGCATTGTTGACGCAGTGGGCATAGATCTGGGCAAGCTACGGAGGATGGCAGATGACAGAGGAGCCTGGTGGTCCATGGGGATGCAACTGTGTGATTGAACAACAAATATGACTTCCAAATGTTACGCAGTTTGCATAGCTCGCAACAGGATTTCAGCCAGTGACTTGTTTGCATAGCTCTCAACAGGATTTCAGCCAGTGACTTGTCAACGAACTTCCTGTATAGCCACACGGTACACATTATCCTTTATTTTGTTTGTTTGTTTGCTTGTTTAATAACCACCCCCGATTGGTGCAAGCACTACTCTAGGTAGTGAGTTTGCACAACTCATAAAACAGTCACATCAAACAGAACAGTCCAAGCAAGATAAAATCAGTGACAGACATTAACTAAATAATGTGGGGGGTGGAAGCGTAGAACCCAGTTCATGGTTGTAGAGCACTGGTTTTGAATTCTGGTTTATGAAATAGTTTTGTTTCTCTCTTTCCATTCCTTCCAGTTATGTTGGTAAGCGCCAATTCTCCAATATGGCGATTGTAGATGTTAAGATGCTCTCCGGATACGTCGCAGTGAAATCGTCAGTGAAAAAGGTAACGGTCTTGTTTCTGCATCACAGCTGAAGACTATCCCATCTGTCTTTACAGCAAAAGTCTTAAGAAGCAAGGAGATGTCTCACTGAATTGTTGCCTATGACATCTAACTGATTAGAAACGACATCAGTGACGGCGAACCTTGGCACTCCAGGTATTCTTGGACTTCAATTCCCAGAAGCCCATGTCAGCACTCCTGCTGATCAGGGCTTCTGGGAATTGAAGTTCAAGAACATCTGGAGTGCCAAGATTGCCATCACTGAGTGACATGATCAGTGATGCTATATCTGTAGTTTTCCAGCACTTATCATGGGCTGGGCAAGAATAATTCAGGCTACAGTGGCTTAGCAGTTAAGATGCTGAGCTTGACGTCCAGAAGGTCAGCATATTAGCAGTTCGAGACCTGAATGCTGCACAATGGAGTGAGCTCCCGCCATACTGTCCCAGCTCCTTCCAACCTAGCAATTATAATAATAATAATTTTGTGTCAAAAATTATTCTGGGTTGAAAGGATCTTTCATGGAAGAAACTCCACTTAGGGAATTCACAAATGAGTCTCCTTTCATGGCCCCAAGAGCTGGGACAGAGATGGGCGCTCAGTCCGTCATGCAGTACCCGGGTCTCGTACTGCCAACTTGCCGGCCTTCCAGCTAACAAGGCAAGCTTATTACCCACTGAGCCACTGCACCCACGTAGCAGTTCAAAAGCAAGCAGTTGCAATTAGATAAAAAGGTACCGCTTTGGTGTGAAAGGTGACAGTGTTCCACGCACTCCGGGGTCAAGTACGTGAACACGGGAATCATCTACAGACACAGACGGTGCTGCCCCTTTGGCCGAAAAAGGAGTTGAGCACTAGACCCTAGAGTCGGTCAGAACTGGGTTTTGAGCCAGGGAGACATTTATCTTTCATAAGAATAGTTCAGGAATTACTTCTGTATCTGATTTAGCACAGCATCCTGATGCTAAAAACACCCAGACTTCGGAGCCTCAACCAAATGTTGAAAGGTTTTGGGTTTTTGTCTTGCACTTGTCCACAACTTTTTAATTTTGGTGGTATAGTGCTCCTGTACAGAGAGGTTCCATTTAACAATAAACCTGTGAGCTTAACCAGCCATTCTTTTCTTCACTGAAATACAATTTGTATTCATGGTGACTATCATCAGACCTTGTAGTGGGCAATATAGTACCTGCATCATCAAGGGACATAATATTTGCTCTGCTTACAGCCAATCTGATGGGAAAAAATCTAAGGCCTTGAGGCCGAATCCTGCCAAATGGGCTTTCTGAGAAGGCCACGGACACCCCTTCTGCCTGCCTCCCTGCATCAGCTCATGGTTTCCCAATGTTTGTGCTAGTTCCTCCCATTCTAAAACATTGAACTGCATCTCTTAAGGCTTATTGTGAGTGTGTCTTACCAATTGGGTTTCCCACAGGCCAGTGGTGACAAACTTTTTAGAAACCGAGTGCCCAAACTCAACAGGCTGCCGTCCACACTGCAGAGGGGCAGGGTGAACTATGTGCTGGGGGGAAGGAAGGAAGCGCTCCCATTGGGCTGCTGGGCAAAGGGGTGGGACAAACTCAGTGCTGGGGAGAGGGAGGAAGCATTTCCATTGGGCTGCTGGGCAGAGGGGTGGGGTGAACTCTGTGCTGTGGCGACAACATGCGTGCCCACAGGGAGGGCTCTTGAGTTCCCCCTCAGGCACGTGTGCCTTAGGCTCGCCATCACTGCCTTAGGGTTTTTTGAAGGAGGGATATAAGTTCAATTGGTATTTGAGTCCATTGTGAAACCTTGCCTGACAGGGTTTGTTTTCCATGTGTAACATATCGATAGATTGGACCACATTGGTGTCTCAATTATTTCTTTTAAAACCAAGATGGCAATTGTGTTTTGTGTGCAGTGTTTCAGTATGTCGCACAGAAGTCGTCACTCCTGGTTTTAAAGTGAATTTTCAGACCTTTTTTTACAACAACAAAAACATTAGTCAAAGTCTTATACTGTAGTATTATAATGGTATAACAGTAAATTATCAGGAATACATCTATCTGCAGTATTCAGCATTGATTTGCCGTGCTGCTATGTAACAGATTGAATTTTTTTTAAAAAAAAGTTTTGTTGAAGTCAACAAAAGACGCTTTAGCAGGAAAGGTAATAGCATTCTGTGTGCTCTGGCATCTAGTCATGCCTGCCACATGACCACAGAAACATTGACTGTAAACAGAAATGAGTACTGAACCCTAGAGTCGGATACAACTGGCGTTCTAGCAAGGGAGACCTTTACCTATAAAATTTCCTTGAAACAGATACTATTCCTGGGCTCCAGATAATGGCTTAATAACTATATTTTTCAGTAAGAATAACACGTTCTTCATTTTGCCTCCCTTCCAGCTGCAGGAAGTAAATAAGGTCAAGAGGATAGAAGTGAACACTGGTCATGTCCTGCTATATTTGGAAAAGGTGAGTGAGAAAGAAGAGGGCCAGGGTACAAGAAAAAGTTGTTTCTTCTGAGAGCTCCATTGACCACATCTGACAGGAACTGAGCCCCCATTCCTTATTTTCCTGAACCTTTTAAAAAAATTAATGTTATTAAAATTATTTTTTATTAATGTTATTAAAATTAATTTTTATTGCAAGTCTGGCCAGGTTCTCCTGCTATGGTAATAGAGTAGACCCTACTGCCTGCGATTCAACGTTGAGTGTCAGGCAGCGGTTAACTAACCTGACAAACCTGAGGACTAACGGCCTTGGGTGGTGAAGTCCCCTAGGAAGGCTGTTGGTCTCCAAGTGGATTAAATCCCACTTGAATCCATCTTGATGGAGGGCAGAAGCTTCATCAATCCTGGCCTGGGGCCCGAGGAGGATTTTGTGTGCCAAAAGGGCTCAGGACCAGAAAGTGACTCGTGGAACTGAATCAGTGTTACGGGTGTCGTGCTGTGATTCGGACGACAAATGGAAGGCCACTGCATTATATTCTCAAGACAGTCTTCATGACTGATCACCATGAGGATTGCCAAGATTCAGATTCAGATACAGCAGCAGAAGAAGAATTTTTATAAATTTTATTAATCCTAAAAACTCTGTAGACTACCAATGCAAACATCAGCATAGTAATTTCAAAGAAAAAGAGCAACCTACACGCCACCTGGGGTCAACAGGGCTACATAACAATTGTCAACAATTTTATGGAGTTTGGTTCAGTTTCCAAAACTGCATCGATTCTTGTGATTTATGACAGCCGTTTCCCAATTAATAAAACACAATCTCTAAATTCTCCCCAGACATCTTTAAAATTGTGCTCCTTCAATAATTCCCTCTTTAACTTTAATAATACATGTTAATTTATCATTAACCAATGTCTCAAACCTCTTTATACCATAATCAAAGAATAAACAAAGCAAAAACATTGTAGCCCTTTGAAGACTAGCTGTTATATTTCAGTGTTAGCTTTCATGGATCAAGTCCACTTTGTCCGAAGCACACGTAGGTGCTTTCTGGTTGAAAGGATTTTTGCTTTTGATCTCCGCTCAGGGGATGCCCAACATAACAGTTAGTCTTTAAAGTGATACAACATTTTTGTTTTGTGTATTCTCTGATATGCTTGCAACACAGACTAACATGGCTATTATTTAAGAAAAACAACTCTTTATACCATTTGATGAAATGAAAATCAGTCTTTTGAAATATTTGGAAATGTCGGTGCTATGCAGCCCCGTGGGACTGAGCTTGGCTGGAAGAGAACAGGGATTCATGACGGTCCATGAAAATCACATTTCAACGTTTTGAGTCCAGTCTCTCACTCCACACCTGGTTTCTTCAAGACATGAAGTCCTATCAGCCTGGTGATCTTTCTATCATGTCTTGTTTTCCTGTGGCTTGTGGGGTATTTGTTGGCTGGCTCAACCTTCAAAAAAAAATCCTGACTCTTTCTCCACAGGTCACCAATGCCACTCAAAGTCTCTCCTTCACCCTGGAGAGGGACGTACCAGTCCAAGGTTTGAAGCCTGCCGTGGTGAAACTATACGATTACTACGAAACAGGTGAGAGTCAGCACTAGTACTGCCCGTTAGCATAGTATTGCATATTGCTGTTGTTGTGTCGAACACAACAAGAGTTTCTCAGAACCTGATGGATTGACAAGTTTGTTGTAAGTTTTTGGAGGCTTCCACAGATGCCTGGGTAATACAGATGTTTATACACAGGCTTGAGTGGGAAGCTGATATCTGAGAAATCAAACACAAGGCATATAAATGTTGTTCATCTTTTTCCTGCTTAGACAGCAAGGGAAGTCTTTGCCCAGTTGCACCAGAAAGAGCAGCATCTTGACAACATTTTTGTGTGTGTACTATGCTCATTAATAAGAGCAAAAGATGTTCCCCCTGAAAGTCTTCTTTGAACCCTCTTGTTCATTCCATGGCCTTCCTTTGGCACAAAGTAATTATAACACTGTACGATTTTGCTACTGGGAATAACACATGTGATTTACATGATATTGAGTGTGTTGATTCCAAATCTGAACTCAGAATTTGCCTAGTACGTACAAATTGTAAGGTGTGCTATAGATATTCAAATGGTCGGTAATTGGGTAATGTATTTTTACATGGGAACATTATAACAGTTGCAGCTACCACTATGCCTGCTGCTGCTTCAGCTGAATCACATCCCCTGGTGGCATGCATGTTCCAGCAGCAGCTGGGCAAGTCAGTGAGCTGACATCAGAAATAAGTATATAAGGCGAGCTGGACTAAGGGCTTATCGCTAGTGCAGAACCATCTTATTGGATAGTACACCTAGGCTGTAGTAAGTCTGTTTTGAGCTAAAGATAAGTAGGCACAGCTGTGTTAATAAACCAGACAGTGTTTGCTACATTTGTGGCAAATATACCCCACGTGATCAACACAAGAACTTAACCAAGAGGGTGAGAGTTGCTGACAAGATCCTGGCGTCCTAGGCAGAATTGGACTTCAGATTTGGATTCAGCCCATTTGATTTAGTATAGGACACGTGGATTAGACTAAGTAGCAAACATTATTTATTTATTTTTGTGATGCAGTGTAATTAGGGCATGACTGAGAATAGAAGAACAAAACACACTAGCAGTGATAATTGACAAAACAGTGGCCATTAATGTACAGTAGTTGGGTAGCAATAGAGAGACCCCTTCATCAATGAGTTGATTAACACGTAGTGAGATTAAAAGCCGTTGTCTCTATTAAAGATACTAGAAACAGATCTGGTTTCCCATGGGACTCTGTCTTTGGAACATCCCCTACTCAAGTACAGTGGTACCTCGCTTAAAGAGCATAATGTGTTCACAGGATTGCTCTTTAAGCGAGTTTGTTCTTTAAGCAAAACACCATTGTAAGTGACCAATTGTGACTTCTGGCAGGGGGGATTGCGAACCCCGATTTAGTTGCTAAGTGAGTTTTTGGTTGGTTTTAGTTGTTAAGTGAGGCAACCATTCAGAGAAAATTCTGCTCTTTAAGCGAGTTAGTCTCTAAGCGAGGCACTCTTTATGCGACGTTTTACTGTAAATGTGACTGCAGAGGCAGTCATATGGCTGCAAACCATATGTTGTCAGTCTGTTAAGATGCAGCAGTGTTTTGTTGTCTATATTGTTCTTAATTATATTCTCATGACACCTTACCAAAGGTTCTTCTTTTGTGTCCAGATCAAACTTTGGACTGCCAAGATGAAGCCACATTCTTGGCTTATCCATTGGCAAAAATGAGATCTTCGTTGATAAGTTTCTGGCAGTAATCGGCAGACCAGGAAATGAGCCAGATTCTGTATCTCTCCACAGACACACAGCGTGTTGTTGTCCACCAGCTAAACCAAATTAGAAGGTGGAGAAAAGAGCTCACTGGACAAAGTATAACATTAAAGGAGGATATGGTTAAGGAGCATGTTGGTCATACATTTAGGGTTTCTAATCTTCAGACTATCCAGGGTCCTCCAAGTGACTCAGGGGAGGTTGAGTGCTTCAGTCATATCCTACTTTCAAAAAATCCCCCCTTAATGTTATTCTTTGTCCCCTTAATGTTATTCTTTGTCCAGTGAGCTCATTCCTCCAACTTCTCATTTGGTTTTGCTCTTGTGTACCTTCAAAAATGTTTGCTCTTGCCATAAAGTTCTTCCTTACCAAAGGTAAAACCACCATACAAAATATAAACTCGTCGGTTGCTACTCATATCTGAGCATACATTTTCCCTAGAAGTCATTTTCTCTGTTGATGGCTGTGTCTCTGGTAACTTAAATGTCTTAAATCAATCTCCTTAGAAAACCTCATGAAGGTCGGCAAAGGCTGGCATGGCATCGATGCAGGTAGTCAAAAAGGATACAGAGTTTGCCCTGATCAACTTTTCTTTCCGCTTGTTTCTCCAGGCGAGTTTGCTGTGACGGATTACAACACCCCTTGCAAAGAACAATAAAAGACTAGTTTCTTTTAACAGGAACTTACCTGCAACTTTCTTCTTTGTTTCAAATCCTTACCCTCTTCAGACCAGTTTTTCTCTTTTCTTGGAAGTACCAGAAGAGTTCTAGAGCAGCCCATTTTTCAAAGCAACAGCACGTACCCAGATCCATTTGGAAGATCATCCAGAAAACGTGGCTTACCTTGAGGACTGGTCTAACATTAGCAAGATCCGTTGACTATATTGTATTTGTATTCCATTACATAAGTTGTTCCTCCTTTAAAAGCTAGAATGGAGCCCAAGGAACTCGATTAGAAGTCCGAAAAATGTATTTATTTGGAAGTAGTCGTGCAGACTGGGGGGGGGGGGGGACTTCAGGAAAGTGATTTTCATAATTTGAGGGTTCATATTGTATTTTACTGTTAAAGTTAATGTCAAGTTCCCCTAAAACAGGAGGAGACATCATGTGTGGATCCCCAAAGCCCAATTCTGCACTGCCACCCCGGCCCTCCCACAAAGGTCCCAATGACAAAATTTAAATTAATTTAAAATAATAAAAATTAAATAGAGACTTGCTAAAAAGAGTTGTTCTGAATACCTGAAGAAGCTGAAGAACTGTTTGTGTAGGGGTTTCCGGGTGTCCCATCATCCCTCCCAAAAAAGCCCCCGGATATCAATAGTAGTCCTGACAATCAGGGATTCTGGGAGATGTAGTCCTCAAAGCTAACTTTTCCAAGGTCTACTCCAACAGGACCTTCCTTTGGGCAGAAAGTGTCATAGCTTGGGAGGGAAACACAGAAGACCAAGAACTTGTCTGCATCTTCTCCTCTTCCTCTTCTGTTCTTATTTTCTCATGGTGGAAGGGGAAGGAAGGAAAAGGGCAATGCCTGAATTTTCTGCCTCCAATTTAAAAAAGCATTGTGTATGTGTGTGCTTTAAGATGCTTTTTCTTCCACCGAGGATGGAATGCAGAAATACACCCATCTCCATCCCCACAATCTGTTCTAGTATCTTCCTTTTTTCCAGGTAATGTAGTAGGAGGACATAAAAAGACTAAAGAGGGAAAGTATTTTTTTAATGTGTGTGCCTTGTTTATTCCACAACTTTCTGCAACTCAAAGGGTCTGCCTCAGTCTTACTATGGCCATGCCCAGAAAAGCAAATGTGGGGAAGGATAGAAAATTCTGGGGAAAGTATATTTAAAAGATAAGAAACCCATGCTATAAAACCATCATGTCAACCCATTGTTTGTGCTGAGGCAAAAAAAGTGGGGGGAATCTATTTGTTTTTCTGTTACTTCTCACTGTTACTTTAAATAAAAAGAATATTTTCTATTCTACAAGATGTGTCAGTTGTTTCTCTGACAAATGGTAGCTGGAAAAGGGAAAGCCATAGTGACAATCTCAATCTCTTCCATCCGTCGTCCTCATCATCATCATCTTCTGCTGCTGCTTGAGCTTATTTTTCTGATAATAATAATAATTTTGTGTCAGAGATTATTCTGGATTGAAAGGTTTTTTTTCTGGAGTAACTCCACTCTAGGAATGCCCAAATGAGGCTCCTTTCATGTCCCCAAGAGCTGGGACAGAGACAGGTGCTCAATCCGTCATGCAGTACCCAGATCTTGAACTGCTAACTTACCAGCCTTCCAGCTAACAAGGCAAGCTTCTTAATCACTGAGCCACAACAGCCCCTTCTGAGGATGGTGGTGGTGGAGGTGCAGATGCAGGAAAGACACTTGGTGCATCTTTGAGAGACTAGACTTGAAAATTCCAGGTAAAGAGAGCCCACCGGTTTCCAGGGCAGTCTTTCCCTCAGTCAATACAGTTTCTCTCCATCAGGAAACTCTCCCAAATGAGCATTTGGAACCTCCTTGCTTCTGATTTGGACCAATTACCTTTGGGTATTATTTTTCAAAGCAGCAGAAACAAAGCTTGCTCCGCCTGTGGCCTGGTAGCTCCAGTCTGAAGAATTTATTTTTCCGAGTACAGGTACAGTGTAGGTTGGATCAGCCTAGCCGACGCCTAAGGAACTCTGTGGATCTCTGTTAGCTGCTCTGTTGGGTGAAAGTGGACAACCAGGGAGTCCCACATCCCAGCCCATGACATAGGAGGCATAGACAGAAAGTAGAGGAGGCCTCCTCGTATGGAAACACACAGTCTCCCTTAACACCCTGCATGTGGGACGGTGTGTGATAGAATCGCAGAATAACCGAGTTGGAGAGGGCACTTTGTCAATGGCTATACTGAAGTCAAGATATATTACATCAACAGTATTCCCACTGTCCAGCATGGAAGTTACCCAATCAAAAAATGAAATGAGACTTGACAAATCCATGTTGGCTTCTAGTTATTACTGCATTGTTCTCTCGTCGTTCTAGTGTCCTTCCCAGTAAGCACCTGTGTGCTTATTGCTGGCTTTAACCACCTTTGCCCCACAAATTGGGAAGCAAAGTGGTGGGACAGAGCAGAGAGATCTGCTAAAGAGCTACTTTCCCAGGAAGGAGATCCAGAAGCAGAAGCCCCCCCCCCCCAAAAAAAAAAAAAAAAGTGTTCCAGATATCCCAGTTAACTCATCCTAGCTTTGCCAAGGAATCATTAGAAGGGAAGAACCAGTGGGGCTGTGGGATGGGGCCGAGTCACTCTTTTGGCCAAAGGAAGAGACCAGAAAAGGGAATAACCACCCTGCACAGACCTATGGTGGAACCAGAGAGAATCCATCTTTGTCCGCTCAATGACCTAGAAATTGAGTCAGAATGAGTCCGCTTAAATTTGCTTGCCTATTGTTCATAATGATCTCATTGAGACCCTTCCTCTAGAGCAGGGGTGTCCAAAATTTTTGGGCTGATCATGTGGTTCAGGAAGCCGGTCACTAAGGGCACATTTTACTTCCGCTTCCAGGAGCGACGAGGGCTTTGCGGGCCGGATGAATTGGCGTCGGGGGCCATACCCGGCCCCCAGACCTTAGTTTGGGCACCACTGCTCTAGAGATAATTATCACCCAATAGAAAGTGTGGTCTTGGCTATCAGCCAATATTAATTGCCAAATTTTGATCCCTTTGTCTTTCAGCCAATACCAAGTACAGTACCTAATTCTGATCCTTCCATATATCGTGAAGGTCGGGTATTTCCTGTTTACTGTGTATATAAACTTTGTGTTTGAAGTCCCTCGGGGTTCTCAGATTCAAGTTGCAAAACTCTCTGTGAACCATTGCAAAATATCCTGCTCTGTATGACCTTGGAATGCTCTCTCGTCTCGTCTTCTACAACACACCTCTGCTGTATTAACAACCCTGGTTGGGGGAAAGCTTCTTTTGTGGATCTTACGTGTTGGCAAACTCAACACCACAACCCTCTTCCAGGTCCTACCCAGTGACAAAGTAGCAGAATAAAAACCCACAATTTATTCCACATGTATGTGTGTCTGTCTGTGTCGCCTCTGAAATCTCCCCAAGGGCAGAAGAGTCAGCCAAGCCCCTGGAGAGAGAGAGAATAAAAGAAAGAAAGCGACATTTGTGCCCCCAAAGCATTGGCAACACAACATCCATCCCCTGCTCCGTGACATTGTCTTGGCCCTTGATTCGAATCTGCCCACCTTTCCCCCTGAACAACACAGGACTCTCCCTTTTGCCATGAAAATATTTATTCTCTCAACTACACTAAGGAGGGATTTGGCTCTCAGGTCTGGTCGCCAGAACCAGAGCCGGTTTTATCTTCGCCTGCGGCAGAGGTGCGGGAGAAGACCTTGGACAAGGTGTCGGATACTTTCCTCAGGACTGATGAGCGACGAGACTGTGGCTCCTGGGCCTCTGAGCTGGTAACATTGATGGCCTTCCTGTCCTCCATCTCTGGAGAAAGAGAAGGAAGGAAAAGTGATGGAGACGGACAAGAATCCCCACCTCTGGAGCAGAGCATTCAGAGTGGCAACACAGAAGTTGGGCGGCAGCAGGTACTTCCTCACGGACAACCTCCCCTATGTCACTTGGAGGGCCCTGAATAGGCTGAGGGTCTGAGTCTCTAAGTGTAAGACCCAAACACTCAAGTGGGGGCTGCTGGCTCATTTGCTGGTCTACCAATTACTGCCAGAAACATGCACTGATGAGGACGTAAGTTTGGCCAACGACAAAGCCAAAAAAGTGGCTTCATTTTGGCAGTCCAGGGTTTGATCAGGACACAAAAGAAGGGGGGAACGGGCAACCCTCATCTTTGCAGGTTGAAATGGGATGCCAGGTGGCAGAAAATGAATAAACTTGGATCTCAGGATACAGTCACTTTGGTCTGATTAAATCCCACTTGAATTCATCTTGACAAAGTATTTGGATTTGGTTATGGAGGAAGAAGAAGAAGAAGAAGAAGAAGAAGAAGAAGAAGAAGAAGAAGAAGAAGAAGAAGAAGAACCACCCTCTACCAGAGGTTGGTTGGGGTGCCAGCTCCTCTCACCCATCACCGGAGCACAAAAAAGGCAGAAGTGGCCCTGAGCCAGCTGAGGACCTTGTAGAAGATCTCCCCACTGGGAACAAACCCATCTTGTTTGGACCAATAAAAACTCTTACTCAACTAATTCTCTGCTAGGCTTCCATAGTCCACCTCAGATGTCCAACCATCTTCCAGTGGGCTGAGATCAGCCCAATGGGAGCAGCGTCACTTACCTGAGGGCTGTTCGGATGCTGAATCCTGGTTTTTCTCGTCCTGATAGAGAGGCGTGATCTGCAGGAGGAAAGGTTGCGTCCAAGAGCAAAGAGAGATCCTTATTATTTGTCAGATGGCTTGTCCCTCTCATTTGAGGGAAGAGGAGCTGCCTACGTAGACAACCATTCTGCAGGCAGAAGGGCTCTTCCTAGCTCTGATTCTGCCCAAGTGGAAATTGGAGTATCTAGCTAAGGGATAAGCTCAGCGCCTGTTCGACAACAGGACTTCCATAGGTAAAGAAAGACCTCTCCCTCTTAGCAAACCCTTTCGCTAAACTCTATACAGTATCTTGCATTCCAGTGAGCTTTGCTTTCTGATTGGTCATCAGAAGGTAAACGTGGGTGTCATTAGCAAGCCAGGCTTCTTTCTCTAAGGAACCTTCACAATAAGAACTGGAAAATGGACTAATCCCAGGGCATTTGCAGTCCCACCACATCTAGGGCATCGGTTCCCAATGTGGGGCCCAGGCCCTACAGGACAATTTCAATTCCCAGAAGCCTATGTCAGTACATTGGCTGATCAGTGCTTTAAGGAACTGACTTAGACTTCTGGGAATTGAAGTCCAACAAAAACAAAGGTTGGGAAACAGTGATCTAAGCTGATCCTTGGTCTAGTCTAGAATCACTCATTACCATCTTCCACATATCAGGTGTTGTACTGCTGGTCTATATATTGGCAAGGGTTGTGAGGGGGGTGGAGAGAATCCAGCATGTAGGTGGAGAAGGAGAGTCCCGAAAGGAAGTTAATGGTGCGCCCCCTCACCTTTTAAAAGCCCCACAAGTGAAACAGGGCATTGATAAGATGAATACATCGCCTGGAAGCTTTACCTCTAAATATCCTGGCGTTTCTTCTGTGTCCCGGGACAGATGCATCCCAACAACTGCAGGAAGAAAATTGGGGGAGGGGGAGACACCAGGATGAGCCAGGGGAAAAATAGGCTGCCCCCACTTCCCTTCAAGGAGATGGGGGCACAGACTCCAAACCCTTGGCTTGCAGAGGCTACCCCACGGCCGGATAGCTCCGCTTGTGCTCTGCACCGGAGCAACTTCCAAGGGTGGACCAAAGCCAGGAATGGGACACGTACACCCTCTGCCCTCCCCAAAACACAGAGGCTGCCCCCAAACCTCTCCCAAAATGGGCCCAACAGTCACCTGATTCCCTGGAGATCTCTTTCATGGGGCTGAAATGGAAGCAGAGGGTCTGGTCAAAATGCGGCCACGTTAACTTTGTTTCTCCTGGTTATTACAATTGTTCCTGTCACCAGAGGTCCATTTGGCTTCTGGCGAAGGTGCCAGTCCAGCAGCGGGTACAAGAAGGTTTTTTCCAAGGGGTCATGGCCCACGCCATCCCCACCACCACCACCACCACCACCCCTTGTTAAGCAGGTTGTCTGAGCTACACTAACAAGAAGAGTTTCACCTCCTTCTTGCTTTCAGACAGAATGGAAAAGCAGCAGCCAAGTTCTCCTCACCGCATGAGGAAACTTACAAGGACCAGTTTGCCAGCTGGGTGATGTTCTTTCTGCAAAATGTAACTGTTTCCCAAATTGTGGCTTCACCCTTCTATATTTCTTCAACTAAGCCATAGAGCAGGGGTGCCCAAACTTTTTGGGCCGTGGGACGATCATGTGGTTCAGGGAGCTGGTCACTAAGCCCGGGGGCCGGGTGTGGCCCCGACACCAATTCATCTGGTCCGCGAAGCCCTCGTCACTCCTGGAAGCGGATGTAAAATGCGCCCATACGGACGCGTTTTACTTCCGCTTCCAGGAGCAACGAGGGCTTCGCAGGGCGGATGAAATGGCGTTGGGGGCTGCACCCGGCCCCCAGGCCTTAGTTTGGGCACCACTGCCTGAATAGAAACCACAGAATAGCAGCACTGCGGTGGCTTAGTGGTTAAGACGCTGCGATTGGAGACTCGAAGGTCGGAGTTCGATACCCGAGTACTGCACGATGAAACTTCAGGGCATGAAAGGAGCCTCATTCAGGCATCCCCTGAGCGGAGTTTCTCCAGCAAAATTTATTTACCACTGAATAACTGAATTTAAAATGGGACTTTTAGGCCAACAAATCCAAGCCACTGCTCAATGCAGGAATCCAAATGAAAGCAGATTTGAAAGATGGTGGCCCAATTCTCTCTTGAATGGTTCTAGTGTTGGAGAACTCACTATATTTCAAGGCAGTTGGTTACATGGTCCTACTTCTCTGACCATTAAGAGTTTTTTCTGATATTTTGCCAATATCCGGCTTGAGTCTGAGCCCTTTATTACACATCCTGCACTCTGGGATGACTAAGAACAGACCCTTCCCTTCTTCTTTATGACTATCTTTCAGGTATTTGAAGAGTGTTATCCTGTGTGTCCCCCTCCCACTCGCCCCCGGTCCCTTTTTCTCAAGGCTAAACATGCCCAGTTCCTTCAGTCTTTCCTCATGTGGTTTGGTTTCCAGTCCTCTGATCATCTTGTTGCCCTTTTCTGGACCGGTTCTAGTCTGTTTGCAACTTTCTTAAAGTGCGGTGCCCAGAATTGGACACACATACCAAGGTAACGGGTATCCTCCAACCCTCTGCTCAAGGTAGGAATCTGAATCAAAGACCTGAAAGATGGCGGTCCAATTTTCCCTTGAATGGTTCCAGCACTGGAGCACTCACCACCTCTCAAGGTAGTTGGTTCCACTGCTCTAAACCATATGACATAACAATGCTTAATTCAATGGCTAATTGCTTGGAAGATCTTAGCTTCTCTGGAGGCCATTGTCTTGAGGCAGAAAGGCAGTAAGTAGGGTCTGTCCTCATGATGGTCAGAACAGCTTGGATATTCAAAGGATGTGGGCAAAAGCAATCACACTTCTATGGTGGCTTAGTGGTTAAGAGGCTGAGTGTGGAGACTGGAAGGTCAGGTTTCGATACCCGAAGGCTGCATTTGGGGACATGGAAGGAGCCTCATTTGGGGGTCCCCTGAGCGGAGTTTCTCCAGCAAAAATCCTTTTGACCCAGAGTAATCTCTGACATGAAATTATTATTATTGCCACCCCATAGTGCAGTTCACAAGTTAATTAGCACTTTGCCCCCAACATGCTGGGTACTCATTTTACCAACCTACGCAGGATAGCTGGATTGAGTTAACCTTGAGCCCTGGTCAGGATCGAACCTACAACCTTTTGGTTGAAAGATAGCCGTTTAACCACTGCGCCACCAGGGCTTTTGAACTCCTCTTTGAGGGGAATGTGGCACTAGAGATGCCCACACGACCCCGTTCGGTGGCCTGACCTTCACCTTTCCCCTCCTCTTCCTCACTGGAGGAGTTCCCACTTGGGGGAGACCCCGACCCATCAAAAGACCACCCCCAGATCCAGACCTCCCACCCCCCAAGGAAAGCAAAATACCCCTCCCAGATTTATTTACCTCGTGCCCTCTGAAGTCTCGGCCTGCAGGCTGGTCTGAGAGGCCGTGCTAGGAAGGCTCTTGGCTTTCTCCGCAGAGTGGGTGCTGGGCCCAGAGACCTCTTCGGCCACCTGGAAGACAGTTGAGGCTTCCTTGGGCTGCTGCCTCTCTGGCAAATTTGCACCCTGGTCCCTGGTGTAACTTTGGAAAGCAGGAGCCCATGGGAGAAAGGGGCAAACCTCTTCCCCATTCCAGGCACTGCATTTCAGGCATATTCCCTGGTTTCCCCCCAAAAAAACTGTCTCTGTCAACCCAGTCCTTGAAAGGAGCAGAAGGGAAACCAAAGGAAGGGACATTTCTTGTTTGTCAGCAGTTTGTGTTTGTGACTCCAGACTGCTCTGTTTGGGCTTCCAGCCCTAAGCAATAACAAGAACACATATTCTGCCCCATAGTGCTTAGTGCACCCTCTGGGCAGTTCACAAGATAATTAGTATTATTGCTGCCCAACATGCTGAGCACTCCTTTTACCAACCTCACAAGGAAGGAAGGCTGAGTCAACATTGATCCCCTGTCAGGATCAAACTCACAATGCCAGCAGTTTTGGCTGCCGTACAGCAGTTTATTGGGCCCAAAGGCAATGAGTGGAGGAGGAACTCTGAGTCCCAACAGGAAGCAGAAGAGAGGCCATGACAGATGAACTGGCTGTGAAGGCGCACCTTGTCCATATCCTCAAGACTGAGGCAGTCCTTTGCAGTTCCGGTGTTAAATCCTACATGTCTCATTTCATACATGCCTTGGGAGATGGCTCCGTGATCACAGTGGGTGGGTCACTTTGTGGCAAGCTGGGATCCACCTTAAACAAATTCACGCCAATGGCATTTTTCCTGCTTCAGCAAAAATGCATTCTCAGATACGAGCAGTGGTGGGCTACTGCTGGTTTGGACCGGTTTGGCCGAACCGGTAGCAGAAATGCGGAGGGGTTTGCCGGGGGGGGTAGTAAACCCCCGGGCGACCGGTTCGGTCACCTCTCCAGCCACCCTCCAGATTCTTTTTCCGGGCAGCCCAAAATGGCTGCTTGGAAGTGTGCATGTGTCAAAACAACATTTGACCTACGCACACTGAAAAATAGAAGTGTGCATGTGTCAAATGGTTTTTTGATGCATGTGCACTTCTAAGCAGCCATTTGGGGCTGCAAGGAAAGGTGCAGCGGCCTCTTTGGAGGAGCGGCAACAGCAGCGGCCTTTCCAAAGGGCAGGGCCGGGCCGGGCCAGGCTGCCGAGCCAGGCTGCGCTGCTGTGCTGGGCCAGGCTGGGCTAGGCTAGGCTGCACCACACCACTAGTCTGCCGATCTGCCACGCCGCTTTGCCGCCACGCCACCGCTGTTGCTGCCTGCCTGCTGCTCCCCGACCCCAGGATAAGTGACAGGTTTGTGTTTGGGTTGGGTGGGTTGAGATGTGTGTGTGTCTTATGTAGCGTGTTTTTATGTGTATTTAATGTCTATTTTAATTTGTATTTTTATGTTTTTTATTTCTATTTAATGTCTATTTTAATTTGTATTTTTATATTTTTTTATTTCGATTTTTATGTGTACTGGATTTTTTCTTTGGCTCCACCCACAACGTCATGTCAGCTCCACCCATGACATCATAACATTGGCTCTGCCATGATGTCATGATGTTGGCTCCGCCCATGACATCAGCTCCGCCCACAGTGTGGTAGTAAAATTTTTGGCAGCCCACAACTGGATACGAGTTGCAGCCACCACCAATGGGAGTTTTAACCACTGTGCCATCAGGGCTCAGAAGGACACAATAGTTGCTTAGTATGGTAGAAATAACTGCAGATTATGTAATGTTTCCACAACATAACGAAATAAGAAACAAATACCAGGTTCACACAAAGTAATAATTGTCTGTCTTCAAGTGGATTCTGACTTATGGTGACCCTTTCTGGGTGTTTATGGGTAGAGAATAAACAGAGGTGGGTTTCTCATTCCCTTCTTCTGTGTTTACCCTGGGTCTGAAAGGCCACTCATCTGGGCTCTTCTTGGAAGAGGAAGAATGGGGAATCGAACTCCCAACCTATAGCTCTACAGCCAACCTAACCCCACTGACCTATGCACCCAGATTTAAAAGCCATTTGAAAAGCACAAGAGGCATGTTTTTGGGAAAACAGGAAAATGTATATGGATTTTATAAAGAACTCTGGAACATTGCTATAAATGACAAGTTGACAATGCCACTCTGAACCCTCACCAACATTGATTGATTGTATTATTATATTATTATTATTTTATTGATGTCTGTAAGCTGCCCTGAGTCACCACGGCGAGTGGGTGGCAATATAAATCTGAATAAATAAATACATAAAGAAATGTTAATTAAACCTAAAGAAAGCCTTGATCAAGAAAAAATGGCTTTTACAGATATTTGAGGAGAGTTTATTAATTATGTATTTGTTAACTTTAAAGGGGCAAAACCAGGTCAATAATATTCAACTTTCTGGAAATAGGGGATAAGGAAAAAGGGGAAATTTTGTTTAAAATTAGAGGGTAAGAAAATAACATCCCATGGTGGTGGGTGCACATTTGTTAATGTATTAATTAATGTTTCACACTACTTTAAATGGGATCTAACTAGGGCTGAATGGATGTAATAAATAAAATATTTCCTATAGCCCAATGGCCATTGTGTTCCCTAACAGGCCAAAGAAGTCTTTGTGACATCAGCTTTTGTCGACAGAAGGCAAGGCCAAATGAAATGTGTTTAACTCACTTGGCGAAACTCTGAGAATAGACATCCTCTACGTCAAGGGTTCTCAACCTTTTAAAGCTCCAGGCCGGACCACTCTTTCTCAGATGGCTGAGCAGGCTGGATTGGTGGTTCCCCCCACCATAAATGCTGTTATGAAATTTGTCCATGGCTGACATAAACGCATTTACAACAGCCACAGGCTCACTTATGGCTGTTGTAAATGTATTCGCTTCTGCTTCTGGTGGCGGCGGCAGCGGCGATGTGGGCCACATGAAATTGTGCCACAGGCTGGGTCTGGCCCATGGGCTGTAGGTTGAGAAATTCTGCTATACATCATCCCAACCCTCTCTGTTGGCATGCATGCCATTGCTTTCTTTCTCCCCCCAGCACAGAGTTTGCCCTGCCCCCTCTGCCCAGCAGTCCAATGGGAGTACTTCCTCCTTCCCTCAGCACAGAGTTTGCCCCACCCCTCTGTTTGGTCTCTAAGAGGTTCGTCACACTGCTCTATAGTGACAGATGGAGGGACCCTGCAGATTGTTCCTACAACAAGCACCCAACCTGCCTCTCCTGGAATGTTCAAGATCCCCTACCCCGGTCAAAGACAAAGGGTGCCCCTTCTCCTCATCATCCTACCTCTGGAATTTGGCTCTCAGTGGACTGGGTCATGATGGATGTGTCCAGCAGAGTGCTGGAGGTAGAAGCCCCTTTCTTCCCTCCACCTGTGGGGGAGACAGTGATGGTGGGGTAGCCTCTTCCCTGGGCAAAGCTCTTCTTCTGAGTGATGGTGGGTTTTCTGGAGGAGCCAAACTCACTAGGAGAGTACTGTTTGGGGAGGAAAGCAGAGTGGAAGACTCTCAGCACAACAGAGTCAGGGCCACCCACGGTCCACCCAGCCCAGCCCACTGGCCACTGACAAGGGAGTTGGGTTACCTCACAATGGCCAGGTCCTGCCTAGAGTGGACAGGGCTGGTCAGGGCAGCAGTGGAGCCTTGGAGAGGCAGGAGAAAGCCAACTCCATGGTCCAGGAGAGGAGAAATCTCCCACCACCCCTCAGCAAGGTGGCCTCTTTGGTCTACCTAATGGTATGGCCATCCCTTTTCCTTTACCTCAGAGATTGTGCTCTCAGCCGAGGGTGCCATCGGTGGGAAATAGAAGGAACGGTGCTCAGTCAGTACTTCTTCCTCTTCGTCTGCATCACTTTCTTCCCAGTCGGGGCTCAGGTGGTTTTGGTCCTTGATGTCATGAACCACCAAGCGCATGATGAGGTCCTGCTTGCTCTCCACATCCTTCAGGAGCTCCACCCTCCGGATGTCTGGCTTGATCAGGCTCTGAAAAGAGTTCCTGCAGACGGCCTGGAAGGAGAGGCAGACGAGAAGGTCAAGTCGGTGAAAGGACACCCTCCCCCTTCTCCTTCTGGAAACCCCTTTTGGCAAAGGGAGCTAGCTAGAAAAGAGCAACATCTTCCCCACTAATAAAGAGGGCAGAGGTTGGGTGTGACACAGCTGAGACAGGACAGACCAGACTTACTCCTAATTAACAGGAGCTGACTAAGTACTAATGCACCAACTTCTCAGAATGAAGAATCAGCAAGAAAGTCAGAATTTGCATGGAGGAAGCTACTAACTAAAAGAACAAGAGCCCACAAAATCTTCACCAGCCTCCACTAGAGAGGTTGGTAGTACTGTTTCCTTTTCACTTCTCAAAAGAAATCTTACACAGAAAACAAGTTGTGAAAACAGAAGGCATGGGAATGCCAGAATGTGGCAATTTCAAAACAGGGTAAGCCAGTGTTTCCCAACCTTTGGTTTTTGGACTTCAATTCCCAAAAGCACTGATCAGCCAATGTACTGACTTAGGCTTCTAGGAACTGAAGTTCCTTTGTGGGGCATGGGACTCAGGTTGGGAACCAGGTTGTTTGTTTTTATATTGTTAAATAGAGTTTTAATGTTCTAACACATTGGTTCCCAAACAGATGTTCTTGTACTAAAGCTCCCAGAAATCCTAGCCAGTACAGCCAATGCTGAAGGTTTCTGGGAGTTTTAGTCCAAGACAATCTGGATACCTGAAGTTGGTCTAACACAGTGGTTCCCAACATGGAGACCACGACCCACACGGGGACTTCAGTTCCCAGAAGCCTAAGTCAGTACATTGGCTGATCAGTGGTTTGGGGAATTGACTTAGGCTTCTGGGAATTGAAGTCCAAAAACCAAATGTTGGGAAACACTGGCTTAGCTTGTTTTGAAATTGTCACATTCTGGCATTCCCATGTCCATTCCAACAGCCTCCGTCATAATCCGAAAAAAATTGTAACCCAAAGCAGAAGCCTAAGAAAATCTATCTCATCCTGTTGCAAAACAGATTGTAAGGTGCATTTACTTCTGCTTCCAGTGGGAGGAACCACATGACCAGCCAGCTAAACCATGTGACCAGCCCGCAGTCCAAAACGTTTGGGCACCCCTGGTCTAACATATTGTATTTTTAGATAAGTCTCTTTTTTAACCATTTTATAAGCTACCCTTCCATTCATTCATTCAATTCATTCATTCCATTCATTCATTAATGCCATTCATTAATTCCTTCCTTCTTTCCTTCCAACCAACCAACCAACCAACCAATAGTATTTATTCATTACTGGATTTGGTGCCAGGCACTAATCATGGGGGTATTTACAATACTGCATACATCATTTCACAATAAAACCAAATAGCCATTTAAAAAATGAAACCTAACCTTGTGATGGAACTCAGAATTAGGCCCAGTTCACAAAAGAGCATCAAGCAGACAATAGTCAAGTCAAATCTCTAATGAGGACATGAGGGGAGGGGGGCACTAAAAAAAATCCTCCATTAAGCTTCCTCTATAGCAGGCCACACAGGGTGACTTCACTTCCCAAAAGCCTAAATCAGTACATTAACTGATCAGTGCTCTGGGGAGCTGACTTAGGCTTCTGGGAATTGAAGTCCAAAAACCAAGGTTTGGGAAACACTGCTCTGCTCTACAGGGAGAAAGGCAGGATGCAACTGAAATACAGTATGTAAATTGATATCTTGTATACTGGCAACTCAATCCATCTTGAGAACCGCTTGTCTCCTATGTAGGCCCTGCCAACCATGCATTCAACAGAAGCCAGATCAGTAGAGACAAAAGAGGTCTGATTAATTACCTCCCTTGGCTTCACGCCGAGGCGTCCACACATGTCCAAGGAAGGACGCCTTTCCTTCTTGTTGGTTTCTGCTGTGCTCATGTCACTGCAGATGCTCTTGCCCGAGGCGGAGGCCCTCCTTAACTCCATCAAGCTCATCCCTGTCCTGGACAGACAGGTCTTCTCCAGCTTATTCAGGGGCTCTGTTTTGATGGAAAGCACAGCTAAATGTTTTGAAATGAGGTTTGGGTCGATTTTCAAGGGCTTCTTTCCATAATAGGGGGTGATGTGCACTGGTAGCTCCTCTGACTCCAGCAGGGAGTCTGCATCAGGGTCAAACTCTGCCTGGGCTTCAGCCATACGCTTCAGCTCCAGCAGTGAAGGCTCTTCGTCGGGCTCCATGTGGCAGCTGACCCGAGCAATGACTTTGCTGACGATGCGGTCCAGTTCCAGAGCGCTGCAGGTCTCATTTTCCCCATTTTCATTTGGAGGATTTGCAATGTTGCAGCTGGAGATCTCGTTGATAATCATGCTAGCCACTTGTCTAGGGAAGATCACTTGGATCTTGGTCATGTCATTGTAGAGATCTTCCTGGGAGCCAGATTTCTCCATGACATTGCTGAGGACCGAGCGGACGATCTGGTCCACCATTTCTTCAAACTGGGGGTCCAATGTTGCCTGATCGTTGGAAGCCACCAGGCCAATTTTGTTCTTGGTCATTTCTTTCTCCATGGATGTCTTTAGCAGCTCAACAATTTTGTAGACTTCCTTCTTAGATAAATTCTTCTTGTGGATTCCCAAATCATATTGCTTAAGGAAAACAGTGGTCAGGAACCGGCTGAGGATCTCCTCCAGGAAGTCCACAGGTACCAGTGGGCCTTGCCCACCCAAGGGCTCCTTCTTAGCCTTCTCCTCCACCATATCTGCAAGGAACCTCTGGATGATCTTCTCAGATTCCAGCCCAATGGCACTACTGGGTTCCAGAAACTCCTCTTCGGATTCAGAGCCAGACTGAAAGTCATGCTTGGAAATCTCACTCACCATGAAACAGGCCACTCTGTTGGCAAAGTCTTTGTTCTCGCTGGTTAAGTCTTTGTACAGTGAGGTTTCTGAACTGGAATGCTTGATGATGTTTGTGTAGACAGAATCCACCACTTCCCCTACAGTCCGGCTGTCCTCTGAGCCCAGGTCTCCCGTGTCCTCTGGCTGACACACTTTCAGCTTGTTATTGGAGATGAGGCCTTGCAAGGAGGTAATGATCCTCTTCGCCACCTCTCTCATGGAGTTGAGGTCTTGTTCGTCTACATCATCCATGGGGAAGGAACGGACGATTTTAGAAAGAAGTCTAGCCAAGACTTCCTCCAGGATGATGATTGACAACCCCTTGAGGTGGGACCGCAAGGGACTCCCCCATTCCATTGTCTCAGGACCTTCTTCGTACTGCTCCTCAAGTTCTCTCTCAGTTTCCACAGCTTCTTGCTGCCGGTTTCGCTCTTCCAAAAAGTATGCCTGCATCTTGTGCCCAGAAACCTCTTCTAGCACAAACTCCGCAATCCTCTCCAGAAGGATGGTGCAACCCGTTCGGATGCACTTCTCCACCACTGATGGGCTTCCAAATTCTGGCAAAATATTGTTGTAGATTGAGTTGGCCACCGTTTGGCTCACCACCCGGTTGGGTTTCACACGATCCAGGTACTGAACCTCCACCTTTCGGTCCTTGGAGAGCTCATCCATCACTTTGCTCAGGAGCTTCATGTGGATGAAATCAAACTCAGCACACTGGTCTTCTGCATCAGTGGCTGCTGGATCCTCTGTGGGAAGAGGGAGGATTTTGAATAAGAAAAAGGCAAGAACCTCATGGATGAACTTCTGAGACATGAGCAGAGGGCCAGGCTTTGAGGTCGGGGATGGGGTGCTGGCTTTCTTCACCTCCAACAAGATCTTTTGGGCCATCTCTTCTAAATCAAAATGTTTGCAGAGCGGGAGCTGTGAGGTTTTGGCTGGCATTTCCTGAATCTGATACCCCAACATTTCTTTCTTCAGGGCATTAGCCAACTTCTCCACTAACAAGGGCAGATTGTCCTCATTGGTACGGATTGGGGCTTCAGGACCCCGGGCTTGCAAGACACTACACAAAGCAGCATGGACGATCTTCACCACAACTGTTTTCTCTACCCCTGGGGGAATCTGGGCCCCTTCTGGGACTTGCAGGACCTTTACTGGAGACTTCATGAATTCCTTTAATAGGGACTCAACCACATTCTTGAGAGAAGGCTCAACCCCCCCAGTTTCCTTTTTTTCATCACAAATGCCAGGAGTTGATGAAAACATCTTGCTTATTAGACTGCTAAATATGTTCTGCAAGAAGGTGGATGAATAAGTCCCTCCGCCGTCCTCAATCGGTGTCATCTGGGGCTCTCCGTCGCCCAGTTTCACGTGATGGATCGTCCAGCCTGCAGTCTTTGCAGCCAGAGCAGAAGAAAGGTCAGGCTGGCCCAGAGGGGAGGGTGATTTGGGGGATAGAAGATCTTCTTCCCTTTGGCTAAGGAAGCCTGAGGTCTCCTCTGCTTTGCTTTCATGCTCCCTCTCTGAAAACTCAGAGCCTCCACAGACAGTTTTACAAATGTTTCCCACCAGGCTTTTGATGCTTTTGCCTGCTTTAACGCCTCCATCTTTCTTCATTGGCACCATGGGAAGCCCCCTCTTTCCCATGTCTCCAATGGCAGGGTCAGGGGAGTCCATGGAACCATCTGAGACCCACGAGGGGAAAATTCTGTTTAAGATCTTGACAAACATCTCCCCAAATACCGAGCCAGATGGGGTGGGTTCAGGGAGGATGGTTTCCACTCTGTCCACAATGGTCTCTGCCTCCAGAAAGGAGAACAAGTAAGAAGAAGTATCCGCGGTGAACAAGGGCATCAACTGGTATCCTGAGATTTCTCTGATCATTAATGATGCAAGTGTTTTCGCCAACACGTGGGGGTTGCTTTGGAAAGCCTTAAAAATCTCAAGCTCCGATCCATAGTGTTGCAACAACTTCTCATAAATGGAGCTGCCTGTTTGAATCACGTCGTCCACTGCCACCTGTGGAATACATGAACCTTCCTCTCCACTATGCATCACCTTGACTTCTGACATTTTAAATTCAGCGACTAAAGCATTGACTAGTTCCACAACCCAATCTCTCATCTGACACTCTGGCAAATTGGCGTCTTTAGTGTAGGACAGAAAATCGGGGGAAGACAAGATTTTGCAGAAGAAAGCAACGACAATATCCTCTAGAAATGCGGCGGAGTAGATGTGGCGGGAAAACGGCTTACTTGCCCTTTGCCATTTAATGCTTTCATTGTTGGAAGCATCGCTGCCACTTAAAAATGGGTGCAGATGGAAATTCAAAATCTCTCTTATCAGCAAATTGGCAATTTCAGGGACAGCGCTATTCCCAGGGTGTGAAAAACTATTCTGAAGTTCATTCGTAGAGTTATACTTCTGCAAGATCTGGTTGTAAACTGAATTGGCAATGTCTTCCTCTGTTTCTTGATCCATGTTTGAAATTTGCTCCGACACATTTCCCAGCTTGATTTCATGTGCTGAAATCTCAGCGATGATGTAGTTCTTCAGATTCACAGCCGTCTCGATGAGATCCACCTCTGAGAAGTTTACCTGCTTCCCTAGATAAGTCGCAACGCTCTCCGGCGTAGGGAATATTCTCTCCAGAAGCTGGTGAAGCACTTTCTCCAGGACGCTGCAAGGAAAGATGGTCATGCAGGTGTCTGGAAGATCCCCCTTGCATGGCAGTTGCTGTTTAGATGCTGATGACTGGAGGTGATACTTGAACATTTCGTTAATGATGAAGCAAGCGATCTGAGTGACATACAAGTTGCTCAAGCTATCCCGGTTTTCTGGGATGGGCTGCTGTAACATCACCTCGTGCAGAACGTCACAATAGACTGAGTCCACCATGTTCTCGATGGCTTCTTCGGAAATGCCAACTTCTTCCTCACTACCATAAGTACTGGTCCAGATGGCCTGCTTCAGAACAGCTTCCACGATGTCCCTCTGGATTTGAGCCATCCTGTCCTGTGTTTCAGGCCCAAATAGACCTTCCCCTTGGCCTGACCCTAGAGAGCTCCTAGAGGAAGCTGGGAAGATCTGGGCCATCACTCGGTCCACAAGGGTCTCCAGCATCAAGTAGGACAGCTGGGTTATATAGGGATCCAGAGGCTTCGTTTTAGGACCCTCCTGGTCAACCAGCATCCTTTCCTGCAGGAGACTCACGACTTCTGCCTCACTGGAAGGACAAGTCGATTGAAACAGGTGGTGGGCAGCTTCTTCACAGGCGAGAGTGACCATCTGTTCGAGCGACAGGCCTCTCTCATTTTTCTCAGCTTTCCTGTGAGGAGACCTGTGGCCTGTCTCTGGCGGAGGGGAGCCCAGGGGTGCATCGGGACCTTCCCGGACACTGAGCTGGGCTTTCGCAAGCTCCTTCGTAAGTGACTGGGCCAATTTCAGGGCCACTCCCCCAATGTGGTCCCCAGAGGCAGCCAGAGGGATGTTCGACAAAGCGCCAGAGAGTTTGGAAAGTAATTCAGAGACAACGTTCCTTAGTAAGGAGGAGGCTGATGGGCCTCCCGTTTCCTCCTGCCTCAGCTCCAAAGGCTTGGACATAGTCCAATAGGTTTCCTCTCCCCCCACTGAATCCCCAGCATCCTTTCTGTCCCTAAGCGGAGGACATTCCTCTCTGGAAATGAAATTCCGGAAGTGCTTCTGCAGGATGTTTGAAATGAGAAAGCTGGAGATACGCTCGATCAGGCCGCTGCTCCGGCTTTCCACTTCCCTCTGCGCCGCTTCAAGGGAACCAGACCTCTGGATGATCTTGTCACAAAGGGAGTCTGTCATGTTCTGCACATCTTCCTCTGAATAGTCGCACTGCTCCGGGTCTCCCTCCGGAGCTACTCGGATTTCGTGGGTTAAGAGTTTCCTCCGGATCTCGTCCAGCAACCGGGCAGAGAGCTCATCGATCTCTGGCTCGGAGAGCATCAGTTCTTGATCACAAGGGAAGGAGGTGTCTCTGGGTGGGGTGGAAGGGAAGATCCTTGTCAGAAAGCCCTTGATTAAATCTCTCAAGAACCCTGAGGACAAGAAGGTGCTGAAGGGTGACCTGCTCTCGTCTCCCTCCCGGAAGGCCCCGTCCATCTTTTCAGGGACCTCCACGCCAAGAGGGGCTGAAAGGGGAGCCCTGGATGAATCTCCGGAGAACAAAGGATGGAGAAGTTTGTCAGCAATTTCCTTTCCCACCAGGAGCTTAATGTTTTCAAAGAGAGCGTTCTCTTGGGAATGGGAGAGGCCCTCCTCTGGAGCCAGACCAGATTCCTTGGATATGACATTGCAGACGGAGTCTACCACATCCTTCACAATGTCAGTCAAGGGGGATTCCAGGCTGTGCTCGTCTCTTTTGGCAGTCCCCGTAACAGCAGCCCTGCCAAACTGCAAGTTGATTGCACTGGCCAGCCTTTTCGCGACCTTAGCAAGCTCAGCTTCTGGCTTCCTTTTGCCAGGGCCCTTCTTTCCCTTAGAGTCAGAAAAGACCTTTGACAAGACCTTGGAAACAATTTCTTCTAAGAACTTGGCTGGGAAAAGTTCTGCCCGGGAGGTGCCAGGCACCCCGATGCTGCCCAGGACTGTCCGGACAATGTTCTCAGACAAAGCTTCGGGGTCTGGGCTTCCTCCAGGGTGTCCGTCTTTGGGGAGAAAAGACTGAAGATGGTGCTCAGTGACTTCTTGAATGATGAAACTGGTGAGGTTGTCGACAAGAGCGCTATCCTGGCTCTTGACTTCCTTCTGGATAGACTGCGGTGAGCCAGACTTTTCCAGCATGTTTCTATACACCGAATCCGCCATTCCCTGAACCTCCTTCTCTGAATGTAAACGGCATCCATCGTCCTTCTTGCCAACCCAGATCCGGTGCTTCGAAATGGACGCCATCACTTGTTGGAGCATATGGGCACAGAGATCGTCAAAGTCCGCCTCCAAGAGCCCCCTCTTCTCCTCCTGCTCGGGGAGACCCTCTGGGGGAGGAAAGAGCTGAGCCACCAGTCGGTTGATCACTCTTTCCAAGTACTTCTGAGACAGGACGGTCACGTAGGTGGGAGGGGGTTCCCGCCGGCGTTTGACCCCTTTTGGGGAACCAATGAAAAGTTCAATTTTCCAGATAATCTGCTCCGCTTTCATATATTTGAAGGCATTCTGAGGTAGCCTCCTGCCCAACTGGGGTGGGAACTGGTAGTCTAGAATCGCCATCAGGATAATTTCTGATGCCCTCTTGGCCAACGTCGTGACATCCCTTCCGATGTCCCTGTCAGCAGCCAACTGGAACCCAAACTCCCTCATGATGGACTCCACAATCCTGTTGATTGTCTCGCCATCCACCTGGGGGAAGTACCACTTTTCCTCAGCATTCCTAAGGACGCCAACACCCGCCTTCTCAAACTCTTCCATGAGCGCATTCACAAACAGCATGTTCATCTCACGCAGGTCAACAAAAGCGTCGCTGCTGCATTTGTGCTGGAGGGAAGAAAAGATCTTAATCAAGAGCAGGGAAATGACTTCTTCCAGAAACAGGGAAGAATAAATGGCGGAGAAAGCTGCCTGGACCTGGCTGTGGTCCCCACGTCCAGTCATGGCCATCACTCCCCTTCGGGAGGTTTTTTTTGTGCTTGGGACAGACTTTCGCACGTCTGGTCGGCCAATGGGCCCCCTCCACCTGGAGTCAGATGTTCTGTGTTGCATTGCGGTTTCCAGGACAGTCTTGCCCATCTCGTAGCCACTCTTGCGTTTTTGACGCTTTCTTGGATAGGGCCCCTTGGGTTCTGGTTTCCGGCAAGGAGGCCAGGAGGAATACGTCCTGCTTTTAGCATGCCGTCCATGCTTTCTACCAAAAGCTTGTCCATGGGCCTTTCGATGGCTTGGCTGGGTGAACTCTGGTGCCCTTTGACCATAGGATTGGGTATAGCCTGGCTTTTCGATGCTGAGGGAAAGCTCTGTCATCACGGGCTTCACCAAGGTGTGAGCCAAGACATCCAGAGCAGATTCATAGGAAGTCGGTATGGACTGAGCCTCAATCCATGGCTCCTCGTTGTACTCAACATCACAGGTGTAAAAGGTGGTGCTGGACTCAGTCTGGTGGGCTTCCATCCCGCTTTGGGAGTATCGGAAGGGTTCTTCCTCCTCCTCTTCACCAGCAAACCTCTGGACGTCATAGATCTGTTTCTCCTCTGGGAACTCGTCAAAAGCAAAATGGCCAGTGAAATGCTCTGTCGTGAGGCATTTATCCAGGAGTGACCTGATAAGCTTTTCACTCACAACATCAAGGAGGACCACCGATTTTTTAGAGAGTCCTAAGTTGCTACTTAATGGTTTATTACTCAGCTGGGAGACATGTGGACACACGGAAGGGGACAGGAGGTGCCCCTTGGAGGGCAGATCTGCCTCCTGGTAAGATACCATGTTTTGATCTTGGGCGTCGGCAAATGGCCCCGAGAAACCTCCCTGCGACAGTTCAGGCCACAGGGAATCTAAAATGATATGCAAAACTTTGTTGACCAGACGCTTAGACTCGCTTGACTTCAAGCTGCGAATGAAAGTGTCAAGGTTAGAAGCAATGCAGCTCAGCTGGGGGGTTTTAGAGGCCAACTGGTTAATGGTGGATAGGCAGGTTGCCCTCTTGACTTCTCTGGGGCTTCGGCAGTCACCCCGGGAAGCCCGGTTAAAGTACACAGGAGGGACGTTGTCAGGCTGCTGGGACGGTCGGTCTCCTGCTTGGCCTCCCTCCCCATATTTCCCTCTTTCAATTTCTGCAAACAACACGCGGCCGACCTCCTTTACGAGAAAAGGGTAAATGTCATCGAAATCTGCCAAGCAAAGGGGAGGGATGTAGATGTACTTTGACCTCTTGGCCAGGCCACCCTGCCGGTTGATGCCTTCATGCAAAACCCTTTCCTTGCAGAGAATCCCTACGATGACCTCTGAAATGTGGAAGGCAATTTCTTTGATGTTAATGAGAGAGCTCTTGAGGCCCGAGCCTGGGCCATGTTCAGGACAGCCTGCGTCGACAGAGCAAAACACAGAGAGGTTACTTTCAAAGAACTGGTTTCTTTCCCGGGTGTTGTATCGGGTGTTAGGATCGGAAATGATTAAGAGGACGTTGGAAACGACGGTGAGGGTCAAAGGCTCCCAGAACATCTCAAGGCAGGAGAAGGGCTTCCGGGCCGAGGCCATGTAGGAACTTCTCCAGATCCGTTCCTGAAGCCACCTCGATTCGGACTGGAGCAACTCCTGTTTCCATGGTGGCCAATCATCTGAAGCATCTGTGGAAGCAAATAAAGAGAAAATAATATTTCTGTTCTGCAAGAATTTCTCCTAGACTTTGGACTGGGTTGAGGGTTTGACTCTTGCAAGGTGTTGTGGCTATAATGACACACCAGAGTTAGTTTATGAATTCACGATACTGTTTTCTTCAGCACAATTTAAGTTTTATCTCCTGTTTTATTTGTTTTCACAAACACTAATGAAATCTGGATTGAGTTGGGAAATTCTGGCCAAATTCTCAAAGGGTGTGGAGGAGAGAGCATCATAAGCCAAATTTAACAACTAGGGCAGTGGTGGCGAATTTATGGCACATGTGCCAGAGGGGGCACTCAGAGCCCTCTCTGCTGGCATGTGTGTCGTTGCCCCACCCCTCTGCCCAGCAGCCCAATGGGAGTGCTTCCTCCCTCTCCCCCTCTGTTTGAGCACTAAGTCTATAAATGTTGGCCATCACTGGACTAGGATCTCTCGTGTTCAGCCAAACATCATCAGCCAGGGGGTCCTGTGCTCACCTTTCGACTGGAAGCTAATTAGTTCTTTGATTACACTCAGAACAATATGGTTGGCCAGCAGGTGGATCTCGGAGGCATCGGGCAGGTGAGAGCACGCCAGCAGTTCCAGATCCTTGTGTGTCTCTGTGCTTTTGGGGCTGAAGACAAATTGCTTGCTCTCCCACTTGGAAAGCAGGCAGCTGTCTTCCATCATGGTTTTCGTCTCCTCACTGGAATCACTCTGCCTTTTCTCCCAGCGGTTCAGCAGGTTTGCCCTCCTTGGCTTCAGATCCACAAAAGCAGGAGAACCGGAAGCCCCCAGTTTGGGAGTTTTCTCCATCAGTGGAGAAAAAGGCCTAGTCTTCTTGGGCTCATTTTCAAGGCCAAGTTCACAAAAGAGTGTGTTGACAATGGTTTTGGCTGTCTGGCCAAGCTTGAGTGGACAGATGGCAGAATAGCAAACATTCTCTGGGATCTGGTGCGTCGGACCTCTTCCGAACGGCTCTGCCTGTTTTTCTTGGCGGTGAGGATGGTGAACAAGCCTCCCTTTGCTCTGAGGCCCAGCCTTGTTGAGTCTGGGAACAGTTTCAAACTCTGCTGCTTTCTGGAAAAGTTTCTCCAAAATAGTTCCCTCGGGAATTGAACTTTGCCTCGGAAGCCATTCGTCCTCCAGAAAATCAAGCTGGGGTTTGTTCAGGCCTCTGTTCTGCCTGCATCGCCCGGGCGATCTTTCCTGGCGGGTTGATGTACAAAAGGACAAGTATCTGCTCTTCTTGGGAGACATAGTGGGGGGCCGCTCTGAAGATCGATTCACAGAAGGGAATTTGGAGCGGATCTCCTCCTGCACCTCAGATTCCTCCTCCTCCGAGTAGACCACCATGCCAGGCACATTGATGGGTGGAAAGCTGTCCACCCTCCTGTACCTTTTGGACGTTGTTTTTACACCAGGCGACACCGTCAGGTCTTGAACCAGGGTTTCATTCCTCATGATGGCTCCCCCAGACATCTCCAGCTGGAGGTTCTCCACCATCAGCTCGGAGGTGATCTCAGTCAGGCTCTCGTTGCAGCGATCCAGCATGACGCTGAGGGTCTCACTCAGTGCCAGGCTTTCTGAGGAGCTGCTGAACATGGTGGCTTCCTTGTGGACCAGCTCCCTGTCCAGGGTACGCTTGATGATCTCCAGGACGCCACTGACGGCATTGTTGGCGTAGACACTCAGCTCAGAGTGGAGCATCTGCACTTGACGGATGGCAGTTTCGATGCACTCCCGGCTGATGGCGCCCCCTAACTTCGAGAAGTCCATGAGGTTGTGGGCTGACCCCAACGTTGGCAGGGCCCCTTGCAGTTTATTTCTAAAGCCTTCCATAGCGATTTCTGCAACGTTCCCGACCTGGGTCGAGAGGGAATCTAAAGATCGTGTGAGCTGTGCGAATGTGAGACTTTCTAGTGGGAATTTCACTATTTCCATGAAGTTGCATTTGAAATCTCGTTTAAAATGTCGGGCTACAAAAGTCTCCAGCATGACGACCACACATTCGACCGTTTCTTTGGCTATCTTGTCAATGGTCTCCACGGCACCTTTCAGAGAAACATTGTAGAACGGGAAGTCTGGTTGGGTGAACCGATGCTTGTGAGGACCTTTGAGTACCGTTCGGTCTTTCCTTCTCAGGAATATGTCTTTGTCTTGGCCTGTAGGAACACTGGACGCCAAACACTTGTGGACATTTTCAAAGACGCTGGCTACGATGTCTCTCGCAGCCGATCCGATCTCTGCCTGGGAATCACTGTGAAAGAGGCTGGGGGATTCTGCTCTCTTAAAACTGCAACAAAATAACCTCTCACTGAGGTCACCTGGAGTCTTCTTAAGAATGCCAACCGATGGCTCCAGATCACGGATTCTCATGAAAACCTCGCTGACAATATTCTCTGTGACCTGTAGCATTTTGAGGCTTTCATTTATGTTTGCGTCCGTCAAGGGCTGCTGCTCAAAGATTTCTTTTAAAATGCCTTCTTTTGGAAGTACTTGCTTAAGGAAGGCTGAGAAGTCTTCGTAGAAAAGGCATTTGGGTTTCCCTTGGGCGTCCTTCACTGTGGCTTCAAAGTGGAGGTGCATCTGGGTCGAGGGAAGGCCCTCCGTCCCGTCCCGTCGGGAGATGTGCAGATCCTGGACAACGGAATGGATGAGATCACTGGCACGGGCAACCTGCTCTGAGGACAAGGTGTTGACCCTCAGGATGGTTCTGTGGTAATCTTCCGCTCTGAATTCATCCATGATGCCTCCCAAGACCTTCCCAACCACGTCTTTGGCATATACGGTCAAGTCAGATTTAGATACATTCACCCTCATGAGGGAACTCTCAGAGTCCTCTGAGGAAGTTGTAGGCCAGCCTGGGAGTCCATCACCAGCTTGCATGTCACGCTGAAAGGATGTGTGGCATTTCCGTTTCATAGTCGGAGGAAGGGCTTCTTCCAGGTTGGTGGCTGCGAAGGAGGCAATTTGATTCAAAACCATTTGGACCAATTCTTCCCCCAAGGACTGTGGTGGGGGCTGAAGTTGTGACAGGGCCAAAGTCATCTTCTGGATTTCTGGTTTCCCCAGGAGACGAGGCACCTCAGTAGAGCCCAGACTGTCAACCCCTGACCCTGATTCGCTGGAGCTGAAAAGCTTGTCTGCTATAACGGTGTACATCTTGGTAAGGACACCATCCACAATCTCGCCAGCCACGCCGCCAGTGCTAGCCTGAGAGACCGTCTCTGCCACTCCGTGGCAGGCAGAGGACTTTGAGCTGAGAAACAGGGAGTCATCATGAAAACCCGGCAAATGCCCCAGATCGCCCAAAATCCTTTGCATTACCTGGTTGAGCACATCCTCCACCCCAGCCAACAAGGGATGTCCCCTCTGCTCTCCTGGCTGCCGTCTCTTGAAAATCCTCCTCAACACCCTTTTCTGGATCTCATTTTCGGTCAGAGCAATTTGGACAGACAAGATCTTGAGGAGATCATTCATAACTTCGTTGGCGGAGGCATTGTCTTTGTATGGGAGGAGATTCTGGCAGGAGAGCATCTCCCGTTCCAGGTCCTGCTGGATGATTTTCAGAACGGTGCAGGTGAGTTTCTCAGCACAGAGTCGCAGATTGGACTGGGAGTCTTGAACTGCCAGTTTTGCCTTCTGGCAGCACTCGCGTCCCTTTGGCCGCTTCTTCTCTGAATGGGCGGCAACTGCCAGCTCAGATTGCAGCTTCTCTTCCGCAAACATCTCCAGACGGAGAGAAATGTTATCCACCAAGAACGTCGCAATGCCTTCTGGGGAAAAGTCCCTTAATTCTGGGAGCGGTTCAGGAATAGCTTTGCCCATTTTGGATCCAGACTTCTTTTCGGCTTTCGACAGGCCCAGGGTTTGACCTCTGGACCCAGCATCAAAGCCTGCAGAAGGACCCTGGGTCCCAACGTTGGCTCTTCGACCAACCAGTGGTGCAGAAGGTTCCAACGTCTTATGAACGAGTTCAAAAAGGAGAGCCTGTAGGTTGGCTGAGAGTGGTCCTTTCTTATGTAGAGCCACTGCAAGACCAGAGCTCAGATCTTCAAGTACAATGTCCACCAAGTCACTGGAAACTGTTGAAATGTCCAATTTTGCCATAGTGGAATTGGGTGGTGCTCTGAGGCAATGGTCCTCTCGTGTCTTAGAAACCTGTGATCCCTCTACTGGAGGGCCCTGGAATTTATCAGGACCAGAGGAGGAACCCTCTACTTCCAACATTATGGTGTGGTAGATCTCATTTAAGAAGGTCTCCACCGTGTTCTGGATCTGAATCTGGAGGTCTCTTTTGTAGGCAGCGTTCTTCTTGAGAAGTTTCTCCAAGACACTCTCCCTCCACGGGAAGTGGTGCTGAGCCTCCTCATTGTCATGCTCTACAGGGGCCACAATGGAGAAGACCATGCTGACGATGTGGCAGGCAGTGATGCTCTCAGAGAATATCACAGGTGGGGTTGGGATTTTCTCCACTTCCTTCTCCAATGCTTGCTTCAGGCTTTTCAGCATCGTCCTGGCCACCTCCTGCGCATAGGATTTCAACTTTGAATATGACACTGGAAGGGTGTTCTGTGCCTTATCTGCCAAAAGGGAGTTACTGTGCGCATTCAAGAGCTCTTCTAAGCAGCTTGGCAAAGAGCCATGCCGACTGGCTAGGATTCGCATGAGCTCCTGCTGTATGGCAGAGGACAAATCTGAATTCACTGAAGTTTTCAGGTTTTGCACATCCAAGCCTAACTGCGACTCCACTTTGGAGGTGACAAAGCATTCCAGTTTTGTTACAAAAATTTCTACCAAATCTCTGGCCATGTCTGGTTTGGAGAGAAGGTCCTCTCCAGGCTGGCTTGGATGTTCCTGGGCATTTGTAGCAGGGGCCCGTATTTCCCCAGGTGGGGGTCTTCCTGACTGAAAGGTCATATCTGGATCTTTGAAGTGGACCGCCAGTGGGCCTTTGACACCCTCAGTGGGCACCTTCAGAGGCAGGATGTCTGTGAAAACCAAACTAGTGTGCCTGCTATGGAGGCCTTGCGGATCTGTCTGAGTGGCCTGTGAAATCCTCTGCAAGGTGGTTTTCACCAGATCACCGGCAAAACCACGGACCTCCGACTCAGAGACTGGTGGGTGGCCACTGAACTCAGGCTGGTGTCCTTTGGAGGACGGGTGGTCCTCTGGATGTTCTCTGCTGAGGCCAACCTGGGCAACAGAGGGAGGACTTGGGTGAGGCCAAACGGGTCGCTCAGCCCAAACCTGTTTGAGAGTTTCATTTAAGAGTTTCCGCACAAGAGGGATGATTGGAGATCCTTCTCCCTCCTTCAGGTCTTCCTCCAGCTTTTCCAAGGCCTGCTCTAAGGCCCATGTTCCACCTTTTCTGCCTGGCACAGGGCCAACGGTCTGCTGTCCTTCAAGAGAACAGAAGATGGCTTCGTGCACAAAATTTTCCAAGCAGCTTTCGGCTCTTTCTAAACGTTTGCGTCCTGTCTTCCTGTCTTTATCTAGAAACTCTTCTCCGGCCGGCCGGGCTGATTTGGATCGAGGCCTGCTCCTCTGTCGTGAGTCAAGGCCAAAACTTTCATACTGAACCTTCCCTTCTTCCTCTTCTGCAACCAATACTTTCTGCTTCTTGCTTTTTCCACTTGGCTCCTGTTTCCCTTTCTTCTCCAGCTCCGCTTCCGGATAAATCACCATTCCGGGAACATTTACAGGAGGAAATGGTGTTCTCATCAGCATCTCAGCTGTGAAGAGTGTGTTGGTTGTCATGGTGGTTCCTTTGGCCTCAGGAAGAGTTGAGATCTCCTGGCCAAGAGGCTCTCCTGGTGCTTTGGAACTGGCCCTACTTTTTGCTGCAGGATAAATGCCTCTCAGCTTTTCTGTGCTTAAACTGTTAAAGACCTCATTAATGAGCTGGAGGATAAATGAGCTTTCTTTGGTCAGGGGTTTTCCCCCTGGGCTCAGCTGCCTCTGAATGTAGCTTAGGATACTGACTATCATTTCTTCCACGTACTGGAGGATGTTTGTTTCTGAAGAAGCCACTGTTTTGGAAACAATCTTGTGGATCGTGTCCTTGACAATAGCAGTCGCTACCTCAGACTCTACGCTGTGGGGTGAAGCAGCTGCATAAATCTGCTCCAGAGGTATCCCAATGGCTTTAATTTTGGCAAAGAGCTCAAATTGGGACACTTTGGTTTGGCTTGAAAGAGCAAAGGCCTTGAGTTTATCGAGAATCAGCTGGACGATTTCATCCGCTAGTCCACATGTCAACTCGGGGCAGAGAGACATCCGGTCTTTCCAGAAGGCCGGGTCTGGCAGAGTGTGTTTCCCAACGGCCCCAAAACACATGGCTTGGCACTCAGCAGCAAAGTCGGCATTGGAGACTGTCTCCGTGTAGGTCTTCTGAGCCACCGACTTCAGCTTGCCTAGCACATCTTCCACCAGGTCACAGGCCACAAAACTGGCAATCCTTGAGGCAGACCCCGAGGGCGGTGGGCCAACTGTACAGCTGCCTAATAGGCTGTCCGAGATGGATTCCAGCAAGATCTCCATGGAAATTGAGATGGAGGCAGCGGAGCAGCCCAGGTTGCCCAATATCTGCTTGAAAATGTTATTGAGAACAATTGCTGTCATTTGGGTCAGGGGAGTCTTCAGCTCAGCAAAAATGCCCTCCGTGTCCTTCAAGATGATGGTCTGCCTTTGGTCTGAGGGGCCATGAGGGGGGTTGCGTTCTCCTCCCAAGAAGGACACCTGATCTGTGTCAGTGGTAGACGTAGTTGTGGTGGTTGTGGTGAGGTCCATTTTGGAGAAGAGCCCCCTGGGCCAGGTGGACTTGTGCCTGCTGTGGTAAGGAGCCGTGACCAGTTTCTCAGGGCTCTCGAAGGACCCCTTCTGCATTTGGGTAATCTGGCTGTCTGATTTGGAGCTCCGGACACTTGTGGAGGTCGAGAGGAACCCGCTGTGCTTGGAGGGAGCCCACAAGACAGCCGACTTCCCTCTCTTGAACTTCCCTACTAAGCAGTCGCTGTCCAAAGAGAGTTGTGTGCTCTTGGTGAATGAGGTGAAGGAGGATTTGGAGGTGAGGTGTGATGTGGGCTTCCCTCGGTCTGCCTTGGACTCCCTGGCTGAGCCGGCAGTGGGCTTGATGGTGGTGTTGGTGAAGCAGACCTTCCTGGCGGAGGCCTCGTAAACGTCTTCATTGCAGGTGCTGCAGCTGCTAGAGTTGTCCGAGGAGAGGATGGATTCCTCCGAGATGGTGTACACCCGCGTCCTGACCCGCTCTTCAAACTTGGTCAGGGCTGGGTAGAGGATGCTGGTGACAGCCGACACAACCCATGTCATGATGTTTTGGATGATGCTGTTGAGCTCACAGGCAGAAACCTATTGCCAATAAGGAGGGAGGCCAGAGAGAGGGAGGGAGAGGGAAGAAGAAGCTTTACTTCTGTTGCAAAACTTATACAAACCATGAGACTGTCATACAAATGTGCAATGGAGGAACGTCCATTCCTCTGTGGCCGGAACGTACTGGAATTCTTGGGATTTTTTTCACCAGCCAAACACTCACAGGTTCTCCACACCAAGGCTCAAACTAATGGATAGGTCAAAATTTTGTTGAGTATTTTAACGCAACCCCAGCACGCAATGACCAGAGAGAGAGGGAAAACTAGCATGGCCTAAAGGAAGTTGTTTTGCATTGTTTGCCTCTAATGAGAATTAGAAAGGTTCTTTCCTGCCCCTATTTGCATGTGTTAAGACCTTTGTTTTGCTCTGGCCTTCATTTTCTTGCTTTCTGCCTTTGGAAAAGGAAAGATGTCCTTTTGAGTTCCTCCATCGTTCAGGCCAAATGTCTGGAAGAAAGACTTTACTTCTCTCTAATGCAATTTGTCAAAGACTCCTAAGCACATATATCTTCTGGCCTCATTTTGAAAAAATGATATTTTTCTTTCTCTCAAGTTTCTAGTCCAAGTGTGTTTATTAGCTGGGCAAAAAAAGGGGTGAACTGGGAGAACTGCATTTAAACATGAAATTGCCTAAAACTTGCCCCTCTTTGCTGTGCTACAGCTATAAATAATTTAACAATTTTTCAACGCACACTTGGGCAAATTCCATTCATTTAGTGAGGCTAACAAATTTGGCTTAGGCTCCTCGGTTTCTCAGGGCATTTTTCTCAGTGCTTGTGGGGCAGGAGTGGATGGACTCAAACTGCTACCTACTTTTCCTTTCAGGCTCTCTCGAAGTGCAGAGTGGTCCCTGAAAAAGACAAGAGAATGGAAAGAAGGAAGTTTCATATTTTTAAATCTGTGCCTGCAGTTCCACATGAACATAAGATGATGTTAAGACCTTTTTGGAATCACATGCTTATTACATGTTTCCAACAATTGGAGATTTGCATACATAAAAAAATGTAGATGAATAATTCTTGTGGAGTAGACAAGTTCCTATTGTTTTGCATTACAGTATTTACAAAATTGATACCCAGATGGAGTAAACCAGCACTGAACTGAGATGGCACAAAAGTCCTCAGGCTGCAACTCCCATTGATAAAATAACTTTGTGAGTCAGGAAAGAATCTAAGCTTCTAGGTTTTCCATGGAAGATAAACTTCTGCTCTAGGATCTGACAAAGTTCCAATAAGTATGGCCCCACCCCCTCATTTGCATAGCTCCACCCTGAGTTCTCTTTCCATGTGAAAAGGACTCCTCTCTGTGTGCCGTGGTTCCCACCCCCTTCCGGGCACCTACGTGTTAGAAAGCATGCGGTGGAGGTACATGGAGTAGGACGACTCAGTGTCCTCATTGTCTCTTGACTTTGAGGCCTTGTGCTCTGGGGAGAGAAGGGACATTGTTAATGGTCTGTGCTGTGGCCCATTCCCAGGTCACCTTATCCAAATAGAGAGGGCTGCAAGAGAGGAACAGGATGCCGTTCAGGGGGTTGTCAGAGGGCAGCTGGAGATCTCATCCCTGAGCCTAGAAGACACTCACAGGTCTGAGAGTAGCCATGGCTTCTGGTAGCAACCTACTGGCAAGACCAAAGAGTGTAGACTGGCCACTTTCTCACACATACCCTTTTATAGATATATTAAGTTATTCTATTATGGTTAATCATATAGCAGTGTTATTATTATTATTATTATTATTATTATTATTATTATTATTATTATTATTATTATTATTATTATTATTATTATTATTATTATTATTAATTACTTAGGTACATTTTACAAAGTTAGTAATTACTTTATAAGGTAATATATCCAAGGGTGTGGTGGGAATGCCTATTGGGAGGGTTAGGGGAATCCCATACATTCCCATTACCTCTGCCTGCCTTTGGGGGACACCAGTCACTGGGACGCACCGGGATGAGTCCCTGTATCCCTGTCGGCCAGCACACCACTGAATATATCCTTGCTAATATATATGAAGTTAATTTTATATTGCTCATTATTATGCAATAAACTCTTTTGAATATATCTACCTGTTATATCATGAGCTAACTCTGGAGTACTGTACTGTACTGTAATTCATTATCCATAGTTACTTACAGTTGCATCTGATTATTCAGTTAATTTCTGATTTAAGCCACAAGTGCTTTTGGCTATTGTTTTATTATCCATCTAAGACGGGCTCCCCAGCCTTTTTATACTGCAGGCCTGACCATGCCCCTGGACAGTTGCGCGTGCCAGACTATGATCCCCAGAAGCAGAAGCATTTACAGCTATCATAAATGCAGACATTTCCAAGTTTACGATAGTCGTGGGCACGTTTACATGTGCACAGGAACATTTTACAGCTGACGCAAATATGTCCACTTCCATTTCCTGGTGCAGTGGTGGTGGTGTGGGCCACATGGCCGGCCCACGAGGCATAGGTTGGAAACCCCTGATCTAAGAACTATGCCTTGTTATTTTAGATTGATATACCAGGTAGTCATATTCATGTTGGTAGTAGGCATGTATGCTGGGACATACATTTTATTGAGGGTTTTGGGATTTTGGCATGAATCTAGAATCAGGGATTTAAAAAGGTAAGGAATAAGTGTTTCCTGTGCCTAAGCATCTGAGCATAGGAAATATTTTCCTTATCAGCCCACAGCAGGGATTCTCAACCTGCAGCCAGCAGCACCAATTCAAGTGGTCCCCCACCACCTCCACCACACCAGGAAGTGCCGTGTGGTGGAGGAAGGGCAAAATGGCCATCTGGCCCCCAAAGCTGTCTGAGGGAGCATGACCTGGCCACTGGCTTTAAAAGGTTGAGAATTCCTGGCCTACAGGATATTGTGACAGAAATCCTAAACCTGACAGATCCCCTTTTGTGGGTGCTCTTAAGGTGTTCTTCGGACAAGGTTCAGGAAACCAAGAATAAGCTCAGATGGGTGGGTGAACTAGACCCCCAGACCACGCAGTCCCCTGACCATCTGGCCCAGCTACCCCTGAGGACTGGCTCAGCCCCCCTCACCTGTTTTAATTTTCTCCACTCGCCTCTTCTTGCTTGGGCCCTTTTCTTTCGTCAGCCCTTCTGGCTCACCCTGGGAAAGCTAAAAGTAAAGGAGATGAATGTTTCATTTTAGAAAATGCCCACAAAGGCCTGATGAATTTGGCTCCAAGTCTCCCAGACTGATCTTTAAACTAGCTCACAGTATAAGCAACCTGGTTGCTGACCAGCTGTTGACCAGTCAAAACATCTGCCCCATAACCCATGCTCCACAGTCCGCCCGCCCACCCACCTCCACTCAGCAGTTATCCCCCTCCCTTTCTGCCATTCAGGGTTTAGGATGTTACCATTAAAGTTGCTCGCGTCTTCTGCTTCACTTTGTCAGCACCCTCGCTAATCGTGTGCTCAGAAATTTTGGCAGACACAGTGGTTTGGGTGGAAGCCTTGGGGGGAGTCCGAGTGGAGTAACTTGTTCCTAGAATGAAAGGGAGAGGCATGTCTGAAATCCGTGGGGGCCAGATCTGGAAATGGGTAGCCTCCCACTCACCCCGGGATGTGTTTTTGTGTCAAAGATTACTCTGGGTTGAAAGGAGTTTTGCAGGGGATGCCTGAATAAGGCTCCTTTCATGCAGCTCTCTGGGATTTGAACTCTGTATGTTCAGTCTCCAAGCACAGTGCTTTTACCCACTGAGCTACCGGGGTTACTCTGTCACACCAGCTGTCAGCCCTTCATTTTGGAGCTTGATGTTGATGCATCATCAACTCCAGCCTCCAGTCAAGGTCTGCTACAATAGGAATACTTCCAAGCGAGAGTCTTTTGTGCTACTGAGAGTCGGCTTTACTGAAGGAGATGCAAGTGGAATTCATTGGAACATCAACACAACTCGTAAACCTCCAGAGGAGCTAGGCTTGGAGACTGGAAAGACGGTTCAATTCCTAAGAGCTGCATGATGAGGGATATGATAGGAACTTCATGCGGGCATCCCCTGCAAAAATCCTTTCAACCCAGAGTAATCACTGACACAAAAACGAATGATCAACACAACACTAAATATAGTACTTCCACACCAAACATACACACAAAGAGAGAGAGAGAGAGAAGCTTGGAGCATTCTGCAACGTTTACTTCAAAACCAGTCCCACTGAGGAGGGGTCCCTTGCAGTGTTAATTAAAAGGTTCCTGTTTCAGATCTTTCCTGTTCAATCCATATGGGAAATGAGTGATGAAATCAGCCTGTGAATAGCCTTTTTATCTGACTTGTTTCTTTTTAAAGCAGGGAGGAGAAATTGCCATTTGTTACTTATTAATATATATATACTGTATGTTGTTTTTATGGCACATTTGTGGTGCTTTCCCCTTTAAAAGATGGAGGGAAATGGGAAAGGAATAAAAAGGGACAATTCCCTACTTACATTCTTCATATCTCCCAGTTGCCCTGAACCAGGAGTTCTCAACCTTTTTAAGACAGAGGCTGGGTCACACTCCCTCAGACAACTTCGGGGGCTGAATGGCCATTTTGCCCATCCCCACCACATGGCACTTCCAGGTGCAGTGGAGGTGATGGGGGGCACATGAAATGGTGCTGCAGGCTTCATCCAGCCCACAGGCCACAGGTTAAGAATCCCTGCCCTGAACTGGTAGCAGTGAAATGGCCTAGAATAATTAGGAAGCCTTTGATTAGATATAACTTGTTTTATTCTTTGGCACTTCTAGTTGCAAGAAACTTATAAAAGGAAACACTGGATATGTATTTAATTCACAACCATATTTTGCCTTTTGAAATTTAACCCAGTTCTGAGAGAGATGTCTAGACATTAAGGATATAATTTTAGGGGCAATTCCAGGTTTGGCATCTTATAACCTCTCCATCCCATTCAGAGGGAAACATCTAAATTTCAGCCTAAAACCCAGAGTGGATTCATCACTGCCACCATCAAGGAAATCATACCAAGCTTCCCCACCGAAAGAGACTTACCAGCACAAGAGGAGAAAAGTGTCCTGACATTCTTGCTGCCAGCCCCGTGTTTGCTGCTGCCGCTCGTGTCGGCGCTACCGGTCCCTTTCCCATTACTGCTTCCACATCCGACCAACCCACAGCATTTGCTGTTGTTACTGCAACATCCACCAGACCCACAGCAGGAGGTCTTGCTTCCACACCTGCCAGACCCACAACAAGACTTGCTACTTCCACAACCAGCCAAACCGCAACACGACTTGCTGCTTCCGCATCCGGCAGACCCACAACAGGACTTGCAGGTTCCACACCCGGCAGACCCACAACAGAACTTGCTGCTTCCACAACCAGCTGAACCACAACACGACTTGCTGCTTCCACACCCAGCAGACCCACAACAGGACTTGGCACTTCCGCAACCAGCCGAGCCAGAACATGACTTGCTACTTCCACACCCTGCAGCCGTTCCACAGGCTGGAACTTCTTCCAAAGTGCCAATGGCTCCGCCTGAGGCAGAAGGGGCCACTTGGTTGTCTGCGCTTTCTCTTGAACCCGGGCCAAGGTCTGCCGATGGGTCATTCTTGCTGCTGGCAGGGAAGCTGGACATCGATCCCACATCCTTCACAGTGGAGAAGGAAACTTTGCTGCCTGTGCTTTGAGGATAAATAGATTCTCCCACTGCAGAGGACGAGAAGGGAAGCCAAAGTTAAACAGGTTGAAAGAGAAGGACATAGGGCCCTTGGCCAAACTCCCGCTTCCCCTGAGCTTGGAAGTCATGCATTAAAATAGCACATTAGTTGAGAACTAGTTGGAGTGGAGTAATTTTGCAATTCATTAGTAGTTTCCTCCATTGGTTCCACTTTGAGAAAGGTTTTTTTTTTTGTGCAACCCCAGCATGCAGTGACCAGAGAGACAGAAAAGACTAGCCTGACCTAAAGGAAGTTGTTTTGCATTGTTTGCCTCTAATGACAATTACAAAGGTTCTTTCCTGCCTCAGAAGTCATCTGACCCTATTTGAATGTCTTAAGGCCTTTGTTTTGCCTTGGCCTTCTCTCTCTTTCTTTTCTGCCTTGGAAGAGGAAAGATGTCTTTTTTTAGCTCCTCCATTTTCCAGGCCACATGGCTGGAAGAAAGACTTCACTTTACTTCTTTCTAAACCACCAACTTCTTCAAGACTCCTGAGCACATGTATCTTCTGACCTCCTTTTTGTGAGTAAATGACATTTTTCTTTCTCTCGTGTATGTAGTCTCAGTGTGTTTATTAGCTTGGCTAAAAAGGGGTGAACTGGGAGACTTGCATTTGAACATTAAATTGCTTCTTTGCCAGAGCTTTCCTGACCCCCTTTCTGCACCTGGAAAAGGTCCTTCCACTCCCTGCCTGTCTGCCTGCCTGTCAGGATGTGACCCACCACCAACAACCTCAATCCTCCGCTCAACTCAGGCAGGGGAAAAAGGGGAGGGCCTGAAAAGGATGGCAGGGAACAACCCCAAGCCTTCAATGGAAGGAGAGGAAGGGAAGGATGAATCTCCCCTTCCTCCCACACCACCTTGCCCCAGTTTTCGATCCAGCTCAGAGAAAGGGCTCCCAATATGCTAAATGTTGCAGTTGTGTAATCTTCTGTCAGTCCATACCAGCCTCCCCCTCTCCTTCTCCAGGAAGACCACCTCAGCCCTTCTGAGAAACTGGGAAGTCCTTCCAAAACCAGACCTTCCCAGTTTTCCCAGAAGGAATGGCAGAAAATGCTGCAGGCCACCACCCTATTAAATCCCTTCCCAGGGAAGAAGTGTTTCCCACAAACACAGACACATCACATGATACTGGTGGCACAATGCTGTAGTGAGAAACCAAAACATTGTGATGAGGATCCAGGTTGACTTAGCCTTCTGCCCTTCCAAGATCAGTAAAATGAGTACCCAGCATGGTGCGGAGGGGGGGGAGTGTCAAAATTGCTAATGACCTTGTGAATTGCCCAGAGAGTAAACTAAGTGCTATGTCCAGATATATAAGTATAATTGCTATTGCTGTTTTTGCACTCTGTGCCTTTACCTGCTTCTGAATCTAAGAGGCTTCCCTTTCTACTCAGGTCTTGCTCCTTCAATGCGGTTGCTTGCTGCAAAATCAGAATCACGAGACAAAAAGGAAGGAATTTTGAGCCACAGAAGGGAATAATCTGATTTTTAACAAGACTGGATTCAGCCCTGAGTCATCCCTACTAACTGAGATTCTGGATTTCCAAGGGCAATCTTTGGGGAAATCATGTTTATTTCTTTGCTGGTTTTGCTGGCCAGGCTGCTGTGTTATAAGTGGAGCCTTGAATTTCACACACACACACACACACACACACACAATAAAACCTCTGTCTAGATCAGGATTCCCAACCTTTTCAAGCCAGGAGCCAGGTCACTCTCTCTCAATGAGCTTTGAGGAGGCTATTTTGCCCCTCCTGCACGATAGGGGTGGCCATTTTGTCCTAACAGCTTCAAAAGGGGCAGACATTTTGTTTCACAAATACCCATGGAGGTGTGGGGGAACATGAAAGGGTGCCACAGGCCAGATCCAGCCCACAGGCCTTAGGTTGGGAACCCCTGGGTCTAGATTGCCCCTCTGTCTGCTTAGTTAAACCATCTACCCTCCCCCCACAGTAGCCAATAGCCAGGTGGGGCTGAGAAACCCCACAAATTCCCCCACAGGCCAGGCTCTTTGCTGGACATTCATAAACAGAGTTTAGGTGACCTGTGGCTTCTCAAAGGCAGCCCAAGGCATGACAGAGTCCTCTCCCTCCCCACACGAGTCTCCCCCAATCCTGCTGCCTTCAGTGGCTGTCTCACCCTATCCACTGGTAGGGCCGGCACAGTGTTTCTCTTTGGCAACCAAGCCCTTTCCAATTCTGCAGCCGCTCACCTGGTCCTTCTGGGAAAGGTTACCTGTTTACCTGGGGACTGATGATGATGATGGGAGGGAGGAAGGGAATATTACCTCTACAGTGGAGGGAGACTTGGAGGGCATCTGCTCAGAGCCAGGCAGTGGGGAGAGCGTTGTGAGAGATGGTTTCGTGCTGCTCCTGGTTTTGGCAAGGGAAACCTGGCTGGTTTCCTTGGTGGGGCTAAATCCTGGGGAAGAGGTTAGGTAGGATAATTGGGCGGAGAAGAGAAAACAGACTGAGCCCATCATGTTGTGGCAGGACTTGAACCCACAGTCTTTGAGCCCAGAAGCCAACACCTCCTACCTCTCTACAACCCACGGACTCCTGGTCACCAGAAGGAGACCGTAAAACAGGAGTTCTCAACCTTTTCAAGATGAGGGCCAGTTTACACTCCCTCAGACAGCTTCAGGGGGTGGACGGCCATTTTGCCCTGCCTGCCACACATGACACTTCCAAGTGTGGTGGAGGTGGTGGTGGTGCCACATGGAATGGTGTTGCGGGCCACATCCAGCTCTCAGGCCATAGGTTGAGAACCCCTGCTGTAGAAGTTACCTTATGGGTCCTTCTTCTGGCCTACGCCTTCCCCTCTGCCTCACACATGGACTTGCCCTACCCCCCATCCTAACTTGGTTCAGTCCCCACCATTCCCCCCCCCCCCAATTTCCTTTTCCTACGTCCCCAAACTAAAAATCTACCTTCAGGGGGCATTGGTCCTTGGTCACCAGGAAGGTCCTCAGGCTTCTGGTCCGGAGGGGTGTCTTTAGCTGTCTCATCTGGCCTTTTCTTGCCCATAGGCGCTTTAAGGATAAAGACAGAACTAGCTGCTAAAATAGTAAAGGTAAAAATAAGGGTCTTTCTTGCTTGAAAGCCAGTCGTATCCGACTCTAGGGTTCAGTGCTCATCTCCATTTACAGCCAAAGAGCAACTGCAGACGTTTCCATGATCATATGGCAGACATGACTAGACACCTCGTCCCCCTCCATACCTAGCCGTTTCAAGGGCAGGCCGTGGTCTTCATGGGCTGCTGTGGGGAAGAGCTGGCCAGGGGGCAAGAAGCCCTCCCTCTCGAACTGCTCCTGTAGCTTACTCAGGTGATAGGCCATCTTCTTCTCCAGCATCGCCTGTTTCTGCAGGGGTCAAAGTGGGTGGGAGAGGGGGGTATTCGTTCAGCTGCCCCATCGACACTGGGGATGTCCTGGGGAATCTCCCTATTGGCTCCAGAAGATGCCACCTAAAGTCCACCGGGGGCATCTCTTTGGACAAAGGGCTCCCCATAACCCCACCTAGGCTGGAACCCTTGGAGTTACTTGCCACAAGTTCCTTTTCCCAGTAATACAGCCTGATTTTTACCCAGGGCTTTTGGGGCTCACCTTCACAGGCTAGGGGCCGAGACATCAAGGTTTGCACCCACATTTACATTTAAACCAGGAGTTCTCAACCTTTTAAAGCCAGGGGGCAGGTCACACTCCCTCAAACAGCTTCGGGGGCTCGAAGGCCATTCTGGCCTTCCTCTACCACATGACACTTCCTGCTGTGGTGGAGGGAGGGGACACGTGAAATAGTGCAGTGGGCCGTATTTGGCTTGTGAGCCACAGGTTGAGAATCCCAGATTAAAACACTTCTTTTTTGGGAGGGGAGAACATTTTTAAATTCTTGTGGGAAATCTATCCTGTCTCCTCCTACAGGTTGTTTTTTTTTTAAGGGGTCAACTTAATTTTTTCTGTTAGTAAAGGATAAAAGTCTTCCTTGCTTGAAAGCCAGGCATGTCTGACTCTAGAGTGCAGTGCTCATTTCCATGCCGTCTGCATTTGCAGACATTTAAAGCCCATGGAATGATGTTACATTCCCTGCTAAAGCAGTACCTATTTATCTACTTGCAATTTCTTGCTTTGTATGTAGTGGAGTACACACACACACACACACACCCCTGTTTCAATGCTCTATTAAAAGAAAGTAATCAATAGTTGTCATGAGAAAAATGTGTCACATAAAATATTCAATTGATGTGGGGGGGGGACTTTTGAGGTTATTACGAGTCTTATTTGGTGAGAAAACATCCTTGAACTATGAAAGCCAAGCTTGTTTGTGTCTGAGAAATGGAACAAGTGTTGTGAATGGCAGAGACCCACAAGAAAAAGAAGCCTTCCACCTTAAAGAGAAAATGAATGGTGACACAGAGTGACCAGATGCAAAGCAAACAAAAAAGTTGTGTGTGACAGAAAGTTTTTATTATCTAAATTTGAAAATGTTGCCAAACATCAGACCCAGCTTAATGGCATTCAATTATTACTTTTTAAGGAGGCAAAAGGTGCTTGCCTGCTTCTAGACTGGGAGACCTCATCCGCACCGAGGAGAGTGGACAGACTTGTCAGGGTATCTATTTTACCCTGAGCTTAACCTAGTTCCAAAATAGAGATTTCCAAGCATGGGGGGGGGGGGGACCCTATGGCACTCCATAGTAGGATTGTTAGTCAAAACATGCTAACCTCCTGATTTGGAAGAAATGAAACCTAATTTGTGCTAGACGTAATGCTGTATAGTGATTGGCTGAAATTCTCTAGGACTGGGATTCTCAACCTCCAGCCCATGGGCCGGATGTGGCCCATAACACCATTTCATCTGGCCCACCGCCACCGCCACCAGGACGTGCCATGTGGTGGAGGAAGGGCAAAATGGCCATCCCCCCCCCAAGCTGTCTGAGAGAGTGTGGTCGGCCCCCAAGTTTAAAAGGCTGAGAACTCCTGCTCTAAGGGCCAAAGGGTGGAACTTGTTGAAAGAGATAAAAAACAGAAGGAAGGAACCAGTGATGGGATGTCAAAATTTTCCCTACCACACCGTGAGGTCACGGACATCATGGGTGTGGTCAACGTCATGACGTCGTGGGGAGACCCGATGTCATGATGATGTGGGTGGGGCCAAAAAATAAAAAATAATAAAAATTAAAATATTAAAATAAATTAAATTAAAATAAAATAAACACACACACACACCTCAACCCACCCACCCAACCACCACAACACAAACCCATAAATAAATTAAATAAAGAAATAAAATAAAAATTAAATAAAAATACACCCACCCACCCAAACACCCACCCCAAACACAAACCCCTCACTTACCGAAGCAGCAGAGGAGGCGGCAGCGCGGTGGCAAACCGCTGCAGCAGCAAACCGCCGCAATGGCGCAGTGTCCTGGCAGCAGGGCCAGGCATGGAAAGGCTGCCACTGCCGCCGCTTCTTCAGGTGCTCCCTACGCCCTTCCTGCATGTGTCAAACTTTCATCTGACACATGCGCAGTAAAAAAAAATAGGACTGCACATGCGTCAAATGAAGGTTTGGCGCATGCACAGTACCCGGATGCCTAAAAAAAAAAAATCCCAGGTGGTTGCTACCGGTTTGGCGAACCACACAGGAATGTTGCTATCATTTGGACGAGTCAGTGCGAGCCGGGAACATCCCATCACTGGAGGGAGCAGAACGCTCTCTTGGTCCAGTGCTTTGTGCTAAGTGTGAGAAGTAAACTTAGAAACATGCAGGGGCTTAAGCTAGTAGGCGGGCCCTCTGGGCTTCCACAATTAAATAAGCTTTCTTTGTTTAAACGTGCTTTCTTAACTTTTGAAACTAAAAAGCATTTGCTTCCTAAAACTTTTTCCGTAAATTACTTTTGCTACAATATACTTTTAAAATACCAGAAGATGACAGGAGTGTTTACTTGGCTATGCCCTACCATACTTACAGCAAGCTACCATACTTACAGCGGCAACTCAGGAGGAGGAATCTCAACTACATGTAGGCCAAAGTCCTACTCGTGAGTAATGGCATTTCTGAGAAGATCATCTCATAAGGCCAAGCACAGCAAGATGGCTTCCTCAGTACTCTAAAAACCCATCCAGGCCCCTTTGCTTTCCCTGCAGCTCCTCTGCTCACCCTCTTCAGCTTCTCCTCCTTGCTCTTCCGGCGCTGCTCCACAATCCTTGCTTCTCGCTTCACATCATCACCAATTTTCATCAATAGCATCATCTCCTTTTTCCTCCATTCCTGTGAACAGAGGGGTTTTGTGTGGGGATCTGTCTTCAGCAGAGGGAAAGGACAAGTAGTGGATGATGGGCCTGCTCAACATGCCCCTAACTTGACGTGTATGCCTAAGCAGTGCTTTAAGCCTGGATCAGACTCGAGGCCTGGATGTAGCCCAGTGCTGGGTTTCCACAGGAATCTATTGGGTACCTACAAAATAAACATGGTGACAACGACACCCACACACTCCAACATTTTTTTAAAATGGAGGGGGGGGGGGACAGCTTGACAAACAGAGCTATAAGGCTGTTCCCTCCCCATAGCTGTGGGACAAACTCTTCCACCAATTCATCTTTGATTTACAGCCAAAGAACCAGCGCTGTCTGGATCTGCAGACATTTCTGCGGTCATGTGGCAAGCATGAATACACTGAAAAGTTCAGTGAACACTGTTGCCTTCCCTGCTTAAGCAATACATATTTATCTACTTGCAATTTCTTGCTTTCAACTACTAGGTTGGCAGGAACTAGGATAGAGACAGGAGCTCACTCGGTCATGCAGCACTCAGGTTTTGAACTGTTGACCTTCCAACCTTCCAGTTGTCAAGCTCAATATCTTGACCACTAACCCACTAAAGCTGTTAAGCCACTCTAATTTTCCCTCCTGAGCTTGGGGTAAGGGTGGGGAAAGTTTTTCACTTCAAAGCTGAACACTAGTAGCATTTTATAATATTTTGAAAGCACTGTTAAAATAATGTTAAGAGTGTTACTTTAAAAACATTATATACAGTGGACCCTCGCTTAACAAGTGCCTCGGTTAACACAAAATTCACATAACAAAAGGAAATGCATAGAAAATAGTGGCTCAGTTAACTTTTTTTTTCCAGAACAGATTAATTGGTTTTCAATGCATTCCTATGTGAAACTGTGTTTTGGTTAACACATTTTGGTTTTCAATGCATTCCTATGGGAAATTCGCTATATACATTTTTCGTAGTACAAAAGGTCCCAGAGAATGCATTAAATTTGTTAAGCGAGGGTTTATCATCCTGTTTTAACATAAACATTAAATTGGGTGTTTTGTTTCCAAGTTTGTAGAGAAATTCACTCAGGTTTTCTCTCAGACCCAGCAGGACTGAGTCCTCTGGTCGATCCCCCTCTTAGCTCTGCTGAGGAAGGTCCTGGACATCAGAGTAAGAGCGAAGGTGGGTCACTTCTTTTGGAAATGCTCTTCCGAAGGGTAGGGCTTTTGCCCCTTTTGGCTTTGTTGGGGGGCCTATTTCCTGCCCTATATCACAAGCGCTGCCCCCCCCCTCCTCACCTCTTCCATCTTCTTCCTCAGGAGAAGCTGCTTCCTCATCTCAGATCCTTCTTTCTTGGTGTCATCCTGGACCATGGAGAGGCGGCGGTTCTCTTCTGCCAGTTGCTCCAGCTTCTCCAGCTCCTGGTTGATCAACTCCAAATATCTTCAAGAGAAAAAGAGAAACAATTTGAATGGCTCGGTCTGGAACCAAGATCTCTCTTTTCTCAACATTTGGGGTTTCAGCAGGGGGATGCCAGTCAGCAATGGGGAGGCAGAGGAGGCTGAGGAAATCCAGCCATCAAATTGACTGGGTGACTTTGGGCTAGTCCTCCTCTCTCCATCTGGCCTACCTCCCAGCGGGGAAGAGGAGAGCCACACTCACCACCAGGAGCTCATTGAAGACATGGTGGGATACAAGTAACTGTAACACTCATAATTGTCAGCTGTAATAGTCTAGCAATAAGATTGCTAAAGCTGTGGACCCGTGGTTCCCAACATGGAGCACACGCCCCACAGGGGGGCAATTTGAGAATGAGTTCTGTTCCTTGGAAGCTTTCTAGGCTTCCTCCAGAACAGGAGTTCTCAACCTTTTAAAGCCAGGGGCCGGGTCATGCTCCCTCAGACACCGTCAGGGGGCGAACAGCCATTTTGCCCTTCCTCACCACATGGCACTTCCTGGTATGGTGGAGGTGGTAGGGGCCACATGAAATTGTGCCATGGGCCACATCTGTCCTCAGGGCAGTAGGATGAGAATCCCTGCTCCATGTGAATAGGAGTTCACTTTTTGAATACTGTAATACGAATTAAATGTCACCGGGGGTCAGGATTTTAGATTTCAGAAGAACCTCTGTGCCTGGTGTGAGGCAGGACTTGCTGCTTGGGACCCAGCCCTCAACTCCGGCTGGGTTCAAAAGAACCTCCGCGACCTGGCCATTTCCAGCACAGCCTCCAGGGATATGGACATGGTTGGTGGGGTTGAGTTTGGGAGGTTTTTGTGTATTATTTATGAAGTGTTTTTGAAGTGTTTTTTTAATGATTTGATATTGTTATTGTGATTAGGGATGTTTTGAATTGCCTTTGAAATATTTTTGTGAGGCAATATCTTGTAATCTTGTAACTGCGATACAGTTGTACCTCGCTTAAAGACCATAATGCGTTTCACAGGATTGCTCTTTAAGCGAGTTTGCTTTTTAAGCGAAACAGCATTGTAAGTGACCAATTGTGGGGGGGATTGCGAACCCCGATTTATTTGTTAAGCGAGTTTTTGGTTGTTTTTATTTGTTAAGCGAAGCGAACATTCAGAGAAAATTCTGCTCTTTAATTGAGTTACTCTTTAAGCGAGACACTCTTTATGCGAGGTTTGACTGTACTGTATATTGTTTTTTCTCTGTTATTGTACACTTTGTATCTTTGTTAGCTGCCCAGAGTCGCTTGGCGAGTGGGGCGGCATACAAGTCGAACAATAATATAATAATATAATATACTTGGGGGGGCCATTCAGTGGTGGGCAGCAAAAGGTTCACGCACACACCCAGGAAGGGGGGTAGCAAAATTGGGTGGCTTTCAGGCAGGGGGTTGGCAAAACTGGGTGGCCATACCTGCCTCCCTGCCCTGCCCAGACTAACACAGCTACCATTTAAAAAACAAATTTCTGTGCAAGCATATCAGAGAGTAAACAAAACAAAAAGACAAAAACGTTGTGGCACCTTAAAGACTAACTGCTGCATTTTAATGTTAGCTTTTGTGGCTCAAGTCCACTGGCTCTTTGGCTATAAACAGAGATGAGCACTGAACCCTAGAGTTGGTAATGACTAGCTTTTGAGCAAGGGCAACCTTTACCTAATAACAGAAGATCCTTGATTGGTATTCAAATTTGACGTCAGATTTTTGTCCCTGCAAGTGGTTCAAGGTCTCCCTTGCTCAAAAGCCAATCAGAGGAGAAAACAGCCAGAGGCAAAAAGGTCCTGCCACCACTGGCCCACCAACACCTCCCATCCCAAGGCAACTGCCTTGCTCTGCCCAACATTACGGCCAGCCCTAAATGAAGAGTCACCCACTTTTCTGGTGGTAGTTTTGCTTCCTGTGAAAGAGGCAGGTCTGCCTTGGAGGGAGGGAAGGCTGTTCTTTAGGTCCCCCCCCCCAGGCTTTTGCTAAGTGGGAAGAGGGTCTGTGGCTACTTCCCGCCTTGCGAGCATCCTGTACCGGTTCCTCATGACAGCCTCTTGCTCCTGGATGGTGGGTCGTTCTTCCTTCAGCATCCAGTCCCGGTATTTGGAGGTGTCGACGCCCTCCGGGAGAAGGTTGGCCTCCTGGAGCTTTGTGATCTGCTTCTCCAGCATTTTCTGGGCATCAAAGATCAGAGGAAGAGATTGAGAGAGAAAAGAAGAGAAAGAAAGGATGGATGGATCAGTGGACTGGAGGGGTTTGCAATCTCTTGCCATTTTGTAGACAGGGCTGGGCGCCACTGGAACACAATGGGTCCTGTTTGGGATTTCCAATGCTGAATGCAGAACTTCAGAGGAAGAGATTACAAAGAACTAATTATTTGCAATTCATTTTCAAAATTCATCATGAACATATAAAGAAGGGCTGCACTTTTGCTTGTTCCCCAGACACCATCCAGGCTGATGGGATCTGGGACATGTTGAACCCACAAAGTATCCAGGTTCTACAACTTGCTGAGCGATGGGGCATGATGTTTGTTTGCCTTGCATTTCCATAAGTTGGATTCTTGTCGGGTTTTTAAATTGGAGATGCAAGGAAGAGGCCCAAAAAATACCCTGAGGGCACTGGTAGTTCCCCTCCATCTACACAACCAGGAGGGGCTGGGAGAGAGGTGGGAGGCGCAGAACCGCAGGAGTATCTTCACAAGAGACAACAGAACCCATGAGCCCCTCTTCCCTGGGGATTCAGGAAGGGGTGGTTCTGTAACAGAGAAAGCATGGAACCCCTTGATACATACATCCCACACTCTTCTTCCAACCTCTTTCTCCCTCCAGAGATGATGGACTACAGTTCCCAGAATGCTCCAGCTGGTTATGTCACCCTGAGGGATTCTGGGAGAGCCAGTCAAGGTAAAGTAAAGGTTGCTCTTGCTTGAAAGCCAGTCGTGTCTGACTCTAGGGTTCAATGTTCATTTCTGTTTATAGCCAAAAGAGCCAGGACTGTCTGTGTTTGCAGACATTTCTGTGGACATGTGGCAGGCATGCAGTACTCAGGAACTGAACTGTGACCTTCCAGTCGACAAGTTCAGTGTTTTAACCACTTGAGCCACTGCAGTCCCAGTCAAACACACCTGGAAAGGTGCCATGAGAGAGGTGGCCAACCCCCCCCCCCCAACAGTAAACCCTAGATTTCTTTGGGGAGAAACTCTTGCCTTCAAAACTGGCATTAAAACATTACAAAGATTGCAGCAGGCCTTTTCTGGGCTGTTCATTTGAAAGATCCCAACAGCCTCCTGAGGGGAAAAAGGGAGAATCCTAATGGCTCGCAGACTCACTTGTTCTTTCATGTAGTGTTTCTCAAACTCCAGTTTGAGGGAAGTCAGGTACTGTCTGTATTCATTGAACTCTTTCAAAGAACACACGACCTAGGCAAAGAGAGGTCAGTCATACACAGCTAGGCCAGGAAGCTCACTTTACACAACCTAGCAGAGAGGACACCTTAGAACAGGGATTGTCAACCTGCAGCCCATGGGCCAGATGTGGCCTACAGCACCATTTCATGTGGCCCCCTACCACCTCCACCACACCCAGAAGTGCCATGTGGTGGAGAAAGGGCGAAATGGCCATCCAGCCCCAAAAGCTGTCTGAGGGAGCGTGACTCAGCCCCTGGCTTTAAAAGGTTGAGAACTCCTGCCTTAGAATGAAATACCAGGAGCCTTACCCTTCATCTGATTACTCAGAAGTAAGACCCTTGGAGGGTCAAACCCTAATAAATGTCCTATCAGGCGGCTGAGAACATCACCCCCTCCTCTGGGCCCACAACAACGGCCTGAGGGAAGTTAGTCTGTGTTCTGCTTTGGGTTTTATTTTTTGTGAGGTTGTATTTTATAATGTTTATTGTACTGTTGCTGTTTTGACTGTAAGCCGCCCTGAGTCACCTCAGTGAGTGGGCGGCAATATAAATCTGAATAAATAAATAAATTGAAAGAATAGCAATTATACCTATATGCCAACCCACAATGCTTAGTGCATTCTTTGGGGAATTCACAAGCTTATTAGCATTCCTCCCGCTGGGTCCTCAGTTTACCGACCACCAGAGGAAGGCTGAGCCAACCTTGAAATTTGTCAGGATCAAATTCACAGCATTTTGGCTGCAGTACAGCAATTTAACTACCGTATATACTCAACTATAAGTCATCCCAAATATAAGTCGAGGTACCTAATTTAGACCTCTAAAACTTGGAAAACAGATTGACCCGAGTTTAAATTGAGGTGGAAAATGCAGCAGCTGCTAGTTAGTTTCAGTAATTAAAATACATGAACATACGGTAACATTAATTTATTCAGACATTTGTGTGGGTATGTTTTTGAGTTTTTACAGTAGTGATATTCAGTTGTATGGGAGGGACACTTTAAGGTAGTCGTAATTAATGAAAAATGCCCTTGAACTGACCAATCATACAGCTGTTTGTGTCTGAGAAATCATACAGGTGCAGTGAGTGGGCAAAGAATGGAGGGAGGGGAAAAGAACCTTTCATATCTCATGGAGGCTCCTGTGAGGAATGCACAGGTCGGGGCAACTGGCTCCACCGTACAGAAAAAACGGATTCTGTGTGATCCGAAGTTTTAACCATATATGTCTGTTCCCTTGAGTTTATGCCAGTATTTCAATATGGGAAAAACAGCCAATATCTGTGCATGATATCATTTGATATGAGATTGTGAACTACTGTATTAGAAAATGATATAAACACGATGTTCCAGAAAAGCAGAAGTGCAGGGAGTGCGGGGTGAGGACAGAATAAATATCTCTCCATTGACTCAAGCAGGCATGGCCAGGAATGAAATGTTAGTATAACTTTACTATGTGTCACTTTAAACATGCTTAAAGGCTAAGAAATGCTTTTATTTTAACCTTGTTACTTTTGAGTTCTTTTAATCCTTCAAGGACATGTTTTTCACTTTTAAAGTGCTTTCCTGTAACTTGTAACATGCCTCTAACCTGAGTTTTATATCTGTTACATGTCTGCAATAATTTTTAAATACTCTGTGTGTTGGATTCTTATCCAAAACATTTTTGTATGTCTCAATTGTGCTCCTTCATCTATGTTTCATAATTTTAAATATGCGTCTACAATTGCACATGATAATAGGTTGACCTTGCTCAAAAGCCAGGTGTATTTTACTCTAGGGTTCGGTGCTCATCTCTGTTTACAGCCAAAGAGCCGGCACTGTCTATGTCTGCAGACGTTTCCGTGGTCATGTGGTAGGCATGACTAGACACTGGAGTGCATGGAACACTGTTTTACCTTCCCACCGAAGTGGTACCTATTTATCTACTTGCAATTTCTTGCTTTCAAATGACTAAAAGTTGGCAAGAACTGGGACAGACAGCAGGAACACACTCCATCATGTAGCACTCTGGTCTTAAACTGCTGACCCTACCAATCTGCTGACCTAAACCACTAAGCCACCTCAGTCCTTCATCACATGATGATAAAACATTGCTAAGCCATTTAAACCACATGCCTGTTATATGTTTCTGGAGACGATGTTACCTGCGTATCCTGTAACTTTTTGATTTATGATCCCACCCCTTTTGCGTTGATGAATGGCAGTGGATGAATGGGGTGGGTGGAGAAATGATGAGCTGAAACTAGACACCCTACTTTGTTCTTGTTGGTGATATGGCCGGCCTTTTTCAGCCTCCGGAGGTTTTCTTTGCGCTTGTAGTAATGCCGCAAGTGTGGGTCGTGGAGGCTTTTATATCTGGGTGCCATGATTTGGCAATACGGATCACTCAGGTCAAAAGTGGCCGATGGCTGATAGAGCTGGAAGAGAGGCACAAAACACGGAACACATCACGGAAGTGAAGCTCCCAAAGAAACAGAATCAGACACTTGAGGCTGAGTTTCTCTGCAGGATCTTGGGTGGCTTTTATTTACCTGGAAAGTATCTCCTCCAAGGACAGCAATGGCGAACCTTTTAGAGACCAAGTGCCCTGACGGAATAGGCTGCTCGCCACAGAGGGGTGGAGTAAACTCTGTGCTGGGGGGAGGAAGTGCCACCTCTGTCCTAGGATACCATTGGTACCCGACAATCCCACTCTCACACATATTTGATGCATATTTCTAATAAGAGGGATTAATTTGAGGGAAACAGGCATCAGACAAGCATCCTTCCCCATCCCTGTTTCTTGAGTCCCCCTCCCACCATTAAAAGCCACAGCTGTGGTCCTTGGGTTTCCATAGATTGTGTATCGCCCTTCTGAATGCCTTCTTGCCCTCCATGATTTGATTTCACGGCTTTTCTTGAAGAGCAGAAGGGGTGACATTGCTAGCAAAGTGAAGTGAAGAAGAAGGTTCCTGGCAATGGGGTTCTTCCTTGTTTACCTTTTCTCCTAAATTGGTTGTGTAGAACATGGTGTTTGAGCCAGGCAAGAAAGGGATCTTGGCATAAAGGGGCATGTCCAGAATCTGGTTGGGTCCCACGACTGGCATCTGTTTCCCAGGGCCCAACTGGAAGACACAAAAAACATTCATAAAGAGGGGGGACGGGGAAAAGTTGGGGGCTTTATGCAAGATGTCCATGAGCAGTTCCTGTTCATTTCCTCAAGGAGCCCTTCCAGGATTTCTAATAGTTTAATTTGCAATATTCCCCATTCTTTTTGCCATCCATACTCCCTCCCTTCTGAGTGTATCAACAATACAGTAAAACCCCGGGTTACGACTACTTTGGTTTAAGTTTGCTGCAGTTTACAACAGCAAATCCTATGGAAATGCTGTCCCAGTTTACAAATTTTTTATGTTGTTGGTTTTTCCGGTATACAACAATCAATTCAGAACAATTTTTTAATTTTTCAATGCATCACTATGGATATTTCAGTTCGCAATTTTTTCAGGTTACAACTGAGGCTGTTGGAACAGACCTCTGTTGTAACTCGGGGTTTTACTGTACTTCTTATGGTTTTTCCATGTTGGACAGTTTTGGCCCATAGAATAAAAACAGAAGTTTTGTGGCACCAAGGATAAATCTACTGTTTTACATTTACTGCCACAGAGGACTATGGTTTTTATGGTTTTGCCCAATGTTTTGTACATGGCAAGTCAATCCCTCTGTTCCTCTTGAAAGGGGAGGGCAGAAAGCACAACAGTTGCCTTGGCCCAGAAATGCTGCTGAATCGGGGGCGGGGGGACTTCCCACTTTTTCAGTGTCTCTTGGTTCACAAGATTTAGAGCTGCTCCCTTGTATTTTTCCAGAATCTTCATCTCCCAATCCTGTAATTATAATTTCATGTCAGAAATTATTCTGGGTTGAAAGGATTTTTGCTGGAGGAACTCCACTCAGGGGACATCCAAATGAGGCTCCTTTCATGTCCCCAAGATCTTTTCCCACTGAAATGAGAAAAGAGCTGCGACGGATGATGGGCACTCAATCCGTCATGTAGTACCCAGGTATTGACTTGCAGGCCTTCCAGCTAACAAGGTGAACATCTTAACCACTGAGCCACCACAACCCTCTTAAAAATGATGATATACACGACATGTACTGAACAGTATTTATTTTTGCAATTTTAAGTGAACTATTGTGAAAGTACTGTAAAAATTTTTAAAAGAAAAGCATGCTATTAGGAGCAGTGATTGAGCTTAAACCTTTGACCATTTCTTGGAAGTCCTGTTGCTGAGATACAAAGTTATAACGATTTTTTTTTTAAAAAAAAAAATAGTAGCCTTGTTAGTCTGTGGTTCAGGCATATCAGAAAACAAAACAAAATAAAATAAACAAAACAAAATAAAAAACACTGTAGCACTTTAAAGACTAACTGCTATATTTTTATTGTTAGCTTTTGTGGATCAAGTCCACTTTTTCAGACAAGGAGTGAAACTTACAGGCATGGTTTTTATGCACCAAATTCAGGGGTCAAAAGAAGAAGGGTGTGTTCAGACAAGCAAGCACAACAATACAGCTTTCCCACAGCCATCAGCAACAATAGATTATTCAGATTAGCTCTAAATGTCTCTCTTTCAATCTCATAGGGTCTGAGAAACCCCATTCTGGTCTCTTATCAACCTTTGACCTGCAAACAAAAACACTGTACAGTACCTGGTTACTTCCTGTTTTGCTAAAGAGAATTGGCAGGAAGGTTGTAATAAAATACTGTATATAAAATATCTAGCAGCATATAGCAATCTATGTATCAAATTTGATAATGTCCCAGAAACCCTTCGCTAATATTTAATCCCCTGCGATGGGTGTCTAACAGATGGATGTACAGGTATTTGATTTCTGCTGTCTCCCTTTCAATCCTAGTTCTGCAATTTCTCTGTTCCAAAATTGTAACTTTCAGGTTTTGGATAGAGTGTCCAGTTAGATTGAAGTGGTTTGAGACAGGTTTATCTGTGTTGCCATTCTGGATGTCTGATTTGTGTCCATTAATTCTTTTGCATAAAAATTGTCCTGTTTGTCCCACATAAAGCACAGATGGACATTTTTGGCAAGAGATGGCATAAATCACATTGGCAGAAGCACAAGTAAAACTGCATTTAATGTTGTGTGTGGTGCCGTTGGGTCCAGTAATACTGTTTCCAGAGCGAATGTGGGGGCATAGTTGACATCTGGATTTGCAGCAGGGTCTATTCCCTATATCTGCTCCACTTCTGTGTAGTCTGTTGTTTGTCAATAGTTGTTTGAGATTGGGGGGTTGTCTATATAAGTAAGAAGTGGTCTGTCACCAAGGGCTTTGGAAAGTGAAGCACTCTTGTCCAAGATGTGTTGGAGATCCCTCACTATGTGTGTGAGGGGTTTAAGTTGAGGGCTGAAGGTGACAACCAGTGGTGTGAGTTTGCTTTCCCTTCTGGGCCTGTCTTGTACTAGATCACTCCTGGGTATTCGTCTAGCCCAGTTGATTTGTTCTTTAACCATGTTGGATGGGTATTGTAGTTTGAGAAATGCATTTTGTAAGTCCTTGAGGTTGGCATCCCTGTTGTGTGTGTCTGAGCAGATGCAATTGTACCTGAGGGGTTGGCTGAAGACAATGGATTTTGTTGTGTGTTCTGGATGGAAGTTGGAGGCATGCAGGTAGGTACATCTGTCTGTGGGTTTGCGATATAATGTGGTACTAAGATGTCCATTTTGTAGTTTCACAGTGGTGTCCAGGAAATTTACTTGTTGTGTAGACTGGTCCAACCTGAGTTTGATATTTGGGTGAAAATTATTGAAGTCTTGGTGGAATTTCTCCAAAGTTTCTTTTCCATGTGTCCAGATCAAAAATATGTCATCAATGTATCTCAAATAGACAAGTGGTTTATAGGCACAGCAGTTAAGAAAACGTTGTTCTAGATCAGCCATGACTGAGACACCACAAGAACCTGTGGAGCCATGCAAGTACCCATGGCAGTGGTGGGATGTCAAAAATTTTACTACCCCACCATGATGTTATCACAGTGTGGGCAGAGCTAACATCATGACATCATGATTTGGGCAGAGCCATCGTCATGACCTTGTGGGCTGGGCCAAATAAATAAATAAAAATAATAAATAAAATAAAAATAAGCAAGCACACACACGCACACCCCTCAACCAACCCACCTACAACACAAACCCTTAAATAAAATAAATAAATAAATAAAATACATCAAAATATAGCCACCCTGCCAAACACCCACCCACCCCAAACACAAATCAACCAGAGCTTTTAAACCAGAGCTTAAAGCTTATTCTGGCTAATCTTTCTCACACTAGGTCAGATGGAAGGAACTACAGAATGAACTCACCACAAGATGGCTTCATTTTGGCACTTTTCAACTGTTAAAGAAGTTAGGTACAGTACTAAGTCTTTGCCTAACCAGTTCTCTAGGATAAAATGCCTTAATGTAAATGTAAAACAGCTGTACCTCCTTAAGGGTTCTCCAATTGGAACAACAATTGGAACAGCACAGGTGTAGCTTATTGATGAGGTAACTCCAAGACTTTGCTGAAAAACCCCAAGCCAGGGCGCCAGGCCTATTTAGGAACTGTGGTAGTACGTCAATATAGGTAAAGGTATTAAATACACATTAAAATACACACAGACACACCACATCCAAAGGTGAGTCACTTACCCTGGGGAGCAGGCTATAGGGAGCTTCAGGCTAGCAGCTTCTCTTCCTCCTCCCCACTTGGGAGGACAGCAAGGAGGCCGTGCATATGCGCCAAGCACTGTAGGTGTGCATGCACACCAAGTGCTTGGCACACATGCACAGTGGGGGAACCAATGAAAAGGTAAGCCCCGAAGGTGTTTTCTCCAAAATTTGCTACCGGTTCTCTGGGACACTGGGAAAAGTTACTACTGGTTCTGGCTAACTGGTGAGAACCTGTTACATCCCATCACTGGTTTCATTGTTGAAAGTGAAGTAATTGTGTGTAAGTACAAAGTTGCACAGGGAGATGATTGTGTGGGCTTCATTTTTGTTTTGAATAATGTTCCTTATGGCTTGCAATCCATCTTTGTGTGTAATATTGGTGTACAGATCTTCCACCTCCATTGTAGCTAAGATGGTGTTATCTGGGAGGTCATGTGTGTGTTTAAGTTTTCTTAGAAAGTCTGTGGTATCTCTTACGTAGCTGGGTACATTGGTGGCATATGGTTTGAGAATGGAGTCCACATATCCAGATACTCCAACGGTGACAGTGTTGATGCTTGAAACAATGGGTCTCCCAGGGTTTCCAGGTTTGTGAATTTTAGGTAGCAAATATAAGGTAGCTGGTTGAGGTTCTTGTGGTGTCTCAGTCAAGATTTGATCCTGTACATTTCCAGGAACAGTTGTTAGAAGATTCTGTAATTCTTTTTGATATTTGGTGGTTGGGTCCATAGTTAGAGGCTGGTAAAATGTAGAAATGGAAATTTGTCTATCAGCTTCCTGTGTGTAGCTTGATTTGTCCATGACAACTACAGCACCACCCTTGTCTGCCTCTTTGATGATGATGTTGGGATTACTTCTGAGGTTGTTTATGGCCTGACGTTCTGCTCAGCTGAGATTATAGATTGGACCACTTCCCTTGCTAATGATCTATGCTTGGGCATGGTGGCGGAAGCATTCAATGTAGAAGTCCAATTCCTTATTCCGACCTTCTGGTGGTGTCCACGTAGAATTATACTTTCTGTGTTGCCAGGAGTAAGGTGTTTGTGGATCAGTGCCTGGTTCCTCCTAGTGTTGTAGTGAGTGAGGAACAGCTCGTGGATTGTCGTGCTGGTTGTTCTCCGGGTTATGGAAATATTCCTTGAGCCGTAGATGGTGGAAGAATGCCTCCGGGTCTCCACAGAGTTCTATAATTTGTGTGTGTTTAGTAGGACAGAAGGACAGGCCCCGTGATAGGACGGACTCCTCTGCTCTCTGTTTTCTCTCTCTCTACATTCTGGGATAAGAAAATATCCCAACATTGCAAAGGTTCTGAAAACTTCTAAGCAAGGATACAAAGGAACATTGTAATACAGTAATCTATGTTCTGTATACTTACCGGCAGTCAGCTTGTCAATTACTGAAAAGAATCTGTGTATCAGGTAACCTTATGTAAACTCTGTGATTAGCTGTCAGAAAGTTTGGGGGGTTCTGCCCATGGAAAAGAATAAATACATTATTTTTGTAAAAGTTATAGGCAAACCCTTGTTTCTGATTTCTCCTTGTCTTCACATGCTGAGAGTGCCCAGTGAAAAATTGGGTGTGAATTGAAGAAGCAGGGATTCTTTGGGCTCCATCTCCATCTCTTTCTTTCTTAAAAAAAATCAAACTAGCTAATAAAGGGGTGGAGGTTTAGAGAAGAGGTGGCCAACCTTTTTATGCCACAGGCCTGACCATGCCCTCAGACAACTGAGTGGGCCAGACCTCACCTCCTGGAAGCGGGAGTAGGCGCATTTACAGCTGTCGTAAATGCACCCACTTCCTCGTTTATGACAGCTGTAGAGGCATTTGCGCATGCACGGGCATACTTTATGGCTGACGCAAATGCACCCACTTCCACGTGCAGAGGAAGAGGCAACAGGTGCAGAGGAATGGTGTCACGGGCCAGAACTGGCCCGTGGGCCATAGGTTGGGAACCCTTGGTTTAGAGGGAGGCTTTTCCATAGCTAACACCTTGCTGCCATCCTCCCAATGTTTGACACCTGAGGCCATAGCCTCATCCTCCCTCATAGTACAGCCAGTGCTGCTCCTCTTCATTTCTCTTTCCCTGCCTTGGTTTCTCCTCTGGAACTCACCTCCACCACATCCCCATCTGTGTCCAAAGCTTCCAGTGCAGTATGGGCACTTTCCGTCAAATAATGCTTCATGGCTGCTTTCTCCAGCCCTCGGTTGGGATAGGCCATGTTGGCCAAAGAGAGGAGGACGTTCGCTGAACTGGTGCCAGCAGAGAATGTCTCCTCCAACTGGCACTTGCAATGGCACCTGTTCTAGAACCTTCTCAGGTGTTTTCAGTTCCATCACTGTCCACTTCCCTCCACCTGGTATTGTAGCCTTGGCCCCTCTTGTACGTCTCCCTCAACTTCTTAGAACAGATGAAACCAGCATTGGACTACATTGGTCAAAGGAACCAAGGGGGTTAGAGATGTCCTTCTTCTTAGAGGTCCTACTTGGCTGTAGCTGTCTTAGACAGGGATAGCAAAAACTACCCAAAACCAACATCTTGTTGCAAAACTACAATCTGTGTGTAGTAGCGGTCGCTCGAGCGGTTTTGACATGTGGGTGGGCTGTCAGTCATGTGCCCCAGGTGCACAACTGATGACATGGCTGGTTGGGCAACCCAAGCATGGCTTAGGTATATGACACCTGGTAAAATCATGCATGCTGCTGGCATACTTTTCAGTTTATGTGCCACAGTTCTGCTCAGATTCTGCAAAAGAGCCTTGTAATGCCATAAAGATGTCGAAACAGCTGTCTACATAGGCATATGGCTTGTTCTTTCAGGGCAGGGATGCCCAAATGTTTTGGGCTGTGGGCCGATCATGTGGTTCATGAAGCCGGTCACTAAGGCCCGGGGGCCGGGTGTGGCCCCTGAGGCCAATTCATCCAGCCCATGAAGCCCTCGTTGCCCCTGGAAATAGAAGTAAAACGCGCCCGTACGAGTGCATTTTACTTCCGCCTCCAGGAGCGACGAGGACTTCACGGGTAGGATGAACTGGCGTCGGGGCCCGCACCTGGCACCTGAGCCTTAATTTGGGCACCACTGTTTAAGGTGGACCAAGGCAATTGGTCCATTCTGTCCTAACCCACCCCATTTAGAGATCCCGTCAGGAATTCAAATAAATCACCTCACTGTGTTTTATCTTGTGGAGATTGTGCCAAACTGCTTTTTGCTCCTCCCTCAAGCAGCTGTTAAAAAGCTACACCAACCCAGCAGGGCTAATGGATACAAGCTCCACATTTTATTTGGCAGATGGATTGTGGGCTACCTAATGGATCAAGGATGGGCCAGAGCAGACGTTTGTATGACATCCCCTTCCCTTTCCAAAGGACATAACCACTTGGGTTGTTTATCAGGTTTTCCCCTATCCTGTAACAGAAATCTCCCCATAGTTCACCAAATAAATTTCCTCGTCACACATCCACTTTATTTATTTATTGCTAAATCCCAAACATTTCTTATTATCCAGCCTTCTGTTTTGTTTTAATCTCACACATCCACTTGATTGATTGCTTCATTCATCCATTGCTTCATTCATTCATTCATTCATTCATTCATTCATTCATTCATGTATCTATCAATCGATCCCAAACTTCCTTGTACTGTTCATTTACAGGAATTGGAATTCAAAATTAATCTTCCACTTTTTTTGCAATCGAAAAGTCTTGCAACAGTTACTTAATTAGAAAGTAAATAAAACAAATGCTACAACCTCAGCTGAACATCTTCAAAAACAGATAAAAGAGCAATCCTCAGACATTCTTCCTTACAGTTACGTCGGACTTGACCAGGGCAGAGCTTCAAAGGTGGGGACTCTCCTCTCCAAAAGAAGATATACAGCGGCTTCTTGTATCTCATGTGACTGGCTTTTGAGGAAGGGCAACCCGACCTATATTTTCCCTAGGAAGGGTTGCAGTGGCTTAATGATTAAGATGCTGGGCTTGATAACTGGAAGGTTGGCAGATCAGCAGTTTGAGACCCAAATGATGCACCTGTCGTCTCCCCGCTCCTAGCACTTGATAACATGTTTTCTGTTATCTGTGAGGAGAAATTGGTTTGTTTGTTTTTAAATCCAAAGGATTTTATTCTTTTCAGTATTTTTGTGTGAAGAGCAGAGAACAGCACTGGTTCAGAGATTCCTGCAGAGGAAGTCATGGAAGAAACCAGTGCAACTGTAGATTCTCTTGGTAAGGCTTCCCCTCTGTTTATAACCTTTTACAGAAGCCTCTCCACCACCGTGACTTGAGTACAGTGGAACCTTGGTTAACGTGATTAATGTTTTCTCCAGGAGGTTTCTTACAGTGAAAATTACTATAACTGAATTTCCCATAGGAATGCATTGAATGCAATTTCCCATAGGTAGGAATGCATTGGAAACCAAAATACAGTAACTGAAATGCGGTTTCCCATAGGAATGCATTGAAAACCAATTAATCCATTCTGTGGAAAAATCCATACCCTATGTTATGCGATTTTTATGTTAACTGAGCCGTTTGTTAACTGAGGTTCCACTGTACTTAAAAAACTTATATCAGGGATTCTCAAACTGTGGGCCATGGGCCAGATGTGGCCCACAGCACCATTTCATGTAAACACCCCCCCTGCCTCCACCACACCCAAAAGTGCCATGTGGTGGAGGAAGAAGGAGAAAAAGGCTGTCCAGCCCACAAAACTGTCTGAGAGAGCCCCTGGCTTAGAAAGGTTGAGAACTCCTGACTTACATGATAGGTAAAGGTTTCCCTTGCTCGAAAGCCAGTCATATCTAACTCTAGGGTTCAATGCTCATCTCTTTATAGCCAAAAAGCCAGTGCTGTCTGCGTCTGCAGACATTTCCATGGTCATTTGGCAGGCATGACTAAACACCGGAATGCATAGAATGCTATTTACCTTCTCACCGAAGTAGTCCCTATTTTCTACTTGCAACTTCTTGCTTTTGAACTGCTAGATTGGCAGGAGCTGGGACAGAGACAGAAGCTTACTCCATCATAGAAGACATTGTGGCTAATTAGTGAAACACCAGGTACTGTACATGGAACAACATGTGACTGTTGTTCATCAATTAGCTCCAGCAACAATCACAATTTTTTCTTCTCTCACACCAACCGGAACCCAAATATTCTCATGGCATATTTTCCTCCCACATAATTTCTGGAAAACCAGGAAGCATAAAGATCATTGCACTTTGTATTTACAACTTTCAACCCATCAGTCCTGTGCAGGAATTTGCCAGTATACACTTAACTGCATTACTGCCCAAAGACAAGAAGAGACAAGCATCATTTGAAGGACAATGAACAAATTTACGAGTTAATGAAACCGAGGGGGAAATAACACCATTTTGGCACAGTATAAAATCAAAGGGCGAAAGCAAACAGCAGAGCAGGAGTCCTGGTGGCACAGTGGTTAAAGTGTTGTACAGCAACCAAAAGGTTGTGAGTTTGATCCTCACCAGGACCCAAGGTTGACTCAGCCTTCCATCATTCTGAAATCAGTAAAACCGACTGCCCAGCATGTTGGAGGCAAAATGCTAATTAACTTGTGAGCTGCCCAAAGAGTAAATGAAATGTTATGGGGAGGGATAGAAACATGATTGCGTTTTTTGCTTTACTTTGGTAGACCTCTTCAGGGTGGGCATTTGAAAGCAGGGGCATCAATACTGAGAAATGTCTTGCTACTTTTGTGTAACAGCACAGCTTTAATAAAGGAGGAACCTCCAGAAGGTCTCCGGGCAGTGATGGAATTCGTTTTTTGTTTTTTTAAAAAAAACAACCTACTCTCTGGGCATGGTATGGTGGGCACATGGCCAAAGGGAGAGGCCTCATTATTTCAAAACTTGGATCAGTGGGGACAGCCGGAATTTCTGCTACTGGTTCTGGTGAACTGGGGTGAACCTGCTGAATCCCACCACTGTCTCTGGCCTACTGACTGACTTAGGTGCTCCATAAAAGACCATAAACAGAAGGTAGGAGCTGTTGAAAATGCAGTTGGATGTGGCCTATGGCACCATTTCATGTGGCCCCCCACCGCCTCCACCACATCAGGAAGTGCCATGTGGTGGAGGAAGAGCAAAATGGCCATCCAGCCCCCAAAGCTGTCTTATGGAACGTGACACAGACCCCAACTTAAAAAGGTTAAGAACCCCTGCTTTAATGTGACCAGTTTCATTTTATTTTTTTAGGTCATGGATAGTGTACACCAAAGAACTCTTTAGTCAATGGGAATCTGCTATAGGCAGAAAAAAATTCAGAAAAGAATTTCACAACTCTTTCTAGTAAATCATTAGTAAAGGTAAAAAAGGTCACCCTTGCTTAAAAGCCAGTCATATCCAGCTCTAGGGTACAGTGTTCATCTCCATTTACAGCCAAAGAGCCAGCACTGTCTGCAAATGTTTCTGTGGTCATGTGGCAGGCATGACTAGGTACTAGCATGCACACAATGCTGTTTACCTTCCCACTGGTAACGGCAACCTTGTGTTGCCGACTAATCTTTCTCATACTAGGTCAAGCAAAAGGAACTGCAGAATGGGCTCACCAAAAGGTGACTTATTATTATTTATTTATTTAGATTTATATACTGTACACAGACTTCATTTTGGCAGTTTCACATCCAGTCTAGACACAGACAAAGAGGCTGCGGTGGCTCAGTGATTAAGAAATTCATCTTGGAAGGCTGGCAAGTCAACATTTCGAGACCAGGGTACTGCATGACAGATTGAGCGCCCATCTCTGTCCCTGCTCTTGGGTACATGAAAGGAGCCTCATTGGGCATCCCCTGAGTGGAGTTTCTCCAGAAAAAAAAACCCTTTCAACCCAGAATAATTTCTGACATGAAATTACAGACAAAGAAGATTGATTAATCAACCAACCATATTGTTGGACTAAAAGAGAGAGAATAGGACAATGATAATTTTTGAGCAAACTATGAGACCCTTCCCCAATTTGTGAAACCTTCTACAAATATGAAATTGTATTAATTTAAAAATATTAACTTTTTTAGATTACTCTACTCAAATCCTCAAAGATCTCTGCATAGGGTCACATCCCTTTTAGCTGATAATTACTATATCATATGGTTTTTCCTCACTGTGGTTTCTCTGATGAGAAACCAGAGACCTTTTTTGGGCAAAGTTCTTCCCACATTCCAAGCACTCGTAGGGTTTCTCCTGCGCGTGCCTCTTTTGATGATAATATAGATATCGCTTCTGGTTAAAGCTTTTCCCGCATTCCAAGCACTTGTACGGCTGTTCCCCCGTGTGGATCCTTTGGTGGTGAACCAGGTTTGCGTTCTGGCCGAAGTTCATCCCGCACTGTGGGCACTTGTAGGGCTTGTTCCCAGCGTGCATCTTCTGGTGTCGCGTGAGGTTCGTCTTGTAATTGAAACTCCGCCCACACTCCGAACATTGATGAGGATTCCTCGCCGAGTGGCTTCTCTGGTGAGATGCGAGATTCGACCTGACCCGAAACCTGTTCCCACACTCTCCGCAGACGTAGGGTTTCTCGCCTGTGTGAATGGTGCAATGTTCTTTCAACCCGACCCTCTGCCTGAAACGTTTGCCACATTCCGCGCATTCAAATGGCTTCTCCCCGGTGTGAATTCTCTGGTGCATTCTAAGGCTATTCCGCGCACTGAAGGCCTTTCCGCACTCCGGGCACTTATGAGGCCTCTCCGTGGTGTGAACCCTTTGGTGACATGTGAGGTAAACCTCCCGGCTGAACCTCTTTCCACACTCCACGCATGGATACGGTTTCTCCCCTGTGTGGGTTACCTGATGAGCCACGTGATCTCTTTTGTAAAGGAAACTCTTCTCACAAAACATACATTTATAGGGTTTTATGTCTGTGTGAATCCTTTGGTGTCTTGTTAAATGTGTATTCCAAATAAACCTCTTTCCACACTCCAAACATTTATAAGGTCTCTTCCCCATGTGGATCCTTTGATGGGAAGTGAAGCCGACCTTCCAGCTGAAACTCTTTCCACACTCCAAGCACTTGTAGGGTTTCTCTCCTGTGTGAACTGTTTGGTGAGAAATGAGCTGCATTTTGTAACTGAAGCTTTTTCCACACAGTAAACACTTATATGGCTTCTCCACAGCATGAATGCTTTGATGAGGAGTCCCATCAGCTTCCATGTCCCTCCTCTGCTCATTCCTACTGTTATACTTTGGTCTTTGCAGTGTCATCTCAGCCCATTCTTTTGTCTTCTCCATTTCCCACTGGTCGTCTTCTGGAAGAAAGAGAAGGAAATTGGTATTGCTAAAAAAACAGAGTTTAAAAATCACTATACAACCTAAATCTGGGTTTCTCAATGTTTTTCGGACGTGAGCCGGACCACACCAGCGCAGACAGCTGAGTGGGTTGGACTACTGCCGTAAAATGCATCCGCGGGTGTCGTAAACATGTTTAAAATAGCCACAGACTCATTTACGGCTGTATTAAATGTCTTTATGTGGCCATAAATGAGTCCATAGCCAATTTCAGCAGTAACAGGGGTTGGAGTGAGGCTGGGGGTCGGATTAATCATTGTGATCCCTGCCAAGCCAGCCCTGACTACAGGTGCTCACCTATGGCTGACAGCCCATAGCCGGGGGGGGGGGGCTCCACGAGTGAAGCCACAGTTGGCTTGGCGAGGAGAAAAAGCCTCCTTTGCCAGCTGGCTTTCCAGGGCTGGCTCGGTAGGGAAAGGAAAACCCTGGGAGGGGGTAATCAGCCCTGGGAGCTGGGGGGCTGGTTTGGTGAGGGGAAAAAAGGTTCTTTGCCAGCCAGCTTCCATTCCCCCTCCAAACCAGCCCTGGCCATGAGTGGTCAGGTACGGCTGATCATCCCCTGCTAGGACTTTGCTTTCCCTGCCTAGCCAGTCCCAGAAAGCAGGCTGGCAAAGGAGGGGTTTTTTTTTCCTGCTGAACAAGCCACGGACTTCACTCGCAGACCTCCCCTCCCTGGCTATGGGCTGTCAGCTGCCACCCAGGGCTGGCTATGCGGAGATAGGAAAGCAGGCTGGCAAAGGAGGCTGCTCCCTGCCCTCCCACCCCCCTCCCCAGGCAGCCGTGGCTGAACATCCAGAGCCAGGGATGGCGGGGGAAGTGGGCTCCTTTGGCAGCCTGCTCCCCCTGCTGAGCCAGCCACAGCTGATTGCTCTTCACTTGGCTCCAGCTCCCGCTGATCAACATGTTAATTTTGATTACAGGCATATAAGATGCACCCCATTTTTCAAGTGTATTTTAAGGGAAGAAATGTGTGTCTTATATGCCGGCAAGTACGGTGTATGGTAGTACAATGATTTTACTTTACCTTAATGAATCTTCCTTCATGTTTAATACTTGACAAGGCTATGCCATAAACGGCAGGCTGAAGGCACTTAAATGTATTTAAACAATATAGGAATTAGTTTTTTTTAAAAAAAATCCACTAAGAAACCTTTTAATGTTATGATCATTAGGTCGGAGTCCCTAAATGCAACACCAACATGCTCAAGTGGGGGGCTGCTGGTGAATAACAACACACTGTGTGAATGTGGAGATATTTACTGGTCTGCCAATTACTACCAGAAACATGCACCAACAAAGGTTTAATTAAGGCTAATGACAAAGCCAAGCAAATGGCTTTATTTTGGCAGTCCAAAGTTTGATCTGGACATGAAAAAAGAAGAATAATCAACACTGCCATCACTACTACCACTTTCACATTACTTATAATGGAAGTACAAGTTTGGCCAGGTTATCCTACCATGTTAATAGAGTAGAAGACTCTACTGCCAGTGACTCAATGTCAAGTGTCAGGTGGCAGTTAACTAACCTGACCACCCTGAGGACTAATGGCCTTAAGTAGCAAAGTCTATAGGAAAGTGTGATGGTCCCCAAGTGGATTAAATCCCACTTGAATCCATCTTGATGGAGGGCAGCAGCTTCATCAATCCTGGCCTGGAGCTGAGGAAGATTTTGTGTACCAAAAGGGCTCAGGACCAGAAAGTGACTCACAGAATTAGATCAATGGTACAGGGGTCATGCCTGCAATGCAGAAGGCAGATGAAAGGCAACTGCATTATATTCTCAGGACAGTCTTCATGGCTGATCCTCAAGAGGATCACCAATATTCAGATTTGGATATGGCAGAAGAATGGAAGCATTATCATTAAGCAGGGGGAAAAGAGAACTTTACCCAGAGTGACCACAATTTCACAGGCTTCTTCCATGACTTCTCCTTGTAATATCTCTGGGTGGAATCCAGAAGTAGCCATTCCTCTTCAGATAATCACATGACGATCTCCACGAGGTCACCACTGAAAGATCCCGGATGAAAAGGAGAATGCTTCCATCTAATCTGCTGATCAGAAGTGAAAACCTGGTTAAATGGGAGTGGATGGATGTTATGCTTTAAGACTGAGACTTTTGTGAGGACCTATGAATGTGCTGTTTGGATTTTTTTGGACTACAACTCCCAGGATTCTGCCCCCCCCCCCCCCCGATTATTGGGTCTGCACAGGACCTGATGTTGATGAATACTGTATATCCTCGAGTATAAGCTAACCCGGATATAAACCAAGGTTCCTAATTTTGACCTGAAAACCCAGAAAAATATATTGACCCAAGTATAAGCTGAAAGTGGGAAATGCAGCAGCTGTTAGTGAGTTTCAATAATCAAAATACCTGAAAATATAGTAAAATTAATTAAATTTTTGGCGCATCTCAATCTGGCGCAGTCTTGGGACCCTCGTGGTTGGTGACCTGAGTGTAAGCCGGGTCTCCTTTTGGGTCTAAAAAACTTGGCTTATATTCGAATTTATATGGTATGTGTTTCTGGTGGCCCAGGATACCTACTAGTTCTCCTCTAGAACCATATTCAGAGACTGCAGTAGCTCGGTGGTTAAGAAGCTCGCCTTTTTAGCTGGAAGGTCAGCAGTTCAAGACCAGAGTACTGCATGACAGAATGAGTGTCCGTCCCTGTTCCAACTCCTGCCAACCTAGCAGTTCAAAAGCAAGAAACTGCAAGTAGATACATAGACACTCTCTCTCTCTCTCTCTCTCTCTCTCTCTCTCTCTCTCTCTCTCTCTCTCTCTCTCTCTCTCTTCAAGGATTGTTGCCTTGCCATGGCAAGAGGGACTTGTGTGGTTCGATGAGGCTATGGGCTATGCTGTGTAGGGCCACCCAAGACCGACAGGCCATAGCAGAGAATTCAAACTAAACACAATCCACTGGTGAAGGAATTGGCAACCCAAGCCAGTAAATTTGCCGAGGGAACCTCATGGACAGTATCAAAAGGTTAAACAATATGACGCTGGAAGATGAGCCCCTCAGGTTGGAAAGTGTCCAATATGCTACTCGGGAAGAGTGGAGGACAAGTACAAGTAGCCCCAGAAAGAGTGAAGCGGCTGGGCCAAAGCCGAAAGGACGTTCAGCTGCGGATGGGTCTGACGGTGAAAGGGAAATCCGATGCTATAAGGAACAATATTGCATAGGAACCTGGAACGTAAGATTTATGGTGGTCAAAAATGAAATTGAAAGGCTGAACATTAATATCTTGAGAATCAGTGAACAGAGATGGGCAAATTTAACTCAGGGGACCATAATATCTACTATTGTGGAAAAGATTCCCTTAGACCAGCGTTTCCCAGACTGTGTTCCATGGAACAACTGGTGTTCCATAGAGGACTACAGCTTCCAGAAGCCTTAGCCTGCATAGCCAATGCTCAAGATTTCTGGAATTGTATTCCTAGAATACATAGGGACCCAAGTTTCGGAAGCACTGCCTTAGACAACAACAAAAGGAATGTGCCATTTGGATTGCAAGATCATGTCCCCAAAGATCTTTTTCCCACCAAAGTGGTCCCTATTTATATACAATACAGTACTTGCAAAAGAGTTCACAGAACTCTTTTGTAGGAATTCCAGCAACCAGTCTTACTGTTGTTGTCCAATTGCACCGTTGAGTTGAACCCTTTGTGACCCCATGGACAATGGTTATATTTATTTGCATTTTTACTGATAAAATATGCATTATAGACACCTTTTTTTGCTTTTGTTTCCAACAACCCCTGTAAAAACAATCTCTAATGAATGTTACAGAAAATATTTCTCTCTAATATGTATCTTGCCTTTGAACAATTGTAAAAAAGGTGTATATCTAGATGTTAATTTAAGCAAGCATGCTGGGAATAAACTTTTTTCTCGAGAGATCCTGGGTTTGGGGCAAAAGAATTAGATTTGGGGTTGGGAGTAAAGAATTAATCTTTACTTGTGCCCTCTGTATAGGAGATTTTGATTCTCATCTGGGTCCAGCTGTACCTAACAAAACCATGCATCTCTAAGCTCTATGGGGCGGTATGTAAGAGTGTATTAAGTTGCTATTGCTATTATTTCATTTCTCAGTTCCCCCCTCCCTCCCCCGATATGTTTTCCTTCATTCAAGGCTATGGGTTCAGGTTTAAGCATCATCCACTCCACCAGGATCGTTCCACCATTCAAACCAACCCACTCCCAAATTTCTCACACACACCCTCTCTCCTATAGTTCCCCCAAAGTCCCCTTCTCCCAAAAGCACAAAGGGGTAAATATAGAGCGGGAACTCACCCGATTCCAAAAGAAAGAGCCTCCGGTACTGCAGGTCCAGAGGTTCAATTTCCCAGGGTGTAAAATATGAGGAACAGGAAGCGCCTGGGGGAAGCAAAAAGCAGCTACTCCAAAGATCCTGTTCTCGCTCCAAAATCTGTGCCGCTCTAGGAACCGTCTTATTTCGTGTTTTAACCCTTCCCTGGCTTTCACAGAGGTAGAAAAAGGCATTATTACCCCCATCTGATTTTTTAAACATGTCGAAAACCACCTGTGCCTGACTCTAGGGTGCAGTGCTCATCTCCATTTGCAGCCAAAGAGCCAGCGCTGTCTGCATCTGCAGATGTTTCAATGGCCATGTGGCAGGCATGACTAGAATTCCCCCCCCCCTCAATGTCGAAGCCTCTGTGGCTAATTTCCGAGGTGCTACGTGCATGAACATCATGTAACTAATAAATAATAATTTTGTGTCAGAAATTATTCTGGGTTGAAAAGATTTTTTTTTGCGGAAAAAGCCCCTCTCAGTGAATGAGCAAATGAGGCTCCTTTCGACCTTTCATGTCCTCAGGAGCTGGGACAGAGACAGGTGCTCAATCCATCATGTAATACCCAGGTCTCGAACTGCCGACTTTGCCAGCCTTCCAGCTAACAAGGTGAGGTTCTTAACCACTGAGCCACGTTGCACACCAACTAGCTTCAGAAATTCCTACCATTTCTCTTGCCTCACCTTCAAAACTCACATCAAACTGAGCCAAGCTCTTTTCATGGACTGTTTTCCCACCCACATTAATTCTGGAACACTTTGATTCACTTTTCTTGTCGCTAAGATGTGTTCTCTGTTGTTGGGTTTTGTTTTGAGAGTGGGGTGTGTTTTTATTTTGGTTGTTATTTATAATTTCGTGTCAGAAATTATTCAGGGTTAAAAGGAGCTTTGCTGGAGGAACTCAGCTCAGGGGGACACCCGAATGAGGCTCCTTTCATGTCCCCAAGATCTTTTTACCACCAAAGTGGTCCCTATTTATATACAGTACTGTACTTGCAATTTCTTGCTTTCGATCTGCTAGTTTGGCAGGAGTTGGGACAGTCAGGCGCCCAATCCATCATGCAGTACCCAGGTCTCAAACTGCCAACTTGCTGGCCTTCCAGCTAACAAGGCAAGCTTCTTGACTACTGAGCCCCCACTATTTATAATAAGCTTGTGACTGTGTGTTAAGGTCACAGCTGCTATTCTTTGTCAGTTTCTGACTCACAAGGAACCATACCCAATATAGTACAGTATTTGCATAATTACTCCGTTGTGCATTTTCTTTGAAGCTCAGTTTAATTGACACTTTCACTGATGCTCCTTCCAAATTTCTGGACATTTATGTTTTCTGGTACTGGTTTCCTTCTTTCAGCATTCTAATGTTTAGTAAATTTAATTTTAAGTAAAGTGTTCATTGTAAACAATTCCCTTTCCAAGAAATTATTTCAGTGTTTTCACCAACTTTATGATGTGAGAAACAACAAAACCTATGAGAGCTTTTCAAAGCAGAACAATCACACTTATATATGGCACTTCACAAGTTAATTAGCATTTTGCCCTTAACATGCTGGGTAGTCATTTTACTGATCTCAGAAGGATGGAAGACTGAGTCAGCCTTGATCCCTGGTCAGGATCAAACTCACGACCTTTTGGTTGCAGTTTAACCATTACACCACCAGGCTTCATCCAGTGTAAACTTTCAGAAAATGAATATGTAGCCCAACCTTTAAATCCACATCTTCAGAGTGATAATGCTTTGGGGGATAAAGTTTCAATTGACATTTTAAATTTTTATTTCACTTGATTTTTAAGTAATCAACATTAAACCTCAGACTCATTGTAGAGGAAAAACCCACTTCTCCAATTTATCTGGATCGTTGCTATTTCAGCTCATCTATTAATGAGACATTACTTGGTGTAATACGTTCCCTTGAAATGTATTCCAAAATCAGATGTGCTCTGCAAAAGTAAGCTAGTTCAACCATGGAGAGAAGGAACAGAAACTACAACTTTTATCCTACTATTGCCAAAGCACATTTTTATTTGGGCAAAAGTACAAGTAGACGATTCATAAAATCAGAAGGTGGCTGGAGTTCAATGTCAGAATTGTAACATCAATAAATAATGATTGTATACTAAAAAAAAGTTGTTGTTTTTTTCAAAAAAGAAAGTCTTTACCATCATCTCTCTGAGGGGAAAGGGTAGGGAAGACTCTCATCAAACATAATTAAGACATTATTAAAGGTACTATATACTGAAAGAGATCTGGTCTGCCCAGGTTATCCTGCTATGGTAACAGAGTATACCCTACTGCCAGTGACTCGAGTGTCAGGCAGCAGTTAACTAGCCTGACCACCCTGAGGACTAGCAGCCTTGGGTGCCGAAGTTCACAGGGAAGGGTGATGGTCCCCAAATGGATTAAATCCCACTTGAATCCATCTTGATGCAGGAGCTGAGAAGAACTTTGGGTGCCAGAAGGGCTCAGGGACCAGAAAGTGACTTGTGGATCTGGATCAGTGGAATGGGTGTCACGCTGTGATACAGAAGGTAGATGAAGAGCCACTGCATTATATTCTCGGGACAGTCTTCATGGCTGATCGCCATGAGAATCGCCAATATTTGTATGCAGCAGAAGAATACTGAAAGAGAACAGATAAAGGACCACACAATATAAGACAATGCAATTAGCTACTTCTTGAGAAAGCTGTATCCCTCTCCCCAAGTTTTTGAAAGTTTAAAAAAAATATTAACTGATTTGTTTTTTTCAAACTACTCCACTCAGATCCTCATACATGTCTTTATAGAACTACCCTCTGTTAGATTATTATTATGTTATATGGTTTTTCATCACTATGATTTCTCTGATGAGAAACCAGAGACCTCTTTTGGGCAAAGTTCTTCCCGCATTCCACGCACTTGTATGGTTTCTCCTGTGCGTGTCTCTTTTGATGACAACACAGATATCTCTTCTGGTTGAAGCTCTTCCCGCATTTCAGGCATTTGTATGGCTTCTCCCCCGTGTGGATCCTCTGGTGGTTGACCAGGTTGGCATTCTGGCCAAAGTTCATTCCACACTCCAAACATTTGTAGGGCTTGTTCCCAGTGTGCATCTTCTGGTGCCGTGTGAGGTTCGTCTTCTGGTTGAAGCACCGCCCACATTCCATGCACTGGTGGGGTTTCTCAGCGGTGTGGCTCCGTTGATGTGATGTGAGGTTCGACCGGAGACGAAAGCTGTTTCCACATTCGCCGCAGATGTAGGGTTTCTCACCCGTGTGGATGGTCTGGTGTCCTTTAAGAGCAGTCTTCTCCCTGAACCTCTTCCCACATTCCACGCATTCAAATGGCTTCTCCCCTGTGTGCAGACTCTGATGCTTGTTGTAGTTTCTCTTTTCGCTGAAGTTCTTCCCGCACTCCAAGCAGGTATATGGTTTCTCCCCTGTGTGGATTCTCTGATGTACAGTCAGGTCTGATTTCTTAATGAAACTCTTCCCGCAGTCGAAGCAGGTATATGGTTTCTCCCCAGTGTGAATTCTCTTGTGCGTGCTCAGGTTGCTTCTCGCACTGAAGTGCTTGCCGCAGTCCAGACATTGATGTGGTTTCTCTCCTGTGTGGCTCCTTTGATGAGACGCAAAGTGTATCTGGTGACAAAAGCTCTTTCCATACTTCGGGCATTGATAGGGCTTCTCCCCTGTGTGAGCAGTTTGATGGGTTGTCAATTGAACCTTCTGACTGAAGTGCATTCCACACACCAAGCACGAATATGGTTTCTCCCCTGTGTGAATTCTTTCATGAAGGATAAGGTCTGGTTTTTTAACGAAGTGCTTTCCGCAATCAGAACATTTAAAGGGTCTCTCCCCTGTATGAATCTTCTGATGTTGACTTAGATTATTCCTTTTGCTAAAGGTCTTTCCATGCTCCAAACACTTATGGGGAGTCTCTCCTGTGTGAACTCTTTGATGAGATATAAGATAAATCTGCTGATTGAAGTTCTTTCTGCCATCCAAGCATGGATACAGATTCTTCCCTGTATGAGTGACCCAATGAGCAACGAGGCTTCCTTCATAATGGAAAATCATCCCACAAAACAAACACCGATAAGTTTTCCCCACTGTGTGAATCCTTTGATGCCTAATTAGGTCCGAGTTCCAAACAAATCTCTTTCCACACTCCAGACATTTATAAGGTTTCCTCGCTGTGTGAATCTTTTGATGAGAAGTGAAGCAAACCTTCCAAATGAAATTTCTTCCACACTCGAGGCATTTGTACAGTTTCTCTGCCATGTGAAATGCTTGATGAGAAATAAGCTGTACTTTATACCTGAAGTTTTTTCCACACAACAAGCATTTATGGGATTTCTCCTTTGTGTGAATTTTTTGATGCCTACAGAGGTCCATCTTCTGACTGAAACTCTTTTCACAAGCAAAACAATTATAGGGTTTTTCTCCTGTGTGAGTCCTTTGGTGTCTTGTTAAATGTGTATTCCAAATAAACCTCTTTCCACACTCCAAGCATTTATAAAGTCTCTTCCCTGTGTGGATCCTTTGATGGGAAGTGAGGCCGACCTTCCAACTGAAACTCTTTCCACACTCCAAGCACTTGTAGGGTTTCTCTCCTGTGTGAAATGTTTGGTGAGAAACAAGTTGCATTTTGTAACTGAAGCTTTTTCCACACAGCAAACACTTATATGGCTTCTCCACAGCATGAATGCTTTGATGAGGAGTCCCATCAGCTTCCATGTCCCTCCTCTGCTCATTCCTACTGTTATACTTTGGTCTTTGCAGTGTCATCTCAGCCCATTCTTTTGTCTTCTCCATTTCCCACTGGTCGTCTTCTGGAAGAAAGAGAAGGAAATTGGTATTGCTAAAAAAAGAAATTAAAATCACAGTACAACCTAAATTAACTATTGTGATCCAAGGTGGAGGGTACTACACAGGAGTGCCGTGGCTTAGTGGCTAAGATGCTGGGTAAAGCAAAACTGTGAATATACAAAACCAGATACGATTTTCTATTCCAAAAGGTGCATTATGAGGGGCTGAAGTACAGTACTCTAAGTGTACAAATGCCATATGCTAAATCAGGGGTTCCCAACCTACGGCCCATGGCACCATTTCATGTGGCCTGCCACCAGAAGCAATGTAAACAGCCACGTCTGCATTTACAGCTGTTGTAAATGCACCCGCGGATGTCATAAACATGCTTACGACAGCTGCAGATGCTTTATACAACAGTGTTTATGGAGGGGGGGAACCACCAGTCCAGCCCACTCAGTTGTCTGATGGAAAGTGACCCAGCCCACGGCTTCAAAAGTTTGAGAATGCCTGTGCTAAATAAATAAGTACAGAATTAAAATATACTGTACATGGCTTTGAAAACGAAGATGTTCAAATACTGTATGTGAGGGGTGCCCAAACTTTTCAGGCCACGGGCCGGTCATGTAGTTCAGGGATCCGGTCACTACAGCCTGGGGGCCGGATGCAGCCCCCGGTGCCAATTCATCCAGCCTGTGAAGCTCCTGGAAACGTGCCCGTACGGACATGTTTTACTTCTACTTCCAGGAGCAACAAGGGCTTTGTGGGGCGGATGAATTGGCATTGGGGACCGCATCCAGCTCCTGGTCCATAGTTTGGGCACCCCTGCTGTATGTCTTTAAAACATGGAACGTCTGCCCTGCCCATCTGGATTCAAGTGTTTAACCTCCAATTTTTGAGACAGTCTTCTTCTTCCATGTCTAGGCCAGGCGTGAAATTGCCAAAATGAAGGCACCTCTTGGTGAGTTCATTCTGCGGTTCTTTTCACCCAACCTTGTGTGAGAAAGATTAGTCGGCAAAACAAGGTGGCCATTCCCAAGGTATGCCCGATTGTAGTTAAAAACAAACAACAAACCACAATCTTCTAGGAGGCTCTTTCTGCGTACCCCTTTGAGACAGTGAGCAATCTTCATCTGTTTTTAGGAAATTACAGTAGTTTGTTTGAAGCCTGGTTCTTGTAGCTGCTGTCGTACAATAGCCGATGGCAGTGCAATGATTTTACTTAATGAATCTTCCATCAAGCTTGCTGGCTGAGATGCCATACAAATCAGGCTGGAAATACTTTAATGTGTTTAAACAATATAAGAATTAGTAGAGAGAGCCTTACCCAGAGTGACCACAATTTCACAGGCTTCTTCCATGACTCCTCCATGTGAGACCTCTGGGTGGAATCCTGAAGTAGTCATTCCTCTTCAAAGAAGGACACCATGATCTCCACAAGGTCACCACCAGACCCTAGATGAAAATGAGAATGTTTCCATCTAATTTGCTGATCAGATTTGAAAACCTGGTTAAGTGGAGGTGGGTGGAGATTATGCGCTAAGAATGAAACTAGAACTAAGGACATGCCATTTGGATTTTTTGGACTTCAACTACTATTCCCAGAATTCTCCACTCTGAGTTCCAACAAACAGACCTATAACTAGGTAAAAATAAAAGTCTCCTTTGCTTGAAAGCCAGCCGTATCCAACTCTACGGTGATGTCACTCTCCTTAAAGGTAAATGTCTCTCTTGCTTGAAAGCCAGTCATATCCAACGCTAGGGGTTAGTGCTCATTTCCGTTTATAGCCAAAGAGCCAGTGCTGTCTGCGTCTGCAGACATTTCTGTGGTCATGTGGCAGGCATGACTAGATGCTGGAGTGCACAGAATTCTGTTACCTTTCCAGCTGAAGCGGTACCTATTTATCTACCTGCAATTTCTTGCTTGCAACCTGCTAGATTGGCAGGAGCTGAGACAGATGGCCGGAGCTCACTCTGTCGTGCAGCGCTCAGGTCTCAAGTTCAGCGTCTTACCCACTAAGCCACCACAGATGGGTATTATAAAAATATAAGAAACAAAGAAAGTTAATTACCCTTGAATATAAAGATGTAATAATACCCAAGTGCTGCACAATGGATCTTGGGGATATGAAAGGAGCCTCATTTGGGTGACCCCTGAGCAAGTTTCTCCAGCAAAAATCCTTTCTGAAATGAAATTAATAAATAAATTGCTGCCAGAGACATGCCAATTACTGCTAGAGACACGCACTGATGTGGACATGGGTTTGGGCAATGACAAAGTGAAGAATGTGACTTAATTTTGGCAGGCCAGGGTTTGATTGGGACATGAAAGAAGAAGAAGAAATAAATAAACTGTTCCTTCTCCTTGAATATAAATCAAGTTTCCTGGCTTTGAAGGGGGAGAAAAAGGAGGAAACCATAACCATTCCCTGATGATGTATTAGAATTTACAATGGATTCTTCCAAGGATCACCGGTCTACTGGGTTAAATAGGGGAAAGGCTTAATCCACTTCTCAGTCTACTTCCACCACCCTATATGATTTTCCTCCATTCAAGATTGAAGCTTTGGCTCTTTCTCGACCTACCACCACCACGCTCCTCTTTCTTGAGGGCCCCGAAGTTTCCTTTCCCCAAATGCACAAAGGGGGTAAATATGGGATGGAAGCTCACCAAATCCATAAAGAAAGAGATCCGCCAATACAGCCAAGTACAGAGGTTCAGTTTCCTGGGGGGAAGGACACGATTAAGAACAGGAAGCGCTCGGGGGAAAGAAAAGGTGTCTACCCTGGAAATCCTCCCCTGTTCAAAATATTTAGTGCCGCTCTAGGAACTGTCTTCTTTTGTCCCTGAGCAAGTTGAGGAGGATGGTGGAGGACAGAGGCGCCTGGCGGACAGTGGTCCATGGGGTTGCAAAGGGTCAAAATCGACTGTGCGACTGAACAAAAAAAAAAACCACCCCTTAGCAATCAATGCATTGCACCCATTTGATTTTTAAAAATTTATTCCTTCAGTCTGTCCCTAATTATTCCAGCTCTTTGGCTATGTACTCTTAGTGCTGTTTTTTAAAAACTGGATATATTTTGTTTTGGGATAGGGAAATATTATGACCTTTACACAGCATAGTATATAACTGGACTACTTACTCTATATCAGAGTTTCCCACCCTAAGCCCCATGGACCAGATCTGGCCCACAGTGCCAATTTGTGTGGGCCCCACCCTAAAGGGATTTGAGAAATAAAATGGCTGCCCCCTTTGAAGCTGTTGGGACAAAATGGCCACACACACACACACATCACGCAGGTAGGGCAAAATGGCCATCCAGCCCTCAAAGCTGACTGAGAGAGTGCAACCCAGCCCCTGGATTGAAAAGGCTGGGAACCCCTGCTCTATATGGAAAAGAAATACTGTATCTGCATTGATGGTGGGGTTGCTTTTAGTTGTTTTTTTAAAACTAGGTAGAGATTGAACCACACACAGCTCAGCCGGTAGAAAGTTCCAAATTTGGTGCCATCACTAAGAAGGTTCTTCTCTGAGTCACACATGACAGGCTTCCAGCTGTAGTTCAGATAGAACGAAGCTTCTTGTGGCATCTTTAAGGCAAACACACTTAATTCAGTAGTGATTATGTAACATCTAACAGACTAACTAGTTTTTGTTGTTGTGGCTTAATGGTTAAGATGCTGAACTTGACGACTGGAAGATCAGCAGGTCAGCAGTTAGAGACCTGAGTGCTGCATGATGGAGTGAGCTCCCATCTCTTTCCCAGCTCCTACCAACCTAGCAGTTTGAAATCAAGAAGTTGCAAATAGATAAATAGGTACCAATTTGTTGGGAAGGTAAACAGTGTTCCACGCACTCTGGCATCTAGTCATGCCTGCCACATAACCATGGAAACATTTGCAAACGCAGACAGCGTATAAGAGATACATTTTAAAATTTTATCTGGGATTCAGTACTGCTTCTACTTTGCTTCCTCTTTTACTGTGTTGGGTGTCAAGGGAGATACTGTACAAGTTTCTTGCTCTGGCACTTCTAGCGACTTCTGCGGCATTATTTGGCATTCTTTAATATTCCTTTGATTTGATCTCCACCTGCCTCTGGGTCTGCCTCATGGTCTTTGTCCTTCTCTTTCCACATCAGCCTTGTCTGGTATGGACTTCCAAGACATCCTTGCCATGTTGGCAAACCACTTTATTTGTTGTTTATGTATGTACTGTAGTTTAAGAATGATTCTATTCCAATTCTTCCTGTATAATTTCACTCCTGATTTTATCCCTTCCAGGCACTCCAGCAGCAGCCTTTCTCAGACATGTCATTTCTGTGGCAACCAACTTTCATTTATTTGTTGTTGTTGTTGTTGTAACTTGTAAGTGTCTATGTTTAGCCACTTACCACATACCACGGGTATAAGCCTTATAAATCTCCCTTTACCTGCCTGAGATGGGCTCCATCCAGACCGTAACACCCCATCCTGTGAACAAAAAGAAGGAAGGATAAAGGAAAATCACTTTCAATTTGATTGGATTAAAGTTTATCCCCCATTTTTTTGGACTACAAATCCCAGAACCCTTTTGGAGTTATAGTCCCAAAAGAGGAGGAAATATATTGTGACAATATATTGTATATTGTGATACAAGCTCTGCAAAGAAACGATGTTTGGGTGTTGTGTAAATGCCAATAATGTACTGCCTTTTTGCGAGTCGGGGTCTGCTCTCCCGTTCTCCAGTTACATTTGGGAACCTTTGCTTTAGGGCGCTTTCCCCGTGAGCTCCTCCTTAACTCTTAGCTGCCATCTTCTTCTCAGCTGGCCACCAGCCAATGGGCGTGGAGAAGGAGAGGCTAAGTGGACAACAGAGGGCGTATGTGTTTCTGTAGTGTAGTGGTTATCACGTTCGCCTCACACGCGAAAGGTCCCCGGTTCGAAACCGGGCAGAAACATTACAATTTTTTTTTTTTACTTTTTGATTCCACCTTGTTCAATTATATCCCAAATAGCCAGAATGGATCTTAATGTTGATGAAAGGCAGCACAAAGTCTGCCAGCTTGGAGAGTATACTATTCATTGATTACATGCATACATATAATTTTTAGTATAAATATTTTTTTAAAATATGACGCAAGCCTCCCAGAGTGGGAGAATATCCCAGATGGGCAATATAGAAATAAATAAATAAATTCTAAAGATCAGTATATGTTCTAATCCCAAAAAAGGATAATGTCAAAGAATGTTCAAATTATTAGACAATTGTGCTCATCCCACACGCTAGCAAGGTTTTGTTGTTCAGTCGCACAGTCGATTCCGACCCTCTGCGACCCCATGAACCACTGTCCTCCAGGCACTCCTGTCCTCCACCATCCCTCTCAACTCACTCAGCTCTGTGCCCATTATCTCCACAATACCATCTAGCCATCTCATCTTGGGCCGTCCCCTTCTTCTTTTGCCCTCCACCCTTCCCAGCATCAAGGCTTTCTCAAGTGAGTCCTCTCTTCTCATTTGATGTCCAAAGTATTTTAGCTTCATCTTTATTATTTGACCTTCTAAGGAGCAGTCAGGCTTGATTTCTTCTAAGATTGACCCATTTGTTCTCCTCGCTGTCCAGGGTACTCTCAAAACTCTCCTCCAACACCACATCTCAAAGGCGTCTATTTTTCTGCGCTCCGCTTTCCTAATGGTCCAGCTCTCACAACCATACATTGCCACAGGGAATACCATTGCCCTGACTATGCGAATCTTTGTTTGCAATTTAATGTCTCTACTTTTCACTATGTTCCCCAGGTTTCTCATCGCTTGCCTCCCGAGAATCAGTCGCCTTTTTATTTCATGGCTGCAATCACCATCTGCAGTGAGCTTTGATCCTAGGAAAGTAAAATCTGTCACTGCCTCTACTTCTTCCCCATCTATTTTCCAGGGACTGATAGGGCCTGTTGCCATGATCTTGGTTTTCTTGATATTTAGTCTCAAGCCAGCTTTTTCACTCTCTTCTTTTAACCTAATCAGGAGCTTCTTTAGGTCCTCCTCACTTTCCGCCATTAGGGTGGTATCATCTGCATATCTCAAGTTGTTGATGTTTCTCCCAGCAATTTTGATCCCAAATTGTGATTCCTCCATTCCTGCATTGCGCATTATGTGTTCTGTGTATAAGTTGAATAAGCAGGGTGACAAAATGCAGCCTTGTCTTACTCCTTTTCCTATTCCAAACCACTCCGTCATTCCATTTTCTGTCCTAACTGTTGCTTCTTGATTCATGTACAGATTTCTCATGAGGCCTATAAGGTGTTCCGGAATTCCCATCTCTTTAATTACTTGCCACATTTTGTTGTGGTCGACACAGTCAAAAGCCTTAGTGTAATCAATGAAACAGAAGTAGACTTGTTTCTGATATTCCTTTGTTTTTTCCATGATCCATCTTATGTTGGCGATATGGTCTCTAGTCCCCCTGCCTCTTCTGAAACCCGCCTGCACTTCTGGTAATTCTCTCTCCACATACTGTTGCAGTCTATCCTGTATTATCTTGAGCATCACCTTGCTAGCGTGAGGGATGAGCGCAATTGTTCGATAATTTGAACATTCTTTGGCATTACCCTTTTTGGGGAGTGGAACGTATACAGATCTTTTCCAATCCTGTGGCCATTGTTGTGTTTTCCAAATCTGCTGGCATATAGAGTGCAATAATTTGATTCCATCATCTTGTAGTGCTTTGAAAAGTTCAACTTGGATGCCATCAACTCCACTGGCTTTGTTGTTTGCAGTGTTTTTTAGGGCCTTTATGACTTCACTTTCCAGAATGTCTGGCTCATGTTCAATGTTCTCATCATTGTGATTATCAGGGGTGTTGAGGTCCTTTTTGTAGAGTTCCTCTGTGTACTCTTTCCATCTTTTCTTAATCTCTTCTGCATCTGCTAACTCCTTGCCATCTTTGTCTTTTATCATGGTCATTTTTGCTTTAAATGTTCCCTTGAGTTCCCCAATTTTTTTGAAAAGATCTCTAGTCCTACCCCTGATATTGTTTTCCTCTATTTCTTTGCACTGTTCGTTCAGGTAGGTTTCCTTATCTCTCCTTGCTTTTCTTTGAAATTCTGTATTCAAGTGATTGTATTTTTCCCTTTCTCCAATGCCTTTTGCATTCCTTCTGTCCTCTGCTATTTTAAGAGTCTCATCGGACAACCACTTAGCTTTCTTTTGCTTCTTTTCTTTTGGTATAGTTTTCCTTGCTGCCTCCTGCATGATGTCCCGCATCTCTGTCCATAATTCTTCTGGCTTTCTGTCTATCTGGTCCAAGCCATTGAATCTATTCCACACCTCCACTGAGTATTCCCAAGGAATGTTGTCTAGGTCATATCTGTCCGGCCTAATTGTTTTTCCTATTTTCTTTAGTCTGAGCCTGAATTTTGCAATCAATAGGTTGTGATCTGAGCCACAATCTGCTCCTGGTCTTGTTTTTGCTGACTGTATGGAGGTTCTCCATCTTTGACTGCATAGTATGTAATCAATCTGGTTTCTATGTTGGCCATCTGGTGATGTCCATGTGTAAAGTCTCCTCTTGTGTTGCTGGAAGAGAGTGTTTGCTATGACCAGTGCGTTATCTTGGCAGAACTCTATCATTCTTTGGCCTGCTTCATTCTGTGTTCCAAGACCAAACTTGCCTGTTATTCCATTTACTTTTTGATTTCCTACTTTGGCATTCCAGTCTCCTATGATAATGTGTACATCATTTCTTGGTGTCTGTTCTATGAGGTGTTCTAAGTCCTCATAGAACTGGTCAATTGTGGCTTCATCTGCACTAGTGGTTGGTGCGTATATTTGGAATACAGTGATATTGAATGGCTTGCCCTGTATTCTGACTGACATCATTCTATCATTTTTGAGATTATATCCCATTACTGCTTTTCTCACCCTTTTATTGACAATTATGGCTACTCCGTTTTTTCTGAGGTTTTCTTGTCCACAGTAGTAGATATGATGGTTTCCAGAGCTGAATTCACCCATCCCTGTCCATTTTAGCTCGCTGATTCCTAAGATGTCAATGTTTATTCTTTCCATTTCCTTTTTTACCACTTCCAGTTTTCCCTGGTTCATAGACCTCACATTCCATGTCCCTATACAGTATTGCTCCTTGCAACACTGTATTTCTCCTCCCCCTTTCCTGTCCCTCCCCTTCTTTTGATCTGCTGTGCTAAGCATCCTGTTTCATCTAAATTGCCCCATTTGTTTTGCCTTTTGTTTTGGTCCATAGGGTTCTCTTGGCAAAATTCCTGACGTTGGTTTGCCGGTTTCTACGTCAGTATCCTCTCATCATACATATTATCACAGTTTAAACAACGTATTTTCATGCATATTATCACAGTTTAAACACTATCAGTCTACAAATCGCTAATTAGCATTGGTTATATAAAGTTATAAGTCAGTAGTAATTAGTAATGATCATTAATTAGTGTTGGTTATATGTAGTTATAAGTCAAGAGTTTCTAAGTATCCTTGTAATGAAGTCCAATATATCAAGTCTCTACTGTATGTTCACTATAAGTCTCTACTGAAGAATCAAAAGTCAGCTACATTAGAGAGTTACTTATCCTATGCATGCAGTAAGTTTCAGCTGCCCAGTGGTCTTTCATCGAGTTGCGACTCCTCTGGCGCTGGTTGGAATTCCTCTGTCGTTCGGTCTCCTCACCCTGCTAGCTGTCCGGTGGCCGCCGAGGTTATCCTGTTGCGTTGGTGAGGTGCGAGTCGTCGGCGCGCTCTTCCTCGCCGCCCGACCCGATGCTCTTCTCCTCCGTCTCCTTCCCTCCGGCCGTGGGTGAAATGGCCGGAAGGGCTCAGCAAGGTTATGCTCAAGATAATACAGCAAGTTATAACAGCAGGTTATGCTCAAGATAATACAGGATAGACTTCAGCAGCACATGGAGAGAGAATTACCAGAAGTGCAGGCTGGGTTCAGAAGAGGCAGGGGGACTAGAGACCATATTGCCAACATATGTAGGATCATGGAGAAAACAAAGGAATATCAGAAACAAGTCTACTTCTGTTTCATTGACTACACCAAGGCCTTTGACTGTGGACCACAACAAAATGTGGCAAGTAATTAAAGAGATGGGAATACCATAACATTTTATATGCAGTGGTGGGTTGTCAAAATCTTCGCTACCCCACCGTGACGTCATCGACATCATGGGCGTAGCCGATGTCATGACATCATGGGCAGAGCAAAAATAAAAATTTTAAAAATGTCTGCGCATGCGTCAAACCTCCGCTTGACACGTGCAGTTTTTTTTAGTGCGCATGCACATCTCTATTTGCATGCGCATCTCTATTTGATGCATGCACACGAAAAAATAGAACTGTGCATGCATCAAACGGTTTGATGCATGCGCAGTTCCGGGCAGTCATTTTGGCTGCCCGGAAAAACATTTTTGGAGGGGGCCGGAGAGGCGACTGAACCGGTAGTCCGGGGTTTTACCACCACCCCGGCCCTCAAAGCTGACTGAGAGAGTGTGACCTGGCCCCTGGCTTGAAAAGGTTGGGAACCCCTGCTTTAAGGGCTATTGTAATACTGTATTGGTTTTACACCCAAAATGTGCATACTGTTGTATGTTGTACGTTCCACACATTCTCATGCCATATAGCAGGGATTCTCAACCTGCAGCCCACGGGCCAGATGCAACCTGTAGCACCATTTCATGTGGCCCCACCACCACACCATTAAGTGCCATGTGGTGGAGGAAGGGCAAAATGGCCGTCTGGCCCCTGAAGTTGTCTGAGGGAGCCTGACCTGGTCCTCGGCCGGCTGGCTCTTTTGAATAATCCCCACCTCTCTTCCTGATATTTTTAACTTTTTAAAATGTAATGTGTTTTTATTTTGTAAGCCGCCCTGAGTCTTCGGATGAGGGCGGGATATAAATGTGATTAAATAAATAAATTACAGATCACCACCGTGAAGTAGCTATTAATAGAGATATCTTATGCGCTTTAAAGCTGATTCTGACTTCTGGACATCTTTACCAGGCATTTCTAGGTATACCCAGAAATGGTTTAGTAAAAGGTAAAGATTGCCCTTGCTCAAAAGCCAGTCGTATCCAACTCTAGGGTTCAGTGTTCATCTCTCTTTACAACCAAAGAGCCAACTCTGTGTCTGCAGACGTTTCCATTGACATGTGGCAGGCATGCCTCAACTCCAGAATGCACAGAACACTGTTACCTTCCCACCAAAGTGGTACCTATTTATCTACTTGCAATGTCTTGCTTTTGAACTGCTAGATTTGCAGGAGTTGGGACAGATGGCGGGAGCTTATTCCGTTGTGCAGTACTCTGGTATTGAACTGCTGACCTGCAGACCTTCCAGTAATCAAGTTCAGTATCTTAACCACTTGAGCCACTGCAGTCTTCTGATTTCCTCACATAGTGGATTTTACATGGGTAAGCTTTAACTCTGATCTAAAGCTAAAAAAATTTCCCTATTAAAAACTGAATGTACTGTATATGGAGAAAAAATAAAACAAACACACATAATCATACAGTTCCCCAGTTGGCTGCTCTCTGACTATGATATATTCAGACACTGTAACACAAAGGATTAATATAAGTGGGTCTACTTGAGGTGATGAGGTGTCAAACGAGAACAGTTCCAGATGAGTATACAAAACTTATTTTAATAGAGGCATTCCAAGTACTGTACTGTATTAAATTTTTCCTAACATCACTCTTGCAAACAGAAAACATTCTCTGTAAAATGCAGTCTCTCGCAAAAAGCTGCATTTGAAAGCATTAGATTTTCAAATAGTTACAATGGACGGATTCCCTGGGCCAGAGAAGGGAATTTTGTAGTGTTCTGAGGGTAGCATGCATCCATCTATGGTCCTCAAAGAGCTATGTCCAGTTTTACCTCCTGAAATACAGGTTATCTCCCCATGTCTGCAGGTTTTGTTTCCTCAAAATACAGTGCATATGTTTCTTTAGTGCAGGGGTTCCCAACATAAGGTCCACGGTGCCATTTCATGTGCCCCCCCACCCCTCCAAGGGCATTCGAGAAACAAAATGGCACCTTTGAAGCTGTTGAGACAAAATGGCCACCCCCGTTATGCAGGCAGGGCAAAATGGCCATCCAGCTCTCGAAGCTGAGAGAGCGTGACCCAGCCCCCGGCTTGAAAAGGTTGGGAACCCCTGCTATAGTGCATTACCAAAGCTGACCACTAGAGGCCACTGTATTCAATAAGATTAGAAGGAATGGAGGCAGACATTCTCTTAGCACCTTTGTAGAACGACAGCAGCATTTGACTCTCCCACTTCTATGACTCGGGTATGTGTGGTAAATATGGAGTTTGCTATTATCCACAGTTTAAGGTACCCATGGAAGGCCTTGGAACATATCCCATGAGGATATGGGGAGGGGGCCTGTAATCTCCTTGAAAAGTGTGTCTCATCAAAACACCTCTTTGCTCCACCTAGCAGCTGAACTGTTTTTCATAATGCTGAAAATAGGCAGTGGGGAACAGGAATAATCTCCCCATGAAACATGGCATGTCCGTCACCCCCCCCTCACTGGATGGAGGGCACAAGACTATTTGAGCCCCCAAATTGGTGGTTAGTGGGAAGGTAATGTCAGGGAGGCCCTGGAGGGCTCAGATCCCTCAAAAGGCCACATGTGGGGTCCCCAAAAGATTCATGTTGCTGCCCCACTAAGTCCTGAGGTTCAGTATAAATTCTCTCGTGTAGTTTACCCTTTTGCTTTGCCATGTTTTGTCTCATCCTAAAAATTTATTTTTCCATTCCATCCCTGTATGAATCACCGACATGTTGCTAGGACTCCTTCCTGCACAAATGCTTCCCCACCCTCAAGATGTCAATATATTCCCTATGAGCTACAATCTTGCTTCATAGAGCTTTCAAATTAATACTTTTTTATTTGTTTATTTAAAACTGTCTTTGTTTGTTCTGTGCTCTTGGTGATGTTTCACAGTTCTTCTGTCAGAAACATACTCTCCACACAAATAAATTTTGTAAAGCATGAATTCTCTGATGCCTCTTCAAATTTCATCCATGGTGGAGCCCTCTCCTTACTAAGAACATATTTATTGTTTCTCCTCAGTACAAATTCCCTGCCAGTCTGGCCAGGTTAACTTGCTATGGTAATGAAGTAGACCCTACTGCCAGCAACTCAACACCAACTGTCAGGCAGTGGTTAACTAATCTGACTATCCTGAGGACTAATGACCTTGGGTGGCAAAATCCACAGGGAAGGATGGTGGTCCCCAAGTGGATTAAATCCCACTTGAATCCATCTTGATGGAGGGCAGCAACTTCATCAACCCTGGCCCGAGGCTGAGGAGGATTTTGTGTGCCAAAAGGGCTCAGGACCAGAAAGTGACTTGCAGAACTGGGTCAGTGGTGTGTGTGTCACGCTGTGATGCAGATGACAGATTAAAAGCCACATCATTATATTCTCAGGACAGTCTTCATGGTTGATCACTATGAGGAACGCCAAGATTCAGATACGGCAGAAGAAGATAAATTCCCTGGTGTCTCAAAGTTGCTTGTTTTAAAAAGGAACACTTTTCTCAGACGTGGAACATTCCTGCCTTTTATTTCACAATGGATTTTCTTGTTTTCCTTCCCACTCCCTTATTGACATTGTTTTCTTACTCAAGATCTTCCACGATGATAACTCTTGTCTCCTCCCCTGTATGAATTTTATGATGCCTCACCAATGATCCTCTCTGACTGAACACCTTCCCGCACTCAGGGCACTGGTACGGTTTCTCTCCAGTATGGATCCTTTGATGGCTTCTCAACACTTCGCTCCGCCTGAAGCTTTCCCCGCACTGAGAACATTTGTAGGGTTTCTCTCCCGTGTGAATTCTCTCGTGGTTTTTCAAACCTCCCCTGAGAGTGAAGGCTTTCCCACACTGTGAACATTTGTACGGTTTCTCTCCAGTATGAAGTCTCTGGTGGTTCTTCAAATCTCCTCTCACCGTGAAGCATTTCCCACACTGTAGACATTTGTATGGCTTCTCCCCAGTGTGGGTTCGCTGATGGTTCTTCAAGGTTCCTCCCACAGCGAACCCCTTCCCACATTGCAAACATTTATATGGTTTCTCTCCCGTATGAATCCGCTGGTGACTCTTTAAAAAGTCGCTTCGGCTGAAGCTTTTCCCACATTCACCGCACTTGAACCGTCTCTCTCCAGTATGGGTCCTCTGATGTCTTTTGAGATTCTCCCTCTCGCTGAAGCATTTCCCGCACTGTGGGCATTTGTAGGGTTTCTCTCCTGTGTAAATTCTCTGGTATCGCATTACCGCTTGTCGGAAAGGGAATATTTTCTCAGATCGGGGGCATTCCCACTGTCTTCTTCCTGCATGAAGCTGCTCATGAGTGATTAAATGTTCTCGCTCACTGAAGCACTTCTTACACTGGGAACACTCATACAGTCTTCCGCCTTCTTTGTTTCTTTCGAGCGGCTTGGGGTAGTTCAATCTGTTTTCAAATGCAGAAGAGTGATGAGGTGTCTCTTCTGCCAAACTGTCCCCTTGCCCATTCTCAGAGAATTCAGGTTTCTTCTCTCCTCTTATTATTCTCTGCTGTTCCTTCGAGTACGAGTTTTGATAGAAGCCTTCCTCGGACATGGGACATTCATTGCGTTCTTCCTTGGAGTCAACCACATCCAAGTCTAACCTGAAACGGTATCTTCTACCATACTTGGAGAACAAAGGCATCTCTTCCCGTGAGTCTCTTTCAGAAGATTGGAGAATAGCAGCTGTAAGAACATCTGTGGGTTCATGACAATCATCTTCCTTCATTACATGTTGCTTTCCCAGTTGCTCCTCAGTTTCCCAACCTCCTTCAAGATCCTCAGCTCTCACCACAGCATTTTCCTGGCATATTTGAAGAGCTGTCCTGGGGCCATCCTCTGTTTTATTTCTTCCCCACTGTGGATTTTCTAGCTTCACTTGACTTTCTTTCACAACACCTGTGGAGACAGAGATAGGAATTTTGTCCATCCTCTGAAGACTTCCTTCTTGGTGTCTCCCACCCTCCACCCCAGCTTATGTTGAGCTTCTATTGATTACTGTATTCTATATCAGTGATGGCAAACCTTTTAGAGACTGAGTGCCCAAACTTCACAGACTGCCATCCACACGGTAGAAGGACAAGGTGAACTCTGTGCTGGGGGAAGGAGGAAGTGCTCCCATTGGGCAGGGGGGGGGTAGGGCAAACTCTGTGCAGGGGGAAGGAAGAAGCACTCCCATTAGGCTGCTGGGAGGACAGAGGAAGTGCCCCCATTGGACTGCTAGGCAGAGAGGCGGGGCAAACTCTGTGCTGGGGCAATGGCACGCATGCCCACAGAAAGGGATCTGACTGACCCACTGGCACAACTTACCCAGGACATTGGTATGAGAGTCACTGCTTGGCATGTTTTCTTTGTAGATCTGTCCCTCCATAGCAGCCGAGGGCCCGCCTTCCTCTGCCTCTGGGCAAGCCAAACACTCCTCCTTCATCAGCCCCTGAAAGACAGAGGCATAAAGAACTGAGAACAGAGGCAACTATCTGTTTGCTCATTCTTTGCATTTTTAATTTCAGATGAAAGTATATTTTGCTCCCAAACCTCAACAACTCTTGATATTGTGAAGCTCATTTTTGAGATGAGATTTCTGGATTTTCTAGACTGCAACCCTCCAAAAAATAAAAATCCTGCATTCTGGGAGTTATACCTTGCTCCTATAAACACCTAAAGATGAGGCACCGAAGGAAAAGGCATAAAGCAAAAGGCTTTCAGGCTTAGCTTTGCACAAGCTTCCTGTTCCTGCCCCAGTGGTAGCTGGGAGTTTTCTTTCTGTGTAGGAATTTTGCTTGGAGCTAGGCAAAATTAAGACTCAAATCTTTCCAATGTAGGTCTTTTTCCCAAGTGCCTCACTTTTAGGTGTCTATAATGTACAGTAATACCTCGCATAACGAGCATCTCGCTTAGTGAGTAACTCGCTTAATGAGCAGGATTTTTCCCAAAGGGTCTGGCTCATTGAGGGAGCAAAAACTCGCTTAATCAGAACAATTCTCTCCCTTGTGCTGGCGAATTGGCCAGCGCAGACAAAAGAACTGTTCGAGAAAGAGAAGGGGTAAAAAGCGAACAGTTCTCTCACCTGTGCTGGTGGATACAGGCAGGAAAGAGCGTGTGGTTTCTCTTCAATGAGATTGGAATGCAAGCTCTTTCCTGCCTTTATCCACCAGCACAGGTGAGAGAACTGTTTGCTTTTTACCCCCTTCTCTTTCTCAAACAGTTATCTCGCGTGCAGTGGTGGCATGTTTGAGAACGAGACCGGGAGCCCCCTTCTCCTTCCCAAACACACTACCGGTGTGGACTTTGCAGCGGCAAGGTGGCTGGGAAGCAGACCAGGGGCTTCCAGTTCTGCTTCCCAAACCAGTGCTGTTAGCAAGACGGGTTCGCCTGCCCACCTGCTCAAGCAACAGGGTGGGCAGGCGAATCCGTCAACGCTGGTTTGCCTTTGGCCAGTGCTTTTCCCTTGGAAAAGCGCTTCTCTAGCCAAAGGCAAACCAGCGCTGTTAGCAAGCAACAGGGTGGGCAGGCGAATCCGTCTCGCTAACATACCTGCCACTTCTCCCTTTGAACGATTTGTTGGCTCATGAGGAAGTCCTCCACCAGGGCCACCGCTTGGGAACACGTGTCAGGACCTCCTGCCCGGATCCAGCCCTGGAGATCCGGTGGGAGGCTGGCCAGGAACTGCTCCAGGATTAGCAGCTCTAGGATCTGCTCCTTGCTGCGCTTCTCCGGCCTCAACCACTGGTGGCAAAGCTCCTGGACTTGGTTTTGAAGCCTTCGGGGGTCTTCAATCTCCTGGCAGGAAAAGTCTCTGAAGTGCTGGCGCTGCGTCTCCATCCTCAGGGCATCCGCTCGCATGATGGCGGCCTTCACTTTCCCATAATCCTCCCTGTCTTGGGCTTCCAGGCCCCGAAAGGCTTCTTCGGCTTCCCCGCTCAGCGCTGGAAGGAGTCGGTCTGCCCACTCCGCTTTTGGCCACTGGCAGGCTTTGGCCACTTGCTCAAAGGAGGCCAGAAAAGTCCTACAATCATCCCATGGGGCCATCTCTGACCCCAATGAACTTCCTCCTCCGGGGTGAACAGGCTGTAGCGCCTCCAGGAACTCCTGCCATTGAGTTTCCCAGCGCTGATGTGGCCTCTTACTCGCCTCCATTTTCTGCCCTTTTCCTAGTTCTGAGCTGGTAGACTTTTCTTCCTTTATCATGTTCTCTCCAGATTCGTTCCTGTGAAACCTAGGGTTACAAAAACCTTTAAAATAAACCAGGAAATCAAAATTAAAAAATAAATCAAGCCAGGAATTATTAAGCAATAGCAATTATATACCCCATAGCACTTAGTACACTCTCTGGTCAGTTCACAAGTTAATTAGCCTTTTGTCCCCAAGACACTGGTACTCATACACAGAATGTCTTAAGAGAGCATCAACATACTGTATCAGATATTTTGGTAAAGGTTGCCTTTGCTGTATCTGACTCTAGGGTTTGGTGCTCATCTCCATTTAAAGCCCAAGAGCCAGTGCTGTGACTGGATGCCAGAATGCATGGAATGCTGTTACCTTTCCTGCCAAAGCAGTATCTATTTCTCTACTTACAATTTCTTGCTTTTGAACTGCTAGGCTGGTAGGAGCTGGGTCAGAGTGTCTTTTTTTTTCCAAAAAGGAAAGCCCACAGATATTTATTATTCTTCCTTGACAAACTACTACTGGAATGCACGAATACAACCATGAAAAAAAAAGTACAATATTACACGAATAAAATAAATTTTGCTTTTAAATAAATAATCCTATGGACATTTTTAGGGACTCTCCAGAATCAAAATGACACACACACCATTGGAAAAGGAAGATGGCAGGAAAAGTGTCACAAAATCTGACAAAATGAGGATGGGGGTGGGATTCTATCTTTTTTTCCTCTTCAAAATGTAGCACAAGGTGGGGTTTAGACAACATCGCAACCCCTCCTGTATCATCGCCCCCCCTCCCTTTGTAATGACCCTGCCAAGGGCTCGATCCCCGTGCAATGCAATCCCAGGTTAGCCTTGCCTTTGTGGGTTTGCAGCCCTGTTCCAAGCGGGGGCGGAGGCTCTGGTTTAGGGAACCCCAGAGCAATCCCGGATCCTACCTGGAGGCGACGAGGAGGCCGGTGTGAACCCGCAGGGCGGCTGCCTTGTTTGCAAAACACACACTACCTTCTCCTCTCCTCTCTTTCCTTCCTTCCCAGGTTCTCCCTTTTTTCCTTCCTCGCAGCTCCTCCTCCCGCCCCAAAACAAGCCCCGAAATGGAGACAGAGAGGAGGAGGAGGAGGAGAGGGTGATGGTGGACGGAGGAAGCCCTAGATATTCCACTCCCCCCACCCCCGGCAACGCCTCCTCGGAAGGAAAACCCCTTGAATTTGGAAGGGCTAACCCTCCAATGGACATGGATACAAAAAAGGGTTGCAGCCCAAGTTTCTATAATCCCTGAACCCCCCCCCCCAAAAAAAAAAAAAAAAAAAAAGGAATAGGATCTCATCTCTGGCTGCAGAGAAATAGACATTTTCTCCCCCCCCCCCTTGATTCTAGTTACAGGGAGTCACATGATTTGTAGAAAAGGATAAACCTGGGTTATATAATTTCTTTTATATTAGAAACATGATCAAAAACCCAAACAGCCATATGTTGATCTGGTGGTGCGTTGCCTGAAACCCCCTAAATGTGGCAGCCTTGTTAGTCTGTCTGTGCAAGCATGTTAGAGTAAACAAAACCAAAAAGTGGCACCTTAAATTAAAATACAGTATTCCACACTTGGTTCTCCCACACTTGGTTTTTCAAAGAACTCTGATTAACTATTTTAAATTTGTTGTCCCTTTTAGGACCGATGTTCTTAATATTACTCTTGGTTTAATTCTTTGAATATCATGGATCATTGAGATTTTATACTTGGTTTGAACAATGATGATGAACTTTGGCTCTCCAGACATTCTTGAACTTCAGTTCCCAGAAGACATGATCAGCAGGAGTGCTTGACTTGGGCTTCTGGGAATTGAAGTCGAAGAACAGCTGGAGTGCCTAGGTTTGCCATTACTAGGATAGACTGTGCCTCCTAATGGAATTGTGCAGAAACATCTAGGTTCAAATCCCATTTTTCTTAATATTGTAATCTTGTCTTGGATCATTTATGCTCTTTTTTTCTTAAGGATTTCAGTGCTAGCCAGCCTGTATATAAGAGAAGAATAAGTGTCCTGTTTTTCTAAGATACAGAAGAACAGAGCATTGGGTAATACAAATGCCTCTCCCATCTGAAGGACCCCACAGTCACATGCCATTGTGACGGAATCTCATGCCTCCAGTGACATCACAAGGGCCCACCTATGAACTCACAAAGAACCACCCCACAGTAGTCTTCTTCTGCAATTCTAACCTATGCAGTTGGGAGATCCTCCAGGGACAGTCTCTGATGACAGAAAAACACTTCAAAAACTTTTGAAAAATACTTTTATTGTTTTTTTAAAAACTGGTCAAATGGAGATCTTGGCTTTCAGCAGACACAGCCCTGGTTGAGCTCCAGTAAGAGGACAGCGTTGCAGTTCCCCACATCACACGGGCGGCAAAGGAAGCTCTTCTCTTTCCTGCAAGACAGAAATGGAAACCAAACTAAGCGAGCTGCTCGTCCACTGCCGTCAGCCGTCGGTGACCAGGGCCATCCACATGTCCCTGCGGCAACATCATCCCAGGCTCCCACTTTCATTCATTCCGCTTCTGAGACCAGCCTCCGCCAGCCCCCGAGGTGCTTGGGTCACATTCACTCCACCGACCGCGTCCCCATGGAACAGCAAGCCAGGCATTCACTCACACACTCACGCACACTCACTCACACATTCACTCACACACTCACTCTCACACACACTCACACACTCATCGCCCATTCATACAGCGTCCACCCGGTCCGCCAGCCAGCATTAACTAGCTTCAGACACCCAGCCTTAGCAGCATCTGGTATGCGAACTCGCACCCACTTAGCAAGTAAACTTGCCTGCTTCCTCTCCTGGGGGTCCTTCGCAGCCCCTCTCCTTTCCTCCTTTCTGTCCTTCTGCTGGGCTGCCCTCTGGCCCACTGGACTCCTGCCCTGCCCTGCAGCGCCTTTTATTCACTGGCCAAGGGGTGGGGCCCTGTGAGGTCACAAAGGCCCAGACCCTGGTCAGCCCTTGGGATTGGTTGAGCCCTAGCAATCCATGCCAAGAATATGAAAAGTGCCAAGGACTTTTGCAAGCAAGTGGAATGATGTCCCAAAGCCAACAATGGTTGGATTGTTGACGTCATCGCTAGAGCTCAACCAATCCCAAGGGCTGGCATTTTTCTGTCATCAAGGACTGTCCCTGGAGAATTTCCCCATTGCCGAGATAGAATTTCATAGGAAGAATACTATGGGGTGGTTCTCTGTTAGGTCATTAGATGGGCCCTTGTGATGTCAATGGGAAGATTTTAATTGCTTGGAATTTCAGAGGAAATATACCATCGGGTGGCTCTCTGCGAGGTCATTGGTGGGCCCTTGTGACGTCATAGGAGGCAGGCACTTATGCTTGGTTTGGCCATTTATTTTCCTTTATAGCTCAGAAATACAGATCAGATCTAAACCCCTTTTCACCTATTTCAAACATGTTTTTATCCTTTCTTTTTAATGTTCACAACTCTACAAGTTAAGGCTAAGGTTGGTTAAACCAAGCACTGAAAAATGGGATTAGAACCTTATATTTTGGATGCACAAACTATCCCATTCTTCTAAAGACAGTAGCACACAATTTTAAAATACACAAATAAAATTACAACAGTTTTAGCAACTTTTATTGGAATTTAACGAAAAGACTAGGAAGAAAACCAGTTTTTAAAAGGAAAACAAATTTAAAACAATTGATCAGAGTTTTTAGAATAGCCAGGTTTCAGGTGAGGGCTTAGAAGTGAGAGAAAGAATCCAAACTAAACCAGGGATTTAGAAGAAATTTCCAGGTTGACCCATGAGGAAGAACAAAGTGCCCAGCAGCTATTACTGGAAGGCAGCAGAAACCCCATCAATCCTTCAGGTTAAACCTGGCATTTGCATATCATCATTAGATGCTGGAGTATTGCAGTGGCTCAAGTGGTTAAGACACTGAACTTGAGGTCAGCAGTTTAAGACCTGAGTACTGCACAATGGAGTGAGCTTCCGCTGTCTGTCCCAGCTCCTGCCAACCTATCATTTAGAAGCAAGAAATTGCAAGTAGATAACTAGGTACCACTTTGGTGGGAAGATAAACAACATTCTGTGCACTCCAGTGTCTAGGCATGCCTGCCACATGTCCACAGAAATGTCTGCCGATGCAGACAGCGCTAGCTCTGGCTGTAAACAGAGATGAGCACTGAATCCTGAGAGTTGGCTATGACTGGCTTTCAAGCAAGGATGACCTTTACCTTTTACAGTAGATGCTGGTCTGCCAGTTACTACCAGAAACATGTATGGATGAGGACACAATTTTATCCAGTGACAAAGCCAAGAAAGAGGCTTCATTTTGGCAGTTCACAGTTTGTTCTGGACATGAAGATTTAGATGGCGGGAAGAGGAAAGCAAAAAGGAAAGGAAGTTGATGGGTTGGCCTGCAGGGGAGCTGAAAATGCTTTTGATCTTAGTCATAAACCGATCTTTTTGTGTACAAAGTCATTGGCTAAATATTAAAGTCCCACTAATTCCAGATCTAAACAAAGGGAAGGGTGGTGAGAAAGAAGAAAGAGAAAATGAGAGAATATTAAGAAGAGCAAGCTGGCGTCTTAAGAAGGAATGAAACAGGACTGTGACTGAGATGTTTTAAAAGTCCCTCACTCGTTCCTGCAGTGCAGTGGCTCAAGTGGTTAAGATGCTGACTGGGAGGCAGAATGCGTGCCTGTCTCTGTCCCAACTCCTGCCAACCTAGCAGTTTGAAAGCAAGAAATTGCCAGTAGGTACCACTGGTGGCAAGGTGAACAGCGTTCCGTGCACTTCCGTGTCTAGGCATGCTTGCCACATGTCCACAGAAACGTCTGCAAAATGCAGACAGCACTGGTTCTTCAGCTATAAACAGAGATGAGCACTGAACCCTAGAGTTAGATACAAAGCTTTTGAGCATTAACTTCCCAAAAACTTCCCTATGATGGTGATTTTCTCTGGGTGGATAGAATAACCAAAAATAAAACACAGAGATGCCCGAAGAGGGCTCAGCTCTACAGAGTAACCCTGGCATACTTTATTACATATCAATAATGTAATAAATGTCCTGCCTGCTTTGTGTAGCCCATGATGTGGTCCTCTTTTGGATTTTCCCCATTCTAGGAATGGGGCTATTGAGGGAACTGGCAAGGCAGTTTTTCTCCTGGTTTCTTTTCTCTTCCAAACAGGCAGGGAGACAGAAATCATTTCTATGTTTATTTTGGCCAAGAAAGATCATATGGATGAGCTGTCTGTCAGTAAAGACCAGAGCATATCAAACACAGACAAAGGAAAACTGGTTATAGAACCAGGGTCTAGGCCTCCATGACCACCTCAGGAACATCACAGAACTCTCTCTGCCTGCTGGAGAGGGGGAATGAGGGCCAGCTGTGTGGACCAGCTAGCTCAGCCATAAAGACCTTGCTGCTACTGCTATTGCTGCCTCCATGACCACCTCAGGAACATCACAGAACTCTCTCTGCCTGCTGGAGAGGGGGAATGAGGGCCAGCTGTGTGGACCAGCTAGCTCAGCCATAAAGACCTTGCTGCTATTGCTGCCTCCATGACCACCTCAGGAACATCACAGAACTCTCTTTGCCTGCTGGAGAGGGGGAATGAGGGCCAGCTGTGTCGACCAGCTAGCTCAGCCATAAAGACCTTGCTGTCTCTCTTGACTGTATTGTATTTTTACACTGTATTTTATTGTATTTTTTTTCTTTTATGTAAAATTTATTGTGTTATCTGTGCTGCATCTGTTGTTATATTTTTATATTATGCTGTATTTATATTTGAGATTGTGATACTGTATATGTTTGTGTTATGTGAGCCCCTCTGAGTCGCCTCAGTGAGGTGAGTAGAGGGGCATATAAATCTAATTTAATAATAATAATAATAATAAATGTTAGTTAACGAGGAAAATGGCACAGGCTATATTAAGCAGTGTCTTTTAACTACCTATTAAAGAAGCTCCTGATTAGGTTGAAAGAAGAGAGTGCAAAAGCTGGCTTGAGACTCAATATAAAGAAAACCAAGATCATGGCAACAGGCCCTATCAGTCCCTGGAAAATAGATGGGGAAGAAGTAGAAGCAGTGACAGATTTTACTTTCCTAGGATCAAAGCTCACTGCAGATGGTGATTGCAGCCATGAAATAAAAAGGTGACTGATTCTTGGGAGGCAAGCGATGAGAAACCTGGGGAACATAGTGAAAAGTAGAGACATCACATTGCAAACAAAAATTTGTATAGTCAAAGCAATGGTATTTCCGGTGGTAATGTATGGTTGTGAGAGCTGGACTATTAGGAAAGCTGAGCGCAGAAGAATAGATGCCTTTGAGATGTGGAGTTGGAGGAGAGTTTTGAGAGTCCCCTGGACAGCGAGGAGAACAAATAGGTCAATCTTAGAAGAAATCAACCCTGACTGCTCCCTAGGTCAAATAGTAAAGATGAAGCTAAAGTACTTTGGACATCAAATGAGAAGAAAAGATTCACTTGAGAAGGCCTTGATGCTGGGGAAGGTGGAAGGCAAAAGAAGGAGGCAGCAGAGAATGAGATGGCTAGATGGTATTGTGGATGCAGTGGGCACAGAGCTGGGTGGGCTGAGGATGGTGGAGGACAGAGGTGCCTGGCAGACAGTGGTCCATGGGGTCGCAAAGGGTCGGAATCGACTGTGCGACTGAACAAAAAAAAATAAGTGATGTGCTCATTTTGTCCTAATGGAGATTTCTTCGAGATTTGGCATCTATTGTTCATCTGTTATCTACCGTTCTCCTGTCTGCATCATTTTAGAGGGCCTGAAAACCCCAAAATCAAACTTAATGTCCTTCAAAGGAAAGAAGGCACCGGTCTCTGTGGCAAGTGTTCACCAGGGCTCTGCTTGGAGGGGGAAAGCATAGCACCAAATAAATCTATTGTTCTTTGGGTTTTCCAGGCACTGCACCAGATAAACCTATTGGCATGTGGTTGTTTTCTTCATGTTTCTAATATGAAATAATCTGTACAAACCAAGCTGCTTCTTTCATGCCTAGCCGACATGAAACTGCCAAAATGAAGCCACCTTATGGTGAGTTCATTCTGCAGTTCCTTTTTTTGCCTGACCTAGTGTGAGAAAGATTAGCAGGCAACACAAGGTTGCCTACAACAAATTGGGTGAGAGCAAGCAGGGACTCCCTGTAACTAGGAGGGCTTTTGCACAACTTCGTGTAATACGCCAGTTACGCCCGCTCCTAGACCAGGACGCCTTGCTCATGGTCACACATGCTTTGGTCACCTCCAGGCTTGATTACTGTAATGCGCTCTACATGGGGCTGCCCCTGGTGACCATTTGGAGACTCCAGCTGGTCCAAAATGCGGCGGCCCGAGTAGTGACGGGGCGCGGGCGTTATGCTCGTGCTACGCCGCTGCTTCGGGAGCTGCATTGGTTGCCAGTATGTCTCCAGGTGCAATTCAAGGTGCTGGTTATTACCTTTAAAGCCCTATATGGTAGTGGGCCAGGATACCTAAGAGACCGCGTCACCCTGAGAACATCTGTCCGCCCCACCAGGGCGGACCGGAGGGGCTCTCTTGTTGTTCCATCAGCTAGAGAGGCACACCTCTCCAGTACTAGGAGGAGGGCGTTCTCCGTGTCCGCCCCAGCCCTTTGGAACCTCTTGCCAATCGAGCTGCGCCTACAGACAGAGCTCCTACCCTTCCGGAAAGGTTTAAAAACATGGCTGGCTGAGCAAGTGTGGGGACATAGGGTCGTGGGGTCTCATATAGGGTGGCTGATCTAGTGACAGCCACCCTTCGGTTCATCTGGTGTGATTTTTTATGCTTTTATGAATTTTTTAAAGTTTTAACATCAAGTCTAGGATATTGATATTTTAGTCTGTAAGCCGCTCAGAGTCGGGCTTGCCCGATTGGAGCGGGGTAGTAAGTACAAATAATAAATAAATAAATAAATAAATAAACTAATGACGTGGATCTAATCCACAAAAACTAACATTAAACCACAGCAGTTAGTCTTTAAAGTGCCATAAAAGTTTTTGTTTACTCTCCGATATCCCTGTAACTTGAATCAAGGGGAGAAATGTCTATCTCTGCAACCAGAGGTGCCTGGCGGACAGTGGTCCATGGGGTCGCAAAGGGTCGGAATCGACTGTGCGACTGAACAACAACAAAGGAACTTGGACTGCAACCCCTTTATTTGTATCCATGTCCTCTGGAGGGAAACCCCTTCCAAATTCAAGAGGATCTCCTTCCGAGGAGGGGATTGTGGAGTTGATCTCTAGGCTTTCTGCTAGATCCGGAGATCCATGTGTGGGAATGAGGACTCAGTAGCCACGGGTAGTTGAACCGAACGTCACGTTTGTTTATTGTGAACACAACATAACAACAACAACAACGGCCAGGAAGGCTGGGGTTTAAATACCCCATTAAGCCCACCCCACTAGCCAATGGGATTCAGCGGTTTTCCCGCCGAAGAACTTTTGAATATCTAACACCCCTTCCCCCCAGAATGCACTGCAATTCCATTTATATACAAAATCAGCCAGGTGACGAGGGCGTGTGCGAACCCTACTGGACCTGCGCAGTTCAGTCAGCGCCGGGGCATCGAGCGGAGCGGACCTGTCGCTCCCGCTCTGCTCTGCCCTGGCAGGTTCAGGTCCGGGATTTGCCGCGGTGGCTTTGGCGGTCAGCGGGGATGGCTCTGTCTCTCTAGGTAAGTCCACCAGTGTCGGGTCTGAGCTAGAGGGGGTGCTGCAGGGAGGAACTGGGGTGGTGACCAGTTTGACTAGGGTTGGCGTGGTCGTGTCTGTGGCAGGCTGTCCGTCAGGAACTATGTCGTCTTGCGTGTCGGGCTGTGTTCGCCTCCTGAGCTGGTCGATATGGCGTTTCCATATTTGATCATCAGTGAGGGAGACCCTATAGGTGTACGGGCCCAGCGTGTCAATGATGGTTCCCTCTTCCCACGTTGGCCCGGCTGCAAAGTTTCTGGCATAGATGGGGGTGTCAATGGGAAATGTGCAGAATTGTGTGTGTCCTTCCCGGAACTTATCAGGGGAGTACTGGGGGTGTAGACGGTCCAGTTGGCAGCGGAGCCTCCTGCCCATCAGGAGTTCCGCTGGAGCCTTTCCCGTGGCGGCACAGGGGAGGTTGTGCTGGGCTAGCAGGAAAGTGTCGATCCTCTCCTGCCAGTCCCCCGGGCCCAACCTACTCAAGGCTTCCTTCGTGCTGCGCACAAATCTCTCGGCTTGCCCATTCCCTTGTGCTCTAAATGGGGAGGTGAGTGCATGCCTGGTCCCTAAGGATGCCAGGTACTGTTCGAATTCCGTGGCCGTGAATTGTGGGCCATTGTCCGAGACCAGTGTGTCCGGAATGCCGTGCGTCGCGAACAGCTGCCTGAGCTCCAGGATGATGGCCCTGGCCGTGGTGCTCTTCATGAGCCTCACCTCTAGCCACTTTGAATAGGCATCCACTATAATTAGAAATGTTTGGCCGTGGAAGGGGCCAGCTAGGTCTATGTGGAGTCTTTGCCACGGGCCTGAGGGTTGCTCCCACTCTCTGACTGGTGCTGCCGGGGGATTTGGTCTGGACAGCTGGCATGGTTCACACTTGCCCACCCATTCCTCTATGTCCTTATCAATCTGTGGCCACCACACATAGCTTCGCACCAAACCTTTCATCTTTACCATCCCCGGATGGCTGATATGTAACGTTTCTATAACCCCCTTGCGTAACCTCTTGGGGATTACCACCCGATCTCCCCACAGTAAGCATCCCCCCACACAACACAATTCGTCCTGCTTATCAAAAAATGTCTTAAACTCCCCTTCCCCCTTAGCCGGCCAACCCCGCAGAACCCAGCTGGTGACAGTCCGGAGCTCGGTGTCCTTCGCCGTAGCTCTGGCAACCTCCGCTGAGGTGATGGGGGCAGAGTCCAAAACGTCCAACAAAAGAACCGACGCCTCCGCCTGCTCTGCGCCGTCCTGGTCAGGAAGGGGGCACCTGCTAAGGGCATCCGTGTTGCCCATATGTTTGCGATAAGTCAGTGTGTAGGAATAACCCGACAAGAACAGGGCCCAACGCTGCATGCGGGGGGAAAGCGCGGATGGTGTCTGGCGGTCCCCCGCCAAGAGTCCCAGTAGGGGCTTGTGGTCCGTTATGAGTTCAAAGTCCCGTCCGTAGAGATAATCGTGGAATTTCCTTACCCCAGCCACAGCTGCCAGCGCCTCCTTGTCAATTTGCCCGTAGTTCCGCTCCGTCGGCGACATGGTTCTCGAATAGTATGCAATGGGGGCCTCCAGTCCGTTGGGCAGTTGGTGGGCGAGGACAGCGCCGACGCCATAGGGAGAGGCGTCACAGGCCAGGACGAGCGGCAGGGTAGCGTTGTACTGAATCAGGAAACTGTCCTGAGATAGGAGATTTTTTACCGCGTTAAACGCCGAATCTTGTTCTGGCCCCCACCTCCAAACCGCTTTGGTCGCTAAGAGTCTATGGAGCGGTTCGGCGGCGGTGGCTTTACCCTTCAAGAATGCCGCATAAAAGTTCAATAGTCCTAGGAAAGCCTGTAGCTCTTGTTTATTTTTTGGGGCAGGGGCGTCCCGGATTGCTCTCACTTTGCTCTCGGTCGGGTGTATCCCTTTGCAATCTATCCTGAATCCCAAAAACTCCACGGAGGGCACCCCCAGTAAACACTTGTCCCGTTTGACTCTCAACCCAGCGGCTCTGAATTTCGCCAGGACAGCCACTACCCGATCCTTGAGTTGCCCCAGGTTCTCCGCGATGATTAGGACGTCATCAAAATAAGGCACCACCCAAGGGAGGCCGTGGAGGAGTCTTTCCATGGTACTTTGGAACAGTCCCGGTGCTATGCTAACCCCAAATTGTAAACGGGTGCATTTAAATGCTTCCCTGTGGTTGCTATGGTTTGCGCCTCGGCCGTGGCTTCGTCCACAGGTAGCTGCTGATACGCCTGGGCCAGGTCTAGTTTGGCAAATATTTTCCCGGGTCCCAAGGAATGTAGTAGGTGGTCGATCACGGGGACCGGGTATGCGCTCGGCTGCAGGGCTTTGTTGATGGTGCATTTGTAGTCCGCACAAATCCGCACCGACCCATCCGGCTTAATGGGGGTCACTATGGGAGTCTCCCACCTAGCATGATCAACTGGGACAAGAATTCCCTGGGCTACCAGTTTATCCAGTTCCTTTTCCACCCTAGGTTTGAGGGCCAGGGGAACCCACCGAGCCTTAAGGCGGATTGGGGCAACACTTGGGTTCAGAGTGAACGAGATAGGGGACCCCACATACTTGCCCAGCTCCTCCCCGAACACGTCCTGGAACTCGGCGATCAGGTCATCCCACAGGGAGGTCTCGCTGGTCAGGTCGCCGCAGGTGCTGTGGACGCCGCCGATGCTCAGTCCCAAGGCCGGGAACCAATTCGTTCCCAGGAGACTCGGGAACCGTCCAAAGACTACGGTGATCGATAAAGTTGACTCCTTGCTGCCGTACCTTACGCGGACTCGTCTCTGACCGGCGATGGGGATGAATCTGCCCTGGCAATCTTTTAGTTGGAGCTGTTGGGCGTCCAAGTCCGCCTCCTTGAGAGAAGGGAAGGCTCGCTTCATCCATGACAATGGCCAGGGATAACTCCTGGCGGGCTAAAAGGCGCCTTCTGAGCCGTGTGTCCACTACCCCACGTATGATCTGCTCGATGATAGCCTCCTCTAGCCCAGATCCGAATTCGGCGGGGATGGCGGCTGCACGCAGGGCGGCTACGAAATCGCTCACGGTCTCCCCCTCCTTCTGGAACCGATTCCGAAAATTGATCCGATGGACGTACTTAGAGGGAGCCGGCGAGAAATGCCCCTTGAGGGCAGCCTGTAGCGTCTGCCACAATACCGTCATGATGGGTGTCGGGGCCACCAGCGCCTGGGCCACTTCGTACACCTTCGCGCCGCAGTGTGTAAGGAAGAACGCCTTCTTTCTGTCCTCCGAAATGTCTCCCAACTCAGCGGCCAGAAGGGAGAATTCAAAACGGTCCATGTAGCTTTCCCATTTCTCCTCTTTTGGCTGGAAAGGTGGCGGAGCAGTGTAGGTAGCCATGGCGTTGTGCCGACTGCAGATGGCTTGTTGGCTCCGGTGGAAATGTGGCTCACTCCTCAGGATCCCACCTTCGTCGCCAGTGCTAGATCCGGAGATCCATGTGTGGGAATGAGGACTCAGTAGCCACGGGTAGTTGAACCGAACGTCACATTTGTTTATTGTGAACACAACATAACAACAACAACGGCCAGGAAGGCTGGGGTTTAAATACCCCGTTAAGCCCAGCCCACTAGCCAATGGGATTCGGCGGTTTTCCCGCCGAAGAACTTTTGAATATCTAACACACTTTCCCTGTCCTAAAGCTTCATGGCGGCGATCCTCGCCCTCTGCCGACTTCTCTTTCTCTTCGCTTCTCTTTCTGGGCTTTGTTTTGGGGCGGGCGGAGAAACTGCGAAGGCGGCATCGGCCACCAGGGGGAGCCCTCGGGAAGCCGCCGCAGAGAACCTGGGAAAGAGGAGGCGCCCGGGAAGCCCAGCCCTTGCGCGGTCTTACTCTCGGGCAGGCGCCGCGGGCGGAGCGGAGCAACGGGAATGGGAAGAAGGGAGGCGGTCGGTCGGTGTTGGTGTGTATGGCAAACAAGGCAGCCGCCCTGCGGGTTCACACCAGTCGCCTCCAGCCAGGTAGGATCCGGGATTGCTCTGGGTTCCCTAAAGCAGAGCCTCCGCCCCACGACTGGAACAGGGATGTGCAACCCAACAATAGCTAGGCTTCCCTGTGAGTAGACCTCCCCGGGAATGCACTGCACGGGGATCGGGCCCTTGGCAGGGTCAATAATATGGGGTTGATATTTTGGTGACGTTTCATTCATAGGTTCCTAAGACCAAGCAGCCACAAAATATAGGATGGGGAGTGGTTCATCTACCCTTATATAGCATTTATTGTGACTGTATGCAATCTATCATTTATTGTGATTCAATCTGTCATCTATCTTTGTTTATATCCCAGTTTAGTCCATACAGTACTCTGGATTATTATTTACAGCATGCGCACATCTATCTATCCCCATGGAGCATTTATTGTGACTCTGTCTATCTCCACAGAGCATTTATTGTGATCCTGTCCTATCCTATCCTATCTTATCTATCTATCATTTATTGTGATACAATCTATCTATCGTTCATTGTTTATATCCCTCCCAATTTATTCCATACAATACTCTAGATTATTATTTACAGCATGCACACATCAACTTAAAAAAGCAGCACAATAAAATAGCATGATTAATGCACATACCCCGCACCCTAATTGGCAGCAACACAACAAACCAATAAAACATAGGCTTCATAAATATGAAACAAAAGGCCATATCAAAACTAGAATATAATTCTCTACCGAGGAAGAAGGTCCAAGAAGGCTTGTCTGAGTAGAAAAGATTTCAAGATACAGTCTCTCTAATTATAATAATAATTTTGTGTCAGAAATTATTCTGAGTTGAAAGGATTTTTGGTGGAGAAACTCCACTCAGGGAACGCTCAAATGAAGTTCCTTTCATGTCCCCAAGAGCTGAGACAGATGGACGCTCAATCCGCCATGCAGTACCCAGGTCTCGAACTGCTGCCTTGCCGGCCTTCCAGCTAACAAGGCGAGCTTCTTAACCACTGAGCTACCGCAGCCCCTTATCTATCTATCATTTATTGTGATTCAATCTGTCATCTATCTACTATTGTTTATATTCTTCCCAATTTAGTCCAGACAATACTCTGGATTATTATTTGCAGCATACACACATCAACTTAAAAAAGCAATACAATAAAATAGCATGATTAATGCACATACCCCCCACCCCCACACCTAATTGGTAGCAACACAACAAAGCAAAGAAACCTAGACTTCATAAATATGAAACAAAAGGCTATATCAAAACTAGGATATAAATATCTACTGAGGAAGAATGTCCAAGAAGGCTTCTCTGAGTAGAAGTTTTCAAGATCTGTCTGTCTGTCTATCACTCGGTGCCACATTTTAACAGTAATTTATAACAGAAAAGTAATCCATTGTTGCTTTTTCTCCCAAATCAATATTTCAGATGCTCTTGGGTCTAGGAAAGATTGGTTATCTGTATAAGCTACTCTAATGAAGATTCTCTGAATTAATGTGAAAATATCCCAATTCGCCATTTCCAAAGAACAAGTGAGAAGAGAAACGTGATGAAGGAGGAAGAGCCAATGGATGTGGCCAAGGGTTTCCAAGGTCATTGGGAAACCCAACACCAGGAGTTGCTGGAGAACCCACAACCTATTCCTCAAGAAGGAAGAAGCCCGACACCCTCTGAGACGGACCCATGGGATGATCCTGAAGCCTTTTTAGCTTCCTTCGAACAAGTGGCCAAAGCTTGCCAGTGGCCCCTGGAAGAATGGGTAGACCAGCTCCTTCCAGCCCTGAGGGGAAGAGCGAAAGAAGCCTTTGAAAGCCTGGTACCTCTAGATAGGGAGGATTATGAGAAAGTGAAGGCAGCCATTTTGGAGGCACACACCTTGAGACCACAGAGGCAGAGCCAGGACTACGGTTACTTCTCCAGTCAAGAGGCTGAAGATCCTCAAAGCCTTCATTGCCAACTACAAGAGCTTTGGCACCGGTGGCTGAAGCCGGAGCAGCAAAGCAAGGAGCATATCCTGGAGCAGTTCCTGGCCAGCTTGCCGCTGCATCTCCAGGACTGGATCCGAGTGGAAGGGCAGGACACGCGTTCCCAGGCTGCGGTTCTGGCAGAAAAGTTCCTCATGAGCCAGAAGATTGCTCAGAGAAGAAAATGGAAGGTAGGTTTTTCCACCAAGTGTTACCACAGGGTCTCTGTAAGTGGGTAAAAGATATAGGTTTGGGTTACTGAAAGCTTTTGTTGTTGTTCATTAAAATTATTATATTATATTTCAGTCACTGACTGCTTATGCTTACAAATCAGCCAGATCAGGTAGGACATGCAGTGTGAATTAACTTAATGGTAGGGTTACCAATAATGAAATAAAGGAACTGGATTTTCTCTCACCAGCTTAAGCTGTATATGAAAAATGACAACTTCTTCTGGTTACAATTATATTTATTTAGAACAGGGGTGGACAAACTTTTTGCACTGTGGGCTGATCACATGGTTGAGCAGGCCAGTCACATGGTTCCTCCCACCATAAAATGCTTCCACAGCTGTCGTAAATGCATTTACGACAGCTGTGGGTGCATTTATGGCGTGTTTTGTGCACGCTTGACGTGTTTGTGCAGACACGAGGTGCTTTTGGTAGTGGCATGGGCAGCGTCAGCTGGATGGTTTGGCACCATAGGCTTGATCCGGCCCAAGGGGCATAGTTTGCCCACTCCTGATTTAGAAGAACAAATATAAAGGTTCAGGAACAACCACAAAATAAAAAGAAGTAAAAAAAGGAAACAGGAACCAGAATAAAACAAGAAAAGCATGTTTAGCTATATTTGTCTGGCCTAGGTTGCTAATAGATTTGACTACATTTTGCTATGGCTTACTCACCAGCATGCATTGTGGCAAAGCAAATCTAAGGCATAGCATAATCATGGCATTTCTCTCCTATATTCCAATATAACAAAACCCATCTTTTTCTACTCATCCATTCCCTCCTCTTTTGGGGTTTTAACCAATTAAAGCACACCATACAATATCCATCATCTTACTTTTGTTCTCACAGTTTCAGCCTGTTATGACTACATTCAAAGTAAACTAATCAGCACCTCCTTGAAGGTCATTTTCTCAGCCTTCTCTAGCTCTGCCCAGGGAATTAAGAACTTAAATGACTTTACTCATTGTAAGCAGAAGACCCTATTTAACTCATTACAAATGTATGTAGTCACCAGAGATGGGAATACTGTATTTATCTCTGGCACCTCCTCAAAAATCGCCCTGAATGCTTAAAAATAATGCTTAACAACCATTTCTGAACCATAAATACACAATAGGCTTTCAAAACATTTATTCTTCTATCAGTTTTCTTTGCATTCACTAGCTCTTCTGTCTTCATGACAATATATCTTAACGTAGACACATTTTGTTGTACCGCTGACCCTCTGTATGTGATGAAAATCTATAGCTGGATCTTTTCTCAGTACAGTATGTGGATTTCATGATAATAATGATGCTACAAGTCTTGGAATGTTATTTTGCCCTCTGTTGACTACACTGTACGTACTGTACTTGATTTTTGCTAAGCAGTGTCAGACCAAGTTAGTACTTGGGACAGAGACACACAGGGAATACTAGGGATTTATAGGTAGAATTAGGAAAGGATCTTGTGTGAAAAACCTTGTGCTGCTCCCAGACTATAATCCAACAGAGGCACATTAGAGGGTCAAGGAAATCAGGTGCACTAAAAAGAAATATTGTATGAAAAAATCAAAGACAGGAGTTCTCAGCCTATGGCCAAGGACCAGACCCGTCCCGTGGCACCATTTCAAGTGGCCTGCATCGCCACCACCAGAAGTGGATGTGTTTTACAGCAGCGTTTATGGGGGAGGGAAACCACCAGTCCCTCCTGCTCAGCTTTCTGAGGGGGCATGGTCCAGCCTGCGGCTTTAAAAGGTTGAGAACCCCTGATCTAAGTCATCTCCTGATCTAAGACAAGCCAGTTCAGAAACATACATAGTACCATCTGGAGAAACTGCTAATTCCAGCCTAAACATTTATAGTAGAGATGGGATTTTCTGATTTCATGGACTACAAATCCCATACTTCTCTATTCCTGGAGTTCTCTCGTAGGTAAAGGTAAAAGTCTCCCTTGCTTGAAAGCAATCGTGTCCGACTCTAGAGTGCAGTGCTCATCTCAGTTTACAGCCAAAGAGCCAGTGCTGTCGGTACCTGCACATGTTTCTGTGGTCATGTGGTAGGCATGACTAGACACGAGTGAACAGAAGACCATTACCTTTCCTGCCAAAGTGGTACCTATTTATCTACTTGCAATTTCTTGCTCTCCCCCCCCCCCCCTTAATTGTTAGCCTACCTTGGACCAACCTAGTAATAGCCTCAGAATATCAAGAGAGCAATGGGGATAAAGTAGGTTTTTTAAAAGGGTATCAAGAATGATGAGACATAGAAGTACAGTAAAACCTCATATAACACTAAAACCTGGTTCCACAAGTCTTGGTGTTATATGATTTTTAGTGTTATCTGATGCATGTTAAAATCCTATGGGATCCATAGAGATACATTGTAACCACACAGGCTTTAGCGGTTGTTATCTGAAGCATCCCATAGGATCTTAATGTTATCTGATGCAATTCTTCCCCCCAGATTCCTTAATGTTATGCGATTTTAGTGTTATTCGATACTAATGTTATATGAGGTATTACTTGTACAGTGTTTCTCTTGTTCTTGAAAAGATACATATCTGGACATGCCTTCTGTTCTGAGTTGGATCTTTGTGTTTCAGAAAACTATAAAAGAAGAGTGTTTGGATTTCCCAGATTCGGAGGAAGAACTTTTACATGCTCCTTACAAAGGTGTCGAACAAAGCAGCGATATGCTAGGTAAGGTCTCTCTGGGCTATTAAACAGGGATGGGAATTTTGGTTTTTTTTTTAAAATTACAAATCCCATAATTCCCCATCCTGAGAATTCTCTCTGGCTTACATACATCTGAGGGTAAAGGTAAAGGTAATCCTTGCTCAAAAGCCAGTTGTGTCTGACTCTAGGGTTCAGCGCTCATCTCTGTTTATAACCAACAAGCCAGCACTGTCTGCATCTGCAGATGTTTCCGTGGACATGGCATGAATATACACGGAACACTGTTTACCTTCCCACCAAAGTGGTCCCTATTTATCTACTGTACTTGCAATTTCTTGCTCTCGAATTGCTAGGTTGGCAGAAGCTGGAAGAGAAACGGGAGTTTACCCTGTCATGAAGCACTCAAGTTCAGCATCTTAACCACCAAGCCACTGCATTCCCTTACAGACACCTTACAGACACATAAATGTGGCTGACCTGGAAGGAAAAGCCTCAATGGAAAGTCTTAGAGTGCTTAGCTAGGCCTAGCCTTGCCCATTTTTCCTGTTCCTGCCCCAGGAATAGCTGAGAGTTTTCTTTCTGAACAGGAATCTAGGCCAAGTTAAGTCTGGCTAAGTTTCTAAGCCAGTGTTTCCCAATCTTTGGATTTTTTGGACTTCAATTCCCAGAAGCCTAAGTCAGTACATTGGCTGATCAGTGCTCTTGGGAATTGAAGTCCAAGGACCAAAGGTTGGAAAACACTGGTCTAAGCCTTCCAATGGTGGTCTTTTGTTCCAGGTGTTCCACATTTAGGTGTATGTAAGGGCCGCAATCTGCAATGGCTTAATGTCAAAAGAACCCAGAAATTGTAAGAACAAGAAATTTGGTTTTGCACAAATACTACTTATTGTCAGGGATTCCCCTAGCGATATGTGTGGCTCGATAGCAGAGTAGCACTTTTAAGCTGTTACGCAGCGAAAGCTTTTAGTGCAATAACACACACACATATGCCTTCAGTGGAAAGGTGCACTTTACTTAACAGTGAGGGGAAGACAGACATACACAGGACTATATACAACAGTCTCTCTCTCTCCAAGCCCCTCAGTTGGTACACAGCTTGGATTCCTCTGTTGGCTCCAATCCCAAGAGCATGCACAGAGTCCTGGCAATCTTCAGTAGCTCTTCCTTCTCAGTTGAAGGAAACTCTCATCACCAGCACGACCTCTTTCAGCAGTCCCTCTCTGAGGTCTCTCAGTAGCTCAATCCTTCTCTTCAGTATGATGACCTCCTCCAAAGACCCTTCCCAGAGGGCCACAGTTATACCCTGGTGTTGCTGGGCAGATTCTCTAATCAGCCACAGCTGGGCTGTTTCAGGAGCACATGGACGAGGCATGCACAACCGGGCAATCAGTCTGTGGCTCTATTATGTACACCTGTGATCAGAACACATGGAGGGCCTTAAAGTTGTACTATTCCACTGGGCAGCAATCTTTGTACAATACCCCCAAATGAAAAATGTCCTAACACTTATCTCCCAAATCAAACAAATGCAGGAGGGAGGTGATACCTTTTATAGGTCACTTTAAAAATGAAAAATAAACATTGCAAGCTTTCATGACTCAAAGGTCACTTCATCAGGCAGACTTTAATGGCATGATGCTTAAGCCAGGTTGGTTTGCTTAGATCAGGGGTTCCCAATCTAAGGCCCGCAGGCCGGATCTGGCGTGCAGCACCATTTCATGTGACTCCCATCCCTCTAAGGCTATCGAGAAACAAAATGGCCATACCTTTAAAGCTGTTGGGACAAAATGGCCACCCCATTGTGCAGGCAGGGCAAAATGGCCATCCAGTCCTTGAAGCTGACTTAGAGAGTGTGACCCGGCCACCCGCTTGAAAAGGTTGGAAGCCCCTTGCTTAGATGTTCCATGAACGTCTGCCTGATGAAGTGATCTTTGAGTCACAAAAGCTCACAATGCTTATTTTTTATTTTTAAAGTGACCTATAAAAGGCATTGCCTCCCTCCTGCATTTGTTTGATTTTTATGCATGGTCACACGGCTTATTTTTGCTTATTTATCTCCCAATTTAAGTAACTAGACAGATTATATCTGGACCAGGCATGCTGGCTGAAGATCTTGGAGTTGTAGTAAAAAAAATTATAGCTTAGCTGTGTACTGGGAAAGAAAGAGGGGGAAAGAGAAAGACAAGAAGATTCTGAGTTTAATGACGGGAAAGGTCAGCAGATCAGTAATTCAAGACCCGAGTGCTGCATGACAGAATGAGCGCCTGCCCCAGTTCCTGCCAACCTAGAAGTTCGGAAACAAGTTATCGTTTCTGCAGAAGGCAAATTTGAGCCCATCAAATACAAAATAAGAGTTTCTAATCAATAATAATAATAATAATAATAATAATAATAATAATAATAATAATAATAATAATAATAATAATAATAATAATAATAATAATAATAATAATACATTACATTATTTGAAAAGCACCTGAAACTCACTGAACTCCATTAGTAAGCTGCAGCTAGAGTAGGACCATTGGATCAATGGAGATTTGTTGAGTCCACATATAACAGTGATGGCTAACCTTGGCACTCCAGATGTTCTTGAACTTCAATTCCCAGAAGCCCTGATCAGCAGGAGTGCTGGCTTGGGCTTCTGAGAATTGAAGTCCAAGAACACCTGGAGTGCTAAGGTTAGTCATCATTGACATATAAATTCTAATGATTCAGTAGATATACTCTAGTTGTGACTTGCAGCTGGATTTCAGCCACTCTGCTTAGTGTTTGATGATTGAAAAATAAAATACAGTAAAACCCTGGGTTACAACTGCTTTGGTTTAAGTTTGCTGTGGTTTACAACGGCAAATCCTATGGAAATGCCATCCCAGTTTACAAATTTTTAATGTATTTTTTTTCTGGTTTACAATGATCAATTCAGGGCCATTTTAAAAATTTTCAATGCATCCCTATGGATGTTTCGATTTACCGTTTTTTTTGGTTTACAACGGAGGCTGTTGGAATAGAACGCTGTCATAACCTGGGGTTTTACTGTATTGAAATAAAAGGAGGAAAATGACACAGTCATAGAAGCAGGAAAAACCACGGGTGGGTGTGAGAGAGAAATTCCTCTACTTCCATGTCTAGGCCAGATGTGAAACTGCCAAAATGAAGCCACCTTCTGGTGAGTTCATTCTACAGTTCCTTTCACCTGACCTAGTGTGAGAAAGTTTAGCTGGCAACGCAAGGTTGCAGTTACCAGGGTATGCCCGATTGTGGTTCAGAAATACAGTAAAACCTCAGATAACACTAAAACCTGGTTCCACAAGTCTTGGTGTTATACGATTTTTAGTGTTATCCGATGCATGTTAAAATCCTATGGGATCCATAGAGATACATTGTAACCACACAGGCTTTAGCGGTTGTTATCTGATGCATCCCATAGGATCTTAATGTTATCCGATGCAATTCTCTCCCCCCCCCCCCCGATTGCTTAATGTTATGCGATTTTAGTGTTATTCGATACTAATGTTATCTGAGGTATTACTGTACCACAATCTTTGAGGAGGCTCTTTCTGTGTGCCCCGTGAGAGAGAAATAAAAGGGGAGTTTAGAATGACTTCCATCATAAGATGCTAGAAAGGAACTCTTTCATGGACAAAAATCTTCTCTCTTTTGTCTGCAGAGAAGGAAAGTCAAGTGAAGACTGAAAATGAACCAGAAGACAGTCCCAAGATGTCAATACAAATAAGCCAAAGGAATGCTCTAGAGGGAACTGAGATGTGTGAAGAAGGATGTGAACCGATAGATGAACAAGAGAAGCAGCTCGTCGCAAAAAAGAATATATGCTGTGACTTCAAAGGAGGTCTATTTCTACAGCCTTCAAAAGGAGACTCAAAGGAAGAGATGGTGTGGTTCTCCAAGCCTAGCAGAAGCTATCACTGCACGTTACAACTTGATGTGTTCGATTCCAGGGAGGACCACAACAAATCTACCCCTGAGAAAGACCTCCAGCTCAATTCATGCTCTAAGAAACGAGAAGGAATTATAAAAGGAAGGAGGAAAACTGAACTCTCAGAGAATGGCCAAGGGAATAATTTGGATAGACCTCAAATCCACCAGCTAGAAGACAAATCTCCCAGCTCTTCTGATGGAGGAAGCAGGAAGGGACCCTATGAGTGTTTCCATTGTCAGAAGTGCTTCAGGGAGCAAGAACATTTGGTAAATCACGAGCGACTTCATATTGGAAAGAATACTCCAGGATGCCCTGCCTCTGAAAAAGTCTTTCCTTTGAGGCAAACAATCATGAGGCAACAGGGAACGAACACTGGAGAGAAAACAGACAAATGTTCTCAGTGTGGGAAATGGTTCAGCGGGAGAGAAAACCTGAAAAGACACCAGAGAATCCACACCGGAGAGAGACGGTATAAATGTCCCGACTGTGGGAAAAGCTGCAGTCAGAGCGGCCATTTGAAGCTCCACCAGCGAGTTCATACGGGAGAGAAACCGTACAAGTGTTCGTGGTGTGGGAAAGACTTTGCTGATGGAGGGAATTTGAGGAAACATGAGAGAATTCACACTGGAGAGAAACCCTACAAGTGTTCGTGGTGCGGGAGGTGCTTCACCGACGGAGGAACTTTGAAGCAACACGAGCGGATTCATACAGGAGAGAAACCCTACAAATGTTCCCAGTGTGGGAAATGTTTCAGCGAAAGAGGGACTTTGAAGCAGCACCACAGAATTCATACTGGGGAGAAACCCTATGGATGTCCCGAGTGTGAGAAAAAATTCAGAAAGAAAGGAGACTTGTTGAGGCATCAGAAAGTTCATACGCAAGAGAAATGAAAAAGAAAATGTTGTCAACATGAGAAATGTTTCCGTGAAGGAAAAGGTTTGAGGAAACATGAGGGAATTAACATTAACCCTATGAAAGCCCTCAGTGTGAGAAAACCTACCACAGGTTTTTTCACACGAGGGTCAAAGATTACATTAAGGGGAAGGGAAGTCAACTAGACAACTAGTTTGGTTTCAGAGACGTGAAATAATTATTGCTTTGGGGAAATAATAATTTCGTGTCAGAAATTCTGAGTTGAAAGGATTTTTGCAAAAGAAACTCAGCTCAATGTGTGCCCAAATGAGGCTCCTTTCATGTCCCCAAGAGCTGGGACAGAGATGGGCGCTCAAGCAATATCCGGCTCTCAAACTACCGACTTGCCGGCCTTCCAGCTAACAAGGCGAGCTTCTTAACCATTGAGCCACTGCAGACCTTTGGGGAAATGTCTGGTGATATCGAGTGTGGTGGGCAGAAATAGTGTCATACATAAAGGTTACTGCTCCAAAACATGGCTTCAACAGAAATAGAAATATGGAGGTAGGAAGGAAACAAGGTAATAAAATCTTCCAAAAGAGAGAGATTTTCCTGAACTTCAGAGAAGCACAGGAAGAAGAAATTTATTTAAGAATGAATTGATGAGTTTCTTTCCACTTCTTTCTACCTCTAGAATCAAGAACTCCCTTAAAACCATAATGTTGTTAAATGTAACTTCTGGATAGAGAGAGGCTGCATTTTTCTAAGAGCCTTTTGTGTTTCAAATACTTAGGGTAGGAAAGTTGGAATATTTGGAATGCCTTAATAATCAATAAACATTTTGTATATTGTGAAATTGCTTAACCCACCCATCCACACCTTCCTAGTTTTGCCCAGTGAATTCTTACTCAAATAAAGTATTTGTATTACTTTTTAAATTTTTATTCTGTTCCTCCTTGGAGGAGCTTACATTTGTACTACTAGTTAGCAGTACACCCAGGGTGCTAAAGCAGTTGTTGTTCAGTCGCACAGTTGAGTCTGACCCTTTGTGACTGCATGGACCACCGCATGCCAGGCTCCTCTGTCAAACCTGCCATCCTCCATAGTCCTCCCAGATCTACGTCCACTACGCCAACGCTGCCATCTAGTCATCTCATCCTCTGCCACCTTCTCCTTTTGCCTTCAATCTTTCCCAGCTTCAGGGCCTTCTCCAGTGAGTCCTCTCTTCTCATTTAGTGGCCAAAGTGCTTGGGCTTCAGCTTCAGTATTTGTCATTCCAAGGAACAGTCAGGGTTAATTTCCTTCAGGATTGACTGATTTGATCTCCTTGCAGTCCAGGGGACTCTCAAGAGCAGAGGTTCCCAAACTTTGAAAGCCTGGGGCCAGGTCTTGCTCTCTCATTCAGCTTCAAGGGCTGGATGGCCATTTTGCCATGCTTGCACAAAGGAGGTGGCAATTTTGTCCCAACAGCTTCAAAAGGGATGGCCATGTTGCTTCTCGAATCCCCCATGAAGGCGCTGGGGGCTGGATCTGGCCCACAGGCCTTAAGTCAGGATCCCCTGCTCAAGAGTCTTCTCCAGCACCACAGTTCAAAGGTTTCTATTCTTCTTCACTTAGGCTTCCTTATGGTCCAGCTCTCACAGCCATACATTACTCCTGGCTTTAACTATGTGGACTTTTATTGGCAGGGTGATGTCTCTACAGGGTGATGTCTCGAGGTGTAGGACACAGATTCAAAACTAAGATGGTGTTTGCATTCCTGTGCTTTTAAATTCCTTTTTCGCTATGTGTTATACTGTGTATATCTTGCAAAGGGGAAAATCTCTTTCCCATTTTGCAAAAGAAAAGCTCCCCCATCTCTAAATATAAGGGCTTTCATCACCTTTCTTACACTCACAGATCAGCCCAGTTTCCATCCTAGAAACGGGTGTATATTTAGCACATTGAATGTCTTCTGCAGCAGAAGTTCAAGCAATATCCAATTTCATCTCCTTCAATCTGCCATCTTTTCAGGATCAATCATCCTAATCATCTCACACACACCTGCCAAGAAGCTTCCAAGGTCAAGCAGGGATTCGACCTCAAGACTACACTGTCAAAACACAGCTGGCTTTCAGATACTGCATGAATCTTCACATTGGGAGAATGATCAAAATCACTTTGCCAGCCTGCAACTATGCAAAATCACCACGAGGATGTTTTTAAAAATCTGCGCTGGGAACTACCATATTCGCTGGCTTATAAGACTCACTCTCCCCCTCCCTTTAAAATACACTGGAAAAATGGAGTGTGTCTTGTACTGTATGTAGTGGGCTATTTTGGTAATAATGGGGTGCGTCTTATATGTTGGCAAATATGGTAGGTATATGAGCATACATCCTTGGTACATAGTCTTTTTTGGACCCTCGGGGATTTATTAATCAAGGTTGCTATAATCTTTATACCCACTGACATGAGAGTAGGTCCCATTAAACACAACAGAATTTATTTTTGAGGAGACTCATTTACGGATTGGACTGTCACATAAATTGTGCTTATATATAGCTGGCGGTCTGGCCACGCTATCCTGGTATAGTAATAGAGTAGACCAGTAATGTTGATCCTTTTAGAGACTGAGTGCCCAAACTGCAACCCAAAACCCTCTTATTTATCGCAAAGTGCCAATACAGCAACGGGAGGAAGGAAGCATTCCCATTGGGCTGCTGGGAAGAGGGGTGGGGTGAACTCTGTGCTGGGGGGAGGGAGTAAGTGCTCCCATTGGGCTGCTGGGCAGAGCAAGCTCTGTGCTGGGATGACTACACGAGTGCCCACAGAGAGGGCTGCGAGTGCGACCTCTGGCACATGTGCCATAGGTTCACCACCACTGGAGTAGGCCATACTGCCTGCATCTCAACACAAAGTGTCAGGTGGCAGGTAACCTGACCACCTTGAGGACTAGTAGCCTTGGGTGGCACAGTCCACAGGGAAGGGTAAAGGTGGGTCCCCAAGTGGATTAAATCCCATTTGTATCCAGCTTGAGGGAGGGCAGCAGCTTCATCAATTCTGGCCTGGGGCTGAGGAGGACTTTGCATGCCAAAAGGGCTCAGGACCAGAAAGTGACTCACGTAACTGAATCAGTGGTACTATAGGTATCATGCTGTGATGGGGAACAGAAGAAAGGCCACTCCATTATATTCACAAGGACAGTCTTCATGGGTGATTGCCATGTAAAGGTTTGCTTTGCTCAAAAGCTAGTCATATCTGACTCTAAGGTTCAGTGCTCATCTCTGTTTCAAAACTGTAGAGCCAGTGCTGTGTGCTTCTGCAGACTTTTCCATGGTCATGAGCCAGGCATAACTAGACACCAGAGCACACAGAACAGTTTACCTTTCCACTGAAGTGGTCCCTATTTATCTACAGTACTGTACTTGCAATTTCTTGCTTTCAAACTGCTAGGTTGGCAGGAGATTTGCCTATATTTGGATATGGCAGAAAAAGAATATATAGCTGGACATGAAAGAAAGCTGATGGGGGAAAAAACCTGACACATTTGAAATATGGTGCTAAAGGAAAGTGGAAACCCTGGGTTACTAGAAAGACCAATACAGTAAGTGGATTCTACGCAAAGTTAAGCCATTGGTGTTTGCATCAATAAAGAGCAGGTAAACAAACAAATAATGCCTGAACTGCTTCTGGAGCCAACAACGAAGAAGCTGAGGCTGTCCAACTTTAGGCAGATCACAAAAAGACAAGACTCTTTGGAAAAGACAACAATGTTGGGAAAAGTTGAAGATAGCAGGAAAAGAGGATGGTCAAATGAGGGCTGGATTAATTATATAAAGGAAACCACAGGCTTCAGTTTGGAAGAGCTGAGCAGGGTTGTTGAGAACAGGAAATTTTGGAGACCCCTTGTTTATTGGGTCATCATAAAACAGAGACAACTTTGATAGTCTGTCACCACAATCAATGTGGCGGGCTTCATTAAAGGCATCTCATTCACTCAGTCCCCACAGATGCTCTTCAGGAGCGGTGGCTCAGCTGCAGCGTGGCAGCCAAAACTGCTGGTGACCTTGCGAGTTCAATCCTGATATGGTGCACAAAGTTGACTCAGCCTTCCATCTTTCTGAGGTTGGTTAAATGGGTACCTAGCATGTTGGGGAGCAAAAATGCTCATTACCTTGTGAACCGCCCCGAGAGCGTATTAAATGCTATGGGGCAGGATATATAAATGTACACTAATTGCTATTTGGCTACCATCCCTCTCATCGTCCCCCCCACCCAAGTTGGAGTCAGATTTTCCACACATCCTTTCTACCTACCTACCTACTTGCCTATCTATCCAGAGTGGTGAAATTCCCTAGATGGGCAGGGTATAAATATAAATATACAGTGGAACCTCATACAACAATTGCCCTGTATAGCAACAAAGTCACATAACAATTAGGTTTTGTGGGCGGAAATGGTCCTGCATAACAATTTTCCCTATGGAACAGTAAAAACCACTTAGCAAAAAAAAAATATCGTACGATGCATCCCATAAAAAAAATCGCTGTATGATGTATTTATCATATAGCAATTGTTTTGTACAACGAGCGGTGTGGAACGGATTAAAATTGTTGTATGAGGTACAACTGTAATAATAATAATAATAATAATAATAATAATAATAATAATAATAATAATAATAATAATAATAGTTCTTGTTGTTGTTGTTCTTGTTGTTGTTGTTGTTCTTGTTGTTATATCAATTTGGTGACGCGTTGGTTAAACTGCTTTACTGCAACCAAAAGGTTGTGAGTTCAATCCTGGCCAGGGCTCAAGGTTAGCTCAGCCTTCCACCCTTCCGTGGTCGGTAAAATGAGTACCCATCATGTTAGAGGTAAAATGCTCATTAATTTGTGAACCGCCCAGAGAGTGCACTAAGCACTATGAGGCGACATATATAGGTGTGATTGCTTTGCTTTGCTATGCTATGCTATATTCTAACCTAATTTCTGGAGGTTTTTTAACTTTGGCCGGGAAGGAAGAGAAAAGAGCTGCAGTTCACAGGGCGGCCGGAAGAAGAAACCCATTGGGGGGAAAAGGCGGAGGTTCCGCTGCAGAGCAAGCAAGGACCCACAGTCGTCTTTCTGGTCCTCTCCTCTTCCTCTTCATCCTGCCGTCTCCCTTCTCTTACCTGGTACCCTGGGAAGCTGGTGGACTTCCTCTTCTTTTTTCGGTCCGATCCCGCTGCAGAGATATCGGAACTACGGGGAGAGCATCCACCAAACCTTCCCGCCTAATAAGGGTTCACACCGGGCTCTTCGTCTGTTTACCTGGTAAGGATTTGGGGTGGGGGGCGCTCCCTTGAAGCTCTGGATGAGTCCCCATGCAGGTGGAGTGAGGCTGCCCTCCGCTTTGGGGGACGCTGGCTTACTTCTGAGTAGACCTAATCTCTCTCTCTCTGTGTGTTTCATATACCGTTGTCTCTTTTGGGTTGAAATGGGATTGGTGGTGTTGGTGGCAACCCTAGATAGGGGACCAGCATGCCTTTCCTTGTCTTTCAAATCTTGATTATTATTTTTAAAGGCTGAACTTCCATTTCCAGTTTTGTTACTTCTTATGGCCATTGCCTCTCATTGCCCCATAAGAGAAACTGTCCTTTGGGGCAGCAGAGAGAGAGGTGTGCAGGCAGGAGGAAATCTGCATGTTCTCGAAATATGCACTGTTCTTCTATGCTGTCAAGCTGTCTTATACAAAAAAATAGGAGAAGTCTTCTTGTCCGGATCAAACCCTGGACTGCCAAGCTGAAGCCACTTTCTTGGCTTTGACATTGGCCAAACTCAGGTCCTCATCGTGTCAGAAATTATTCTGGGCTGAAAGGATTTTTGTTGGATAAACTCTACTCAGGGGATGCCTGAATGAAGCTCCCTGCATGCCCCCAAGATCTTTTCCCACAAAAAGTGGTCCCTGTTTATCTACTTGCAATTTCTTGCTTTCGAATTGCTAGGTTGGCAGCAGCTGGGACAGAGACAGGAGCTCACTCCATCGTGCAGTACTTGGGAATCGAACTGTCGACTTGCCAGTCTTCCAGCTAACAAGGTGAGCTTCTTAACCACAGTCTTAACAGTCCCAGCCCTGTAAAGAATATGTCCAAAATGTCATATAGCCCTGTAAAATAATAATAATAATAATAATAATAATAATAATAATAATAATAATAATAATAATAATAATAATAATAATAATAATAATATGCCGCCCCACTTGTGCAATGTGACTCTGGGCAGCTTACATATCCTGAACACAATATAAAAGCATAAACCTGCACAATATACATAATAAAACACAAATTAACATTACAATATTCAATACAACAACATTCAGCATGTCATGTCCCAGTAGCAGAGTGAAGGGTATACAAATAATAGACCGTTAAGTTTAAAAAGGTATAGACACATGAAATGTTGTCATGGGCCGCAGGTTGAGAATCCCTGGATAAACCAGTCAATCAATTGATCTTTTTTTTAAAAAAAAACACACACAGTAGTTTATAAAAAGAATACGTATTTTTTTAAGTTTAAGGGTTTTTTAAAGTGGTCGTGATTGCAGGTTATTGCTGAATAGATTCTGATGCAACTTGAAAATGTACATATTAACTCTAAATTCCAGAAGATGAGCCAAGCAAGAACGTGACCAAGAAGGACTTTTCTTGAAGCCTAGAAGAAGGAGAAGGTCCAGACGGCAATCCAGCCAAAAGGATGCAAGAACTCTGGGAAGCCCAATGGCAGGAATTCTTAGAGACGCTGCAACCTGTTCACCCTGGAGGTGACCCAAGTAGGACAGAGATGGCCCCCTGGGATGATGCCAAGGCCTTTCTGGCCTCCTTTGAACATGTGGCCAAAGCCTGCCGGTGGCCAAGGCAAGAGTGGTCAACCCAACTTCTTCCAGCACTCAGCGGAGAAGCAGAGCAGGCCTTTCGGAGCCTGGAAGCTGGAGACAGAGAGGATTATGGGAAAGTGAAGGCTGCCATCTTGCAACGTGACACTCTGAAGATGGAGTTGCAGCGCCAGCACTTCAGGCAGTTCTGCTGCCAGGAGGTGGAAGATCCCCGGAGGATTTACGGGCAGCTCCAAGAGCTTTGCCACCGGTGGTTGAGGCCAGAGAGACGCAGCAAGGAGCAGATCCTGGAGCTGCTGATCCTGGAGCAGTTCCTGGCCAGCCTCCCTCCAGATCTCCAGGGCTGGATCCGGGCAGGAGGTCCTGACACATGCTCCCAGGCTGTGGCCCTGGTGGAGGACTTCCTCATGAACAGGCAACAGGCTGAGAGGGAGAAGTGGCAGGTAAGAGTTTGCTGGCAAAATCACCCATGAATCCTGATGGCGCAGTGATTAAAAGCTGCTATCCTGCAACCAAAAGGTTGTGAGTTCTATCCTGACAATGGATCAATGTTGACTCAGCCCTCCATCCTTTGGAGGTTGGTACAATGAATAACCAGCATGTTGGGGGCAAAATGCTAATTAACTTGCCCAGAGAGTACACTCAGTCCTATGGGGCAGGATATAAGTGTGAGTGCTTTGCTTTATTATTGGTTAATGGGTTGAATTATTGTTGTACAGCAGAGGTTCCCAACCTAAGGCCTGCACCATTTCATGTGGCCTCCCACCCCTCCAAGAGCATTCAAGAAATAAGATGGCCACCCTTTGGGACAAAATTGGGAGAAAATGTCCATCCTTCACTTGAAGCTTACTGAGAAAGTATGACTTGGCATCTGGCTTGAAAAGGTTGGGAACCCCTGCTGTACAGGATGACTAAAATACAGTATTACAAATAAGATCCAGAACGGTTCATCAGACCAAGATGATATAACATTTGGACCAGTGGTTAAGACACTGAGCTTGATGACTGGAAGGTCAGCAGTTTGAGACCCGAGTGCTGTGTGACAGACAGAATTCCTGTTATTTGTCCCAGCTCCTGCCTGCCTAGCAGTTTGAAAGCAAGAAATTGCAAGTAGATAAATAGAAACAGCTTTGGCGGGAAAGGTAACCTCATTCCCTGCACTTTGGCACCTAGTCATGCCTGCCACATGACCGTGGAGACGTCTGCAGACAGCACTGAGTCTTTGGCTGTAAATGGAGATGAGCACCAAACCCTAGAGTTGGATATGACTGGCTTTCAAGCAAGACGTATTGCATGTGAAGAGGGATCAAACCTTGGCATTGCCTCGTATAGCCCATCACTGGATTGCTTCATTGGCCTTTTGACAGGAAGTTGTTTGGGACGGGGTTAAACAGGAAGAATTCTTCCTCAGAAGAATGGAGTGGCTGGACAGGAAGTCTCTCTTATCTCTATATAAAAAAGGACCCTTCTAGACATATTTCCCTGGTCTGGATGGCGTCTTCCTCTCTCTTTCAGGGCCCAATAAAAGTAGAGTGTTTGGATTCTCCGGATGCAGCGGAAGATGCCAGAGATGGACAGATCTACAGCGAGGTCCTGGAGAACAGTGATGTGGAGAGCTGCATTCTGGGTAAGCTCTCTCTCTGGTGGCGCAGTGGTTAAACTGTTGTACTGCAACCAAAAGGTTGTGAGTTCGATCTTGACCAGGGGTCAAGGTTGACTCAGCCTTCCATCCTTCCGAAGTTGGGAAAATGAACACCCACTGTGTTGGGGACAAAATGCTAATTAACTTGTGAACCACCCAGAGAGGGCACTAAGTGCTATGGAAGTGTGATTGCTTTGCTTTGAAACTCCCAGTTTCAGGGGAGAAAAGCAGGATATTAGTCAAATAAATAGAACACTTCTGGGCTCTTCTGTTTGCGTTAGAGTTGCAGAATACAAGATTTGCATAGTTGCAACTTGCCCTGCAGTGGGTTACGAAGAGTCCTACCAGCTGAATTTTGTGTCAGAAATTGCAGCTGTTGTAAGCACGTTTACGACAGCCATAAACGACTCCACAGCCGATTCTGTTGGCGGTAGCAGCTGGAGCAAGGGCAGGGGCCGGATTAATTGGTGTCATGGGCTGGATTCGGCCCACAGGCCATAGGTTGCTTACCTTTGCTCTACACCTCTCAGGACTTTATTTGCTGTTCTTTGCAGTGGAAGAAGACTTGGCTTTACCATGGGTTGTCCCTTCCACTTGTGAGAGACAACCCTCAGGAAAGATGCCCTGCTTCTGCTTCAAAGACTGAATGAGCACCAACCATTAGAGAAAAAACTCTGGTTATAACCACAGAGCTTTCTTCTGATAGCTTAAGTTGGAAAAGCAGGAAAGCAGATACCATATATACTCAACTATAGGTTGTCCCGAATATAAGTCGAGAAACCTAATTTAGACCTCTAAGACTAAGAAAATAGATTGACCCGAGTATAAGTCGGGGGTGGAAAATACAGCAGCTGCTAGTGAGTTTCAATAATTAAAATACATGAAAATATGGTAAAATTAATTAATCTAGACATTTGTGTGGGTATGTTTTTGAGTTTTTACAGTAGTGCTAATGTTGTTGTTTTTTACTGTATGTTTGAATTTGAACCACCACAGTTTTGGGACCCTCAGAGTTGTTGACCCAAGTATAAGTCAAGATCACTTTTTGGCCCTCATTTGGGGGGCTAAAAGACTACACGTACTTGAGTATATACAGTACAGTAGCTAGAAAAATGGTCTCCAGGGGCATTAATAAAGTTCCTTTCTATGTCTCTGCAGGGAAGGAAAGTCAAGTGAAGAAGGAAAATCTTCAGTGGGGAGATCACGAACCAGAGGACTTGCCCATGACAGTCTTACACATAAGCGGAGGGAATATTTTGGAGCAAACAGAGATTCACAAGGAAGGGTGTGAATCTAAAGAGGAATGGGGGAGGCAGCCAATAGTGAGAGAAAATGCGTGCCAAGAGCAAAAAGAAAGCACCATTCTCCATCCTTCTGAAATAGACCCAAAGGGAAAGATACTGCTGTTCTCCAAGTGCAGGAGAAGGTATCACTCCAGGTTAGACTTTGATGTGATGGATCCCAAGGAGGATCGCCATGAATTTCCCATGCCTGAAGAAAACGTCCGTCAGAATTCGTACCCTAAGAAACAACAGAGAATAGTGTCAGGAGAGAATAAATCTGAATTGTTTGATAATGGGAAAGGGGATAATTTGGAGAGAGCGCTGGATAACCAGGCAGAAGAAAAAGCTCACCGGTCTTCTGAGGGTGGGAACAGAGTGAGTTATCCAGAAATGCTTCAGAGAAACGAATCCCTCGGAAGCAGAGTGAAACCATATGAATGTTCTCATTGTAGGAAACACTTCAGTGAAAGGGAACATTTGCTAAATCATGAGCAGCTTCATACTGGGAAAAAAAGGAGGGAGGGCCCCATGTCGGGAAGAGCCTTCCCTTTCCGGCAAGTGGTAAAGCGGTACAAGGGGATTTACCCTGGAGAGAAACCCTATAAATGTTCATGGTGTGGGGCGTGCTTCAGCGAGAGGGGAAAGTTGAAAAGACATCAGAGGAGCCATACGGAAGAAAGAGAGTTTCAGTGTCCTGAATGTGGGAAGACCTTCAGTCGGAGCGATTTTTTAAAGATCCACGAGAGGATTCATACTGGGGAGAAACCTTATAAGTGTGCTCAGTGTGGAAAAGCCTTTACCGAGGGGGGAAACCTGAAGAGGCACGAGAGAATTCACACCGGGGAGAAACCCTACAAATGTTCTCAGTGCGGGAAATGTTTTACAGACGGAGGGACTTTGAAACAGCACCAGAGAATTCATACCGGGGAGAAACCGTACATATGTTCTCAGTGTGGGAAATGCTTCACAAAGAGAGGAACTTTGAAGCAGCATCAGAGAATCCACACTGGAGAGAAACCCTACGGGTGTCCGGAGTGTGGAAAAGCGTTTGGGCAAAGAGGAGCCCTCATGAGGCATCAAAGAGTTCATACAGGAGACAAATGAACACACACACTCTCTCTCTCTCACACACACACACACACAAACCTTAATGTGAGAAATTTCAGTGAGGCAAACAGATTGGAAGAAACGAGAATATTTACACCTTAAGGCAGGGGTTCTCAACTACAACCCTTGGGCAAATCTGGTCCCGGTACCATTTCATATGGCCTGCCGCCTTCTCTCCTGCCACCGCCGTCACCACCACCGGAAGCTGTGTCATGTGGTTCCTTTTTAATGTAAATAGCATTTCAAAGTTGTTTACATTAAAAAGGAACCACACATGGTACAGCTGGCAGCGAGAGTAAGGGCAGCAGGCCACATGGAATGGTGTTGGGGGGGGGGACAACGATTGGGCTCCTGGCCTTGTCTCATCCAACATGTCCTCCCCCTAAATCCAGGACACCACCCCTAAGGATAACATCCAGCCCCACAAGGAAGGACTAGCCTAGTTAAAATGCCCCACTCACCCTTTCCCTGAGCTGGCAATTAATCTGATTAATGTCAGGAAGAGAGAGGGGTCTGAAGTCTCCGTTGAAGGTTGGTATCTCCCTCCTTCCAGGGAGAAACAAAATGACCACACCTTTGAAGTGGTTGGGACAAAATGACCACCTCAAAATGGCTGTCCCATCATGCATATAGGACAAAATGGCCATCTGACCTTCTCAGCTGCCTGAGGAAGCGTGACCCAGCCACTGGCTTGAAAAGGTTAAGAACCCCTGCCTTGAGATTTGGGTAACATGGTTCAGAGCATTATTTAGAAGACAATCACAGAGTTTGTGCTGAAAAAGTAATTTTTTTTATGAACTGCGGATTATCAAAATGAAGATACTGGGAAAGAGTTGTGACAAAAAAACATCAAATTATTAAACAATGGAGAAACCATGCATGTGGCATGATATTTTTATTCCCAAAATAAGCCTTGAATCCTAAGTAAGGTTATTTTGTTTTCTGTGTCGAGACCAGATGTGAAACTGCCAAAATGAAGCCACCACTTGATGAATTCATTCCATAGTTCCTTTCTCCTGACCTAGTGTAAGAAAGATTAGCCAGCACATCCTGATCATCTCACACCCACCTGCCAAGGAGCTTCCAAGGTCAAGCAGGGATTTGACCTCAAGACTATTGCAAAACCCAGCTGGCTTTCAGATACTGCATGAATCTTCACATCAGGAGAATGATCAAAATCACTTTGCCAGCCTGCAACTATGCAAAATCACCACGTGGATGTTTTTAAAAATCTGCGCTGGGAACTACCATATTCACTGGCTTATAAGACTCACTCTCCCCCTCCCTTTTAAATACACTGGAAAAATGGAGTGCGTCTTGTACTTTATATAATGGCCTATAGTGGGCTATTTTGGTATTAATGGGTTATGGCTTATACTTTGGTGCGTCTTATATGCTGGAAAATATGGTAGGCATATGTGCATACATCCTTTGTACATGGTCTTTTCTGGACACTTGGGGATTTATTAATCAAAGTTGCTATAATCTTTATATCCACAGACATGAGAGTAGGTCCCATTAAACACAACAGAATTTATTTTTGAGGAGACCAATTTACGGATTGGACTGACACATAAATTGTGCTTATATATAGCTGGCAGTCTGGCCAGGTTATCCTGGTATAGTAATAGAGTAGGCCAGAAATGTTGACCGAGTGCCCAAACTGCAACCCAAAACCCTCTTATTTATCCCAAAGTGCCAACACAGCAACGGGAGGAAGGAAACATTCCCATTGGGCTGCTGGGCAGAGGGGTGGGGTGAACCCTGTGCTGGGGGAGAAAGGGAGCATTCCCATTGGCCTGCTGGGCAGAGGGGTGGGGTGAACTGTGCTGGGGGAGAAAGGAAGCATTCCCATTGGGCTGCTGGGCAGAGGGGTGGGGTGAACTCTGTGCTGGGGGGAGGGAGTAAGTGTTCCCATTGGCTGCTGGGCAGAGCAAGCTCTGTGCAGGGATGTCTACACGGGTGCCCACAGAGAAGGCTCAGAGTGCCACCTCTGGCATGTGTGCCATTGGTTCACCACCACTGGAGTAGGCGATACTGCCTGAGTCTCAACACAAAGTGTCAGGTGGCAGTTAACCTGACCACCCTGAGGACTAGCGGCCTTGGATGGCAAAGTCCTCAGGGAAGGGTAATGGTGGGTCCCCAAGTGGATTTAATCGCATTTGAATCCATCTTGAGGGAGGGCAGCAGCTTCATCAATTCTGACCTGGGGCTGAGGAGGACTTTGTGTGCCAAAAGGGCTCAGGACCAGAAAGTGACTCACGTAACTGGATCAGTGGTACTATAGGTGTCATGCTATGATGGGGAAGACAGAAGAAAGGCCACTCCATTATATTCTCAAGGACAGTCTTCATGGGTGATTGGCATGTAAAGGTTTCCATTGCTGGAAAGCCAGTCGTATCCGACTCTAGGGTTCATTGCTCATCTCTGTTTCAAAGCCAAAGAGCCAGTGCTGTCTGCTTCTGCAGGCTTTTCCATGGTAATGTGCCAGGCATGACTAGATACCAGAGCGCACGGAACAGTTTAACTTCCCACTGAAATGACCCCTATTTATCTACGGTACTTGCAATTTCTTGCTTTCGAACTGCTAGGTTGGCAGGAGGTTTGCCTATACTGTACTGTATTCAGATATGGCAGAAGAATAATATATAGCTGGACATGAAAGGAAGCTGATGGGGGGGGGGGGACTCATTTGAAATATGTTGCTAGAGGAAAGTGGAAACCCTGGGTTACTAGGAAGACCAATACAGTAAGTTGATTCTACCCAAAGTTAAGCCTTTTGGTGTTTGCATCAATAAAGAGCATGTAAACAAACAAACAGATAATGCCTGAACTTCTGGAGCCAACGATGAAGCTGAGGCTGTCCAACTTTAGGCACATCACAAAACGACAAGACTTTTGGAAAAGACAACAATGTTGGGAAAGGTTGAAGACGGCAGGAAAAGAGGATGGCCAAATGAGGGCTCGATTAATTATATAAAGGAAACCACAGGCTTCAGTTTGCAAGAGCTGAGCAGGGTTGTTGAGAACAGGAAATTTTGGAGACCCCTTGTTTATTGGGTCATCATAAAACAGAGACAACTTTGATAGTCTGTCACCACAATCAATGTGGCTGGCTTCATTAAAGGCATCTCCTTCACTCAATCCCAACAGATGCTCTTCAGGAGCGGTGGCTTAAATGCAGCGTGGCAGCCAAAACTGCTGGTCACGTTGCGAGTTCAATCCTGATATGGTGCACAAAGTTGACTCAGCCTTCCATCTTTCTGAGGTTGGTTAAATGAGTACCTAGCATGTTGGGGAGCAAAAATGCTCATTACTTTGTGAATCGCCCCGAGAGCGTATTAAGTGCTATGGGGCAGGATATATAAATGTACACTAATTGCTATTGCTATTTGGCTACAATCCCTCTCATCTTCCCCCCACCCCAGTTGAAGTTAGATTTTCCACACATCCTTCCTACCTACCTACCTGCCTATCTATCCAGAGTGGGGAAATTCCCTAGATTGGCAAGGTATAAATATAAATATACAGTGGAACCTCATACAACAATTGCCCTGTATAGCAACAAAGTCACATAACAATTAGGTTTTGTGGGGGGAAATGGTCCCGCATAATAATTTTCCCTATGGAAAAAACCATACAATTTTTCAATGGGAAAAACCACTTAGCAAAAAAAATCATTGTGCGATGCATCCCATAAAGAAAATCACTATATGATGCATTTATCATATAGCAATTGTTTTGTACAACAGCTATCTCTTTTGCTAAACCAAAACCAAAGAGTATGAGCCTTTCTAAATTATTCCATGGGACTTAAGCAATTAGTTTTAGGGAATGGGATTTACGTTAGCTTAGTCAGTGATGGAACTGCGGTGGCTCAAGTGGTTAAGATGCTGAACTCAACGACTGGCAGGTCGGAGTTCGATTCCCAAGTACTGCACAACTGAGCGAGCTCCCATCTCTGTCCCAACTCCTGCCAGCCTAGCAGATCGAAAGCAAGACATTACAAGTAGGCATCACTTCGGTGGGAAGGTAAACAGCATTCCATGCTTTCGAGCAAGGCCAGCTTTTACCTTTAGACGGTGATGAAGGATGACAAGAGTTGCAGTCTAGTAGGCTATCCACCATGCTTTGCTTAAAAGACACTGCTAGGCATGTTTTTACTGTTATTTTCTACCCTGTCTCTTCTCCATTTTCCAGGCAACTAGTTGCTGGCTAGAAACCAGCATCACCAAGTAAAGGTCAAGAAGTGCTCCCTGCTTGTTTTTACATAGCAGATAGCAAGGTACACTGTAATTATTGTTGTTGTTGTTAATCAATCAATTTGGTGACGCGTTGGTTAAACTGCTTTACTGCAACCAAAAGGTTGTGAGTTCAATCCTGGCCAGGGCTCAAGGTTAGCTCAGCCTTCCACCCTTCCGTGGTCGGTAAAATGAGTACCCATTATGTTAGAGGCAAAATGCTCATTAATTTGTGAACCGCCCAGAGAGTGCACTAAGCACTATGGGGCGACATATAGGTGTGATTGCTTTGCTATGCTATGCTATCTAATTTCTGGAGGTTTTTTAACTTTGGCCGGGAAGGAAGAGAAAAGAGCTGCAGTTCACAGGGCGGCCGGAAGAAGAAACCCATTGGGGGGGAAAGGCGGAGGTTCCGCTGCAGAGCAAGCAAGGACCCAGAGTCGTCTTTCTGGTCCTCTGGTCCTCCTCTTCATCCTGCCGTCTCCCTTCTCTTACCTGGTACCCTGGGAAGCTGGTGCACTTCCTCTTCTTTTTTCGGTCCGATCCCGCTGCTGAGATATCGGAACTACGGGGAGAGCATCCTCCAAACCTTCCCGCCTAAGGGTTCACACCGGGCTCTTCGTCTGTTTACCTGGTAAGGATTTGGGGGGGGGGGGCGCTCCCTTGAAGCTCTGGATGAGCCCCCATGCAGGTGGAGTGAGGCTGCCCTCCGCTTTGGGGGACGCTGGCTTACTTCTGAGTAGACCTAAGCTCTGTGTGTGTGTGTTTCATTTTCCGTTGTCTCTTTTGGGTTGAAATGGGATTGGTGGTGATGGTGGCAACCCTAGATAGGGGACCAGCATGCCTTTCCTTGTCTTTCAAATCTTGATTATTATTTTTAAAGGCTGAACTTCCATTTCCAGTTTTGATTCTTCTTATGGCCATTGCCTCTCATTGCCCCATAAGAGAAACTGTCCTTTGGGGCAGCAGAGAGAGAGGTGTGCAGGCAGGAGGAAATCTGCATATTCTCGAAATATGCACTGTTTTTCTATGCTGTCAAGCTGTCTTATACAAAAAAATAGGAGAAGTCTTCTTGTCCCGATCAAACCCTGGACTGCCAAGCTGAAGCCACTTTCTTGGCTTTGACATTGGCCAAACTCAAGTCCTCATCGTGTCAGAAATTATTCTGGGCTGAAAGGATTTTTGTTGGATAAACTCTGCTCAGGGGATGCCTGAATGAAGCTCCCTGCATGCCCCCAAGATCTTTTCCCACAAAAAGTGGTCCCTGTTTATCTACTTGCAATTTCTTGCTTTCGAATTGCTAGGTTGGCAGCAGCTGGGACAGAGACAGGAGCTCACTCCATCGTGCAGTACTTGGGAATCGATCTGTTGACTTGCCAATCTTCCAGCTAACAAGGTGAGCTTCTTAACCACAGTCTTAACAGTCCCAGCCCTGTAAAGAATATGTCCAAAATGTCACATAGCCCTGTAAAGAAGAAGAAGAAGAAGAACAACAACAACAATAACAATAACAGCAGCAACAACAACAACAACAATAACAATAATAATAATAATAATAATAATAATAATAATAATAATAATAATAATAATAATAATAATAATAATAATAATAATAATAATAATAATAATAATAATATGCCACCCCGCTTGTGAAATGTTACTCTGGGCAGCTTACATAACCTAAACACAATATAAAAGCATAAACCTGCACAATTTACATAATAAAACACAAATTAACCTTACAATATTCAATACAACAACATTCAATACAACAATACAGCATATCATGTCCAGTGATGGGATGTAACAGGTTCTCACCAGTTCTCCAGAACCGGTAGTAACTTTTCCCAGTGTCCCGGAGAACCGGTAGCAGCTTTTTTTTTTTTTTTTGGGGGGGGGGAACCACCTTCAGGGCTTACCTTTTCACTGGTGTGCATGCACGCCTACAGTGCTGGTGGCCCGGCTTGGGGTTTTTAAGCAAAGTCTTGGAGTTACCTCATCAATAAGCTACACCTGTGCTGTTCCAATTGCTGTTCCAATTGGAGAACCCTTAAGGAGGTACAGCTGTTTTACATTTACATTAAGGCATATTATCCTAGAGAACTGGTTAGGCAAAGACTTAGTACCTAACTTCTTTAACTGTTGAAAAGTGCCAAAATGAAGCCATCTTGTGATGAGTTCGTTCTGTAGTTGTTTCCGACCTAGTATTTTATTTTTAATTATTTTTAATTATTTTTTATTTTTTCTTTGGCCCCACCCACAACATCATGACATCATGATGTTAGCTCCACCCACACTGTGATGACATCATGGTGGGGTAGTAAAATTTTTGACATCCCACCACTGATCATGTCCCAGTAGCACTCAACGGCCTCTCGACCACAGCTGCCAACAAATCCAGGGGCAGCTATGGCTAAGTCCTACCGTCTGTTGCCGTAGCGGAATTTAAATATATATATATATGATATTTTGGAAATAAGGGGAAGGGTATACAAATAATAGGCCGTTAAGTTTAAAAAGGTATGGACAGAAGAATAGCAGGGAGCGAGGGTGCAATTTGTATAAGTATTTTTATTTTGTGTTTGATACAGAGAATCACTATGATTTATATGTATATGTGCATGTTTGGTGCTCCTATTAAATAAAATTTAAATTTGACCCTCTGTGCCCACAGATGCCAGTTATTTTGTTTTATTTTAGGATGTACTTATTCGGTAGTTTTATTTTTATTTTGTTGGTGGTTTTTAAAAATTATGTTAGTTTGTTATTTGTATGTGTACTGCCCAGAGTGGAAAATATCCCAAATGGCCAGTATAAACATGCACTCAACCAACCAACCAACCAATCGATCAACCCAGGAGTTCTCAACTTTTTTAAGCCAGGGGCTGGGTCATGCTCCCTCAGACAGTTTCGGAGGATGGATGGCCATTTTGCCCTTCCTCCACCACATGGCACTTCCTAGTGTGGTGGATGTGGTGGTGGTCCACATGAAATGGTGTCATGGGCCGCAGGTTGAGAATCCCTGGATCAACCAGTCAATCAATCGATCTTTAAAAAAAAAAACCCACACATAGTAGTTTATAAAAAGAATACGTATTTTTTTAAGTTTAAGGTTTTTTTAGGTGGTCGTGAATGCAGGTTATTGCTGAATAGATTCTGATGCAACTTGAAAATGTACATATTAACTCTAAATTCCAGAGGATGAGCCAAGAGAGAACGTGACCAAGAAGGACTTTTCTTGAAGCCTAGAAGAAGGAGAAGGTCCGGAAGGCAATCCAGCCAAAGGGATGCAAGAACTCTGGGAAGCCCAATGGCAGGAATTCTTAGAGACGCTGCAACCTGTTCACCCTGGAGGTGACCCAAGTAGGACAGAGACGGCCCCCTGGGATGATACCAAGGCCTTTCTGGCCTCCTTTGAACATGTGGCCAAAGCCTGCCGGTGGCCAAGGCAAGAGTGGCCAACCCAACTTCTTCCAGCACTCAGCGGAGAAGCAGAGCAGGCCTTTCGGAGCCTGGAAGCTGGAGACAGAGAGGATTATGGAAAAGTGAAGGCTGCCATCTTGCAACGCGACGCCCTGAAGATGGAGTTGCAGCGCCAGCACTTCAGGCAGTTCTGCTGCCAGGAGGTGGAAGATCCCCGGAGGATTTACGGGCAACTCCAAGAGCTTTGCCACTGGTGGTTGAGGCCAGAGAGACGCAGCAAGGAGCAGATCCTGGAGCTGCTGATCCTGGAACAGTTCCTGGCCAGCCTCCCTCCAGATCTCCAGGGCTGGATCCGGGCAGAAGGTCCTGACACATGCTCCCAGGCTGTGGCCCTGGTGGAGGACTTCCTCATGAGCAGGCAACAGGCTGAGAGGGAGAAGTGGCAGGTAAGAGTTTGCTGGCAAAATCACCCATGAAACCTGATGACACAGTGATTAAAAGCTGCTATCCTGCAACCAAAAGGTTGTGCGTTCTAACCTGACAAGGGATCAAGGATGACTCGGCCCTACATCCTTTGGAGGTTGGTACAATGAATAACCAGCATGTTGGGGGCAAAATGCTAATTAACTTGTCCAGAGAGTACACTCAGTCCTATGGGGCAGGATATAAGTGTGATTGCTTTGCTTTATTATTGGTTAATGGGTTGAATTATTGCTGTACAGCAGAGGTTCCCAACCTAAGGCCTGCACCATTTCATGTGGCCTCCCACCCCTCCAAGAGCATTCAAGAAATAAAATGGCCACCCTTCGGGACAAAATTGGGAGAAAATGGCCACCCTGCCCTTGAAGCTTACTGAGAAAGTGTGACTTGGTATCTGGCTTGAAAAGGTTGGGAACCCCTGCTGTACAGGATGACTAAAATATTACAAATAAGATTCAGAACGGTTCATCAGACCAAGATGATATAAAATTTGGACCAGTGTTTAAGACACTGAGCTTGAGGACTGGAAGGTCAGCAGTTTGAGACCCGAGTGCTGCATGACAGACAGAGTTTTTTATTTATTTATTTAGATTTATATCACCGCCCACTCACCGTGGCGACTCAGGGTGGTTTACAATCAGGAAAAAAACAAAAACAGAACAACAACAACAACAACTCACACACACCACAAACAGCTAAAATCCATTCCTCCTTCCGGCCAGAGGACGTTAGTCTTTTCCTTCCCTGGGCAGATAAGGCCCAGGATTAGGAAGTGGGAGCTTCCATCTAAAAACCGTAAAACTGTTAAAATTTAAAATTAAAATCTGAAAAAGAGTAAAAACAGAATAAAAATACACCAGATGCTACAACTACTAATTTAAAAGTAGAGAAAGAGAGGGGCTCAGATCATCCAATGTGTTGGGGTCATTATACCTTCTGCACCCCATATCTGTCCTGCCAGCCATGTGTTTAGATTCTTCCTAAAGGGCAGCAACTCTGACTGGAGACGTAGCTCCGTAGGCAGGAGATTCCACAGAGAAGGCCCTCCTTCTAGTGCCAGAGAGATGTGCCTTCCTGGCCGATGGAACAACTAGGGAGCCTCTCCGGTCCGCTCTGGTGGGACGGGCAGATGTTCTTGGGGTGAGGCGGTCTCTTAAGTATCCTGGCCCACTACTATGTAGGGCTTTAAAGGTAATAACCAGCACCTTGAATTGCACCCAGAGGCAAACCGACAACCAGTGCAGCTCCCGAAGCAAAGGCGAGGCATGTGCATACCGCCCACACCCCATCACAACCCGGGCAGATGCATTCTGGACCAGTTGAAGCCTCCGAATGGCCGTCAAGGGCAGAGCCATGTAGAGCGCATTACAGTAATCAAGTCTGGAGGTGACAAGAGCATGTGTGATCATGAGCAAAGAGTCACGATCTAGCAGTGGGCGTAACTGGCGAATCACACAAAGTTCCTGTTAACTGTCCCAGCTCCTGCCTGCCTAGCAGTTTGAAAGCAAGAACTTGCAAGTAGATAAATAGAAACTGCTTTGATGGGAAAGGTAACCATATTCCCTGCACTCTGGCACCTAGTCATGCCTGCCACATGACCATGGAGACGTCTGCAGACAGCGCTGAGTCTTTGGCTGTAAATGGAGATGAGCACCAAACCCTAGAGTTGGATATGACTGGCTTTCAAGCAAGACGTATTGCTTGTGAAGAGGGATCAAACCTTGGCATTGCCTCGTATAGCCCATCACTGGATTGTTTCATGGGCCTTTTGACAGGAAGTTTGGGACTGGGTTAAACAGGAAGAATTCTTCCTCAGAAGAATGGAGTGGCTGGACAGGAAGTCTCTCTTATCTCTATATAAAAAAGGACCCTTCTAGACATATTTCCCTGTTCTGGATGGCATCTTCCTCTCTCTTTCAGGGCCCAATAAAAGTAGAGTGTTTGGATTCTCCGGATGCAGCGGAAGATGCCAGAGATGGACAGATCTACAGCGAAGTCCTGGAGAACAGTGATGTGGAGAGCTGCATTCTGGGTAAGCTCTCTCTCTGGTGGCGCAGTGGTTAAACTGTTGTACTGCAACCAAAAGGTTGTGAGTTCGATCTTGACCAGGGATCAAGGTTGACTCAGCTTTCCATCCTTCCGAAGGTGGGAAAATGAGTACCCACTGTGTTGGGGACAAAATGCTAATTAACCTGTGAACCACCCAGAGAGGGCGCAAAGTGCTATGGAAGTGTGATTGCCTTGCTTTGAAACTCCCAGTTTGGGGGGAGAAAAGCTGGATATTAGTCAAATAAATAGAACACTTCTGGGCTCTTCTGTTTGCGTTTTTTACTGTATGTTTGAATTTGAACCACCACAGTTTTGGGACCCTCAGAGTTGTTGACCCAAGTATAAGTCAAGTTCACTTTTTGGCCCTCATTTGGGGGGCTAAAAGACTACACGTACTTGAGTATATACAGTACAGTAGCTAGAAAAATGGTCTCCAGGGGCATTAATAAAGTTCCTTTCTATGTCTCTGCAGGGAAGGAAAGTCAAGTGAAGAAGGAAAATCTTCAGTGGGGAGATCACGAACCAGAGGACTTGCCCATGACAGTCTTACACATAAGCGGAGGGAATATTTCGGAGCAAACAGAGATTCACAAGCAAGAGTGTGAATCTAAAGAGGAATGGGGGAGGCACCCAATAGTGAGAGAAAATGCATGCCAAGAGCTCACAGAAAGCACCATTCTCCATCCTTCTGAAATAGACCCAAAGGGAAAGATACTGCTGTTCTCCAAGTGCAGGAGAAGGTATCACTCCAGGTTAGACTTTGATGTGATGGATCACAAGGAGGATCGTGATGAATTTCCCACGCCTGAAGAAAACGTCTGTCAGAACTCGTACCCTAAGAAACAACAGAGAACAGTGTCAGGAGAGAATAAATCTGAATTGTTTGAGAATAGGAAAAGGGATAATTTGGAGGGTATGCGGCATAACCAGGCAGAAGAAAAAGCTCACCGGTCTTCTGAGGGTGGGAACAGAATGAGTTATCCAGAAATGCTTCAGAGAAATAAATCCCTTGGAAGCAGAGCGAAACCATATGAATGTTCTCATTGTAGGAAGCACTTCATTGAAAGGGAACATTTGCTAAATCATGAGCAGCTTCATACAGGGAAAAAAAGGCGGGGAGGTCCCATGTCGGGGAGAGCCGTCCCTTTCCGGCAAGTGGTAAAGCGGTACAAGGGGATTTACCGGTACCCTGGAGAGAAACCCTACAAATGTTTGTGGTGTGGGGCATGTTTCAGCATGTGGGGAAAGTTGAAAAGACATCAGAGGAGCCATACGGAAGAAAGAGAGTTTCAGTGTCCCGAATGTGGGAAGACCTTCAGTTGGAGCGATTTTTTAAAGATCCACGAGAGGAATCATCCTAGGGAGAAACCTTATAAGTGTGCTCAGTGTGGAAAAGCCTTTAACAAGGGGGGAAACCTGAGGAGGCATGAGAAAATTCACACCGGGGAGAAACCCTACAAATGTTCTCAGTGTGGGAAATGCTTTTCGGACGGAGGGGCTTTGAAGCAGCACCAGAAAATTCATACCGGGGAGAAACCCTACATATGTTCTCAGTGTGGGAAATGCTTCACGAAGAGAGGAACTTTGAAGCAGCATCAGAGAATCCACACTGGAGAGAAACCCTATGGATGTCCAGAGTGTGGAAAAGTGTTTGGGCAAAGAGGAGCACTAGTGAGGCATCAAAGAGTTCATACAGGGGACAAATGAACACATACACACACACACACACAAACCTTAATTTGAGAAATTTTAGTGAGGCAAACAGATTGGAAGAAATGAGAAAATTTACACCTTAAGGTAAGAGTTCTCAACCTACAGCCCATGGGCCAATCTGGTCCTGGTACCATTTCATGTGTCCTGCCGCCCTCTCTCCTGCCGCCACCACCACCAGAAGCTGTGTCATTAAAATGGAACCACACATGGTACAGCTTCCTGCAGCAAGAGTAAGGGCAGCAGACCACATGGAATGGTGTTGCGGGGGGGGGGGGGACTACTGGGCTCCTGGACTTGTCTCATCCAACACGTCCTCCCTCTAAATCCAGGACACCACCCCTAAGGATAACATCCAGCCCCACAAGGAAGGACTAGCCTAGTTAAAATGCCCCACTCACCCTTTCCCTGAGCTGGCAATTAATCTCATTAGTGTCAGGAAGAGAGAAGGGTCTGAAGCCTCCGTTGAAGGTTGGCATCTCCCTCCTTCCAGGGAGAAACAAAATGACCACACCTTTGAAGCTGTTGGGACAAAATGACCATCCTCAGAATGGCCATCCCATCATGCAGATAGGACAAAATGGCCATCTGACCTTCTCAGCTGTCTGAGGAAGCATGACCCTGGCTTGAAAAGGTTAAGAACCCCTGCCTTGAGATTTGGGTAACATGGTTCAGAGCATTATTTAGAAGACAATCAAAGAGTTTGTGCTGAAAAAGTAAAAATTTTTATGAACTGCAGATTATCAGGATGAAGATACCGGGAAAGAGTTGTGACAAAAAAACATCAAATGATTTAACAATGGAGAAACCATGCATGTGGCATGATATTTCTATCCCAAAATAAGCCTTGAATCCTAAGTAAGGTTATTTTGTTTTCTGTGTCAAGACCAGGTGTGAAACTGCCAAAATGAGGCCACCACTTGATGAATTCATTCCATAGTTCCTCCCCATTTCTCCCAAATCACCTCAGTGGGAACCATGGACTACCAATCCATTTCCTTTTGGGTGGGAGGGGTGGGGCACAATTGTTTACAAAGCGTCTTCAAGCTAAGGGAGGCTGATTTTTACTGAGAATGTTTTCTTTTTGAAGAGCCAGGGGTAGGGAATTTGGAAAACTTGGTATGCCTTAATACTGATTTTTGTATACACTTCTGCAATTGTGCTGGTTTGAAAGAAAGGAAAAAAAAAGATGAGGAACAGTCACCTGTATTTGCCTCCTCCCTTCCCACTGTGAGAAAGTTTTAGGGCAGTGGTGACAAACGTATGGCATGCATGCAGTGGTGGGCTCCAAAAAAATTACTACCATACTGTGGGTGTGGTATGGTGGGCGTGGCCAGGGGGAAAGCTCTGCGTTGCACCCGAATTAGGACTACTGTTCTGTACTTTATTTAAAAACTTGGGTGGGTGTGGCCAGCCAGAATTTGTGCTACCGGTTCTGGCGAACTGGTGTGAACCTGCTGATGCCCACCACTGCACACATGCCATAGGGGGCACTCAGAACTATCACCCCAGCACAGAGTTCACCCCACCCTTCTGTTCAGCAGCCCAATGGGAGTGCTTCCTTCCAGCACAGAATTTCCTCCGCCTCTGCCCACCACCCAATGAGAGTGTTTCCTTCCTCCCCCAGCACAGAATTCACCCTGCCCCTCTGTTCAGCAGCCCAATGGGAGACCCTTCTCCCCTGTCTAGGTTAAGGTGGGTGGATCATGTGTTGCGTGCGGATGTGGCACAGACAGCAGTTTGGGTGGTCTCGAAAAGGTTTTCCATCACTGTTTTTAGTGCTAAATTATGAATGTCTCTTTCCTACAAACAGTTTAGGATTGCATTCACATTTCAACCAGTCTACCATGGTTTCTAGTACAGCAAAGGGTTTATGAATTGAATGGCTCACTCCATTCCTGTGTACATCTTTAATAGCAGCTAGATGTAAAAGGACCTACAGGTGAACTTTTTTACACCTTGATAATAAAGTCCATGACCTTTTTAAAATGCCATAATAGACATGACTGCAGTGATCAAGACAAACTTGGAATATGTCATCTAAGAATTTGCCTTTTACCCTCTCTGATACAGGTGAAAATAAAGTCCATTAAATAAAACCAAAAATATAAATGTTCTCTCCCTCAGGTCTATCGGCTATCTCTTTTGCTAAACCAAAACCAAAGAGTATGAGCCTTTCTAAATGATTCCATGGGACTTAAGCAATTAGTTTTAGGGAATGGGATTTACATTAGCTTAGTCAGTGATGGAACTGAAGGTGGCTCAAGTGGTTAAGATGCTGAACTCAACGACTGGCAGGTCGGAGTTCGATTCCCAAGTACTGCACAACTGAGCGAGCTCCCATCTCTGTCCCAACTCCTGCCAGCCTAGCAGATCGAAAGCAAGACATTACAAGTAGGCACCACTTCGGTGGGAAGGTAAACAGCATTCCATGCTTTCGAGCAAGGCCAGCTTTTACCTTTAGACGGTGATGAAGGATGACAAGAGTTGCAGTCTAGTAGGCTATCCACCATGCTTTGCTTAAAAGACACTGCCAGGCATGTTTTTACTGTTATTTTCTACCCTGTCTCTTCTCCATTTTCCAGGCAACTAGTTGCTGGCTAGAAACCGGCATCACCAAGTAAAGGTCAAAAAGTGCTCCCTGCTTGTTTTTCCTTACCAGATAGCAATTCTGCTTCACAGGCAAAAATGACCCCCAAGTCAAAGCTAGTAAAACAAAACAATACCATAGCTTTTCTTCCCTCAGCTGCCAGACAAAATAGTAAAGAGTGCAACTGTCACACCTGGAAGCAAAAGTATGAGAGAAGCTTGCTCTGTTTTGAGGGTCTCCACTGCAGCAGTCTGTTGGAAGTGCAATTATGCACACAGTAAGAGCCATATTCCTACTTAGAGGGACAGTGAGAGAGAGAATCCTCGATGTATCCCCCTCTTAAAGGTCTCCCTTGCTCAAAAGCCAGTCATATCCGACTAGGGCAGGGGTGCCCAAACCTTTTGGGCTGTGGGCCGATCATGTGGTTCAGTGAGCCAATCACTAAGGCCCGCGGGCTGGGTGCATCCCCCGATGCCAATTCACCCGGCCCACAAAGCCCTTGTCGCTCCTGGAAGCGGAAGTAAAATGCAGCCATATGGGCGTGTTTTACTTCCGCTTCCAGGAGCAATGAGGCCTTCGCGGGCCGGGTGAATTGGCGTCTTGGGCCGTACCCAGTCCCCGGGCCTTAGTTTGGGCACCACTGGACTAGGAGATGCTGATGAAACTCCGCTCAGGGGACGCCTAAATGATGTTTCTTTCATATCCCCAAGATCTGTCGTGCAACACTTGGGTATCAAACCCCACCCTTCCAGTCTCCAAGCTCAGTGTCTTAACCACTAAACCACTGCAGTGCTTCCATGGTCATGTGACAGGTATGGCGATGCCGGGGCACAGAAAACACTGTTGTTGTTGTTGTTGTTGTTGTTTCGATTTATATGCCGCCCTACTTGGTGAAAACCAACTCAGGGTGGCTTACAACATAAAATCGAATACAATACAATATAACAGATCAACAATACAAAATCACAGCATCCCAAAATACAGTGCAACAAAATAAATATAAACACAATATAATCAAAATACAGTCCATAAACAATATTCAGTACCGAATGGACAATAAACAATATATTCACAATACAATTCATACCCAATACAAAGAAAATAACCATACCTTTCAGAATGAAGTGGTACTGATTTTTTCACTGTTCAATTGCACAGAAGAGTTAACACTTTACAATCCCATGGACCGCTGCATTCCAGGCTCTTCTGTCATCCGCCATCTTCTGGAGTCTGCCAATAGTAGATCTATGCCCACTGCGTCAACAATGCTGCCTAGCCATCTCATGGTACCTATGTATCTGCTTGCAATTTCTTGCTTTTGAACTGCTAGGTTGAAGTAAAGGTAAATGTCCTTGCTCGAAAGCCAATCGTGTCTGACTCTAGGGGTTGGTGCTCATCCTCGTTTACAGCCAAAGAGCCAGTGCTGTCCGAGTCTGCAGATGTTTTCATTGTCATGTGGCAGGTATGACTAGATGCTGGAAAGCATGGAATGCTGTTACATTTACCACTGAAGTGGTATCTATCTATCTATCTGCAATTTCTTGCTTTTGAACTGCTAGGTTGGCAGGAACAGGGACAGATGACAGGAGCATAATGCAGGCACCCATCTAAGGCAGAAACTGTTTATACACAGGAGTATTTCAGTATTGGTTGTAACCAGGAGAGGTTCTTGCTGTGTCCAAAACTTTATCTATTTTAGTAATACCCCACCTTTCCTCCAGGGAGCCCACAGCAGCATCACTAGCTCTCCTCAGCTTCTTTTCATATCTTGTGTGGTATAATGATTAGCGGCACTGCTCTAACCACTATACAATACAGCTGCCACCCCACCCTTCTCTTTATTGGAAAATGCGTAGAGGTAGTGGGGACCTGCTAAGCTAACAAACTGCAGAGGAAAAGAGGGATGATGTGGCATTTCTTTTATTGATTACAGCTTTTGGAAAGAAGAAAATCCAGCTGGGTTCTGTTTTGTCCTGCAAAAAAGGAAATAAATCGGCATCTACTAAAAGACACTCATTTATACCGCTATTTAAAGTGGCAGGGCAGCTCCCCACCTCTTTCTCGTTGAGTAATCCGTCCCGCCCCCCGTAATTATACCCCACAGGCCATCATGAGATTCTCCCTCTTGCAAAGCAAAGCCATCTTTCCTTGCAGGCTTTCCATTGAGAAAATAAAATTCCTCCTTCAATAGCTCTGGTAGGGAACGCTGCTAGGTCTCCCCGGATAGAAAATGCCTTCTCTCAACATCCAGGACCTCTCTCTAGTCTAGTCAGAAGAGTTTTATTTATTTAACCCCTTCAAACTCGTTTTGTCTTCCTTACAAACGAAATGGTCTTGGAAAGAACAGAAAGACGAAACTGTCATGGGCAATATCCAGCTGCTGGTTTCACTTAGAAAGCAGACCTATTGAATCAATTGCTTTTCCTCTTCTCTCCATTGCCACTTCCTTCTCCTTTCAATTATTATTAATAATGTCAGGTCACATAACAATACTGTAATCAAATTTGATACACAGACAGATTGCTATATGCTGCTAGATATTTTATATATTATATTACAAGCTTCCTGCCAATTTCCTTTAGCAAATAGGAAGTAACCAGGTAGTGTTTTTGTTTGTTTTTTGACATGCAGGTCAAAGATTGATCTGAGACCATAATGGGTTTTCTCACAACCTTGAGAATGAAAGGGAGCCATTTAGAGCTAATCTGAATAATCTATTCTTGCTGATGGCTGTGGGAAACTGTATTGTTGTGCTTGCTTGTCTGTTATTTTGCTTGAACACACCCTTCTCCCTTTGACCCCGGAATTTGGTATATAAAAACCATGCCTGTAAGTTTCACTCCTTGTCTAAAGAAGTGGACTTAATCCAAGAAAGCTAACAATAAAAATATAGCAGTTAGTCTTTAAAGTGCCTGCGGACAGTAGTCCATGGGGTCGCAAAGGGTCGGAATCGACTGTGCGACTGAACAACAACAAGTCTTTAAAGTGCTACAGTGTTTTTTGTTTTGTTTATTTTGTTTTGTTTTCTGATATGCCTGAACCACAGACTAACACGGCTATTATTCCAAAAAATAACAATAAAGAGAAAATACAAAACACAACTTTGACAGCAAGATCAATAAAATCTTGGCTTTTAAACACAGGAGCCTCTTGTTTTCACTATTGATTATCACCACTTTTATAAGGTTGTAATGTTTTGAGTCAGAGACTGCAGTGGCTCAAGTGGCCAAGATGCTGAACTTGAAGATAGGAAGGTTGGAGTTCGATACCCATGTGCTCCACGACGCAGTGAGATCCTGTCTCTATCCCAGCTCCAGCCAACCTGGCAGTTCAAAAGCAAAAAATTGTAAGTAGATACATAGGGACCACTTCGATGGGAAGGTAAACAATGTTCTGTGCTCTCCGGTGTCTAGTCATGCCTGCCAAGTTTGCAGAAACATCTGCAAATGCAGACAAGCGCTGGCTCTTTGGCTATAAACAGAGATGAGCACTGAACCCTAAAGTTGGATATGACTGGCTTTTAAGCAAGGGTGAACTTTTACTAATGTTTTGAGTCACCGAAACAGATCCATTGAATCAACAGTAGTTCAACACTGAAGTAAACCCTGTTGAGTCAATGCATCTACTTTAGCTGAGCCTAAAGAACACCAGCCAAAAGATTTCCTTTGTTTTAAAATATTTTTTTCTTTTTATTTCAAAACAACAACCCAAGAATTAGCCAAAAATGCAAGACAAAACACTCATACACAGCATTTGAATCAAAGCATTTGTTTATCTAAAAGACGAACTGTTCAACATCTCATGAGTGTCATACCAATGAACCCTGGCGGTGCAGTGGTCAAACTGCTGCCAAAATGTTGTGAGTTCGATCCTGACAGGAAACAAGGTTGATTCAAAGCCTTCCATCCTTCTGTTGGTAAAATCAGTACCTAGCATGTTGGGGGGGGATACTAATTAACCTGTGTGAGCCACCCAGAGAGTGCACTAAATGTTATGGGACATGATATAAGTGTAATTGCTTTACTTTTGCTTTTCTTGCTGCATTAACTTAACCTGATACAAATATACTGTACTATTAAATGGGGGGAAAGTTGTGATCTGGGAGCACAGTCTTTCTTCAAAAGGATTTGAGCTCCTCCCACTTGTTTCAAGACTTCCATCACACATTCTCCCCTGTATGGATTCTCAGGTGTGTCTTAAGGTTTGAACTCTGGCTGAAGCTCTTCCCACAGTTAGCACACGTGTAAGGTTTCTCTCCTGTGTGCATTCTCTGATGCACCCTTAGTGCCGAGTTCGAGTCAAAGCTCCGCCGTGTGGGCTCTCTTGTGCTTCAGAAGCTCAGACTCATCACCATAGCTCCGGCCACAGTCTATGCATTTAAATGGCCTCGCGTTCCGGTGTGTCCTTCTATGGATGGTAAGCGCTGAGATACGGTCAAAGCAGAGCTCACATTCCTTGCACTTAAAAGGTTTCTCTCCTGTGTGGATCCTCCGGTGTTTAATAAGCTCTGACTCCTTATCATAGCTCTCGTTGCACTCCAAGCACCCGTAGGGCTTCTTCCTTGCGTGGTTTTTAATATGTGTTTGGTAACTGGTTTCCCAGCGGAAGCGTTTGCCACACTCCGAACACTGGAACGGCTTCTCTCCCGTGTGGGTCCTTTCATGGAGATAAAGCATGGAGCCCTGTGAGAAGCTTTTCCCACAAGTGGAGCATTTGAACGGCTTTTCCCCCATGTGGGTTTCCTTGTGCCGAATGAGGTGGGAGGATTTACCATAGGTTTTGCCACAGTCTGAGCAGGCATAGGGACGGTCCCCTGCATGGTTTTTCATGTGCATTTTGATACTGCTCTCCCACCGGAAACATTTCCCACACTCGGAGCATTTGTAAGGTTTCCCTCCCATGTGGATCCTTCCGTGGACAAAAAGCTGCGAGCTTTGACAGAAGCTTTTCCCACATTCTGGACACTGATACGGCTTCTCTCCTGTGTGGGTCCTTTCATGGATTAAAAGGTCGTACCGTCGACTGAAACTGTTCCCACAGTGCGGACACATGTAGGGCTTCTCCCCAGTGTGGATCCTCTTGTGGGTGATCAGGTGCGATCCCTGACTGAAGCATTTCCTGCATTCGGGGCACTCATAGGGTTTCTCTCCCGTGTGGCTTCTCCTGTGGGTGTTCAGGAGACCTTTATCAGCAAAGCTTTTCTCACACTCAGAGCATTGGTGAAGTTTCTCTCCTGTGTGGGTCAACTTGTGTCTCATCAGGTGGCCCCGCTTGATAAAGCATTTCCCACACTCGCCACAAGTGAAGGGCCTCTCACCAGTATGAATCCTCTCGTGATCCGAAAGGATGGTACTAGTGCTGAAGGTTTTCCCACACTTGAGGCATTTATAGGGTTTCTGCCCTGTGTGGCTTTGTTCGTGCCTCACGAGAAGCGCCTTATACCCAAAACCTTTCCCACATACCAAACACTGATATGGCTTTTCCCCTGTGTGGATGGTCAAGTGATTAGTAAGGATGGAAAGATTCTCAAAGGCCTTCCCACACACGGAGCAAATATGCTTTTTCGTTCTTTTCCGTGCTGGCCATTTTTTAGAAACCACAGGGCAATTTCCCCTCACACCAGAGTCCTCAGGTTCTCTGGCATGATAAGTCATTTCAGGTGAATTTCGGTCCCACTCTCTTTGCACAGGATGAAATTCCATAGGATTTCCTCGTCCCTGTTGATTTTGAAAAATTTCTCCTATTTTTGTCTCTTCACAGATTATTCCTTTTTCTCCATTCTGCAATATACCATTAAGGTCAGTTTCCTCCAGTCTTCCTCTCAGATGTAATTTTGCTTCCTCACTTTGGCTCACTTGCCAAACACCTGCAGAACAGAAAGAAAATTGTGGTTCAGTAAAAAAAATGGCCCATTTCAAGGGGAAACATGGACCAAAAGCCTCTCATCATTTGATGCTGGCATGCATCAGATTAGATCTACACTGATTTCTTGTGGCAGTTTGGTGGTGCAATTATTATTAACTGGTGGCAATTTGAGGGTGCAATTACAGGTCAGCCTAGTGGTGGGATTCAATTTTTTAAACTACCTACTCTGTGGGCTTGGTATGGTGGGCGTGGCCAGGGTAAAGTCCTATGTTATTTCAAAACTTGGATGGGAAGGGCCAGCCAGAATTTCTGGTGAACTGGGGTGAACCTGCTGAATCCCACCACTGGGTCAGCCCCTTATTTGCAGGGGATTCATTCTGAGACCTACTGCAGATACCTGAAACTGCAGATAACAGTAAACTCTATATTTACAATGCAGACAGTGACATCTAGTGGCCAGCTCTAGTAATGCACCATGTATTTCAGGAATTTTTTTATTTAATATTTTTAAACCTGCAGATAATTTGTAAAATATTTGTGGAGATTATGTCACTATATTTTATAAATAATATTTTTTAAAACTGTGTTAAGTTTTAATGTACAGTCAAACCTCACATAAAGAGCGCCTCGCTTAAAGAGTAACTCACTTAAAGAGCAGAATTGGTCTTAATGTTCGCTTCACTTAACAAATAAAACCAATCAAAAACTCACTTAACAAATAAATAGGGGTTCGTAATACCCCCCACAATTGGTTACTTACAATGGTGTTTCGCTTAAAGAGCAATCCTGTGGAACGCATTATTCTCTTTAAGCGAGGTACAACTGTATTTCAGTATTTTTTTGGAATAGTAGCCGTGTTAGTCTGTGGTTCAGGCATCTCAGAAAACAAAACAAAACAAAATAAACAAAATAAAGTAAAATAAAAAACACAGTAGCACTTTAAAGACTAACTGCTATATTTTCACTGTTAGCTTTCGTGGATCAAGTCTACTTCATCAGACAAGGAATGAAACTTACAGGCATGTTCTTTATATACCAAATTCAGGTGGTCGAAGGGAGAAGGGTTGGTGTCAAGCAAGATGAGAGGCAAGCAAGCACAAGAATGCAGTATCACCCAGCCATTAGCAACAATAGATTATTCAGATAAACTCTAAAAGACTCCCTTTCAATCTCAAGGTTGCTGAGTAAGCCCACTATGGTATCTGATCAACTTGTGACCTGCATGTAAGGGGGGGCGGGGGGGCGGACAAACTCCTGTACCTGGTTTCTTTCTGTTTTACTAAAGAGAATTGGCAGGAAAGTTGTAATATAAAATCATATAGCAATCTCTGTATCAAATTTGATAATGTCCCAGAAACCCTTCACTAATATTTAGCCCAGTGATGGGATGTCCCCGGTTCCATACGGTTCCCTGGAACCGTTAGGAACAATCCCGGAGGGTTCTCCGGGAGGTTAGTCAACTTTTGAGGCGTCCGGTTCCGGACGCCTCACTGAAAGAATTTTTTTAAAAAAAAATCGGAGCAAAAATGGCTCCAATTGACTGCGCATGCGCAGAAGCTCAATCTGATGTATTGCGCATGCGTCAGATTGAGTTTTTGCGCATGTGCAGTCAATTGGAGCCATTTTGGCTCCAATTTTAATTTTTTTTCTTTCGGCATCGGAGCTGCACCTCTTCAGGGCGGGGGCGGCACCAGCCCTCAGTTCCTCAGCCAGCGCGCCTTCCAAAGACCTCTCCCCAGCCTGCCTGCCCCCCTTGGGCGGCCCTGCCCGGGCGCGGCGGCAACATTGCTCACCGCGGTAGCGCTCCAGCCCCGGCCTGGGACGCCTCCTCCTTGAGCAGCTTGGAGATCCCATTAGCCGGACTGGGCTGGCTGGACCGGGCGCCCGTCGGGAGGAAGGACAGCATGGAAGGACTGGCTGGGCAGGAGCCTTTTCAGCCCGGCTGCGGCTATGGCGGCGGCTGTAGGCGGTGGCGTCTGCCGCGTTCGGAGGAGGAGGTAAGTGAGGGTTTTGTATTGGGGTGGGTGGGCGAGTTATTTGTGTTTTGGGCGGGTGGTTGTATTTTTGTTTAATTTTTATTTTATTTATTTATTTTATTTATTCAAGTTATTTACGGGTTTGTGATGGTTGGGTGGTTGAGTTGAGGTTGTGTGTATGTGTGTTATTTATTATTATTATTATTATTATTTTTAGCCCTGCCCACAACGTCATGACGTCATGACGTCAGCTCTGCCTATGACGTCATGACGTCATGACATTGGCCACGCCCATGACGTCAGTGACGTCATGGCGTGGTAGTAGATTTTTTGTCATCCTATCACTGATTTAGCCCCCTGTGATGAGTATCTAACAGATGGATGTATTTGATTTCTGCTGTCTCCCTTTCAATCCTAGTTTTGTAATTTCTCTGTTCCAGAATTGCAACTTTCAGGTTTTGGATAGAGTGTCCAGTTAGATTGAAGTGGTTTGAGACAGGTTTCTCCGTGTTGCCATTCCGGATATCTGATTTGTGTCCATTAATCCTTTTGGGTAAAGATTGTCCTGTTTGTCCTACATAAAGCACGGATGGACATTTCTGGCAAGAGATGGCATAAATCACATTGGCAGAAGCACAAGTAAAACTGCCTTTAATGTTGTGTGTGGTGCCATTGGGTCCAGTAATACTGTTTCCAGAGTGAATGTGGGGGCATAGTTGACATCTGGATTTGCAGCAGGGTCTAGTTCCCATATCTGCTCCACTTCTGTGTAGTCTGTTGTGTGTCAATAGTTGTTTGAGATTGGGGGGGTTTGTCACCAAGGGCTTTGGAAAGTGAAGCACTCTTGTCTAAGATGGGTTGGAGATCCTTCATTATCCATGTGAGGGGTTTAAGTTGAGGGCTGAAGGTGACAACCAGTGGTGTGAGTTTGCTTTCCCTTCTGGGCCTGTCTTGTACTAGATCACTCCTGGGTATTCGTCTAGCCCGGTTGATTTGTTCTTTAACCATATCGGATGGGTATTGTAGTTTGAGAAATGCATTTTGTAAGTCTGTGAGCTTGGCATCTCTATCGTGTGGGTCTGAGAAGATGCGATTGTACCTGAGAGCTTGGCTGAAGACAATGGATTTTGTTGTGTGTTCTGGGTGGAAGCTGGAGGCATGCAGGTAGGTACATCTGTCTGTGGATTTGCGATATAGTGTGGTACTAAGATGTCCATTTTGTAATTTCACAGTGGTGTCCAGGAAATGTACTTGTTGTGTAGACTGGTCCAAACTGAGTTTGATATTTGGGTGAAAATTATTGAAATCTTGGTGGAATTTCTCCAGGGTTTCTTTTCCATGAGTCCAGATCAAGAATATGTCATCAATGTATCTCAAATAGACAAGTGGTTTATAGGTACAGCAGTTAAGAAAACTTTGTTCTAGATCAGCCATGAATATATTAGCATACTGTGGAGCCATGCGAGCACCCATGGCTGTTCCGTTGATCTGGAAGTAGGTTTCATTGTTGAAGGTGAAGTAATTGTGTGTAAGTACAAAGTTGCACAGAGAGGTGACTGTGTGGGGCTTCATTTTTGTTTTGAATGATGTTCCTTATGGCTTGTAATCCATCTTTGTGTGGAATGTTCTGGTTACAGGTCATAATTGGAACCACAGATACTGAACCTGTGGTTTGTGTGTGGGACAGATTACCTATAATCGGATTTTAGCCATGACATAAGAAACAGAAGTAAATAACGCTTTCCAGCATTTAACTGTACATGTTTTTCCTGCTATCCACAAGTTAAATCTGGCACTGTTAACTGCTTATGTTGCTGTTGTTTTAATTGAAAGTCAGGATGAGGGTGTAACAGTATTTCTGTCTCTTCTTTTGCTGTTGCAATTGTTTTGTGCCTTCAAATCATTTCCAGTGGTGGCGAACTTTTTAGAGAATGAGTGCCCAAACAGAGGAGCGTGGCGAACTCTGTGCTGGCGGGAGGGAAGAAGTCCTCCCATTGGGTTGCTGGGGGGAAGGAAATCCGATTACAGGTCATCTGTCCCACACACCCATCCACAGGTTCAGCATCTGTGGTTTCAATTATGACCTGTAATCAGATTTTAGCCATTACTGAAATAGGTTAAAACTTAACACAGTTTTTAAAAATATTATTTATAAAATATAGTGACATAATCTCCACAAATATTTTACAAATAACAGAAAATAAAATGGATACAAATACTACAGATAGAAAAACTGGGTGAGGCCGGGGTGGAATACCCTTCTACAAATCTTAAAGGTTTGGTTAAACATGTTAAATTAGTAATTCTTGGCATAAGAAAACAGAAGTAAATAAAGTTTTCCAGCATTTAATTGTACATGTTTTCCCTGCCCCTCTGCCCAGCAATCCAATGGGAGCGCTTCCTTTCTCCCCTAGCACAGAGTTTGCCCTGCCCCTCTGCCCAGCAGCCCAATGGGAGCACTTTCTCCCTCCCCCCAGCACAGAGTTTGTCCCGCTCCTCTGTTTGGGCACTCGGTCTCTGAAAGGTTCACCACCACTGGCCTAAGGTATCCATAAAGATTTCCTTCAGTGCCATTTTCTGAATGAATCTGCGTTTTTTTCTTGCCAGCTTCCACATTCTTACACAGCAATTAGGAATAATACAGATAATGTAAAGCATAAATACATTGGTGGCATGAGAACAAGTCCAGTTAGCACCATCCCTAGCTTGCTCTCAGATGATGATCAGAGACTGGGAGATGCAGTGCTGTGAAATTACACATGGTGCCCATCACCCAATGGATTCACACTCTGGGATTCTTACCGTGGGCACTGGCTGCACCATTGTCCTCCAGCTTAGTCTCGACAGGGGACTTTGTCTCTTGGTGATCTGGTGGATTTGGCCCTGGTAACAGGAAACCAACAGCTGTCTCCTTGGAGAGTCCCGTTACCTGAAAACGAAGAGGACAAATTCAGTCTAGCCTTGGAGCTGGAAAAGGACAGCTATGTGGACTGCCCATTTAGGCAGTGTGGACTGTGGTTGAATAGTCATTAAGATGCTGGACTTGACAACTGTAAGGTTAGCAGTTTGATACCTGAGTGCTGCACGATGGAATGAGCTCCTGTCTCTGTCCCAGCTCCTGCCAACCTAGCAGTTCGGAAGGAAGAAATTACAAGTAGATAAATAGGTACCACTTCAGTATGAAATGATCTCAGGGACATGAAAGGAGCCTCATTCGGGTGTCTCATGAGCGGAGTTTCTCCAACAAAAGTCCTTTCAACCCAGAATAATTTATGTCACAAAATTATTATTATTATTATCTTTTGGAGTCCACTAAATAGGTACCACTTCGATGGGAAGGTAAACAGCATTCTGTGATGTGTAGGCATTCCTGCCGCATGTCCATAGAAACATCTGCAGACACAAACAGCACTGGGTCTTTGGCTGTAAACGGAGTTGAACACTGAACCCTAGAGTCAGATACAACTGGCTTTCGAGCAAGGACGACTTTTACCTTTACCTAAAAGGATATTGTCTTTCACCAAAACTAAGGACAAAAAAGGATGAGCTAAGGTGGTCCCCAACCTTTTTAATTTTTTCTCCATCTCCCACCTAAGCATCTCTAAAATCCTGACACCCCCTCCTTGTGACATATAATTCTTATTATTCAAAAAGTGAGCTCCTATTCATGCGGAGGAAGCCTAAAAGGCCATTAACGTGGTCTAACTCATTCTCAAACTGCCCCTCCTTAAAAATCAAATTGTCCCTCATTGGAAGCCATGGCTTTAAAGCAGTGGTGCCCAAACTAAGGCCCGGGGGCGGTTTTACTTCCGCTTCCAGGAGCAACGAGGGCTTCAGGGGCTGGATGAATTGGCGTCGGAGGCCACACCCGGCCCCCGGGCCTTAGTGATTGGCTCCCTGAACCACATGACCGGCCCATGGCCCAAAAAGTTTGGGCACCCCTGCTTTAGAAGAACAGCAAGACAACCATTACTCTTGGTGTACGGCACAACTGGCCTGTGATAGGACTAATCCAATGTCTGGAGGCTTCATTATATTATATTATATTATATTATATTATATTATATTATATTATATTATATTATATTATATTATATTATATTATATTATATTATATTATATTATATTATATTATATTATATCTCCTCAACCTTTTAAAGCTGGGGGCCGGGTCATGCTCCCTGAGACAGCTTTGGGGGGCCGGATGGCCATTTTGCCCTTCTTCCACCACATGGCACTTCTGGGTATGGTAGAGGTAGGCCACATGAAATGGTGCTGAAGGCTGAGTCTGGCCCATGGACCACAGGTTGAGAATCCCTATATTCCATTCCATTCCACTCTATTCTATTCTATTGCATTTTTATTCTATAGGAGACAAGGTTGCTCACAGCCTATAAAACTGCAACTACACATGCAATAAGATAAAGGCCAAGCTCTCCCTTGCTTGAAAGCCAGTCATATCCAACTCTAGTGGTTGGTTCACATCCTCATTTATAGCCAAAGAGCCTGCAGACAATCACATGGTTGTGTGGCAGGCATGATTAGACACCAGAGAGCATGGAATGCTGTTACCTTTCATGTTGAAGTGATGCCTATTTATCTATTTTCAATGTCTCACTTTTGAACTGCTAAATTGGCAGGAGCTGGGACAGAGATGGGTGTTCACTCCAGCGTGTAGTCATTAAGTTCAGAGGCTCAACCTCTAAACCACTGCACTCCCTGTGCAACAGCCTCACTTTCCCCTCAGTGGCAAACCGGAAACCACCCGCAATCAAATCCACAAAGGCTTCAGTTGGAGGCAGTTTCTCAATTGGCCCTTCAAGAGAAACAAAGCAACTACAACTTACTGTATTTGCTGGCGTATAAGAGCCACTTTTTCTCTTAAAATACACTGGAAAATGGAGTGTGTCTTGTACTGCACTGTACATAGAAGAAGAAGCCAGGGCAGGTTGAGGACTTTGCCACCCCTCCCCCTGAGCCCCCATCAACATATTATACAGTCAAACCTCGCATAACGAGCGTTTCGCTTAGCGAAAAACTCGCATAACGAGCAAGTTTTTTGCTAAGCGGTCTGACTCGCATAACAAATTTTTTGCTATGTGAGTTGGACTTCTCCCTATGGAAAAACTCGCATAACAAGCGTTTCTATGGGGAAAACTCGCATAGTAAATTTTTTCGCTATGCGAGTTTCCCCCATAGAAACGCTCTTTATGCGAATTTTTCCATAGGGAAAAGTCCGACTCGCATAGCAAAAAATTCGTTATGTGAGTCATAGCAAGCAACCTCGCAGAACGAATTAAATTCATTATGCGAGGTATGACTGTATTGTAATGTATTGTAATGTAATGTACTGTAATGTAATGTATTGTTTGTAAGCCTCCCTGAGTCACTATAGCGAGTGGGTGGCAATATAAATTTGAACTAATAAATAAACAAATAAATAAATATTGTCCTATAGTGGGCAATTTTGGTAAAACTGGGTGTGACCAGTGGTGGGATGTCAAATATTTTACTATCCCACCGTGATGTCATCACAGTGTGGGCGGAGCTGACATAATGACATCATGATGTGGGCAGGGCCAAAGAAAAATTAAAAATAATAATAAAATAAAAATAAGCACACACACATACTCCTCAACCTACCCACCCACCCACAACACAAACCCGTAAATAAATTAAATAAATAAAATAAAATAAAAATTACATTAAAATACACCCACCCACCCACCCCAAACATAAATCAACACCCCCCCCACTCCAAACACAAACCCGTCACTTAACTGTTAGTATAAGTGCCTGGATAGCACCATGTTGCAAGATGGATATGGTCATTGTACCAGTCTCTAGGATAATATGCTTTAATGTAAATGTAAAACAGCTGTACCTCCTTAAGGGTTCTCCAAATGGAACAGCAATTGGAACAGCACAGGTGTAGCTTATTGATCAGGTAACTCCAAGACTTTGCTTAAAAACCCCAAGCCAGGCCTTTTTAGGAACTGTGGTAGTACGTCAATATAGGTAAAGGTATTAAATACACATTAAAATACACACAGACACACCACATCCAAAAGATGAGCTATTTACCCTGGGGAACAGGCTACAGGGAGCTTCAGGCTAGCAATTTCTCTTCCTCCTCCCTGCTTGGGAGGACAGTAAGGGAGCTGTGCATACGCGCCAAGCACTGTAGGCGTGCATGCACACCAAGTGCTTGGCGCACATGCGCAGTGGGGGAACCAGTGAAAAGGTAAGCCCCAAAGGTGGTTCTCCCAAAAAAGCTGCTACCGGGTCTCCGGGACCCTGGGAAAAGTTACTACCGGTTCTGGAGAACTGGTGAGAACCTGTTACATCCCATCACTGGGTGTGACGTCTTATATGCATCTTATATGCCAGTAAATACGATATATACTGCCCCATAACGCCTAGTGCACTCTCTGGGTGGCTCACAGAGTAATTAGCCTTTTGCCCCAAAACTGCTGGGTACATATTTGACCGACCTTGGAAGAATGGGAGGGTGAAACAACCTTGATCACCCTCATGATTAAACTCACAATGTTTTGACTGCAGTACAGCAGTTTAAATGCTGAACCACCAGGAATCTTTCGTGGCTCTTTTATAGCAATTTTCTTTCATAGCTCACCTTTCCCCTCCATTTTCTGGGGTCTTGGGATTGGAGGGGAAAGTCTTCTGCCCAGGCTAGGGCTTGGGCCATTGTCTCTGGGTGATGCTCCCTCACCCAGCTTTGGATTTCCTTGGGCAGGATGGCCAGGAAGTGTTCCAAGATGACCATCTCCACCAGCTGCTCCTTGGTGTGTCTCTCAGGCATCAACCAGTGGAGTCCAAGGTCCCAAAGCTGTCTGCCGTTCTCCCGCGGACCCTTGGCTTCCTGGTAGCAAAACTGCTGGAAGCGCTGGCAATGCGTCTCCAAACTGTTGCCGTCATCTGCAACCTCTTCCTTCACTGTAGGAGAGGTGTCCACGTTTGTGTGGGCCACTGGTACAGCTTCCACATTGAAGCCCAACGTGTTGTTTGAGGCTATCTCCGTTCCTCGAGCCCAGTGGTTGGCATGGACAACCTCCTTGAAGGACGACCGGGAAACTTCCACACAATCCAGTCGTGAAGGCTCTGGCAGCACTGGGACAGGCGGTCCTAAATGGAGATAGTGCGTCGTTGTGGGAAATCCACACCCTGGGTTTTCCCAGTGTTGTTTCAGCCTTTTCTGTGGAGGTGACGTCACGACTGGTGGTGTTCCAAGATGGAGGTCCTGGGTCTTACTGGCCAAGATAACATGAGGAGTCGGCCATCCTTCTTTCCATTTCTCCCTCTGTTTGGCCCGGTTGGGCTCTTCCATTTTCATGCCCTGAGCTGCAAACAGAATCACCGCTGAAGTGTGCTAGAAAATGTATGCTGCGGTTACCTTCCTACTGAAGTTAGGGTTACCATATCTCAGGATTTGTCCTGAGATTTCCAAATCCTGAGATATGGTAACCCTAACTGAAGTAGTACATATTTATCTACTTGCAATTTCTGGCTTTCGAACTGCTTAGGCTTGGCAGGAGCTGAGACAGAGATAGGAGCTCACTCTGTCATGCAGCACTCAGGTCTCAAACTGTTGACCTGCCGACTGGACAGGGATCAGACCAAAACTAAAAGCAATTTAGCAGGTCTGGAGGCCAACTTTTGGCCTCCTGGACCTCCAGGAATTATAAAAATAAAGGTCTCTCTTGCTCAAAAGCCAGTCACGTCTGACTCTAGGGGAGCCAGCTGTAGACTGTGTCTGCAGACATTTCCATGATCAAGCAGCAGGCATAACTAGATGCTGCAGCCCATGGAACATTGTTACTTTTTCCACCAAAGCAGTATCTATTTGCAATTTCTTGCTTTCAAACAACTAGGTTAGCAGGAGCTGACTGATTTGTCAAACCACCACTACCCCCATACACACTGAAAATAGAAGTTTTTGTATTTGTGTTTTTGTGGAGTACAATTCCCAGAAGAAACCAACAAAGACAAAAAAAAGTTGTGGCATCTTAAAGACTAACTCCTGTATTTTAATGTTAGCTTTTGTGTCCACTTCATCAGACATAAGAGTGTATTTTCATGGTATACATTTATACATTTGATATAGAGGCCCAGTGTAGTTGGGAATTAATACAGGAATTAGTCTTTAAGTTGCCATAGTCGTTTCTCTCTCTCTCTCTCTCTCTCTCTCTTTTTTGGTTTACTCTCTGATATGCTTGTACAGACTAACACAGCTACCACTTTAAAAATTCCCAGAAGGTGTATCACCTCTGGTAGTTTCAGGGAAGCAGAAAGGCTTGTGAAGCACAAAAAAACAAAGTGTTTGGAAATCCTTTTTTTTTTTTTTTTGGAAACAGAAAGAAAACAGAAAGAAAAATAAAAGCACACAATGAATAAACATATATACTCCGAGCAGGTGTCATATAAATAAACGTACACCAGAGTACTCACCCTATTCTTCCCCTTCAAGGGGAAGGCATTCAGCTGCCCCTAAACCAGGGAGCTGAGACTTTGGGGAACAGAGGGGTCCCCCTTTCCCTCTCTCCAGTCAGGTATAGGTTTCCCTTGCTCGAAAGCCAGTCATATCTGACTCTAGGTTCAGTGCTCATCTCTGTTTCAAAGCTGAAGAGCCAGCGCTGTCTGCTTCTGCAGACGTTTCTGTGGTCATGTGGCAGGCATGACTAGACAACGGCAGCTCACGGATTGCTGCTTATCTTCCCACCAAAGTGGTCCCTATTTCTCTACTTGCAATTTCTTGCTTTCAAACTGCTAGGATGGCAGGAGCTGGGACAGAGACGGGAGTTCATTCCGTCCTGCCCTACTCGAGAATTGAACTGCTGACCTGCTGCCTTCCAGTCAGCATCTTAGCCACTTGAACTACTGCAGTCAGGGATAGCAATAACAATTACACTTATATACCACCCCATAACGCTTAGTGCACTCTCTAAAGGCAATGCATGTTCATTTTAATCAGCATTGTGACCCCTTAGCATCACATCCTCCTCTCCATTCCCCTTTGTATTCTAGACTTGTCTTCTTGGCTCACCTGGTCCAGGGACTCTTGGCCAGGTAGATCCCTAGATGGGAAGAAGGGAGAGGAAGAGGTGATCCCTCCTTTTCTGCCAGATCTTGGAAGGCAAAACAGGTAGAGAGTGGGAGCCCATTGTGTGTCTGTCTGTTTGATTTGGGGGTGGGATGGAGGGGAGAGAGAAATGAAGTTTTCCTAAAAGGCGAGAAAAAGGCAGAACAACGGGGAAGGGAAGACAGCAGCTGGCGCTCTTTCCCTCCTCTGTTCTCCTCTCCCCTTGCTGGGCTTGTCTGCAAAAAAGAGCTCAGTGTGTTTAACCCCTTTCAGGTCTCCGGTTGCTCGTTGGTTAAGAAGCTTGCCTTTTTAGCTGGAAGGCCAGCAAGTCGGCAGTTCGAGACCCGGGTACTGCATGACGGTTTGAGCGCCCGTCTCTGTCCCAGCTCCTGCCAACCTAGCAGTTCGAAAGCAAGAAATGGCAAGGAGATAAATAGGGACCACTTCAGTTCAGTGGGAAAAGATCTTGGGGACATGAGAGGAGCCTCATTCAGGCGTCCCTTGAGCGGAGTTTCTCCAGCAAAAATCCTTTCAACCCAGAAATAATAATAATAATAATAATAATAATAATAATAATAATAATAATAATAATAATAATAATAATAATAATATCCTCTCGGAAGAAAACTGGCTAGAGGGGGAGATCTCTGGGCAGATTCCCTTCCAAAAGGACACAGACTGGCATCCCTCACGTCATCTTTTCTTTTTTTATCTCCCAGCAAAGGGACCCAAAGGGACTGTGGTGGCTTAGTGGTTAAGATGCTTTAATTGATGACTGGAAGGTTAGCAGTTCAAGATCCGGGTCCTGCACGGCGGCGATGTGAGCTCTCGTCTCTGTCCCAGCTCCTGCCAACCTAGCAGTTTGAAAGCAAGGAATTGCAAGTAGATAAGTAGGTACCACTTTGACAGGAATGGTAACAGATTTTGGTGCACTCCAGTGTCTAGTCATGCCTGCCACGTGGCCATATAAATGACTACAGATTTGCAACCTATGGCCCACGGGCAGGTTCAGCCCTCAGTACCTATGGATCCAGTCTATGGTCAGTTCCACCGAGTAGGGCGGCATATAAATTGAATAAATAAATAAATGGTGAGGACCTCGCTGTCGTTGCTGGAAGTGCTGAAAACACATCTGAAGCACTGGAAACATGCTGAAAACATGGCAGAAGCGCTGAAAACGTGCCAGAAGAACCAAAACTGAGCAAGAAACCTCAAAAATGCATCAAAACCCCCTGAAAATGAGCAGGAAGTGGTGGAAGTGACAAGAAAAAAAAATCAGAAAATGTGCCATGAATGCACCCTCTGCTGCTGCTACCAGAAATGGCAGAAGTGGTGGGAAGAACCATAACTCTGGCCCACACATCTGTCTGAGGGGATGTGGTCCAGCCCGGGGTGCAAAAAATTTGTGAACTTCTGATCTAAAGGGACCCATGTTGCTCACCAAAACATTACAAATGCATACACAATGAAGTGATTGAAAGCAGTATGGGTCATTTCAAAGGATGCTTTTAAAAGACAGGCAAATGCACCCCATTCTCTGTTAAAAAAATCTCCTCATTGATCAAAAAAGAAAAGTCTTTGTTTGCTGGCAGGGGGCCAGCCAGGTCTCCTGTAGCAGGAGGTTCCACCGGCTGGGAACAGCCACTGAGAAGATGGTCTCTCTCATGACCTTGCTAAGCATACCTGTTCCAAGTGCCGGGATAGAGATAAAGACATCCCATCAAGATTATTATTATTGTTCAATTTATATCCTGCCCCACTTGTGAAGTGCAACTCTGGACGGCTTACAAACATATCCTTAATACAGTATAAAACATTCAATCAATGCAATATACAATAAAAACATCATAAAACACACTAAAATAGATCCTGAAACCTGGAGAAAGACAGGCAAAGGTGAATGGCTCTCTTGCTCAAAATCCAGTTGTATCTGACTCTGGGAGTCGGTGCTCACTTCTGTCTACAGCCAAAGAGCCAACACTGTCTGCACCTGCAGACTTTTCCCTGGTCATGTGGCATGTTTGTCTAGATGCAGGAGTGCATGGAACACTGTTACCTTTCCTGCCAAAATGGTACCTGTTTATCTACTTGCAATTTCTTGTTTTCCAACTGCTCAGTTGGTAGGAGTTGGGCCGATGACGGGCGCTCACTCCATCATGTAGCACTCGGGTCTCGAACTGCTGCTCTACCAACCATCTGGTTGGTACATGGCGGGGGTTGCCAACCTTTTCAAGTCAGGGGCTGGGTCACACCCTCTCAGTCAGTTTTGAGAGCTAGACAGCCATTTTGCCCTGCCTGTACAATGTGGGTGGCCATTTTGTCCCAACAGCTTTAAAGGGGAAGCTATTTTGTTTCTCAAGTGCCCTTGGGGGGATGGGGGCCACATGAAATGGTTCTGTGGGCTTGATCCAGCCCACGGGCCTTAGGTTGGGAACCCCAGTACCTGGCAAGAGGACTGATTATAGCATTGTGCAGCACCAAAATATCTCAGCATGATGCTTGACAGGACGCTCTTTTAAGCACCACTGCCTGAACACCAAAGCCAAAGTTAGTGCAAAGAAAAACATCATCAGAAAACAAACATATAAATGTGGAACTCAATCATCCATGCTGTGTACAACAGCTTTGGCCCCGAGTGTCTCCACACCACAGTATGCTGCTCCAGTATGGAGTGCATCAACACACGCAAAATAAGTTGACATTGCTGCATTTAGTAACAGGATGCCTCAAACCTACACCAGTTGAGAAAATATAATCTCTGTTGGTATCACTCCACCTAAGATAAGGATAGAAGTAGCAGCAGATGCCAAGAGAACTAAGCAAGAGAAAGATCCTGAAACATCTTCTTAATGCAGAAGTTATCAACCTTTTAAAGCCAGGGGAAGTGTCACACTTCCTCAGACAGCTTCAGGGGTTGGGTGGCCATTTTGCCCTTCCTCCACCACATGGCACTTCCTAGTGTGGTGGAGGCAGGGGGGGGGCGGGTACATGAAATGGCATTGAGGGCCGCATTCTGCCCACAGGCTGCTGGTTGAGAATCCTTATCTTAATGGATATGAGCCTCAAGTCCACCGGCTCAGATTCAGGAAGAGGTTTATGAAAAGAAGAAACACTCTTGATGGTACACAAGATCAAAACCAAATTAGAAGTTGGAGGAAGGAGCTCATTGTACATGGAGAATATGGCTGAGGAACTCAACCTCCCCTACATCATTTGGAGGACTCTGATTAGGGTGAGGGTTGTTGGAGTCCCTAAATGTAAGAACAAAATGCTCAAGTGGGGGCTGCTGGTGGACAAAAACACGTTGTGTGAATGTGAAAATATATAGATTCCAACTCATTTACTGGTCTGCTGATTACTGCCAGAAACACGCACCGACGAGGACTTAGTTTTGGCCAAGGACAAAGCCAAGAAAGTGGCTTCAATTTTATAGGCCAGGGTTTGATCAGGACACGAAAGAAGACTTAACTTCTGGTTATCAAGCTCAGCATCATCACCACTAAAGACACCACAACCCTATGGGGAGAGATGGAGCCCTTCAAATAACCTGAACCTAAGTGGTTTAGAACATTGTGTTGCTCAAAGCAAGCACTTAGATTTGTACCTGGAAACTGATGCAGTTGCCAGTAATTTTGGGGGAAATTTTGTTGAGTATGTTTTTAGCTAAATTGAAAGGAACGGGACCAGGACAAGATTGTGTGTGTGTGTTGTACAGTACAGTACTGTATTAGGATAATGGGTTGAAGTATATCATGTCCCAGTGCTGGTGGGTGCACTTACTAATTAATGTAATTGTTTACACTGTAATTTTAACAGTTGTCTTTTTATTATGCTTTCATATACTGTACCACACCTGTTGACTTAATAAAATCAGGGCTGATGCTTCTGAATGCTCGAGTGCTCATAGTGTAGCTACGTGTTGACATTCAAATTGAAGTTTATTATACTTATCATTGTTGTTAGTTGTATAGGTACAGTGCTTGTTTATTGCATTTTAATTTTTAAAAAATAAAAGTAATTTAGAATCATAGATTGAAGATGAAAGGAGACGAAAGAAATTGCCTACATTTTTCATCTGCCCTGCTGTTCACGATCCCCACGAGGCTCGAGGGGTTAAAGCAAGAGAGACAACCTGCCTAGAAAGGATCAGAAAGGGGGCGTCGGCTTTAAAAACATAAATGTTTCCGCTGGCAGTCTTCCTCCCCTTGGAGGTGCATCTCTATGGTAGGGAGGACTAGGTACTGCATTTTAATATCCCAAGAAATCGGAGCAGATCCTCAAGTGACAGTATAGAGAGATGGAAAGCTGAAAATCTAAATAAAATGATGAATGAAGAGAAGAAATTGGAGAGATGGAGAGGCGGCTACCAGATACTGTATTTTTTATTTTAAATAAGCATTTTAGCAACAGTCTATGGAAAATCAGGGTAAATGAGAGTGCTACCTGGGTATTTTCTTTGCATATTTTAATTATTGGTTTTATTTAATTCATTTAATTGCAGGTATTGTGGTTGCCCCCAAACCAGAAGCATGTTTGAATAGAAGCAGCTGGGATTTTTTGACTGCTGACTTTTCATGCTGCTACAGACGACAGCTCCAATCCGGTGCCTTCAGGGATATTTTGAATCACTGCTCTAATTAGTACTGACCAGTGGCCATATTGGCTGTGGATGATGGGAGTTGGACGGGCAGAAGGCTTACAAAGGGTGGGCCTGGCTGCTTAGCAATATTGATTTCAAGTGCCACACAGTTCTGTATGATGGTGCATGAACTGATGTTTGTAGTGGCCTGTCTATTTATTTAGTTATTTGATTTATTACCTGTCATATTTAGCAAAAAATGCTACCCTAGGTCGGGGGTCTTCAAACTGGGTTCTCTTAGGTATTCTTGGACTTCAATTACCAGCAGCCCAGTTCAGCACACCTGCTAATCAAGGCTTCTGGGAATTGAAGTCTAAGAATATCTAGAGAGCCAGATTTGCAGATCCCTTTCCTACATGGTTCACAGTGAAATGGACCAACCCACAATACACATAAATATAACAAAACAATGCACAACAAAACAAGCCAACACCTCCCACTAAACAATATCAACCTGAAAGGCACCAGTATCATAAGAGTTAAATCTGAGATTTAATAATTCAAAGTAATATGAGCTCACAAAAGTCATTCACTATAAAATGCATTTGGGAAATAATTCAGTGGATAAAAACGTGCTTGTGATTCTGTAAAGGACCAAGGTGGCTTAGTGGTTAAAATGCTCAGCTTGATAATCGGAAGGTCAGTGGTTTGAGACCCAAATGTTGTGCTATGGAGTGAGCTCCTGTCATATGTCCCTGCTCCTGCCAACCTGGCAGTTCGAAAGCAAGAAATTGTAACTAGACAAATAGGTACTGCTTCGGTGGGAAAGAGAACATTCCGTGCGCTTTGGTGTTTAGTCATGCCTGCCGCATGACTGCAGAAGTGGCTGCAAAAGGAAATTAGCACTGATCCCTAGATTTGGATACGACTGGGTTTAAAGCAATATTTAGAAGAAGATACAGTGGTACCTCACTTAAAGAGCTTAATGTGTTCCATGGGATTGCTCTTTAAGCGAGTTTGCTCTTTAAGCGAAACACCATTGTAAGTGACCAATTGTGACTTCTGATGGGGGGATTGTAAACCCCGATTTAGTTGTTAAGTGAGTTTTTGGTTGGTTTTAGTTGTTAAGCAGGGCGACCATTCAGAGAAAATTCTGCTCTTTAAACGAGTTAGTCTCTAAGCGAGGCGCTCTTTATGCAATGTTTTACTGTACAGTATATATAGAATCCCACTAAGGTAGTGGGTGCATATAGTATTTATATACATTTTTCTTTTTATGTTATTATTGTTTTGAGTTTTTAAAAAACTTGTGAGTTTTTAAAAGAAGAAGGGGGTGGCCAAAAATGAGATGGCTAGATGGTATTGTGGATGCAGTGGGCACAGAACTGGGCGGCCTGAGGAGGATGGTGGAAGACAGAAGTGCCTGAAGGACAGTGGTCCATGGCAAAGGGTCGGCTGTTGCTTTTTCTTTTATTATATCGGAGAGTAAACAAAAATGTTGCAGCACTTTAAAGACTGACCGGTGTATTTTAATGTTGTCTGACGAAGTGGACTTGATCCATGAAAGCTAACATTAAAATACAGCAGTTAGTCTTTAAATGCTACAATGTTTTTGTTTTGTTTACTCTCTGATATGCTTGAAACACAGACTAACATGGCTACTATTTAAAAATGTCTTTATTGTTTATGTTGTGGCTTAGTGATTAAGATGCTGAACTTGATTACTGGATGGTCAGGACTGGAGGTCAGCACCTTGAGACTCGAGTGCTGCATGATGGAGTGAGCCCCCATCTCTGTCCCAGCTCCTGTCAACCTAGCAGTTTGAAAGCAAGAAATTGCAAGTAGATAAAAAGGTACCACTTTGGTGGGAAAGATAACAGTGTTCCATACACTTTAGTGTCTTGTCATGCCTGCCAAATGACATAGAAGTGTCTGAAGATGTAGACAGTGCTGGCTCTTTGTCTGCAAATGGAGATAAGCACTGAACCCTAGAGTCGGATATCCTACTAAGGTAGTGGGATTTGTGAGTTTCTTATATTTAAAGACTTAACTGCTCTATTTTAATGTCCAAGTAGACTTGATCCACGAAAGCTAATATTAAAATAGAGTAGTTAGTCTTTAAAGTTACACAACATCTTTGTTTTTTTACTCTCTGATATGTTTGAAACACAGATTAACACAGCTACTATTTTTTTTAAATTAAATTCTTTATTGAAAAAATAATTTTTTTTATTTCATTTTTATGTTAGATTTACTGACTGTATATGCTTATGTTGTACTGTACAGTAAAACCTCGGATAACGTTAAAACCTGGTTCCACAAGTCTTGGTGTTATCCGATTTTTAGTGTTATCCGATGCATGTTAAAATCCTATGGGATCCATAGAGATACATTGTAACCACACAGGCTTTAGCGGTTGTTATCCGATGCATCCCACAGGATCTTAATGTTATCCGATGCAATTCTCCCCCCCAGATTGCTTAATGTTATGCGATTTTGGTGTTATTCGATACTAATGTTATATGAGGTATTACTGTATTTATATTTGATATTGTAATATATGTTGCCCGTGTTATGTTAGCTGTTCTAAGTTGCTTCGGCAAGTAGAGTGGCATATAAGTCTAAATACAAATACAAATTTAAAACCCCCAAATCATACACCCTCCAACCTACATTCTACTGTGGGATAATCCAGACCCTAGGTTTTGAGCTGTCACATCTCCTTAACCTCAACCTCCTGGGCATTGAAGTCTTGGCCAGTTCTAAGAATCCTAGAGTGGCAGTTTGCCATTATGATGGGTGCGATGCATTGTTCCACAGTTCTTAGGCAGCTGTTGATGCACACCTGTGTTCCAGAACCAGGGTCACCTCTCTCTCTCTCCCCCCCGCCCATTTGCCAACTCCTCTGTTTTCATTCACAGGGTGATGACAACAGCTGGGGATGAAAATGGAGTTGCAAGAACTGGCAGCCACAGAAGTACGAGGAGGACCTTTGGCTGAAGAAGGACTCCCTTGTGCTTCTCAGCCTGGGATTCCTTCACAGGAGCTTCCAAGCAGGCCAACTCGACAAGAAATCAAGCAGGAACAGGATGAGCAATGTTGGGAAGTCCAGTGGAAGGAGTACCTGAAGACACTCCAGGATCCTCACCAGGGGAGAAGAAATCTGCAGCCCCCTTGGTTTCCATCGGAGGAAGATAGCAAAGAGTTTCAGGTCTCCTCCAGAGGAGAAGTGGCTGAGATCCACCCCTTGCCACCGAAGGAATCGGTGAGGAGGACCTGGCCGGGTCTCAGTGGGGAAGGCCACGAAAGCAGCCCAGATCTTTCAGTGAAAGTGAAGGAAGAAACTGTGGAGGAGGACAGCTTGGAATCACGGCGCCAGGATTTCAGGCGCTTCTCTTACCAGGAGACTAAGCTGCCTGGGGAGATTTGCAGGCAGCTCCTGGGACTCTGTTGTCAGTGGCTGAAGCCAGATAGGCATAGTGTGGACCAGATCTTGGATTTGCTGGTCCTGGAACAGTTCCTGGCCATCCTGCCTGAGAAAATGCAGAGATGGATTAGGGCCGGGGGTGCTGAGAGCTGTGCCCATGCAGTGTCGCTGGCAGAGTATTTTCTGTGGCGTTTGCCTAAGGTGGAGAACACAGAAGTCCAGGTGTGTGGATAGCCAGAATGTAGCCAAAGCTCCATCCCCAAGGGGGGAATTAGATCAGCTTGAACTATCTGTAGCTCTCCCATTGGGGACGGATCGACAGATTGATAGGGACTGTGGTGGCTCAGTGGTTAAGAAGCTCACTTTGTTAGCTGGAAGGCTGCCAAGTCAGCAGTTCAAGACCTGGGTACTGCATGACAGATTGGACACCCATCTCTGTCCCAGCTCTTGGGGAGATGAAAGGAGCCTCATTTGGGCGTTTCCTGAGTGGAGTTTCTTCCTCAAAAATCCTTTCAACCCAGAATAATTTCTGACACAAAATGATTATTATTATTATTATTATTATTAATTGATTGATTGATTGACTGATTGATTAGAACAGGGATTCTCAACCTGCCACCCATGGGCCATATGCGGCCCACAGTGCCATTTCATGTGGCCCCCACACCACCTCCACTACACCAGGAAGTGCCATATAGTGGAGGAAGGGCAAAATGGCCATCTGGCCCCTGAAGCTGTCTGAGGGAGCGTGACCTGAGGCCTGGCTTAAAAAGGTTGAGAACTCCTGGATTAGAATGTACCATATTTGCCAGCATATAAAACACACTTTTTTCTTCTTAATATACATTGGGAAAACAAAAGTGCACCTTATGCTCTGATGTGTCTTATATGCCAGCAAAAACCATATTTACCTGTGTATAAGACACACTCCCTTCCCTCCCCACTTAAAATTCACTAGAAAAAAAGGGAGTGTGTCTTATACTCTTACAATTCCTTGCTTTCAAACTGCTAGGTTGGCAGGAGCTGGGACAGACAATGGGAGCTCACTCTGTAATGCAGCACTCAGGTCTCAAACTGCAGACCTTCTGGTTACCAAGCTCAGCATATTAACCAGTAAGCATCATGGTCCCTAGAAAGCAGAATACAAAAAAACATATTTGCCGCATATAAGATGAATCAGAGTATAAGACAACACTGGTTCTTTGGCTGTAAACGGAGATGAGTACCACCCCCTAGGGTTAGCCATGGCTGGCTTTTGAGGAAGAGAGATCTTTATCTTTACCATTACCTGATATTTGCAGATCAAGCTCTGTTAAGTATACAAAAGTGGAGCTGGTAAGATGTTGGAGTCCTGCGTTTCATCTCCTTCACGGCTTACATATGCTCCCTTCATTTTCAGGTCTTGGAGCCCTTTGAGGAAGTGATAGTGAGTTCTCCCAAGGCAGAGTGGGAAGAGTCCGAAGCGGAGGGAAATCAGCTCTCTCTGGAGGCTGAGCCGGTGGATGAGGGAGAGGCTGGCTTGTTACAGGCGGTGGAAGGTGAGCGTGAACTGGGATGAGAATCTGAGCGCTATCAGAAGTACTCAGGTAAATGAGGGTAGTAGCACAGAGAGCCTTCATTTCTTGGAGAGAGGTGTAGAATGTGACTTCAGAATTTTATTTCACAATCATGAGGCAAAGTAAGAGCAAAATGTCAGCTAGGTCATAAATTTGGAAAATATTGGACTACAGAAGACCTTCCTTCTGAATGAACATCTTGCTTTGTTTTCTACTTTCATTCTTACAATTTTCTGATTTTATTCTTACAGTGATAGAAGCTCTTGCCCCATGATGGCTAGCCTTTTAGAAACCAAGTGCCCAAACAGAGGGGCGGGGTGAACTCTGTGCTGGGGCGAGGGAGGAACACTCCAATTGGGCTGCTGAGCAGAGGGGTGGGTGAACTCTGTGCTGGGGGAGGGAAGAAGTGCTCCCATTGGGCTGCTGAGCAAAGGGGTGGGTGAACTCTGTGCTGGGGGAAGTCGGAAGTGCTCCCATTGGACTTCTGGGCAGAATGGTGGGGTGAACTCTGTGCTGGGGTGAGTGAGGAATGCTCCATTTGGGCTGCTGAGCAGAGGGGTGGGTGAACTCTGTGCTGGGGGAGGGAAGAAGTGCTCCCATTGGGCTGCTGAGCAAAGGGGTGGGGTGAACTCTGTGCTGGGGGAGGTTGGAAGTGCTCCCATTGGACTTCTGGGCAGAATGGTGGGGTGAACTCTGTGATGGGGGGAGTGAGGAATGCTGCATTTGGGCTGCTGAGCAGAGGGGTGGGTGAACTCAGTGCTGGGGGAGGGAGGAAGTGCTCCCATTGGGCTGCTGGGCAGAGGGGTGGGCCAAACTCTGTGCTGGGGTAGCAGTGCACATGCCAGCAGAAAGGCCTGGGAGTCCCACGTCTGCCACATGTGCCATAGGTTCATCACTACTGCTCTAGCCATCATCCTCTCTCTATCTTTTTTTTTTTTTACTCCAGGGAGCAGGCAGAGGAGGGAAAGCATTGGAGAGCCACAAAGACCTGCGCAGGATGCCGTGAGCGATGTATCTCCAGAAAGAGACAAAGGGAGTGTTTTCCAGACACCTGAGGTTGAAGAGAGACTTGAAAATTACCAGCAAACAAAAAAACAATGTGGAAATCATCCTGGGAAGAAACTAGGGAAAGATTTTATCTGCCAGGAAGGTCACCTCCATTTAAATAAAAACTCCTCTCAAGCAAGAACCAGCTGGCCTAAGACTCAAAAGGGTCGGAAAGGCCTCAATCCAAGTTCCTGCCGAAAGAAATGCCAGAAAGGGCCCTACGCATGCTCATATTGTGGGAAGAAATGGCCATGCCCCTCTCAGCTTCTCAGGCATGAGAGCATCCACACGGGCGAGAAACTGCATAAGTGCATCAAGTGTGGGAAAAGTTTCAACCGGAGGTCCAACCTGACCACCCATGAAAGAACCCATACAGGGGAAAAACCCCACCAGTGTTCCCAGTGTGGGAAAAGCTTCATCCGACGGACCCACCTGATGAAACACAAGAGGATCCACGTGAAGGAAAACCCCTGCAACTGCTTGGGGTGTAGTAGGAGAAACTCCAGTCTGAGCATCACGTCTCATTTGAACGTTGACCCCAGACACCGTGACTCGGCTCATGGCCAGAGCTTCCTCCAATGCAAAAGCCCAAAGTTGGAAGAGACACTCATGGCGGGGAAGCCAAACCAGTGCCGTGACTGTGGGAAAAGCTTTTCCTGCCATTCCCGTTTCCTCCGGCACGAGAAAAGCCATGCCAAAGAAAGGCCTCACAAATGCACCGAGTGCGGGAAAAGCTTCTGTACCCGCTCGAACCTGAGTCAGCACCGGAGGACCCACACGGGGGAAAGGCCGTACAACTGTAAACACTGCGGGAAAAGTTACCGGAGGAAGTCGTCACTGGTTCAGCATCAGCAGGAAACGTGCCAGAAGGGGAACTGTTTGAATGGCTCGCCGGTCGGGTTTGTGGTGTTGGGAAACTGCGCTTTACTGTGCATGAAACAGCCAGCCCAGGTGGGGGTAACTGGGCCTGTTGATCCCCAGGTGGAGATGATCTCCCAACACCTCAGCCTTTAAACATCTTTACAGGATGCAACCCATAGAAGTTCAAATCCCATCTCGTTCATCAAGGAAAGGCACTACTGCCAGAAGAGCTAGAGTAGTGATGGCGAAACTTGGCAGTTGAGATGTTCTTGGACTTCAATCCCCAGAAGCCTTGATCAGCAGGAATGCTGCCTTGGACTTCTGGGAATTGAAGTCCAAGAACATCTCAATAGCCAAGATTGCAAAACAGTGAGATAGACCATTAAAGAGTGATGGAAAGTGTAGAAATGGACATCAGAAGTCACTATGCATTAAAGAAAAACCCCACAAATCCACACATCCTCACTCCAATTTGGCGGCTAGTGAAGGATGCTGGGAAGTGTGGTCTGGCAATCTTTTGAAGAGTTGTGAAAAACAGGATTAGAGCCACTTCTTGAAAAGGGCAGAAAATCTGGGGTGATGGGTGGTGAAGTGAAATAAAGTGGACAAAAACATAGTTCGTATCAATACTCATCCAAAATGGAGAAAAATGTGTGAAGCTTTGGCAGTAGGAAAAGTCAAAATAAGACTCTCACCTATTTAAAGAGCAGAAACTTCTTAGGCTGTGGATCATCTTTTTCCAGACTTGTGAAGTTAATTCTAAGAGCATTGGAGGTTTGAGAGAAGTGTCAGATCCATTTAATGTTCCCTCCTTTTTTGGCTCAAACAGGTTGTGATGGTATTTAAAACCTTTTAAACTCCACCAAACCTGTTTAACAGCAGCAAAAGAGGGGAGTTAGCATACACTCAAACTGTAACACTCTTTTAAACTAATTATTCAGTGTGCCAAAGTGTGTGTGCCACCTGACTGAAATCTAAAATTTATTGAAACTGGATCAAAATCTTCCTTGGTATTTCTATATCGCCTTCAAAATTTAATGAGGTTTTGGAAACATGGCATTGCATGTCATGATGGCTAAGAAAATAGTGCTGAAAAGTACACGTATGTTCAAAACCTTGTATGTAAATTCATGCAAAGTAAATGTTGTGTTTAAAATATATTGTTTCTCACTGCAGTTTGTATGAGATTCTGTCTCTTAAATGTACTTGATTTCATGCTAGCTGTCAAGGAACTCTGTACAAGATATATTTAAAGTACTGCTACACATAATTTCATAGGGGACTGCAGTGACGTAGTGGTTAAGACACTGAACTTGATGACTGGAAGGTTGGCAGGTCAGCAGTTTGAAACCTGACCAAGTGCTGCATGATGGAGTAAGTGCCTGTCTCTGTCCCAGCTTCTGTCAACCTAGCAGTTCAAAAGCAAGAAATTGCAAGTAGATAAATAGGAACTACTTCGGTGAAGTAGATAAATAGGAACCACTTTGGTGGGAAGGTAAACAGCGTTCCATGCACTCTGATGCCCAGGTATGCCTCCCACATGTCCACAGAAACATCTGCAGACACAGACATCACTGCCCGACACATGTCCACGGAAAGATCTGCAGGCCTTTGGCTATAAATGGAGATGAGCACTGAACCCTAGAGTTGGATACGACTGGCTTTTGAGCAGGAGCGACCTTTACCTTTGCCTACAACTAATTTCTATCCTGCTGTTCCCCTAGGACAGTGATGTGGAACCTTGGCTCTCCAGGTGTTCTTGAACTTCATTTCCCAGAAGCCCTGATCAACAGGAGTGCTGACTTGGGCTTCTGGGAATTGAAGTCCAAGAACAGCTGGAGTGTCAGTTTACCATCACTGGCCTAGGAGTTTCCTAGCTATCTTTTGAGGTAGGTAATGCCGAGAGAATATGCTCAGTGGGTTGGTGTGCCTAACCAATGGCCAAATGCCCATAGCCTAGTTTCCTTCTCAAATAGAAAGTTTGGCCTATCTAAGACATGGAGCCATCCCACTATACCTTCTGTCCAGATGAGCATGATTTAGGTGTCTGAAAGATGGGACCTGCCAGAAAGAATTATGGGATTTGTAGTTCAAAACAAGGGACTGCAGTGCCTTAGTCAAGTGGTTGAGACGCTGGACTTACTGACCAGAAAGTCAGCAATGGAGATTGAGTGCTGTGGAGGTTCTTAAGTTCAAACTACACCATTTTACTATGGATGATGAAACTTCATGAAAATCTAGAGTCATAGTAACATCCAATAACTGAGTTGGAAGGGGGCCTTTTAGGGCATCGAGTCACCCTGCTGAACGCAGGAATCCGAATCAAAGCGTATCTGACATATGGTGGTCCATTTGTCTCTTGGATGCTTCCACTGTTGGGAGTGCTCACCACCTCGCGAGGCAGTTTGTTCTGTCATACTGTTTTAACCACTTAACCCAGGAGTGCCCAAAACATGGCCCTGGAGGCCAGATCCGGCCTCCAATGCCAATTAATCTGGCCCACAAAGCCCTTGTCACTCCTGGAAGTGGAAGTTAAACGCACCCATACAGGCCATAGTGACCAGTTTCCTGAACCATATGGCTGGCCCGTGGCCCGAAAAATTTGGACACCCCTGACTTAGCCTCATATTCAGCTTATATTTGGCTTCCTATAGTTTGAGCCTTTTATTTTTCATCCTACACACTGGAATGATGGAGAACAGACCATTCCCTTCCTCTTTATGACTGTCAGGTATTTGAAGAGTGCCATCATCATATTCCCTCCCCAGTTTCCTTTTCTCCAGGCTAAACATGTCCAGTTCCTTCGGTCTTTCCTCATAGGGGCTCAGTTTCCAGTCCTCTTAGGCAAGTGACACACAGTTATCAGTGGGTTGGAAGCATGAGTGGTACAAAGGAGGAGTAGAGATCAGATTATGTTTCTGATCCATCACAATCTCCATCGTTAAGAAGAACCAGTGGCCCAAGTGAGATGGTCAGAGACAAGCCCAGGACTGCTTGAGCTGGCTTTGCAGCTGAAAACGCTCATGACTTTGTGTAGAGCAGGAATTATCAACCTTTTAAAGCCAGAAGCTGAGTCACGCTCCCTCAGACAGCTTTGGGGACAGGATGGCCATTTTGCCCCTCCTTCACCACATGGCACTTCTTGGTGTGGTGGAGGCGGGGGGGGGGGAGGGCAATATGAAATGGTGTCGTGGGCTGCATCTGGCCTGCAGACTGCAGGTTGAGAATCCCTGGTGTAGAGCAGTGCTTCCCAACCTTTGGTTTTTGGATTTCAATTCCCAAAAGCACTGATCAGCCAATGCACACAGATCTAGGAAGAGCTTAATGGCATGAACAAACATTCTGGAGGGTACCCAAGAGCAAAACCAAATTAGAAGATGGCGGAGGGAGCTCAGTGGACAAGGAACAACATTAAAGGTGGATATCGTTGAAGACCTCATCCTCCCCTACATCACTTGGAGGACCCTGAATAGGCTGAGAGTCAGAGTCCCTAAGTGCAAGACCAACATGCTCAAGTGGGGGCTTCTGGCAGACAACAACACATGGCGTGAATGTGGAGAAAGACAGAATCCGGCTAATTCTCTGGTTTGCCGATTGCTTCCAGAGACAATCGCCAATGATGTCTTGGATTTGGCCAATGACAAAGTGAAGAAAGTGGCTTCATTTTGGCAGTCTAGGGTTTTATTGTGACACGAAAGAAGAAGAAGCCAATCTACTGACTTAGGCTTCTGGGAATTGAAGTCCAAAAACCAAAGGTTGGGAAATACTGGCGCAGAGCAACAGAACGGAAGTGGGTCAGCATCCAAGAGGAAGAAATTCAGCACCATGGACAGCAGTCCTGCTGTAAGAGAATCCAGCTATTCATTGGCCTGCTGATTTCTGCCAGAAACATGCAGAGATGAGGACTTATGACAAATCCAAGAAGGTGGCTTCATTTTGGCAGTCGGGGGTTTGATCAGGACACGAAAGGAGAGTTCACACCACTTCCCAATGAAATACGTTCCTTTTTAGAGTAGCTTTTGTAGGTGTGACTGTGGAGCAGTCAAATTTCATTTGACAACCATTTTCTTTTAGCATTAGCATGTCTCGCCAAAGTGGTCTTTTCTGTTTACCTGAAGAAGCAGCAGGAGCCAGAGGAACAAACTGCTAGTGTTTCATAGATTGGCCTGGGGTACAACAGAAAGGGCCTCTTCAAAGATTGTGGCATTTTTGAACCACAATGGGGAGTACCCTGGTAATGGCAACCTTGTGCTGCCGGCTAATCTTTCTCACACTAGGTTGGGCAAAAGGAACTGCAGAATGAACTCACCAAAAGGTGGCTTCATCTTGGTAGGGTATGCCTGATTGTGGTTCAAAAATACCACAATCTTTGAGGAAGCTCTTTCTGTGTACCCCATCGGTTACATTCAAACAACTCAATAAAGCTACTGTTTCATCCAGAATGTTATTTTTTTACTCATGAATCACACAGACACTTTGGGTTTTTGTGTTATTTTTCTTCTCTTTTTTTAAATCTCATTTTTAAAAGGTTCAAAGAAGACCCCTTTGGAGTGGCTGGGGCTCAGGTGAGGTACCACACCTGAAACATGATGGTCTAACAAACCTGGGATTTTCATTTTTTAAAAAGGCTTCTTCCTTCTGTCCTTTTCTCTCTTTCCCCAATGGTTTGTTTCAGTCCATTCTGTTTCTGCTGTTGCAGAAGGTGCCAGACCCAACAAAGACTCCCATGTGCTCTGCTATCACACAACGCCGTCCCCTTTCCAGCCACCGATGGCTGCCAGATAAACCTCCCTCCACTCGGAGGACTTCTTATTCTCGTTCAAAGGACTGTTGGCAACCAAACATCTCTAACACTGCCTCTAACCCCCTGTATGACTTCTCTCTTGTGGGCCTCCTGTTAAGGCAGGGGTGCCCAAACTATGGCCCACGGGAGAGATCTGGCCCATGGCACCAAATCAACCGGCCCCCGCCACCCTTGGAAGCAGAAGTAAAATGCTCCTGCACATGTGGAAAATGCTGCCATAAATGCACCCATGGCCGTCATAAACACATTTATGACAACCATGGGTGCATTTATGGCAGCATTTTGCGCATGCAAGGGGCATTTTACTTCCGCTTCCAGTGAAAGGAACCACATCACCAGCTTGTGGCTCTAAAAGTTTGGGCACCCCTGTGTGAAGATGTTTAAAGGCCGGGAGGCCGAGGGGGCTTCTCCTCCCTTGGGTGCAATCATGCGATTTCTCCCACCCTGGGAAGTGGGTTTCTTCATGCACAGCACTGTACAGTTCCCCAACACGATGTAGCCCACTGCCGGGGCATTAAAGTGGCTCCCTTTCCGACAGGTTTCTCTCTCATGCTGGACCAAGGAGGCCCGGCGCCGATAGCTCTTCCCGCAGTCTGTGCAGCTGTATGGCCTCTCCCCTGTGTGCACTCTCCGGTGCTGGCTGAGGTTCGAGCTGGTACTGAAGCACTTCCCGCAGTCGGTGCACTGGTGAGGCCTCTCTCCCGTGTGGATTTTCACATGACGGCGGAGCTGAGACTGACATGGCCACCGTTTCCCACAGTGGGAGCATTCGTACGGCTGGGTCTTGGCGGGTGCTACCCGGTCAAGGGTAGGCCGAAAGCTTTTCACATGCTCAGAGATTATGCTTCCCTGTACAGGTTTGGAGATTGTCATTTGGCTCATCTGCACTTCCTCCCTGCCATCAACAGTTTGTGTCTTTCCTGGAGGCTGATCCTGAGGTTGCTCTAGCCTCTCTCGACTTACAGGCTTGTCTTCTAGGACAGGTGACTGCCAGTGGGTCCCTGCAGCGTTTTCCAAAGAATTTTCTTGTGCCTCAACAGTCTGGGGTCTTTTTGGATGAAGATCCTGCTCCTCTAGGGTCATCCTGGGGGCTGTCATGTGTTCAGGCCTCTCTGGGGTATCTTCATTAATTACCACACTGCCTAGTGGGAAGAGGAGTAGAAACGGAATCACAGCATGAACGTGATGTTGAATATACTTTGTGCAAACACACATGCAACGGGTTGTAGATGCAGATTGTGTATATATCCAGTCAATAGAAAAGTTATCTATTTTCCTGCCACTAGGGTCACCTGACCTGTATTAGATTGCTTGCTATTCAGGTTGCAGTGAGTTGTCATGAATCTCCATGTTTTGTCATCATATTAATATTCAGCTGTTCTCTCTGTTCTATTCATGCTCCGATTTTGTCTTACAAGCAAAGTGTGTTTTTTTAAAAAAAAAGTTACTGTAAATAACTTGTTTATCTACCAAAGTAACTGTTTACTATTCTATCTAAAGCAAAGCAACTGTAAGTAAAGAATATTTTCTTATACAGTGGAACCTTGGTCAACGTAATTAATGCATTCTTGGGATGTTTCTTATAGCAAAAATTACTTTAACCAAATTTCCTATAGGAATGCTTTGAATGCAATTTGCCATAGGCATGCATTGAATGGAATTTCCCACAGGAAAGCACTGAAAACCAAAACATTTTAACCAAAACGCGGTTTCCCATAGGAATGCATTGAAAACCAATTATGTAATCTGTTCTGGAAAAAAAAATCCATAAACCAAGCCACTAATTTCTATGGATTTCCTTTTGTAATGTGATTTTTTATGTTAACCTATCCATTTGTTAACTGAGATTCCACTGCATTTTAAGAGGTGTGGAGAGTTTAATTTGCTGGGCTAGAGTGGGAATGTAATACGTGGGAGAACTTGCAAACTTACATACTATAACTATTTGTAAAGCTGCCCCACCTACTGTTATGCATGCATATAAAGTGCTTGAGATGTTTTAGCTTGAAAATATTATGACTTTTAGAAATGATAATCAAGATTATTGCCTTACGCTCTTACAACGTAGGGTAATATCAACCAGCACAAAGAAACACTTCATGCAAAGCATAGTCATTCCAACCTTATGTTACCAGGGCCAAACATGGACACAACAAAAACACAAGTGACAATTGGTCACCATGGCAATGAGGTGTCTGTGGAAGTTTGTCAGAGTGACTAGAAGGGATAAAATCAGGAATAAGATTTTAAGGGAAAGAATTGAAACAGAACCAAACTTGCCACACAGAGACAGAAGGATGATGGGGTGCATTATCCTTACGGTGCTTCCTGCCCATACTTACTAAACATTTTCTTTTCATCTTCACTCTCCAATTCAGCCTCTGTGGCGAGCTGCATCTCTTCGTCATCCGATGTATCTTCTTCCGTCTTGGGAGAGTGTAGAATCACTTCCTCAAAAGGCTCCTTCTCCTGAAAGTGAAGGGGTGGGGGTTAGAGTTTATTACCATACAGTAATACCCCGGATAACGATTGCATTGGATAACGCTAGAATCGGATAACGATGCAAGTTTTTTTGAAAAAACTTGCATCGGATAACGATTCTGGATAATGATTCTTAGCGTTATCCGAGGCAATGGTCTGCGGGTGTGGGGTAGAACTACCCAATCCCACCGACCCACCCGCAGCGGTCTCTGCAACTGCAGTAGGATCAGGGGGAAAGCACGTGCCTTTTCCCGACCCTACTGCAGTCGCAGAGACTGCTTGTGTCTCTTTTCTGCCCTGTATTTAAACTACAGGGAGGGGGAAAGAGAGAGACGTGATTGGGTCTCTAGAGACCCAATCACGTCTCTCTCTTTCCCCCTCCATGTAGTTTAAATACAGGAGGGAAAGAGACACAAGCAGTTTCTCTCTCCCTGTAGTTTAAATACAGGGAGGAAAAAGACGCGATCGCGATTTCCCCCATGGCCATTTCCCCGGCATGCCTTTCCCTGACCCTACTGCAGTCGCAGAGACAACTGCGGGTGTGGGGTGGCTTTAAAGGCAGGGAGGAAAAGAGAGACCCGATTGGGTATCTTTCTTTCCCTGCCTGCCTTTAAAGAGGTTTGTCCCTGAAGTCAGGGCTTTTTTTTTAGCATTGTTCGATACATGCATCGGACAATGCTAAAAATCGGATAACATCATGACTTGTGGAACCAAGTCATAACATTATCCGGGGTATTACTGTATATACGTGAGTATAAGCTGACCCAAATATAAGCTGAGGTACCTAATTTTGACCTGAGAAACCAGGAAAATAGTTTGACCCAAGTATAAGCTGAGGGTGGAAAATGCAGCAGCTGCTAGTGAGTCTCAGTAATAACTTCTACATGAAAGCCTGTCGCTGGCAGAAAAATAAGATCATGGCTGCAGCCATGATCCAGATCTCACCACTTCCTGACCAGGACAGGAAGTGGCTCCTGACCCCGACAGGAAGTGCAGAGCTCCCACACAGCCAGGTAAATAGGGCAGATGACTTGAGTATAAGCTGTGTTTGCTTTTTTCCAGCACATTTTTGGTGCTGGAATTTTTTTTTAGCTTATACTCAAGTCTATACGGTACATACTCATCAGGCTAAGAGAGCATGTCCTTGCCTCCTTTTCTCATGATAAACAGCAGGGTTGGTCCAAGATGTTTTGCTGCCTGAGACGAAGCAAAGCAATCACATTTATATATCCTGCCCCATAGCGCTTAGTGCACTCCCTGGGGTGTGCATCGCCCCCTCCTCTGGGCCCACAACAAGGGCCTGAGAAAAAAGATGTGAAGGCCTAGCAGTGGCTGGGGACCTTGCCCACTCCTCTGAGCCCACAACAAGGGCCTGACGGGAGTTAGTTTGTGTTCTGGTTTGGTTGTTTTATGTGGTTGCATTTTATAATTTTTATTGCACTCTTGTTGTTTTGACTGTAGGCCGCCCTGAAGTCGCCTCGGCGAGTGGGCGGCAATATAAATCTAAATAAATAAATAAACAAATAAATTAGCCTTTTACCACCCAATGTGCTGGGGACTAGTCTTTTTCCCAACCTTGGAAGGATGGAAGAGTGAGTCAACCTTGATTCCTGGTCAGGATTGAACTCACAACCTTTTGGTTGCAGGACAGGAGCTTAACCTCTGTGCCACCATGTTAGGCCAGGCCTAACATACCAGGTACCAAAAACCAACCACAAAGGCAGCTGGAGACTATTTCGCCATCACAACAGGCTCAGAGCAGGTCATGTGAGCCCCAGGCCCAAGGGGCTTTACCACTGGAGGCAGAGGATAAAAACGTGCATAATTGGCAACTGAATCCTTTAGGACAGCAAGGGGACTTAAGAGACACTTTGTCATCAAAAACTAAGAGCCAATCACCCCCATGGCATCTGCTCTCCATGGTAGCTCATCCTTCTTAGCAATAATAACAATCCTTTCATGTCAGAAATTATTCTGGGTTGAAGGGATTTTTACGGAAGAAACTCCGCTCAGGGAATGACCAAATGAGGCTCCTTTGATGTTCCCAAGAGCTGGTCCCATGACGCTTAGGGCACTCTCTGGGTGGTTTACAAGTAACTAACATTTTCCCCAAAACATGCTGAGTACTTCTCTAATGGGCCTGGTGGAGCAGTGGCTAAACTGCTGTATTGTAGCCAAAATGTTGTGCGTTTGATCCTGATGGGGATCAAGTTTGACTCAGCCTTCCATCCTTCCAAGGTCAGTAAAATGAGGACACTGCATGTTGGGACACAATGGTAAAATGCTAATGACCTGTAAGCCCCCCCACCCCACCCGAGAGTGCACTAAGTTTTATGAGGCGGTATAGGTGCAATTGCTATTGCTAATGCTAGCAGTGGATGCTGAGAGAACAAAGCAAGAGAAGGCTTTTGCACAGCTTTGTATTATCCACACCAAACTAAGCAGAGGGGATAAGGATTGAGGTGATGGTGGAAGCAGAAGTGGCAGACACACATGGGTATCCATGTCTTTCCTGGGAGCCGCTCTGGCCGAGCACGGGTGAGGACAGCTTGGACCCATCCTTCACCCATGCCATGCACCTACTCCAGGCCAGTAAGCAGTGTGGTGGGGAGTGTTAGGGGCTTGTGATGATCCTGGAATTGGTGGCGGTGGGGACACCAGTCAGGCCTGCCAACAGTCTGAGGGGGCATGAACCAGCCCCTGGCTTTAAAAGTTTGAGGACCCGTGGTCGACACCCTCTGAATGGATATGAGCCTCAAGTCTGCTGGAAGAGCTTTATGGCAAGAGCAAACACTCTTGAGGGTATGTAAGAGCAAAACCAAATTAGAAGATGGGAGGAAAGAGCTCATTGGACAAAGAATAACATTAAAGGAGAATATGACTAAGAGTCTCAATGTCCCCTATGTCACTTGGAGGACCCTGAATAGGCTGAGGGTTGGAGTCCCTAAATGCAAAACTAACATGCTCAAGTGGAGGCTGCTGGTAGACAACGACAATCTGTGTGAATGTTGAGGGATCCAGAATCCGCCCCATTTGGTAGTCTGCTGATTACTGTAAGAAACACGTACCGACAAGAATTCCAGTTTGGCTAACAACAAAGCCAAGAAGGCAGCTTCATTTGGGCAGTTTAAAGTCTGATCTGGACATGAAAGAAGAAAATGATAGAACTGGCTCTGTGGAGTAAACCGAGCACTGTGCCTTAAGGCCAGAAAGCCATGATCTGTTTTATCCTCTTCATTCGAATGACTGACATAACACAGTCAGTGTGACCTCCTGGATGCACTCTGACACAAGAAGCTAGACACCAAATACGTGCTTCTAGAAGCTCACAAAGGATGATGTTTCATTCTGAATGACAGAGACACACTGCTGGAGTCCCAACTATCAGACAGGGAAAGGACACCTAATACTAAGAGAGACAGTCACTGACTGGCTCAAGAAGCGAAGCGAAGCACAGCAAAACACTTATGTGCCACCCCATAGTGCTTAGTGCACCCTCTAGTTGGTTCAACAGGTAATTAGCACATTGTCCCAAATATGCTGGGTCTTCATTTTACCAACCGTAAAAGGATGGAAGGCTGAGTCAACCTTGATCCCTCATCAGGATCAAATTTACAATCTTTTGGTCGCAGTACAGCACTTTAACCATTGTGCCACCAAGGGCTTAATTTAGGTCACCATGATTGACCTACCTGCTCTTCTTTCCTCTCCAGCCTCTGGATGAAATCTTCAGCCAGGGCCACAGCCTGGGTGCAGGTCTCCGGACAGCCTTCTCTAACCTGACTCCGCGCTTCCTCTGGCAGGATCATCAAGAACTGTTCCAGGGTCACCAGCTCCAGAATCTGCTCCTTGTTGCGCCTCTCTGGCTTCAGCCACTGGTGGCACAATTCCCAGAGTTGTCGGCACACCTCCCGGGGCCCTTCAGCCTCCCGGTAGTGGAACCGTCGGAAGCGTTGGCGCTGAAGTTCCAGGACCATAAAGTCACCCTCCTTCAGTTCTTCCTTTACTGTTGCAGGAGAATCTGGGCTGCTGTCACAGACCTCCTGGGCTTCTTGAGTCAGGCTTGGCAGGTTCTGAATCCTACCTTTCCCTTCTCCAGGCCAAAGGCCTTCTTCAGCTGTTCCTTTGATAGAGGCCTGAAATGCAGTCAGAGCCATCCCTATGTGGGAGGGAGGCAGCGGCGGGTATTTCCTTCCCACGTAAGGGCCCTGCAGGGTCTTCAGGAACTCCTGCCATTGGGCTTCCCAGCACTGCTGAAGCTCTTCTTCCTCTGGTTCTTGCTTAACGTGTTTTGGTGACATCCCAATAGGAAGCTCCCCTTTGCTTTCGCTCTGAACAGCACAGCAGCCTCTTGGTCCACCCTTCCTCTTCTTCCCTTCTTCCACTTGGCCCAAATTTGGCTCTTCCATTCTCATCTCCTTTGATTCTGCAAATTACAGCCCAGGGTTACAAAGCAGAAGACAGATCCATCCTGCTGAGTTTATGTTCAGTGAGACATTCCACAAGTGGAGGGACAGTTCAATTAGCAATAATAATAATAATAATAATAATAATAATAATAATAATAATAATAATAATAATAATAATAATAATAATAATAATAATAATAATAATAATAGTAGTAGTAGTAGTAGTAGTAGTAGTAGTAGTAGTAGTAGTAGTAGTAGCAGCAGCAGTAGTAGTAGTAGTTGTTGTTGTTATTGTTATTATTTCGCGTCAGACATTACTCTGGGTTGAAAGGATTTTTGTTGGAGAAACTCTGCTCAGGGGATGCCCGAATGAGGCTCCATTCATGTCCCCAACTGCACCCCGTGGGTATTGAAACCCGACCTTCTAGTCTCCATGCTCAGCGTTGTAAGCAATAACTGAGTGGAAGTGGTAAACAGAAATTGTACTACAATTCCCATCTGCCAAATAGACTAAGGTTGGACTGCAGCATTCATATTAGACTTAGAGGCTTCCCTCTCTCTCTAAGATGGCTAGAAACTAAAGGTGTCTGGTTTTCTTTCTATTATATTGTTATTAACAATAAAAACAATTAAAATAAAACAGAAAATAACAAGAAAACAACAGCAACATACAATCCTAATAAAAACATAATCTTGACATATTATATACTATATGCACCCATCACCCAGAGGGAACCTATACAACTATCTACATTGTTCAAGCTACTATCTATTTCAAACGTTTTTTATTTATTTCATTGCATTTTTATACCGTCCTTTTTTGGCCACATAGGGCAGAGAGGTTAAAAAAAAACAGAATTAAAAACATATAGATAAGATATCTTATTTAAAATATGCAATAACAATAAAATATTTGTTTCCTTCTGGTGGGAAAGATCATCATCATCATCATCATCTCCCAAAGCCCACCTGCTTCTAATCTTGCAGCCGTTGCATTGAAACTCGCTCCTGTCGTTGCTCCCCAGATGGAATAAAATAAAATAAATAAAATAAACTCCAACTCCCATCAAGACTTGGAGGTATCGGGAACGGAAGCCGGACGTTATACTTCCTTTTTTTGGCCCATGGGGAGAGGGTCTCTCTAGGAAAGGCATATCTGTAGATTTGACCCTTTTGGCACCGCTCGTAGAGAATGCCACTATCAGTTTTCATGAAAGGGCAATAATTTGCTCTAATGCACACAAAAAATGGTCTTATAAGACTGACTTTAAGAGCTGTGAATGTGTAAGTTTAGCTACAAGATTCTCAACACGTCCCCCAAACGACTAACAAATTAACGACCCCAGACTTCAGTCATACAAAGAATCACAAATTAAAATGAGAGAAACTGAATTGATGTCAGAGAGTAAATAAAACAAAAAAAGACAAAACACGTTGTAGCATCTTAAAGACTAATTGCTACAAAGATTAATAAGTTTGTCTTTTTTGTTTTGTTTACTCTGATATGCTAGCACAGACTAACATGGTTAGGTAAAGGTCGCCCGCCTTGCTTGAAAACCAGTCATATCTGACTCTAGGGTGTGGTGCTCATCTCCATTTACAGCTAACGAATCAGTGCTGTCTGTCTATAAATGTTTCCATGGTCATGTGGCAGGCATTTATTTATTTATTTATTCCAATTTTTATACCGCCCTACTCAGATTGGGCCGACTCAGAGCGGTTCACAAGCACAGAGAAACAACAAATTTATAAACACAACATGTAAATATAGGAAAAATAATAATCAGTACTGTATCAACACCACAAAACATCTCAACATCATTAAATCATCAAAATTCAATAGGTATCAATTTCAAACAACAATAAGAAATTACAGAACTCATTAAATTTACACAAAGATTAGAACAATACCAACAGTCCAGCTGCCTAAATGCTAAAGTGCACAGAATGCTGTTACCTTTCCTGCTAAAGTGGCACCTATTTCTCTACTTTCAATTTATTGCTTTCAAACTGCTCATTTGGTAGGAGCTGGGACAGACAATGGGGCCTCACTCCGTGCATAGCATTCGGGTCTCAAACTGCTGGCCTGCCATTCAGAGTCTTAACCGCTAAGCCACTGCAGTCCCGTTTCCCTCCCCCCTCCCCCCATCACTTTATTTACCAGTTGAATGTATCTCTCTTTTGCCGCTGTTCAGTAACACCCAACCGTTGGGAAGACGGGAGTAGCAACCCTACTATAGCCCTGATGAACAAAACACCATTGTGGTTTACTTGCTGCTGCTTGAAAATGGCTCCTTGCACCACGGAGGGAGCTTTCCTATCGCCTCAGATGGGTCAATTCCCAGCGCAAACCAGTCATAAAATCATTTGCTAATCTGTGTCGCAGCATCCCTGCCAATGACAGTCTGGGCATCTGAAAGGAAATACAGGGCCCGTTGTTAGGGGCAACACCTTCAACAGAAGGTTTTGGTGCCAAGGTGATAGAACCAAAAGCCCAGGTAAATAATTGAAAAGGCCACTTTGGGAAGTCATGCTAAAAGGAGAGGCCTGTCAAATTCTTCTTCTTTCATATTCAGGGCAAATTTTAAGGTGCCAACATGAAGACACTTTCTTGGCTTTGTCATTGGCCAAATTTAAATCCTCATTAGTTCATGTTTACAGTAGTAATCAGCAGACCAGTAAATGGAACTGGATTCTATATCTCTCTACATTCACATAGCATGTTGCTGTCTGCCAGGAACCTCCGCTTGAGCATGTTGGTCTCATATTTAGGGACTCCAGCCCTCAGACTACTGGTGTTCATGTAAGATCTGCATAATCTGCCACAGCTAAGTGTGGTTAATGGATGAGGTGCCAGGGCACCTGTCAGCTCCACAATCGGGTGTTATGACCAGACCTACAGCCGAGACATCTCATTGCACCTCAACTACAGATATTAGCAATAGCAATTAGACTTATATACCACCCCATAGTGCAGTACACTCTCTAGGCGGTTCACAATTAGCATTTTGTCCCCAACATGCTAGTTACTCATTTTACCAATGTCGGAAGGATAGAAAGCAGTTAAGCTTGATCCCTTGTCAGAATCAAACTTACTTTTTTTGGCTGCAGTACAGCAGTTGAACCACTGCACCACTCTTCAGTTTACCAGCAAATAGCACAGGCAACCCTTATGCAAACACCAACAGGAGCTTAATTCATGGCTTTCATGGGAATTCAGTTCAACAACAGAATACAGACAGACTCAATTTGATTTTAAATTTAACTGTCCTGAGTAACAAAGAGGAAAAAAAGACACGGATTAGGTCCTGAAGTTCCAGTGATTGATAATAAAGTCAAGATAATCCCATTTATGGAATGACAATAGGAAGACTAATTAAATAACAAGCTGCCTTTTTATTCCATAGTACAATCAGAAACAGTCAGTTACCAAATGTTCAGAATTCATGGACTTTCTGGACCTGATAACCACCAATTAACCTAGATCAGTGATGGTGAACGTTTTAGAGACCGAATGGTGAACGTTTTAGAGACCTGATAACCACCAATTAACCTAGATCAGTGATGGTGAACGTTTTAGAGACCGAATGGTGAACGTTTTAGAGACCTGATAACCACCAATTAACCTAGATCAGTGATGGTGAACGTTTTAGACACCGAATGCCCAAACTGCCATCTGCACTGCACTCTCACACCACATGTGAGGCGCCTGTCTAACCCCATACAGGATTCTGGGCGGAGGGGTGGGGTGAACTCTGTGCTGGGGGAAGGATGAAGCACTCCCATTGGGCTGCTGGACAGAGGGGCAAGGTGAACTCTGTCCTGGGGGAGGGAGGAAACACTCCCATTGGGCTACTGGGCAGAGGGGCTGGGTGACCTTTGTGCTGGGGGAGGGAGAAAGTGTCCCATTGTGCTGCTGTCAGAAGGGTGGGGTGAACTCTGTGTTGGGGAATGAAAGTGCTCCCATTGGTTTGCTGGGGAGAGGGGAGAGGCAAACTGTGCTGGGGAGTGTATGCTCACAGAAAAGGCTCAGAGTGCCTCTTCTGGTGCATGTGCTGTAGGTTCACCACCACTGGCCTAGATAAATCTTTTTACTCCTGCCGCAGCCACAATGCTGACTGGACTCCCTGCATGGTGGACTATCTGGATGTCAGCCTTAGCTGCACCATTTATCTTTCTGACCAGGAAATATGAATATGAACTGAAGCCAATGAAGGATTCACTTCCTACTTGTGGCTTCCCAGTAAGCATCTGTGGGAAAGCAGATGCCACAACTAGATGGTCTACCAGGTGTGTCCAAGCTTGGTGCTCCAGGTGTTCTTGGACTTCAATTCCCAGAAGTCTAAGTTAGCACACCAGCTGATCAGGGCTTCTGGGAATTGAAGTTCAAGAACATCTGGAGCTCCAGGGTTGGCCACCCCTGGACCAAACCAATCCTAATCTTCTGGAAAACCACTGATTTCCAACCACTAATCTAGATAGATTCATAAAGAAGGATGAGTTCTAAGACAGTGGTTCCCAACCTTTTTTTGGCCATGCCCAACGTAGGCATCTTTAAAATCCTGATGTCCCCACTCCCCAGTGACATATAATTTGTATTATTCAAAAAGTGAACTCCTGTTCACTGAAGGAAGCCTAAAAGGCCATTAACTTGGTCTAAACTCATTCTTGAATCCCCCTCCTGGCCCCACGTTGGGAATCACACTTCTAAGAGCTGTAATTTCTGAAAGGCTAGAAAATACTGTGAAAGCCAGTTCTTTTTCTAGAGGAGCAATTTCCAACTGGGTGTTCTCCAGATGTGCTGGGTTACAATGTCCATGCTGTCTGGGGCTTTTGGAATCTGTAATCCTAAACACCTGGTAGGCACAAAGTTGCCAACCCTTATTCTGTAAAGGTTTCTGTAGAAGGGTTAGTTGTAGGAAGGATTGATTCTAGGCTGCTTTGTAAAGAAGGCATTCCCCATCTGGTGTCCTCCAGATGTAGTGGATTACAATGGCCCTGATTTGGGATGATGGGACTTGTAGTCCAATGCAGGGCAACAACTTAGGGGAGGTTGCTATAGATTGCTAGATTGCCCTTACAGCAAACAGGTTAGCTAAATGTTGTGTTCTGCTAAGTGCCTGTCAAGCACATAATCATACAAACCACATTCTTATCCGAGAATGCATTTTTTCCTGAAGCAGGAAAAATGTCATTGGTGTTAATTTGTTTAAGGTGGATCCAAGCTTTCCATGAAGTAACCCACACACTATGATCACAGAGCCATCTCCTGCGGCACACATGAAATGAGACACGAAGGATTTAACACCAGGACTGCAATGGGCTGCCGCAGCCTTGAGGATATTATCAATGTGTACCTTCATAGCCAGTCCATCTGGCATGGCCTCTTCCACCTCCATGACTGTTGGGAATCAAGAGTTCCTCCTCCGATCATTTTGTCGTTGGGCCCAATATGATGTTTTCCAGTGGTGTTTCCTCCACTAAGGATCCTCCACTAAGGGAGCCAGCACGGAGAAAGCCTTTGACAATGTGGATTGCCACGTTGGTAGAAATTTTTCAAGCCTTCTCGGTTTCAAAATCTGCAGCACTGGAAGGGTAAACAGCACGCCGTGCTGACATCAGCCTTGGCACTCCAAGGGGCTCTCCCAGTGTTGTGTGTCAAGGCTGACGTCAGCGCATCACGTCAAGTTTACCCCTCCAGCGTGCAGATTTTGAAACAAAGCTCAAACAATTTCTACAACACGGCAATCCATGTTGCCAAAGGCTTTTACAGTGGGGGGACTGAGCAGAAGCTGGTCAGACCAGCAGGGGTGAAACACGGCTTTCGCTCTTGAAATGGTCAGCATTTCGGCCCCTGCAGCTGTGTGTCGGGGGTGGGACCGGCCCATCGAAAAAAAGTGTGGGCACCACTGCTGTAAAGCATACGTGGTTTTATTCCTGATCAAATAACATTTATTTCAGCCATTCGTTTCACAGAATACAGATTAAGTGAGGTAAAGGTCTCCCTTGCTCAAAAGCTAGCTGTGTCCAACTCTAGGGGTTGGTGCTCATCTCTGTCTACAGCCAAAGAGGCAGCGCTGTTTGCATCTGCATGACCAGACACTGGAGCACAAGGAAAGCTGCTACCTTACCCATCAAAGGGTTACCTAGTTATTCTACTTGCAATTTCACAAAGGTATGTTTAATTTTAAAAGCACAAGCTGTGAGGGCTGAATGGAAGGAAATTTAGTTCCACATGTCCTGAGCTGTCATGAAACTGAGATCTGGCTCAACCTGTTCTGACAGCCTGAACATTTATGGGGCTTTGGTCCTGCCGGTTCATTAGCAGCTGGAATAAGGTTGGGCCTCCTCACAATATTCCTCCCGCAGTCCACACACCGGTGCGGCTGAACCCCAGTGTGGACGCTCTGGTGCGTAATGAGGTGAGAACTATTCCGAAAAGTTTTCCCACAGGCTGAGCATTTGAATTGTTTCTCCTCCGCCGGGGTTTGTGCGCACGCAAGATCTGAGTTCGGGTGACGGCCTCTGAGGCACTCAGAACATTTCAAAGCTCTGTATGCCTGATCCGGCTGTTGCTGGAAGGTTTTTCCACATTGCAAACAGGTACAGATTTCCTCCTCATGGATTTTTTGATGACGTAGAAGGACAGAGCTGGAGGTGAAACTTTTCCCACAGACCGAACAGATGTACGGCCTCTGTCCTGTGTGAATTCTAATGTGCGCTTGGAGGTTGGATTGCCGATCGAATGTTCTTCCACAATCTGAGCACCTGTAGGGTTTCTCTTCCATGTGAACCCTCTCGTGCATCACGAGATGAGATCTCCACCGGAAACATTTCTCACAATGGGAGCATTGATACGGTTTCTCCCTCATATGTGTCCTCTCGTGGGATCTAAGATTAGGGATGTTCCAGAAATTTTTCCCGCACACCAAACATGCTTGTGGCTTTTCTCCCGTGTGGATCCTCTCATGAGCAAGGAGCATCTGCCTCTGGCCAAAACTGTTTCCGCAGTGAGAACACTGATGTGGCTTCTCTCCTGAATGAACCTTCTGGTGCGCCTTGCGTTGCAAACTGTTCCTGAAGGTTTTCCCACAGGCTGAGCATTCAAAGGGTTTCTCCTTGTGGGTCCGCACATGCACTACCAGTTCTGAACTGACACCAAAGGTTTGCCCACATGCAAAACAGGAAAAGGATTTGTCGGCCGCATGGGTCTTCTCGTGTTTGAGAAGTTCCAGCTTTTGGCTGAAGCTTCTTCCACAGTAGGAACAGACAGCTGAGTGGATCCTCCCGTGGGATATTAAGTGGGAACTCCAACCAAAACATTTCCCACAGTGCAAGCATTTATAGGGTTTCTCACCCGTGTGGGTCCTCTGGTGTACCTTCAATCCTGAGCCATTTCTGAATTTCTTTCCACACACCGAGCATGAGTAAGGTTTCTCACCTGTGTGGGTCCTCTGGTGTTTAAGGAAGTCTGATCTCTGACTGCAACTTGTCCCACATTCTGAACATGTGTAAAGTCTCTCTCCTCCAGGGATTCTCTCTTGAGGGGTGCAGCCAAAGGTGTTCCCACAGTGAGAACATTTGTGGGGCTTCTGGCCTGTGTGCGTTCTCTCACTTTCTCCACAACAGGAACATTTATAAAGTTTCTCACCCACATGGGTCCTCTCGTGGGTCACAAGTTTTGCACAGCTGCCAAAACTCTCCCCACAGTGCCAACACCTGTATGGCTCCTCTTCAAGTCCTTCAGGTTCCTTGTGCACAAGAAGTTGTGATTCTTCCTCACTTTCATTGCATTCCATCTCATCCTCCTGGGTTGCTGGCAAACGGATACCTTCACCTTGTGGCTGAATAAGCTGATTCACTCCATTTGCTTTAATACCTTCCTTTGCAACCTCTGCCTTGCACTGGTTCTCGTCTGCTTCTCCCAGACACAGGAAATCACTTTCTTCGTCTGTTTTCATGGATGTCGTTGGCTGTTCCACCCACTCAGTGTTGTCCAGCAGGGGTTTCCTTTTCTGGTTCTCATTGAGCCAACCATCACCTGCTGTAGAAAATAAAGATGTTAATCAATATATGACTCAAACATTGCTCTTATGTGATCACCAGCTACCAAAGCAGAGACTGAAATCAAAGCACAGTTTCCTCATCACTTCTGCCCCCCCCCACACACACACACAACCAGCCCCCACAGACCACCCTAGAACTGTGGAATGCAAACAAGGAGCTACCAGATAACTGGGCAGAACCACAGGACTCTCGACCGCCTGGCCAAGAACAACCATGGCCTGTGTGGAAAGCTTTAAACAGACTGCGTGTCGAGGTAGAAAGATCAAGGGCTAATCTGGAAAAGTGGGGTTTCCCTGTAGATGACAGCCTGTGTGAATGTGGAGAAGTACAAACTCTCTCCCATATGATACAATGCACACAATGCCCCTCAACGTGCACTGAGGACGACCTTATGTTGGCCAGAGGAAATGCTGTTGATGTGGCCCGATATTGGGCAGATGTCATCTAATTCCTTTTTGTTTTAAATATGTTAATTTTAGCTTTGTATTTAAGGGGCTCCGGTGGCTCAGTGGTTAAGAAGCTTGCCTTGTTAGTTGGAAGTTGGAGACCCAGGTACTGCATGATGGATTGAGCGCCCATTTCTGTCCCAGCTCTTGGAGACATGAAAGGAGCCTTATTTGGGCGTTCCCTGAGCGAAGTTTCTTCCACACAAATCCTTTCAAACCAGAATAATTTCTGACATGAAAAAAAAAATATTATTATTATTATTGTTGTTGTTGTTGCTGTTATTATTATTATTATTATTAGCTTTGGATTTTATTATATTCTTGTGGTGCTTCTGATACGAATAAAGAAAGTTCTTCTCTGGTGTCCTTAGGAAATGGCAACTGGTGGCACAGTGGTTAAACCGCTGCGTTGCAGCCCAAACTGCTGACACTCTAAGTTCAAAATGAGTACCCAGCATGTTGGAGGCAAAAATCTTAATTCCCTTGTGAGCCAACCAGAGAGCACTAAACGCTATGGGGTGGTGTATAAGTATAATTGCTATTGCAAGTATATCAGAGAGTCAACAAAACAGCAAAAATAAATAAATAAATACAGTAGCACCTTAAGGACTAACTCCTATATTTAAATGTGAGCTTTGGTGGATCAAATCCACTTCCACTAACTCTTCATTGGTTCTTTCCTTGATCCATCACTGCAGAACTCCATCTCCTCCTTCCCCAGTGAGGGGTGATCACTCCAGTTATGTCATGGCAATGAATCTACTCTGTGGTTTGGTTTAAACTTTATAGCAGTGGTGGCAAACCTATGGCATGTGTGCCAGAGGTGGCACTTGGAGCCCTCTCTGTGGGCACCCGTGCAGTCACCCCAGCACAGAGTTCATCCTGCTTCTCTGCCCAGCACCCCAATGGGAGCATTTACTTCCTCCCCTGTTGCAGTGCTGACACTTTGAAATAAATAAGTGTTTTTTGGGTTGCAGTTTGGGGCACTCGGTCTCTAAAAGGTTCACCATCACTGCTTTATAGGAACTATCTGAGAGGCAGAACCTATGTCCAAAACAGTCTCATCATTTTGAGTAGCTCCTCTAAATTTCTGACAAAATCCCAGATCAGTTCCACCAACTTGCAAGCAGTGTGTGAGACCATGCAGTGCTAGAGCCACGGACTCACAGGGCTCCACTCCTTCTTCACCTGAAAGAAATATGCACCATACACTGAGCAGTATCCAGTATAAAGAAATAACCTCAGCATTGAATGACCGAGCACAAGACAGATTGTTCTTCCTCTCTTGCAAGGGACTGTGGTGGCTCAAGTGGTTAAGACGCTGAACTTGATGACTGGAAGGTCAGAGTTCAGGGCTTTTTTTTTAACATTGTGCGATCAATGCATCGCACATTAAAAACCGGATAACATTATGACTTGTGGAACCAAGTCATAATGTTATCCGAGGTACTAGTGAATTTGATGAAACAGGCCATAGAGAGACTTACACAACACATTTCCATTCCCTTTATGTCTGTGTTTATCCACTGTGAGAAGCTGTAGCATTTCTTTGTCCGGCAGAGTCTCCACTGTTTTGATGGATTTGACAGACTGCTCTTCAAGAAACACTACAACCTGGAGGGAAGAGCACAGGGATAGATGGATCAGGTCAAAATGAGCTCAGGGAACAGGCAAAATGGTTGGCAGAGTAGGTTGCACATTTAAAGACCTTTATAAGGGGGTCTACCTAGGCCCATGAGGGTGAACCTTGGCACTCCAGGTGTTCTTGGACTTCAATTACCAGAAGCCCAAGTCAGCACTCCTGCTAATCAGGGTTTCTGGGAATTGAAGTTCAAGAACAGCTGGAGTGCCAAGGTTTGCCATCACTGATCTAGGTCAATGTTTTCCAACCTTTGGTCTTTGGACTTCCAGAAGCCTAAGTAGAGATGGATCCTCTGCATTACTTGCTACATAATCCTCTTTAACTGGAGGCATCTGGAACTAAAACAATATACTTTTATGTTTTGGATTATCCCTTCCAGGTTTCTACAGGAAGTAAAACCACAAGCCTGCACAATTTATTAGGGACTGGACCTCTCTGACCTTCTGCCTGTAAAGCACGAAATAAATAACTCTGCCTGCAAGGAACATAATTAGTAAAGGTCGCCATTGTTCGAAAGCCAGTCGTGTCTGGCTTTAGGGTTCAGTGTTTATCTCTGTTTATAGTCATCTGCAGACGTATCCATAGGTACGTAGCAGGCATGACTAGATAGTGGAGCGCACTAAATGCTGTTACCTTTTCCACTGAAACAGTACTGATTTATCTACTCACAATTCCATGCTTTCGAACTGCTAGGTTGGCAGAAGCTGGGTCTGACTCTGGGAGCTTACTTTGTCATATGGCACTTGGGTCTCGAACTGCTGACCTGCCGACCTTCCAGTCGACAAGTTCAGCATCTTAACCACTAAGCCACTGCAGTCCCTAGGCACATAATTAAGCCATCCTAAAAAAGATACAACCATCCCACTGACTATGGTAATAGTCATCAGGCATTTTAAATTGGAACATCTTGCACACTAAGGAAAGTTATACTCCTAGAACAGTCCTTTCTAAATTTATATGCTACGTACTGTATTACTGGGCTTCAATGTCTAGAGTAACCCACCTGCAGTTCCCTGATTTTCCCCTCTGGCTGCCTCCGAAGGAACTCCTCCGCCAGAGTCACAGCTTGGACACAGGTCTCTGGACCTCTTTCCTTGACCCAGCTCTGCATGTCCAAGGGCAGGATGGCCAGGAGCTGCTCCAGGGTCACCAATTCTAGCATCTGCTCCTTGGTGTGTCTCTCTGGCTCCAGCCACTGACGGCAACATTCCTGGAGCTTCAAGCAAAGATCTTGAGGACTCCTGGCTTCTTCGTAGGACAGCATTCGAAAATGCTGCCGCTGCAACTCTGCCTTGGCAGGATTTCGAGTTAGGGTTTTTTCTTTTTCCTTCCCAAGGAGGCTGGCATTCAGGTGGGTATTAGAGTCTTGTTCAACATCCCCAGTGAGATGTGACTGCTGTGGGAGAATCCACACTTCTTTGCAACACAAATTGCTGTCTGCTGTTCCTTGGGAGACTATCTGAGACATTTTAGGGTCAGTTGATTGTTTTGTCTCAGGCTGTTGGGAAGTTTTCTCTACCGAAGGAGGATTCTGCAGTGTCTTCAGAAACTCCTGCAACTGAGCATCCCAATTCTTGGATGTCTCTCCTTTTGATTCCTGTTTCACTTTGTGACCGGCATCCCCACGGCTTCTCCCAGAAGTTTTGAGAAGAACTACATCTTCTTCTCTTTCTATAGAATATGCTGAATCCTCCTCCTCCATTTTTATTTCTGGAGCCAGAAACCCAGCAGCTCCTGCTTCTTGCTTCACATCCATTTCTTCTCAACATGGACTGGCCTTCCTCTTTTCCTCTCTACTTTAGTATTAATTTTTGATGAACATCTCAGCTCTTTTGCTTTGTCCTTCAAGTTCACACAACAGATGTAGCCAGGAAGGGCTTGCTTTAAAAAACATTTATACAGGTATAGGAAAGAAACAATTCTTTCCCATCAATCCTTCAAACAACTGTTATCCTGAGAGGGGGAAAATAAACACAACATGGAAATAAGACAGGGTGTTTATACGTTTAAAGATGAAATTATTCAGAACCTCTCAATGCCATATTAATTTTATTAGCATTTGCAAAATAGAAAGATGGGTTTTTATCACTTTTAATTGTGACTGGTCTTTTCTGTGAGCTGCCCAGAGTCTTCAAAATTGGGTGAAAATAAAAAATGGAATAAATAAATAAATAAAATAAGAGCCATTTTGCATGTTATTCTTCTCCTATACCAGGGGTGGCCATCCTTTTTGCGCCTGACCATGCTCCCGGAACAGCTGAGCTGGCTGGACCACACCCCCGAAAGAGGAAACATTTACAGCTGACATAAATGCATCTATTTATGCGTTTACATCAACTGTGGGTGCGTATGCATATGGGCATTTTATGGCTGATGTAAATGTGCCTGCTTCCACATCTGGGTGCAGGGGAGACAATGACAGGCTGGATGGAATGGCGTTGTGGGTCCGGCCCGAAGGCCTTAGGCTGGGACCACTGTCAAATGCCCTATACAAATTCCCAAATGACACATAATGCCCAAGATCACAGCCTATAAACTGGTTGTAATAGCTTGCAATCTGTGCATTTTCACTGGAAAAATAACCATATGTGAAGCCTAAAGGTGTTCAGGGTTTAGAGAGGTGAAGCAATTGAAGCTGGACCAGAGAACAAGCAGCATGAACTACAAAAGCTCGGCTAGCCCAAAAACATGTTGTGTTTGAAGTACAACAGTGCAAGTTCTCCACCCAAGTCAAGGTGTGTAGTATCCAAAGAAGTCCCAGGATTCTGGCTCTGAGGCTAAAAGTAGTAAGAGTTATTTTACTCCCCGAGCCTAGAAGTAAAGCTGCATCAACAACAAAGCAATAGCAGCAATTTAGCCAAAATGAAGCCACTTTCTTAGCTTTGAGGTTGGCCAAATTTAGTCCTCATCAGTGCTTGTTTCTGGCAATAGTTGGCAGACGAGTAAATGAGCCAATGGATTCTGTATCTCTCCACCTTCACACAGTGTATTGTTGTCTGTCAACAGCCACCACTTCAGCATGTTGGTCTTGTATTTAAGCATTCCAACCCTAAGCCTATTCAGAGTATTTATTAGCAATAATAAGCAATTATTAGCAATAACGAGCAATTACTGATTATTTACCAATAATAAGCAATTATTAGCAATGAACAATTATTGATTATTTAACGATCTAGCAATAATAAGGTTATTCAAGGCAATTAGCTCCTCTTGCAAGGTACCCTCTCATTAGATGGCTGGGGTTAAAGGGGGCTCCTTCCCTTCCTGTGTGCTTCTGATACCTTCCTTGCATTCTCAGATTTGGAATCCAGGGAAATTTTTATTTATTAATTGGTTGTGCACTGCATCAAAAGTCCACCCCACCCCCCTCCAAACAGCCCATTCACTGACCCGCTTCCCTGTCCATCGCCTCTCGTGTAGATGCAGCTCCTGCCATCCGGACAGACCCAGCCTACCCTTATCCAGCTCGCAAATTACTTCCGCCCACCCAAGGGAGGCAGGACCGGAAGGAAGTTCTCCTTCCGCCATGTTTCCTTGCCAGGAGTTCGGGCCGCTCTAGGCTTCCCGTTCTGTCGCTTTAACCCAGTGGTGCCCAATCTAAAGCTTGGGGGCCGGGTGCGGCCCCCGACGCCAATTCATCCGGCCCGCGAAGCCCTCGTCGCTCCTGGAAGCGGAAGTAAAACGCGCCCATACGGGCGCGTTTTACTTCCGCTTCCAGGAGCGACGAGGGCTTCGCGGGCCGGATGAATTGGCGTCGGGGGCCGCACCCGGCCCCCAGGCCTTAGTGACTGGCTTCCAGAACCACATGCTCGGCCCATGGCCCAAAAAGTTTGGGCACCCTTGCTTTAACCGCATCAGCGCAACGGCTTCAAAGTGGTGGCTGTGTTTTTATTTAGCACTTACCTTGTCTTATGCGCTACACAACTCTCTAGGTGGTTCACAGTAATAAATAAAAACATCCCAAATCAGTGATGGGATGTCAAAAATTCTACTACCACGCCATGACGTCACGGACGTCATGGGCGTGGCCAATGTCATGACGTCATGACGTCATGGGCGGAGCCAACGTCATGACATCATGACGTTGTGGGCAAGGCCAAAAAATAAATAAAAAAAATAATAAACACGCACACAGACCCGTAATTAACTTAAAGAAATAAAATAAAGAAATAAATAAAATAAAAATTAAATAAAAGTACAACCACCCACCCAAAACACAAATAAATCACCCACCCACCCTAAATATAAAAGCCTCACTTACCTTCCGTGGCCGCAGCCAGAGCCGGGCCGAAAAGGCAACGGCCCGAGGAAGCTCCAGGCGCCCGACAGAAGAGGATGCGGCGGTGGCGAGCCCCGCCGGGTTTACCCAGGGCATGGGGGTTTGTTGGGCCCAAGACCCTAGGACGGCGCGGCGCGGGCGGACGGCGCGGGCGGGCGGCGCGGCCAGGCACCAACGTGCCTGTGGGAGCCAGGTAGCCGGCTAGGAGAGGTGCCCTTCTCTTAGGGCTGCCGCCGCTGCTGCCGGAGCCAGTTTGCTTGTGTTTCCGCAGCGAGAGGGAGGACGAGCTGAGAGCCGGGGTATGTGTGGGGGGCAGCTCGGCCGTCTGGAAGCCTTCCCGGTCGGTGTCGAATTGGGGGGGGGGGGGAGAGACCCTCCTCTTGTCTGCCACTCCCGCCATTCAGCCTCCGGCAGAGCGACGAGGTCGTCTCGCCCGCCCTGCCACCCGTTTGTCCTCCCTGTTTCTGCGGGGCAGGGTGGCCTTGTCTCCCCCTTGCGAGGCTGGTGGTTCCCACCCTGACCCTTCCCTTCTCCAAGGGCTGCATTTTTGCTGAAATGTGAAATTCAGTTTCTTCTGTAAAGTCGGCCCTAGTGGGCTGTAGAGCTGGAGGCTGGGAGGGGGGAGATAAATGAATGGACGGGGAACCTCCCATCCAGCTTCAGAAGATTTTTTTTTTAAATTGGAGCCATTTGGCTCCAATTTAGTGCGCATGTCCAGAAACTCAATTTGACGCATGTGCAATGCGTCAAATTGAGTTTCTGCGCATGCGCAGTCAATTGGAGCCATTTTAGCTCAGATTTTTTTTTAAAAAAATTCTTTCGGTGAGGCGTCCGGAACCGGACGCCTCAAAAGTGGACTCCCCTCCCGGAGAACTCTCCGGGATTAGTCTTACCGGTTCCAGAGATCCGTCTGGAACCGGGGACATCCCATCACTGTCCCAAATACTCACCCTCAACAATCAACGAACAACAAAACCTAAAACACACATATGGAAATAAAAATTCCGTAAAATCAGTGTAGTTAAAAACACACACCAGGCATTGGATTTTGGAATAGTAGACGTGTTCGTCTGTGTTTCAAGCATATCAGAGACTAAACCAAACCAGATTAATTTATATTTTAATGTTACGTTTCGTGGATCAAATCTGACAAAGTGGACTTGATCCACGAAAACACATTGGAAGTAATTAGTTACGTAAAACAAGCTACGCTCATTTTCCAAGTTTTTAATTTTTCTTATTTTTGGCAATATTTAAATTATTTCTCTCTCTAATGCAAGGAATGTAAAGTTTACACGTAATGTCTCTCTGGTTGATCTTTACAAAGTTACTAAAAACATTCTTAAAACTGGCAGTTACTTTTCAGAAATTGGAAAGTAAAGAATTACTTTGAAAAAAAATTAAATGCAAAGGTAGACAATACCTTGGTTAGGACCAGTAAAATGTCATAAAACTAGCAGAAACAAATGCTATGTGAGCTTTAAAGGTTTCTAAAATTCACTGTGAGACAAGATAGTACAAAAGCAGGAGAAATTTTTTAAAATGTGGACTGGTATATTGATCAAAAGTATGTCTCTCTGCAGGTGTAAAAAGTAGAATCTGAGCTCAGTAAAGATAGGTGCTAAAGCAACAGTTTCTAGAGGAGTTAATGGCTTCTGTCCATCATTCAATAGCCAGCCTGAGGGCTGCCTGAAAGTCAAGCAAAAGCTCATTGCCTTTTCATAGGTCTCAAGCTCCTGAATTGACTTAATGCAAAAAATAGAGAAATTTTTAAATCCATTATTTGAAAACAAAAATAGCCATTTATTTCATTCAGTCTGGAATTCAGCATGACACCTGTATCGCTGATACAGTTCTGCGAGTCATTTTCTGGTCCTGAGACCTTCATCAAGAGGGATTCAAGTGGGATTTAATCCACATGGGGACCATCATCTTTCCCTGTGGACTTCACTGCCCAAGGCTGTTAGTCCTCAGGGTTGTCAGGTTAGTTAACCACTACCTGACAGTCACCACTGAGTCACTGGCAGCAGGGTCTACTCTATTAACATAGAAAGATAACCTGATGAGACATGGGGTTTTCTAGGTAGAGAAATGGTTTTCATTCTCTTCCTTATGGGCACCCCGTGACAGTGTAGTTTGTACAAAGCTACATAACCTGGGTCTTGTTGTTGGAGACACAGAGTAGAATCAAACTCCTAACTTCTCGTTGCTCCAACAGATTTTGAATTTGTGAAACTATCCAGCCATCTGATGTAGTTCATGTTTTTTTTAAAAAAATATCTTCAGGTAGATCAGGGCTTCTTGGATGGAATTGAAGTTCAAAAACATCTGGAGTGCCAAGATTCAGCATCACTGGTCTAATATGAGTCAGTGAGTGTCAAGGTCCCATAGGGACTAACAATTGAGTCTCCTTTGTCTTCCAACACTCTAAGGTCAACTACTTTATCAGGTCAGAGACCAACGCCTCCACGTTTGCCCCAATGGAAGTCCTGTAGAACTCCCAGACCTCAAGGAGGGGGGGGGGGAACAGAAACCTGAGTTTGTCATAGATGTTATTTATTTCAATATGGGTTAGTTCCAGATTTTTTTTTTTTTGCATCAAGTACTTTACTTTACTTTACTACTCATATTTGCTATCCCGCCCCAATCAGGTAAACCCGACTTATTCCCTTCTTTTGAAAACCTTTTAAATCCATTGCGCAATGCAAGACCAACAAAACTGACTGTCAGGTAGACGCCCTACCTCTTCCTGTGGGCATACGGAAGCAGATATACACGCATAACAGTACTCTCTATTGAAAATTCAAAACTTTGACCATTATGATTCAAAATTTGACATGATGGTTGAGAAATATAATTTGGAGAATTGAACGAGAGCTAAGTGAACACTATAACAGCAGTTGATATGGTGCTTCACAATGGAATAAAAAGGATAAACAATTAGAATAGACTCAAGGATTAGAAATACTTTCTCACAATTATTATTACAAAAGTCATGCAAAAGAATAATAAACTTAGTCAAAATGACATTTGATCAATTCACAGCTATGTAAGTATATAATTCATACAATATAAGCAATTTTAGGATCACGTTACCATGTAATAACCTCTTACACACACAATCCTCAGCAGTTTGCTACCCTCTCATCCCTGCCTTCATGCCCTCACTATCACTTCTAGCTACTATTTATATCCTTAACTCTGATCACCATCAACATTCAGCCCGCTATTGTTGTTGTTCAGTCACACAGTCGACTCCGACCCTTTGCGACCCCATGGACCATTGCCCTCCAGGCAGCTCTGTGCCCATTGGATATACAATACCATCTAGCTATCTCATTCTCTACCACCCCATTATTCTTTCTCACTCCACCTTTCCCAGCATCGAGGCTTTCTCAAGTGAATCTTCTCTTCTCATTTGATGTCCAAAGTACTTCAGCTTCATCTTTACTATTTGACCTTCTAAGGAGCAGTCAGGGTTGATTTCTTCTAAGATTGACCTATTTGTTCTCCTCGCTGTCCAGGGGACTCTCAAAACTCTCCTCCAACACCACATTTCAAAGGCATCTATTCTTCTGTGCTCAGCTTTCCTTATGGTCCAGCTCTCACAACCATACATTACCACCAGGATCGATATATGGTCAAAACTTTTTTAAATAAAAAATTCTATTGCTTTTCTTGGAATCTGGCAATAGCTTATAAACTCTATTACTGTATTTTGACTAACATTTGCTGGGCAAGCGGGCTGCCCTGAGACTGGTTAAGACACTGAGCTTGATGACTGGAAGGTTGGCAGGTCAATACCCAAGTGAAGCATGATGGAATTAGCTCCCATCAACTTTCCCAGCTCCTGCCAACCTAGCAGTTTGACAGAAAAAATTGCAAGTAGATAAATAGGTACCAACTTCAGTGGGTAGGTAAACAACATTCCGTGCAGCCAGGTGTCTAGCCATGCTTACCACATGTCCATGGAAATGTCTTCAGACACAAACAGTGCGGGCTCTTTGGCTGTAAATGGAGATGAACACTGACACCTAGAGTCGGATACGACTGGCTTTCGAGTAAGGGAGACCTTTACTAATTTAGGGGCAAAACAATTAACTGGGTCAGCAAACAGCAGCTGCTGTTCACATTAACATATTAAAACATTACATAATACAAAACAATTATTTGAACAAACATTTCAATACAATCCTTCATCCAACCCTTACAATCTTGATACCCCCTCCCTCCCCAAAGACATTGAAGGTGTGACTATCTTCCTTGAAGGTTTTTTAAACAGTCACTAATTAGCTTTTCTGTTGTTAAGCTGGAGATCCAGGGACAGTTGTTCAGCCTGGGCTGCTTCTACATTCCTTGGGGTGGATGGGTGATCCAAGAGACCAATCCACATTTTGAAATGAGATAGGAATTGGAGGTGTGTAGTCTTGGTTTTGGGGGACGGACACTGTAATGACTTGGTGGTTAAGACGCTGAACTTGATGACTGGAAAGTCAGCAGGTCAGAAGATTGAGACTCGAGTGCTGCACGCCAGAGTGAGCTTCCGTCTCTGTCCCAGCTCCTGCCAACCTAGCAGTTTGACAGAAAGAAATTACAAGCAGATAAATAGGTACCACTTCTGTGGGAAGGTAGCAGTATTCCATGCACTCCGGTGTCTAGACATTCCTGCCACATGTCCACAGAAACATCTGTAGACACAGATAGCGCTGGCTCTTTGGCTAAAAAATGGTGAGCACTGAACCCTAGAGTCAGATACAACTGGCTTTCAAGCAAGGGTGATCTTTACCTAGCCCTGGATAGCAGCAGGCACCTTGAGTCTGTTGCTATTTCTGCCGTTATCCTTCTGGTTCTTCTCCTTGTGGCTGCTGGCTCCTTCCAGGTTGTGAGTTTCCAGGCTGAGCCACATACTCATATTGATGGGCCCAGTCATGAACGATGCGGTGGACATGAATCTGCTGGAAATTAGTTAAACAAGGGCAAAGTTCGATTGGGGCGCACTCTCTCTGGTGGATGGCCAGACGCTTGGATATGTTGCCAAGATGAAAGCGCTCCAGTTTCCTCTTTGGCTTCTTCCGGCTCTCTGCACAATGAAAAAGGATCAGTTTTTGGCACTTGTAATGGACCCAACCTGGCATCCAGGTCTGCCTGGCGGCAACACGCTTACGGCGGAGAGAGTAAACGAACTTTCCTGATTCACCGTGCCGGTTGATGAAGTCAGCACCCAGCAGGTAAATCAAAGCTGAAGCATACTCCTCTTGCTTCGCGGCAGTCACTTGGAGGTTCTTGGCCGCAAAAAACGAAGGACAATCTGATGGAGCCCCACAGGGCTCTTGGGGGAGAGCTTCAGGCTTCAGGCTCTCTGTCCTGACACCTAAAAGTATGCAAATGATATGTAAAAAGGCTTGACATCTTGTAAAGGAAACAAAAGAGTGAGGTTGGCGCTGCCTTTAATTTTCCTCCTCAAGAGCCAGAATGATGCATTTCAATCCCCACCTCCCATCCCCCGACTCCCTACTTTGTTATAGAGTATGTTTATGTTCAATCTTGGGGGAATGTCCAAGCAATGTGCTGCTTTATGCTGTATGGGTATTTTTGAATCCCAACCAATGAAACATTTTTATGTTTTTATTTCTATTTAATGTCTATTTTAATTTGTATTTTTATGTCTTTTTTATTTCTATTTTTATGTGTACAGTACTGTATTTTTATTTTATTTTTTAGGTTTTTTTACTTTGGCTCTGCCCACAATGTCATGACATTGGCTCCGCCCATGATATCATGATGTTGGCTCTGGCCATGACGTCAGCTCCACCCACAGTGTGGTAGTAAAATTTTTGACAGCCCACCACTGCCTACACACCTCCAAGGGCATTCGAGAAACAAAATGACCACCCCCATTGTGCAGGCAGGGCAAAATGTCCATTCAGCTGTCGAAGCTGACTGAGAGAGTATGACTCGGCTCCCAGCTTGAAAAGGTTGGGAAATCCTGCAATAAACATTTACAACTTAACAGAACCAAACTTCAAGATAATCAAACTAACCCCAAACCGGGATCTTCTCTTATTACTGTTGTAAAGAGCCACACTGATCATGTTATCACTGGTTGTAAATAGCACATTGATTTGCAAACCTATCTGTTACGGCAACCAACCATTATGTACTTTTGTACCTGATATGTATAGATTTATACCATGAAAATTCATTCTTTTAACAAGGGAAGCTTCTTAACCACTGAACCTCCACAGCCCCAACTCCCAGTTAATACCAGCAGAGGAAAGGGAAGCATGAGTGGAGGGAGGCCTCAAAGTTCTTATTGGTTTAGGCCTTTACTCCCAGTTGAGCCAAATATAAGTGGTTGTTAAGGTGCCTATAAGAGAGGCAGAACTCCCAGAATGGAGAATAATGATATTCGTAGTCCAGAGAAACAGAAAACCCGGGCCTTGGCTACAAGCCTTCTCTGGCCTACTTACTGGCCCTATAATCCTTCTTGCCCCCAAAGTAATGTACCACACCCCCAGCTTGAGGCCTTCAAGCTATGCCATAGGTGCAGCGTAAAATGAAGGAATGGGTTTCTGAGGCTCAGAAGAGCTCATCAGATGTTAGGAAGGAAATGAGCTGCTCACTTCTGGTCTCCATCATGAGCCTCTGCTTCTTCCTGGGATTCTCAGTCTGCGGGCGGTCCTCTTCTTCCCATTCTCTCTTGATCTCTCTTGGCCTCTCAACACTCTCTTCTTCTGCTTCGATCTTGATCTCTCTTGGTTTCTCAACACTCTCTCTGTGGTCTTCTTGCTCCTTCTTGGACTCAACTAAAAACCAAAAGGACACAGTGCAGGATTTGATGCTGTTAGGGCATATTTTGTGTATTGTAGAAAGATGCCTGCCCATCAAGCTACTGTACCTTTAAGGGTCTAGACACAGCTGTTCGCAATTGAGGTATGACCCAGCAGAAGCTGATCACACAGCTGTAACCACTTGGGATACGAGTCAGGACTCAGCACAGCTGCTGTCACTTTAGAGTGAATCAGCAGAAATTGCTGTATATCAATAGCCCACCTGAGATGGGCAAATCTGAGGAGAATTGAGAGGAGACTGACGAGAGATGAAGTACTGCTGCTGGAAGTTCTGCTGATGAGGAAAACTGCAAAAGCAATGAACCAACAGGCACTCAGAACTGCTGAGGAAAGCATACTGACTAGGCCTTGGGCACACTGCAGTCAGTGTTTGCTGTGGCAGGACTCTGCGTATGGTCAGTGGACTTGAGCTACCAAGATACCAAGCCTTCAATCTACTGTGGGGCTTGAAGCCAGACTGATACCTGTATATAGTTCTGTACATTACCAAGATAGACTGTGTTGGTTGTTTGAGTTTTCCCTTACCCAGAAGTAAAGTGCATCATTGTTCACTGAGACTGTATGTGTGTCTTGAGAGCTAAGCTTCCGCTGTTGCATTAGCTAAGCACTATTCTGCTACTGTAACCACACATACGGGTAACAAACGTTCACAGAGACAGCAGAAACAACAGGCCACAGTAGTTCATCACACTCCTCCTCCCCTATTCAATTACTAATGATATTAACCTTGCAATGAGTAAGTAAAGGCAAAGGTTGCCCTTGCTCAAAAGCCAGTCATATCTGACTCTTGGGTTCAGTGGTCATCTCTGTTTATAGTCAAAGAGCCAGTTCTGTCTGCGTCTGCAGGCATTTACATGGACATGTGGCAGGCATGCCTAGACAGCAGAGTGCAGGGAGCACTGTTACCTTACCTTCCCACCAAAGTGGTACCTATTTATCTACTTGAAATTTATTACTTTCAAACTGCTAAGTTGGTAGTAGCTAGGATAGAGATGGGAGCTCACTCTGTTGTGCAGCACTCAGGTCTCAAACTGCTGACCTGCCAACCTTCCAGTTGTCAAAGTTCAGCGTCTTAACCACTAAGCCACCCCAGTCCTTAATAAGTAAGTAAACCTTCACTGCAAAAGGAGTTCCATGTCTAGTCGGTGTACAATTGTACAGTAACATCTTCTGTGTCTAGGCCAGATGTGAAACTGCCAAATGAAGCCACCTTTGGGGAGTTCATTCTGCAGTTCCTTTTGCCTGACCTAGTGTGAGAAAGATTAGCTGGTAAAACAAGTTTGCCGTTACCAGGGTACTTCTGATTGTTTGTTCAAAAATACCACAATCTTCGAGGAGGCTCTTTCTGTGCACCCCAATTATGAATTACAAACAATTGTTCTTTTAAAAAACCAACTAGGACGAGATCCTTTTTTTTTTTGGCAAACCAACTAGAGACCTACCATTTTGCAGTATCCCAAAGTGCCTTCTATCCATCTCTGTCATGTAAGACACAAATATGACAGAGGATAAATGTTTGATATATTTTTTAAAGTGATCCTACAAAGGTATCGTCTTCCTCCTGCATTTATTTTATTTTATGTATGGATCACAGGGCAGTCTTTGTTTAATGACAGAAGATGACCCTGATAAGAAGTGGAAACTCTAACTGAAACATTCCCCACAGTATAAGCATAGATATGGTTTCTTGCTGATGTGCCTTCAGCCCTGAGCCATTTTTGAATTTCCACACACACATTGAGCATGGATAAAGTTTCTCACCTGTGTGGGTCCTCTGGTGTTGAACGAGGTGTGATCTCTGACTGCAACTCATCCCACATTCTGAACATGTGTAAGATTTCACCTCTCCAGGGATTCTCTCTTGAGGGGTGCAGCCAAAGGTGTTCCCACAGTGTGAACATTTGTGGGGCTTCTGGCCTGTGTGTGTTCTCTCACTTTCTCCACAACAGGAACATTTATAAAGTTTCTCACCCACATGGGTCCTCTCATGGGTCACAAGTTTTACACTGCTGCCGAAACTCTCGCCGCAATGCCAGCACCTGTATGGCTCCTCTTCAAGTACTTCAGGGTCCTGGTGTATAATAAAGTGACATTTCCCTCCACTTTTATCATACTTTACTTCTTTCTTGTCCTCCTGGATTGCTGGCAAACCAATACCCTCAGAAACACCTTGTGATTGAATAACCTGATCAAATCTAGTTACTTTGCTTTCCCCATTTCTACCTTCTGCCTTGTGTTGATTCTCACTGGCTTCTTTTTCTTCCTGATACTCAAAATCACTTTCTCGGTCTCTTTTCACGTACAATGTTGGTTGTTCTGTTTGCTCAATGCTATCCATCAGGGGTTTCCTTTCCTGGTTCTCACAGTGGCACCTGTCACCTACTGAAGAATAAAAAAGAAGAATATCCATATATATCTCAGACATTGCCTTAGATTAAGAAATAAAGAAATATGATAGGTTTGTGGAGTCTGCTTAGTTTCTCTATTCCAGGGGTTCCAAACCTTTTTATGCCATGGGCCAGACCACACCTCTTCAGATAACTGAGTGGGGTCAGAGGCATGGTTCCTCCCACTGTAAACACTGCCATAAAGTGCTCACGGCCATTGTAGACATGTTTACAACAGCCATGGGTGTGCTTATGGTGCATTTCAGTGTGTTTTTGGCTGTTTTTGTTGTGTTATCATCTGTTTCCAGCACATTTTTGTCACTTGTGGCGGCAGCAGTGGTTACAAGGGCAGCCGGCCATATGAAATGGGGCATGTCTGGCCCACGGGCCATAGTTTAAGTTACCTTGCTTTATTCTCTATTATGCCTTAGTGTCTAGTGGGTAAGACGCTGAACTTGATGACTGGATGGTTGGCAAGTTGGCAGTTTGAGACCTGAGTGCTGCATGACAGAGCGAGCTCCTGTCTCTGCCCCAACTCCTGCTGACCTAGCAGTTCAAAAGCAAGAAATTGCCAGCAGATAAATAGGTACCACTTCTGTGGGAAAGCCACCCAGAGTAGGAAAATCCCTTAGCTAGACGGGATATAAATATACAAACTAATAAATAAATAACAGCGTTCCAGCATGCCTGCCACATGTCCATGGAAACATGTGGCAGATGCAGACAGCACTGGAGGAAGGGTAAAAATGGGGAGGATTAATAAGCTGACATTTTAGTAGTATTTGGTGAAATAAGCCACAAAGAAACTTACTTGACATGTTTTCATTCCCGTTACATCCACGTTCTTTCTCTGTGAGAATGTGCAGCTTTTCTTTACCCAGTAGAGCCTTCATTGCCTTGAGGGAATTTGCAGATGGCTCTTCAGAGAACTTTGCAACCTGGAAGGAAGAGCAAAAGGTGGTGGTAGTGGTGGTGGAAATCAGGTCGGAGCTCAAGAAGGAAGCAAAATGCATTGGAATGGTAGACTGTATGTTTATAGGCCATTACAAGATTTTGTTTGCTTCCCATGCATCAGAAACACAGAAGAGGAATCTCCCTTCCATCAGGCCAGACTACCTATCTAGCACAGAAATGGTCAAACATGGCCAATGGAAGTTCAAGAACACCTTTCTTGAACTTTCATTCCCAGAAGCTGTGATCAGCAGGTGTACTGATTTGAGGTTATGGTAACTCAAGTGCAATAACACCTGGAGAGCCATGTTGGCAGAACCCTGATCTAGCCCAAAGCTGTCTATTTAGACCAGGGGTTCCTAACTTAAGGCCTGTGGGCTGGATCTGGCCTGCGGCACCATTTCATGTGGCTCCCATCCCTCTAAGGGCATTCAAGAAACAAAATGGCTGCCCCTTTGAGGCTGTTGAGGCAAAATAGCCACCACCACCCCATTGTACAGGCAGGGTAAAATGGCCATCCAACCCTTGAAGCTGTCTGACAGAGCGTGATCTGGCCCGCAGCTTGAAAAGGTTGGGAACCCATGATTTAGACTGACAAACAGCTAATCCTCCAGGTCTTCAATAGAGAGGTATCTTTATAACTTCATAACTGACCATTCTTAAACAGAGGCATCCAAGACTAGAACAATACAAATATCTGGATTATGCCTTTCAGGGAAAATAAAACACAAAACAGAACAAGTCATTGGGGACTGGATCTCTTTGAAATTCTGTCTCCCAAGCATGTAAATAATAACCCTTCCAAACTACTGATCTGCCGACCTTCCAGTTGTCAAGTTCAGCGTATCAACCCCTTGAGCCACTGAACTCCCTCAGGCACATAATTAAGCTCTCCCAAAAGGTATAACCATCCCACTAACAAGGATAATACGCATCAAGGATTTTAAACTGGAATGCCTTGCACCCTAAGGAAAATTATTCTCCTAGAATAGTCCTTCCTAAACATATATGCCAGATATGACTGGACTTCAATGTCTAGAGTAGCCCACCTGCAGTTTTCTGATTTTTCCCTCTGGCTGCCTCCGAAGGAACTCCTCCGCCAGAGTCACGGCTTGGGTACAGGTCTCTGGACTGCTTTCCTTGACCCAGCTCTGCATGTCCAAGGGCAGGATGGCCAGGAACTGCTCCACGGTAACCAATTCCAGCATCTGCTCCTTGGTGTGTCTCTCTGGCTCCAGCCACTGACAACAATATTCCTGGAGCTGCCAGCAAAGGTCTCGAGGACTCCTGGCCTCTTCGTAGGACAGCATTCGAAAATGCTGCCGCTGCAACTCTGCCTTGGCAGGATTTCGAGTTAGGGTTCTTTCTTTTTCCTTCCAAAGGAGCTTGGTGTTAAGGTGAGTGCTGGAGTCTTGTTCAATGTCCCCAATGTGATGCGACAGTTGTGGGGAAACCCATAAATCTTTACAACACGTGTTGATATCTATTATTGCTTTAGAGTACACTGGATCCATTTTAGGGTCACTGCATTGTTTTGTCTCAGGCTGTTGGGAAGTTTCCCCTATCGAATCAGGAGTCTGCAGCGTCTTCAGAAACTCCTGCAACTGAGCATCCCAATTCTTGGATGTCTCTCCTTTTGATTCCTGTTTCACTTTGTTACCGGCATCCCCACGGCTTCTCCCAGAAGTTTTGAGAAGAACTACATCTTCTTCTCTTAATTTTTCTTTAGAATCTGCTGAATCCTCCTCTTTCTCCTCCATTTTTATTTTTGGATCCAAAAATCCAGCAACTCCTGCTTCTTGCTTCACATTCATTTTCTTTCAACATGGACTGGCCTTCCTGTACAGTATTCTTGTTTCTCTTTTGGTACTAATTTCCGAAGAACCTCTCAGCTCTGTTGCTTTATCCTTCAAGTTTGCACAACAGATGGAGCTAAGAAGGGCTTGTTTTCCCCTAAATTTACATAGGACGGAAACAAGTATTTCAATTACATTCTTCAAAGTAACACACCTGTTATCCTGAGAGAAACATAAACACAACATGGAAATCTCAATGCCATATTAATTCTATTAGCATGTGCAGAATAATAAGAGTCATTTAGTGCTGTTGGACTTCAATTTTCAGAAGCCATGATCAGCAGGAGTGCTGATTAGGGCCTCTGGGAATTGCAGTCCATGAATAGCTGGAGTGACAAGGTTAGCCACCACAAAGTCCAAGATCACGGGTATCGTTAGTTTGCTTCGCATAACGAAAAAACTGCATAACGAAGAGCTCAGTGGAACACAGTTTTTTCGTTATGCAGGGGTTCTACTGTATGAGAGGAGCTTCAAGGGGTGGTTTAGCATTGTCACCCAGCAATGCCTTTCCTGATCTCCTGAATCCTAATAAAACATCCAACCCATCAAAGCAAAGCAACCATACTTCTATACAGCCCCATAGAGCTTAATGCACTCTCTGGGCAGTTCACAAGTTAATTAGCATTTTGCCCCCAACAAGCAGGGTACTCATTTTGCCGACCTTGGAAGGATGGAAGGCTGAGTCAACCATGTCCCCCTGGTCAGGATCGAACTCATAACCTTTCAGTTGCAGGACAGCAGTTTTAACTATTGCACCGCCAGAGATCCATCATACACACCTCCCCTACTGACCACCTTATCCTCGCAGTATTTATCAACCTTAGGGCCCCAGGTGTTCTTGGACTTCAATTCCCAGAAGCCCAAGTCAGCACAACTACTGATCAGGGCTTATGGGAATTGAAGTCAAAAAAAAAAACCATGGGCTCCCAAGGTATAATATAATACGCAATATTTAGCAATGATTATTATTATATTATTATTATTATTATTATTATAATTATATAAAATTATTGTTTATTTAGCAATAATAAGGTTATTATTCCTCTTGTACGATACCTTTTCCTCAGGTGGCTGGAGTTAAGGGGCTCCTTATCTTACTCCGCCTTCTCAGATTTTGAATACAGGGTAAAATTAATTATTACATATTTTGCATTGCATTAAAGGCCCCCACCCCCAAACAGCCCTTCCACTGACCCGCTTCCCCCTCCTACACTTCTCATGTAGTTGCAGCTCCTGCCATCTGAATAGACCCTCCCCATTCCAACACACAAATTGCTTCCGCCCACCTAAGGGAGGCAGGACCGGAAGGAAGTTCTCCTTCCTCCATCTTCCCTTGCCAGGGGTTTGGACCAATCTAGGCCTCCCGCTCTGTCACTTTAACCCTTTCCAGGGCCACAGGCTGAGCAGTCTGGACAGGGTAACAATCCAATCCAGTCAAAATCTGACCGTAGACAATGTACTTTTTTTTTAAGTTCAGCAGCCTCAGATTCCACAACCTCCATTGCCATTGGCCATGTTTAGGGAGAGGTAATTTTTAAAAAACTTTCCGTTTGTCCCAGCTCCTGCCAACTTAGTACTGTATACTGTACTACATAAAGTGTGGTTAAAAGACCAGACATTAAAAGTATTTAGCTACAAAAAACAAACTACTTTTAATTTTTTAAAATTTTAATTTCCTTTTCGTGGCAATAATTAAATTACATTTTGTCTGTAATGCAAGGAAAGAAAACTTTTGTTGTTGTTGTTCAGTTGCAAAGTCGACTCCAACCCTTTGCGACCCCATGGACCACCATCCGCCAGGCACTTATGTCCTTCACCATCCTCCTCAACTCGTTCAGCTCTGTGCCCATTGTGTCTACAATACATCCAGCCATCTTATTTTTGGCCGCCCCCTTTTTCTTTTGCCCTCGACCTTGCCAAGCATCAAGGCTTTCTCAAGTGAATCTTCTCATTTGATGTCCAAAGTACTGTTACCTAAAATTTTGAGATTCTAACACATCATTTTATTTAACTCTTTAATAAAGTTACACTCAGAAAAACCACTGGGAAAAGGTATGAAAATAAGGGAGAAGCCAAAGTTTAATGGCTAGCAAAAGAAATCAAATCATACAAGGTTTAATTGGAAACCTCTCCAAGGGGGGAGGATTAAATGGGATTAGCCCACTAGTCACTCTGGCAAAGAATGTAAAACTAATGATGTCACCTATTGTCCCCAGTTCCTAAGCATCCAAAGTTTGCCTAAAGGTGTGGCATCCTTGCAAAACTGGTTTACTGGCTTCCTGATAGCAAGCAGAAATTCCTTTTCATTCCTTCACAAACAAAAGGAATGAATGCCTGAATTTAAGATCATACATCTGGTTTGATTCTCCTTAATAAAGTTTAATTAAAACATTACTATACACTGGCCAAGAAAGAGAATATATAGGGAAAAACCAACTATTAATTAATAACCAGTTTAAAGCTTAATATTAAAGCCTCAAAAGGTCTATGTGAGCAATTGCAGTAGGAGATGGTGGCCTCCCCGGGGGGGGGGGGATGACTCATCAGTGGAAACAAAGGGACTAATCTCTTGTCTTTATCTCCTAAAAGCTCCAGAGAGGACAGTTCAATTGAAACTTTACCTTAGAATGACCTCATGAAGAAATGTGACAATTTAAGAATTGAAAAGAGACATTTCAGCCTTTTTCAGTATTTCATCATATGTAAACTGCAATGTGTAAGCTTTGTAACATGCAATCAAGAAGTGTAAATGACTTTTTAAAATTGCCCTCATTTTAGTAAACAGAATTCACCCCTGTACTCATTGTTCCAGGCTTAAGTGTTGTTCAGTAAGAAGTGTATAAAACTGTTGGGGAGAGATGGGAGGGGAGCTCTGTCACAGCAATCCTGATGGAGCCTCTGAGATTGGTTTTCATTAAAAACGGTTGAGGTGGAGAGTTCTGCTCTATATACTGGCCAGTGTAGATCAGAACCCTTAATGCCAATAAAACCAATTTTGTTTTGATCAAAACCATGTCTCGGTGTCAGTTCTTTTTGAGGTTAATTAATTCTCCACCAAGAAACGAACCTAGCCCTAATTTTGCAGTAACAGTACTTTAGCTTCACCTTTACAATTTGACCTTATAAGGAGCAGTCAGGGTCGATTTCTTCTAAGACTGACCTATTTGCTCTCCTCGCTGTCCAGGGGACTCTCAAAACTCTCCTCCAACACCACATCTCAAAGGCATCTATTCTTCTGCACTCAGCTTTCCTAATGGCCCAACTTTCACAACCATACATTGTCACAGGGAATACCATTGCTTTGACTATACGAATTTTTGTTTGCAATTTGATGTCTCTACTTTTCACTATGCTCCCCAGGTTTCTCATCGTTTGCCTTCCAAGAATCAGTCACCTTTTTATTTCATGGCTGCAATCCCCATCTTCAGTGAGCTTTGATCCTAAAAAAGTAAAATCTGTCATTGCTTCTTCTCCTTCCCCATCTATTTTCCAGGGACTAACAGGGCCTGTTGCCATTATCTTGGTTTATGTTCAATGTTCTCATCCTTGTGATTATCAGGGGTGTTGAGGTCCTTTCTGTAGAGTTCCTCTGTGTGCTCTTTCCATCTTTTCTTAATCTCTTCTGCATCAGCTAACTCCTTGCCATCTTTGTCCTTTATCATGGTCATTTTTGCTTTAAATGTTCCCTTGATTTCCCCAATTTTTTTTGAAAAGATCTCTAGTCCTACCCCTGATATTGTTTTCCTCTACTTCTTTGTACTGTTCATTCAGGTAGGTTTCCTTTTCTCTTCTTGCTTTTCTTTGAAACTCCGTGTTCAAGTGATTGTATTTAATCTTTTCTCCTTTGCCTTTTGCATTCCTTCTGTCCTCTGCTATTTTAAGAGCCTCATCGGACAACCACTTAGCTTTCTAACGCTTCTTTTCTTTTGGTATGGTTTTCCTTGCTGCCTCCTGCATGATGTCCTACATCTCTGTCCATAATTCTTTACTCCTTTTGTAGTGTCACCGTAGTTGATTATTTTACAAGGTTACTAAAGCATTCTTAAAACTGGCATTTACTCTTCAGAAAGTAAAGAATTACTTTAAAAAAACAGCAATGCAGAGGTAGGTAATCCTTGGTTAGGGCCAGTAAAATGTCATTAAATTAGCAGAAACAAATGCTAGTAAAGGTTTCCCTTGCTTGAAAGCCAGTCGCATCTGACTCCAGGGTTCAGTGCTCATCTCTGTTTCAAAGCCGAAGAGCCAGCGCTGTCTGCTTCCTCAGATGTTTCTGTGGTCATGTGGCAGGCATGACTAGACACCAGAGCACACAGAATATTGTTTACCTTCCAACTGAAGTGGTCCCTATTTATCTACTTGCAATGTCTTGTTTTTGAACTGCTAGGTTGGGAGGAGCTGGGACAAAGACAGGAGCTTATTCCGTCCTGCAGTACTAGGGAATTGAATTGCTGACATCCCACCTTCCAGCAACTATATTAGCCACTTGAGCCACTGCAGTCCTTAAAGGTTTCTAAAATTCACTGTGAGACGAGATAGTACGAAAGCAGGAGAAAACAACATTAAAAATTGTGTATTGATCAAAATTATGTCTCTCTGCAGGAGTAAAATGTAGAATCCGAGCTCAGTAAAGATAGAAACTAAAGCAACAGTTTCTAGAGGAGTTAATGCTTCTATCCATCATTCAATATCCAGCCAGAGGAATGTCTGAAAGTCAAGCAACAGCCCGTTGTCTTTACATAGCTCTCAAGCTCTTGAATCAATTTAATGCAGAAACAGAGATAAAATTTTAAATCTTATTATTGGAAAACATCAATAGCTAGTTATTTCATTCAATCTGGAATTCAGCCTCCATACAATTCTTGTTCATGCCATCAAGACAATTTAAAATTATGGGGACCCTTTCCAGGATTTCTTCTTTGAGTGCCGTATCCGATTCTGATCACCGTCTTGATCAGCCATAAAGATTGTCCTGGGAACCATATAGTGCAACAGACTTCCATTTGCATTCCACCTCGCAGCATGATACCCGTTATCACTCATCCAGTTCCTGGAGTCACTTTCTGGTCCTGAGCTCTTTGGGCACACAAAGTCCTCATCAGCCTAAGGCCAGGATTGATGAAGCTGCTGTTCTCTATCAAGATGTATTCAAGTGGGACTTAATCCATTTGGGGAACATCACCCTTCCCTGTGTTCTTTGGCACTCAAAACTGTTAGTCCTCAGGGTGGTCAGGTTAGTTGACCACTGACTGACAAACAGGATTAAGTTGCTGCAGTATGTTCTGCTCTAGTGCCATATTAGGATAACCTAGCCAAACTTGGGGTTATCTAAATAAACACTCTATCCAGATGGAAATGGTTTCTATTATCTTCTTTGTGAGCACCCTGTGGCAGTATAGTTTGTCCAAATCTACACAGCCTGGGTCTTGTCATTGGAGACACAGTGGAGTAAAACTACTAACCTCTGGTTCCTCAGCCAGATTTCAAATTGAGGGAACTATCCAGCCATCAGATGTAATGCTTTCCAAAAATATCTTCAGGTAGATTAGAGCAAGAGAACTGATTGTCTGGTAGACTCTCTACCTCTTCCTGAGGGCATACACAAGCAGATATACTGTACATGCATAACAGCACTCTCTATTGAAAATTCAAAAATTTGACCACTATGATTCAAAATTTATTATGTTTGAGAAATATAACTTGGAGAATTGAACAAGAGCTAGAAGCAAACACTCTAACAGCACTTGATATGGGGCCTCGCCAGTGGTGGGCATCAGCAGGTTCACACCAGTTCGCCAGAACCGCTAACAGAAATTCTGGCTGGCCCTGCCCATCCAAGTTTTGAAATAAAGTGTAGTCCTAATTTGGCTGCAACACAGGGCCTTCCCCCTGGCCATGCCCACCATACCACACCCACAGTGTGGTAGTAAATTTTTTTGGAGGCCACCACTGGGCCTCACAATGGAATGAAAAGGATAGACAATTAAAATAGAATCAAGGATTAGAAATACTTACTCTCATAATAATAATTTAAAAAGTTATGCAAAATAATAATAAATTTAGTCAAAAAGCTATGTAAGTATGTGATTCATACACTGTAAGCAATTATAGGATCACATTACCATAGAAAAATACCTCTCTCACACACAATCCTCAGCAGAGTTTGCTACCCTCTCATCCCTGGCTTCATGCCCTCACTATCATTTCTGGCTATTATTTATACCAGAGGTTCCCAGCCTTTTTTTCACCGTGGGCCTGACCACACCCCTCAGATAGCTGAGCAGGCCAGGCCACGGCCCTGTCATGGTAGAGCATACCATAGGCTCACAAGTTACACAAAGTGTAGTTTCTTTGGTATAAAAGTCCATGTGTTAAATTGTGTTATCTCTATACAGAATATATCAGTGGTGCCCAAACTAAGGCCCGGGTGCTGGGTGCGGCCCCCAACGGCAATTCATCCGGCCCACAAAGCCCTTGTTGCTCCTGGAAGCAGAAGTAAAACACGCCCATACAGGCGCATTTTACTTCCGCTTCCAGGAGCGACGAGGGCTTTGCGGGCCGGATGAATGTGTCAGGGGCTGCACCAGGCCCCGGGGCCTTAGTGACCAGCTCCCTGAACCACATAATCGGCCAATGGCCCAAAAAGTTTGGGCACCCCTGGTACATATACACCAGGTAGGGAAACACTCAATCACCAGGCAGAATACAGTTAGGATATAGGAAGGTAACACAATGCTCTCCGATTAGCTGATGTAAGCCAGGAGGGGGATGGTGAGGGAACAAGGAGGGAGATTTTCTGAGGAGAATATTGAGATGTCACATGATATGAAGGACTTCGTTGCTTCTTGTGATATTTGTCAGAGAATGTGACATAATTTTAGCAAGGCCAAAGCAAAGATGGAGACTCCGGTCTTACCAAATGCTCCTTCCGAAGAGGCTGAAATCGACCTAGTACGGTCGCTCTCCACATCTGCAGGAGGGAAGAAGTTCATCCTCATGTATGTTGACTGTTTTAGTAAATGGGCTGACACGGTTGCTCTGACATCTATAGGAGCCTTGCCAGTGGCCAGAGCTTTCCTAGAAATAGTTTCTAGAGTGGGAATCTCAAAAAACTTTAATTTCTGATAGAGGATCCACTTATATCAGTGCACTAATAAGTTTGTTAGCTAGCTGGTATGCGGCCAGTGGTGGGCATCAGCAGGTTCGCACCAGTTCACCAGAACCAATAGCAGAAATTCTGGCTGGCCCTGCCCATCCAAGTTTTGAAATAAAGTAGTCCTGATTCAGGTCTAACACAGGGTTTCTCTCTTGGCCACGCCCACCATACCATGCCCACAGTATGGTAGTAAAATTTCTTTGAGAGCCCACCACTGTATACAGCACCACCCACAGTAGCATGGGACCGTAGAACGTGTCCAGGGTTCACTTCAACAGTTGCTGACAGCATATGAGCAAAACCAAGGTAAAGGTTGGGCTGATGGATTGCACTTTGTGCTAAATGCTTATCTCAATGCCCCATACAAGATTCTTGGGGAACTACCACCAGCCAAAGTGATGTATGGAAGAAACTTGTTGGGCCCATTGGATTTGCTCAGGGCAAGTTGGGAAGGTGATATGGACAAAATTTCTAAGATTGCTTCTAGTTATGTTTTTGAGTTGCAAAAGAAACTTGCTAGGATTTATTAACTGACCAAGCAGAACTTAGAGACTGCCCAGCAAACCTACAAGAGGTTCCATGATGCCAAGTACAGGCATAGGCAACTTCAAGAAGGAGACCAGGTTTTGGTGTTAAATCCAAAAGAGGCAACCACACTTCAAATGGAATGGGAAGGTCCAGCCCAAGTGTTGAAAAGGATTGGGAATGTTAATTTTGTTGTTAAATGGCCTGAGACTGATGTTGAAACTGTTTATCGGATTAACAGTTTGAAACTATATGTTCCTAGAGCTGTTTCAATGTACAGTAATACCTTGGATAATGTTTACCTCGGATAACGCTAAAATCACATAACGTTAAGTAATCTGGGGAGGAGAATTGGATCAAATGTTAAGGTCCTATGGGATGGATCGGATAACAACCGCTAAAGCCTGTGCGGTTACAATGTATCTCTATGGAGCTTTAACATTATCCGATCCATCCCATAGGATTTTAACATGCAGCGGATAACACCAAAAATCGGATAACACCAAGACTTGTGGAACCAAGTCTTAGAGTTATCCGAGGTATTACTGTATATGAATTCCCTTGTTCCTTACAATGTCAAACATGCTGAATTGGTGAGCCTCATTGATGAGGGACTGCAGAACATATCTTCATTAGTGGCCAAGTACCTAAGTCTGAACAATCTGCTATGATATCTGTTATTCTCAAGTTCAGGGAGCTCTTTACTTCTCAGCCTGGTAAAACCAACGTTCAGTCTCACCAAATTTGTGTAAAGGATCCAACTCTGATTTGGGTGAACCCATATCATGCAGTAGGCTTTAACTGACCAGATTGATCAGGAGGTTGAACAGAAGCTTAAAATGGGCATGATAGAAGAGACAGTCTTACTGCTCCTATTGTGCTAGCAAAAAAGCAAAATGCTTTAGGGGAAGTGTTACCTGAAGTGAGGTTCTGTGTTGATTATAGGAAATTGAACAGTGTGACAATTGCAGACACTTTAAGCAGGATATACTATATATACTCAAGTATAAGTCTAGATTTTTAGCCCCCAAAATGAGATCCAAAAAGTGGACGCGACTTATACTCGGGTCATCAACTCCAAAGGTCCAAAACTGCGGTGGTTCAAATTCAAACATACAGTAATACCTCAGATAACGTTTGCATCAGATAACGCTAAAACTGCATAATGTTAAGCAATCTGGAAAAAAATTGCATCACATAACGTTAAAATCCTATGGGATGCATCGGATAACGTTCGCTAAAGCCTGTGCTGGTTACAATGTATCTCTATGGAGTCTTGTTATCCAATGCATCCCATAGGATTTTAATGATATCTCATGCATGCATCGGATAACATTAAAAATTGAATAACACTAAGACTTGTGAAACCATGTTTTAGCATTATCCGAGGTTTTACTGTACAGTAAAAAAATAACAACACTAGCACTACCATAAAAACTCAAAAACATACCCACACAAATGTCTAGATTAATTAATTGTACCATATTTTCATGTATTTTAATTATTAAAACTCACTAACAGCTGCTGTATTTTTCCACCCCTGACTTATACCCGGGTCAATCTATTTTCTTAGTCTTAGAGATCCAAATTAGGTACCTCGATTTATATTTGGGATGACTTATAGTCGAGTATATACAGTATCCCAAAGATGAGGTTAATGATGAAGGCTAAAATGTTACCTGAATGTTAAGTAACTAACTGTTTCCTCTCTTGTGTTACAAGTGTTCTGTATACATAGGATTTTATGGTATATTAGACAGTAACTGAATTTAGTATGTGAACCTCCATATTTCCTTAAGAAAATGGAAGGTGCTACTTTGGACATCAAATGAGAAGAGAGGATTCACTTGAGAAAGCCTTGATGTTGGGAAAGGCCAAGGGCAACTAAGAAAGGGGCAGCAAAGAATGAGATGGCTAGATGGCATTGTTGATGCAATGGGCACAAAACTGGGCGGGCTAAGGAAGGTGCCTGGCGTGCGGTGGTCCATGGGGACACGAAGAGTCAGAATCAACTGTGCGACTGAACAACAAGTGTAAGGTAGATTGAACAGCTCTTATAAACTCCCTTCATCAATCTTTTAATTGCATCTAAATTGATCTCAACCCCTACAAATCAAACCCTGGTTATCAGGGTCTGGATGGGGGACAACGGGCTACAACTGAATCCCGACAAGACTGAGTGGCTGTGGGTCAGGGGTCCTGCGTTATCTCAGGAGCCACCATCTTTGGTTCTGGATGGGGAGGTTTTGCCCCAAACAGACCCGGTGCATAACTTGGGGGTCCTCCTGGACTCGCGACTACTGCTCGAAGAGCAGGTGGCAGTCGTGGCTAGGAGGGCATTGCACAACTTTGTGTGATTCGCCAGTTACGCCCGCTCCTAGATCGGGACTCCTTGCTCATGATCACACACGCTCTGGTCACCTCCAGACTTGATTACTGTAATGCGCTCTACATGGAGCTGCCGTTGACGACCATTCGGAGGCTTCAACTGGTCCAGAATGTGGCTGCCCAGGCTGTGATGGGGTGTGGGCGGTATGCACATGCTTCACTGCTGCTTCGGGAGTTGCACTGGTTGCCAGTATGTCTCCAGGTGCAATTCAAGGTGCTGGTTATTACCTTTAAAGCCCTACATGGTAGTGGGCCAGGATACTTAAGAGACCACCTCACCCCAAGAACATCTGCCCATCCCACCAGAGTGAACCGGAGAGGCTCTCTAGTTGTTCCATCGGCCAGAGAGGCGCATCTCTCTGGCACTAGAAGGAGGACATTCTCTGTGTCCGCTCCTGCCCTATGGAACCTCCTGCCAACAAAGCTACGTCTCCAGATGGAGTTGCTGCCCTTTAGGAAGAATATAAAAACATGGTTGGCGGGGCAGGTATGGGGTGCAGGAGGTATAATGACCCAAGCTCGCTGGATGATCTGAGCCCCTCTCTCCCTCTATTTTTTAATTAGTAAGATGTAGCATTTGGTATGCTTTTAATCTTTTTTAGATTTAAATTTTAAATTTTAATTTTAACAGTTTTTAGGTTTTTAGGTAGTGTTTGTGTTTTATTGTCATTTTTTTATTACTTGTAAACCACCCTAAGTCACTTCGGTGAGAAGGGCAGTGGAAAAATATGAACAAATAAATAAATAAATAATCATCTGCTATAATTAACTTGGGGGTTATTAACAAATAATGCTTTTCTATTTTCCCCCTTCTTATCACTTGTTGCAATAAATTCTTGAACCACAACCTCAAGGTTTGGATTCTGAGTAAAACATTTTCCACACTCATGCCATTTGTACAGTTTCTCTCCTGTCTTATGCTACACAAGCTGTGAATTTCAAGAAAAATATTTGATAGGACCACCGACCAGGACTAGTTCCTTATGGGTTATTTTAAACTGTTCAGTTAGAACCCTTGGTTGAACTGTTAATCTGCTGGACTGGTTTTGCTCAAGCCAAGAAATGACAGAACATCAATTTTTCTTCTATCATGACCATTCTGGAGGATCTTAGTGGTAAATTATACATTTTCCACTTTCCTGTCCTTTGTATGGTTCTCCTCATCTGGCCCCTCTCTCAGTTTAGAATATGGGGATCTGAAGTATAAACAATCCCCACCACCACCATCACATTACTTGGATTCAAAGCATTTTTCCCCTCTGTGCAGTCGCCTATGTTTTACAAGATCTTGATTCCAAGCATAACATTTCCCACACTCCTGGCATTTGTACGGTTTCTCTCCTGTGTGGACTCTCCTATGTGTCAGAAGGCCTGAATTCTGAGAAAAACATTTCCCACACTCCTGGCACCTGTACGGTTTCTCGCCTGTGTGAATTCTTTTATGACTCACAAGTTCTGAGCTCTGAACAAAACATTTCCCACAATCCTGGCATTTGTACGGTTTCTCTCCTGTGTGGATTCTCTTATGTCTCACAAGGTCTGAATTCTGAGAGAAATATTTCCCACATTCCTGGCATCCATACAGTTTTTCTCTTGTGTGGACTTTCTTATGCCTCACAAGGCTTGCATTCCAAGAAAAACATTTCCCACACTCCTGGCACCTGTACGGTTTTTCTCCTACATGGACATTCCTGTGACTTGTAAAGCATCCATGCCAAGAAAAACATTTCCCACACTCCTGGCACCTGTACGGTTTCTCTCCTGTGTGGACTCTCCTATGACTCACAAGGTGTGAATTCCGAGAAAAATATTTCCCACACTCCCGGCATTTGTACGGTTTCTCTCCTGTGTGGACTCTCTTATGTCTCACAAGGTGTGAATTTTGAAGAAAACATATCCCACACTCCCGGCATTTGTAGGTTCGTTGGGGTTGGGGTTGTATATTTTTCTTTCTCCAGTTATCTCCTGTGAAGGAGAAAAGCAGAATAAGACTAGGACTGTGCAGCTCACCCAAAGCTACACAGGTTAGTTCTTCTCCCAGGAGGCATACTATATACAGTACATATACAGTGGTACCCCATACAACGATTTTAATTCATTCCACGGGGCTAGTTGTCGTACGATTTAAATTGCACTGGCTGGGCATATGCATTATGGGGGCTTCTGAACCAAGTTCTCTCACAAGTCCCAATGTGCACGATGTTGGGTTTAGGTCAGAGTTGGGGGGAAACTCCCCCCCCCCCCAGCTCTGGCAACAACCCAAAGAGCGTGGTGCCAGTTGAAGCAGCTAAACAAGGCTTCATTTTGCTGTGTTGACCATCACGGTCTGTTTCCAGGCAAGTGGAGCTTTGTAGACACCTTCCCCAAAGAGGGTGGGACTGCTTTTTCCCTAGGAAGCATGTTTCCAGGGAAAAGGCATCCCCACACTCTTCAGGGATTCCCAGGCAAGCCAAATTTTGTAGATGCCTTCGCAGAAGAGCGCTGGGCTGCCTTTTGCCTGGGAAGTGGCTAGGTCGCCAAGTGCTTGCAGACCCAGGCGTCTGGCTTGCAAGGAGACCGGGGCTCTTTTCTAGACCTCCGCAAGCCAATTGGCTGGGTCAGGAAGCACAACCTGGGGAAAAAAAACCAATGCATCGAAAAACAACAATAGTCATTTTATGATGCAATTTTTTTAAAAAAAAATCCCATTCATTGTACGATTTAATCATTGTATAAAGCAACTGTTGGAAGCTTTCCCTTAAACCTAATTGCAATGCTCAACTTCTTCATATTGCCCTTCTTACTCAAGGAAGCCTCTCAGGAAGATAAACAGCTGGCTTTTGAACTTCTGTGTGCCAATATTAGGAGTGGAATTTTCAAACTTTGACAACAAATAGAGTGGTTAAGATGCTGAACTTGAAAACTGGAAGGTCTGCAGGCAGGACCATAGTCAGGATTCTAGATGCAGGTGGGTGAATATTTTTTTCAGGATTATTATTATTATTATTGTTAGATTTATATGCCGCTCCCTTTGACAAATATATATTGTATATAAGCAGCCGGGAGTTTGAGGGTGGGCATACTGCTAACTCAGGGTGGGCAAAGCCCACCCTGGCCAAACCCCTGGGTACGGCCCTGTCAGTAGGTCAGCAGTTCGAGACCTGAGTACTGCAGGACAGAGTGAGCTCCCATCTCTGTCCCAGCTCTTGCCAACCTAAGTTTGAAAGCAAGAAATTGCAAGTACAGTTGTACCTCGCTTAAAGAGCATAATGCGTTCCACAGGATTGCTCTTTAAGCGAGTTTGCTCTTTAAGTGAAACACCATTGTAAGTGACCCACTGTGACTTCCGGTGGGGGGGCGATTGCGACCCCCAATTTATTTGTTAAACGAGCTTTTGGTTGGTTTTATTTGTTCAGCGAAGAGAACATTCAGAGAAAATTCTGCTCTTTAAGTGAGTTACTCTTTAAGCGAGGCACTGTTTATGCAAGGTTTGACTGTACAGTAAAACCTCACATAAAGAGTGCGTCGCTTAGAGACTAATTCGCTTAAAGAGCAGAATTTTCTCTGAATGTTTGCTTCTTTTAACAAATAAAGCCAATCAAAAACTCGCTTAACAAGTAAATCAGAGTTCACAATCCCCCCTCCCCGCCAGAAGTCACAATTGATCATTTACAATAGTGTTTTGCTTAAAGAGCAAACTGGCTTAAAGATAAATCCCATGGAACGCATTAGGCTCTTTAAGCAAGGTACAACTGTACATAAATAGGTACCACTTATGTGGGAAAATAGCTAACATTCCATGCTCTCTGGTATCTAGTCATGCCTGCTACATGTAGATGGAAACGTTTCCAGATGTAGACATTACTGGCTCTTTCGCTATAACCAGAGATGAGCACCAAACCCTAAGTTGGTTACAACTGGCTTTCAAGCATGGATGACCTTTACCTTTACCATAATTCTACACTCAAGGGATTCTGTCTAAAATGCAGGCACACTGCTAGCACTTAAATGTAATATGGAAGCCTTTGGGTCTTTGCTATGCCTACCTCTGCCCAAAGTTACTGCTCAGAAAGCAAACTCCCAGTTAATAATAATAATAATAATTTAGTGTCAGAAATTATTCTGGGTTGAAAAGATTTTTTGCTGGAGAAACTCTGCTCAGGGGACACCAGAGTGAGGCTCCTTTCAAGTCCCCAAGATCTTTTCCCATTGAAGTGCCCCTATTTATCTACTTGCAATTTCTTGTTTTCGAACTGCTTGGTTGGCAGGAGCTGAGACAGAGATGGGAGCTCACTCAGACACACAGTACCCAAGTCTCAAACTGCCTACTTGCCGGCCTTCCAGTTAACAAGGAAAGCTTATTAACCACTGAACCTCCACAGCCCCAACTCCCAGTTAATACCAGAAGAGGGAAGGGAAACATGAATGGAGGGAGGCCTCAAAGTTCTTATTGGTTTAGGCCTTTACTCCCAGTTGACCCAAATATAAGTGGTTGTTAAGGTGCCTATAAGCGAGGCAGAACTCCCAGAATGGAGAATAATGATATTCGTAGTCCAGAGAAACAGAAAATCCAGGCCTTGGCTATAAGCCTTCTCTGGCCTACTTACTGGCCCTATAATCCTTCTTGCCCCCAAAGTAATGTACCACACCCCCAGCTTGAGGCATTCAAGCTATGCCACAGGTGCAGCGTAAGATGAAGGAATGGGTTTCTGAGGCTCAGAAGAGCTCATCAGATGTTAGGAAGGAAATGAGCTGCTCACTTCTGGTCTCCATCATGAGCCTCTGCTTCTTCCTGGGATCCTCAGTCTGTGGGGGATCCTCTTCTTCACGTTCTCTCTTGATCTCTCTTGGTTTCTCAGCACTCTCTCCATTGTCTTCTTGCTCCTTCTTGGGCTCAACTAAAAATCAAAAGGACACAAAAGGTACTGCGGATGAGACACAGCAGAAACAACAGACCATAGTTGCTCATCACACTCCTCCTTCTCCATTCAATTACTCATTATATTAACCCTGTAATGAGTAAGTAAAGGCAAAGGTCACCCTTGCCCGAAAGCCAGTTGTATCCAACTCTAGGGTTCAGTGCTCATCTCTTTTTATAGCTGAAGAGCCAGTGCTGTCTGCATCTGCAGTCATTTCCGTGTTCATGTGGCAGGCATGACTAGACACTGGAGTGCACGGAATGCTGTCTACCTTTCCCATCAAATTGTACCTATTTAACTACTTGCCGTTTCTTACTTTCAAACTGCTAGGTTGGCAGGAGCTGGGACAGAGACAGGAGCTACCTCCGAAATGCAGCACTCAAGTCTCAAACTGCTGACCTGCAACCTTCCAGGCGTAAAAGTTCAGCATCTTAATTAAGCCACCACAGTTCTTAATGAGTAAGTGAACCCTCATTATTATTACACTGCAATGGAGTTTATGTCTAGTCAGTGTATGATGACTGCATCTCTTATCTGAGAATGCATTTTTTTCTGAAGCAGGAAAAATGCCATTGGTTTGAATTTGTTTAAGGTGGATCCCAGCTTGCCACAGAGTGACCTACACACCAAGTTCACAGGGCCATCTCCTGTGGCACATATGAAACGAGACATGCAGAATTTAACACCAGGCTGCAATGGATTACAGTAAAACCCCGGGTTACAACCGCCTCAGTTTAAGTTTGCTCTGGTTTACAACAGCAAATCCTATGGAAATGCCTAAATGGAGACACTTTCTTGGCTTTGTCCTTGGCCAAATTTAAGCCCTCATAGGTGCATGTCTTCGACAATCATCAGCAGACCAGTAAATGAGCCAAGTTCATGCCACATTCATTCTTCAGTTCCTTTGGTTTCATCTGATGCTAGAAAGATTAGCCAACAAGGTTGCCGCCCACGGTACGCCCAATTATATTCACAATTCTGGCAGAGACTCTTTCTTTTCCCATAATAGGATCACACTGCTGTTTCCATTCTCTCATGGGATGAAAAGGAACTGCAGAATAAACTCACCAAAGGGTGGCTTCATTTTGGGAGATTCACACCTGGCCTAGACATGAAAGAAATGGGAACTCCAACTGAAACATTCTCCACAGTACAAGCACTGATAAGGTCTCTTGCTGGTGTACCTTCAGCCCAGAGCCATTTCTGAATTTCCACACACACAACGAGCATTGATAAGGTTTCTCACCTGTGTGGGTCCTCTCGTGTTGAAGGAGGTCTGATCTCTGACTGAAGTTTGTCCCACATTCTGAACACGTGTATGAATTCTCCCCTCCAGGGATTCTCTCTTGAGGGTTGCAGCCAAAGGTGGTCCCACAGTGTGAACATTTATGGGGCTTCTGGCCTGCGTGTATTCTATCACTTTCTCCACAACAGGAACATATGTAAAGTTTCTCATCCACATGGGTCCTCTCGTGGGTCAGAAGTTTTACACTGCTGCGGAAACGTTTGCCGCAGTGCCAACACCTGTATGGCTCCTCTTCAAGTGCTTCAGGCTCCTGGTGATATTTCCTAGCAGTTTTATCATACTTTACCCCATTCTTGTCCTCCTGGGTTGCTGGCAAACCAATACCTTCAGAAACATTTTGTGACTGAATACGCTGATCTAATCCAGTTGCTTTGCTTTCTTCATTTCTACCTTCTGCCTTGTGCTGATTCTTATTGGCTTCTTTTTCTTCCTGATACACAAAATCACTTTCTTGTTCTGTTTTCATGTAGATTGTTGGTTGTTCCATCTGCTCAATACTGTCCACCAGGGGCTTCCTTTCCTGGTTCTCACTAAGGCACCTGTCACCTTCTGAAAAATTAAAAAAGAAAGAACATAATACATATATGACTCAGACCTTGCCCTTAGGTTAGGGAATAATGAAATATGATAGGTTTGTGGAGTCACATTAATTTCTCTATTCTCTTTTCTGGTGTCTTATCTTTCCACTGAAGGACTGCGGTGGCTTAGAGGTTGAGATGCTGAACTTGATGACTGGAAGGTCAGCAAGTTAGCAAAACTATCAAACAAGGTTGATAAGCTCCAACAGATATTTATGAAAGAATTTATGGACTTAAAAAAATCTAATTAGACAGATTCAAGGCTTGGTTCAAAGAGAGAAGGAAGAAGATTCCAAAATCTAGCAGTTGGAAACCAAAATATCGGATGTTGCATTTGTTCTTAAAGACCATTAGGACACCATGGTGGAAAGAGACAGGCAGATGGCTCAACTGCAAAACTCAATCAGAATAAATAACTTAAGGATCCGATCTCTTCTGGAAGCGCCCAAAGAAAACTTGAAGTCAATAGTCTTGGGATAGATCAAATCACTAAATATAGGAGTGGAAATTGATTATTTGGATTTTGAATCAGTTTTTTGTATTGGTCCTAGGAGGAGAAATAAACTTCCAAGGGACATAATTGTTAAATTTTGTTAGAGTTCTGGCACAAAACTTTCAAATTTGTAAATGAAATAATGAGAGACCATAAGATTCAGGATTTTTGGGGTTCCCATTGGCATATGAACATTCTTTGGGGTGGTAGGAGCTGGAGCAGATGATCCAAAGATTGGTGCAAGCTACTGAAAGATCAGAATGTAATATCTGAAAAGGAATGCTAATGATCAAACTGATACTCCATGGAGAGGGTGGGGCGGAAGGAGGGCATAAGGAAGGGGGAGATTCCATGGAAGAAAAAAACACCCAATAAAAGGGAATTGATAATGGATGGTATTATTTTGATAATTTAAGAATAGACTTTAAACTGGCTTTATCTTCAATGAACAAATAAGATCATCAAGAATAAAATGTAATAAAAATGTATCTGATTATTAGAAGGTAAGAGAGGGTGAGATATGTAAGTTAGATTGTTGGTTAAAGATGATCTCAGGTTTATGTCCCCCATTCCCTAAAAAAAAATCAGTTTGTGTTAGCCTCTGCTAGAGGGCCTGTAGGGCAGATGGGGGAGGAAATAAATTGTATAATAAATACACTGAATGGTAATGGGGAAAGGGGTAGAAAGGGGTAGAGGTAAATGTAAGGGTATAAGAGATGGGTGGGGAGGGTGGATGGGAATAGGTTTCCTTTGTAATTTTTGTATGTCAAGGTGGGGGGGAGGAGCACAGATCACATTGGGGGGCAAGGATGACTAGAGACAATAAAAATATATAATAATGAATTAAAAAACAATGTTGCAAACTGGAATGTTAATGGATTGGGACCAAATATTCATAGACATAGAATAGAAATGGCCTTATAAATAGAAAAAACCAGATATATTTTACAGGAAACACATTAAAAAATGATAGCATTAATGAGGTGCAATTAAAATCAATAGGAATTTATGAAAAATCATTCAGAACATCAAAAGCAAGAGGAGTGGCCACACTGGTTTCAGAAAGATGTGGGTTTGTAGTACAGAAAGTTATAAAAGATCTAGAAGGGTGTTGGTTAAAAGAGACTATTGGTATGTTTATGCAAATAATGACTTTGTTGACAAGGTGACTGATGTATTAAAGAAAATAAATATGTTGTTGTTCAAGTCCGACCCTTTGTGACCCCATGGACCACCGCACACCAGGCTCCTCTGTCATCTGCCATCCTCCACAGCCCAGCCAGATCTACGCCCACCGCTTCAACGATATCATCCAGCCACCTCATCCTCTGCCATCCCCTTCTCCTTTTGCCTGCAGTCTTTCCTAGTATCAAGGCATTCTCCAGTGAGTCCTCTCTTCTCATTTGGTGGCCAAAGTACTTGAGCTTCAGCTTCAGTATCTGTCTCTCCAAAGAGTAGTCAGGGTTGATTTCCTTCAGGAATGACTGATTTGATCTCCTCGTAGTCCATGGGAGTCTCAAGAGTCTCCTCCAGCACCACAGTTCAAAGGCGTCTATTCTTCTGCACTTAGCTTTCCTTATAGTCCAGCTCTCACAACCATACATTACTACCGGGAAGACCACTGCTTTAACTATGATGTCTCTACTTTTTATTATGTTGTCTAGGTTTCTTTCATGGTAGAGCCTACCATGGGCTCACAAGTTAGACCAAATGTAATTAAAAGTCCATGTGTTAGGCTTTGTTATCTCTCTTTGCTGGACTCTAACACACTGTTGCCAGGCAGAATACATGAAGGATACAGGGAGGTATCTGATTGGCTCATGTAAGGGAGGTAAGGCAGAAGGGGGATGGTTAGATATAAAAAGGCAGAAAGAGGGTGTTTCAAGAGAGAGGGTTTTTCAGGAGAGAAAGAGGAACCTGAAGAGAAATAAGAGAGAGTCAAGGAGGGAACTGGCTTAGATAAAGTTTTCAGAAACGAAAACTTTCTGAGGTAAATTCTCAGAGTGAAGCTGAGGAAAACCTTCTGAGGTGAATCTAATGTGATTCTGAGGTAAATTCTCAGAGTGAAGCTGAGGGAAACATCCTGAGATAAATCTAAAGTGATTCTGAGGTCAATCTAAAGAGATTGAGAAGAGAATCAGAAGAAGAATAAAGGGAGAAAAACCTGCTCTCTCAGAAGATTTAGAATAAGTTAGAGACTGAGATTATTATATGTTGTGTAGAAAACCTATGAATTTATTTTCCCTGAATCTTTTTGAATATGTTGAGACCAGAAAGAAGGAAGATTTAAATACAGTGGTGCCTCGCTTAAAGAGCATAACGCGTTCCACAGGATTGCTCTTTAAGTGAGTTTGCTCTTTAAGCGAAACACCATTGTAAATGACCAATTGTGGGGAGTACTGCAAAACCCAATTTATTTGTTAAGTGAGTTTTTGGTTGGTTTTATTTGTTAAGCGAAGCAAACATTCAGAGAAAATCCTGCTCTTTAAGCGAGTTACTCTTTAAGCAAAACGCTCTTTATGCGAGGTTTGACTGTAAGATCCTGGAAGACTAAGAAACCAAAATTAAATGTTTACAAAAGGAATATGTTGTGACCAGAAAGAAGGAAAATTTAAATAAGATTTAAATAAGAATTGGAAAACAAAAATATAGAAAAAGGCCAAAAAGGTCTAATATATTTAGAAAGAGAGTATTTTGAATATAGTTATAAAAATTCAAAAATGCTGGCCAGAGCAGCTATGAGGGGAAAGGCAGGGAGAGACATAGAGGTATTATTAGATGAACAGGGAAATAGATATAACCAAATTAAGAACAAAATTAAAATAGTAAAGGAGTTCTATAAATAATTATATAAATCTGAAAAAATCGAAGAAAACCATATCGATGATTATATTCACAAAAATAATGACATTAATATACAAGAACATAAATTAAGAATGGAACAAGAAAATACAGGAGAGGAAATAGAAAGAGCAATAAAAAATTAAGGATAGGAAAGACCCCTGGGGATATAGAGGAAATTAAGAAACAATACAATATTAAAGTTAAAACAAAGTTCAAATATTTGGGCACTAATATAATGAATAATTTGATAGATCTTAAGAAACTAAACTAAGATAAAAAGAGTAGAGCTAGAAAGCCTATTGAAAAAGTATGCCAAATTAAATTTATCATGGTTTGGTAGGACTGCAATCTGTAAAATGAAAATCCTACCATTAATAAATTACTTAATTACTATGATACCCAAAATAAGATGGATAAAGATGTAAAGATATGGCAAACTATGATAGTTAAATTTTGTAATGGGAATAAAAAAAGCAAGACTAAATAAGAGTTTGTGGTACACCTCTCAAAAGACAGGAGGATTAGGGATACCAAATATTAAAATTTTTTGAAGAAGATATAATATGGGTAGATATAGAATACAGTGGGACCCTGCATAATGAATGCTTCATATAATGAAAAATTCATACATGTGCTATTTGCGATGCCCCGCATAACAAAAAATTTTTTTTCCACATAACGATGCATGCATCATATATCAATTTTCCCTATGGGATGCATTGTACAACAATTTTTTTTTTGCTAAGTGGTTTTTCCCATTGAAAAATTGTTGTACAATTTTTCCCCACAGGGAAAATTGTTATCTGGTATGCCGTTAAAAAAAAAAACCTTAATTGTTATGCAATTTCATTGTTATACAGGGCAATTGTTGTATGAGGTTCCACTGTATTTTAATTATTGAAACTACCTAGCAGCTGCTGCATTTCCCACTCTCAGCTTATACTCAGGTCAATCTATTTTACTGGATTTTCAGGTCAAACAGGTACCTCAGTTTATACTCAAGTAAATAGTATTTTTCTTTTGTTGATGTATGTGTTTTTTATAATATTTTAAATAAAGACTTTTTTTAAAAAAGGAATCAAGCAGTTATACAGTTCCTTGTTGGTGTACCATCAGCCAGAGCAATTTCCAAACACACACCTCCGGAGCACTGATAAGGTTTCTCACCTGTGTGGATCCTCTGGTGTTGAAAGAGGTCTGATCTCTGACTGAAGCTTGTCCCATATTCTGAACACATGTAAGATTTCTCTGCTCCAGGGATTCTCCCTTGAGGGTAGCAGCCAAAGCTGTTCCCACAGTGTGAACATTTGTGGGGATTCAGGCCCACATTTATTCTTTCACTTTCTCCGCAACAGTAACATATGTAAAGTTTCTCATCCACATGGGACCTCTGCTTCTGGTGATATTTCCCAGCAGTTTTATCATGCTTTACCCCATTCTTGTCCTCCTGGGTTGCTGGCAAACCGATACCTTCAAAAACATCTTGTGGCTGAATAAGCTGATCCAATCCAGTTGCTTTGCTTTCTCTGTTGCTGCTTTCTGCCTTGTGCTGATTCTCATTGGCTTCTTTTTCTTCCTGATACACAAAATCACTTTCTTGTTCTGTTTTCATGTAGATTGTTGGTTGTTCCATCTGCTCAATACTGCCCACCAGGGGCTTCCTTTCCTGGTCCACACTGAGGCACCCGTCACCTTGTGAAGAATTAAAAGATAATCCATATATGACTCAGACATTGACCTTAAATTAGAGAATAAAGATATATGATAGGTTTGTGGAGTCTTGTTAGTTCCTCTCCTCTCTTATTTGGTGTCTTATCTTTTTACTGAAGGGACTGTGGTGGCTTAGTGGTTAAGACATTGAACTTGATGACTGGAAGGTTGACAAGTCAGCAGTTCAAGACTTGAGTGCTGCATGATGAAGTGAGCTCCCGTCTGTCACAGTTTCTGCCAACCTAGCAGTTTGAAAGCAAGAAACTGCACATAGATCATTAGGTACCACTTTGGTGGGAAGGTAAATGGCATTCCATGCACTCTGGTGTCCAGACATGCCTGCCACATAGCCATGGAAACCTCTGCAAACACAAACAGTGCTGGCTATTTTGGCTGTAAACAGGGGTGAGCAATCCAGATGGAGTTTCTGAAAAGAAGTTAGTGTTCCTAGCTTCTTTTCAGACCCCCCCCCCCGGCTTGCTAAGCAAACCTTTCCTTTTTGGAAAGGGAACAGGGTTTTCTTTTTCTTTTTTAATGTTGTGCGATCAATGCCCATACCCCATCACCACCTGGGCAGCCACATTCTGGACTAGTTGAAGCCTCTGAATGGTCGTCAAGGGCAGCTCCATGTAGAGCGCATTACAGTAATCAAGTCTGGAGGTGACCAGAGTGTGTGTGATCATGAGCAAGGAGTCCCGATCTAGGAGTGGGCGTAACTGGCGAATCACATGAAGTTGTGCAAAAGCCCTCCTAGCCATGACTGTAACCTGTTCTTTGAGCAGTAGTCGCGAGTCCAGGCACCAGGAAGCCTGGTCTTGGAGGCCAGCTGGTTCTTGGCCACCTTTAGCCTCTGAGGCAAGCAGGAAAAATGCCACTGACATGAATTTGTTTAAGGTGGATCCCAGTTTGCCAAGAAGTGACCCACACACTATGGTCATGGAGCCATCTCCTGCAGCATGTATGAAATGAGACATGGAGGATTTAACACGGGGAATGCAATGGACTGCCATAGCCTTGAGGATATTATCAAAATGAGCCTTCACAGCCAGTCCATCTGGCATGGCCTCTTCTGCCTCCATGACCATTGGGAATCAGGGTGCCTCCTCCACTCATTTTACAGTTGGGCCCAATATGATGGTTTCCAGCAGCATTTCTTCCTCTGAGGGGACCATAACCCCACCTAAAGGGGCTCATCTGCCTGTAGCCATTGGCCCCTTTAGGAAGTCAGGTTATTTCCCGCCCAACACTCAGCTTTGCATTGCTGGCTGTGCAGTCTACTCCGTTACTGTAGCAGGATGTCCATCCATAAACTATATATAGCTACCTATTTGCCTCTTAAATTGCAGATAGAGATGTGGATCTATTATCTCCTGGTGGCTGGAATTCTTATCAAAAAGGACAAACTATACTGGAGATTGTTTTATGTTAAATTATATGTAGCAACAGCACAATAAAGAGGGGCAGGTTTTAGGAAAATCTTAGTTTGAATGCAAGTTCTCCCAAGTGTTCTCCCTATTTAGCCTAGCCAATGAATACACTTGGACTAAATACTTAGAGAAAGAATAAAATGTCATTTACTCACAGTTAGGTCAACGAAATATACATGTGCTCAATATTCTTGGTGAGAGATTGTGTTTGCAAAGAAGCAAAGTTAAAGTAAAGTCTTTAAGTCTTTTAGGTCTGCTTTGTGGACAAATGCCTTGTTCGAAAGGCAAAAAACAAGAGAGAGAAGGCAAGAACACATACATACTATGTCTTCATACATAGGTCAAATGTTTGAAGTTGTAGCTGTGTTAGTCTGTGGAAGCATATCTGAGAGTAAGTAAAACAGAACAGAAAAAAAGACAAAAAATGTGGCACATTACAAGAATTAGTCTTTAAGTTGCCACAATGTCTTTTGTCTTTTTGCGGTTCTGTTTTATTTACTCTCAGATATGCAAATAGATCAAATGTCCCCTAGAGGCAAAATTGTTCAAACTGGTTACTTAGGAACAAACATTATAAAACAACCTCCTTTAGTTTAGATGAGTATTTCTGTCTCTGTTGTTCTTGTGCTAACACCCACTGCATGCTGGAGTTGTACTACAATACTGTACTCCACTAATCTCTACCACTTATGCCAGGGGTTCTCAACCTATGGCCTGCAGTGACAAATAATCAAGTCCCCACCCTCTCTCCAGCTGCCGCCATCGGCATTGGCTGCAGACTCATTAATGGTTGTCATAAACATGTTTATGACAGCTGTAAATGAATTGGGCCTTTGTAAACACATTTGCGACAGCTGTAAACGGTGGGTGGACAACAGTCTGCCCCCCTCAACTGTTTGAGGGAGCATGACCTGGCCCCTGACTTGAAAAGGTTGAGAACCCCTGACCTATGCAAACAGAGTAAGAAACATTGCCTAGGACTGTGATGGCAAACTTTGGCACTCCAGCTGTTCTTGAACTTCAATTCCCAGAACCCGTGATCAGCTGGAGTGCCAAGTTTCGCCATCACTGGCCTAGGAAAAGCAATAGAAGACCAATCACAGGAAACTGATGATGGAGTGAAGGATGGAAGGAAGGAAAGTGGAGGAAGGAAAAGAGGGGAGGAGGATTAATAAGATGGCATTTTAGTAGTATTGGGTGAAATAAGCCACAGAGAAACTTACTCAACATGGCTCCATTTCCTTTATATCCATGTTCTTTCTCTGTGAGAATGTGCAGCTTTTCTTTAACCAGTTGTAGAGCCTTCATTGCCTTGGGGGAATTTGCAGACGGCTCTTCAAAGAACTTTGCAACCTGGAAGGAAGAGCAAAGGGTGGATGCATCAGATCAGAGCTCAAGAAGGAAGCAGAATGCAGTGGAAGGGTATACTGCGTGTTTATAGACCATTACAGTATTTATTTATTTATTTATATTTGTTTATCGCCCTCCTCCCTGACGGGACCCAGGGCAATTTTCAACAATTTTAAAAACACTTAAAAAATTAAAAACTTTAAAAAGCTTAAAAACTTTATTAAAAGCTAGGTATTATAACTTGGACATACTGGGGGTCAAACCATCCAACTGGCTGGGGAAATTGAACCATCCACCCCCCAAACCAGACCTGCCAGCCAGGTTTTCACTCCTTTCCTAAAGGACAGCAACGCCGTCTGTAGGTGTAGCTCTATTGGGAGGAGGTTCCACAAGGTCGGAGCGGACACCGAAGGCCCTCCTTCTAGTGCCAGAGAGATGTGCCTCCCTGGCTGATGGCACAACCAGAGAGCCTCTCCGGTCTGCTCTGGTGGGCCGGGTAGATGTCCTTGGGACGATGCAGTCTCTTAAGTAACCTGGACCACTACCATAAAGGGCTTTAACGGTAATAACCAGCACCTTGAATTGCACCCAGAGACAAACTGGGAGCCAGTGCAGCTCCCTCAGCAGCGGTGAGGCATGGGCATAACACCCGCATCCCAACACTACTTGTGCAGCTGCATTCTGGACCAGCTGAAGCCTCCGAATGGTCACCAAGGGCAGCCCCATGTAGAGCGCATTAAAATAGTCGAGTCTGGAGGTGACCAAGGCATGTGTGACCATGATCAAGGAGTCCCGGTCTAGGAACGGCCGTAACTGACAAATCACACGAAGTTGTGCAAAGGCCCTCCTGGCCACGACTGCCACCTGCTCTTTGAGCAGTAGTCGCGAGTCCAGGAGGACCCCCAGGTTACGTACCGGGTCTGTTTTGGGCAGGACTGCCCCGTCCAGAACCAAAGGTGGTAGTTCCCAAGATAACACAGGACCCCCAACCCAGTCTTGCCAGGATTCAGTTGTAGCCCGTTGTCCCCCATCCAGACCTTGACAGCCTCCAGGCACCTGGAAAGGACTTCCACTGCACTGCTAGGGTCCCCACTGGCTGAGATATACAGTTGGGTATCATCTGCAAACTGATGATACCTCACCCCATGAGAACGGATGATCTCACCCAGCGGTTTCATGTAGATATTAAATAGAGGTGAGAGCACCGAGCCCTGAGGCACCCCGTATTGGAGCCGCCTAGGACTGGACATCTTACCCTCCAACCACACTGACTGGGTCTGGCCCCTCAGAAATGAGGAAAACCAAGCCAACACTGTGCCTTGGATCCCCAATCCTTGGAGCCTTCCCAGGATACCAGTAGCTTGTTTGCTTCTCATGCATCACAAACACAGAAGCGGAATCTCTCTTCCTTCAGGCCAGACAACCTGTCTATCTAACCCAGAGGCTTGGATAGCTGGAGGAACCTGGTCTACCCCAAGCTGTCTATAGACCAGTGATGGATAACATTGGCACTCCAGGTGTTCTTGGACTTCAATTACCAGAAGCCCAAGTCAGCACTCCTGCTGATCAGGGCTTCTGGAAATTGATGTTCAAGAACACTTGGAATGCCAAGGTTAGCAATGACTGCAATAAACTGACAAACAGCTGAAACCTTCAGTTCTTTAGTAGAGAGTTATCTTCATAACTGATCATCCTTAACTAGAGGCATCCAAGACTAGAACAATACCAATTGATGTCCTGGATTATCCCTTCCAGAATTATCAAGGGAAAATAAAACACCAAACAAAACAAATCTTTGGGAATTGGAGCTCTTTGAAATTCTGTATCCAAAGCATGTAAATAATAACCCTTCCAAAAAAAAGGTACAACCATCCCATTGGCTAGGATAATGCTCACCTAGGATTATTAAGAGGAACATCTGGCACCATAAGGAAAATTATACTCTGAGAACGAGCCTTATGAAACTAATATCCCAGATATGGCTAAACTTATATCCCAGATATGACTGGACCTCAATGTCTAGAGTAGCCCACCTGTAGTTCCCTGATTTTTCCCTCTGGCTGCCTCCGAAGGAACTCCTCCACCAGAATCATGGCTTGGGCACAGGTCTCTGGACCGCTTTCCTTTACCCAGCTCTGCATGTCCAAGGGCAGGACGGCCAGGAACTGCTCTGGGCTCATCGATTCCAGCATCTGCTCCTTGGTGTGTCTCTCTGGCTCCAGCCACTGATGGCAACATTCCTGGAGCTGCCTGCAAAGGTCTCGAGGACTCCTGGCCTCTTCAACGTCCTCAATGAGATGCAACTGCTGTGAGGAAACCCACAATTCTTTGCAACACATGTTGGCAGCTGCTGTTCCTAGGGAGACTATCTGAGATATTTTAGGGTCATTGCATTGTTTCATCTCAGGCTGTTGGGAAGTTTCCTCTGCTGAAGGAGGAGTCTGCAGCGTCTTCAGGAACTCCTGCAACTGAGCGTCCCAATTCCCAGATGTTTCTTCTTTCAATTCTTGTTTAACTTCCTGACTGGCATCTCCACAGCTTCTCCCAGACGTTTTGAGAAGAACTACGGCTTCTTCCACTACTTTTTCTTTAGAATCTGCTGAATCCTCCTCTTTCACCTCCATTTTTATTTCTGGATCCCAAAATCCAGCAACTCCTGCTTCTTGCTTTACATCCATTTTCTCTCAACACGGACTGGCCTTCCTGTATTCTTTTCCTCTCTCTGTTGCTTTGTCAACTCTGGGTTATTGGGGTTTTTTTTGTTAACACTGTTGCTTTGTTCTTCACATCTATACCACAATTTAGCTAAGATGGGCTTTTTTAAAAAAATTATGTAGGAAAGAAACAAGCCTTCAAAACATATTATTCAAAGTAACACACCTGTTAGCCTGAGAGGGGAAAAATAAATAAAACATGGAAATAAGTCAGGTAATTTATACGACTGAAGATAAAATTATTCAGAATCTCTCAATGCCATATAAATTATATTAGCATTTGCAGAATAGGAAGAGCCATTTAGTGCTATTCTTAGTCTTCAATATGAATGTCCTATAGACACATAATGTCCAAGATTACAGTTTCAGCCCCACCTTAGTTTCTTTCAGCTATTTTAGAGCAATGTTCCCCAATTGGCTGATCAGTGCTTTGGAGAATTGGCTTAGGCTTCTGGGAATTGAAGTCCAAAAGCCAAAGGTTGGGGAACACAGTTAAAGAGAACAAACAGCAGTATCCTGGATTGGATTGATGACCTATCATGTCCAGCATTATGTAGCCTTCTGCGACGTCCCCCAGAAGGCTACAGGATAACCCAAAATGGAGACTGAAGCCAATTCTCCTGTTCATGTTTTCCTAGATTGGAAGATTCCAGACATGTCTTTTCTAATACTATAACTAATATGTTGATAATACAGTCAAACCTTGCATAAAGAGCGTCTCGCTTAAAGAGTAGCTCTCTTAAAGAGCAGAATTTCCTCTGAATGTTCACTTTGCTTAACAAATAAAACCAACCAAAAACTCGCTTAACAAATAAATCGGGGTTCGCAATCCTCCCCACCAGAAGTCACAATTGGTCACTTACAATGGTGTTTCCCTTAAAGAACAAACTCGCTTAAAGAGCAATCCTGTGGAACACATTATGCTCTTTAAGCGAGGTACAACTGCATTATTAGAACTTGCACACTGAGCAGTGTCTCAGCAAACTGTCTTTTCTTCCAATTAATGGCCAACCTAATAGGGTTTTTGAGGTATGAGAGAAGTTTTAAGAGTTGGCTAAACATTGTCACCCTGCAATGCCTTTCCCGATCTTCAGAATCCTAATAAAACATCCCACCCAACAAAGCAAAGCAATCACACTTTTATACTGCCCCATAGTGCTTAGTGCACTCTGGGCAGTTCACAAGTTATTTAGCGTTTTGCCCCCAACAAGCTGGATATTGGTTTTACCGACCTCGGAAGCACGGAAGGCTGAGTCAACCTTGATCCCTGGTAAGGATCGAACTCAGAACCTTTTGGTTGCAGAGTATAAACACTGTGCCACCAGGACTCCATTAAACACACTTCCCCCACTGATCACCTTACCATCACAGTGTTCTTGGACTTCAATTATCAGAAGCCTAAGCCAAGCACACCTGCTGATCAAGGCTTCCAGGAATTGAAGTCCAAGAACATCTGGGGCTGCAAGGTACAGAACCTATGCAAGGAGAGTCCAACCTTGGTGCTTCAGGTGTTTTTGAACTTCAATTCTCAGAAGTCCTGATCAGCTGGTGTGCTGACTTCAGCTTCTGGTAACTGAAGCTCAAGAACATGTGGAGCACCAAGGTTGGCCACCCCTGGGTCCTATTATGCATATGTCTAACTCTGACTTAAAGTCACAAAAGGTATTAGATAAGGGTATTAGGTAATGGTAAAGGATGCACTTGAGAAAGCCTTGATGCTGGGAAAGGGGGAGGCCAAAAATGGGCTGAGCCAGTTGAGGAGGATGGTGGAGGACAGAGGTGCCTGGTGGACAATGGTCCATGGAGTCGCAAGGGGTCGGAATCGACTGTGCGACTGAACAACAAAAAAGGTGTCAGTACTCATCTCAGTTTAACAGCCCAAAAGCCAGTGCTGTCTGCGTCTGCAGACGTGACCAACTGCCCACCCCCCTCTAAAACACTGAGTAACGTACTCCACATTCCGCCTATAAACTGGTTATAAATGATTGCAACCCTTGCGTTTTCATTCGTGGGGGAAACCCATCTATGTGAAGCTTTAAAGGCGTTGAGGGCTATAGAGAAAGAGACTAAAGATGGACTGGGAATCAAGAAGCACGAAGTACAAAACATTTTGCACCAAAGGCAAAGTGTACAGTATCCAAAGAAGTCCCAATATTCTGGTACTTGAGGCTAAATGGATCAGGAGATGTTTTACACCTGGAGCCTAGCAGTAAAGCTGCAGCAGCAACAGAGCGATTTAGCAATAATCAGCAATATTTAGCAATAATTATGATAATTATATAAAATTATTGCTTATTTAGCAGTAATAAGATTATAATTCCTTTTGCACGCTGCCCTCTCCTTAGGTGGCTGGTGTTAAGTTAAAGGGGCTCCTTCCCTTCCTCCGCCACCCTCCTGAGCCTTCTCAGAGTTGGAATACTGGGTAACTTTAATTAATTAATTATTACATTGTTTTGCAGTGTATTAACATCCCCCTCCCAAAAAAAAAAAAAAGCCCTTCCACTGACCCGCTTCCCCCTCCTGCGCCTCTCATGGACAACTGGGCAGACCCTCCCCGTTCCAGTACACAAATTGCTTCCGCCCACTTAAGGGAGACGGGACCGGAAGGAAGTTATCCTTCCGCCATATTTCCCCTGCCAGGCTTTCGGGCCGCCCTAGGTTTCTCGCTCTGTAGCTTTAACCCTTTCCAGGGCAAGAGGCGGAGCATCCCGGACAAGGTAACTACCCAGTACAGTACAGTCAAAATCTGACGGTAGACATTGTACACATTATTCTTATTCTTAGCTATGTAAGTATGTAATTCATACACTGTAAGCAATTATAGGATCACATTACCATGGAAAAACACCTCTCACACGCAATCCTCAGCAGAGTTTGCTACTCATCCCTGTCTTCATGCCCTATCATTTCCGGCAATTATTTATTTCAGGGGTTCCCAACCTTTTTTCACCATGGGCCTGACCACACACTCCATACAGCTGAGCAGGACTGACCACACACCCCAGACAGCTGAGAAGGCCAGACTATGCCTCCCAGACGTTGAAGCAGGCACATTTACATCAGACATAAATGCAACAGTATAAACACAGTTACAACAGCCATAAATGTGCCCACTTCTACATTTACGACAGTCGTGGATGCATTCACAGCTGACGTAACTGCATTTATGCATGTGCAGGTGCATTTATGGTTATAAATGCATCTGCTTCCACTTCTGGGTGTGGGGGCTGCAGGCCACATGAAACGCCCCATAGGTCGAGAAACACTGATTTATATCCTTAATTTTGATCACCGTTAACATCCAGCCATTTATAGGGGACCGATATATGAAAACTTTTTTTAAAAAAAATAAATTCCTATTGCTTTTTTTGGTATGGCTAAACACAGCCTATATTTTACCATTCCAGTAAATCTCTTGTAAATTGGAATCTGGCAAGTTGCCATCATGGCCAATAAACGCTATTATTTTGACTAACATTTGCTAGGCAAATGGCTGCCCTGAGACTGCTTAAGACACCGAGCTTGATGACTGGAAGGTCAGCAGATCAGCACATCGAGAACCAAGTGAGGCATGATAGAGTGACCTCCTGGCATCTGTCCCAGCTCCTGCCAACCTAGCAGTTTGACAGAAAGAAATTGCAAGTAGATAAATAGGTACCACTTCAGTGGGTAGGTCAACAATGTTCTGTGCACTCAGGTGTCTAGTCATGCCACCCACATATCCATGGATATGTCTGCAAACACAGACAGCCCTGGGCTGTAAGTAGAGATGAGCACTGACCCCCTAGAGCCAGATACTACTGGCTTTCGAGCAAGGGAAACCTATACACATAGGGGCAAAGCAATTACAGTAATACCTTGGATAACGTTTACCTCGGATAACGCTAAAATCGCATAATTTTAAGTAATCTGGGGAGAATTGGATCGAATAACGTTAAGGTCTTATGGTATGGATTGGATAACAACCGCTAAAGCCTGTGCGGTTACAATGTATCTCTATGGAGCTTTAACACTATCCGATCCATCCCATAGGATTTTAACATGCATCAGATAACACTAAAAATCGGATAACACCAAGACTTGTGGAACCAAGTACAGTATTAGCGTTATCCGAGGTATTACTGTAACTGGATCAGCAAACACCACCTGCTGTTCACATTAACCAATTGCAATACTCTGATACAGTGTGTTGGGTAAGAATGGATAGAAAGTAGCCATGGTTTTGAAAAGTGCAGGTGAAGACAGGGAAGATTAACAGCAGTAGCCAGAGGTAGAATGTTGAGAAGAGCTAATTTGCGTAATGGATTGGGATTGGTTGAGAGTGAATGATTGGTAAAATAAGAAAAAAGGGTGACAAAGAAGAGATAATCCAACTGAAAAGAGTTAAAGAAAGGAAAATGAAGGGGCTTGGAAACTAGCTGCTGTCCAGGAACCACCCAGCTGAATAGGGAGCAAGGTTTCTCTAGGATAGTAAGAGGGGCTTTCTGGAATAATAGCTGTGTTAGTCTGTGGTGTGTGTGTGTATGTGTAAACACACACACACACACACACACGAGAGGCTTGTTATTTTGCCTTTCGTGTCACCCTTTTTAATCTGTTGTTTGTAAACACCTCAGTTGTGTTAAATAAATCTTTTTAAAATCAGTACAGAGAGTATGTTTGTATACTATACACTACCAAGATTAGGCTGAAACACTGGCCATTAGCCAACCCTGGGAAGAGGGTTGGCTGTAGTTTGTCCAGGCAGGCTGAGTTTGAACAAATGAAGATCCTAGGGCTTGTCTTGTTTTAAGGAAAATCCAGGCCAGACTTTGCATTTATGATCTCAGAATCATTTTTTATTGCCTTAGCGATCAAATTTTCCAAAGACCAAAACATATCAATGTTTGAGAATTACATCGTTCCAAAAAAGTAAGTAATTTCCCCAGAATCTCCGTTCCTTTGTCTCCATATGTCAACAACCCCTAAATATTCAAACAAGTTTCTTTGATCGTATTTCTTGAACTCCTACCGTTTAGGGTGAAGTTACCCCATTCCACTCTCCCTTCAAACACCTGCTAGTGTAAAGTAGGTTGAACTGTCCTTCTAAATTCCCTTCACCAATCTTTTAATCCCATCTAAATTGATCTCATCCTCTACAAATCTACCCTACTTATCTGATATTAACTTGGGGTTATTAACAAATAATGCTTCTGGTTCCCCCCTTCATATCACTGGTTGCAACAAATTATTGAACCTCACTCTCGAGGTTTGGATTCTGAGTAAAACATTTCCCACACATCTGGCATTTGTGTAGTTTTTACTCCTGTCTCATACTTCATAAAATGAATTTAGGCAAAATATTTGACAGACGCACTGCCCAGGACTAGTTCCTTATGGGTTATTTTAAGCTGTTCAATCAGAGCCCTTGGCTGAACTGTTAATCTGTTGGATTTGTTTTGTTCAAGCCAAGAAATACATTTTTCTTCTATTATGACCACTCTGGAGGATCTTGGTCGTAAATTATACATTTTCCACCCTCCTGTCCTTTGTATGGTTCTTATCCGCTGACTCTTGTTTAGAATAAGGGGATGTGAAGCATAAACACACACACACAGTATTACTTGGATTCAATTTTTTTTCCCTCTGTAGATTGGTCAACATTTCACAAGCTGTTGATTTCAACCAAAACATTTCCCACACTCCTGTTATTTCTACCATTTCTCTCCTTTCTGGTCTCTATTGTGTCCAGAAGACATGAATTCCAAGAATAAATTTTCCCAGACTCCATGCACCTGTATGGTGTCTCTCCTGTGGGGACTCTCTTATGATTCAGAAGGCTTGAATGCAGAGGAAAACATTTCCCACACAGCTAGCACCTGTATGGTTTCTCTCCTGTGTGGACTTTCTTATGATTCAGAAGGCTTGAATGCCAAGGAAAACACTTCCCACACTCCTGGCACCTGTATGTTTTCTCTCCTGGATGGACTTTCCTATGACTCACAAGTTCTGAACTCTGAGTAAAACATTTCCCACAATCCTGGCATTTGTACGGTTTCTTTCCTCTGTGGACTTTCTTATGATTCAGAAGGCTTGAATGCCGAGGAAAACATTTCCCACACTCCTGGCACCTGTATGGTTTCTCTCCTGTGTGGAGTCTCCTATGAATCACAAGTTCTGAACTCTGAGTAAAACATTTCCCACAATCCTGGCATTTGTACGGTTTCTCTCCTGTGTGGATTCTGTTATGAGTCTGAAGGCTAGAACTCCAAGAAAAACATTTCCCACACTGCTGACACCTGTATGGCTTCTCTCCTGTGTGGACTTTCTTATGATTCAGAAAGCTTGATTGCAGAGAAAAACATTTCCCACAATCCTGGCATTTGTATGGTTTCTCTCCTGTGTGGACTTTCCTATGATTCAGAAGGCTTACATGCCGAGGAAAACACTTCCCACACTCCTGGCACCTGTATGGTTTATCTCCTGTGTGGACTTTCCTATGACTCACAAGTTCTGAACTCTGAGTAAAACATTTCTCACAATCCTGGCATTTGTACGGTTTCTCTCTTGTGTGGACTTTCTTATGATTCCGAAGGCTTGAATGCCGAGGAAAACATTTTCCACACTCCTGGCACCTGTATGGTTTATCTCCTGTGTGGACTCTTCTATGAATCACAAGTTCTGAACTCTGAGTAAAACATTTGCCACAATCCTGACATTTGTATGGTTTCTCTCCTGTATGGATTCTGTTATGACTCAGAAGGCTAGAACTCCAAGAAAAACATTTCCCACAATCCTGGCATTTGTATGGTTTCTCTCCTGTGTGGACTCTCTTATGATTCAGAAGGTGTGAATTCCAAGAAAAACATTTCCCACACTGCTGGCACCTGTATGGTTCCTCTCCTGTGTGGACTTTCCTATGACACACAAGTTCAGAACTCTGAGTAAAACATTTCTCACATTCCTGGCATTTGTACGGTTTCTCTCTTGTGTGGACTTTCTTATGATTCCGAAGGCTTGAATGCCGAGGAAAACACTTCCCACACTCCTGGCACCTGTATGGTTTCTCTCCTGTGTGGACTCTCCTATGAATCGCAAGTTCTGAACTCTGAGTAAAACATTTCCCACAATCCTGACATTTGTATGGTTTCTCTCCTGTGTGGATTCTGTTATGACTCAGAAGCCCAGAACTCCAAGAAAAACATTTCCCACAATCCTGACATTTGTATGGTTTCTCTCCTGTGTGGACTCTCTTATGATACAGAAGGTGTGAATTCCAAGAAAAACATTTCCCACACTGCTGGCACCTGTATGGTTCCTCTCCTGTGTGAACTTTCCTATGACTCACAAGTTCTGAACTCTGAGTAAAACATTTCCCACAATGCTGGCATTTGTACGGTTTCTCTCCTGTATGGATTCTCTTATGTCTCACAAAGGCTGAATTTTGAAGAAAACACATCCCACACTCCCGGCATCTATAGGTTCGCTGGTGTTCTCCAAGTTCAAATTTCTCCTCCCCTTCTGGGGGTGGTATATTTTTCTTTCCCAAGTTGTCTCCTGTAAATGAGAAATGCAGAATGAAGGTCTGACCATCGTTAAAATCTATAAACTGATACCATGAAAACTCACTCTTCTGTCAGACGAAGTGCACTTGATCCACAAAAGCTAACATTAAAATACAGGAATCGAGTCTTTTAGATCCCATAATGGTTTGTGTCTTGTCTTGTTTACTTTTTGATATACAATGATAAAGCGAACAGGTGGCACAGTGGTTAAACTGCTATACTGTGGCCAAAACACTGTGAGGTCAATCCTGATGGGATTCAAGGTTCACTCACCCTTCCAAAGTTGGTAAAATGAGGACCTAGTATGTTGGGGGCAAAAATGCTAATTACCTTGTAAACCACTCAGAGAATGCACTAACCATTATTGGGCAGAATATAAATGTAATTGCTATTGCTCATTATAACTGTGTGCTACAGAGTCAATTCTAACTAATGACAACCCGTTTCTCATAGTTTTCCAGGTAGAGGATAAGCACAGAAGTTGTTTCCGATTACCTTCTTGGGAGAGAGGGGTGTCTTGACCCTTGGAGTGTGACGCTCACCCAAAGCCATACAGGTTGGTTCTTCTCCTGGGAGACATACTATATAGATACTAGGCTTCTTATACTGAAGAAGTCATGTGGAAGCTTCCCCTTAAACCTAATCACAATGCTCAACTTATTCATCTTGCCCTTGTTACTCACAGAAGCCTCTCAGGAAGATAAACAGCTGGTTTTTGAATTACTGCAGGCCAATAATAGGAATGGAATTTCCATAGTTTGACAGTGGTTAAGACAATGAACATGAGGACTGGAAGGTCGGCAGTTCAGCAGTTTAAGACCTGAGTGCTGCATAACAGAGTGAACTCCCGTCTCTGTCCCAGCTCCTGCCAGCCTAGCAGTTGAAAAGCAAGAAATTGCAAAGTAGAGAAATAGTTACCACTTCTGTGGGGAGGTAAATAGCATTCCGTGCATTCTGGTATCAAGTCATGCCTGCCATATGTCCACAGAAATGTTTGCATATGCAGACAGCATTGGCTTTTTGGGTATAACTAGAGATGAGTACTGAAACCTAAGTCAGATACAACTGGCTTTTAAGCAAGGGTGACCTTTACCTTAATCATTTTTCTACATTCTGAGTTTTAACATGCAGGCACATTGCTAGCAATTAAATGTACTATGGAAGCCTTTGCTATGCCTACCTTTGCCAAAGCTTACTGCTCAGAAAGCAAACTCCCAGTAAATAATAATAACTTGATGCCAGAAATTATTCTGGATTGAAAGGATTTTTGCTGGAGAAACTCATCTCAGGAGGTACCAGAGTTTCATGTCCCCAAGATCTTTTCCTACCAAAATGGCCTCTATTTATCTACTTTCAATTTGTCAGGTGTTGGGACAGAAAAGAGCACTCACTCAGACATGCAGTACCTGGGTCTCAAACTGACTACTTGCCGGCCTTCCAGCTCATAAGGGAAGTTTCTTAACCACTGAGCCTCAACAGCCCCAACTCCCAGTTAATACCAGTAGAGGAAAGGGAAGCATGAGTGGAGGGTGGCCTCAAAGTTCTTATTGGTTTAGGCCTTTACTCCCAGTTGACCCAAATATAAGTGGTTGTTAAGGTGCCTATAAGCGAGGCAGAACTCCCAGAATGGAGAATAATGATATTTGTAGTCCAGAGAAACAGAAAACCCGGGCCTTGGCTACAAGCCTTCTCTGGCCTACTTACTGGCCCTATAATCCTTCTTGCCCCCAAAGTAACGTACCACACCCCCAGCTTGAGGCCTTCAAGCTATGCCACAGGTGCAGCATAAGATGAAGGAATGGGTTTCTGAGACTCAGAAGAGCTCATCAGATGTTAGGAAGGAAATGAGCTGCTTACTTCTCATCTCCATTATGAGCCTCTGCTTCTTCCTGGGATCCTCAGCCTGTGAGGGATCCTCTTCTTCCTGTTCTCTCTTGATCTCTCTTAGTCTCTCAACACTCTCTTCTTCTGCTTTGATCTTGATCTCTCTTGGTCTCTCAAAACTCTCTTCTTCTGCTTCGATCTTGATCTCTCTTGGTCTCTCAACACTCTCTTCTTCTGCTTCGATCTTGATCTCTCTTAGTCTCTCAACACTCTCTCTGTGGTCTTCTTGCTCCTTCTTGGGCTCAACTAAAAATCAAAGGGAAACAAAAAACAATGCAGGATGAGACACAGCAGAAACAACAGTGGGTGCATTTATAGCACATTTCAGCACCTTTTTGGCTGGTTTTTTTTGGCACATTTCAGTGTGTTTTCAGCATGTTTTAATCACTTCCAGCAGCAGTGGGGATGAAGGTGGTGGACCACATGAAATGAAACTGCGGGCTGTATATGGCCCATAGGCCAGTTTGGGAAATTTGACCTAGCAGTTCAAAAGCAAGAAATCGCAAGTAGATAAATAGGTACCATTTTGGTTTTCCTTTTTTAATCCCTTGACATTTTCGACTTTCAAGCCCAGTTTTTCAGTCATAACATAAGCTGCTGCGTACATTAGCTGTTTTGTTTGGGCTAATGTTTCTGTTGGAGTATATTGGACAACTTCACTTTCTTCAAAAATTTAGCCAAGTTTTCCTTATTAACTTGGTTCTGTTTTGACAGTCAGACTCTTTCTTTTGTTTTCATTTGAGCTTTAATCTTTTGAACTAATTTACCGCTGGCCATTGGTGCTACAAGAACTTTTCCAAGTGTTGTTTCTGGTTTCACAGTAGCCTTCTTGGTCTCCTCTCTTTCCTCCACTATTTGTTTCTCTATTTGTGAATTAGCTTCCTTATAAATGGAAATGGTGGAGGAAGGGCAAAATGGCAGGCTGGCCCTCGAAGCTGTCTAAGGGAGCATGACCCAGTTCCTGGCTTTAAAAGGTTGAGAACTACTGGATTAGAGAATAAAGAAATATGATACATTTGTGGAGTCAAGTTAGTTCCTCTATTCTCTTTTCTGGTGTCTTATTTTTCTACTGAAGGGACTGAGGTGGCTTAGTGGTAAGATACTGAACTTGATGGCTGGGAGGTCAGCAAGTCAGCAGTTAAAGCCTCAAGTGATGCACAACAGAGTGAGCTCCCATCTATGTCTCAGCTCCTGTCGTAGCAGTTCGAAAGCAAGAAATTGCAAGTTGACAAATAGGTATCACTTCAGTGGGAAGGTAAACAGCATTCCAAGCACTCCGGTGTCTAGGCACGCCTGCCACATCTCCATGGAAATTTCTGCAGATGCACATAGTGCTGGTTCTTTGGCTGTAAACAGAGATGAGCACTGAACCCTAGAGTCGGATGCTTTTTAAAAGTCTTTTGGGATTGCTCCCAGCATGCCAATTGATATCAATGTTGCACTTTTCTCCCAGAGATGCTGTATTTCAGTTCTCAACTCCTGATTATCTCACCATCTTTTCAATCTTTTTTCTTCCATCCGTCACCTGATATGATCACATCAATCAGTTTCGCCATATTTTTCTCAATCACAGTAATGCCTGAGCTTCTTAACAGTTTGAATCTTAAGGTCTCTCAAGATCTCATTTTCTACACTATTTTCCATCACTATTTCTCATAAAATGTCCATGCAATTCAAATCATTATTTATTTATTTACTCATATTTACTATCCCGTCCCAATCGGGTAGAACCGACTGTGGGCGGCTTACAACATAGATAAAATCACAGGTTAAGTCTAGTATAATAGTGATATTTAAAACCTTAAAAATTCATAAGAAAATTAAAACAGCGCAACAGATAAAAACAAGAGCAGGACGGGGTGGCTGTCCCTTAAATCAGCCAACCTACCTGGGATCCCACGTTCCTGGGTCCCCTCACTTGCTCCGCTAAGTGTGGGGAGCCAGTTTCTTATGGTTCCCCTTTATTCCTCTTGTATTCAAAATGTTTTCTATTTCCACCATCCTCAATCATTTTATTTGCTTCTATTAATACAATCATTTAGGCTTCTTTCTCATTCCTTTACAGCCTGTGTCATGATCCTGGTATGCTATGCAGTGCCTATGCTGCACTTCTTCTCTGTGCTAAACATTCAGTTAAAATGTGTAGTATCTTAGGATAAGATAAGATAGAATGTTTGTAAAGTAGTTATAAGTTTAACTTGCCTTAGAGTTAGAAGGTACAATTGTGTGTATTTAGTTCACTTGCTTAGAAGTAAAGTAAAATGTTTAGTTTAGTTGATAGAAATATTAATCAGTTATGAGGTTGAGAAACCAGCCTGTGCTTGTGCATTCCTTTCTGACTGTGTATTCTCATGCTTTGCATTCCTGAGAGAGAAAGTAACCAGCAGGTGTTTTCCCATCAGAAACAACCTTTTCTCAACCTTTTCCCTTTCTGGCCCTTGACCAGAAAACCAGGACGCAGATTTTAGGGAAATCTTACTTTGAATGTAAGTTCTCCCAAGCTTTCTGTCTATTTAGCCTAGCAAATGAATACACATGCACTAAATACTTAGAGAAAGAACAAAATATCATTTCATCACAGTTAGGTCAGAAAAATATACATGTGTTCAGTATTCTTCGTGAGAGATTGTGTTTGGAAAGAAGTAATGTTAAAGTAAAGTCTTTAAGTCTTTTTGCCTGCCTTGTGGATAAATTCCTTCTTCGAAAGGAAAAAAAGAGAGAGAAGGTAAGAACACGCAAAAGCCTTAATATAGTACATACAGATAGATCAAATGTTTGAAGTGGTAGCTGTGTTAGTCTGTGCAAGCATATCTGAGAGTAAATAAAACAGAACAGCAAAACAAACAAACAAACAAACACACACACACACACACACACACACACACACAATATGTGGCATCTTACAGGAATTAGTCCTTAAGGTGCCGCAACATTTTTTGTCTTTTTTACGTTTTTTGTCTCTACTCAAAGATATGCAAAGAGCTCAGATGTCCCCTAGAGGCAAAATTGTTCAAACTGGTTACTTAGGAACAAACAATATAAAACAACCTTTTATTTCCACCACATACGCCAGGGGTTCTAAACCTACAGTGCCAAATCATCCGGCCCCCACCCTCTCACCAGCCACAGCCACTGGAATCGGCTGTGGTCTCATTTACGGTTATGATAAATATGCATTTATAACAGCCATAAACGGTGACTGGACAACCAGTTGAGAACCCCTGACCAATGCAAACAGAGCAAGAAACAATGCCTAGGACCGTGAAAGCAAACCTTGGCACTCCAGCTGTTCTTGAACTTCAATTCCCAGAAGCCCTGATCAGCAGGAGGGCCAAGGTTCACCATCACTGGACTAGGAAAAGCAATAGAAGACCAATCACAGGAAACTGACGATGGAGCAAAGGATGGAAGGAAGGAAAGTGGAGGAAGGAAAAGAGGGAAGGAGGAAAATAACATGGCATTTTAGTAGTATTGGGTGAAATAGGCTACAGAGAAACTTATTCAACAGAGCTCCATTCCCTTTCCATCCATGTTCTTTCTCTGTGAGAAGGTGCAGCTTTTCTTTACCCAGTTGTAGAGCCTTCATTGCCTTGGAGGAATTTGCAGACGGCTCTTCAGAGAACTTTGCAACCTGGAAGGAAGAGCAAAAGGTGGATGCATCAGGAAGGAAGCAGAATGCAATGGCAGGGTAAACTGCATATTTATAGGCCATTACAATAGCTTGTTTGCTTTCCATACATCAGAAACACAGAAGAGGAATCTCCCTTCCTTCAGGCCTGACAACCTGTCTATTTAGCCCAAGAATGGTCAAACATGGTTCTCCAGATGTTCTTGGAGTTCCATTCCCAGAAGCTCTGATCAGCAGGTGTGCTTTGCTTCCTGGAGAGCCATGTTGGAGGAACCAAGATCTACCCAAAGCTGTCTATATAGACTGACAAAGGGCTAAGCCTCCAGGTTTTCAGTAGAGTTATATTCACATCTTTCCTTCTAAACTAGAGGCATCCAAGACTAGAACAGTGCCAATTGATGTCCTGGATTATCCATCCCAGAAATATCCAGGGAAAATAAATCGCCAAACAGAACAAATCTTTGGGGACTGGAGCTCTTTGAAATTTTGTCTCAAAAGCATGTACATAACCACCCTTCCAAAAATGGTACAACAACCCCACTGGTTAGGATAATGCTTATCTAAGATTCTTAACTGGAACTACTTGCACTTTAAGGAAATTATACTCATAGAACAGGCCTTCCTAAATTTATATTCCAGATATGACTTGACTTCAATGTCTAGAGTAGCCCACCCACAGTTCCCTGATTTTTTCCTCTGGCTGCCTCTGAAGGAAGTCCACTGTCAGAGTCATGGCTTGGGCACAGGTCTCTGGAACGCTTTCCTGGACCCAACTCTGCATGTCCAAGGGCAGGATGACCAGGAACTGCTCTGGGCTCACCAATTCCAGCATCTGCTCCTTGTTGCTTCTCTCTGGTTCCAAGCACTGATGACAACATTTCTGGAGTTGCTTGCAAACTTCTTGAGGACTCCTGGCCTCTTCGTAGGACAGCATTCGAAAACGCTGGTGCTGTATCTCTGTCTTGGCAGGATTTCCACTTAGAGTTCTTTCTAGTTCCTTCTCAAGGTGCCTGGTGTTCAGGTGGGTACTGGAGTCTTGTTCAATGCCCCCAATGAGAGGGGACTGTTTTGTGGAAACCCACAATTCTTTGGCCCACATATTGGCATCTGCTGTTCCTAGGGAGACTATCTGAGAGATTTTAGGGTGACTGCATTGTTTCATCTCAGGCTGTTGAGAAATTTCCTCTACCGAAGGAAGAGTCTGCAGCATCTTCAGGAACTCTTGCAACTGAGCGTCCCAATTCCCAGATGTTTCTCTTGTCAGTTCTTGTTTAACTTCATGACCAGCATCCTTACAGCTTCTCCCAGAAGTTTTGAGAAGTACGGCTTCTTCTATTACTTTTTCTTTAGAATCTGGTGAATCCTCTTTTTTCTCTTCCATTTTTATTTCTGGATCCAAAAATCCAGCAATTCCTGCTTCCAGCTTCACATCCATTTTCTCTCAACACGGACTGGCCTTCCTGTATTCTTTTCCTCTCCCCTTTGTTGCTTTGTCCTTCAAGTTCGCACAACAGATGTGGATAAGATTGGCTTTTTAAAAAAATTATATAAGAAAGAAACAAGTCTTCCTGAGAGGGAAAAATAAACACAGCAACATAAGACAGGGAATTTATACGACTGAAAATAAAATTATTTAGAATATCTCAATGTCATTAGCATTTGCAGAATGAGAAGGCCCATTTAGTGCTATTATTCGTCTCCAGTATGAATGTCCTACAGATACATAAAGTAGAAGATTACAGTCTCAGCCCCACCTTAGTTTCTTTCAGTTGCTTTAGAGCAGTGTTCCCCAACCTTTAGCTTTTGGGCTTCAATTCCCAGAAGCCTGGCTGATCAGTGCTTTGGGGAATTGGCTTAGACTTCTGGGAATTGAAGTCTGAAAGCAAAAGGTTAGAGACTATTTTAGAGGACAAACAGCAGTATCCTGCATTGGATCAATAACCTGTCATGTATTGCATTCTGTCCCTACAGTTGTCCCCAACAAGGCTACAGGATAACCCAAAATGGAGAATGAGGCCAGTTCTCCTATTCATGTTTTCCTAGATTGTAAAATTCCAGCCATTTCTTCTCTAGTACTAGAACTAATATATTTGCTCAGTATGCTGAGCAGTCTCTAACCAAATTGTTGTTACATGCCAATACTGTATGTCACTTCCAATTTATGGCCAGCCTACTAAGGATTTTGAGGTATGAGAGGTGTCTCAAGAGGTGGTTTAACATTGCAATGCCTTCTCCGATCTCTTGAATCCTAATAAATATCTGATAGCACTTAGTGTACTTTCTGGGCAGTTCACTAGTTATTTAGCATTTTGCTCCCTACAAGTTGGGGAATTCATTTTACTGACCTTGGAAGGATGGAAGGCTGAGTTAACCTTGAGCCCTTTCGGCTGCAGGACAGCAATTTAACCACTGCACCTCCAGGGCTCCATCATACACACCTCCCCCACTGATCACCTTATCCTCACAGTGTTTCTAAACCTTTGGCCTCCAGGTGTTCTTGGAATTCAATTATGAGAAACCCAAGCCAAGCATATCTGCTGATCAGGGCTTCTGAGAATTGAAGTCCAAGAACATCTGGGGCCCCAAGGTAGGGAACCTATGCCAGGGTTGTCCAACCTTGGTGCTCCAGATGTGTTTGAACTTCAATTCCCAGAAGCCCTGATCAGCTGTTGTGCTGGCTCAGCTTCTGGTAACTGAAGCCCCAAAACACCTGGAACACTAAGGTTGGACACCCCTGAGTCCTATTAGGCATATGTCTTATACCATACTACTATATGCCATCAATGGTATTATGTGTCCCTTGCTTGAACATCAGTCATATCTGACTATAGGGTTCAGTGCTCATCTCAGTTTAACAGCCAAAAAGCCAATGCTGTCAGAGTCTGCAGACATGACTAGATTGGCTTCTTCTAAAACACTGAGTAACTTACTTCACAGTCTGCCTATAAACTGGCTGTAAAAGCTTGCTACCCATAAGTTTTCATGGGGGGGGGGGGCGGGAAACCATCTATATGTGAAGCTTTAAAGGCGTTGAGGCCTATAGATCAAGAGACTAAAGGTGGACTGGCAAACAAGGAGCATGAAGTACAAAAGTGTGGCCAGCCCAAAACATTTCACACCAAAGGTAAAGTGTGCGGTATCCAAAGAAGTCTCAATATTCTGCTACAGCTACTCAATGCTAAAATGATCAAGAGATGCTTTACACCTGGAGCCTATCAGTAAAGCTGCAGCAGCCACGCAGCAGTAACAGCAGCAGCGATTTAGCAATGAGAAGTAACATTTAGCAATGATTATTATAATAAATATATAAAAGTATTGCTTATTTAGCAATAATGTTATAATTCCTCTTGCAGCCCCTTTAGGTGGCTGGAGTTGAAAGGGCTCCTTCCCTTCGTCCGCCACCCTCCTGAGCCTTCTCAGAGATTGGATACTGGATAACTTTTATTAATTAATTAATTATTACATTGTTTTGCAATACATTAAATGCCCCTCCCCCAACACTTCCACTGACCCGCTTCCCCCTCCTGCGCCTCTCATGGCCATGTGGACAGACCCCCCCCCCTTCCAGCACACAAATTACTTCCGCCCACCTAGGAGAGGCAGGACCGGAAATAAGTTCTCCTTCCGTCATCTTCCCTTGCCAGGTGCTTGGGCCGCTCTAGGGCTTCGGCTCTGTCGCTTTTACCCTCTCTAGGGCTGCAGGAGCAGCAGCTAGGAAAGGGTAACAACCCAATACAGTCGAAATCTGACCGTAGACATTTTACAAATTATTGTTATTATTTTGAAGTCCTGCAGGCCCAGATTCCACAGCCTTCATTGACATTGGCCATGTTTAGGGAGATCTATTTTTTTTTAAATAACCTTTCCCTTTGTCCCAGCTCCTGCCAACTTCACATACTACATAAAGTCAGTGTGATTAAAAACCAGACATTCAAAGTATTTAGCTATTTTAAAAAAGCTACTTTTAAAATTTTAATTTATTTTCCTTAGCAATAATTAAATTACATTTTGTCTGTAATGCAAGGAAAGTACATTTTACTCTTTTTTGTAATGTCACCGTGATTTATTATTTTACAAGGTTACTAAAACATTCATAAAACTGACAGTTACTCTTCAGAAAGTAAATAATTACTTTTTTTAAGTGCAAAGGTAGGACCAGTAAAATGTCATAAAAGTAGCAGAAACAAAATGCTATGCAGCCTTCAAAGGCTTCTAAAATTCACTATGAGACAAGATAGTACTAAAGCAGGAGCAAATTTTAAAAATGTGGACTACTGGACCATTGATCAAAATGATGTCTATCTGCAGGTGTAAAATGTAGAATCCTAGCTCAGTAAAGATAGGTACTAAAGCGGGAGTTCTCAACCTTTTAAAGCCAGGGGCCAGGTCACACTCCCTCAGACAGCTTTGGGGGCCCTCCCTCCACCACATGGTGCTTCCTGGTGTGTTGGAAGCAGTGGGGGACCATATGAAATGGTGCCTCGGGCCGCATCCAGTCCACAAGCTGCAGGCTGAGAATCCCTGTACTGAAGCAACAGTTTCTAGAGGAGTCAATGGCTTCTGTCCATCATTCAACATCCAGCCTGAGGAATGCTTGAAAGTCAAGCAAAAGTCCATTGCCTTTACATAGCTGTCATGCTCTTGAATCTACTTAATGCAGAAACAGAGATAAAAATTTAAATCTATTATTGGAAAACATAAGTAGCCAGTTATTTCCATTTGGAATTCAGTCTCAAAACAATTCTTGTTCATTCCATCAGGATGATTAAAATTATGGGGACCCTTTCCAGGGTTTCTTCTTCTTCGTGTGCCGTATCTGATTCCGAATATAGGCGATCATTATGTCAATCAGCCATGAAGATTGTCCTGGGAACCATATAGTGCAGTAGTTTTCCATTTGCCTTCCGCATTGCAGCATGATACCTGTACCTCTCATCCAGTTCCACAAGTCACTTTCTGGTGGTCAGCCCTTTGGCAACTCAAAGTCCTCATCAGCCACAGGCCAGTAGTGATGAAGCTGGTGCCCTACATCAAGATTTGTTCAAGTGAGATTTAATCCACTTGGGGAACATCACCCTTCCCTGTGGACTTTGGCACTCAAAGCCATTAGACCAGGTCAGGTTAGTTAACCACTGGCTGACAATCAGCGTTAATAAATACAGTTGTACCTCGTTTAAAGAGCATAATGTCTTCCACAGGATTGCTTTTTAAGCGAGTTTCCTCTTTAAGTGAAACACCATTGTAAGTGACCAACTGTGACTTCTGGCGGGGTGGTGGTGGTTGCAAACCCCGAATTATATGTTAAGTGAGTTTTTCGTTGGTTTTAGTTGTTAAGCAAAGCAACCATTCAGAGAAAATTCTGCTATTTAAGCGAGTTACTCTCTAGATGTTGTAGCAAAAAGATGAGACGGGACAGCAATTCCAGGTCGTACAGATTTCAGGGTCTTTTATTGCGCAATGGTTAACAGATAGTATCACTACTCTAATCTGAGAACCCCGAAAGGTCCAAAAAACAGTGCTTATAAATACACAGTAGTAAACAGGAAATGCATGGCACTTCCACCATGTGGTGGGCTTAGAATTTTAACACCTTGGTATTGGTTCAAGGGACAAAAGAATTCAAATAAAACATTTGTATTGGCTAATGGCCAAAATTCACACTCACCTATCCTCTACTATTGGGTAACTTTATAGGACCTCTTTTCTAATGAAGAAGGGTCTATTGCATCAACCTGGACAATAGGCAGGCAAGTTTAAGCTGAATCACTGTCACTCCACTTTGTAGGTTATTGAGAGGGCAAAGATGGAGTCTCTTTGGTTTTATATTTTTCTATATTCCAGCATATAGATGTGGCACTCCTTATTTGAGGTTTTACTGTACTCTATCCAAATTGAAATGGTTTCTATTCTCTTCTTTGTGGGTCACCTGTGGCAGTGTAGTTTGTCCAAAGGTATAGAGCCAGAGTCTTGTGGTTGGAGACACAGTGGAGTCAAACTACTAACCTCTGGTTCCCTAGCCATATTTTGAATTGAGGGAACTCTCCAGCCATCAGATGTAATGCTTTTCAAAAATATCTTCAGGTAGATTAGAGGAAGAGAACTGATTGTCCAGTAAACTCTCTACCTTTTCCTTAGAGCATACACAAGCAGATATACATGCATAACAGCACTCTCTATTGAACATTCAAAATTTGACCACTATGATTCAAAATTTGATATCATGTTTGAGAAATATAACTCAAACTAAATTGAACAAGAGCTAGAAGCGAACACTCTAACAGGCTTTGATATGGGGCCTCACAATGGAATAAAAAGGATAAACAATTAGATTAGAATCAAGGATCAGAAATACTTATGGTTGCCATAATTCTTTCCCAACAAACCGGGACCACCATGTGACATCATTGCATTCTTCAAACTCTGTATGCATCAGATGGGGCTTGTCAAGGACAGAGACAGTAGCTCACTCTGTCGTGCAGCACTCATGTCTCAAACTGCCAACCTTCCAGTCATCAAGTTCAGCATCTTAACCACGAAGCTACAGCAGCCCCCCCCCTCCAGGACGACACACCTCAATAAATAAGTTTCTTATTTGGGTGAGATGGATGACTGTATAATTTTCCTGATTCAAAGAAAAGGATGTGTTGATATGGCTCCCCTTTTCCCTAGTAACTGCTCACTCTTGTCCCTGAAGTTGGACCTGTGGCAGTGGAAGGGGGGGCCTTCGTGAACCCACCTCTCAGCTGACATTCAGCTTGGTAATGGGATAAAGGTCTCTGAAAGGAGAATGAGGAAAAGGAGGGGGTGCATAGGGGGAGAGAGAGGACGAAGGTGCTCCAGTAGGAGACAGAAGAACAGGCAAAGGAAAGAGTATGTGGGACTGAGCAAGGAAGCTGAAGAGCTTGTTTAGTAAGAGAGGAAGAGAGCAGAAGAGAGAGGAAAGCCCAGAAATCCCACCAAGGGATTTTTGCAGAGTTAATTCACTGCCTCCCTGCCTTTCTTTCAATTATCCTGCTTACAAGCGGCAAAGGCAAAACAGTACAACGAGAAGCCCACCAGGGAGGGGGAGATGCTTGCAAGTGAGATAACTGAAAGAAAGGCAGGGAGGCAGTGTATTGGTGGACATCAGCAGGTTCGCACCAGTTCGCCAGAACTGATAGCAGAAATTCTGGCTGGCCCATCCCATCCAAGTTTTGAAATAAAGGTGGCCATGCGTTTTTGGCAGAGAGAGTAGATGAATCGTCCCAATTCGCCTTGGCAGTTGATGAAGGTGGCATCTAGAAGATAAATCAAAGCTGAAGTGTACTCCTCTTACTTCATAGGGGTCACTTGGAGGCTCTTGGCTGCAGAAGAGGAAGGACAATTCCCGCAGGGCTCTTGGGGATGATCTTCAGGTTCTCTGTCCTGAAATGCAAATGATATGTAAAAGGTTTTGACATCTTGTAAAGGAAACAAGTGATTGAGGTGGGGCCTGCCTTTAAGTTTCCTCCTCAACAGCCAGAATGATGCATATCAACCCCTCATACATTGCTAGTTACATAATGTGTATACATTCAACCTTGTACTGTACACATCCATTTCCTACTCACTCACCCACCCACCCCAAAAAAGTAGTTGGGGGGAAGCAATGTGCTGTTTTTCCTGCATGGGTATGAGTAATGTTAGCTCTCGTGGATCAAGTCCACTTTGTCAGACATAAGAGTGAATTTTCCAGCTGAGTCTCACACATATACAGTGTTGAGTAAGAATGGATAGGAAGTAGTCTTGGTTAAAAAAAAGTACAGGTAATAATAAGAAAGATTAACAGCAGTGGATAAAAATAGAATGATGAGAAAAGCTAATTTGCATAATGGACTGGAATTGGTTGAGAGTGAATGATTGATGGGGAAGGTTCCAGAGAACCCTGAGGTAAAATAAGAAAAAGAGTCAAAAAGAAAAAAATGATCCAGCTGAGAAGAATTAAAGGAAGGAAAATGAAAGGCGGTTGGAAACTAGCTGCTGTCCAGAAATCATCCAGCTGAATAGGGAGTGAGGTTTCCCTAGGATAGCAAGAGGGGCTTGTTATTTTGCAATGTGTGGGTAAAGAGTGGAACTGTCTTGCCTGAAGTGTTTTAGTATTTGATAAAGCTACCTTTCGTATTTCCCCCCCCCCTTTTTTTTTTTTTGAAATCTGACTGTGAATGTTTGTAAACACTTCAGTTGTGATAAATAAACCTTTTAAAAATCAGTAAAGGGAGTCTGTTTGTATATGCTACCAAGATTAAGCTGAAACACTGTTTTTTAGCCACCCCTGGGAAGAGGGTAGGCTGTAGTTTGTCCAGGCAGGCTAGGATTGAGCTAATGAAGATCCCAGGGCTTGTCTTGGTTAAGAAAAATCCAGGCCAGACTTCTCAGTTAAAGTGTCCTGGCTTGGTATGATCTCAGACTTAATTTTTTTCTGAGGAAAGAGAGCCTGACTATCATTACAAGGTACCAGTGGTTTGGGATAGTCTAGTGAGGTGAAATTGGCCAGTGAGCCAGGATTTTTTGAGTCACACTCAACTCCCTGAATTGGCTGAAAGCAGCCAAGCTGTGAAAGTGTTTTCACTAAGGTTTCCACTGTCAGAAGGACACCTTCTTTTCCCTCAGTTTGCAGGTGCCAGTGCCCATGTGTCTGAGTTATAGTGATTTTTGGCTTGGTTGGTTTATGGAGCAGTGGAATTACGACAGGTCATTGTTTTTGCTAGTGTAATTAAGTGGCAGTAAATAGTTTTTATAGAGGCAAAACAGATACAAGGCTTCCCCAATTTGTTTTAAAAAGAAAGTGAGTTAGTAAGTTAGATATATAAAACCAGGTCTCTCTTTTCTGTAGCTGGATAACAAAATGGAACTGGAGCCAGACACCAGAGAAAGGATTGTTCTCTGCCTGTGAAACAGATGGCAGCACTGTCACGGTAAGGTATGTACCATGGGTTCACAAGTTATGCAAAATGGAGCTTCTTAGGATTAGAAACTGGTGTTAGTTAGAAATGTGCAGAAATGCAAATGTCTCTTCTCTCACTGCTATGCTTATCAGCAGGTGCAAGTCGGAGATGGAGAGACCTTGCCAAAGCCTCAAAGCCTCCATCTCTTCCTACCCACCAGGGCTGGAATGTCTGAGTAATATCAACATCCAGCCTCCTCGAACCAAGGCAAGATCTTGTGAGAATGTACTTTATTTTGTTTAAGACTCTAATTTGATTGGCAGTATGCTAATCAGCTTAGCCAGAACCCATCTTCTAATACAGTGGAACCCCATATGAGGAACTCTTCGTATTAAAAAAATTGCATAATGACAAATTTCCCAATTTTGTTTTAAAACGAAAGTGAGTGAATTAGACAGACAGACAGAAGCAGATTTATTTTCTGTAGCTGGATAATGAAATGGAATCTGCTGAAACTGGAGCCAGACACTGGAGAAGGAAGTGTTCTCCTTCTGTGAAATAGATGGCAGCACAAAGACCTGCAGAGTTTGGTTTGATCCAGCCGGACAACATGGATATCATGATGGAGCAGCAAACAAGGAGTCATAGTTGGAGCAGGAGATGCAGAATTGAAAATGCAATCTCCACAGCAGGCCGGAAATTACTTGGAAAGGTCAATAACTCAGGATAAGGAATTTGAACAGAAGACACAGAGTCTACCCCAAAACGCCTTGAAGATATTGATCATAAAAATCTCCCTGCTCAACATGAAACATAAGATTTATGGGACTTTTGCATAGATTCCAGTTAATTTGTGAAGACTTTAATATACCACAGAACATCTGGCCTCGGTTGTAATGCTACCAAGATTAGGGTGATACACTGGTCATTAGCCAACCCTGGGAAGAGGGTAGGCTGTAGTTTGTTCAGGCAGGCCGAGTTTGAACTAATGAAGATCCTAGGGCTTGTCTTGTTTTAAGGAAAATCCAGACCAGACTACGCATTTACAAGCTCAAAACCCGTTTTTATTGCTTTAGTGATCAAATTTGCCAAAGACCAAAACATATCAATTTTTGAGAAGGAATTACATCGTTCCAAAAAAGTAAGTAATTTCCCCAGAATCTCCGTTCCTTTGTTTCCATTTGTCCACAACCCCTAAATATTCAAACAAATTTCTTTGATCATATTTCTTGATCTCCTATCCTTTAAGGATGAAGTTACCCCATTCCACTCTCCCTTCAAACACCTGCTAGTGTAAAGTAGGTTGAACAGTCCTTCTAAACTCCCTTCACCAATCTTTTAATTCCATCTAAACTGATCTCAACCACAACAAATTACCCTAGCTATCTGATATTATTAACTTGGGGTTATTAACAAATAATGCTTCTGGTCCCCCCTTTTTATCATTGGTTGAAACAAATTATTGAACCTCACCCTCAAGGTTTGGATTCTGAGTAAAACATTTCCCACACACTTGGCATTTGTGTAGTTTTTACTCCTGTCTCATGCTTCATAAACTGTGAATGTCATGCAAAATATTTGACAGGAACGCCAACCAGGACTAGTTCCTTATGAGTTATTTAAAACTGTTCAATCAGAGCCATTGGCTCAACTGTTAATCTGTTGGACTGGTTTTGCTGAAGCCAAGAAATGACAAGACATACATTTTTCTTCTATTATGACCACTCTAGAGGATCTTAGTGGTAAATTATACATTTTCCACATTCCTGTCCTTTGTATGGTTCTCCTAATCTGGTGACTCTCAATTTAGAATAAGGGGATCTGATGCATAAACACACACACACACACAAACAAACAATATTACTTGGATTCAAAGCATTTTTTTCTCTGTAGATTTGTCTACATTTCACAAGCTGTTGTTTTTGACCAAAAGATTTCCCACACTCCTGGTATTTCTACCATTTCTCTCCTTTCTGGACTCTTATTATGTCCAGAAGACCAGAATTCCAAGAATAAAATTTCTCCAGACTCCATGCACCTGTATGGTGTCTCTCCTATGTGGACTCTCTTATGACTAAGAAGGCCAGAACTCCAAGAAAAACATTCCCCACACAGCTAGTACCTGTATGGTTTCTCTCCTGTGTGGATGTTCTTACGATTCAGAAAGCTTGATTGCCGAGAAAAACATTTCCCACAATCATGGCATTTGTACGTCTTTTTCCTGTGTGGAGTTTCTTATGATTCAGAAGGCTTGAATGCCGAGGAAAACATTTCCCACACTGCTGGCACCTGTATGGTTTCTCTCCTGTGTGTACTCTCCTATGAATCACAAATTCTGAACTCTGAGTAAAACATTTCCCACAATCCTGGCATTTGTAAGGTTTCTCTCCTGTGTGGATTTTCTTATGAGTCAGAAGGCTTGAATTCCGAGGAAAACATTTCCCACACTCCTGGCACCTGTATGGTTTATCTCCTGTGTGGACTCTCCTATGAATCACAAGTTCTGAACTCCAATAAAAACATTTCCCACAATCCTGGCATTTGTACGGTTTCTGTCCTTTGTGGACTTTCTTATGATTCAGAAGGTTTGAATGGCAAGGAAAACATTTCCCACACTGCTGGCACCTGTATGGTTTCTCTCCAGCGTGGACTTTCCTATGCCTCACAAGTTCTGAACTCTGAGTAAAACATTTCTCACAATCCTGGCATTTGTACATTTTCTGTCCTGTGTGGACTTTCTTATGATTCAGAAGGCTTGAATGCCGAGGAAAACATTTCCCACACTCCTGGCATTTGTACGGTTTCTCTCCTGTGTGGATTCTCTTATGAATCACAAGTTCTGAACTCCGAACAAAACATTTCTCACAATCCTGGCATTTGTACGGTTTCTCTCCTGTGTGAATTCTCTTATGAATAACAAGTTCAGAACTCCAAGAAAAACATTTCCCACACTGCTGGCACCTGTATGGTTTCTCTCCTGTGTGGACTCTCTTATGATTCAGAAAGCTTGATTGCAGAGAAAAACATTTCCCACAATCCTGGCATTTGTACGGTTTCTCTCCTGTGTGGACTCTCTTATGATACAGAAGGTGTGAATTCCAAGAAAAACATTTCCCACATTGCTGGCACCTGTATGGTTCCTCTCCTGTGTGGACTTTCCTATGACTCACAAGTTCAGAACTCTGAGTAAAACATTTCTCACAATCCTGGCATTTGTACAGTTTCTCTCTTGAATGGACTTTTTTATGATTCCGAAGGCTTGAATGCCGAGGAAAACATTTCCCGCATTCTTGGCACCTGTATGGTTTATCTCCTGTGTGGACTCTCCTATGAATCACAAGTTCTGAACTCTGAGTAAAACATTTCCCACAATCCTGACATTTGTAAGGCTTCTCTCCTGTGTGGACTCTCTTATGACTCAGAAGGCCAGAACTCCAAGAAAAACATTTCCCACACTGCTGGCACTTGTATGGTTTCTCTCCTGTGTGGACTTTCTTATGATACAGAAAGTATGATTGCCGAGAAAAACATTTCCCACAATCCTGGCATTTGAACGGTTTCTCTCCTGTGTGGAGTTTCTTATGATTCAGAAGGCTAGAATGCCGAGGAAAACACTTCCCACACTCCTGGCACATGTACGGTTTCTCTCCTGTGTGCACTCTCCAATGAATCACAAGTTCTGAACTCTGAGTAAAACATTTCCCACAATCCTGGCATTTGTACGGTTTCTCTCCTGTGTGGATTCTCTTATGTCTCAAAAGGGCTGAATTTTGAGGAAAACACATCCCACACTCCCGGCATCTGTAGGTTCTCTGGCGTTCTCCAAGTTCAAATTCCTGCTCCCCTTCTTGGGGTGGTATATTGTTCTTCTTCAAGTTATCTCCTGTAAAGAAGAAATGCAGAATAAGGGTCTGACCAGCGTTACAATGTATAAACTGATACCATGAAAACTCACTCTTCTGTCAGACGAAGTGCAATTGATCCACGAAAGCTAACATTAAAATACAGGTATCAGTCTTTTAGGTACCACAATGGTTTGTATCTTGTCTTGTTTACTTTTTGATATACAATGATGAAGAGCTCAGGTGGCCCAGTGGTATAACTGCTAAACTGCAGCCAAAACACTGTGAGGTTAATCCTGATGGGATTCAAGGTTCACTCACCTTTCCAAAGTTGGTAAAATGAGGACCCAGCATGTTGGGGGCAAAAATACTAATTTCCTTGTAAACCACTCAGAGAATGCACTAACCATTTTTGGGCAGAATATAAGTGTAATTGCTATTGCTACAGAGTCAATTCTAACTAATGACAACCCGTTTCTCATAGTTTTCTAGGTAGAGGATAAACACAGAAGTTGTTTCCGATTACCTTCTTGGGGGAGAGGGGTGTCTGACTTTTGGAGTGTGAAGCTCACCCAAAGCCACATAGGTTGGTTCTTCTCCCTGGAGACATACTATATAGATAATAGGCTTCTTATATTGAAGAAGTCGGGTGGAAGCTTCCCCTTAAACCTAATCACAATGCTTAACTTCATATTGCCCTTGCTACTAACAGAAGCCTTCAGGAAGATAAACAACTGGTTTTTGAACTCTTGCAGACCAATAATAAGAATGGAGTTTCCATAGTTTGACATCAAATACACTGGTTAAGATGATTAACGTGCGGACTGGAAGGTCAGCAGGTCAGCAGTTTAAGACCCGAGTACTGCACAACAGAGTGAACTCCTGTCTCTGTCCCAGCTCCTGACAACCTAGCAGTTCAAAAGCAAGACATTGCAAAGTAGATAAACAGTTACCACTTCTGTGGGGAGGTAAATAGCATTCTGTACTCTCTGGTATCTAGTCATGCCTGTCACATGTCCATAGAAATGTTTGCAGATGCAGACAGTGTTGGCTCTTTGGGTGTAACTAGAGATGAGTACCGAAACCTAAGTCGGATACACTGGCTTTTGAGCAAGGGTGACCTTTACCTTAATCATTATTCTACATTCTGAGAGTTTTATTTAACATGCAGGCATATTGCTAGCACTTAAATGTAATATGGAAGCCTTTGCTATGCCTACCTTTGCCAAAGCTTACTGCTCAGAAAGCAACCCTCCAATTAATAATAATAACTTGATGTCAGAAATTATTCTGGATTGAAAGGATTTTTGCTGGAGAAACTCATCTCAGGGGATACCAGTTTCATGACCCCAATATCTTTTCCCACCAAAGTGGCCCCCATTGTTGTTGTTGTTCAGTTGCACAGTCAATTCTGACCCTTTGTGACCCCATGGACCACTGTCTGCCAGACACTTCTATCCTCCACCATCCTCCTCAACTCGCTCAGTTCTGTGCCCATTGTCTCTACAATACCAACTAGCCATCTCATTTTTGGCCACCCCTTTTTTCTTTTGCCCTCCATCTTTCCAAGTATCAAGGCTCTCTCAAGTGAAACCTATTTATCTACTTTCAATTTGTCAGGTGTTGGGACAGAAATGAGCGCTCACTAAGATATGTAGTACCCGGACCTCAAACTGCCTACTGAAGATGAAGGAATGGGTCTCTGAGGATCAGAAGAACTCATCAGATGTTAGGAAGAAAATGAGCTGCTCACTTCTGGTCTTCCTCATGAGCCTCTGCTTCTTCCTGGGTTCCTCAGTCAGTGGGGGATCCTCTACTTCCTGTTCTCTCTTGATCTCTCTTGGTCTCTCAACACTCTCTTCTTCTGCTTCGATCTTGATCTCTCTTGGTCTCTCAACACTCTCTCCGTGGTCTTCTTGCTCCTTCTTAGGCTCAACTAAAAATCAAAGGAAAACAAAAAGCAATGGAGGATGAGACACAGCAGAAACAACAGGCCATAGTTGGTCATCACACTCCTCCTCCTCCATTCAATTACTCATGATATTAACCCTGTAATAAGTAAGTACTGTACAGGTAAAGGTCGCCCTTGCTCGAAAGCCAGTTGTTTCCAACTCTTGGGTTCAGCACTCATTTCTGTTTATAGCCAAAGAGCCAGCGCTGTCTGGATCTGTGGACATTTCTGTGGTCATGTGTCAGGCTGACTAGACACTGGAGTGCATGGAATGCAGTTTACCTTTCCCACCAAAGTGGTACCTATTTAACTACTTGCAATTTCTAGCAAAAGGAGTTCATGTCTAGTCAGTTTACAATGACTGGATCTTATATCTGGGAATGCATTTTTTCCTGAAGCAGAAAAAATGTCACTGCAATGAATTTGTTTAAAGTGGATCCCAGCTTGCCATGAAGTGATCCATACACTATGATCGTGGGTCCATCTTCTGTGGCACATATGAAATGTGACATGGAGGATTTAACACCAAGACAGCAATGGATTATTATCAGAACCAGTACATCTGGCATGGCGTCTTCCACCTCCATGATTGTTGGGAATCAGAATTCCTTCCCTGCTCATTTTGCTGTTGGGTCCAATATGATGGTTTCGAGTGGCATCTCCTCCACTGAGGAGACCATCACCCCACATCCGCTCATAGCCGTTGGCGCCTTTAAAGTATCAGGTTCATTAACCGCCACCTGACACTCAGTCTTGAGTCGCTGGTTGTATGGTCTACTCCATTACTGTAGTGGGATGTCTAGCCAGACAGTATAGAATTGTGAATAGTAATAGTAATACAGTAATACCCCAGATAACATTATGACTTAGTTCCACAAGTGATGACGTTATCCGATTTTTAGCGTTGTCCGATGCATGCATCGAACAACACTAAAAAAAAAAGCTCTGACTTCAGGGACAAACTGCTTTAAAGGCAGGCAGGGAAAGAAAGAGACCCAATCGGGTCTCTTTCTTTTCCTCCCTGCCTTTAAAGCCAACCCCCATCCGCAGCGGTCTCTGCGACTGCAGTAGGGTCAGGGGAAAGGCGCATGCTTTCCCCCGACCCTAATGCAGTCGCAGAGACCGCTGCGGGTGGGAGGTGGATTGGGTAGTTCTACCCAAACCACCCCACACCCGCAGACCATTGCCTCGGATAACGCTCAGAATCATTATCCAGAATCGTTATCCGATGCAAGTTTTTTCCAAAAAACTTGCATTGTTATCAGACTCTAGCGTTATCCGATGCAATCGTTATCCAGGGTATTACTGTAGTATAGAATAGTAATTTCCATTATTCTTAGGGAAATGAAGCAATTCTTCTTTTGTGTCTAGGTCAGATGTGAAACTGTCAAAATGAAGCCATCTAGTGTGAGAAAGATTAGCTGGCAACACAAGACTGCCATTACCAGGGTACAGATTCGGCTTAATCTTTTCCCATGCTTCTTCTTCTTTCATGTCCAGATCAAACCCTGGACTACTAAAATGAAGCCAATTTCATGGCTTTGTCCTTGGCCAAACTTAAGTCCTCATTGGTGCATGTCTCTGGCAGTCAACAGCAGTCCAAATTCCAACCATGTTCATTCTTCAGTTCCTTTGGTTTGATCTGGTGTTAGAAAGATTAGCTGACGAAGTTGCTGCCCAGGGTACACCCAATTATATTCACAATTCTGGCAGAGACTCTTTCTTTTCCCATAATAGGACCACACAGCTTTTTACATTATCTCATGGGATGTAAAGAAACTGCAGAATAAACTCGCCAAAGGGTGGCTTCATTTTGGCAGATTCATGCCTGGCCTAGACATGAAAGAAATGGGGACTCCAACTGAAACATTCCCCATAGTACAAGCACTGATAAGTTCTCTTGCTGGTGTACCTTCAGCCCAGAGCCATTTCTGAATTTTCCCCAACACACTGAGCATTGATAAGGTTTCTCACCTGTGTGGGTCCTCTGGTGTTGAAGATGGCCTGATCTCTGACTGAAGTTTGTCCCACATTCTGAACATGTGTATGAATTCTCCTCTCCAGGGATTCTCTCTTGAGAGGTGCAGCCAAAGGTGGTCCCACAGTGTGAACACTTATGGGGCTTCTGGCCTGCATGTATTCTCTCACTTTCTCCACCCAAATGAGTCCTCTTGTGGGTCAGAAGTTTTACACTGCTGCTGAAACGTTTGCCGCAATGCCAACACCTGTATGGCTCCTCTTCAAGTCCTTCAGGGTAGTGGTGACATTTCCCCACACTTTTATCATACTTTACCCCATTCTTGTCCTCCTGAGTTGCTGGCAAACCAATACCTTCAGAAACACCTTGTGACTGAATAAGCTGATCTAATCCAGTTGTTTTGCTATCTCCATTTCTCCCCTCTCTCTTGTGCTGATTCTCATTGACTTCTTTTTCTTCCCGATACTGTTTTTGGCGTGTTTTAATCACTTCCAGCAACAGTGGGAGTGAAGGCAGTGGACCACATGAAATGAAACTGCGGGCTGGGTACAGCCCACAGGCCAGTTTGGAAAGTTTGACCTAGCAGTTCAAAAGCAAGAAATTGCAAGTAGATAAACTGATACCATTTTGGTTTTCCTTTTTTAATCCCTTGACTCTTTTGGACTTTCAAGCCCAGTTTTTCAGTTGTAACATAAGCTGCTGCGTACATTTGCTGACTTGTTTGGGCTAATGTTTCTGTTGGAGTATATTGGACAACCTCATTCACTTTCTTCAAAAATTTAGCCAATTTTTCCTTATTAACTTGGTTCAGTTTTGGCAGTCGGACTCTTTCTTTTGTTTTCATTTGAGCTTTAATCTTTTGAACTAATTTACCATTGGCCATTGGTGCTACAAGAACGTTTCCAGGTGTTGTTTCTGGTTTCACAGTAGCCTTCTTGGTCTCCTCTCTTTCCTCCACTATTTGTTTCTTTATTTGTGAATTACCTTCGGGTCATTCCATATCAATTCAACCAAAAAAAATTAACTTTCTCACCCAACATCTCAATTTTGGTGAAACTTGGCATATTTGTTCTACCCACAAAGATAAGTACAGTAAAACCTCATATAACACTAAAACCTGGTTCCACAAGTCTTCGTGTTATATGATTTTTAGTGTTATCTGATCCTCTATGGGATCCATAGAGATACATTGTAACCACACAGGCTTTCGCGGTTGTTATCTGAAGCATCCCATAGGATCTTAATGTTATCTGATGCAATTCTTCCCCCCAGATTCCTTGATGTTATGCGGTTTTCGTGTTATTCGATACTAATGTTATATGAGGTATTACTGTACTCATGCCAAATTTTAACACTCTAGCTCACTTCGTTTCCATTTTATAGGCTTTTGAAGTTTTGTATTTTTGGCAATTGTAACCAACGGATGTCGCAAAATGAAGGTCGCTGACATTTTGAAAATAATTTATAACTTTTTTATTTACCATCCAATCTTGATGAAAGTTTGTAGTCTTTTTCTTCAGAAAATGAGGATTCTAGAAAAAAATACAAAATACCTCTAAGAAAACCTACTAAGTCTGAAAAAATATTTTCGTTTACATCTTTGTATTTTTTAAAAACCAAAACATAGGTCAGCGTAAAATTCCATATCACAGAAAGGGTATGTGATAATCACAAAATCTTTTTTTTCAAAATGATCCTTACTAAATGGGCTATCAAATGCAGAAAAAAAATTGATGGGTTTTGATACCTTTGTTGTGTTTCATTATGTTATATATTAGTTTTTCAAATAGTTTTATTCACCGATTTTACTGAGTAATAAGGATTTTAAGGGATTAAAATTCTCTAGGTTTAAACTATTATGAAGATTGGACAACTACCTATTTTATCATCAGTTGATAACATAATATTTTAACCAGAATTGTCTTCTTCAATAACTTAATTTTAGATTAACTCAACAACATAAAGAAACGATAAGGTCTGGAAACTTACCAATGTATTTGATATTTCCAATATTTACATTCTTCAACTTCTACAGTAACACATTTAATGGAGGTTTGACATTTTCTCTTCAATTGACCTCATACATTTTTCAGAAAACCTGTAGGTCCTTCCAGTTGAAGTGTCAGGAGGATCAACAATTGAGAGTACATGAGGTATAGGCACAGCGCAAATGTCCTCTCGCTTAGGCCAATAAAATGATGGGGATGGCCCTGCAGGATGTAAAAACTGAACTGTCACATCACCTTCTTCTTTGTTCACTTCAGTTATGATTCCAAAGTACCATAGATTGTCATATTTACAAGCCACATAGCACGATGGGTTCAAATTTTCTTCTCTCACAAATGATTTTAATTTGTTCTTTAAGTCAAACGTGAGGGCGGGTTTCTCGTCAGTACTGATCCTTCTTGCTTCCAAGTTCCCCAAACAGTCTATTGGCTTAAAGTTATGGAAACTTCTGGTTCCTGGAACTGTTTGTATGTCTACAAAGCGTTTCTCCAAGTCAGAGCGTATCTTCGACATGTCATCTTTAGAAATAAAACAAAAATTAACTTTCGTAATGTTTGATTTACAAAACTCGGAACAAATGTAATGGAGACAGTATTTGATTTTCAAGAGGTCGCTGTAGACTTTCCTTTCTTGCTAATCTTTTCACAGTACCCCCAATCCCATCACATTCAGTTTTCCCGTGACTAGTCGCAAACCGACCACTGGGCCTTGAATTTAAAATCTTTTTCATGCAGGCAAAGATTAATAAAATTAAATTTATTTTTATATTGGCCTGCACAGCCATCACTGTGAATACTGTGAATACATGTGAATACTGTTCTTTAATGAATTCTGTTACTATTTCTTGGATTTTGTAGACCATAGAAACATCATGTTTCATGTCATCAGATATAACACAGAGATACGAGACTAATCTTTCACCTGTTACACTGCTTAGGTTAATTATAATAGGATGCACAGTGCAAGAGTCTGATGTCCAGTGGTATCCCTGGGCTTCATCCTGGATAGTGAAAGAGTAATTTTCACTAAAATCCATTGATACTGCAGCAATGTTTGTATCAGATGATTCCTTCAGTGTTTTAAAAAACTGTGATTGTGACTTTGCTATGAAAGAGTGGGGAACAAGTTTTTCCAATTTAGATGACAGGTCTTCTATGTAGTCTTCAATTTTTGCTGTTTGTCTTATCATTTGCGTTCTATCAGTTGAAATCCACTGATTAAATTCAATGGTGTCATCTTCGTCAAAATCTTCAAATTTTGCTAGTAAAAAACTTGTCAGATTTCCTTTTGGTGGGCAAAGGTTACAATGTCTTAACATACACTCACGACTTGGGTTTTCACATACCAACATTTTTGTTAGGTCTTTGTAGCTTTCTTCCAAATGTGCAGCATGAATTAATAAAATGACATTCTGAACAGGCCAATAGACTGTTTGGGGAACTTGGAAGCAAGAAGGATCAGTACTGACGAGAAACCCGCCCTCACGTTTGACTTAAAGAACAAATTAACATCATTTGTGAGAGAAGAAAATTTGAACCCATCGTGCTATGTGGCTTGTAAATATGACAATCTATGGTACTTTGGAATCATAACTGAAGTGAACAAAGAAGAAGGTGATGTGACAGTTCAGTTTTTACATCCTGCAGGGCCATCCCCATCATTTTATTGGCCTAAGCGAGAGGACATTTGCGCTGTGCCTATACCTCATGTACTCTCAATTGTTGATCCTCCTGACACTTCAACTGGAAGGACCTACAGGTTTTCTGAAAAATGTATGAGGTCAATTGAAGAGAAAATGTCAAACCTCCATTAAATGTGTTACTGTAGAAGTTGAAGAATGTAAATATTGGAAATATCAAATACATTGGTAAGTTTCCAGACCTTATCGTTTCTTTATGTTGTTGAGTTAGTCTAAAATTAAGTTATTGAAGAAGACAATTCTGGTTAAAATATTATGTTATCAACTGATGATAAAATAGGTAGTTGTCCAATCTTCATAATAGTCTAAACCTAGAGAATTTTAATCCCTTAAAATCCTTTTTGTTGTTGTTCAGTCGCACAGTCAATTCCGACCCTCTGTGACCCCATGGACCACTGTCCTCCAGGCACTCCTGTCCTCCACCATCCCCCTCAACTCGGTCAGCTCTGTGCCCATTATCTCCACAATACCATCTAGCCATCTCATCTTGGGCCGTCCCCTTCTTCTTTTGCCCTCTACCCTTCCAAGCATCAAGGCTTTCTCAAGTGAATCCTCTCTTCTCATTTGATGTCCAAAGAATTTTAGCTTCATCTTTATTATTTGACCTTCTAAGGAGGAGTCAGGCTTGATTTCTTCTAAGATTGACCCATTTGTTCTCCTCGCTGTCCAGGGGACTCTCAAAACTCTCCTCCAACACCACATCTCAAAGGCGTCAATTTTTCTGCGCTCCGCTTTCCTAATGGTCCAGCTCTCACAACCATACATTGCCACAGGGAATACCATTGCCCTGACTATGCAAATCTTTGTTTGCAATTTAATGTCTCTACTTTTCACTATGTTCCCCAGGTTTTTCATTGCTTGCCTCCCGAGAATCAGTCGCCTTTTTATTTCATGGCTGCAATCACCATCTGCAGTGAGCTTTGATCCTAGGAAAGTAAAATCTGTAACTGCCTCTACTTCTTCCCCATCTATTTTCCAGGGACTGACAGGGCCTGTTGCCATGATCTTGGTTTTCTTGATATTTAGTCTTAAGCCAGCTTTTTCACTCTCTTCTTTTAACCTAATCAGGAGCTTCTTTAGGTCCTCCTCACTTTCCGCCATTAGGGTGGTATCATCTGCATATCTCAAGTTGTTGATGTTTCTCCCAGCAATTTTGATCCCAAATTGTGATTCCTCCATTCCTGCATTGCGCATTATGTGTTCTGTGTATAAGTTGAATAAGCAGGGTGACAAAATGCAGCCTTGTCTTACTCCTTTTCCTATTCCAAACCACTCCATCATTCCATTTTCTGTCCTAACTGTTGCCTGTTGATTCATGTACAGATTTCTCATGAGGCCTATAAGGTGTTCCGGAATTCCCATCTCTTTAATTACTTGCCACATTTTGTTGTGGTCGACACAGTCAAAAGCCTTAGTGTAATCAATGAAACAGAAGTAGACTTGTTTCTGATATTCCTTTGTTTTTTCCATGATCCATCTTATGTCGGTGAATAAAACTATTTGAAAAACTAATATATAACATAATCAAACACAACAAAGGTATCAAAACCCCATCAAAAAATTTTCTGCATTTGATAGCCCATTTAGTAAGGATCATTTTGAAAAAAAAGATTTTGTGATTATCACATACCCTTTCTGTGATATGGAATTTTACGCTGACCTATGTTTTGGTTTTTAAAAAATACAAAGATGTAAACGAAAATATTTTTTCAGACTTAGTAGGTTTTCTTAGAGGTATTATGTATTTTTTTCTAGAATCCTCATTTTCTGAAGAAAAAGACTACAAACTTTCATCAAGATTGGATGGTAAATAAAAAAGTTATAAATTATTTTCAAAATGTCAGCGACCTTCATTTTGCGACATCCGTTGGTTACAATTGCCAAAAATACAAAACTTCAAAAGCCTATAAAATGGAAACGAAGTGAGCTAGAGTGTTAAAATTTGGCATGGGCACTTATCTTTGTGGGTAGAACAAATATGCCAAGTTTCACCAAAATCTGAGATGTTGGGTGAGATAGCCTGGTTGAACTGACACGGAATTACCCCTTCCTTATAAATTATGCTTAGGTTTGGTTCTTGCACAGATCTGCTTACAATCTCTTGTAATTTGAGTTCAGTGAAGAACTTGTGTTTTAAAATAACACGTCTCTGGTCCATCAGTCTTTGCTTACCAACTTACAAATCTGGGTGGTTTTCTTTCCAAATTTGGTACATATGTTTTTGGAATCCACATTTTGATGGCTCAGACTGATAAAGGCTTTCATAACTGAAAGGTTTTTTTCCTTGTCCAGAATCTTCTCTCTCTTTTTTATTATTTTCCAGTAGTTTATCAGCTCCATGCCCTGGTTGCCTAGCAAAGGGAGTTGAGCCCCGTAGTCCATTTTCCAATGAATGCCCAGGAGCCATGGCAGGCCCTGCTAATCCGGGCAACAACCGAGCCATCATGGGATTAAAACCATGTTTATTCACCATAAGGTTGTGGAACAGATTTAGTCTGGTGCTTGAGAACACGCAACCCCCCAAGCATCCAGGTAAAAAGGAGGGTAAATTTCTGTTTCAGGAGGAGTAGGGAATGATAGAGAATGAATAGCACAAGACAGAAGGAGAATATGGCCTTCTGGGAGAGTTGCTATATTTTTGATTAGTTCTGCTAAGTAACCTGTACTTGAAGAAATGAACTGTATTGGCAACTTAAAAATAAGCCAAAGGTCTTTTAGTGACAAAACCTGATTCTTTTTGAAATGGTGTAAGAATAGAGTGGATGCCAAAGAGAAGCCTCGAAGATGCCAATTTAAATCTTCTCTATTTTTGTTCAGTCATTTTAAGTGTTACTCTGGTACTTGCTGAAACTTGGGCAGGTGTCTGCTGGGATAGGGCAGGATCAGATGGGTTCATTCTTGGTCCCTGCAGTCCTGGTTGTTCACAGGACTGCCCTGGTAATGGAACTGGGGGACCTTAGGTGAAGGGAGAGAGAGCCATGGCAAGGGAAAGAATTGAGCCTGGGTGTTTTTTATGTTTGTTTTTTTTTACCTTCTGTCTTGTGCTGGTTCTCATTGGCTTCTTCCTGATACAAGAAATCATTTTTTTGGTCTGTGTTTATGTATGTTGTTGATTGTTCCATCTGCTCAATACTGTAAACCAGGGGCTTCCTTTCCTGCTTCTCACTGAGGCACCTGTCACATTCTGAAGAATAAAAAAGAAGATAATCTACATATGACTCAGACATTGCCCTTAGATAAGGGAATTCTCAACCTGTGGGCCATGGGCCGGATACAGCCCACGGTACTGTTTCATATCTCCCCCCTCCCCTCCGCCATACCCAGAAGTGCAATGTGGTGGAGGAAGGGCAAAATGGCAGGCTGGCCCTCGAAGCTGTCTAAGGGAGCATGACCCAGTTCCTGGCTTTAAAAGGTTGAGAACTACTGGATTAGAGAATAAAGAAATATGATACATTTGTGGAGTCAAGTTAGTTCCTCTATTCTCTTTTCTGATGTCTTATCTTTCTACTGAAGGGACTGTGGTGGCTTAGTGGTAGGATACTGAACTTGATGGCTGGAAGGTCAGCAAGTCAGCAGTTTAAGACTCAAGTGATGCACAACAGAGTGATCTCCCATCTATGTCTCAGCTCCTGTCGATCTAGCAGTTCGAAAGCAAGAAATTGCAAGTTGACAAATAGGTACCACTTCAGTGGGAAGGTAAACAGCATTCCATGCACTCCTGTGTCTAGGCACGCCTGCCACATCTCTATGAAAATTTCTGCAGATGTACAGTGCTGAATCTTTGGCTGTAAACAGAGATGAGCACTGAACCCTAGAGTCGGATGCGACTGGCTACTGAGTAAGGGTGACCTTTACCCTTTACCTACCTTTCCACTGATTCTCCCCATCCTCCTTCTATCCTACATACCGGTATGTTACTGAAGAATTTCATCTCCTCCTTCCCCACCAAAGGCTCCAGTTATGTCAGGGCATTGTATCTACTCTGGGTTTTGATCTGAACTTTACAGAAACTATCAAATAGGCTGAGCCCATGTCCAACATAGCTAAGCTGGTGGTTTCATCATCATCTTCATCATCATCATACACAGAAGTGCACCCGATGTTCAGACCAGTGTTTTGGAAAGTCCACTGCTCAGGTCATAGCCCTTGGCCTTGCTCATGGTCACACATGCCTTAGTCACCTCCAGACTTGATTATTGTAATGCACTCTACATGGGGCTGCCCTTGGTGACCATTCGGAGGCTACAGCTGGTCCAGAACATGGCTGCACGAGTGGTGTTGGGGTGCGGGCGTTATGCCCGTGCCTCACCGCTGCTGAGGGAGCTGCACTGGATTCCAGTTTGCCTCCGGGTGCAATTCAAGGTGCTGGTTATTACCTTTAAAGCCCTACATGGTAGTGGACCAGGATACTTAAGAGACCGCATCATCCCAAGGACATCTGTCCGTCCCACCAGAGCGGACCAGAGAGGCTCTCTGGTTGTGCCATTGGCCAGAGGCGCACCTCTCTGGCACTAGAAGGAGGGCCTTCTCTGTGTCCACTCCGGCCCTATGGAACCTCCTCCCAATAGAACTACACCTGCAAACGGAGCTGCTGTCCTTCAGGAAAGGATTGAAAACCTGGCTGGCAGGTCAGGTCTGGGGAATGGATCGATCAATTTCCCCAGCTGGCTGGATGGTTTGACACCCAGTGCCTCCTAGCTACAATGCCTAGCTATAATGCCTAGTTTTAAATGCTAAGTTTTTAAGCTTCTTTTAACACTTTTAATTTCTGAACTGGTTTTAAATTGTTGTCAATATGCTGTTGTGTTGGGCATCGCCCTGGGTTCCTTCGGGGAGGAGGGCGATAAACAAATTTAAATAAATAAATAAATAAATAAAATAAAATAAAAGTCTCTCAGGTATTACTTGATAATGTAGATCTATTGTAATCTGCAACTGTTTGGTCATGATCTTAACAATGCCAGTCACACTAAGATGCTTTTTAAAACTCATTTGGGACTGCTCCCAGCATGCCAACTGATATCACTGTTGCTCTTTTCTCCCAGAGATGCTGTATTTCAGTTCTCAACTCCTGATTATCTCTCCATCTTTTCAATCTCTTTTTCTTCTACCCGACTGTCACCTGATATGATCACATCAATCAGTTTCCCCATATTTTTCTCAACCACCGTAATGCCTAAGCTTCTTAACAATTTGACTCTTGAGGTCCCTCAAGATCTCATTTTCTACACCATTTCCATCACTCTTTCTCATGTAATGTCCATGCAATTCTAATCACTATTTCTTATATTTCCCCTTTATTCCTCTTGTATTCAAAATGTTTTCTATTTCCACCATCTTAAATCATTTTATTTGCTTCTATTGATCGTCAAACCTCGCATAATGAAAATATTTCATTCTGTGAGGTTGCTCGCTATTTGAATTTTTTGCTGTGAGTTTTTTTTTTTTTTTGCATAATGAAATTTCTATGGAAAAACTCGCCTAGCGAAAAAATTTTGTTATGCGAGTTTTTCCCATAGAAATTTTTATTATGCGAGTTTTTCCATAGGGAAAGTCCGTTTCACATAGTGAAAATTTTTGTTATGCGAGTTGGAAAGTTTTTTGAAATGCCCGCTCGTTATTTAAGTTTTTTGCAATGCGAGGCATTTGTTAAGCGAGGTTTGACTGTACAATCATTTAGGCTTCTTTCTCATTCCTTTACAGCCTGTGTCATGATCCTGGTATGCTATACAGTGCCTATGTTGCACTTCTCTCTCTGTGTGTATGCATTAAACAAAGTGTTTAGAAGTTCAGCTAAAATGTGTAGTATCTTAGGATAAGATAACATAGAATGTTAGTAAAGAAGTTATAAGTTTAACTTGCTTTAGAATTAGATGGTAGGATTGTGTGTATTTAGTTCACGAAGGGTCAGGATCAATGGTGGGCAGCAACAGGTTTGCACAGTTCACCAGAACTGGTAGTAACTTTTCCCAGTGTCCCGGAGAACCGGTAGCATCTTTTGGGAGGAACCACCTTTGGGGCTTACCTTTTCACTGGTTCCCCCACTGCGCATGCGCGCCAAGTGCTTGGTGTGCATGCACGCCTACAGCACTTGGTGCGCATGCGCGGCCTCCTTGCTGTCCTCCTAATCAGAGAGGAGGAAGAGAAGCTGCTAGCCTGAAGCTCCATATTGTCTGCTCCCAAAGGTAAATGACTCACTTTTGGATGTGGGGTGTGTGTGTGTATTTTTTATAATGTGTATTTTTATGTGTTTTATGTGTATTTAATCTATATTTCTATGTGTTTTTATGTCTATTTAATGTGTATTTATTTTAATGCGTATTTTATGTGTTTTTATATGTATTTTTATGTCTATTTAATTTGTATTTTTATGTGTACTTATTTTTAGGGGGTTTTTTTACGTTGGCTCTGCCCACATCATTGGCTCTGCCCATGACATCATGACATTGGCTCTACCTAGAACATCATGACGTTAGCTCCGCTCACTATGTTGGCTCCGCCCACAGTGTGGTAGTAAAATTTTTGGCTGCCCACCACTGCCGTAAACCCTCTTTTTTAAGAGGCCAAAAAACAGAGCAAGGGCCTGGAGAGAGGAGAGGTCGTCAAATGGCTTTCGGACCAAGATGCTTATACGCTACATAGACCAGCCCGGATCCATTTCAAAAGAAACAAGACTATTGTTTCTGGATAAGACGGCCAGTGGCAAGCTGATTTAGTAGATTTGCAGCATTTTTCAAAGTACAGTACAACAAGTGTTACAAGTATATTTTAACAGTGATAGACATCCTGTCTAAATATGCCTGGGCTTTACCTCTAAAAGACAAGACAGGTAGAGAAGTGTCCCAAGCGTTCAACACTATTTTCAGGCAAGACGATAGGAAGTCTGGAAAACTGTAAACAGACCGTGGTCGTGGTTTCCTAAAAAAGTCTGTAAAGAAATTGCTAAAACTACACGGTGCCCATCACTTTGTCACCAATAATGATGTCAAAGCAGGGGTGGTGGAAAGATTTAATAAAACTTTGAAAACTAAAATGTGGAGGTATTTCACATTACCTTTACCTATATTGACGTACTACTACAGTTCCTAAAAAGCTACGATTCAGTGTGGCCTGGCGGCCTGGCTTTAAGCAAAGTCTTGGAGTTACTTAATAAGATACACCTGTGCTATTACAATTGCACAGCCTTTAACATGGTACAGCTGATTTACATTAAGATACACTATCCTAGAGAACTGGTTAGTCAAACACTTAGTACCTAACATCTCTAACTGTTGAAAAGTTGCAGAGTATTTTAGTCCTTAATGACTAATCTTAACCAGCTTACAGGTTTCTGCATACTTTGAAAAAGAGATGAATTTTAGGCTGCCAAAAATGCAAAGAGAGAACAAATTAAGGAACTCTGTATCTTGATTCAGTAATAAATTTCAAAATCTGTTAAAAGTACTCCCTCATGCTGTATGACTCAAACTAAAGGGTGAATTTGAAAATATTAGGTAACAAGAATAAGAACTGGACCAATCCTTCAACCAATTTCCACGACCCATCCCAACTGCCACCATGTCAAACCATAACTACACATCTCAGAACAGGAACATTTCAATTCAGCCTAAGATCAATCTTCTTTTGTGTCTACGTCAGACTCTAAACTGCCAAAATGAAGCCACCTTGTGGTGAGTTCATTCTGTAGTTCCTTCTATCTGGCCTAGTGTGAGAAAGATTAGCCAGAATAAGCTTTAAGCTTTGGTTTAGAAAAAAATCTAACTCTGTTGATAATAACCTCATATATCTCACTAAAATACTCTGCAACTTTTCAACAGTTAAAGATGTTAGGTACTAAGTGTTTGCCTTACCAGTTCTCTAGAACAGTATGCCTTAATGTAAAACAGCTGTACCTCCTTAAAAGCTCTGCAACTGTAACAGCACAGATGTAGCTTATTGATTAGGTAACTCCAAGATTTTGCATAATGCAAGGTCTCAGATTGAACTTCTTTTCCTTATGCATGCAATAGATTCTATGCTCCTCATACTGTCTGTGTGTTCAAGACTTCTGCTGGTTGTTATGTTCTGAGGGAGGAAGGTTTCATACTGGAGAAGGATAAAAGACTGCTGCTGCCTGGGACCAAGAGGACTTTCCTGTCAGCACACCCCTGGGCCCTTTTACCTACTGAGGGAAGAGGACCGGGCCCCGCTGTGGCAGTTTTGGTGGTGGAGGAAGCTCCAGGCCACCTAACTCCAGGCTCAACCTGCCCAGAGAAGGATAAAAAACTGTTCCACCCCAGATGCCAGGTGCCCTCACTCCTTAGCCTGGATGCTTGTAGCTCTGAGGTTGCCGACCGCCAATGCTACTCCAGGCCAGGCCACTGCTGTTGCCTCCTGCTGCTCCCCAACCCCAGGTAAGCGACTATGGTTTGTGTTTGGGGTGGGTTGAGGTGGGTGGGTGTTTTATGTAGTGTGTTTTTAACGTCTATTTTAATTTATAGTTTTATGTTTTTTATTTCTCTTTAATGTCTTTTTAATTTTTATTTTTATGTTTGTTATTTCTATTTAATATCTATTTAATTTGTATTTTATGTGTTTTTTATTTATATTTTTATGTCTACTGTATTTTTATTTTATTTTTTTATTTTGGCTGTGCCCATGTTGTCGTTTCTGCCCACAATGTCATGATGTTGGCTCTGCCCACAACATCATGATGTCATGATGTTGGTTCCCCCCATGACATCATGATGTCATGACATTGGCTCCGCCCATGATGTAGGCTTTGCCCAGTGTAGTAGTAAAAATTTTGGCTGCCCACCACTGGTCGGAATTGAGTGTGCGACTGAACAACAACAACAATACTTAGAGAAAGAACAAAATATCATTTACTCACAGTTAGGTCAGAAAAATATACGTGTGCTCAGTATTCTTGATGAGAGATTGTGTTTGGAAAGAAATAAAGTTAAAGTAAAGTCTTTAAGTCTTTTTGGCCTGCTTTGTGGATAAATTCCTTGTTCGAAAGGCAAAAAGCAAGAGCAAGAAGACAAGAACACGCAAAAACCTTAATACAATACATGCAAACAGATCAAATGTTTGAAGTGGTAGCTGTGTTAGTCTGTGCAAGCATATGTGAGAGTAAATAAATCAGAACAGCAAAAAAAGAAAGAAACCCCCCCACACACACACACACACAATATGTGGCACCTTACAGGAATTAGTCTTTAAGGTGCCGCAAGATTTTTTGTTTTTTTACTGTTCTATTTTATTGACTCTCAGATATTCAAATAGATCAGATAACCCCTAGAGGCAAAATTGTTCCAACTGGTTACTTAGGGACAAACAATATAAAATAACCTTCTTTAGTTTAGGCAAGCATTTCTGTCTCTGTTATTGTGTTAACATCCACTGCATGCTGGCGTTGTACTACAATACTCTACTAATTTCCACCATCTATGCCAGGGATTCTCAACCTACAGCGCCAAATCATCCCACTCCCACCCTATCTCCAGCCGCTGGCACTGGAATCAGCTGCGGTCTCCTTTACGGCTGTCGTAAACACACATTTACAACAGCCACAAACGGTGACTGGACAATCAGTCCGGCTTCCTCAACTGTTTGAGGGAGCATGAACTGGCCCCTGACCTGAAAAGGTTGAGACTCCCTGACCTATGCAAACAGAGTAAGAAACATTGCCTAGGACTGTGATGGCAAACCTTGGCATTCCAGCTGTTCTTGAACTTCAATTCCCAGAAGCCCTGATCAGCAGGAGTGCCAAGGTTCCCCATCACTGGCCTAGGAAAAGCAATAGAAGACCAATCACAGGAAACTGACAATGGAGTGAAGGATGGAAGGAAGGAAAGTGGAGGAAGGAAAAGAGGGGAGGAGGAATAATAATATGGCATTTTAGTAGTATTGGGTGCAATAGGCCACAGAGAAACTTACTCAACATGGTTCCATTCCCGTTACATAAATGTTCTTTTCCTGTGAGATTGTGCAGCTTTTCCTTACCCAGTTGTAGAGCCTTCATTGCCTTGGGGGAATTTGCAGACGGCTCTTCAGAGAACTTTGCAACCTGGAAGGAAGAGCAAAGGGTGGATGCATGAGGAAGGAAGCAGAATGCAGTGGAAAGGTAAACTGCATGTTTATAGACTGTTACAATAGCTTGTATGCTTCCCATGCATCACAAACACAGAAGAGGAATCTCCCTTCCATCAGGCCTGACAACCTGTCTATCTAGCCCAAGAATGGTCAAACATGGTTCTCCAGATGTTCTTGGAGTTCCATTCCCAGAAGATCTGATCAGCAGGTCTGCTTTGCTTCCTGGAGAGCCATGTTGGAGGAACCATGATCTACCCAAAGCTGTCTCTATAGACTGACAAAGGGCTAAGCCTCCCGGTCTTTAGTAGAGTTATCTTCATTTATTTCCTTCTTAACTAGAGGCATCCAAGACTAGAACAATGCCAATTGATGATCTGGATTATCTCTTCCAGAATTATCCAGGGAAAAGAAAACACCAAACAGAACAAATCTTTGGGGACTGGAGCTCTTTGAAATTTTGTCTCCAAAGCATGTAAATAACCACCCTTCCAAAAACAGTACAACAACCCCACTGGTTAGGATAATGCTTATCTAAGATTCTTAACTGGAACTCCTTGCACTTTAAGGAAATTATACTCCTAGAACAGGCCTTCCTATACTTATATCCCAGATATGACTTGACTTCAATGTCTAGAGTAGCCCACCCACAGTTCTCTGATTTTTCCCTCTGACTGCCTCTGAAGGAAGTCCACTGTCAGAGTCATGGCTTGGGCACAGGTCTCTGGAACGCTTTCCTGGACCCAACTCTGCATGTCCAAGGGCAGGATGGCCAGGAACTGCTCTGGGCTCACCAATTTCAACATCTGCTCCTTGTTGTTTCCCTCTGGTTCCAACCACTGATGACAACATTTCTGGAGTTGCTTGCAAACTTCTTGAGGAGTCCTGGCTTCTTCGTAGGACAGCATTCGAAAACGCTGGTGCTGCATCTCTGTCTTGGCAGGATTTCCACTTAGAGTTCTTTCTAGTTCCTTCTCAAGGTGCCTGGTGTTCAGGTGGGTACTGGAGTCTTGTTCAATGCCCCCAATGAGAGAGGACTGTTTTGAGGAAACCCACAATTCTTTGGCCCACATGTTGGCATCTGCTGTTCCTAGGGAGACTATCTGAGAGATTTTAGGGTGACTGCATTGTTTCATCTCAGGCTGTTGGGAAATTTCCTCTACTGGAGGAGGAGTCTGGAGAGTCTTCAGGAACTCTTGCAACTGAGCATCCCAATTCCCAGATGTTTCTCTTGTCAGTTCTTGTTTAACTTCATGACCAGCATCCCTACAGCTTCTCCCAGAAGTTTTGAGAAGTACGGCTTCTTCTATTACTTTTTCTTTAGAATCTGGTGAATCCTCTTCTTTCTCTTCCATTTTTATTTCTGGATCCAAAAATCCAGCAACTCCTGCTTCTTGCTTCACATCCATTTTCTCTCAACATGGACTGACCTTCCTGTATTCTTTTCCTCTCCCCTCTGTTGCTTTGTCCTTCAAGTTCGTACCACAGATCCAGATAAGACGGGCTTTTAAAAAAGTATATAGGAAAGAAACAAGTTTTCCTGAGAGGGGAAAAATAAACACAGTAACGTAAGACAGGGAATTTATACGACTGAAGACAACATTATTCAGAATCTCTCCATGCCATTAGCATTTGCAGAATGGGAAGACCCATTTAGTGTTGTTATTTGTCTCCAGTATGAATGTCTTATAGACACATAATATCGAAGATCACACTCTCAGCCCCACCGTAGTTTCTTTCAGTTGTTTTAGAGCAGTGTTCCCCAACCTTTGCCTTTTGGACTTCAATTCCCAGAAGCCTAAGTTAGTATATTGGCTGATCAGTGTTTTGGGGAATTGGCTTAGGCTTCTGGGAATTGAAGTCTGAAAGCAAAAGGTTGGAGACTACTGTTCTAGAGGACAAAAAGCAGTATCCTGCATTGGATCAATAACCGGTTATGTCTTGCATTCTGTGCCTACAGTTGTCCCCCAGAAAGCTACAGAATACCCCAAAATGGAGAATGAGGCCAATTCTTCTGCTCATGTTTTCCTAGATTGTAAAATTCCAGACATGTCTTCTCTAATACTAGAACTAATACATACACTCAGCATGCTGTGCAGTATCTGACCAAATTGTTGTTACATGCCACCATGTTATGGCCAACCTAGTAGGGTTTTTGAGGTATGAGAGGAGTTTTAAGAGGTGTTTTAACATTGCAATGCCTTTCCCAATCTCCTGAATCCTAATAAAACATCCAAGCAAAGGAAATCAACTACATTTCTATACCACCCCAAAGAGCTTAGTGCACTTTATGGACAGTTCACTAGTTAATTAGCAGTTTGCCCCCAAGAAGTTGGGTATTCATTTTACTGACCTTGGAAGGATGAGTCAACCTTGAGCCCTGATCAGGATTGAACTCAGAACCTTTTGGTTTCAGGACAGCAGTTTAACCACTGTACCACCAGGGCTCCATCATACACACCTCCCCCACTGATCGTCTTATCCTCACAGTGTTTCTCAACCTTTGGCCTCCAGGTGTTCTTGGAATTCAATTACAAGAAACCCAAGCCAGGCATATCTTCTGATCAGGGCTTCTAAGAATTGAAGTCCAAGAACATCTGACTCCCCAAGGTAGAGAACCTATGCCAGGGTTGTCCAACCTTGGTGCTCCAGATGTTGTGCTGACTTCAGCTTCTGGTAACTGAAGCCCAAAAACACCTGGAGCCACTAAGGTTAGACACCCCTGATTCCTATTAGGCATATGTCTTATACCATACTACTGTATGCTATCAATGGTATTAGGTGTCCCTTGCTTGAACGTCAGTCATATCTGACTATAGGGTTCAGTGTTCATCTCAGTTTAACAGCCAAAATTCTGTTGGCCAAAAAGCCAATGCTGTCAGAGTCTGCAGACATGACTAGATTGGCCCTTTCTAAATCACTGAGTCCACCTATAAACTGGCTGTACAAGCTTGCAGCCCATGCGTTTTCACTAGGGGGTGGTCGCATCTATGTGAAGCTTTAAAGGCATTGAGGGCTACAGATCAAGAGACTAAAGGTGAACTGGCAATCAAGGAGCATGAAGTACAAAAATGTGGCCAGCCCAAAACATTTCACACCAGAGGTAAAGTGTGCGGTATCCAAAGAAGTCTCAATATTCTGCTTTTTGTTGTTCAGTCGCACAGTCGATTCCAACCCTTTGCAACCCCATGGACCACTGTCCGCCAAGCACTTCTGTCCTCCACCATCCTCCTCAACTCGCTCAGCTCTGTGCCCATTGTGTCTGCAATACCATCTAGCCATCTCATTTTTGGTCACCCCCTTTTTCTTTTGCCCTCGACCTTTCCAAGCATCAAGGCCTTCTTTAGTGAATCTTCTCTTCTCATTTTATGTCCAAAGTACTTTAGCTTCATCTTTATTATTTGACCTCCTAAGGAGCAGTCAGGGTTTATTTCTTCTAAGATTGACCTATTTGTTCTCCTCGCTGTCCAGGGGACTCTCAAAACTCTCCTCCAACACCACATCTCAAAGGCATCTATTCTTCTGTGCTCAGCTTTCCTAATGGTCCAGCTCTCACAAACATACATTGCCACAGGGAATATCATTGTTTTGACTATGCGAATTTTTTTTTTTTTTGCAATGCTACTCAATATGCTAAAATGATCAAGAGACGTTGTACACCTCCTGGACCTGGAGCCTAGCAGTAAAGCTGCAGCAGCCACAGAGCAATAATAGCAGCAGCGATTTAGCAACAAGAAGTAATGTTTAGCGATGATGATTATTAATTAGTATATAAAAGTATTGCTTATTTAGCAATAATAAGGTTATAATTCCTCTTGCACGCTACCCTCTCTTTAGGTGGCTGGAGTTAAAGGGGTTCCTTCCCTTCCTCCGCCACCCTCCTGAGCATTCTCATAGTTGGAATACTGGGTAATTTTAATTAATTAATTATTACATTGTTTTGCAATCCATTAAATGCCCCTCCCCCAACATTTCCACTGACCCGCTTCCCCCTCCTGCGCCTCTCATGGCCATGTGGACAGACCCTCCCCCTTCCAGCACACAAATTACTTCCGCCCACCTAAGAGAGGCAGGACCGGAAATATGTTCTCCTTCCGTCATCTTCCCTTGCCAGGTGCTTGGGCCGCTCTAGGGCTTCGGCTCTGTTGCTTTAACCCTTTCCAGGACTGAAGGCAGAGCAGGCAGGACAGGGTAACAACCCAATACAGTCAAAATCGGACCGTAGACATTGTACAAATTATTGTTATTATTTTGATGTCCAGCATTCCTAGATTCCACAGCCTTCATTGTTATTGACCATGTTTAGGGAAATGTATTTTTTTAAAATAACCTTTCCGTTTGCCCCAGCTCCTGCCAACTTCGCATACTATATAAAGTCAGTGTAATTAAAAAACAGACATTCAAAGAATTTAGCTATTAAAAAACAAGCTACATTATTATTTTTAATTTTAATTTACTTTTCTTAGCAATAATTAATTTACATTTTATCTGTAATGCATGGAAAGTAAACTTTACTCCTTTTGTAATGTCACAGTGGTTTATTATTTTACAAGGTTATTAAAACATTCTTAAAACTAGCAGTTACTTTTCAGAAAGTAAAGAATTATTTTTTTAAAAAAATAAGTGCAAAGGTGGTGTAGGCTTATTTTTGGAGGTCTAACTTTTAATATTCATATTTTCAAGAGAGGAGTCAAGCATTGGCTGACTGAGTGGGGAAGTTTGTCATTGCTTTCCCATGGCAGATCAAAGGCCAGGATCTCATTGTTTCCCACTGCTATTTAACTCATTCATATGTAAGGGAATGAGGCCTCTAGTTAAAGTGTGATTTCAGAGCAAATGGTGGGGATGTAACCAGATCCAGATACTCAGGAACCTTTGCTCGGCTTGTTTAATCTGTTTTTCTGCCTTAGAAGATGGGCTGCCTGTGAGGACCTTAGATTGAAGGTTTTAGTGTTAGATTTATGGCATATGCAGTTGGGTTTTCTTCATTGTGTATGGTCTGTTTTGGGCATCTTGCTCCTCATCGGAGGAGGGGGGCTGTCCACCAGTAATTTGCCATGTCAAATAGTAAAGATGAAGCTAAAGTACTTTGGACATAAAATGAGAAGAAAGGATTTACTTGAGAAGGCCTTGAAGCTTGGAAAGGTGGAGGGCAAAAGAAAAAGAGGGTGGCCAAAAATGAGATGGCTAGATGGTATTGTAGAGACAATGGGCACAGAACTGAGTGAGTTGAGGAGGATGGGGGAGGACAGAAGTGCCTGGCAGACAGTGGTCCATGCGGTCAGTCGCAAAGGGTCAGAATCAACTGTGCGACTGAACAACAAAAAACTCCTCATGGGAGGGGGGTCCACCAGTAATTTGCCATGTGACCCCTCTTGAGCCAATCTAGGGGTGGCCTGGACTTTTGGTTGCCTCATCTATAGAAAAAAGAGGGTTTTCAAATCTCTGCAGCTGCTGCTAATTTTGGGCTAGGAACTGCCAGCAGCCCTGGGCCTTGACTCTTGCCACACAATGGGGACCCCCCCCCCCCCAGTGTGGTCTAGGACCCAGTATATTTTCATATTGTTATTATATCATTTTATGTTGTTCATTCATGTTTTTTCATTCATGTATTGCTGATTGTCATCATTTTCTCTCTATCCTGTATTCTTAGTGTCTTTCCTATTTGAAACTCTTTGCATTTCTCATTTATTCTTCATAAGTTTCCATTCAGTCCTCTGCCAGCTAGATCCTGCTTTGAAATAAATGCAACTTTTATTGGAATGTTCTTTTCTGATGTATTTTATACAATGCACCTCCTTACTTTGGGGCACTGCAAAGTTCTGGATATTCAGGTAATGAAGGTGATAGGGCACCCCCATGGGCACCCACAGGAACCCCAGGATTTCAGGTAACAGTGGGACCAATAAAATGTCATAAAACTAGCAGAAACAAATGCTATGAAGCCTTCAAAGGTTTCTAAAATTCACTGTGAGACAAGATAGTACAAAAGCAGGAGAAAATTTAAAAATGTGGACTGGTGTATTGATCAAATGTATGTCCCTCTGCAGGTGTAAAATGCAGAATCCTAGCTCAGTAAAGATAGATTATTTATTTATTTATTTATTTATTCACGTTTGCTATCCCGCCCCAATCGGGTAAACCCGACTCTGGGCGGCTTACAGCGTAGCTAAAAACACAGACCAAATCCAATAAAAATAATAATGTTTAAAACCTCAAGAATTCATAAGAAAGAATTCATAAGAAAAGATTAAAACAGCGTAACGGATAAAACCGTTTATGCATGCATAAACACACTTCCAACAGCCATAAACATGTCCTCTTCCACATTTACGACAGCTGTGGGCACATTCATGGCTGAAGTAACCGCATTTATGCATACACAGGTGCATTTATTGCTGACATAAATGCATCTGCTTCCACTTCTGGGTGCAGCAGGTCACATGAAACCACCTATAGGTTGAGAATCCCGGATTTATATCCTTAGCTCCAATCACTGTCAACATCCAGCCAGTTATAGGGGACCGATATATGGTGAAAACTTTTAATAGAAATTTCTATTGCTTTTCTTGGTATGGCTAAACACAGCCTATATTTTGCCATCCCAGTAAAAATCTTGTCAATTGGAATCTGGCACTTTGGCATAATAGCTGATAAATGCTATTATTTTGATTAACATTTGCTAGACAAGTGAGCTTCCCTGAGACTTGTGCAGTGACAGTGTGCATTTTGTTATATTTTGTTGTTCATTTGCACCATCTGGTCTGACCACCCCACTTGCCGGTCCGTTGGAAAATTTTTGTTCGGCATGAAGCCAGTCCGTGGCGCAGGAAAGGCTGGGGACCTCTGCGGTAGAGACCGTTGTCCCATCAACAGCACTGAAGTAAGCTAAAGCTGCCTGTCTGGTTGGATTTTCCAGGTGGAACAGAGAAGGGCATGTCTCTGTCACAGATCCAACTTCAGGGACAAGAGTGAGCAGTTACTGGGGAAAAGGGAAGCCAAATCAACACATCCCTTTCTTTGAATCAGGAAAATGATGCAGTCCTCCATCTCATCCAAATAAGAAACTTACTTATGGAGGTGTGTAGTCTTGGATGGGGGGGGGGGGATGCTGTGGCTTAGTGGTTAAGATGCTGAACTTGATGACTGGAAGGTTGGCATGTTGGCAGTTTGAAACTCGAGTGCTGCACGACAGAGTGAGCTACTGTCTCTGTCCTAGCTCCTGCCAATTTTCAAGTTTTAAAGCAAGAGATTGCAAATAGATCAATAGGTACCCTTTCAGTGGGAATGGTAACAGCACACTGGTCTTTAGTCATGTCTGCCACATGTCCATGGAAATGTCTGGAGATGCAGACAGTGCGGCTCTGGCTATAAATTGAGGTGAGCACTGAACTCTGGAGTCGGATACGACTGGCTTTCAAAGGAGACCTTGCGCGATAGTTTGTTGTTCAGTCGTACAGTTGAGTCCAACTCTTTGCAATCCCATGGACCACCACAAGTCAGGCTCCTCTGTAGCCCACTCAGATTTATGTCCATTGCATCAACAATGTCATCTAGCCACCTCATCCTCTGACACCCAGTTCTCTTTTTGCCTTCAATCTTTCCTAGGATCAGGGCCTTCTCCAGTGAGTCTTCTCTTCTCACTTGGTGCCAAAGTGTTTGATCTTTAGCTTCAGTATTTGTCCTTCCAAAGAGCAGTCAGGGTTGATTTCCTTCAGGATTGACAGATTTGATCTCCTTGCAGTACAGGGTACTCTCAAAAGTCTCTCCAGCACTACAGTCAAAGATGTCTATTCTTCTGCGCTCAGCCTTCCTAATGGTCCAGCTCTCACAACCATATATTACTACTGGGAAGACCTTTGCTTTGACAATGTGGACTTTTCTTGGTAGAGTGATGACTCTACTTGTTATTATGCTGCCCAGGTTTCTCATAGCTTGCCTCCCAAGAAGTAGGTGTCTTTTTATTTCATGGCTGCAGTTGACATCTCCAGGGATCTTAGATCCCAAGAAGGTAAAGTCTGTCACTGCTTCCATTTCTTCCCCTTCTATTTGCCAGGAAGTTATGGGTCCAGATGCCATGATGTTGGTTTTTCTGAGGTTGAGTTTCAGGCCAACTTTCACCCTTAATCAGAGGCTCTTTAGGTCTTCATCACTTTCTGCTATTAGCGTAGTATCATCTGCATATCTCAGGTTGTCGATGTTTCTCCCAGCAATCATAATTCCAGCTTGGAATAGTAGCAAGATCCATATTTGATCTGGTAACCTAGAGGCTGCTGCTGTTCCTGCCATTATCCTTGTGGCTCTTGTCCTTGTGGCTGTTAACTCTCTCCAGGCTGGGCCACATACTCATATTGCTGTGCCCAGTCGTGAACGATGCAGTAAACATGAATCTGCTGGAAGTCTGTCAAACAAGCACAAAGATCAGTCAGAGCTCACTCTCTTTGGTGGATGGACAACCTCTTGGATATGTTGCCGAGATGAAAGTGCTCCAACTTCCTCTTTGGCTTCTTCCGGCTCTCCATGCAGTGAAAGAGGATCAGCGTTAGACATTTACAATGAATCCAACCTGGCATCCAGGTCTGCCTGGTGGCTGTGCATTTTTGGCGGAGAGAGTAGATTAACTGTCCCAATTCGCCTTGGCAGTTGATGAAGGTGGCATCTAGCATATACTCCTCTTGCTTCATAGGGGTCGCTTGGAGGTTCTTGGCTGCAAAAGAAGGACAATTCGATGAATTCCCGCAGGGCTCTTGGGGATGATCCTCAGGCTTCAGACTTTGTCCTTCAGACTTTGTCCTGACACCTAAAAGTATGCAAATGATATGTAAAAAGGCTTGACATCTTGTAAAGGAAACAAGAGATTGAGGTGGGTGCTGCCTTTAAGTAAGTAAGTAATGCCTTTAAGTAAGAAATCCGAAGCTCAGCTGGCTATGGGGGGGGGGGGGCTGGGGCTGGTGGTTAACATGTTTCGGATGCCATTAGAATGTCTGCTAAAGGACTATAAATAGGTCTGTTTCACATATCCTGCTTTACCTCTTAAGATATTCAGCCCTTTTCACTAGCTTACATTTCTTTGTGTACTGTGATTTTTCTGGACCAAGACTGGTTAGCAATAGCAATTACTGTACACGTATAGGCTAACCCATAGTGCTTAGTGCACTCTCCATGCAGTTCAAAAGTTAATTAACATTCTGCCCCAAACATGCTGAGTACTCATTTTATGGACCTCCGAAGGATGGAAGGCTGAGTCAACCTTGAGCCATCAGGATCAAACTCACAACACTTTGTACTGCAGTTTAATCACTGTGCCACCAGGGCTCTTGGTTACTGCAATCTATGCTTCCATAATCTTCAGGTTAGAGTTAGACCATGGCAGTGCACTGTGTATTGCTACAGTTCTTAATTGGGACACATTATTTCAAAATGCTGATTCTCATGGTGTAGATAGGCCTGGGAATTGGGAACAAAGTGCACCTGCTATTCCACTTCAAATCTCAATTCACAGTGCTTGTGTACTAATACTTGAAGCCCTGTGTGGTTTCCAGGATAATTAGCTGAAGGGTATCTGCTTTCTCTGTGAATCTGCCTATGTCTGAGAAGCCTGTGACTCTCCAGATGTTTCAAAAGTTTGGTTTCAGACAGTGCTAGCAAGAATATCCAGTTGCTTTTTCTTCTATGTCTAGGGTAGATGTGAAACTGCCAACATGAAGCCACCTTCTGGTGAGCTCATTCTGCAGTTCCCTTTGCCTGACCTATGTCTGTTGTGCTCCACCCTGAGTCGCTTGTGCGAGTAGGGTGGAATATAAATCTGACAAAATAAATAAATAAATTCCTCAACAGCCAGAATGATGCATTTCAATCCAGGCCAGACTTCTCAGTTAAAGTGTCCTGGCTTGGTATGATCTCAGACTCAATTTTTTTCTGAGGAATGAGAGTCTGACCATCATTACAAGGTACCAGTGGTTTGGGATAGTCTAGTGAGGTGAAATTGGCCAGTGAGCCAGGTTTTTTTTAGTCACACTCAACTCCCTGAATTGGCTGAAAGCAGCAAAGCTGTGAAAGTGTTTTCTCTAAGGTTTCCACCGTCAGAAGGACACCTTTTCCCTCCGTTTGTAGGTGCCAGTGCCCATGTGTCTGAGTCATAGTGATTTTTGGCTTGGTTGGTTTATGGAGCAGTGGAATTACAACAGGTCATTGTTTTTGCTAGTGTAATTAAGTGGCAGTAAATAGTTTTTATAGAGGCAAAACAGATACAAGGCTTCCCAAATTTGTTTTAAAAAGAAAGTGAGTGCGTTAGATATATAAAACCAGGTCTCTCTTTTCTGTAGCTGGATAACGAAATGGAACTGGAGCCAGACACCAGAGAAAGGATGGTTCTCAGTCTGTGAAACAGATGGCAGCACTGTCACGGTAAGGTAAGCACCATGGGTTCACAAATTATGCAAAATGGAGCTTCTTAGGATTAGAAACTGGTGTGTTAGTTAGAAATGTGCAGAAATGCAAATGTCTCTTCTCTCACTGCTATGCTTATCAGCAGGTGCAAGTCGGAGATGGAGAGACCTTACCAAAGCCTCAAAGCCTTCATCTCTTCCTACCCACCAGGGCTGAAATGTCTGAGTAATATCAACATCCAGCCTCCTCGAAGCAAGGCAAGATCTTGTGAGAATGTACTTTATTTTGTTTAAGACTCTAATTTGATTGGCAGTATGCTAATCAACTTAAGCCAGAACCCATCTTCTAATACAGTGGAACCCGGTATGAGGAATGCTTCGTATAAAAAAAATTTGTATAATGAAGTGTTTTTGTGCTAACTACGATACCATGAATAATTATTTTTTTGTCATACAAGGTTTTTGTTAAGCGAGGTGTACCTCGCATAACAAAAACAAAATGTTCATTATATGAGGTTTTCGTTAAGCGAGGTATACCTCGCAGAATGAAACCCATTATAACAAACATTTTATTTTTGTTATGCAGGGTATCGCCAGTGGCATTTCGTATAATGAAAAAACTCGTATAACAAGAAGCCCTGCAGAACAGAGTTTTTTCATTATACGGAGTTCTACTATATAGGGACACATTGGACAGATAGTTCTCCCTAACACTCTTGAACTGAGATTTCTCAGGTGGACTCAAGCTGGTGAGGAGTCCATGTTCTTCTAAGTCATCAAAATGATTACTTAGTGATAGTTAGTTTATTTTGCTCTCTATGGTGGAAACCAGGGTATTGATTTTCCGATACTGTATTTATTAGAAACTGTATTTTTAGATTTATCTGTATCCTGAGACCAACAGATGAACATTATCTTTTTTATATGTTGCAAGAACAATAAACTGCACTTCTTCAATACGATTATTGAGAGGGGATAAGACATATAAAGTTTAGCCTGGCTTAAACCAAGAAGTCACATTGCTACCACAACTACTTTATACTCTCCACTGTCATGGTCTGAGGTCACTTTAACTAAGTGAATATCCCAGGTAGCTGCAAGGGTTTTTGCAGGACCAGCTGCTACCTGCTCGGAGTCTCAGAGTTCCAGGTCTGGACCTCACAGGTGTTCATGGGTCCCAAAGGGAACACAGAGAAGTCTTACTCAGGGAGGGCTAAGTGGTAGTAAAACCAGCAGAGCTTAGTTTGACCCAACTGGACAATATGGATACAGTAATACCTCGGATAATGGTAAGACTTGGTTCCACAAGTCTTGGTGTTATCCGATTTTTAGTGTTATCCGATGCATGTTAAAATCCTATGGGATGTATCGGATAACATTAAAGCTCCATAGAGATACATTGTAACCGCACAGGCTTTAGCGGTTGTTATTCGATACATCCCATAGGACCTTAACGTTATTCGATCCAATTCTCCTCCCCAGATTACTTAACGTTATGCGATTTTAGCGTTATCCAAGGTAAACATTATCTGAGGTATTACTGTACTATGATGGATCAGCAACAAGGAGCCATGGCTGGAGCAGGAGATGCAGAATTGGAAATTCAGTCTCCACAACAGGCCAGAAATGCCTTGAAATGGGCAATACTGTAACTATTATTGGAAGTCCAGGCTAGGGAAATTGAACAGAAGACATAGAGTCCACCCCCAAAATGCCTTCAAGATATTGATCATAAACATCTTCCTGTTCAACATGAAACAGTAATTTTGTGGAACTTTTTGCACAGATTCCAGTTAATTTGTGAATATTTTAATATACTACACAATATCTGGCCTCAGTTGTACAGTAAAACCCCAGTACAGTAGAACCCTATATAATGAAAAAACTCCATTCCACAGAGCTCTTCACTATACAGTGGTACCTCACTTAAAGAGCATAATGTGTCCCACAGGATTGCTCTTTAAGCGAGTCTGCTCTTTAAGTGAAACACCATTGTAAGTGACCAATTGTGAATTATGGCAGGGGGGATTGTGAACCCCGCTTTAGTTGTTAAGTGAGTTTTCAGTTGGTTGTAGTTATTAAGTGAAGCGACTATTTAGAGAAAATTCTGCTCTTTAAGCGAGTTAGTCTCTTAGTGAGGCGCTCTTTATGCGAGGTTTTACTGTACATTTTTTGTTATACGGATCGCTATCGTACACTATTTGTGATGTACCGTACAACCAAAAAAAGTTTGTTATACAGATTGCTATTGGTGATACCTCGTATAATTTTTTGTTGTTGTATGGGGTATTGCCAATAGCAATCTGTATAGCTGACATTTTTCGTTATACAGTGCATCGCAAATAGCGCACAAATGCTTTGTTGTACGAATTTTTCATTATCCGAAGCGTTCATTATACGGGGTACCACTGTATATGACTACCTCGGTTAACATTTGTTGTGGTTTATGATGGCAAATTCTATAAAAATGTCATCCCAGTTTACAGTTTTTTCAGATAATGACTGGGAATTGCACCACTTTAAACTCCTCCTTGTCGGTGGCATTTTTGCTGCTATTTCCACACTGTCTGCCACTTCTATCGGCAGCAGGATAGTGTGGGGACCTTATCCGCTCAGTTCTGGTCTTCGTCTGAGCTCCCTGTGCAGCACTACAGCTGTAAATAATAATAATAATAATAATAATAATAATAATAATAATAATAATAATAATAATAATAATAATAATAATAATAATAATAATAATAATAATAATAATAATAATAGTTGTTGTTGTTGTTGTTGTTGTTGTTGTTCTGATTTATATACCACCCTACTCAGTAAAACCAACTCATGGCGGTTCACAAACACATATAAAGTTACAAGTTCATAATACAACATGTAAACATCATAAATCATCAGTATCATAAAACATCAAAGTATCACAATATCATTACAGTATCAAAAAGATTCAATAAGCATCAATATCGGGTAACAATCAAAAATTTTCCATATCTCAGTCAAGTTTAGAAAAAGAATTACAAAAACCAAAGAACTAAGCAAAAACAAAAATCGCAATTGCTAAATCCCACAAGTGAACGAGAAAAGTCCAAGAAGAGATCGGTGACGGTGGTAGCGGCAGCAGCAGGCAGCGTTTTTAAAGTCCTCCAGCTGCGCTGCTCAAATGTGACCCATTCCTCCCTGGAGGAGTCCGAAAGGAAACTGTCCCTAGAGGAGACTGTCAAGCTGTCCCCATCCCTAGATCCCAAAGGAGGGGGGGTCAGTTTAGGATATGGGAATCTGAAGCATAAACTCCCCCCCCCCAATATTACTTGGATTCAAAGCAATTTTTTTCCTCTGTGATTTCGCCTATGTTTTACAAGACCTTTATTCCAAGGAAAACATTTCCCACACTCCTGGCATTTGTACTGTTTCTCTCCTGTGTGGACTCTCCGATGAATCAAAAGGCCTGAATGCTGAGAATAACATTTCCCACACTCCTGGCACCTGTACGGTTTCTCTCCTATGTGGATTCTCTTATGACTCAGAAGCTTGGCATTCTGAGAAAAACATTTCCCACACTCCTGGCACCTGTACGGTTTTTCTCCTGTGTGGACTTTCTTATGATTCAGAAGGCTTGAATGCCGAGGAAAACATTTCCCACACTCCTGGCATTTGTACGGTTTCTCTCCTGTGTGGATTCTCTTATGAATCACAAGTTCTGAACCTCTAACAAAACATTTTCCACAATCCTGGCATTTGTACGGTTTCTCTCCTGTGTGGATTCTCTTATGAATCACAAGTTCAGAACTCCGAACAAAACATTTCCCACAATCCTGGCATTTGTATGGTTTCTCTCCTGTGTGAATTCTCTTATGAACCACAAGTTCTGAACTCCGAACAAAACATTTCCCACAATCCTTGCATTTGTATGGTTTCTCTCCTGTGTGGATTCTCTTATGAATCAAAAGTTCTGAACTCCGAACAAAACATTTCCCACAATCCTGGCATTTGTACGGTTTCTCTCCTATGTGGATTGTCTTATGTCTCACAGGGTCTGAATACTGAGAAAAATATTTCCCACACTCCTGGCATTTGTAGATTCGCTGGTGTTCTCCAAGGTAAAATTTATGTTCCTCATCTTGGGATGGTATATTGTTCTTTCTCCAGTTGTCTCCTGTGAAGGAGAAATGCAGAATGAGGGTCTGACCATCGTTACAACGTAAAAAATGATACCATTAAAACTCACTCTTCTGTCTGACTGAGTGGACTTGATCTACGAAAGCTACCATTAAAATACAGGAGTTAGTCTTTAAGATGCCACAGCATTTTGTGTCTTGACTTGGTTACTTTTGATATACAATAATAAAGGGCCCAGGTAGCACAGTGGTTAAACTGCTATAGTACAGCTAAAACATTGTGAGGTCACTCCTGATAAGATCAAGGTTGACTCAGCCTTCCAAAGTTGGTAAAATGTGGACCCAGCATGTTGGGGGCAAAAATGCTAATTACTTTGTCAACCACTCAGACAATGCACTAACCATTAAAGGGCAGAATATAAGTGTACTTACTATTGCTCATTATACCTGTGTGCTATCGAGTTTATTCTAACAAATGACAACCCTTTTCTCGTGGTTTTCTTAGTAGAGGATAAACACAGAAGTTGTTTCTGATGACCTTCTTCTCAGGGGGTGGGGGGACCTTTAGACAGTGCAGCTCACCCAAAGCCACACAGGTTGGTTCTTCTCCCGGGAGACATGCTCTCTCTCTCTCTTTTTTTTATATATATAAATAAATAGGTACCAATTATGCTAGTAACTATAGTACTTTGTTTGAAAGCCAGTCATACCCGACTCTAGGGTTCAGTACCCATCTCTGTTTATAGCCAAAGAGCCAGAGTATCTGCATCTGCAGACATTTCCGTGGTCATGTGCCAGATTCACGCCTAGTCTAGACATGAAAGAAATGGGGACTCCAACTGAAACATTCCCCTCAGTATAAGCACTGATAAGATCTCTTGCTAGTGTACCTTCAGCCCAGAGCCATTTCTGAATTTCCCCACACACAGTGAGCATAGATAAAGTTTCTCACCTGTGTGGATCCTCTGGTGTTGAAGGAGGTCTGTTCTCTGACTGCAGCTTGTCTTACATTCTGAACAGGTGTAAGAATTCTCCCCTCCAGGGATTCTCTCTTGAGGGTTGCAGCCAAAGGTGGTCCCACAGTGTGAACATTTATGGGGCTTCTGGCCTGCGTGTATTCTCTCATTTTCTCCACAACAGGAACATATGTAAAGTTTCTCATCCACATGGGTCCTCTCGTGGGTCAGAAGTTTTACACTGCTGCTGAAACGTTTGCCGCAATGCCAACACCTGTATGGCTCCTCTTCAAGTCCTTCAGGCTCCTGGTGACATTTCCCGGCACTTTTATCATACTTTACCCCATTCTTGTCTTCCTGAGTTGCTTGTAAACCAATACCTTCAGAAACACCTTGTGACTGAATAAGCTGCTCTAATCCAGTTGTTTTGCTTTCTCCATTTCTCCCCTTTCCCTTGTGCTGATTCTCATTGACTTCTTTTTCTTCCTGATACAGAAAATCACTTTCCTCTTCTGTTTTCATGTAGATTGTTGGTTGTTCCATCTGCTCTGTACTGTCCATCAGGGGCTTTCTTTCCTGGTCCTCAGTGAGCCACCTGTCACCTTCTGAAGAATTAAAAAAAAAATTCATATATGACCTTGCCCTTAGATTAGGGAATAAAGAAATGTGATAGGTTTATGGAGTCTACATAGTTCCTCAATTCTAGGGGTTTCCAACCTTTTCATGCCATGGGCCGGACCATGCCCCTTCAGCTATGTGAGCCAGAGGTGTGGCTCCTCCTGCCATAAACGCTCTCGTATATGTGTTTACAACAGCCATGGGTGCATTTATGGCACATTTCAGCACCTATTTGGCAGTTTTTGCTGCATCTTTCAGCATTCCTTTAGCTGTTTGCGGCATGTTTTCAGCAATTCCGGCGTCAATGGGAGCGTGGACAGCGGGCCACATGAATCGGTACAGCCCACAGTCTAGTTTGGGAACCCCTGCTCTATTCTCCTTTATGGTGTCTTATTTTCCACTGAAGGGACTGTGTTGGCTTAGTGCTTAAGACGCTGAACTTGATAACTGGAAGTTTCCCTCTGAATGCAATTCAAGGTGCTGGTTATTACCTTTAAAGCCCTATATGGTAATGGGCCAGGATACTTAAGAGATCTCATCACCCCTAGGACATCTGTCCATCCCACCAGAGCTGACTGGAAAGGCTCTCTGGTAGTGCCATCGGCTAGAGAGGTGCAGCTCTCTAGCACCAGAAGGAGGACCTTCTCTGAGTCCGCTCTGACCCCGTGGAACCTCCTGCCAACCGAGTTGTGTCTCCAGACGGCATTGCTGCCCTTCAAAAAGGATATTAAGACCGGGCTGGCAGGGCAGGCATGGGGTACGGGCCAGATGGTCATCTCAGGCTGCTGGCTTGTTTGACTCCTTCTTCTCTCTTGGTGAATCTCTTTGTAAATCTCCTTTTTAAATCTCTTTTTAATCTTTTAATTTTAATTTTGTGTTTTAACTGCTGTTTTTTAAATGTTGTGTTAGCTGCCCTGGGTCACTCATGAGGAGGGCGGCATACAAATATGATTAAATAAATAAATAATAAGCTGGCAGTTTGAGACTTGAGTGCAGCTAGACAGAGTGAGCTTCCATCTCTGTCCTAGCACTTGCTAACCTAGAAGTTTGACAGTGTTCCATCTGCTTTGGTGTCTAGGCATGCCTGACAAATGTCCATAGAAATGTCTACGGATGCAGACAGTGCAGGCTCTTTGGGAAAAACAAAGATGAACACTGAACCCTAGAGTTGGATATGACAGGCTTTTGAGCAAGGGTGACCTTTACCGTTTACTATCTTTCCACTGATTCTCCCCACCCTCCTTCTATCCTAGATATGTCACTAAATAATTCCATCTCCTCCATCCTCACCAAACCACTCCCAGGCAACTGCTGACAATTACGACAGCCATAAATGACTGTGGCCTTTGTAAAAACATTTACAACAGCTGTAAGCAGTGGGTGGACAACCAATCCAGCCACCTCAACTGTTTGAGGGAGCTTGACAACTTGAAAAGGTTGAGACCCCCTGACCTATGCAAACAGAGTAAGAAACATTGTCTAGGACTGTGATGGCAAACCTTGGCACTCCAGCTGCTCTTGAACCTCAATTCCCAGAAGCCCTGATCAGCAGGAGTGCCAAGTTTCGCCATCACTGGCCTATGAAAAGCAATAGAAGACCAATCACAGGAAACTGACAATGGAGTGAAGGCTGGAAGGAAGGAAAGTGGAGGAAGGAAAAGAGGGGAGGAGGATTAATAAGATGGCACTTTAGTAGTATTGAGTGAAATAGGCTACAGCAGAAACTTACTCAACATGGCTCCATTCCCTTTACATCCATGTTCTTTCTCTGTGAGAATGTGCAGCTTTTCTTTAACCAGTTGTAGAGCCTTCATTGCCTTGGGGGAATTTGCAGACAGCTCTTCAGAGAACTTTGCAACCTGGAAGGAAGAGCAAAGGGTGGATGCATCAGGTCAGAGCTTAAGAAGGAAGCAGAATGGAGTGGAAGGGTAAACTGCATGTTTATAGACCATTACAATAGCATGTTTGCTTCTCATGCATCACAAAGACAAAAGCGGAATCTCTCTTCCTTCAGGCCAGACAACCTGTCTATCTAACCCCAGGGGCTTGGATAGCTGGAGGAACCTGGTCTACCAAAAGCTGTCTATAGACCAGTGATGGATAACCTTGGCACTCCAGGTGTTCTTGGACTTCAATTACCAGAAGCCCAAGTCAGCACTCCTGGTGATCAGGGCTTCTGGAAATTGAAGTTCAAGAACACCTGGAATGCTAAGGTTAGCGATGACTGCAATAAACTGACAAACAGCTGAACCTCCAGTTCTTTAGTAGAGAGTTATCTTCATAACTGATCATCCTTAACTAGAGGCATCCAAGACTAGAACAATACCAATTGATGTCACCTAGATTATCCCTTCCAGAATTATCAAGGTAAAATAAAACACCAAACAGAACATATCTTTGGTGATTGGAGCTATTTGAAATTTTGTCTCCAAAGCATGTAAATAATAACCCTTCCAAAAAAAAGCACAACCAGCCACTGGCTAGGATAATGCTCACCTAGGATTATTAAGAGGAACATCTGGCACCGTAAGGAAAATTATACTCTCATAACAAGCCTTCCTAAACATATGTCCCGGATATGACTAAACTTATATCCCAGATATGACTGGACCTCAATGTCTAGAGTAGCCCACCTGTAGTTCCCCGATTTTTCCCTCTGGCTGCCTCCGAAGGAATTCCTCCACCAGAGTCACGGCTTGGGCAAAGGTCTCTGGACCACTTTCCTTTACCCAGCTCTGCATGTCCAAGGGCAAGACGGCCAGGAACTGCTCTGGGCTCACCAATTCCGGCATCTGCTCCCTGGTGTGTCTCTCTGGCTCCAGCCACTGATGGCAACATTCCTGGAGCTGCCTGCAAAGGTCTTGAGGACTCCTGGCCTCTTCAATGTCCCCAATGAGATGCAACTGCTGTGGGGAAACCCACAATTCTTTGCGACACATGTTGGCAGATGCTGTTCCTAGGGAGACTATCTGAGATATTTTAGGGTTACTGCATTGTTTCATCTCAGGCTGTTGGGAAGTTTCCTCTGCCGAAGGAGGAGTCTGCAGCGTCTTCAGGAACTCCTGCAACTGAGTGTCCCAATTCCCAGATGTTTCTTCTTTCAATTCTTGTTTAACTTCATGACCAGCATCCCTGCAACCTCTCCCAGAAGTTTTGAAGAGAATTAAGGCTTCTTCTATTACTTTTTCTTTAGAATCTGCTGAATCCTCCTCTTTCTCTTCCATTTTTATTTCTGCTTCCCAAAATCCAGCAACTCCTGCTTCTTGCTTCACATCCATTTCCTCTCAACATGGGCTAGCCCTCCTGTATTCTTTTCCTCTCTCCTTTGTTGCTTTGTCACCTCTGGGTTTGTTTATTTTTTGATAACACTGTTGCTTTGTCCTTCCAGTTCGCACAACAAATGCAGCTAAGAAGGGCTTTAAAAAAATTATATGGGAAAGAAACAAGTCTTTGTAACTATATCCTTCGAAATAACACACCTGTTATCCTAAGAGGGGGAAAATGAACACAACATGGGAATAAGTCAGGGAATTTATACGACTGAAGATAAAATTATTCAGAATCTCTCAATGTTATATAAATTATATTAGCATTTGCAGAATAGGAAGAGCCATTTAGTGCTATTCTTAGTCTCCAATATGAATGTCCTATAGACACATAATGTCCAAGATTACAGTCTCAGCCCTACCTTAGTTTCTTTCAGTTGTTTTAAAGCAGTGTTCCCCAAACTTTTGCTTCTGGACTTCAATTCCCAGAAGTCTAAGCCAGTACATTGGCTGATCAGTGCTTTGGGGAATTGGCTTCCGCTTCTGGGAATTGAAAAGCAAAAGTTTTGGGAACACAGTTTTAGAGAACAAACAGCAATAATCGCCTGGGGCAAGAGCATGAAGGAGGTGGAAACCAAGATCCCAACTGCCATTTGACATCACAGAGGCCCAGGGGAAGCTATGTTTGAACCATGGTTTAAGAGAAATTACATATATGATTCTCACAACTTTTCAAGATACTCCGGGCACCCACCAACAGGGGAGAGAGAAATCTATTATTGATTTAGAAAATTGTATTAATTTTTCTGGTGCTGTGGTGTTTTGCTGATTCCTAAGTCACCTTGGCGTGTGGGTGATGATATAAATCTAAACAAATAAATAAATAAATTAGATTGATTACCTATTATGCCCAGCATTCTCTACCTATAGTCATCCCCAAAAAAGTTTACAGGATACTTCAAAATGGAGAATGAGGCCAACTCTCCTATTCATGTTTTCTTAGATTGGAAGATTCCAGACATGTCTTTTCTAATACTATAATTAATATGCTGATAATAATACTAGAACTTGCACGCTGAGTAGTGTCTCAGCAAATTGTCGTCACTCACTTCCAGTTTATGGCCAACCTAATAGGGGTTTTTTTAGGTATGAGAGGAGTTTTAAGAGGTGGCTTAACATTGTCACCCTGCAATGTCTTTCCCGATCTTCAGAATCCTAATAAAACATCCCATCCAACAAAGCAAAGCAATCACTCTTTTATACTGCCCCACAGCGCTTAGGGAGGTTCACAAGTTAATTAGCATTTCGCCCCCAACAAGCTGGATATTGGTTTTACTGACTTTGGAAGGATGGAAGGCTGAGTCAACCTTGAGCCCTGGTCATGATCAAACTCAGAACCTTTCGGTTACAGGGCAGCAGTTCAACCACTGTGCCACCAGGGCTCCATCATACATTACAATCCCTTTCCCGATCTCCTGAATCCTAATAAAACATCCCACCCACCAAAGCAAATCAACTACACTTCTATACCACCCCAAAGCACTTGGTGTAATCTCTGGGCAGTTCACAAGTTAATTAGCAGTTTGCCCCTTTTGTGTTGTTGTTCAGTCGCAAAGTCGATTCCGACCCTTTGCGACCCTATGGACCACTGTCCGCCAGGCACTCCTGTCCTCCACCATCCTCCTCAACTCGCTCAGTTCTGTGCCCATTGTGTCTACAATACCATCTAGCCATCTCATTTTTGGCCGCTCCCTTTTTCTTTTGCCCTCCACCTTTCCCAGCATCAAGGCTTTCTCAAGTGAATCCTCTCTTCTCATTTGATGTCCAAAGTACTTTAGCTTCATCTTTACTATTTGACCTTCTAAGGAGCAGTCAGGGTTGATTTCTTCTAAGACTGACCTATTTGTTCTCTTCGCTGTCCAAGGGACTCATATTTAGCAATAATTATATAAAATTATTGCTTATTTAGCAGTAATAAGATTACAATTCCTTTTGCACGCTGCCCTCTCCTTAGGTGGCTGGAGTAAAGGGGCTCCTTCCCTTCCTCCGCCACTTTCCTGAGCCTTCACAGAGTTGGAATACGGGTAATTTTTATTAATTAATTAATTATTAAATTGTTTTACATTGTTTTGCAAACATTAACATCTTCCGCCCCCCAAAAGCCCTTCCACTGACCAGCTTCCCACTCCTGCGCCTCTCCTGGCCAACTAGACAGACCCTCCCCTTTCCAGTACACAAATTGATTCCGCCCACTTAAGGGAGACGGGACCGGAAGGAAGTTATCCTTCCGCCATATTTTCCCTGCCAGGCTTTCGGGCCGCTCTAGGCTTCTCACAATGTAGCTATAACCCTTTCCAGGGCCACAGGCGGAGCATCCCCGACAAGATAATCCAATCAGTATATAGTCATTGTCTGTCGATAGACATTGTACAAATTATTATTATTATTATTTTGAAGTCCAGCAGTCCCAGATTCCTCAGCCTTGATTGCCTTTGGTCATGTTTAAAAGGTTTTCCTTGCTCGAAAGCCAGTCGTATCCGACTCTAGGGTTCACTGCTCATCTCTGTTTCAAAGCTGAAGAGCCAGCACTGTCTGCTTTTACAATATCCTTTCCGTTTGTCCCAGCTCCTTCCGACTTAGCATACTACATAAAGTCAGTGTGATTAAAAGACCAGACATTGAAAGGATTTAGCTACAAAAAACAAGCTACATTTATTATAAAAAAGATTTTAATTTGCTTTTCTTGGCAAAAATGCAAGGAAATGTAATGCAAGGAAAGTAAACTTTACTCCTTTTGTAATGTCACTGTAGTTTATTATTTTACAAGGTTACTAAAACATTCTTAAAACTGGCAGTTACTCTTCAGAAAGTAAAAATTACTTTTTAAAAAAAAACCAATGCAAAGATAGGTAATTCCTTGATTTGTTGTTCAGTCGCACAGTCAATTCTGACCCTCTGCGACCCCATGGACCACTGCCCGCCAGGCACTTCTGTCCTCCACCATCCTCCTCAACTCGCTCAGCTCTGTGCCCATTGTCTCCACAATACCATCTAACCATCTCATTTTGGGCCGCCCCCTTTTTCTTTTGCCCTCCACCTTTCCCAGCATCAAGGCTTTCTCAAGCGAATCCTCTCTTTTCATTTGATGCCCAAAGTACCTTAGCTTCATCTTTACAATTTGACTTTATAAGGATAGGACCAGTAAAATGTCATAAAACTAGCAGAAAAATGCTATGCAGTTTTCAAAGGTTTCTAAAATTCACTGTGAAACAAAATGGGTACAAAAGCAGGAGAAATCTTTTAAAATGTAAAATGGTATGTTGATTGAAAGTATGTCTCTCTGCAGGTGTAAAATGCAGAATCCAAGCTCAGTATAGATACTAAAGCAGGAGTTGACAACCTTTTAAAGCCAGGGGCCAGGTCACTTGCCCTTAGACAGCTTTGGGGGCTGGATGGCCATTTTGCGCTCCCTCCACCATGTGACACTTCCTGGTATGGTGGAAGCAGGTGGGGTTACATGAAATGGTGCCACTGGCTGCATCCAGCCCACAAGCTGCAGGTTGAGAATCACTACTGAAGCAACAGTTTCTAGAAGAGTCAATGGCTTCTGTCCGTCATTCAACAGCCAGCCTGAGGAATGCTTGAAAGTCAAGCAAAAGTCCATTGCCTTTACATGGCTGTCATGCTCTTGAATCTACTTAATGCAGAAACAGAGATAAAAATTTAAATCTATTATTGGAAAGCATAAGTAGCCATTTATTTCCATCTGGAATTCAGCCTCAAAACAATTCTTGTTCATCCCATCAGGACGATTAAAATTATGGGGACCCTTTCCAGGGTTTATTCTCCTTCTTCATGTGCCGTATCTGATTCCGAATATAGGTATCATTATGTCAATCAGCCATGCAGATTGGCCTGGGAACCATATAGTGCAGTAGACTTCCATTTGCTTTCCGCCTTGCAGTATGATACCCGTACCCCTCATCCTGTTCCACAAGTCACTTTCTGGTCGTCAGCCCTTTGGCAACACAAAGTCCTCATCAGCCACAGGCCAGTATTGATGAAGCTGCTCTTCATCAAGATGGGTTCAAGTGAGAGATCTAATCCACTTAGGGAACATCATCCTTCCCTGTGGACTTTGGGACTCAAAGCCAGTAGTCCTCAGGGTGGTCAGGTTAACCACCAATTATTGGCATTAATAAATACTCTATCCAGATGGAAATGGTTTCTATTCTCTTCTTTGTGGGGACTCCATGGCAGTTTAGTTTGTCCAAAGCTACATAGCCTGGGTCTTGTGGTTGGAGACACAGTGGAGTCAAACTACTAACCTCTGGTTCCTCAGCCAGATTTCGAATTAAGGGAACTATCCAGCCATCAGATGTAATGTTTTTCAAAAATATCTTCAGGTAGAATAGAGGAAGAGAACTGATTGTCCAGTAAATTCTCTTCCTCTTCTTTAGAGCATACACAAGCAGATATACATGCATAACAACATTCAAAAATTTGACCACTATGATTCAAAAATTGATATGTTTGAGAAATACTGTGTAAATCAAACTGAATTGAACAAGAACTAGAAGCAAACACTCTTAACAGTCCTTGATACTGGGCATCACAACGGAATAAAAAGAATAAAAAATTAGATTAGAATCAAGGATCAGAAATACTTTGGGTTGCATAATTCTTTCCCAACAAACTGGGACCACCATGTGACATCATTGCATTCTTCAAAGTGTGCATGGGTCAGATGGGGCTAATGAGAAGACCGTGGCTCTAAGACCTCACAGAATTCCACTGCGAGGCGGGCACCCTCCATCCCCCCCTTTTTCAGTTGTTCCACAAGTTGGAGCTCTTTGGGCTTGTGCTCCAGCATGCCTCTTGCCTGCGCCGTTGCTCAAGGTGAGCGAACGGATTTTTGCAAAGTTAATTCACTGCAGTGGTGGGCTCATATTTATTTTTACTACCCCACTGTGGGTGTGGTATGGTGGACGCGGCCAGGGGGAAAGCCCTGCGTTGCAACCCAATTCGGACTACTTTATTTCAAAACTTGGATGGGCGGTGCCAGCCAGAATTTCTGCTACCGATTCTGCCAAACTGGTGCGAACCTGCTGATGCCCACCGCTGATTCACTGCCCCTATTTCAGTTACTGTATCTCACTTGCAAGTATCTCACCTTCCCTGGCGGGCTTCTCGGGGTTCTGTTTTGCCTTTGCCACTTGCAAGCTGGATAATTGAAAGAAAGGCAGGGAGGCAGTGAATTAACTCTGCAAAAATACCTTGGTGGGATTTCTGGGCTCTCCCCTCTTCTCTCTTTCCCTCTATTGCTAAACAAGCTCTTCAGCTTGCTTGCTCAGACCCACTTACTCTTTCCTTTGCCTGTTCTCCTGTCTCCTACTGGAGCACCTTGGTCCTCCTCTCTCTCCCCATTCATCCCTCCTTTTCCTCATTCTCCTTTCAGAGACCTTCAGTTTATCCCATCACCAAAGCTGCCTGTCAGCTGAGAGGTGGGTTCAGCGAAACACACACACCCCCGCCGCCGCTGGGTACTTCTGTTTACCGATGATCAGGCCACACTGATCAACCCAATCTTTTCCTTCTTCTCAGCCACCAAGCTGCTGTGGGTGTTGCTACAGATGCTGGCTGGTGGTTAAGTAGATGCGCCACTCTAAGCGGCAAGAAAAAGGTGATAATTTTTTTTCAAACTAAGAGCATGCCCCTTGGTTTGAAACCTTACAAATCCGGGACTTTTCAATTATTTTTACAGAACCAGCCAGGACAATTAAAATCCAGGAAATTCCTGGTTTTCCGGGACATATGGCAACCCTAGAAATAATTGATCTCATAACACAGTAAAACCTCGCATAAAGAGTGCCTTGCTTAGAGACTAACTCACTTAAAGAGCAGAATTTTCTCTGAACAGTTGCCTCGCTTAACAACTAAAACCAACCCAAACCTCACTTAACAGCTAAATCGGGGTTCTCAATCCTCCCGCCAGAAGTCACAATTGGCCACTTACAATGGTGTTTCACTTAAAGAGCAAACTCACTTAAAGAGCAATCCCATGGAACGCATTATGCTCTTTAAGTGAGGTACCACTGTAATTACTGTTACAGAAGTTATTGAAAATAATAATAAACTTAGTCAAAATAACTTTTGATCAATTCACAGCTAAGTATATAATTCATAAACTGTAAGCAATTATAGGGTCGCATTACCATGGAAAATACCTCTCACACACACAATCCTCAGCAGAGTTTGCTATCCTCTCATCCCAAGCTTCATGCCCTCACTATCATTTCTGGCTATTATTTATATCAGTGGTTCCCAACCATTTTTCACCATGGACCTGACCATGCCCCCCGGACAGCTCAGTGGGCCAGACCATGCCCCCAGAAGTGGAAGCGAGCACATTTACATTTGACATAAATGCCCTTGTGCATGCATAAAACACGGTTCCAACAGCCATAAATGTGTCTGTTTCCACATTTACAACAGCTGTAAGTGCATTCATGGCTGATGTAACCGCATTTATGCATGCACAGGTGCATTTACTGCTGGCATAAATGCATCTGCTTTCATTCTGGGTGCAGCACTGGCAGGTCACATGAAACCACCCATAGGTTGAGAAACCCTGATTTATGCCCTTAACTCCAAGCATTGTCAACATCCAGAATTATGCAACCCAAAGTATTTCTGATCCTTGATTCTAATCTAATTTTTTATTCTTTTTATTCCGTTGTGATGCCCCATATCAAGGACTTTTAAGAGTGTTTGCTTCTAGTTATAGGGGACCAATATATGGTGAAAAGTTTTTTAAATACAAATTTCTATTGCTTTTCTTGGTATAGCTAAACACAGCCTTTATTTTGCCATCCCAGTAAAAATCTTATAAATAGGAATCTGGCACTTTGCCTTCATAGCTGATAAACACTATTATTTTGACTAACATTGGCTAGGCAAGTGCGCTGCCCTGAGACTGGTTAAGACCCCCCCCCCCGACTCCCTATTTAATTACATAATACTGTACTCCGCATAACTTGTGCACCGCACAGTTAAAACCACATAACATTAAGAAATCTGAAGAAAAATTTGCACCGCACATTAACATTGTGTGATACATTACGTTGTTTCTTCAGATTGCTTTGCGTCTGGGTGGATTGCTTTGCAGCTGTTACAGTAGTGTTGGTGGCCACTGCAGGAGTCCATTAGCAGTGGGGTCCGCAGCAGCTAGTGCTCCCACTTCCCACCAGCCAGGCGGGCCAGGGAGTGAATCCGTCAGTGTTGACGATTTTGAGGCTGCCAATGTCGCTGGTGTCACCCTCCCTCCCCAGCCTGTCTGACCGGTGGGAAGGGGGAGCAGCAGCTGCTACGGACCCCACTGCTGACGGACTCCTTCCCCGGCCCGTCTGGCCGGTGGGAAGTGGGAGCAGCTGCTGCTACAGTGTTGGTAGCCTCAAAATTGCCGCTGACAACAGGCTCCCTCCCCGGCCTGACCGGATGGATGGAGTCAGTCGGCGGTGGGGTCTGCAGCAGCAGCTGCTCCCACTTCCCACCGGCTGGACAAGTCGGGGAAGGAGTCTGTTGGTGGTGGCAATTTTGAGACTGCCAATGCTGCCGCCGACAGATTCCTTCCCCAGCCCATCCGGCCGGTGGAAAGTGGGAGCAGCTCCTGCGGCAGCGTTGGTGGTCTCAAAATTGTCACCACCAACGCTGCCAACAGACTCCCCCCCCCCCCAGCCCATCCTTCTGGACAGGCCAGGGAAGGAGTCCATCAGCAGCAGGGCCTGCAGCAGCAGCTCCCACATCCCACCGGCTGGCCGGGCCGGGGAGGGAGTCCAGCGGCATTGTTGGCTTCAAAATCACTGCTGCCAACGCCAGACTCCCTCCCCGGCCTGGCCAATCAGTGGGAAGTGGGATCAGCTGTTGCTACGGACCCCGCAGTACATGTATCACACAATGTTAAAAACCACATGTTAAGGATCATGGAAATAAGCTTTAACATTATGCGGGGTATTGCTATACAACATTCACTAACTTTCCTGCAATATTCGTTTTCACAACATGAGCACAACAGGATGTGCTCACACAGTAAGAGGTTAAATTCATTAGAATATGCTGTTTTGCAACTCCCCACTTTTAAGATTGAAAAGGGGATATTTAAAGCTAATCTTAATAACAAGATAAATATCATCTGCTACTGCTAACTGTAGGAAGCTGTATTGATATGCATGCTTATCGGGTCATTCTGCTTGATTACTGTTACTATATTACCATACGCAGAATGACAGATTACTATATGCTGCACCAGATTACTATATCTGTTGTTACTTTCTATCTCTGTATCTGGTGTATATAAGCCATGCCTGGAAATTTCACTCCCATGTCTGAAGAAGTGGACTTGAGCCACGAAAGCTCATAGTAAAAATATAGCAGTTAGTTTTTAAAGTGCGATTAATTCTTAGGAGAAAAGCTATGAGAAAACTAGGGTACCTCAAGATACAAAATTAATTAGTTCCTCAGGGGTTTCATATCCCCCCCCCCCAAAAAAATGTATCTCAAAGTATTGATTCCCATAGGAATGCACTGGAAACCAAATAATGTGCTCCAGAGGTCAGAAAAAAGCACCCTAAAAAGTATTGTAGCTGTTCAAAACTGTTAGATCCTAATTTGACCCTTGAGGTGCAAACCGCAGCAGTATGCAGAGCCGCTTTCTTCCAAGTGCACCAGATTGCTCATTTGCATCCCTACTTGGACAGATGGTCTCTCGTAACACTAGTTATCTCAATGGTAGTCTCACGTATTGATTACTATAATGCTCCTTATGTGGGGCTCCCCCTATGCCTTTTATGGAGCTACCGACAAGTTCAGAATGCAGCAGCCAGGTTGGTTATGGGAATGAAAAAGCAACAACTGATCATATCTCCCCAGCCTTGACAAGGCTGCACTCGCCCTCAGTTTCTTTCCGCATCAAGTAGAAAGTGTTAGTTCTAACTTTTAAAGCTCTAAATCAGGGCTGCCCAAACTACGCCTGGCCCCCGATGCCATTTCATTTGGCCCGTGAAGCCCTTGTAGCTCCTGGAAGAGGAAGTAAAACGTGCCTGTACTGGCGCATTTTACTTCCGCTTCCAGGAGCGACGAGGGCTTCACAGGCCAAATGAATTGGCGTCGGGGGCCGCATCTGGCCCCCGGGCCTTAGCAACCAGCTCCCTGAACCATGTGACCAGCCCAAGGCCCAAAAAATTTGATCACCCCTGGCCTAAATGGCTTGGAACTATCCTACCTTATGGAACATCTTCCCCTCAAAATTACAACCCAAATCACTCACTCCTCCATGATAACGCAGCTCCAGGTGACTAGGAGGGCCTTCTCAGTGGTGGTGCCAATGTTGTGGAACTCCCTCCCAGTGGAGCTGCGCCTGGTACCATCTCTCCATGTTAAAAAAGCAACTGAAAACATCTCTTTTTAAAGAGGCTTTTGGGAATATCTGGCCAACGGCCAATCATTAGGCATTTTATTCTGTATTTCTGCATCACGAATAGGCTTCCCTTTTAGGGTATCTTGGGTTTTGATATATTTATAAGAAAATGTTTAATATTTGTGTCTGTTTGTATCTGTTAAATGTTATGCTGTTACCTGCCCTAAGTAGGAAAGTTCTTCCTAGAGGGGAAGGATATAATTTTAATAAATAAACAAATAAAAATATTTCTAAAGTGGTGAAAACATGGCGAAAAATTCCAAAGGCATAGATGGTGTATAGGGACATTATTAATCAAGCAATAGCAATTCAAATATCCAACTTCAACTTTTAAAACACCACAAACTTTTCAAACATGATACAGTACACTTCAACTCTACATAAATCACACTTCAACAGGGGGGACATGGCAAACTTCAACTTTTCAACATTTAAAAACCTTTTCAAAATAATTTCACCACTTTTTGGAAAAGGAGGAGGAGGAGCAGGGTAACTGGGCAGCACTAACAGAAGCAGGTTCTTCTTCATGGCTAGGCTGTTTTAGAAGTGACCTTTCCATTGTCCATGGCCACTGGCGCCTTTTAAGCATTCCTTGGAAAGGGGACATAATGTCAGTGTCAAAACTGTTCACCAGTCTCTGGGCTAGGGCCTTATCTGGGTGGTACAGCTGTACAAAAGTCTTTAGGTGTGCCCACATTTGGCATGCCTCCTTGATTTCCCTGGAATAGAGATGTTTCTCACTCGCGTCCCCCTCCTCAAATGAGATCTGCTCCTCCATCGTCTCCTTCTGCAGTTCCACCAGGTCCTCGGTGGTGAGCTCATGGCCGTGTTCCTCCACCACCTCACAAACATCCGCCCCAGTCACCTCCAGCCCTATGGTCCTCCCCAAGGAAACAATCTCCTCCAACACTGTTGACTCTGGCGCAGAAGCATCAGAGTCAGGTGTCACAACACAGTCTGGCCACAGGTTGTGCCAAGCAGAATTTAGGTTCCTCTGGCTGACCCCGGCCCAGGCATTGGTGATCATCTGCAGAGAGCTCACAATGTCAAAATGGCTTCTCCAAAATTCATGGAGGGTGACGCTTGATTGATCTCTCATCTCAACGCATCGCTGGAAAAGCTCCCTTGTGTAGAGTTTTTTAAAACTAGAAATGACCTGCTGGCCCATTGGCTGGAGTAGTGGGGTGATGTTAGGCGGAAGGAACACAAATGTGATGAACTTAAAGTCCTCCAGCAAGTCTTCCTTGAGGCTTGGAGGATGAGCAGGAGCATTGTCCATGAGCAGCACAGCCTTGAGTGGCAGGTTATTGTCCAGAAGGTACTTCTTGACAGCAGGACCAAACACCAGATTGACCCACTGCACAAACAAGAGGCGTGTGACCCAAGCCCTTGGACTGGACCGCCACAACACGCTCAACTGCTCCTTCTTCACCTTGTGTTTCTTGAAGGCCCGCGGGTTCTCTGAGTGGTAGACAAGCAGGGGCTTGATTTTAAGGTCTCCACTGGCGTTGGCGCAGAACAGGAGGGTGAGTCGGTCCTTCATCGCCTTATACCCAGGCAATGAGGTCTCCTCTTCCGTGACAAAGGTACACTTTGGCATCCTCTTCCAGTTCAGCCACGTCTCGTCACAGTTGAAGACCTGCTGCGGAAGGTAACCCTCTGAAACCATGACCTCCAGGAACTCACTAGCAAATTCCTCAGCTGCAGCAACGTTGGAACTCGGGGGCTCTCCATGTTTGACCACGCTGTGGATGCCAGATCTGGTCTTGAACCTTTCAACCCACCCCCTGCTTGCCTTGAAGCCATCTCCACTGGCTGACATTCCTGGCTGTTGGTCAAGGAGGTCAGTGTGCAAGGCCTTGGCTTTTTCACAGATGATCGCCTCGGTCACTGCCTCCCCTGCACGCTGCTTCTCTTCAATCCAGAGCAGGAGCAACTTTTCAACCTCCTCCAGAACAGGAGGGCGTTGCTTTGAGACCCTGGTGACTCCCTTGGCAGCATCTCTCGAAGTTATCTTCTCTTTCATCTTTAGGATGGTAGAGATTGTGGATGCACCCCTTCCATACTCTTTGGCAAGGTCAGTCAATCGCATTCCTCCTTCATGCTTCCTGATGATTTCTTTCTTGACCTCAAGCAGAATCATCGCCTTCTTCCTCTTCCCAGTTTCTGCTGCTTTCTTGGGTGCCGTAACACCAACATCACTAAATGAGCAGGAAATTAAAAAAATGCTTTACACCCACATCCACGCAGGCACTCAATGCTCCAGTCCAAGAGCCCCAAGTCTATCCACACAAGCTAATGAAAACCCCAAAAATCTGTCCACATGAGCTAGCATGGAAACCACCCCACAATGCAGAACACATAGCAACAGGCATATACAGCACATGAGCGTGGAAACTACAGTAAAAGCCATGTACATCACATAAGCAGAAAATTACATTACCTAAGGCCTTCGTAACCTGTGGCACCACTGTATTCTTTTTGCTTCACAGGGGTCACTTGGAGATTCTTGGCCGCAGAAGATGAAAGACAATCCGATGGAGTCCTGCAGGGCTCTTGAGGGTGATCTTGAGGCTTCAGACTCTCTGTTCTGACACCTAAAGGTATGCAAATGATATGTAAAAAGGCTTGACATCTTGTAAAGCAGGGGTGTGCATACTACGGCCCATGGGCCGGTCCCAGCTCACAGCACCATTCCATGTGGCTTGCCACTGCCCTCGCTGCACCCGGAAGATGTCGCTGACATGCCCGTGCATGCATAAATGTGCCTTCACTTCACCTGGAAGTGGACGTGCCCACGCATGTGTAAACAAGCCCATTTCTGCTTCTGGGGAGCATGCTCAGACCCAATTAGTTGTCCTGTGGCATGGTCAGGCCAGTGGCACAAAAGGTTTGGGCACTGCTGTTCTAAAGAAATTGCAATGGGGGTCACCTTTAAGTTTCCTCAAGAGCAAGAATGGTGTTGTTGTTTTTTAAAAAAACACCCTCTATTTTGTTACAGAATACGTATAGATTTAAGCTTGTATGGTACAGTTTCATCTCCTACTCAAATCCCCCCCCCCCCAAAAAAAAAACCCACATACTAGTCAGGAAAAATGTCCCAAGCAATGTGCTGCCTTTTGCTATATGGGTATTCTTTAATTCCAACCACTGTAACATACAACAGTAAAGAGCCCTGATGGCACAGTGGTTGAACTGTTATATTGCAGCTAAAACACTGTGAGGTTGATCCTGATGGGATTCAAGGTTGACTCAGCCTTCCAAAGTCAGTAAAATTAATATGCAGTATGTTGGTGGCAAAAATGCTAATTACCTTGTGAACCGCCCTGAGAATGCACTAATCGCGATCAGGGAGACTATAAGTGAAATTGCTATTGATAATTATAACTGTCTGCTATTGAGTGGATTCTAACGAATGGCAACCTCTGTCTGGCCAGGTTATCCTGCTATGGTAATACTGTAGAGTAGGACCAAACTGCCAGCGACTCAGTGCCGAGTGTCAGGCAGCAGTTAAATAACTTAACCTTGAGAACTAAAGGCCTTGAGTGCCAAAGTCCACAGGGGAGGGCGAGGGTCCCCAAGTGGGTTAAATCCCACTTGAATCCATCTTGATGGAGGGCAGCAGCTTCTTCAATATTGGACTGGGGCTGATGAGGACTTTGCATGCCAAAAAAGCTCAGGACCAGAAAGTGACTCGCAGAACTGGATTAGTGGTATGATGGGGATCATGCTGCGATGCAGAAGGCAAATGGTAGGTCACTGCATTATATTCCTAGGACAGTCCTAATGGCTAATTGCCACAAGGATCTTCAATAGTCAGATTCAGATATGGCAGAAGAAGAAATTCTCACTCAGGGGAGCCTCACAGGAAGTTACACGGCTGGGTTTTTCTTTGTAAACTCCTGTGAGCCAATCATAGGAATGGAATTTTCAAATGTTGACAACATATACCATAATTCTCCATTCTGGAAGTTTTATCTACCATGCAGGCACTTTGCTAGCACTTAAACGTAACAAGAAAGCCTTCTGAGTCTTTGCTAGGCCTCCCCCTGCTCAAGCTTCCTACTCAGAAAGCTTCCAGTTGATACCAACAGAGGAAAAGGAAGCATACGTGGAGCTAGGCCTCAAAGACTTTTGGTTTAGGCCTTTACTCCCAGGTGAGACAAAGGTTAGCTAGGTTAGGTCACCCTTGCTTGAAAGACAGTCGTATCTGACTTTAGGGCTCAGTGCTCATCTATCTTTATACCCAAAGTGCCAATGCTGCTTGTGTCTGTTGGTTTCCATGGACAGGCAGAAACAGACACTAGAATGGCACAGAAGGCTGTTACCTTTCCCAACATAGTGATACCTCTTTATCTACTTGCAATTTCATGCTTTTGAACTGCAAGGTTGGCAGGCACAGAAAAAGTTGACAGACATTCACTCTGCAACGCAGCTCTTCAGTCTCAAACGGCTGACCTTCCAGTCTTCAAGTTCAGCCTCTTAACTACTAAGCATTCCCTGAGCCAAATGTAAGTGTACAGTAATACCTCGGATAACGCTTACCTCGGATAACACTAAAATCGCATAACGTTAAGTAATCTGGGGAGGAGAATTGGATCGAATAACATTAAGTTCCTATGGGATGGATCGGATAACAACCACTAAAGTCTGTGCGGTTACAATGTATCTCTATGGAGCTTTAACGTTATCTGATCCATCCCATAGGATTTTAACATGCATCGGATAACACTAAAAATTGGATAACACCAAGACTTGTGGAACCAAGTCTTAGCGTTATCCGAGGTATTACTGTATGTCAATGGCCTGTAAATGAGGCAGGACTTCCAGAATGGAGAGTAGTAATTTTTGTAGTTCATAGGATTGGAAAATCCGGTCCTTAGCTAATAGCCACCTCCGGCCTTCTTACTGGTTGTGTTCTCATTCCTGCTCCCAAGGGGATGTAACAGATATCTGGTTTGAGGTCTCCAAGTCATGCCAAAAGTATGGCCAAAGTCTTCCTCATGCTGGGGCTGCTCCTGGTCATTAGCAGTATTAGTCTCGCTCATCTCCTGGGTTGTCTCAGTCTTCACCACAACCATCACAACTTCCTCCATGGCATCTACTGCGACATCCTCAACTTCAGCTGTGGTGGCAGCCTTAGCAATCTGGGCTGTGGCAGCTTCAGCTGCCTTGCCTGCAAGAAGAGTAAAAAGTCAGGTAAATAAATTTTGTGTCAAAAATCACTCTGAGTTGAAAGGATTTTTTGCTGGAGAAACTCCACTCAGGGGTGGATGAGGCTCCTTTCATGTCCCAAGGGTCCATCATACAGCATTCTGGTATCGAACCCCAACCTTCCAACCAGGCAATTCAACCATTTTACTATAATAAACTAGAATGTTTGACTCAGCCAATAAAATGAACAAAGAATCTCAGGTGTTGTTTGTGTTTGTTGTTAAGATGACACTGGAAGTAATTGCTTTGAGGCATAAAAAATGGGTACATATATATTTGCATATTGTTGTTGTTATGTGCTGTAAAATCAGAAACAACCTATGCTGGCTCTAACAGGACTTTCAAGGTAACTGCAAGACTTTGTGGCTGAGTTAGGTCTAGATTCACCTAACTTACTATTCAGAAAGGAAGCTCCTAGATAGCAACAGCAGAAAAACACAAGGCTTGGAGTTAGGACTCAAAGCTTTCCACAGTGTAAGCCTTTTTTCTCCCAGGCGATCCACATTTCAGTACCTGTTAAGGAGCAGGTCGGCAAAACTTCCAGATTGGAAGATTATGGTATTTGTGGTTTTGTAAAATCAGAAAAGCACATCCCTAGCTAACATCCTCCTCTGATCCTCCCTTGCTGGTCGTATTCTTATTCCTGTCTCTAACCTATGCAACAGGTCCCCAGCTTGAGGCCTCCAAGTCATGCCAGAGGTTCAGTGTAAGATGGAGGATGAAGGAATTTGAGGCTCAGAAGAGCTCATTAGATGTTAGGAAGGAAATGAGCTGCTCACTTCTCATCTCCATCATGAGCCTCTGCTTCTTCCTGGGTTCCTCAGTCTGCAGGGGGTCCTCTTCTTCCCGTTCTCTCTTGATCTCTCTTGGTCTCTCAACACTCTCTTCTTCTGCTTCGATTTTGATCTCTCTTGGTCTCTCAGCACTCTCTCCATCATTTTCTTGATCCTTCTTGGGCTCAACTAAAAATCAAAGGGACACAAGGCAGTGCAGGATAAGACACAGCAGAAACAACAGGCCACACCCTGGTCTTCCCGCTCCTCCTCCTCCTCCATTCAATTGTTCATTATATTAACCCTGTCATCATCGAATGCAACTCGTATCCGAGAATGCATTTCCCCCCTCAGTCACTGGCGTGAATTTGTTTAAGGTGGATCCCAGCTTGCGAGGAAGTGATGCACACAGTATGATCTCAGAGCCTTATCCTGTAGCACATATGGAATGCAACGTGCAGGATTTAACACCAGGACTGCAATGGACTGATGCAGCCTTGAGGATATGAACAAGGTGCATCTTCACAGCCAGTCCATCTGGCATGGCCTCTCTTCTGCCTCCATGACTGTTAGGAATCAGAGTTCCTGCTCCACTCATTTTGCTGTTTGGCCCAATATGATGGTTTCAAGTGGTGTTTCCTCCACTGAGGAGGGCCATCACCCCACCTAAAGGGCTGTAAGTAGACCCTCATGATTGTTACAGTGCAAAGGAGTTTATGTCTAGTCATATCAGAAAGCAAAAATTAAAACCAAAAACACTGCAGTGCCCTAAATACTAACTGCTATATTTTTAATGTGAGCTTTTGTGGAGCAAGTCCACTTCATCAGACATAGGAATGAAATAGAAAGGCATGAGCTTATATACACCAGACTCAGAGTCATAGAGTGATTAAATCAGAATGACATCATCATGCAAATCAATACAGCTTCCCACAGCTGGCAGTGATAGATGATCTCTATTATTCAGATCAGCTCTAAATGTCCCCTATTCAATTTTAAATGTGGGGAATTACAAAACAAACACCTGTCATTACACTGTGGGGAATTACAAAACAAACACCTGGCATTGAATTTATGCTAATGAATTTAAACCTCTGTGTTGCTGGTGTAAGCACATCCCCCATTCTGTGAGATGCTGTGAAAAGAAATATTATGAACGTAGTATAATGTAATAAAATGCAAAATATATAGCAGCAAATAACAATCTTTTGTTCAAAGATTTAATGAACATAAATCAGACATCCTGTTTCAAACCATTTCAGTCTACCTAAACACTCTATCCAAGACCTGAAAGTTGCGATTCTGAAACAGAGAAATTACAAGACTAGGATCCAGAGAGAGACAGAAGAAACCAAATACATCAATCTGTTGGACACCCACCACAAGGGTTTGAATAGTAGCCAGTGGTTTATGGGACATTATCAAATTTGATACCCAGATTGTTATATGCGTCTATATATTTTGTGTTTTGTTATATTATACTACCTTCATAATACTACCTTTCACAGCATGTGTCACAGAATGGGGGATGTGTTCACACAGCAAGAGATTAAACTCATTAGCATAAATTCAATACCAGGTGGCAGTCACTGAATGGTATCTCAGAGGAATAAAAAGACCCCTTGGCAGGCCCCCAAAAGACAGGAAGATACAATCGTGAAAAGTTTTGGTTGAACCTGCTGAAGAAGAGCACAGTAGTTAAATGAATGGAAAATGAGTTGAACTTATCCCTTGATAGTATGGCCAATCAAGGAATCAAGCATTTATAGCAGGGGTGCCCAAACTATGGCCCTGGGGGCAGATGCAGCTCCAGACGCCAAATCATCAAGCTCACTCCACCCTCATCGCTCCCAGAAGCGGAAGTAAAACGCGCCCGTAAGGACACGTTTTACCTCTGCCTCTGGGAGCGACAAGGATGATGCAAGCCAGATGAATTGGCATCAGGGCCAGATCTGTCCCCCGGGCTAGAGTTTGGGCACCCCTGAAACACATGACTGGCCCATGGCCTGAAAAGTTTGGCCACCCCTGATTTATAGGGTTTCTTGGTGCTGTACTTCAGCCCAGAGCTATTTCCAATTTTACACACACACACTGAGCATTGATAAAGTTTCTCACCTGTGTGGGTCCTCTGGTGTTGAAGGAGATCTGATCTCTGACTGCAGCTTGTCCCACATTCTGAACATGTGTAATATTTTTCTCCTCCAGGGATTCTCTCTTGAAAGTTGCAGCCAAAGGTGGTCCCACAGTGTGAACATTTACGGGGCTTTTGGCCCGCATGTATTCTCTCACTTTCTCCACAACAAGAACATATGTAAAGTTCCTCACCCATATGGGTCCTCTCATGGTTCAGATGTTTTACAGTGCTGCAGAAACGTTCACTGCAATGCAAACACCTGTATGGCACCTCTTCATGTCCTTCAAGGTCCTGCTGTACAATAAAAAGACACTTCCCCCCACTATTATCATACTTTACCCCATTTTTGTCCTCCTGGATTGCTGGCAAACCGTTACCTTCAGAAACACCTTGCAATTTAATAAACTGATCCAATCCAGCTGCTTTGCTTTCTCTGTTTCTACCCTCTGTCCTGCGCTGATCCTCATTGGCCTCTTTTTCTTCCTGATACACCAAATCACTTTCTTGGTCTGTTTTCATGTACATTGTTGGTTGTTCCATCTGCATAATTCTGCCCACCAGGGGCTTCCTTTCCTGGTTCTCACTGAGGCACCTGTCACCTTCTGAAGAATAAAAGAAAGAAAGAAGATAATCCATATATGACTCAGACATTGCCCTTAGATTTGAGAATAAAGAAGCATGATAGGTTTGTGGAGTCAAGTTAGTTTCTCTATTCTCTTTTCTCTGTCTTTCTACTGAAGGGACTGAAGGGACTTAGTGGTCAGATGCTGAGACCTGCACGATGGAGTGAACTTTCATCTCTGTCCCAGCTCCTGCCAATCTAGCAGTTCAAAAGCAAGAAATTGCAAGTAGAGAAACAGGTACCACTTTGGTGGGAAGATAAACAGCATTTCATGCACTCCAGTGTCTAGGCATACCTGCCACATGTCCACGGAAATACGTGCAGACGTCGACAGAGCTGGCTATTTGGATGTATACAAAGATGAGCACTGCATCCTAAAGTCAGATGCAACTGGCTTTACAGCAAGGGCAACCTTTACCCTTTACCCATCTTTCCACTGATTCTCCCTACCCTCGTTCCAGCCTACATATGTCACTGAAGAAGTGCCATATGTGGTTCCTTTATAAAGTACAGGGCGACCCATAAGTCCCTATACACACAGCACACAGATACATGGGATAGATAAGTATATGGATAAGTAGGGACTTACACCCTTCCCCCCCTACAGCATTTCAACGCTCTTTACGTTAAAAGGAACCATACATAGTAGTTTCTGAGAGCGCTGGGAGCAAGAGCAGCAGGCCACATGAAATGGCACTGGGGGGGGGGACAGTTGGGTTCCTGGCCTTGTCTCACCCAAGGCCCCCAGCCCCACAAAGAAGGACTAGCAAGCCCTACTCATCCTTTCCCCAAGCAGGCAACTCATCTCAGTTGGGGAGGGAGGTCCAAAGCTTCCTTTGAGGGTTGGTGTCTCCCTCTCTCTTTCCAGGGAGAAACAAAATGGCCACCCTTGAAGCTGTTGGGACAAAATAGCCATCTCAATATGTCCACCCCCATCGTGCAAGTAGGGGAAATGGTCATCTGGCCCCTCAGCTGTCTGAGAGAGCATGACCTGCCCCCTGGCTTGAAAAGGTTGGGGACCCCTTACCGATGCAAACAGAATAAGAAACACTGCCTAGAAAAAGCAATAGAAAATCAATCCCAGGAAATTGACAATGGAGTGAAGGATGGAAGAAAGTGGAGGAAGGAAAAGAGGAGATGAGGCATTTTAGTAGTAGTTGGTGAAATAGGTCACAGAGAAACTTACTTGACATGTTTTCATTCCCGTTACATCCACGTTCTTTCTCTGTGAGAATGCATAGCTTTTCTTTACCAAGTAGAAACTTCATTGCCTTGGGGGAATTTGCAGATGGCTCTTCAAATAATGTTGCAACCTGGAAGGAAGAGCAAAGGGTGGATGCATCAGGTCAGAGCTCAAGGAGGAAGCAGAATGCATTGGAAGAGTAGACTGTATGTTTACAGACCATTACAAGGGCTTGTTTGCTTCCCATGCATCAGAAACACAGAAGAGGAATCTCCCTTCCATCAGGCTGGACTACCTACCTAGCACAGGAATGGTCAAACATGGTGCTCCAGGTGTTCTTGGACTTCCATTCCCAGAAGCCCTGATCTGCAGGTGTGCTGATTTGAGGTTATGGTAACTCAAGTCCAAAAACATCTGGATAACGTTGGAAGAACCCTATTTTAGGCCAAAGCTGTCTATTTAGATCAGGGGTGGCCAACCCTTTTGTGATGCAGGCCAGACCACACCCTTAAGACAGCTGAGTAGGCTGGAGGCATGCTTCCTTCTGGCACATCTGGTGGCAGTGGCAGATGCATTTACCGCCCATTTTTGCCACTTGTGCCACTTCCTGTGGTGGTGGTGGTGATGGTGGTGGCAGCAGCGGGAGCAAGGGCAGTCTCATGGTTAAAATGGGGCCTGTGTACTTTTATATATCTGTAATGGAGAAACAGAGATGAGCACTGAAAGCTCTAGGGAGAGTCGGATGTGACTGGCTTTCGAGCAAGGGAAACCTTTACTTTACCTTTTAATGGAGATATGTTGCATTATGGGTATCACTGGGTGGAAGTTGCTCTCCAGACTAAACATGCTGAGATAAATTATTCTGAAGGAATGTTGTGTACTACATAGTGATTGACTGAAATCCTTTAGAGGGATGGTCAGAGGGTGGAAGAGATAAAAACCAGAGGGAGGGGGAAGGACTTCCTGCTGGTCCTGTGCTCCATGCTGTTGTAAGTTTATGGATGTGCTGTGAACTTAGCAAACATGTAGTCACTTTTAGATAAGAGGGGGCCCTTTGGCTCCCACACTTAGTCAGGCCTTTATTATTTTAAAGTTGCTGACTTAAAATTGCTTCATTGCTTAGAATTGTTTTGCTTCCTGAAATTAAGAAATCTGTAACTTTTGCTGAAATATACTTTTAAAAGACACGAGGGTGATTGGAGTGATTTAATTTCCTATGCACTACCTTACTTACTTACTTACTTAGGTCAAGACACAAGAGAAGACAAGCTAAAATCCTGGATTGCTTAGCCAAGGGGCCGCGGCAATTCAGATGCAGTCCCACTCCCTTGTAGGCCAAGGTCTTACTCATGAGTAATGGGTCTGTTATAGGTGGTGCATTTTTATGCCATTTTCGGTGCTTTCGGCCCTTGCAATGGGCCGTATTAATTGGTGCCACAGGACGGACCCAGCTTGCAGGCCATAGGTTGACCACCCCTGATTTAGACTGGCAAACAGCTCTCCAGGTCTTCAGTAGAGAGGTATCTTCATATCTGATCATTCTTAACTAGAGGTATCCAAGACTAGAACAATACCAATTGATGTCCTAGATTTATCCCTTCCAGAATTATCTAGGGAAAATAAAATGCAAAACAGAACAAATCATTGGGGACTGGAGCCCTTTGAAATTCTGTATCCAAACTGACTTTGAAATTCTGTATCCAAAGCATGTAAATAAATAACCCTTCCAAAAAAGGTACAACCATCCCACTAGGTAAGATAATGCTCACCTAAGATTACTAACTAGAATACCTGACACCCTAAGGAAAATTATATTCCTAGAACAGGCCTTCCTAAACATATAAGCCAGATATGACTGGACTTCAATGTCTAGAGCAGGGATGCCCAAACTTTTTGGGCCGTGGGCCGATTATGTGGTTCAGAGAGCTGGTCACTAAGGTCCAGGTGCCGGGTGTGGGCCTTGACACCAATTCATCCGGCCCGCGAAGCCCTCATCACTCCTGGAAGCGGAAGTAAAACATGCCCGTACAGAGGCGACGAGGACTTCGTGGGCCGGATGAATTGGTGTCACGGGCCACACCTGGCACCCGGGCCTTAGTTTGGGCACCACTGGCCTAGAGTAACTCACCTGCAGTTCCCTGATTTTTCCCTCTGGCTGCCTCCGAAGGAACTCCTCCGCCAGAGTCACAGCTTGGGCACAGTTCTCTGGACCGCTTTCCTTGACCCAGCTCTGCATGTCCAAGGGCAGGATGGCCAAGAACTGCTCCAGGGTAACCAATTCTAGCATCTGCTCCTTGGTGTGTCTCTCTGGCTCCAGCCACTGACGGCAACATGCCTGGAGTTGCTTGCAAAGGTCTTGAGGACTACGAGCATCTTCGTAGGACAGCATTCGAAAACGCTGGCGCTGCAACTCTGCCTTGGCAGGATTTCCACTTCGAGTTCTTTCTATTTCCTTCCCAAGGTGCCTGGTGTTTAGGTGGGTGCTGGAGTCTTGTTCAACATCCCCAATGAGATGGGACTGCTGTGGGGAAACCCACAATTCTTTGTGACACATGTTGGCATCTGCTGTTCCTTGGGAGACTATCTGAGACGTTTTAGGGTCAGTCAATTGCTTCATCTCAGGCTGTTGGGAAGTTTCCTCCAGCGAAGGAGGAGTCCAGGAGGAGTTCAGGAACTCCAGCAGCTGTGTATCCCAATTCCCACATGTTTCTCCTTTCAGTTCCTGTATCACTTCGTGACTGGTATCTCCACAGCTTCTCCCAGATGTTTTGAGAGGAACTACGGCTTCTTCTACTACTTTTTCTTTAGAATCTGCTGAATCCTCTTCTTTCTCCTCCATTTTTATTTCTGGATCCAAAAATCCAGCAACTCCTGCTTCTTGCTTCACATCCATTTTCTCTCAATATGAACTGGCCTTCCTTTATTCTTCTCCTCTCTCCTGTTCCTTTGTCCTTCTCTGTTGCTTTGTTAACTCTGTTCCTGTGTCCTTCAAGTTTGCACAACAGATGCAGCTAAGAAGCTTTTTTTTAAAAAAGAAAAATTATATGGGAAAGAAACAAGTCTTCATAACTATATTCTTCAAAGTATCACACCTGTTATCCTGAGAGAAAAATAAACGCAACGTGGAAATGAGACAGGGAATTTATAAGACTGAATATAAAATTATTCAGAATCTCTCAATGTCATATTAATTCTATTAGCAATTGCAGAATAGGAAGAACTGTTCATCTCCAATTTGTTGTTTGGCCACAGTCGAGTCCAATCCTTTGCGACCCCATGGACCACTGAATGCCAGGCACCCCATCCTCCACCCTCTTCCGCAGCTTGCTCAGCTTCGTGCCCATTGTATCAACAATGCCATCTAGCTATCTTATCCTCTGCCTGTATGAATGTCCTATAGACACATAATGTCCAGCATCACAGTCTCAGCCCCACCTTAGCTTCTTTCAGTTGTTTTAGAGCAGTGTTCTCCAACCTTTGGCTTTTGGACTACAATTCCCAGAAGCCTAAATCAGTACATTGGCTGATCAGAGCTTTGGGGAATTGGCTTCAGCTTCTGGGAATTGAAATCCAAAAGACAAAGGTTGGGGAATACTGTTTTAGAGGACAAACAGCAGTATCCTAGATTGGATCGATGACCTATCATGTCCAGCATTCTGTGCCTACAGTCATCCCCAAGGCGGCTACAGAATACCCCTAAATGGAGAATGAGGCCAATTTTCCTGTTCATATTTTGGATTGGAAAATTCCAGACATGCCTTCTGTAATACTAGAACTAATATACTCTCTGTATCTGTGTGTGCGCATGTGCACACACAGTGATACCTCAGATGTTTGCATCTGATAAGGCTAAAATCGGATAACATTGGAGAATTTGAGGCAAACATTTGCATCAGATAACATTATGTTAACATTATCAGATGCAAATGTTTGCCTCAAATTCCCTGAGGCATGTGCCAGTCACATGGTTCATGGGTGCTCAAACTACTCCCTATGGGCCAGATCCCGCTTCCAATGTCAATTCATCCAGCCCACACCACCCTCATCGCTCCCAGAAGCGGAAGTCGGGTGAGTTTTACTTCCGCTTCTGGGAGCCATGAGGGCAGAACGTGCTGAATTGGCATCATGGGCTGGATCTGGCCCACGGGCCGTAGTTTGGGCACCCACGAACCACGTGACTGGCCCGTGGCCTGAAAAGTTTGGGCACCCATGCTGTTAGCTTTTAAAATTGATTCCTGTGCATGGCTCCATATGGCCACTCTGCATGATGGTAACTGTTGTCATCCATTTGGGGCTTGCTTCTATCCCTCTTAGCTTTTAAAATGGAGTCAGGACATATTGAAAGAGTCCCCCCTCCCCCAATGTCTTGGTGATCTTGAAAGGCCACTGCACAGTACACCCAGTTTTTCTGGTGTGACATGGCATCATTGGAAAAAAATCTGACAGCAAAAGAGGGAGCAGATCTTTTAAAACAGCACTTTATAAACAAGCACTTTATAAAGTTTTCAAAAGTTTAAAAATGCTGTATGGCTTTGTTCCCCTAATGTCAGGGTGGTCTGGCATGTTTTTGTAATGTATTCACCCTTTAGACAATTATTTCTTAAAGTTTTTTAAGGTTCCAGCATGTTTCCTTGACTTTCCCTTGAAGCCTGTGTTGTTTACAATGTATAAGCCTCTGATATGGCTAAACAATGTATAAGCCTCTGATAAGGCTGATAAGGTTTACAATGTACAGTATAAGCCTTCGGATAACGTTAAGACTTGTGGAACCAAGTCTTAACGTTATCCGAGGTATTATTGTGTTTGTGTGCACGTGCGTGCACACACGCACACACACACACACCATACCAAGCAGTCTCTGACCAAACTGTTATGTGCCACCATATCACTTCCAATTTATGGCCAACCTAGTAGAATTTTTGAGGTATGAGAGGAGTTTCAAGAGGTGGTTTAACATTGTCACTCTGCAATGCCTTTCCTGATCTCCTGAATCCTAATAAAACATTCCACCCACCACACACTGTGGTGTTTTTCACCCTTGGCCCCCCAGGTGTTCTTGGACTTCAATTACCAGAAGCCCAAGCTAGCATACCTGCTAATCGGGGCTTCTGGGAATTTCAGTCCATCTGGGGCCCCAAGGTAGAGAGCTTATGCCAGGGTGTCCAACCTTGGTGCTACAGGTTGTTGTTCTTTTTGAACCTCAATTCCCAGCAGCCTTGATCAGCTGGTGTGCTAGCTTTAGCTTCTGGTAACTGAAGCCCAAGAACACCTGGAGCACCAAAGCTGGACACCCCAGAGTCCTATTATGCATATGTCTAACTCTGACTTAAAGCCATCAATGGTATTAGGTAAAGGTGTCCCTTGCTCAAACGCCAGTTGTATCCGAGTCTAGGATCCAGTCCTTATCTCAGTTTAACATCCAAAGAGCCAGTGCTGTCTGAATGTGCAGATGTGACTAGTCTGCAGACTCTAAAACACTGAGTAATTTACTCCACAGCTCGCCTATAAACTGGCTATAAAAGCTTGCAACCCGTGCAATTTCATTAGGGGAGAAAACCCATCTATGTGAAACTTTAAAGGTGTTGATGGCTATAGATCAAGAGACTAAAGGTGGACTGGCAATCAAGAAGCACGAAGTACAAAAGTGTGGCAAGCACAAAACATTTTCCACCAAAGGCAAGGTGTGCCTATCCAAAGAAGTCCCGATATTCTGGCTCGTGAGGCTAAAGAGATACAGTATTTGACTTTTAACTTCTGTTCCCTTTGCAGTTCTATGCTGGTCTTGGACCTTAATAAAGATTTGATTTGATTTGAAGATATATTTGAGAGATCAGTAAAGCTGCAGCAGCAATTGAGCATTAACAGCAGCAGCGACTTAGAAAGAATAAGCAATATATAGCGATGATTATTATAGCAATAATTGTATATAGCCATTGCTTTTTTAGCCTTAATAAGGTTATAATTGCTCTTGCACGATATCCTCTTTAGGTGACTGGAGTTTAAGGGGCTTCTTCCCTTCCTCTGTGTTTCTGCCTTCCTAGATTTGGAATACAGGGTAATTTTTATTTATTATTACATTGTTTTGCATTGCAATAAATGCACACACACACCCCAATCTCCCCCCCCCCCCCAGCACTTCCACTCACCTGCTTCCACCTCCTACTATGTCCCTCCTATAGTTGCAGCTCCTGCCATCTGGACAGACCCTCCCCCTTCCAGCATACAAATAGCACGACCCAAGGGAGGCAGGACCGGAAGTTAGTTCCCCTTCTGCCATCTTCCCTTGCCACAGGCGTTTGGGACGCTCTAGGCTTCCCGCTCTGTCGTTTTAACCCTTTCCGGGGCTACAAGCGGAGTTAACCCCTGGACAGGTTTACAATCCAATTGTCAAAATCTGACCATAGAATAGATACAGTACATTTTTTTTAATCCAGCAGTCGCAAATTCCACAGCCCTCATTGCAATTGGGGATGTTTAGGGAGATTTTTTTTTTTTAAATAACCATTCAGTTTGTCCCAGGCTCCTGCCAACTTTGCATATATTCACAAAGTCAGTGTGATTAAAAGACCAGACATTGAAAGTACAGTTGTACCTCGCTTATAAAGAGCATAATGCGTTCCACAGGATTTCTCTTTAAGGAAGTTTGCTCTTTAACCGAAACACCATTGTAAATGACCAATTGTGGGGGGGATTGCGAACCCCGATTTATTTGTTAAGTGAGTTTTTTGGTTGGTTTTATTTGTTAAGCGAAGCAAACATTCAGAGAAAATTCTGCTCTTTAAGTGAGTTACTCTTTAAGCGAAATGCTCTTTATGCCAGGTTTGACTGTAGTTATCTACAAAAAACAAGGGGCACTGTACTTTTAGTTTTAAAGAAGATTTTAATTTACTTTTCTTGGCAATAATTTTATATTTTGTCTGTACAGCAATCCAAGGAAAGTAAACTTTACTCCTTTTGTAATGTCACTGTGGTAGATTTTTACAAGGTTACTAAAACATTCTTAAAGTTGGAAGTTAAAGTAAAGAATTGTTTTTTAAAAAATATCATTGCAAAGGTAGGTAATATCTTGGTTAGGAACAGTAAAATGACATAAAACTAGAACAAAAAAAAACATACTGTGCCAGCTTTAAAGGTTTCTAAAATTCACCATGAGAAAAGATGGTACAAAAGTAGGCACAATTTTTAAAAAATGTGGCCTGGTGTATCGATCAAATTTATGTCTCTGTTTTTTGTTGTTCAGTCGCACAGTCGATTCCGGCCCTCTGTGACTCCATGGACCACTGTCCGCCACGCACCTCTGTCCTCCACCATCCTCAACTCGCTCAGCTTTGTGCCCATTGTGTCTACAATACCATCTAGCCATCTCATTTTTGGCCGCCCCTTTCTTCTTTTCCCCTCCACCCTTCCCAGGATCAAGGCTTTCTCAAGCAAATCCTCTCTTCTCATTTGATGTCCAAAGTAATTTAGCTTCATCTTTAATATTTGACCTTCAAAGGAGCAGTCAGGGTTGATTTCTTCTAAGATTGACCTATTTGTTCTCGCTGTCCAGGGGACTCTCCAAACTCTCCTCCAACACCACATCTCAAAGGCATCTATTCTGTGCTCAGCTCTCCTAATGGTCCAACTCTCACAACCATACATTGCCACCGGGAATACCATTGCTTTGACTATACGAATTTTTGTTTGCAATGTGATGTCTCCACATTTCACTATACTCCCCAGGTTTCTCATTGCTTGCCTCCCAAGAATCAGTCGCCTTTTTATTTCATGGCTGCAATCACCATCTGCAGTGAGTTTTGATCCCAAGAAAGTAAAATCTGTCACTGCTTCTACTTCTTCCCCATCTATTTTCCAGGGACTGATAGGGCCTGTTGCCATTATCTTGGTTTTCTTGATATTGAGTCTCAAGCCAACTTTTGCACTTTCTTCTTTCAACCTAATCAGGAGCTTTTTAAAGTCCTCCTCACTTTCTGCCATTAGGGTGGCATCATCTGCATATCTCAAATTGTTGATGTTTCTCCCAGCAATTTTGATCCCAAATTGTTATTCCTCCATCCCTGCATTGCGCATTATGTGCTCTGTGTATAAGTTGAATAAGCAGGGTGACAAAATGTCTTACTCCTTTTCCTATTCCAGACCACTCTGTCCTTCCGTATTCTGTCCTAACTGTTGCTTCTTGATTCATGTACAGGTTTCTCATGAGGCATATAAGGTGTTCTGGTATTCCCATCTCTTTAATTACTTGCCACATTTTGTTGTGGTCCACACAGTCAAAGGTGTGCAGGTGGCAAAATGTAGAATCCGAGATCAGTAAAGAGAGATGTTAAAACAACAGTTTCTGAAGGAGTTAATGACTTCTGTCCATCATTTAACACCCAACCTGAGGAATGCCTGAAAGTCAAGCAAAAGTCTGTTGCTTTTACATAGCAATCAAGTTCTTGAATTGACTTAATGCAGAAACAGACAGAAAATTTAAAATCTATTATTGGAAAACATAAATACCCATTTATTTCATTCAATCTGGAATTCAGTCTCCAAACAATTCTTGTTCTTGCAATCAAGTCAATTCAAACCTTATGGGGTTGTGGTGCATCAGTGGTTAAGTATCTAACATTGTTAGCGAAAGGCTGGCAAGTCAGCAGTTTGAGACCTGGGTACTGCATGATAGATTGAGAACCCGTCTCTCTCCCAGCTTCTGGGGACAATTAAGGAGCCTCATCTAGGCATCCCCTAAGCAGAGTTCATCCCACAAAAATCCTTCCAACCCAGAATATTTTCTGACATGAAATTATTATTATTAATAATTCAAATTTATGGGGACCTTTTCCAGGGCTTCTTCCTTTTGGACTGCTGTATATGATTCTAAATATAGGCGATCATTATGTCGATTGGCCATTAAGATTGTCCTGGGAACCATATAGTGCAGTAGATTTCCATTTGCCTTCTTCATCGCAGCATGATACCCGTTATCACTCATCCAGTACCATGAATCACTTTTTGATCCTGAGCCCTTTGAGCACCCAAAGTTCTTATCAGCTGGAGGCCCAGATTTATGAAGCTGCTGCCCTCAATCAAGATGGGTTCAAATCGGATTTAATCCACTTGGGGAACATAACTCTTCCCTGTGGACTTTGGCCCTCAAAACCATTAGTCTTCAGGGTGGTCAGGTTAGTTAACCACCGACTGAAGATCAGCATTAAGTTGCTGCAGTATGGTTTACTCTAGTGTCGTAATAGGATAACTTGGCCAAACTTAACATGCTATCCAAATGGAAATGGTTTTCATTCTCTTCTTTGTGGGCACCCTGTGGCAGTCTAGTTTGTCCAAAGCTACATAGCCTAGTTCTTGTCGTTGGAGACGCAGTAAGTCAAACTCCTAAGCTCTAGTTCCTCAGCCAGATTTCAAATCCAGGGAACTAGCCAGCCATCGATGTAGTTAATATTTTTCAAAAATATTTTCAGGTAGGTTAAAGCAAGAGAGACTGAGGTTTGCCACCTCTGCTCTGCTTCTTAACAGTTTGAATCTTAAAGTCTGTCAAGATCTGGGCAACTGAGCAACACTAACACAAGCAGGTGCTTCTTCATGTCTAGGCTGTTTTAGTAGGAACCTTTTCATTGTCCGCTGCCACTGGCGCCGTTTAAGCATCCCTCGGAAAGGGGACATGACGTCAGTGTCAAAACTGTTCACCAGTCTCTGGGCTAGGGCCTTATCTGGGTGATGCAGCCATACAAAAGTCTTTAGGTGTGCCCACATTTGGCATGCCTCCTTGAGTTCCCTGGAATAGAGATGTTTCTCACTCGTTTCCCCCTCCTCAAATGAGATCTGCTCCTCCATCGTCTCCTTCTGCAGTTCCACCAGGTCCTCGGTGGTGAGCTCATGGCCATGTTCCTCCACCACCTCACAGACATCTGCCTCAGTCACCTCCAGCCCTATGGTCCTCCCCAAGGAAACAATCTCCTCCAACACTGTTGATTCTGGTGCAGAAGCATCAGAGTCAGGTGTCGCAACACAATCTGGCCAGAGGCTGTGCCAAGCAGAATTGAGGTTTCTCTGGCTGACCCCAGCCCAGGCATTGGTGATCATCTGCAGAGAGCTCACAATGTCAAAATGGCTTCTCCAAAATTCATGGAGGGTGACTCTTGATCGATCTCTCATCTCAACGCATCGCTGGAAAAGCTCCCTTGTGTAGAGTTTTTTAAAACTGGAAATAACCTGCTGGCCCATTGGCTGGAGTAGTGGGGTGATGTTAGGCGGAAGGAACACAAACGTGATGAACTTAAAGTCCTCCAGCAAGTCTTCCTTGAGGCTTGGAGGATGAGCAGGAGCATTGTCCATGAGCAGCACAGCCTTGAGTGGCAGGTTATTGTCCAGAAGGTACTTCTTGACAGCAGGACCAAACACCAGATTGACCCACTGCACAAACAAGAGGCGTGTGACCCAAGCCCTTGGACTGGACCGCCACAACATGCTCAACTGCTCCTTCTTCACCTTGTGTTTCTTGAAGGCCCGCGGGTTCTCTGAGTGGTAGACAAGCAGGGGCTTGATCTTAAGGTCTCCACTGGCGTTGGCGCAGAACAGGAGGGTGAGTCGGTCCTTCATCGCCTTGTAGCCAGGCAATGAGGTCTCCTCTTCCGTGACAAAGGTACATTTTGGCATCCTCTTCCAATTGAGCCACGTCTCGTCACAGTTGAAGACCTGCTGCGGAAGGTAACCCTCTGAAACCATGACCTCCAGGAACTCACTAGCAAATTCCTCAGCTGCAGCAACATTGGAACTCGGGGGCTCTCCATGTTTGACCACGCTGTGGATGCCAGATCTGGTCTTGAATCTTTCAAACCACCCCCTGCTTGCCTTGAAGCCTTCTGCATCAGCTGACGTTCCTGGCTGTTGATCGAGGAGGTCAGCGTGCAAGGCCTTGGCTTTTTCACAGATGATCGACTCGGTCACTGCATCCCCTGCACGCTGCTTCTCTTCAATCCAGAGCAGGAGCAACTTTTCAACCTCTTCAAGAATAGGTGGACGTTGTTTGGAGACCACGGTGACTCCCCTGGCTGCATCTCTCCCTATTATCTTCTTTTTCATCTTCAGGATGGTACCAATTGTGGATGCACCCCTTCCATACTCTTTGGCAAGGTCAGTCAATCGCATTCCTCCTTCATGCTTCCTGATGATTTCTTTCTTGACCTCAAGCAAAATCATCTCCTTCTTCCTCTTCCCAGTTTCCGCTGCTTTCTTGGGTGTCATAACACCGTCACTAAAAGAGCAGGAAATTTTAAAAAATGCTTTACACCCACATCCAGGCACTCCATGCTCCAGTCCAAGAGCCCCAAGTCTATCCACACAAGCTAATGAAAACCCAAAAAAATTGTCCACATGTGCGAGCATGGAAACCACCCCACAATCCAAAACACATAGCAACAGGCATGCAATGCACATGAGCTGGAATGGAAACCACAGTAACAGCCATGCACACTACATAAGCCAAAAATTACATTACCCGAGGCGTTCATAACCCGAGGTACCACTGTATCCTTCTTGCTTCACAGCAGTCACTTGGAGATTCTTGGTGGCAGAAGGTAAAGGACAATCCAATAGAGTCCTGCATGGCTCTTGGGAGTGATCTTGAGGCTTCAGACTCTTTGTTTTGACACCTAAAGGTATGCAAATGATATGCAGAAAGGCTTGACATTTTTTAAAGCCCAACGTATGGCCCATGGTACATTTCAATCCCCCCGGGACTCCCTATTATGTTATAGAATAGGTATAAATTCAAGTTTGTACTGTACGGTTCTATTTCCTAATGAACCCCCCCCCCCAAAGAAGAAGAACAACAACAAACAAACAAACAATATTTGTCAGGGAAAAATAGTCCCAAGCAATGTGCTGTTTTTTGCTATATGGGTGTTCTTTAATCCCAATCGATGTAACATTCAACAATAAAGAGCCCTGATGGCACAGTGGTTAAACTGTTATATTGCAGCTAAAATACTGTGAGGTTGATCCTGATGGGGTTCCTTCTTTATTCAGCCTTTCAAAGTCGATAAACTGAGTATGCAGCATGTTGGCAACAAAAATACTAATTACCTTATCAACTGCAGTAACTGCTATCGGGTAGAATATAAGTGCAGTAAAACCCCAACAACGAAGGGCTATTGTAATGAAAAACTCATATAACAAAAGGAATTTGAAGAAAAATGTTGCCTTGCATAGCGAAAGTTTTGTTATAAGAAGCAACATATCTCCCAGGGAGGTTTTCAGTGCATCCTTGTGGAGATTTTCGTTATACGAAACATCCCATAGGAAACTTTGTTATGCGAAGCATGCTTTGTATAACGAAAAATCGCATAGCGAAAATATTTGCAGAACAAATTGTTTTTGTTATATGAGGTACTACTGTATAATTGCTATTGCTAATTATAACTGTCTGCTATCAAATGGATTCTAACCAATGACAACCTCTGTCTGGCCAGGTTATCCTGCTATGGTAATAGAGTAAACTCTACTGCCAGCGTCTCAACGCTGAGTGTCAGGTGATGGTTAACTAACCTGACAACCCTGAGGACTAATGGCGTTGAAGGCCAAAGTCCACAGGGGAGGGTGAGGGTCCCCAAGTGGGTTAAATCCCACTTGAATCCATCTTGATGGAGGGCAGCAGCTTCTTCAATATTGGACTGGGGCTGATGAGGACTTTGCATGCCAAAAAAGCTCAAGACCAGAAAGTGACTCGCAGAACTGGATTAGTGGTATGATGGGGATCATGCTGCGATGCAGAAGGCAAATGGTAGGTCACTGCATTATATTCTTAGGACAGTCCTAATGGCTAATTGCCACAAGGATCTTCAATATTCAGATTCAGATATGGCAGAAGAAGAAAATCTCACTCAGGGGAGCCTCACAGGAAGTTACACGGCTGGGTTTTTCTTTGTAAACTCCTGCGAGCCAATCATAGGAATGGAATTTTCAAATGTTGACAACATATACCATAATTCTCCATTCTGGAAGTTTTATCTACCATACAGGCACTTTGCTAGCACTTAAACGTAACATGAAAGCCTTCTGAGTCTTTGCTAGGCCTCCCCTTGCCCAAGCTTCCTGCTCAGAAAGCTTCCAGTTGATACCAACAGAGGAAAAGGAAGCATGCGTGGAGCTAGGCCTCAAAGACTTCTGGTTTGGGCCTTTACTCCCAGGTGAGACAAAGGTTAGCTAGGTTAGGTCACCCTTGCTCAAAATACAGTCGTATCTGACTCTAGGGCTCAGTGCTCATCTATCTTTATACCCAAAGTGCCACTGCTGCTTGTGTCTGTTGGTTTCCATGGACAGGCAGAAACAGACATTGGAATGGCACAGAAGGCTGTTACCTTTCCCAACATAGTGGTACCTCTTTATCTACTTGCAATTTCATGCTTTTGAACTGCTAGGTTGGCAGGACCTGAGAAAGTCAGCGGTTGCTCACTCTGCAATACAGCACTCGAGTCTCAAACTGCTGCCCTGCCAACCTTCCAGTTGTCAAGTTCAGCATGCGAACCACTAAGCCACTGCATTCCCTGAGCCAAATGTAAGTGTATGTCAACGGCCTGTAAATTAAGCAGGACTCCCAGAATGGTGAATAGTAATATCTGTAACCAGAGGATTGGAAAATCCAGCCCTTCGCAAGTAGCCATCTCTGGCCTTCTTACTGGTTATGTTCTCATTCCTGCCCCAAAGAGGATGTAACAGATCCCCAGCTTGACATCTCCTAGTCATGACATAGGTCAGTGGCGTAGCGTGGGGGCAGCCTGTCGTGGGCGGCACTTTTTTGGGGTGGCAAAATTTCACAATAAATAGGACTTCTTTGCTGCCCCGGACTTCCTAGTGGCCAGGGCGAAGAGGGTGCTGTGGGGACGGGCACCGGGACCCTCCACCACTGACGGTGTCCTGGGCCCTGTCTAGGGGACGGCAAATTTGGCCTAAGCCCTGGGAGGCTGAGACCCACACTACGCCACTGCCACAGGTGCAGCATAAGATGAAGGAATGGGTCTCTGAGGCTCATAAGAGCTCATCAGATGTTAGGAAGGAAATGAGCTACTCACTTCTCGTCTTCCTTGCGAGTCTCTGCTTCTTCCTGGATTCCTCAGTCTGTGGGGGATCCTCTATTTCCCGTTCTCTCTTGATCTCTCTTGGTCTCTCAACACTCTCTTCTTCTACTACAATCTTGATCTCTATTGGCTTCTCAACACTCTCTTCTTCTGCTTCGATTTTGATCTCTCTTGGTCTCTCAACACTCTCTCCATCATTTTCTTGATCCTTCTTGGGCTCAACTAAAAATCAAAGGGACACAAGGCAGTGCAGGATGAGACACAGCAGAAACAACAGGCCACACCCTGGTCTACCCACTCCTCCTCCTCCTCCACTCAATTGCTCATTATATTAACCCTGTCATCATTGAATGCAACTTGTATCCGAGAATGCATGTTTCCCCTCAGGCAAGAAAAATGTCACTGGTGTGAATTTGTTTAAGGTGGATCCCAACTCGTGAGGAAGTGACGCACACAGTATTATCTTGGAGCCATCTCCTGTGGCACATATGGAACGCAACGTGCAGGATTTAACCCCAGGACTGCAATGGTCTGCCACAGCCTTGAGGATATGGACACATTGTGCATTCACAGCTAGTCCAACTGGCATGGCCTCTTCCACCTCCATCACTATTGGGAATCAAGAGTTCCTCCCCTGCTCATTTTGCCATTGGGCCCAATATGACGGTTTCATATGGCATTTCTTCCACTGAGGGGGACAATCTCCCCACCTAAAGGGCTGTAAGTAGACCCTCATGACTGTTACACTGCAAAGGAGTTTATGTCTAGTCAGCATACCGGTACAATTGTACAGTAACATCATTTTGCTATTATTCTTAGAGAAATGGATGAAATCTTCTTCCATGTTTAGGCCAGATGTGAAACTACCAAAATGAAGACACCTCTTGGGGAGGTCATTCTGCAGTTCCTTTTGCCTGACCCAGTGTGAGAAAGATTAGCTGGCAACACAAGGTTGCCATTACCAGGGTACACATTTGGCTTAATCTTTTCCCATGCTGCTTCTTCTTCTTTTGTGTCATATTCAAACCCTAGACTGCCAAAATGAAGCCACTTTCTTGGCTTTGTCATTGGCCAAACTTAAGTCCTCATCAGTGTTTCTGGCAGTAATTGGTAGGCAGATTCCGTGTCACTCCACATTCACATGACATTCATGCTTCAGTTCCTTTGGCTTGATCTGGTGTTAGAAAGATTAGTTGACAAGGTTGCCGCCCAGGTTACGCCCGACTGTATTCATAATCTTCATGGAGGGTCTTTCTTTTCCCTTATGGGATGCAAAGTGGGACTCCAACTGAAACACTTCCCGCACCACAGTACAAGTGCTTAAGCCATTAAGAGCCATGGAAATATCAATGACAAAAATATCCCTTCACAACCACATCCCCAACGCCCATGTAAGAGAACAAGGCAGAATCAACAAAGCTGTTGCCAAATATAAACGGAACTTGTGCTCGGCTGGACACATCTCTTGAATGACAGACTGGTGCTGGACAGCAGAAGCCACTGAGTGGTATCCCAGAGGAGTAAAAAGACCCTTGGGCAGGCTCCCCCCCCCCCAAAAAAAAAAAAAAGACAGGAAGACTATAGTGAAAAGTTTTGGTCAAATCTGCAGAAGAAGAGCACAGCAGTGAAATGAATGAAAAATGAGTTGTGACTAGCAGGAACTTATCCCTTGATAGTCTGGCCAATCAAGGTATCAAGCATTGAAACATTTCCCACAGTACAAGAATTGATATGGTCTCTTGCTGGTGTACCTTCAGCCCAGACCCATTTCTGAATATCCCCCCACACAGCGAGCATTGATAAGGTTTCTCACCTGTGTGGGTCCTCTGGTGTTGAAGGAGATCTGATCTCTGACTGCAGTTTGTCCCACATTCTGAACACGTGTAAGAATTCTCCCCTCCAGGGATTCTCTCTTGAGGATTGCAGCCAAAGGTGGTCCCACAGTGTGAACATTTATGGGGTTTCTGGCCGTGTATTCTCTCACTTTCTCCACAACAGGAACATATGTAAAGTTTCTCACCCACATGGGTCCTCTCGTGGTTCAGAAGTTTTACACTGCTACCAAAATGTTCACCGCAATGCCAACACCTGTATGGCTCCTCTTCAAGTCCTTCAGGGTCCTTCTGTACAATAAAGTGACATTTCCCCCCACTTTTATCATACTTTACCCCATTCTTGTCCTCCTGGCTTGCTGGCAAACCGATACCTTCAGAAACACCTTGTGACTGAATAAGCTGATCCAATCCAGTTGCTTTGCTTTCTCCGTTTCTACCTTCTGCCTTGTTCTGATTCTCATTGGCTTCTTTTTCTTCCTGATACATTAAATCACCTTCTTGTTCTGTTTTCATGTACATTGTTGGTAGTTCCATCTGCTCAATATTGTCAACCAGGGGCTTCCTTTCCTGGTTCTCACTGAGGCACCTGTCGCTTTCTGAATAATAAAAGAAGAAGAAGAAGAAAATCTATATATGACTTGGACATTGCCCTTCAGTTCCTTTGGCTTGGTCTGGTGTTATAAATAAAAGGAATAAAGAAATATGATAGATTTGTGGAGTCACTGTTCTCTTTTATGGTGTCTTATCTTTCCACTGAAGCAACATCATTGGCTTAGTGGTTAAGATGCTGAACTTGATGACTGAAAAGCTGGCAAGTTGGCAGTTCAAGACCCGAGAGCTGTATGACAGAATGAGCTCCAGTCTCTGTCCCAGCTCTTGCTGACCTAGAAGTTCAAAAGCAAGAAATTGCAAGTAGATACAGTCAAACCTCAAGATAAGAATGGTTCAACTTAAGAAAAACTTGAGATATATCCAGAAATCTGAGAAAAAATCTGGTTCAAGATAAGAATTTTTAATAGGATTTTTTCAAGATAAGAAATTCAATGCATTCTTATGGAAATTCAAGATAAGAATTTTTTGAGATACAACCAACCTTGAGGAACAAATTAAATTATCTTCTTAACAGTATTCTCAGATCATTACCCTGTGCTATATACAGTATCCAGGAAGTTATGAATGACCCAAACATATTTTATGTCTTCGAAAAACTCATTTGATCAGGTGCTGGCTTTATACCTTTGTCTTTATGCATCAAATATTCCACAAACAGTTGCCAAATTTTCCAAAATCTATTTTCCTGAACTATACCTTTTCTGATGTTCATTTCCCATGTCAGTTTATCATTTAATGACAATTCCCACATTTCTTTATACCAATCATCCATTTTTAAAACAACATCGTTTTTCCAGTTTCTTGGAATACATTGCCTGGCCGATGTTAGCATTACAGATATTAATTCTTCTTTATCATTATCCCCATTAAACTTGTCAACATCAGTCAGTAACACAGTATCTGGCCTGACAGAAATTTCTGCAGACACAGACAGTGCTAGCTCTTTGGCAAAAACAGAGATGAGCACTGAACCCTAGAGTCAGATGTGACTGGCTTTCGAGGAAGGGCAACCTTTACCCTTTACCTATTTTTTCACTGATTCTTCCTACCCACCTTCTATCCTAGATATATCACTGAAGAATTCCATTTCCTACATCCCACCAAAGGCTGACCACTCCCATCAGATAACGTTAAAATCCTATGGGATGCATCGGATAACGTTAAAACTCCATAGAGATACATTGTAACTGGCACAGGCTTTAGTGAACATTATCCGATGCATCCCATAGGATTTAACGTTATACGATGCAATTTCATTTTCCAGATTACTTAACATTATGTGGTTTTAGGATTATCTGATGCAAATGTTATCCAAGGTATTAATTACTGTATCCTTGAGTATAAACTGAGTTTTTTAGCCCCAAAAAGAGTCCCAAAAAGGTGAGTCAGCTTATACTCAGGTCAAAGACCATAAGGGTCCCAACACTGTGCCAGATTGAGATGTACCAACAATTTAATTAATTTTACCATATTTTCATGTATTTTGATTGTTGAAACTCACTAGCAGCTGCTGCATTTCCCACCCTCAGCTTATACTCGGGTCAATCTATTTTCCTGGGTTTTCAGGTCAAAATTAGGTGCCTCGGCTTATATTCAGGTCGGCTTATACTAGAGTATATACAGTACAGTAATACCCCGGATAACGTTTGTACCGGATAGCGCTAAAACCGCATAACGTTGCAAGATTTTCGCAAAAATCTTGCATCGGATAACGCGATTTTTAGCGTTATCCGGTACAAACGTGTGGGGGGGGGAAGTTGGATTGGGTAGAACATCTACCCAATCCAATCCCCCAGCGCCCGCCTGCCTTCCCCCCCCCGACGCTACTGCAGGGTTCCCTCTGCTTACCTTCCTTTCCTTCTCTGACTCCCAGCTGATTGCGAAAGGCTTGGTTTTTTCAAACTGCAGGGAAGTGGGGGGGGGGAAGAGAAAGGAGTTTCTTTCCACGCTGTTCTTGGTTTACTTCCTGAATTGAAAAAATACAGAGATGTGATTGGTTCTCTAGATCAACTGATCTAGAGAACCAATCACATCTCTGTATTTCCCCCCTTTCCTGTTTGATTGGTTCTCTAGATCAGCTGATCTAGAGAACCAATCACATCTCTGTATTTTTTTTTCAATTCAGGAAGTAAAGCAAGAACAGCGTGGAAAGAAACTCCTTTCTCTTCCCCCCCTCTGCAGTTTAAAAAACCCAAGCCTTTCGCAATCAGCTGGGAGTCGGAGAAGGAAAGGAAGGTAAGCAGAGGGAACCCTGCAGTAGCGTCGGAATGGCACTTTCCCCGACCATACTGCAGTCGCATGGGTGTGGCTTTAAAGGTAGGGAGGTCTCTTTCTTTCCCTGCCTGCCTTTAAAGCAGTTTGTCCCTGAAGTCAGGGCTTTATTTTTAGCGTTGTTCGATGCATTTATCAGACAATGCTAAAAACCGGATAATGTCATGACTTGTGGAACCAAGTCATAACGTTATCTGGGGTATTACTGTACTTATCTATCCGGAGTATCTGTGCGCTGTGTAGTAGAGACTTATAGGTCACTCTGTATATTAAAAAGGGATCACACATGGCACTTCTCAGTGTAGCAGAGGTGGTGGTGGGCCACATGAAATTGCACCGAGGGCCAGATCAAGCCCATGGGCCATAGATTGGGAATCCCTGCTTTATACAATATTAATAGAACATGGAACTGCCCAGAGAACAATGAGTCTCTTGCTGGTGTACTTTCAGAACAGGGCTATTTGTGAATTTCCCCCCACATACTGAGCATTGATAAAGTTTCTCACCTGTGTGGGTCCTCTGGTGTTGAAGGAGGTCTGATCTCTGACTATAGCGTGTCCCACATTCTGAACACGTGTAAGATTTCTCTTTTCCAGGAATCCTCCCTTGAGGATAGCAACCAAAGCTGTTCCCACAGTGTGAACATCTGTGGGGATTCAGGCCCACATGTATTATTTCACTTTCTCCACAACAGTAACATATGTAAAGTTTCTCTCCCACATGGGTCCTCTCGTGGTTCAGAAGTTTTACACTGCTGCCAAAATGTTCACCGCAATGCCAGCACCTGTATGGCTCCTCTTCAAGTCCTTCAGGGTCTTTCTGTACAATAAAGTGGCATTTCCCCCCACTATTATCATACTTTACCCCATTCTTGTCCTCCTGGCTTGCTGGCAAACCGATACCTTCAGAAACACCTTGTGACTGAATAAGTTGATCCAATCCAGTTGCTTTGCTTTCTCTGTTTCTACCTTCTGCCTTGTGCTGGTTCTCACTGGCTTCTTTTTCTTCCTGATACACAAAATAATCTTCTTGTTCTGTTTTCATGTACACTGTTGGTTGTTCCATCTGCTCAATACTGTCCACCAGGGGCTTCCTTTCCTGGTCCTCACTGAGGCACCTGTCACCTTCTGAAGAATTTTAAAAAGAAGATAATTCATATAAGACTCGGACATTGCCGTTAGATTAGAAAATAAAGAAGTATAATAGGTTTGTGGAGCCATGTTATATCCTCTGTTCTCTTTTCTGGTGTCTTATCTTTCCACTGAAGAGACTGCGGTGGCTTAGTGGTTAAGACACTGAACTTGATGACTGGAAGGTCAACAAGTCAGCAGTTTCAGACGCGAGGGCTGCGCAAGAGTGAGCTCCTGTCTCTGTCCCAGCTTCTGCTGACCTAGCAGTTCGAAAGTAAGAAATTGCAAGTAGATAAATAGGTACCACTTCAGTGGGAAGGTAAATAGCATTCCATGCCTTCCAGTGTCTAGGCATGCCTGCCACATGTCCATGGAAATATCTGCAGATGCACACAATGCTGGCTCTTTGGCTGTAAACAGAGATGAGCACTGAACCCTAGAGTTGGATACGACTGCTTATCAAGCAAGGGTGACCTTTACCTACAGGTGACCTTTACCTTTACCAAAATAAAAAAAATCATTGCGCGCTTTCATGATCACTTCTTCAGGCATGCATTCAAATGTTCCTGGCATTATGATCTGCCAGGGTCTGTTCTTAAAAACAGCCGCTGATTTGATGCTCCACCCCCATTTTTTAAACATAGGATAGAGTATGTAGAGCCATTTGGGGAGAGCAAAAAGCAAAGGCCTGGGGCTGAGGAGGACTGGGTGTGCCAGAAGTGGTTAAAACCAGAAAGTGACTCTCGTAACTGGATCAATGGTAGGGTTGTCATGCTGCGATGCATAAGGCAAATGGTAGGCCACTGCATTATATTCTCAGGACAGTCTTCATGACTGATCGCCATGATGATTGCCAATATTCAAATTTGGTTACTGTAGAAGAAGAAGGCCACAGAGAAACTTACTCAACATGTTTTCATTCTCTTTACATCCATTTTCTTTCTGTGTGAGAATGTGAACCTTCTTTGTCTTGAGGGAATTTGCACATGGCTCTTCAGAGAACTTTGCAACCTGGAAGAAACAGCAAAAGGGAAGGTGGTGGATGCATCAGGTCACAGCTCAAGGAGGAAGCAGAATGCTTTGGAAGGGCCAACTGTATGTTTATAGACCATTCCAATAGCTTGTTTGCTTCCCATACATAAGAAATACAGAAGAGAAATCTCTCTTCCTTCAGGTCAGACTATATGTCTATCTTGCTCTGGTATTCTCAAACACGGCTCTCCAAGTGTTCTTGAACTTCCATTCCCAGAAGCCATGATCAGCAGATGTGCTGATTTAAGGTTCTGGTAATTGAAGTCCAAGAAAACCTGGAGAGCCAAGTGCAAGAAACTCTAATCTAGGCCAAATCTGTCTTTAGACCAGGGCTTTGCAAACTATGGCACCATTTTATGTTGCAGGTCGCCATCACCACTGGAAGTGCCAGAAACAGCCACATCTGCATTTATGGTTTACAACAGCCGTTAATGTGCTTGTGGCTGTTTACTGCAGCTGCAGACACATTTTATGGCAGCATGAATGGTGAAGGAACCACCAGTATGGCCCACTCAGCTGCCAGAGGGAGTGTGACCTGGCCCACGGCTTCAAAAGGTTGAGAACCCCTGGTTTAGGCTGACAAACAGCAATCCAGGTCTTCAGTAGAGAGATATCTTCATATCTAATCATTCTTACCTAGAAGCATCCAAGACTGGAACAATACTAATTGACATTCTGGATTATTCTGGTTATTTAAGAGACCGGATCATCCCAAAATATCTGCCCATCTCACCAGAGCGGACCAGAAGGGCTCCCTAATGTTACCAACAGCTAGAGAGGCTTGCCTCTCAAGCATCAGGAGGGCGTTTCGGTATCCGGTCTGGTCCTATGGAACCTCCTGCTGACTAAATTACGCCTCCAGTCTCAGTTATTAGCCTTTAGGAAAGGTATCAAAACGTGGCTGGCCCAGGGGGTGTGGGGTGCTACCTGTGGGGCAGCCCCGCCCTGGTTCATATGAATAGCCATCTGGGTTTTAGTTTTTAACCACTATGAAGTTGAGGAATATTTTAAGGGTTTCAATGCTTCTATGATTTTAATTGTTATTCTGGGGATATTTTCATACATAAATATTCTTATTGGTTAGACTGTAAGCCACCTGGAGTCACCTCGGTGTGTGGGCAGTGATTAAAGTCGAACTAACTAACAAATCCCTTCCAGAATTCTCCAGGGAAAATAAAACGCAAAACAGAACAAATTATTGGGGACAGAAGCTTTTTGAAATCCTGTCTCCAACACATGTAAATAATAACCCTTCCAAAAAAAGTACAACCAACCCACTGGATAGGACAGGAATTCTTAAACATTTTAAGCCAGGGACCAGATCACACTCCCTCAGATAGCTTTGGAGGCTGGACGGCCGTTTTGCCCTTTCTCTACCATATGGCATTTCTGGGTGTGGTGGAAGGGGGGGGGCACAGTGGTGGGATGTCAAAATTTTTACTACCCCACCATGACATCATCACAGTGTGGGCGGAGCAAACATCATGACATCATAGGCGGAGCCAATGTCATGACATCATGATGTTGAGGGCGGGGTCAAAGAAAACAAATTAAAAAATAATATAAAATAAAATAAAAATAAGCACGCACCCACACACCCACACACCCACCTCAACCCGCCCACCCACCCACAACACAAACCTATAAAATAAATAAATAAATAAATAAATAAATAAATAATACATTAAAATACACACACACACACAAACACCCACCCACCCACAATACAAATCAACCAAATCTTTTAAACCAGAGCTTAAAGCTTATTCTGGCTAATCTTTCTCACACTAGGTCAGATGGAAGGAACTACAGAATGAACTCACCACAAGATGGCTTCATTTTGGCACTTTTCAACAGTTAAAGAAGTTAGGTACTAAGTCTTTGCCTAACCGGTTCTCTAGGATATCTAGGGGAGCAGGCTATAGGGAGCTTCAGGCTAGCAGCTTCTCTTCCTCCTCCCCACTTGGAAGGACAACAAGGAGGCCGTGCATACACACCAAGCACTGTAGACATGCATGCACACCAAGTGCTTGGCGCGCATGCGCAGTGGGGGAACCAGTGAAAAGGTAAGCCCCGAAGGTGGTTCCTCCCAAAAGGTGAAACCGGTTCTCCAGGACACTGGGGAAAGTTACTACCGGTTCTGGAGAACTGGTGAGAACCTGTTACATCCTATCACTGGGGGGGGGGGGGAGATAAAATGGCACAGGTGGCTGCATCTGGCCCACGGGCCACAGGCTGAGGATCCTTGGGCTAGGATAAGATTATTAAATGGAACATCTTGCACCCTAAGGAAAATTATACTCCTATAACGGGCCTTCCTAAACATATATGCCAGAAATTACTGGACTTCAATGTCTAGAGTAACCCACCTGCAGTTCCCTGATTTTCCCCTCTGGCTGCCTCTGAAGGAACTCCTCTGCCAGAGTCACTGCTTGGGCACAGGTCTCTGGACCTCTTTCCTTGACCCAGCTCTGCATGTCCAAGGGCAGGATGGCCAGGAACTGCTCCAGGGTCACCAATTCCAGCATCTGCTCCTTGGTGTGTCTCTCTGGATCCAGCCACTGACGGCAACATTCCTGGAGCTTCAAGCAAAGGTCTCGAGGACTACGAGCATCTTTGTAGGACAGCATTCGGAAACACTGGCGTTGCAACTCTGCCTTGGCAGGACTTACACTTACAGGCTGTTGGGACATTTCCTCTACTGAAGGAGGAGTCTGCAGTGTCTTCAGAAACTCCTGCAACTGAGCGTCCCAATTCCCAGATGATTCTCCTTTTGGTTCCTGTTTCACTTCATGACCAGCATCCCCATGGCTTCTCCCAGATGTTTTGAGAAGAACAATGTCTTCTTCTACTACTTTTTCTTTAGAATCTGCTAAATCCTCCTCCATTTTTATTTCTGGAACGAAATATCCATCAGCTTCTGGCTCTTGCTTCACATCCATTTCCTCCTAACAAGGACTGGACTTTTGTGTAGTCTTCTCCTCTCTTTTTAAGTACTAATTTCTGATGGATACCTCAGCCCTGTTGCTTTGTCCTTCACATTCAATCATCACAAAAGACTCTCCTAAGGGGAATTTTTGCAAGTTACACAGGAAAGCACCAAGGCGTCCCATTGGCATTCTTCAAAAATGTTATCCTGAAACAAAAATTATAACAGCAGAAACCAAAAGACTGGAAAATAAAATTAATCTCAACATCCTATTAGTGTTATCAGCATTTTCAAGATAACAAGAGCTGTTTTGTGCTAAAATTCTTCCCATATGAATGTGCTAAAGGCATATATTAAAAGCCACAGCTCACCTCCACCTTAGTAATCCATTGATCAACTTTTTTCTGAGCTACCAACTAACTTCTAACTTATGGCTTCCCATTTTTAAGACATGCAAAAAATCCACAAAGTTTTTTACTACTGCCACGCTGTTAGAAGTTTCATAGGCCAAGTGGATATTTGACTCTAGGTCTCCATAACCATGTAAGGATCCTGTCTACCACACCATACTCATCCCCACCAATCATCCTGGCCTCTATGAATCTGCCTAGCTCCATCCTAATGGCAGTGAAAGCATAATCTACTTCTCCAATGCATATGCAGAAGTAGGTGATACCTTTTCTGGATCACTAAATAAAAAAAGGATTGCAGTGGCTCAAGTGGTTAAGATGTTGACTGGGAGGCAGAACGTTAGCAGTTTAAAACCCAAGTACTGCATGACGGAATGAGTGCCTGTCTCTATCTACTTAGCAGTTTGAAAGCAAGAAATTGCAAGTAGATAAATAGGTACCACTTTGGTGGGAAGGTAAACTGCGTTCCATGCACTTTGGTGTCCAGGCATGCCTGCCACATGTCCATAAAAAAGTCTGCAAACGGTCTTCGGCTATAAACAGAGATAAGCACTGAACCTTAATCAGATAAAATTGGCTTTCAAGCAAGGGTGACCTTTACCTTTACCAAAATAAAAAAATCATTGCACACTTTCATGATGACTTCTTCAGGCATGCATTCAAATGTTCCTGCCATGATGATCTGCCAGGTTCTGTTCTTAAAATCAGCAGCTGATTTGGTGCTCAACCCCTATTTTTTAAACACAGGAAAGAGTACCATATACAGAGCCATTTGGGGAGAGCAAAAAGCAAAGGTCTGGTTCCCTGAGTTTGAAAAATGGGGGTGGAGAATCAAATCAACTGCTGTTTGTAAGAACAGAACTGGAGAGACCATCATGCCACAAACATGTGAATGCATACCTGAAGAAGGTGATCATGAATCACAAAAGCTAACAATGAGGTTTTTTTAGTGATCCAGAAAGATATCACTTTTTACTTCTGCATATGTTTTATACATGGATCACATGGCTGACTTTGTTTATTCTCCAACACAGTAACTTATATCCACCCCCACCCTCAGCGCAAGCATTTTTGTTAAAAACTTAACATGTAAGAAACAAAGTTACCCAGGAAAGGTTAAGTATTTAGAACAACATTCCTGAGGGGGTCTAGGCAAACAAGGAGTCTGAGGATGGAGGAAGAACAATCAGCATGAGGTACAAAAGTGAGGATGGACCAAAATATTTTACTGCTTGGAACACAGCAACAGCAACAGCCCCCCCCACACACACACACACACAAAGTGTGTAGTATCCAAAAAAAGCCCAGTGGCCTTGTTAACTGGAAGGCTGGCAAATTGGCAGTTCGAGACCCGGATACTGCATGACGGATTGAGTGCCCATCTCTGTCCCAGTTCTTGGGGACATGAAAGGAACCTCATTTGGGTGCGTCATGAGTGGTGTTTCTTCAACAAAAATCCTTTCAACCCAGACTAATTTCTGATACAAAATTATTATTATTATTAGGTCCAGGATTCTGGATCTGAGACTGAAAGGATGAAGAGATATTTTACTCCGGGTGAATCAACAACAGAGCAATAACAAGAGCAGCAATTTAGCAATAATCCGCAATTATGGTTATTATATTATAATTATATTATAATTATTGCATATTTAGCAATCATGAGGTTATTAAATAATGTTATTAAAAGCGACGGAGTGGTTGTCCGTCCCAGCTCTTGCCAACCTGGCCGTTTGAAAGCAAGAAATTGCAAGTGAATAAATAAGTACCACTTCGGTGGGAAAAGTAACAGGAGTAGCTGAAGTTAAAGGGGCCCTTCCCATCCTCTGGGTTTTTTTCATTCTGGCCCTTCTCGGATGTGGAATACAGGGTAGGTTTTTTTAATTTGTTAATTTATTATTAATTGGTTTTGCATTGCATTAAAAGCTTGCCCAAACAGCCATGCCACTGACTCACTTTCCCCTCCTCCGCCTCTCGTGTAGCATCATCCCCTACCTCTTTCCGAACGCCAAGGGCTTCCGCCCGCCCACTGGCAAGCAGGACCGGAAGGAAGTGTTCTTTCCGCCATCTTTCCTTACCAGGGGTATGGGGCTGCTCTAGGCTTCCCGCTCCGTCGCTTTACCGTCTCCGCGAACTAATGCTGTCTTTCTTTCCCCCTCAGAGACTGGGAAGTGGGTCGTTGAGAAAAAGTCATTTTTCCCAGCTCTGGAAAGTGTTGGGTCCTTTATTAGAGAAATGCTGGAGTCATTCAGATTCTAGGGAGTCATTAGAGAAATAACCTATTTATTGTGAGCCTATCTATATACATTTAGATTTATTCCTGTGAACTTTGGTTCACACAACATTGCATAGATCCGTGAAGGGGAACCTCCTTGGCACTCCAGATGTTCTTGGACTTCAATTCCCAGAAGCCCAAGCCCCTGTGAATCCATACTGTTATGGTTTTCTGCTATTCATTCACCCCACGCCGCCCTCGTTGCTCTTGGAAGCAGAAGTAAAACATGCCCATAAGTGCTTGTTTTACTTCTACTTCCAGGAGCAACAAGGACAGCGCGGATGAGTCGCAGCAAAGGAAAATATCAATGATGGCGAACCTTACCACTCCAGCTGTTGTTGGACTTCAGTTCCCAGAAACTTACATCTCTATCTATGAATCCACACAAATGGGTTTGCTGCATTTATGCACAGACAGTAAACAACCCATTTGTGGGATTCACAGACTTGGGCTTCTGGGAACTGAAGTTGAAGAACACCTGGAGTGCCAAGGTTCACCATCATAAACTCATTAGCAGATTTTTAATGCCCCAATGTTTATTTTACAACCATTTGCAACTTCACAGAACCAAACTTCTCATAAATAATCTGGACACCAATCAGGGATCTTCACTGTTCTGTAAACATATCTGTTAAACTAGTAAAGGTAAATGTTTCCCTTGCTTGAAAGCCAGTAGTATCCAACTCGGGTTCAGTGCTCATCTCAGTTTCAAAGCTGAAGAGCCAGCACTGTCTGCTTCTTCAGATGTTTCTGTGGTCATGTGGCAGGCATGACGACACCGGAGTGCATGGAATGCTGTTACCTTCCCACCAAAGTGGTCCCTATTTATCTACTTTCAATGTCTTGCTTTCGAACTGCTAGGTTGGCAGGAGCTGGGACAAAGACGGGAGCTCATTCCATCCTGCAGTACTCTGGAATCAAACTGCTGACTTTCTGTCTCCCAGTCAGCGTCTTAGCCACTTGAGCATACAGTATCTGTTACACTAACCAACCAGAATAATTTCTGGCACAAACTTATTATTACCAACCATTGTGTACCTCTGTACCTGATATATATAAATTAATACCATGGATTCTCACTCTTATGTCTGATGAAGTAGATTTGATCCATAAAAGTTAACATTAAAAATAGAGGAATTAGTCTTTAACGTGTCACAATGTTGTCTTGTTTACTCTCTGATATGCTTGCATAGACTTACGGGGGGATGAGCCACTTTAGGTGGGGTGATGCCCCCCTCAGTGGAGGAAATGCCATTTGAAGCCATATTTGGGCCCAACAACAAAATGAGCAGAGGAACCACTTCATCTTGATTCCCAACAGTCATGGAGGCAGAAGAGGCCATGTCAGATGGACTGGCTGTGAAGACACACCTTATTAATATCCTCAAGGCTGTGGCAGTCCATTGGAGTCCCGATGTTGAATCCTGCATGTCTCATTTTATATGTGCCATAGGAGATGGCTCTGTGATCACAGTGTGTGGGTCACTTCATGGCAAGATTTTGTTGTTCAGTCGCACAGTCGATTCCGACCCTTTGCAACCCCATGGACCACCGCCCTCCAGGCACTCCTGTCCTCCACCATCCTCCTCAACCCGCCCAACTCTGTGCCCATTGCATCTACAACACCATCTAGCCATCTCATTTTTGGCTGCCCCCTTCTTCTTTTGCTCTCCACCTTTCCCAACATCAAGGCTTTCTCAAATGAATCCTCTCTTCTCATTTTATGTCCAAAGTACTTTATCTTCATCTTTACTATTTGACCTTCTAAGGAGCAGTCAGAATTGATTTCTTCTTAGACTGACCTATTTGTTCTCCTTGCTGTCCAGGCAAGATGGGATCCTCCTTAAATTCATGCCAATGGCACTTTTCCTGGTAAAAATGATTTCCAGGGGAAACGTATACTCAGATATGAGTAGAAGCCAACAATGAGAGAAATGCTGGTATGTTTGTGGAGACCTGGACTAATTTACCTCATAAGTGTGCTTTGTATTTCCCACCCACCCACCTTCCAGTTTTTCCTCAGCAATTTAGAAAAAGGTTTTTAGTTGTTTTTTAAAGGTAGCAAGCGATGGGACTGGTGCAGCTCCACTGGTAGTGTGTTCCACAGTGTTGGTGCCACCACCAAGAGGGCTCTATTTCTGGTTAAAGACTTTCAAGCCATCCTCGGTGTTGGCACCTGGAGCTGTGCTGACTGTGATGACCGGGTGATGCAGGGAGTTGCTCTGAGGGAGAGACGCTCTGACAGATAACAAGGTCCCAAACTGTATAGTATTATAAGCTTAGTGCACTTTGGGTGGTTTACAAAGTCATTAGCATTTCTGCCTTGAAACATGCCGGGTCCTCATTTTACTGACCTTGGAAGGCTGAATCAACTTTCAGTCCCGGTCAGAATTGAACTTACAACTTTCAGGCTGCAGTATAGCAGTTTAATCAGCGCTCCTGAAGGGACTGCAATGGTTCAATCGTTAATAAACTCACCTTGTTAGTTGGATGGTCAGCCATTTGGCACTTCAAGACCAAGCTACTGCATGACAGAATGAGCACCTGTCTCTGCCTCAGCTCCTGCCAATCTAGCAGATTGAAAGTAAAAAATTACAAGTAGATAAATAGGGACCACTTTGGTGGGAAAAGATCTTGGGGACATGAAAGGAGCCTCATTCAGGCATCCCCTGAGCAGAGTTTCTCCAGCAAAAATCCTTTCAACCCAGAATAATTTCTGACAGAAAATTATTATTACCAGGGTTCCTAAATAATTGCCCTGAGTGGTCAGGCAGTTTCACATCTGGCCTAGACACGGAAGAAGCTCAGCTCTTACAAGGCAATACCAATCAACACAAACACCTCATGCAACGCATCCACATCCCCACCTTATGCTACGAGTGCCAAACATGGACACCTACAACAAAACATAAAGGAATATTGATCAGCATGGGAATGAGATGTCTGAGGAAGGCTGCTGGAGTGACTAGAAGTGATAAAATCAGGAATGAGATAAAAGAAAGAATTGGAAAAGAACCAATCTTAAACTATATACAGAGACATCAAATAAAGTGGTTTTGTCCATTTGGAGAGAATGTCTTGGAATTCTATACCATGGAAAGAGGAGAAGGACAAAGACCTCGAGGTGGACTCAGATAAAGGTGGAGTGATAACATTGAAGAACTATTACAATGCCACCAAATAACACTGGTGGAGACCACTAGAAGTAACAGAACAAAAACCTTGCATCCCCCTCTTGATACCAAATGAGGTAAAAGAGAAAGAAGACCTGTGAGGAACTTTCTGAGTCCCCAAGAAGAGCTCTGCCAGGAAAGCTAGCCTCACAGTTAGCAATGAGTTTAAGGCATGGATTCTCAACCTGCAGTCTGTGGGGTGAATGCGACCTGCAGTGCTATTTCATGTGGCCCACCACTCCCTCCACCACACCAGGAAGAGCCATGTGGTGGAAGAAGGGCAAAATAGTCATTCGGCCCCCAAGCTATCAGAGGGAATGTAACCCAGCCCCCAGTGTTAAAAGGTTGAGAACTCCTGGTTTAGGGTATAACATACACATCTGCCATTTTCTTGCCCCAGTGACCATTCCAGGGCCAGCCCCACATTGAAAACTCCCAAATCATCATCACTTCTGCCGACTTCTCTGCATCTGAGCAGGGGATTATATGGCAAATGATTGAAAATTGGAGTTTCCTCCCTCTGACTATTATATTTTATAAAGACTGGGTTGGAAAGACGGTACCTAGTGGCAAAACTCAGTACATTTGTTGGGGCATTTCTTGTCTCAGATTTTTAAATTTGAAGATAATCTCTCAAAAAAACTGATTGAAAATTGGCGATATTTACAACTGTTCCTGGTTTTTATCACCTGTGGTTCTTTATCAGACCTGCCTTTTAAATTATTGCTATGAATATTACATTTGTAGGTAAAAACAAAGAGAGCATCAAGTGTGTCCATAACATCTGGCCCTGTCTGTCGACCCTTGATCACTGAGAAGAGCCAGGTAATAATAAATGCACACACACAAGGTGGACTTAAACATGAAACTTTTATCTATAATTTGTCAAATAGGCCACACTTTCTGGGCCAACTATGCAACTAGGGAAGCTAATGATAAGAGACAATTTCTAAATCAACTAATTAGCTCTGTAAAATGGGGAGTAAAATAGAGCCTTGTTTAACTTATTTCACTAGGGTATAACAGCATCAGGAGAAAACCAGCACTTAGAAATGTCACGTTTTGGATAACATCTTTCACAATCGCAGATCGTAATCCTTTGTTATGTTTACTTGGGAGTTCTGGAAGTTGTAGTTTCAAAAGGCTACTTTTATGAGCTCTGGGAACAACTATACACAACATAACACGTGACAACACTTCTCAAAAAGGAGAAGCTGGAATGGGAGATTATGAGTAGAACACCTTACATGCTAGTAAACTCAGAAAACTAAGCCATGTCAGGCTTTGGATTTCATAACGAGAACCAGGTTATAGCCACATAGAAGCTATTTATGAAAAATATACAGATTAAAGTATTTTGTGCAAAAGTAATCCATAACCAGATTTGCAAAGTACCATGTCCAAAATATGCAATAACCTAATTTTGATATTACTAATCAGTTGCAAGGGACAGTCTGCCCATGACCTCCATTAACTGAGAAATAAATTTAAGAAATATATCTCAGATGTTTAAAGACTGTCAAAATGGCATAAAAAAGGTCTTCTTCAGGTGCCGTGTCCATTCCGGACATTGGCTATCATTGTGGCTGTAGTCTTCTTGTTCTTAACTCCTCAGAACAGTTCTTCTGAGGACCATCCACACCAGTCTTTCAGGTTCTTCAGTCATGAAGTCCATCTAAGTCTAGGGCCTTTTTTCCCCAGGGATCTTTCCTTGCAGAGCAAGTTAGAAGTATTCTATACTTTATGTTGTTCCTCAAGATATGGCAAAAATATTGCAGCTTTTTTGGCTTAATGATCTTAAACAGTTCTTGTTCTTTAGCCATTCGGCGTAATACTTCTACATTAGTCACATGGTCAATCCATGATATCCTTAGTAGCCGCTTGTAGATCCACATTTCAAAAGCTTCAATTATCTTTTCAGATGCTTTAGTCAATGTCCAAGCTGCAACCATATAGGAACATTGGGAATATGTAACATCTCACTGTTTGGACCTTTGTAGCAAACATTAGATCTCTACTAGCTAAAAAATGTCGCATTTTTATGAAAGCGGATCTTGCTTTTTCTATTCGTATTTACTCTCTACCTTGGGATCCAAATTTTCATTTAATATACTCCCTAAATACACAATTTTATCCACTCTTTCAGTTTCATGTGTTCCTGCCATTAGCTTGTTGTGAGTTGGTGTTCGGCTTATAACCAGATATTTAGTGTCTGCACTTGAATCTCTAACTCGCTCCAGCATCAACTGAACATCTGCAAAGCTTGTGGCCAACAACACTGTGTCATTAGCATATTGGATGTTATTCAGGTATTCCCCATTAATTTTAATGCTAATGTTTAAATCTGATAGTACTTCTGAAAAAATACTCTATGAATTTATATTAAACAGTGTTGGGGACAGCACACAGCTATGTTTCACACCTCTGGAAATTTGAACCTGCTCTGTCAGCTGCTCTTCAACTCTGACTTAAGCTGTCCGATTCCAATAAAGGTTGGTGATGATTCTGATATCTTTATCATCTATAAAAAAAGGTCAGTACAGAATAATTTCCTAGGACAATATTCACTTTGGAAAATTGACAATTAGTCTGACTTTACAAATGTGCTACAAAGTTTCCATCACTTTATTCCTTTCACAATTAATCACTTGTGTTCTTCTGCATTTCCAAAGGAGCTTTGTACTGTGGTTGTTTTTTAAAGCTTTTCTCTAAACAACATAGAATTCTGGTGTCAGGGATTCCTACGTAATACTCTACCCTACATCCTGAATTTGACTTTTGTTCTTCTATAGCAGGGATTCTCAACCTATGGCTCATGGACCAGACCTGGCCATGATGCCAAATCATTCTGCCTATGCCACCGCTGCCACTACCACTGGAAGCAGACATGTTTATGGCAGCCATAAACCCATCTCCAGCTGTCTTAAATGCATTTATGACAGCCGTAAATGTGCCTGCAGCTATCATAAATGTGTTTCCGGCAGCTGTAAATGACAGGGGAAACCACCAGTCCACCCTGTTCAACTGTCTCAGGGAGCATGTCCTGGCCTATGGCATAAAAAGGTTGAGAATCTCTGTTCTATAGGGTGCCATTGTATTACAGAGAGAGATGAATGAGCTCTTTTTATTGCTGAGATACTGGTATAAAACAGAAAATGTGTTTTTTAGACATTACTCTGAACAAAGACATATTTTTGTCACATATAGCTATCCAAAAACATTTATCCAGAGCTGGACCCAATACTCCATGCGCCAGCAATAATATTCAAGAACAAATGCACAGAAATATTTGAACACATAGACCTTTACACTTTATATGCTGTTCTCCATGAAAAGTAACCTTATGCATGATTTCAAATTTTACATTTCTGAAAATGCACTTTGTCCTGAAAACTTAACCATTTCTTACAAATTAAAAAGCAGGAGATGCTTTGTTCTGTCTCAGGAGAATGAGATGTTCAAAGACTTCGTCAGGCATGGTGTGTCTTTTCAGAATCCTGAGATTCCCGTCTGTACTGAACAGGCATTCAGCTGCAGCACTTGAAGGCATGCCTGTGTTATACTTTAAGAAACTCTGCTGGATCGTTGGGAAGGCGAGCAATGATGAGACTTCCCTGCTGGGAGTCATCAAGTACTTGGAGAGTTCCTCCTCAGCAGGATCCACTACAGATGTCCTCTGCGGTTTGATGTCAAAAAAATCAAGTAAAACATCGTCATTTTCCTGGTCTTTTTCTGAACAGCTGTCACTGTCTTCACTGATGGGACCCTTCAGTTCAGCATTCAATAAGGCTTCCATTGCATACCTGTCAGAAAAGGAGTATGATAATTTACTTTAGTAAATGAGGATGAGATATTTATAATTCTAAAACTCCCACCCAGAGATTTCATCTAGTATCTCCCAGTGAGTTTTCTGGGACTGAGTGGGGAGAAACAAGAATGCAAAGCAGAAGTTTTACTAGCAGCACAATCTGTTTTGTTACATGTTCTTTGACCTGGGAAGGAGAAGGAAAAAACCCCTCGGTTGCACAACCTGCCGAGAGTCAAATTACTGCTCTTTAGGAAGAGTAATCTCATTATCCATTAAGAGTCTAAAGGGGAGCCTCTCAATAAACAACCCTTCCCATGGAGCATTGAGGGGATTCCCATCATGCAATGCAACTGAGTTAGTGTTCTCTTTTGCTTCCTAGGAAAAGCACTCAGGGGTGGAGAATACTCATGGGGGTAGGGAGGCCCCATGGGGTGGGGGGTGGGAAGCCCTCATGGGGTATGGAGCACTCAGGGCGTGCGTGGCCCTAAAGGGGGTGGGGAGGCCTCGCAGGGGGGCAGGCAGCACTCGGAGGAGGGCAGCATCCACTGGGGGGGCACATGTGCTGTCACTAGCATGCCTCAAGCAGCGTGTGTGAATGTATGTGTGTGCAAACACCCATGTGAGTTTGCCAGAAACACACTGGTGCCATCACATGGGTGTGTGGGCACTCGTGGAGCCTGCCCACATAACGTCTCTTCCTCCTTAGGCACGCAGTCTCTAAAAGGTTCGCCATCACTGCCCTAGGGCCAACTAGAAAAAAGGGGTCCAGGAAACAAGCCTGCCCGTTAGTATTTGTTGCAAAATGGCATGTTCTTTGCCTAACCTGAGCAGTACATTTACTGCCTTCTGCTGCTTTTCAGGCAGAAGGAAACATACACACCCCAATGCACAGAACCAATATGATCATCACATCTTCAGTTCCAAGCAATCATTCTCACACTCTATCCCTGCACGTATTAACATCAGATGACTCGAGCATCGGCCACAGTGACGAAGGAGTAGAATTCCTGGATTCCACCTCTTTGTCTCCTTCGTTTTGGTCCACCCAAAGGCCAAAGGGCCCCTTTTACCCCTTACCTGTTTGTCTGGGCTGTCTTTGACGACTCGAGCCAGTCCAGCTTGAACCGAGGATGTAAGCAGGCTGCCAGGAGAAGCGTCTTGTCCTCCCAAACAGGTGAAAAGCGCTTCCTGAGGGCTTCGCGGAGACCCCTCAGCAGCGGAAGGCAGTACGTGTACGGGACAGGTTTGTTTTCCAATCCCTGAAACTTGCGGTCCAGGTTGTATACAGTTGGCAGCAAATACCCCATGAACATGTTGTTCTCCTTTTGCAGAATGTCTAAAGACAAGGAGAGTGGCCCCATAATCTCTGTGTACTCCTGTAGGACCAAGCGCTCCTCAGCAGTGAAGCTGAGCAAAGAGCAGCGGTCCAAGATGGCATCCAGTTTCTGTGGTGCTGTTGAGAGGAGCTTGTTTAACTGCTTGAGCGCTTCGAAGATGGAATTCCACTTGGAATTCGGTATCTCCAAATACACACCACACTGGTCGTAGATGTACCCTGCAATCTCCACCGACTGTTTCTGCTTTGCCCAGAGTTTGCTGCATTTCCTCATCAAGGAATGGAAATGTTTCCTGAACAGACCCAATGGGTCAGTCTTGGAGGAGTCAGAAATCAGGGCTTCTACGTCATGTGTTGCTATTAAGTTGAGGGTGTAACTGGCACACATCTGGTGTGGTGGCAAACCCATGTCCACCCTGTCATCTCCTTCTTTTACCTTCTTGCCTGAGACTGAGTCCAAGATCTCAGAGATAGGAATAAATGTCACCTCAGAAACCTCTTGGTCATCATTATCGTCCTCCTCATCTGTGGTGGAGTCTGTATCATCCTTTGTTTCTTTAACCCTGAAAGCTCGGAAGGCATGCAGAAAATTGGAGCCATGGTCGGTGGTGGTACAAACCACCTTGTGGTGTATCCCATACTGCAGGTGGACATCATGCAGGGCTTTTGCCAGGACACTGTAGGTGAGGCATCCTTTCAGGCGCTTGCAAGCCAAGGCCCCAAATTCCCGCTTCAGAGTTGTCGGACTGATCCAGTGGGCCGTGACCCCTAGGAAATGCTTCCTGCCCTGCATCCAGCAGTCCGCCGTGGTTGCTACGTACTCCGCTGACTCCATCCGATGCGCAAGCACTTCCCTCATAACTGTGGCTCTCTTCTCAATTCTGCCCAAGAGAGCCTGGGGACACATGATTTGGAGCTCACTTGGAAGACCAAGGCAAACCAAGGCAACAAAGGTTGGCTTGTCTACAGTCTGAGGAGGCACCATCTCCTCCACTACGTAATCCATAAGTGTCCTGTCAAGCATTTTCTGGGTGACAATCTCCTTGCTGGATCTCCCCCTCCTCGAGGAAGGGGGGCCTTCATCCTCTTCTTCTGGGGATTCTTCTGAATAGATAGATGTCCTCCCTTGTCTTTCCGCAGTGATTTCAAGAATGGCCGTTAGCTTATCAGGGTGTGCCTCCTGAGGAGAAATAGAAAATGATCGGGGTAGTGAAAAAAACCCTGAAAATACACTTGAACTATTTTAAACAGAGTGCATCATGGTGAGAAATGTATTGGTCATGTGTTGCCTGCCAAGATCATCAGAGAACTTCTATAATAAAAAATTTCACATCAGAAATTACTCTGGGTTGATAGACGTACAATCAACCTGTTAAAATATTTATTTATTTATTTTGCCACCCACTTGCCATGGCGACTCAGGGCGGCTTATAATCAATACAACAACTGTACAGTAAACAATCATAGTAACAGTAAAATACAACCCCACAAAACAAAACACAGTACTATAATCCAAAACATAGCACAGACTATCTCCCCTCCGGCCATCGGTGGGAGGTAGTTTTGTTTTTCATGGCTTCCAATCCTACAGTAGCTAACTACAGCAAACTCTCCATATTTGACCACCTCCCTACATTGACCATCTCCCTAAATTGACCTAATTTTTAAAGACTGGACATACACCATTTGTACACAGTAGAAAGCCACCATCTCTATATTGACCACCTCTGTAACTTGTATCTTGACCACCTGGACCTTGACACACTATATTAATTTACTCTCTATAACTTGATGAGGGAATGCAGTGGCTCAAGTGGTTAAGACATTGACTAGAAGGTGGCAGGTCAGCAGTTTGAGACCCGAGCACTGCATGATGGAGTGAGCTCCCGTCTCTGTCCTAGCTCCTGCCAACCTAGCAGTTCGAAAACAAGAAATTGCAAATAGATAAATAGGGAGCACTTTGGTGGGAAGGTAAACAGTGTTCCATGCACTAGTCATACTTGCCACATGTCTACGGGAACATCTGCAGACACTGCCTTGCTGAACTGTCTATACTCTATGTGACCCACGCTCACCTTCAGATGTTGCCTCACGTTGAACGCGGAGGTAATCCCCGAGCTCAGCTTCTTGACCAATGGGAGACAATAATTGCATTGCACAATCAAGTTTTTCCCCTTTTGGCTCACATATGTAACGGCATCTTCAAAGCCAAACCAAGGGACTAGCTTTTGTGCTGCTGCTGCTGCTGCTACTACATGGGCCGGAAGCTGTTCAGCCTCTCCCTCCTGGCCGAAGTCTTCCTTGTGCTGGGGTTGCTCCTGGTCGTTAGCAGTCTCAGTCTTGCTTGTCTCCTGGGTTGTCTCAGTCTTAACCACCACCGTCGCAACTACCTCCGTGGCATCCCCTGTGGCAGCCTCAACTTCAGCTGCTGTGGCGGCCATAGCAATCTGGGCCGTGGCAGCTTTAGCTGCCTTGCCTGCAGGAAGCGAGGAAACCCCCCTCAGGTAATTCAGCCTTTTTATTACAATAAACTAGAAGGCACGACTCATCCTATAAAATGAACAAAGAATCTCAGGTGCTGCCTGTATTTGCTGTTAAGATGACACTGGAAGTAATTGCTTTGAGGTGTAAAAATGGGTACGTATATATCTGCACATTTTTACTGTTATGTGCTGTAAACTCAAGCAACCTATGCTGGCTCTATCAGGGCTTTCAAGGTACGCGAGCTATTAAACCAACTCCAGGGACTGCATTGGCTTAGTGGTAATAATAATTTTGTGTCAGAGATTACTCTAGGTTGAAAGGAATTTTGCTGGAGAAACTCCAATCAGAGGATGCCCGAATAAGGCTCCTTTCATGTCCCAAGTGCAACCCTCGGTTAAAGACGCTGAACTTGACTAAAAGGTCAACAGTTCAAGACCTGAGTGCTGTGTGATGGAATGACCTCCTGTCATCTGTCTCAACTCCTGTCAGCCGAGCAGTTCAAAAACAAGAAATTGCATGTAGATAAATAGGTTCTGCTTCAGCGGGAAAGGTAACAGTGTTCTGCATGCCTAAACTGCAAGGTTTTGCGGTTCAGAAAGGAAGCTCCTAGCTAGCAGGAGCAGAGGAACACGAGGCTTGGAGTTAGGACTTAAAGACGCCCAGAGTAGGAAAATCTCCTAGATGGGTGGGGTATAAATATAATAAATAAATAAATACAGTGGAACCTTGCTTAACAAATGGCTCGGTTAACATAAAAATTGCATAACAAAAGGAAATCCATAGAAAATAGTGGCTCGGTTAACAAAAAATTTTCCGGAACAGATTAATTGGTTTTCAATGCATTCCTTTGGGAAACTGCGTTTTGGTTAACAAATTTTGGTTATCAATGCATTCCTATGGGGAACTGCATTCAATGCATTCCTATGGGAAATTTTTCATAGTATGAAATGTCCCAGAGAACACATTAAATTTGTTAACTGAGGTTCCACTGTAATTAAATTCCAGTGTAAGCCTTTTCTCCCAGGTGATCCACATTTCAGTACCTGTAAGGAGCATACAAGGTAGGCAGAACTTCCAGCTTGGAAGATTATGTTATTTGTGGTTCATAAGAATCAGAAAATCCCATCCTTAGCTAGCATCCTTCTTTGCAGTGACATCGCATAGGGGGAGCCAGGGGGGCGGCTGGCTCCGGGTGGCACTTTTTGGGCTATGGGTGTTCTTGGACTACAAGTCCCAGAAGCCCTAGCGGGAGCCGGCATCTACCAGGGGGTGGCAAATTTGGTTTAAGCCCCGAACTTCTTTGGCCCTTCCTTGCTGGTTGTATTCTCATTCCTGTTCCCAAATCAATATAACAGATCCCCAGCTTGAGGCCTCCGAGTCATGCCACAGGGACAGCATAAGATGAAGGATGAAGGGATGGGCCTCTGAGGCTCAAAAGAGCCTCAGATGTTAGGAAGGAAATGAGCTGCTCACTTCTGGTCTCCATCATGAGCCTCTGCTTCTTCCTGGGTTCCTCAGTCTGTGGGGGATCCTCTTCAGGTTCTCTCTTGATCTCTCTCGGTTTCTCAGCACTCTCTTCTTGGTCTTGTTGCTCCCTCTTGTGCTCGCCTAAAAATTGAAGGAATACAAGGCAGTGCAAAATGAGACACAGCAGAAGAAACGATGGCCCATACAGTTGTACAGGCCATATACAGTACAGATGTTTCACCGCCAAATGAAAGCCAGGTGTATCCGACTCTAGGGTTCAGTGCTCATATGCTGTTTATAGCCAAAGAGCCAGTGCTGTCTGCATCTGAAGATATTTTCATGGCCATGTGGCAGGCATGACTAGACACCGGAGTGCGTGGAACGCTGTTTACCTTCTCACCCAAGTGGTACCTATTTATCTACTTGCAATTTCTTGCTTTCGAACTGCTAGGCTGGCAGGAGCTGGGGCAGAGACAAGAGCTCAAGCCGTCATGCAGCACTCAGGTCTCGCACTGATGACCTTCCAGTTGTCAAGTTCAGCGTTTTAACCACTAGGCCACCATACTGAGTCCCTGTTTCTAAACAAATCCAAATTATTTCTCGCCACACATATGTATGAATGCTTTTCTCACCTCTGTGAACTCTCTGGTGTGCTTTGAGGGCAGAGCTGTGTCTAAAAGTATCCCCACACTCTGAGCAAATGAGGGTGTTCTTGGAGTCAGGGCATTCCAGTTTCTTGTCCCTGTGGGTCCGCACATGAGCCACCAGCTCTGAGTGGAATTCAAAAGCTTTCCCACAGTCAAGACACAGAAAGGAGTTTTCCCGCGCATGCGTCCTCTCGTGCTCAATGAGCTCAGACTTTTGGCTGAAGGTTTTCCCACAGGAAGAGCACACGGCCATGTGGACCTTCTCGTGGGCCCTCAGGCGGTTGATCCCACTGAAACACATCTCGCACTGCAAACATTTATACTGGTTCTCACCAGTGTGAGTCCTCCAGTGTGCTCTCAAGCCGGAGTAGGTCCCGAAGTTTTCCCCACACTTCAAGCACTTATACGCTTTCTCGCCTCGGTGGGTTTTCTGGTGTCGAAGTAAGCCCGAGATGTGGATATATTTCTCTCCACACTCCGAACAGGTGTGAAGCTTGGTTTCCCCATTGGTTTCCTGTTGAGGGTTGCAGCCAAAGGTGTTCCCACAGTGGGAGCATTTGCGGGGTTTGCGCCCCATATGAATCCTCTCACTTCCCCCACAGTGGGAGCATTTGTACAATTGTTCCCCCACATGGTTTCTCTCGTGTATTAGAAGATCTGAGCTGCTGCCGAAACTCTGACCGCAGTGCCAACACTTGTATGACTTCACTTCTTCAGGGGTGTTCTCGTGCCCCAGAAATTGTACGCTTTGACCAAAGATCTCCTCACCTTCAATATATTCAATATTCTCATCCTGTTGGATGGTGGTTTCACCACCATATTTGCAAACGTCCTGCGTGTGAACCAACAGATCCTCTCCCCTCTCTTCCTCTCTTCCATTCTGCCCTGCTTTCTTCTCCTCGGGTTCTCCCTGGAGCAGTAAATCATTCTCTTCATCTGTTTTCAAGACCGCCAGTGGTTCAGTTTTCTCAGGGCTCTCTAGGAATGGCTGCCCTTCTTCACTTTCTCTCAGCCATTCATCACCTGCTGGAATAAAGAAGAGAATACAGGTATAGATAAAACCTGCTTTTGTTTTGCTTTTCTAACTAAATAGGCAAACTTATCTCTTCTTATCAATTCTGTGACATTCCATGAAACAGGCAAGTATTTTTCACAGTAAGGTAAAGGTGTCTCCTTGCTCAACAGCCAATCGTATCCGACTCCAGGGTTCAGTGCTCATCTCTGTTTATAGCCAAAGAGCCAGCACTGTCTGCATCTCCAGACATTTCTATGCACATGTGGCAGGCATGACTAGACACCAGAGTGCACAGAACTCTGGTAACCTTCCCACCAAAGGGGTACTTGCAATTTCTTGCTTTCAAACTACAGTAAAACCTCAGATAACACTAAAACCTGGTTCCACAAGTCTTGGTGTTATACGATTTTTAGTGTTATCCGATGCATGTTAAAATCCTATGGGATCCATAGAGATACATTGTAACCACACAGGCTTTAGCGGTTGTTATCTGATGCATCCCATAGGATCTTAATGTTATCCGATGCAATTCTTCCCCCCAGATTGCTTAATGTTATGCGATTTTAGTGTTATTCGATACTAATGTTATCTGAGGTATTACTGTACTAGGTTGGCAGGAGCTGGGACAGAGATGGGAGTACGCTCCGTTGTGCAGCACTCAGATCTCAAACTGTTGACTTAATGAAGTCAAAAAGTAGAAGGTAAAGGTCTCCCTTGCTCAAAACCCAATCAGGCCAGCTTGGGTCAGTTGTTCTCTCTCAGCTTCGTTCTTAGGCCAGATAGGTTTTTGTTTGTTAAGAGTACCCTGGAATTGATGTAACCAAAATCAAAATTAGATCCCACTTGTCTTCCCCTTCTCTGTTCTAAGTTACAGCTCTAAGGTCTTCCCAGAGCAATTCTGTAATTCAAATCTCTCCCTGAGGTGAGGTGCCTAAAACATCAGCCACTCCAACAGCTTGCTGTTTCCCAACTGACCAGTTAACAAATAAAACCAAGCTGGTTTGCTAAACACAGGTTGAGAGAAACTTGTATTAAACAAAACAGATAGTCTTTTCTTCTTAAGACTGCACTGCTTCTACATATGCAATTGGCACCTCATCTAGTGAGATCCTGAATGAGGCTGCAGACAACACATCCCAGTGGTGGTGAACCTATGGCACGCATGCCAGAGGGGGCACTCAGAGCCCTCTCTGTTGGCACGCGCGTTGTCGCCTCAGCACAGAGCTCACCCTGCCCCTCGGCCTAAAAGCCCAATGGGAGTGCTTCCTCAATCCCCCAGCACAGAGTTCACCCAGCCCCTCTGCCTAGCAGCCCAATCAGAGGGCTTCCTCTCCTCAGCACAGAGTCCGCCCCCTCCCCTCTGTTTGGACACTTGGTCTCTAAAAGGTTCGCCATCACTGGCATATCTTCACTTAGTATTTGTTCAACAATCCCCCCCCCCCCCCCGAGTCCACATGATGCAAAGCTGAAATGGATGTCAGCAAAAGCAAAGTGGGATAAAACACTAAAGTTTCTTGTTGTTGTTTTGCACTACCACTGGGCAATGTGTATTTTGTTCTGATTTGCTCAAGCACACGATCTGCTCATGTGGACCTTAAAATATGATGTTGCTTCATGTTTATCTGCACACTTGGTGGTGGTGGATCATTATGTGACATTTACTTAGAGGAGTTTTGCTGCCCTCTCGTGTGTCCCAGCTCCACTCCCACCTGTTCTGTTTAATTTTCTATTTCCACTCATGCCTGTAGCTCTTTTTCTTTTTGCACAGCTGCAAATCCCACCTCATGCCTCAATGTGACCTTGGCCATCTGACAGCCATGGTGGCGGGGATGTATTCCTCCGGAACTGTTCTCCACTCTGGAACCACAGGTCGGCTAAGGAGGCCTGGGTACTCAGGGAATGCACCTGGCCAGTGCATTGCTCTAACATAGCCAACTTTGACATGAGCCCAGCCAGCTACATCATCATATTTAAAATGGCTAAAGGAGCATCGAAATCACAGGCCTCAGTTCCCTCTGTGCCATTGGACTTTGCTACAGTAGCAGTAGAACCTCCCAATGGCAAGAGGCTGATAGAATCTCATGGGAGACGATGCTTAGATCCGCCATATCAAACAAGACGTGTGAACTACAGATCAACCAAGTAGCTTAAATTTAGTATTAAAGTGCATTGGCACTTAGGCAAAAAGTGTGAATGATAAGAGATGGGGACAAAATGTAAGGGGGGGAATTCGGGATGTATGCACAGCCAAAACCAACCGAATCCAGTCCATCCAGGAATAAATGTCTTCCTTGCATATGGGATCAAATACTGGCATGGTCTATTCAAATCTGCTACAGCCCAAAATGACCCACAACAACCCAGAACAACACTGTGTGGGTAATCCCTGATAGACTTACTCATCAACCTCACATTTTCATCTCTTTCCTGCTTAGTTTCTCCAAAAATCTGAATTTTCATATCTGGCAGGTTCTGGCTTCCCAATTCTTCTGACATTCCTAAAACCTGGAAAGCGATGGGAGAATCAGATCAAAAGAAAAAAACAGAATGAAGGCAAAATATATGTTCAAGATAGATGATAAACATTGGTTCATTTTTTTAAAAGAGTTACTTATTTAATTTCAATCTTCAGTATTTATAAATAACAAAGGCCTTATAAATACCACTAAACACATTTATATGTCCACACACCTAATAGAGCCCCCTTTGAAGGCACTAAAGAAAACCCAAACCTGGTAAATAAAATCTAATCTTTAAGTAGCCACAAAAACAGGTGCTGAAGTGGTACCTGTTTATCTACTTGCAATTTCTTGCTTTCAAACTGCTAGGTTATCAGGAGCTGGGACAGACAACGGAAGGCACTCAAGTCTTGAACTGCCGACCTTCCAGTCAACAAGCCCAGTGTCTTAACCACTAAGCCACTGCAGCCCATTTGCTCAGCTACCCACTCTCAAGTAGAAGGTGACCAGGAAGCCAGAATCTGCCTTTTGCTGGTGAATGGCCAATGAGGCAAGTTTTCAGGTAGCCTAAATCAACTCACAGCCTTGCATCGAGGACCAGCCAGCTAGGAAAACGACTCACCTTCCGTTCCCAGTCTCTCGCCTCTTGCCGGCTGAGAAGGAAATCTTCCGCCAGGGTGACGGCCTCGGCGCAGGTGACCGGGTCATTCTGTCTCAGCCAGCTCTGCATATCCAGTGGCAGGACATCTAAGAACTGCTCCAGGGTCACCAGCTCCAACATCTGCTCCTTGGTGTGCCTCTCCGGTTTGAGCCACTGGCAGCAGAGTTCGAGGAGCTGCCCACAAAGCTCCCGGGGTCCCTCTGTGTCTTCGTAAGACAAAGTCCGAAAGCGCCGGCACTGGATCTCTGCCCCAACTGAATCTTCTGCTAGAATGCCCTCCTTTTCCTTCTCCTTCAACGGGGTCCCATCACCCTCTTCAGCTTCCCCAATGAGACGTGGCTGGTTTGGGGAGACCCACAATCCTTTGGGCCACTTGTTGCCATCTGACATTCCTTGCAGAGGCAGGTGAGACATTTTTGAACCGCGGCCTTCTTTCGGATCGAGCAGTGGTGGGGCTTCCCCAGTCGAAGGAGGAGAATGCAGCGTCCTCAGAAATTCTTGCAAGCGGACATCCCAGCTACCAGGCGGCTCTTCCTCCGGTTCCTGCTTGACTTTGTGTCCAACATCTTCCCAACTCCTCCCGGCCGTTTTGGGGGTCCCTGCTCCTTCCTTTCCCTCTTCCGCTTCAGGATCGACTAAATCTTCCTCCTTTATTTTTACCTTCGGATCAAGAAATCTGCTAACCCCTCCCCCTTGGGTCACATCCATTTTCTCTCCGGGGAGATGAACCTTTTCCATTCTTCCTTGAAGGCTGCCTCAGTTCAATCAGCTACAGCCTTCAGGTTCGACCAATACAGGAAACTAACTCAGGGAGACGTTCTGCAAATAAGACAGAAAACAACGTTTTCCCAAGACTTTGAGACAATCTCTCAAGAATACGTAGCGACCCCCTGCTGCCAAGAGAAAGACAGAGAGATTGGATTTTTATTTTATTTTCTGAGCTACAAATTCTCCATTCTTCATTTCTCCTTACGTGGCATGACAGGCACTTTGCAAATCCCTGAATGTGATACATCTTGGAGAAAGGCTTAAATCAGAAGGCTTTGAGGTTTAGTTAAGCCAAGCTCTACCCAAGTGTCATTTTATTTATTTAAAGCATCTGTAGCCCACCTTGTATCAAAGGATCTCAAGGTGGATTAGACAAAGGTCACCCTTGCTGAAAAGCCAGTCACATCTGACTCTAGGGTTCAGTGCTCAATTCTGTTTATAGCCAAAGAACCACCGCTGTCTGTGTTTGCAGATGATTCCATGGTCATGTGGCAGGCATGACTAACAGGGCATAGAACGTGCTGTTTATCTTTCCCACCAAAGTGGTACCTACTGACCTACTTGTCATTTGTTGCTTTCGAAATGCTAGGTTGGCGGGAGCTAGGACAAGGACAGAAGCTCACTCCGTCGTGCAGCACTCGGGTCTTGAACTGCTAACCTGCCAGCCTTCCAGTTGTCTAGTTCATAACTGCCTTCAAATTTTTACAGCAAGGGGTGTGTGTGTGTGTGTGTGTGTGTATGACAGAGAGAGAGAGAGGTGTGTGTGCTCATCATACCTTAATATATCTTACAAACAAATTACAGTGTATTACATTGATCAGAAAGAGGGTTTGCTTCTCATAAATGGGACAATGTCTTCAGGGGGGGCTGTGAGTGTGTGAGTGTGCGCGCGCATGCGGGCACGCTCATCATACCTTAATACAGTGATGGCAAACCTTTTAGAGACCAAGTGCCCAAACTACAACCCCAAACTCACTTATTTATCGCATTGAATAACAACAACAACAACAACAACAACAACAACAACAACAACAACAACAATAATAATGTGCCAACATAGGAGGGAGAAAGCACTCCCATTGGGCTACTGGGCAGAGGGGTGGGGTGGACTCTGTGCTGGGCAAAGGGAGGAAGTGCTCCCATTGGGCTGCTGGGCAGAGGAGCAGGACAAACCCTGTGCTGGGGCAACTCCACAGGTGCCCACAGACAGGGCTCCGAGTGCCACCTCTGGCACACGTGCCATAGGTTTGCGACCACTGCCTTTATATATTGCACACAAATTATTGCATTGATCAGAAAGGCTTTCTTCTCATACATATGTTCTCATCAGTACGTGCGTGTGCATGTGTGTAAAAAAAGAGATTAATCGAATTGCAGGTTGCATCGCTGTTCCAGGCACACTCAGGAAGTGAAGAGCCAGGGGTTGCCTTTAGCTCTGACCTTTTCCCACACTCTCTCCCTCCATCCCCGCCCCACTTCTCAAGATCCCTTCCCCTTTACCTGATTTTCCATTGGCACTACATACTTCTGAAGGCAAAAACGCTGCTGCCCACCCAAGGATTGCAAGGGGGGGGAGGGTTAGGGACAGGAAGGAACCTTTGCTTTCTTGCCACACATGTGGTCCACTCTAGGACTCCCAGCTCTGTCACTGTAACTCTTTCATCATTGCAAAGGCTGGCGTGCCAGACACAAAAAAGCGCCTGCAGAAAAGGATGCCAGATCTCAGCCACATGCGATTTGTTCTCTGCATCAGATCTGGCATATGGTGACCCTGATAGGGTGGTTTTTTTTATGTGAGACATTTAAGGAATGGTTTATGATTGTCCTCCTGCCAACCTAGCAGCTCGAAAACAAGAAATTGCAAGTAGATAAATAGGTACCACTTTGGCAGGAAAGATAACAGCATTCCATGTGCTCCAAAGTTTAGGCATGCCTGCCACATGTCCGTGGAAATATCTGCAGATGCAGACAATGCTGGCTCTTTGGCTGTAAACAGAGATGAGCACTGAACCCTAGACTAGAGTAGGTTGCATAAGCAACCTTTACCTTATGATTGTCCCCCTGCTCCATCCCTTTTCCACAGTTCGGGAGGGGACTTGAATCCCAGTGTCCTGGTCTGACACTCTAGTCGTCACTTTTAATTGCATGCCATCAAAACAATTATGACTTAAGGCAATCCTTCCCAGGGTTTTCCAGGTAGAGAATACAGAGGAACAGCTTATCTTCTTTTCCTTCTTCGGGGCAGGGGGATGATGATGATGATGATGATGATGATGATGATGATTATTATTATTATTATTATTATTATTATTATTATTATTATTATTATTATTATTATTATTATTATGTGCCAGAAATTATTCCGGGTTGAAAGGATTTTTACTGGAGAAATTCCGCTCAGGGGATTCCCGAATGAGGCTCCTCTCATGTCCCCAAGATCTTTTTCCCACTGAAATGGTCCCTATTTATCTACTTGCAATTTCTTGCTTTCGAACAGCTCGGTTGGTAGGAGCTGGGACAGAGATGGGCGCTCAATCCATCATGCAGTGCCTGGGTCTTGAACTGCCAACTTGCTGGCCTTCCATCTAATAAGGCAATCTTCTTAACCACTGAGCCATCGCAGCCCCCTCTGGGGACTATGCAGCTGGCCCAGAGCCATACAGACTGGCTCTTCTCTCTGGAGGTATAGCTGGGAATCTAACTCCCAACCTCTGGTTCTACAGTGACATACCTAAGCCAGTTAACCAGTTGGCTCAATTCTGACATGCTGAACCTTTCCAGGATTTTCTAGGTAGAGAGTATGCAAAAGTGGTCTCCTATTCCCTTCTTCTGGGGGTACCCTGGGATTGTACAGTTTGACCATGGCTACACAGGCTGGCCTTTCTTCCAGGAGATATAGTGGGGCATTAAAGTATCAACTTAGGACTCCACAGCCAGGCACCTAAACCACCGAGCTAGCAATCCACTTCATCATTATATATACGGTCACAGACACAGATGGTTAAGGTATACATCACTCATGTTTTAGCAAAACTTCCAGGAACAAAAGATAGTCTCTTTGCCCAGAGTTTGGGTGGGATGGTTTAGATTTAGAAGAAATATAATTTATTGTTTAACTTGCAAATTTTGGGAGTCACAGCAGTCTCACAAAATTTGCCTTGAAAAAACAATACATCAAGTAAGAACAAAGTTTCTCTCTTGGCATAATATGCTGGTAACCAAACTGCAGGTCGTCTTCCCCTTGCAGTGAGTGTGAAGACTGTGCCCCAGACTGTGAGGTTTTCATAAGTACTTTTAAAATTAGCTTAGATATTTTTAAAAACATGTGTCTTTATTTTGTTTGAGGAATAAGAAGAATTACGTTATTTCAGTTGTTGAATGAGCAATATTTTCTGGTTGTTTTCTAATACTACTTTAAATAGTATTTTGGGCACTTTAAAAATATTTTGACTTTTTTCCCCCTTGACACAGAAAAATAACTTAGTCAGGGGTCGGTATGGATGCAATGCACCTGCCATTTTGCAGATGCTGGAATGTCCCAACCTCCCTTGGACCCATAAATGAGTGAGCCCAGGTTGACCCATAAGGCAGTGGTCAGTGTCACCTTCCATGGATCAGATTGAAATTCCACTTCCTTATTCAACTGAGTATCTGAATATGGTTTCAAAATCCCATGAAAAGGAAGAAAGCAGTAGGAATTAATTTCAGTTAAGAGTCCTAAATACTGTATGCATAGCTCGGGGAGGGGGATGGTATTTTAGACCAGAGGTTCCCAATCTAAGGCCCATGGGCTGAATCTGGCCCATGCCACCATTTCATGTGGTCCCCCACCCCTCCAAGGGCATTTGAGTAACAAAATGCCCATCCCTTTGAAGCTTTTGGGTCCGGCCACCCCCATTGTGCAGGCAGGCCAAAATGGCCATTTGGCCCTCAAAGCTGTCTGAGAGAGCATGAACCGGCCACTGGCTTGAAAAGGTTGGGAACCCTTGTTTTAGACTTAGAAAGAAGCCAGAAAGACTGAAACCTGGAATAGAACCTTAGTAATGGCAATTACACTTATATACAGTACTGCTTAATGCACTCTCTGGGTGGTTCATAAGTTAATTAGCATTTGAATTAGCATTATCTAACCTTCCTGGTGGAGACCCAGTCTCAATTGAGATCTGATGGGCTGGACTACATCTCTTCAGATCTTTAGGAAATTGCTTAAAAATTTTCCTTACAAAGAGGTGTTAGCCAATATTCTCCCTCTGTAAGTGAGTTCGTCATTTTGGGATCTGTGTGTGTGTGTTGAATTATGCTGTATTGTTAGTTATCTGTGTGCTGCCATTGGTCACCATCTGGGTTTATATTTGATAATGTTTTATGATGTTATTGTAGTGCTTATTTTATTCCTGTGGTTTTACTTGTCCCTGTTTCCTCTGTGAGGAATATAAGTCGAAATATACAATACAGTACAAATATACACTGTGTATCTGCTGTTCATTGCCGTTAACAAATCAAAAGCAAAGCAATTACATTTACATTCAGCCCCATAGCGCATAGTGCACTCTCTGGGCGGTTCACAACTTAATTAGTATTTTGCCCCAAACATGCTGGGTACTCATTTTACCAACCTCTGGAGGATGGAAGGCTGAGTTAACCTTGAGCCCTGGTCAGGACTGAACTCACAACCCTTTGGCTGCAGTACAGACGTTTAACCACTGTGCCACCAGGCTCCTGGTGAGTAGTGCTTCAACCAATCAACCAATTAATCAACCAACCAACCAATCTTGAACACTCCATAAGCTGTACTGTACTGTCTAAACCAGGGATGGTCAACTTTGGTGTTCTAGATGTTCTCAGACAAGGCTGAGTTAACCTTGAGCCCTGGTCAAGATCCAACTCACAACTTTTTGGTTGCAGTACAGACATTTAACCACTGCGCCACCAGGGCTCCTGGTGAATAGTGCTTCAACCAACCAACCAGCCAGTTACAAACAACCAATATTGAATACTCCATAAACTGTACTGTACTGTCTAAAAGAAGAGAGTGCAAAAGCTGGCTTGAGATTCAACATTAAGAAAACAAAGAAATGGCAACAGGCCCTCTCAGTCCCTAGAAAATAGATAGGGAAGAAATAGAAGCAGTGACAGACTTTATATTCTTAGGATCCAAGATCACTGCATGTTAACTGCAGCCATGAAATAAAAAGGTGACTGATGCTTGGGAGACAAGCTATGGGAAATATGGGGAACACAGTTAAAAGTAGAGACATCACCTTGCAAACAAAAGTCTGCATAGTCAAAGCAATGATATTTCCAGTAGTAATGTATGGCTCTGAGAGTTGGACCATTAGGAAAGCTGAGCGCAGAAGGATAGACGTCTTTGAAATGTGGTGCTGGAGGAGAGTTTTGAGAGTATCCTGGACAGCAAAAGAGAACAAACAGATCGATCTTAGAAGAAATCAACTTGGACTGCTCCTTGGAAAATCAAACAGTGAAGATGAATCTAAAGTACAGTACTGTACTTTGGACATCAAATCCGAAGAGAGGATTCACTTGAGAAAGCCTTGGTGGTGGGAAAGGTCGAGGGCAAAAGAAGAAGGGGACGGCCGAAAATGAGATGGCTAAATGGTATTGTAGATGCAATGAGCACAGAGTTGGGCAGGTTGAGAAGGATGATGGAGGACAGATGTGCCTGGCATGCAGTGGTCCATGGGGGTTGCAAAGGGTTGGAATGGACTGTGCGGCTGAACAACAACACACTGTCTAAACCAGGGATGGTCAACTTTGGTGCTCTAGATGTTCTTGGATTTCAAGTAGACAGAAGCCCAAGTCAGCACTCCTGCACTTTACAAGCCATCTCTCTCTCTTACAATATAAGCTCCGCTTTATTTTGATGAACAACTGAACTCTGTGTTAAAGTTCTGTGCAAAATAAAATGCAACAAGGAGCAAATGTCGGCGCTGTCTCTCCCCTCCTTCTCCAAAGCCAAAACTTACTTATTTGACGTGCCTTTTGCATTTGCTGGGCCTGGGAACCTGCTGCTGCAACCCCTCCAGTCCACCCTTGGCTGCAGAATGCCAGGCGCTGTTGCCCATCCCAGGCGGACTGGACAGGAAGGAACCCTTGAGTTTGGCACCCTTCTCTTGGTTGCAGGTTTCAGCCAGTCTAGGATCCCCACTCTGTCATTTTAACTCTTCCACAGCTGTGCCTACAAGAAAAGGACTGCAAGTTCAGCCATGGCTCATTTTCCCATGTTATGGAAAATGAACAGAGCAACACTGGGCCAGTGGTTTTGATTAGAAACAAATGAGTGGATTTACTCCTTACCACTGTTTCCCTCTGTTGTTCTGGCTTTCAAGTCACTTCCAATTTATAGCAACCTGATGAACTGCAGGATGGGACCTGGTGGCTTGGAGGTTAAGATGCTGAGCTTGATGCCTGGAAGGTTGGCAGGTCAGCCGTTCTAGATGCATGATATTATCACAAGTGTCCAGAGAATCAGTGAGCATCTGTTTAACTCAGCTTTAATGTTGCATAATGTTGTATGCAGGTACAAATTGAAGCATCTAGAGCAGCAGTTTGAGCCCCAAGTGCTGCCTGACAGAGTGCGCACACATCATCTGCCGCAGTTAATCTACAGTTAGCAAGAAATTGCAAGTACTGTAGATAAATAGGTACTGCTTTGACAGAAAAGGTAACATCATTCTCTGCACTTCAGCATCTAGTCATGCCTGCCACATGACCATGAAAATGTCTGTAGACACAGACAGCACTGGCTCTTTGGCTGTAAACAGAAATGATGAGAACCAACCTCTAGAGTCGGATACAACTTGGTTCCTCTTATGAAATTACTGACCTCCCCAAAGTTCCTATCCTTAACGATGATACTTTGCTCTTGCACATTCAGGGCTGTCATATTTGCTCTTCAATTTTTCATGTTGTCACCAACTTTTCCCAAGTTGTGTTGTCTTGTCATGTGCCAAAGTAAGAAAACCTCATTTTAGTAATTTTTTAATTCTTGAGTTCAGGTAGGATGAGGGGTTTTTTTTAGTTCCTTAGGACTGTCATTTTGTCTGTTTTCTTGGCTGCAGACTTTATTTATATTGAAACACAGTATAGAAAACCTATACAATTTTAATTAGCAATATTGATTTCTTCCTTGTCAACACTAATATTTTGTAATTATTCTGGGGTCATGGTCGTTGTCCTCTTTAAGATTCGTTTGTAACCCTTTCCACTTTCTTTCACCTTCACCAGTAGGTATCTCTAGTCAGTAACTTTGTGCACAATTTCAAAGCTGGATGGTGGGTGGTTATTCACTTGCATTTCATTCTTACATTTTCTTCCCCTCTCTTCCTCTTTTATTCCTCTTTCTGTCTCAGACAAACATTCACTCACTCACCCAAAGTACTACCGATAGCTAAAAGCTCAGTGGGATGTGAACCCAGACAAGACCAGATCTTCAGGCAGGTGGAAACTAAGGATGGTTTCAGTTGTTGATCTTCTTCCTCAGTCTAATGCCATGATGGCTGTCAGTAACTGTGCCTGGGCGTGGCACTGGTTGCAACATGGACAAGTGGTAGACTGTGCCTTTAAGGCTCCTTTTGGAACAGTAGCCAGCTGCACTGGATCAGCTGCTAACAAGGAACCCTTCTTTTGGATAAGCGGAGGCAAAAACCAAAGCCAACTTGCTTCAATGCCTGGCTGCATCTTGTGTCATTTTTGCCTCCTGTTGTTCCTGCTGCTTATCTTGTTGGACTACTCGTGCTGGAGTGTTTGTCACTCATCGTGGAGCTGACCTTACAGGCCTGTGAGTTTTGGGACCCTTGCCACATCGTGGAAGTAAGGACTGCTTGTATCAGTAACTTATCAGCAATTTAGTCTGTTGGTGCTTTTGTCTGGAGTTACTGCTTCTGCCAAAGAACTTTGCCTAACAGCTATTCCAAAGATGTGGAAGCATCTGCCAGAAAACCAACGAGGAATTTGTGCTTCGCTCACTAGGTGAGCAGAAGAGAGTAGGTTGGGAATTCTCTATGAACTGTGAACTTTGTGTAAATATTCTCTCGCTGTTTTTGCTGAAGAAAAGCCAGTTATGGTTTGTGTCAGGAAATGAACCTATTTCCTAAGGCTTGAAATTGCCAATTTTCAAATAGGCCTCAGAAAAATCCATTTTTCTCTCTCTGAGCCTCAAGGCTGTGTAACAGCATGTTTTTCAACCATGTTTTTCAGTATTTCTTATCTTTTGTAAGCTAGCAGAGCAATGTTATGACTAGCCCCAGTGCATTCTGTGTGCACGTGAATAAACAACCACTGTTGTTTTGGGAAAGTTTTCACTGTTACCTGATTGGCTAAGCAGTCCCATCTGACTGCAGATTCTCCATTTTGGAGAGAAGAAGGAGTTTGTCTCTGTTTCTTCATGGATTAAAACCTGTTTTTGATTAGAGAGCTTTTGTTTCTGGTTCTCTATGGGCTAGCATTCTTTGGCCTAGGAGCTATGCATTTTTGCTCCTTAAAAATGGTTACCTAGATTTACCTGTGGACTTTATTGGACTGACCTATGCTACTGACTTTTATGCTTTATGAACCTGATCAATAAATCTTCATCATTTTTCTGAACAACGTGTCTTCATTGGACTAAAAAAGGGTAAGAGCTGCCTTTCACACACACAAATCTTTGAACACGCTACCAAATAAAAACCCCTTAAGAGCTGATAAGCAGCTGAGAGTTCTAATTAGCCGTCCAGCTCGCCTCGGTTGGTTTGTTTTGGTTTCCAGGGGTTTTCCAGAAGTGTGGGGGCCGGCTGGATCGTGACAGTTTGCCACCATTGTAAATAGTTTTTCTGCTTGCACTTCAACTCGAGTAAAAGTTCTTTTCAGTTTGTCTCACAAGAACTGTATGCCTGTGTTTTCTTGGACACACATTCTGCTAGTCACAAACACATAAGGCAAGGGTGTGGCAGGAACACACTCTGCTGCTTAAACACTCTGTCAATGGCGGACCTTGGCACTCCAGCTGTTCTTGAACTTCCATTCCCAGAAGCTCTGATCAGCAGGATTGCTGACTTGGGGTTCTGGGAACTGAAGTTCTAGAACACCTGGAGTGCCAAGGTTCGCCATCACTGCTCTAATGGATCAGTATCTAATGATATCTGGACATATCAATTTACCAGAAGCCCAAATCAGTAACTCCTGCTGATCAGGGCATCTGGGAATTGAAGTCCAAGAACATTTGTGGGGGGCAAAGTTCTGATGCCTTGTTGGTTTGCATGAACTAGAGATACAGTTAGGTAGATGTTACAAGCAGAGAGTGTTGAAGCCACCCAACAGGACAGGGTGTGTGCGTACCATTACCAGCCCATTTTTACCTTCTGAGAGCTGGTATTTCAGCCAAATTTCATTCATAAGTTATGCAAATTACAAAAAGCATGATAGGGGAGCAGAAGAATTTCCAAAAGCATATTGGTCACACATTGCAGCTAAAATTGTCAAGATTCAACAGTCTTGTCATGTCCAGCTCGAGCTCTGAGAAATGTTGTTAGAGCAGCGGAAATGTTGCTTAGTGACAGAAAACTCTGGAGCCCTCAGGAGACTCCAATTCATCTACGAACATATACTATATATACCCGAGTATAATATAAGTCTAGTTTTTTAGCCCCAAATTGATGTCCAAAAAGGGGACTCGGGTCAACTACCCCAAGGGTCCCAAAATCACGGTGGTGCAAATTCAAACATATTATAATAAAAAGCACTAATACTACCATAAAAACTCAAAAACATACCCACACAAATATCTAAATTAATTCTACCGTATTTTCATGTATTTTAATTATTGAAACTCACTAGCAGCTGCTGCATTTTCCACCCCGACTTATACTTGGGTCAATCTATTTTCCTAGTTTTAGAGGTCCAAATTAGGTACCTTGACTTATATTCGGGACGACTTATAGTCGAGTATATATGGGTATGTGTGTTAGGCAGAAATGTACTGGGTAGAAATATGAAGCTCTAGGACGGGCAGAAAAAAACTGGGAGAGTGGGGAATTTGTTTTTTAAAAAATCCAGTATTTCAGGGGAGAAATGGAAACTTTAGTGCAGTGGTTCTCAACCTATGGCCAGTTGCTGGATCCGGCCCATTACAACAAATCATCCGGCCCACATCCTCACTCCAGCCACCACTTATGCCACCACTGCCTCAATCCTTGTTCCCTTTGCATGGCTTGGCGTATCCCTAATGTTGCTCCATAGCAGGGTGGATGTTGTAAGGCTTACAACATCAGCCCTTCTACAGAGCGCTGTTAGGGACACGCCAAGCCAAGTGGAGGGGACAAGGATTGAGGCAGTGATGGTGGAAGCTGGAGCAAGGGCATAGGCTGGATGATTTGGTGCCATGCAGCTCCTCCAGGCCAGTAAACAGGGAAGCAGTGTGGGTGGAGTGGTGGGTGGCTCGCGGGTGGTCCCACTGCTGCTGACAAGGGTGGGGGAGTGTTGGAGGCTGGGGTAGTCCCGTGGCAGTAGTGGGGTGGTCCTGTGGTGGGGAAATCCTCAGGTAAAATATTATCTATCTATTAATTGATAGATAAGATATAGATATGTTAGAATGAGTAACATGTTTTCACTCAAAATGCCAGGAATTGTAGAGGATGAAGATGTGTGAAAAGGCAGTAATACAGAATGAAGGCATGAATTCCTGTGCATACTGCAAACATAAACAACATTCAAACACAAAGGTACATTTCTGTAGCTTAAGGACATTGCCATCTTCATTGTGGGAAGATAGAGTTAATGACTTGTAGACTGCTTGCGGCTCACCACTGGCTGGTGACTTTCGCTCTAATTTGATGCAGAGATTCACAACACAAGCAAAATAATGCTTGTCTAAAAAATATAGTTTATTGTATTACAAAATGTGCAGTGCGCTTTTTTATTTTTATTTTAAGCTACACTAAGATTCATGTGCTTAAGTAATGAGAGAATGCAGCAGTTTCCAGCTCTTTCTTTAACAGGAAGAATAGATTTCCAAGTTTGTTTGCACAAACCTAAGACTTCTACATTTTAAAAAACTTAACTGATTTGTCAATTGTACAATTTAGAATGAAACATTTTCCTAAAAGGGAGCAAAATACTGTAACTTTAGATTTCATTTGAAATAATCTGGTTCCTCTCCATCCTCTCCTATCTATCATAAAGACAGCTCTAAACTAGTCTTAACAATGTAGCATTTCAGAAAAATAATGTGCTCTATCTAATGAAGTCTTTCACGTTTTTTTTACTAACAGGTTCCACCAATTCCTTCAATTTCATTCTTTCAGTTCTTCAACCATTCATTTTATCCTGAAGGATCGGCCGTTGCAATTTTTCATTATGATATTTCACCTTTCTTATTTTCCCATTCATGTTACCATTCCTTCGCTGGTCACACAATGCAATCTAAAAAACACTTAGTGTCCTGGGGGTAAATCTACATTTCAAATTGCTCTCTTTTTCTATAGTTGTCTGTGATAACTGGTCATGTGGCAGGCATGACTAGACATCGGAGTGCACAGAATGCTTCTTTACCTTCCCCCCGAAGTGGTAACTACAGTATTTTTCTACTTGCAATTTTTTTGCTTACGCATGAACACACGCACACACATATGCACCCATGCACATATGGGGCCATTTTTTTCTGTCCTCCATCCTTCCATGACTAGGGGCCTTCCATTAAAAAAGGGGGGGGGAAATACTAGAAAAATCAAGGAAAAAAGAACACTTAGTTCCCCTTCTGGAATTTTCCACGCATGACAAATTTTGCGCTGGGGAGTTTGGCGGATATCCTAAAGTCACTCCAAACACTCTCAACATTAAATGCAGGCTTGCTTTTTAAAATGTCCCAAACTGGCCATTTCTGGGCCTGGTGTGGGTCTCTGTAAGGTCTGGGGCAAAAATGCGGCCCAAGTCCCTCTGAAATTTCAAGTCCCTGCTCTATACAAGGCAGAGGGTTTCTAGTCACTTCTGACATCAGCAACTCCCCTCCTGGGTGTCCTGGAACTTAATTTAAAAAATGATGCTCTACATCCGTGGTTCCCAACATGGGGCACATGCCCCACAAGGGGGCAATTTGTTTTTTTAAGGGAGGCCATTTGAGAATGTTTTAGACCAAATTAATGGCCTTTTACACTTCGTCCAATAGGAGTTCACTTTTTGAATAATAAGAGTTATATGTCACAAGGGGAGCATTAGGATTGTATAGAGGCTTAGACGGGGCATAGCCCCAAAAAAAAGAAGCTTGGGAACCCCTGGTCTAAATTCACCGAGCTTTCTCTCTCCTAATCTAGTATCATGCAAAAATATGGAGAGAGAGCATGGGTCCTTATGATTTGTTTAAATTTTTACAATGGATCTCTATGGACCACTTAGCCCCCTTCCCTTGGAAATAATCTGCCCGATTACACACACACACACCAATTGATTAGCAACTGATGGCTTTTTTTTCTTGTGTGAGTTCTTTAGTGCAATATTAAATGAAAAATCTACTGGAAGTTTATGTTGTGGAGGGAATAGTTATACAAATACAGCGCTGTCAGGTTGACCCTTTCATGTGATTTTTAAGATTAGAAGTTACCATATTTGCTGGCATATAAGGCCCACTTCCTCCCCTTAAAATACACTGGAAAAATAGAAAACAAAATAAACAAAATAAAATAAAAAACACTGTAGCACTTTAAAGACTAACTGCTATATTTTTATTGTTAGCTTTCGTGCATCTTGTACGATATGTAGTGGCCTATAGTGGGCTATTTTGATAACAAGATAGTGTGTCTTATACTCAGATGTGTCTTATATGTCGGCAAATATGGTATTTCTTTAAAAAACCTCTCTGCTAAATAGTTTTTGTAACTTTTCTAGTGCAAGGATTACCTCATAAATAATAAGACTCTCAAGAGCCTCCTTGAAGACTGTGATATTTTTTAACTACAATCAGGCGTACCTCAGGCAACTTCTTCTTCTTCCGTGTCTAGGCCAAATGTGAAACTGCCAAAATTAAGCCACCTTTTGGCAAGTCCATTCTGCAGTTCCTTTGGCCTGACCTTGTGTGAGAAAGACTAGCTGGCAACACATGGTTGCCATTACCAGGTTACACCCGATTGTGGTTCAAAACCACCAAAACCTTTGAGGAGGCTCTTTCTTCTTCTGTGGAGGAAGAAGAAGGGGAAAGGAGCTTCGGAATGAATTCCCCAAAAGGTGGCTTCAAATTTCCAGTGTGTAACTTTTCCTAAAGGTTCTTCTGCGGATGATGGTTTGAAAAAGCTGTTTTCTACAGGTATGCCTAAAAGCAATTTGTTTAGAAGCAACTTTAAACATGAATAGATCTCTATTTAATAAGGTCTGTTTTCTGGCTGACATGTTTACTGCACAATGCAGTAGCGCCTTCTTGCGACATATTAAGTTAAAACTCCAAACGACCCCATCCCAGTGTTAAAACGCTGCTATACTTTCTCCCCGGTGTGGATCCTCTGGTGAACACTGAGCGCTGAGCTGTGCCTAAAGACATCCCCGCACTCTGAGCACTGAAAGATTTTCCTGGAGTCTGAACTTTCCAAGGGCTTCTCTGCATGGGTTCGCACATGCGCTATTAGCTCCGAAGTGACTTCAAAGGTTTTCCCGCACGTGAAACAAGCAAACAAATCCTCCTTCGTGTGGCTTCTCTCGTGTTCAGCAAGTTCGACTTTTTTGCTAAAACCCTTCCCACAGTAGATGCACATGGCCAGGTGAGTCCTCTCATGGGCTCGCAAATGCGGGCTGCAACTGAAACACACCCCACAGAGCGAACATTTATACTGGTTCTCACCAGTGTGGGTTTTCCGATGCAACCTGAGAGCGGTGTATGTCGCAAAATTCTCTGCACACTTGGAGCATTTGTAAGGCTTCTCGCCCCGGTGGATGCCCTGGTGTTGAAGGAAACCAGAGATCTGCGTGTACGCTTTCCCACATATTGGACAAGCATGGATTTTCTTTCGGCCATAGATCTCTTCTTTGGTGTTGTAGCTAAATGTATTCCCGCAGTGTGAACACTTGTGGGGCTTCTGCCCCATGTGAATCCTCTCGCTTTCCCCACATTGGGAGCATTTGTATAGCTTCTCGCCCACATGGTTCCTCTCGTGCGAGAGAAGATCCACGCTGCTGCAGAAGATTTGGCCGCAATGCCAACATTTATATGGCTTTCCCTTCAAGCGATTGCTCTCGTGCAAATCGGTGTGTGAGTTCTCACTAATGCTCTCCCCGCATCCGTCATGTTGCATGGTCTCATCCTGCTGGGTGGACGAAGCACCGGCCTCTTCACAAACACTGTGTAAATCTGCTCCCTTCCATTCATTGTTACCCACCTGCCTCTCTGCCTTCTGCTTGATTTCGCCAGGCTCTTTCTGACACAGGAAATAATCCCCTTTGGCTGTTCTTAAAAATGGGGTCGGATGCTCCATTTTCTCAGGATTCTGAAGGCGTGTGTTTTCTTCATTTTCTTTCAGCCACCCATCATCACCTGCTGAGCAAAAGAGGAGAATATAGATAGGAATCAGATGTGTGTTCTAAGATTATGACATTTAGGGCTGGAGTCCCCAACCGTTTTTGTACCACGGACTGGTTTTATGTTAAACAATTTTTCCATGGACTGGTAATTAGGGGAGGAGCTGTAGCTCAAAAACAAGGAGGAGGGGCCCAACCGCCTGCCTGCCACACAATTCAGCTAGGGCAGTGAAGTATCACATGGCACACAGGTGTGGGAGGAGCCCAGTCATAGTTAAGCCATATGGAGGAGAAGCCAGGCCACCTGCCTATCTGCTGTGTCTGAAGCCCGTGCTCTGTTCACTGGGTAGACCCGGTGGAGCACACTGAGGGAGAAACCTGCCATTGGTCCACCCACCCCGTGGCCTGTTTCAAGACAGCCTGTGGCCCAGAACTAGTCCATGGCCCACTGGTTGGGGACCCCTGGAGTACAGGATACTACCAGCGACTCAACACCAAGTGTCAGGTGACAGTTAACTAACCTGACAACTCTGAGGACTAGTGGCCTTGGCAAAGTCCATAGGGAAGGATGATGGTCCCCACGTGGATTAAATCCCACTTGAATCCATATTGATGGAGGGCAGCAGCTTCATCAATCCTTGTCTGGGGCTGATGAAGACTTTGTGTACCAAATGGGCTCAGGACCAGAAAGTGACTCGTGGAACTGGATCAGTGGTACCAGGGGGCATGCTGCAATGCGGAAGGCAGATGAAAGGCTGCTGCACTATATTATCGGGACAGTCATCATGGCTGATCGCCATGATGATCACCTATATTTGGATTTGAGTATGGCAGAAGAAGAAGAAAAATGCCCATTTCCTTCCGTCTTTCCTCGTAGTGGTTGGTTTCTAGTTCCCTGATCATCCTTAAGACCCTTCGCTATGCCTGCTCTAATTTGTTGGCATCTTTCTTAAAGTGGCAGGCCCAGAATTGGACACAGTCCTCTAGATGTAGTCTAACTAGCACTGAATATATATATTCTTCTGCTTACACAGCCTGCATTAGATGTGGGGAAATGACACAGCCAGAGTTGAAGCACCTTCAAGCATGTCCATTACTCAGTGGAAAAGGCCCAAGAGAGACTTACCCGACACTGCTACACTTTCGTCTCCTTCCTGCTTGGTTTCTACAAAAACCTGCATCTCTACCGTGTCTGGCAAGACCTGCTTTGTGTGAGCGGGATTTACTGAGTCTTCTTCACACGTCCCTGTGATCTGTAGCAAATAAGGTGGGGAAAATCACAATTACCTCAACATGCAGGCAGAAGAGGGGCCAAGAAGGCGAGAGAGAGAAGCTGAAAGATCCCTTTTGGAAAACTGAGTATTTTCAGGATTATTTAAAAGCTTTTATGATATATATGATTAAGGTATGGTTAAAATATAATTAGGGACTGTGGTGGCTTAGTGGTTAAGATGCTGAACTTGGCGACCAGCAGGTCAGCAGTTCGAGACCCGAGTTGTTGATGATGGAGTGAGCACCTGTCTCTGTCCCAGCTACTGTTAACATAGCAGTTTGAAAGCAAGAAATTGCAAATAGATAAATAGGTATCACTTCAGCAGGACAAGTAACAGTCATGCCTGCCACATGTCCACAGAAATATCTGCAGACGTAGACAGCACTGGCTTTTTGGCTGGAAACAGAGATGAGTACTAAATCCTAGAGTCAGATATGACTGATTTTTGAGCAATGGTGACCTTTATCTTTGCTATAATAATGATTTTGTGTCAGAAATTATTCTGGGTTGAAAGGATGTTTGCTGGAGAAACTCCACTTAGGAGATGTCTGGATTAGGTTCCTTTCATGCCCCGAGATTGCTTCCCACCAAAGTGGTCCCTATTTATCTACTTGCAATTTCTTGCTTTCAAACTGCTAGGTTGGCAAGAGCTGGGACAGAGGTGGGTGCTCAATCTATCATCCAGTACCCAGGTCTTGAACTGCCAACTTGCTGGCCTTCCAGCTAACAAGGTGAGCTTCTTAACCACTGAGCCACAACAGCCCCTTTACCTTTACGAAAAGCTTTTTTATTATTTGAACACATAATATAAGCATAACACCACACAGACTAAATTGTAGTACAGTACATACATGTGGGCACTCATGATTGTGGCAATTCCTCCCAGTCAGAGCCTTTATGTTTGAATTTAAGTATAATTTTATTTATATCAGGACTGTAGATAGGCAGAGCTTGAATGTCGGGGTGGTGGTGGTTAGTAAATACTTGGTAAATGGGTAATGTATTTTTACAAGGGAACATTATAACAGTTGCAGCTGCTGCTATGCCTGCTGTCGTCTCAGCTGAATCATGTCCCCTCGTGGCACACATGTTCCAGCAGCAGCTGGGCAAGTCAGTGAGCTGATGTCAGAAATAGGTATATAAGGTGAGATGGACCAAAGGTTTGTCTCTAGTGTGAAACCATCTTATTGGATAGTACAGCTAGGTCATAGTGAGTCTGTTTTGAGCTAAAGATGAGTAGGCAGAGCTGTATTAAGAAACTGGACAATTTTTGCTACATTTGTGGCAAATATACCCTGCGTGAACAACGCAAGAACCTAACCAAGAGGGTGAGCTATTTCTAACTTAAAATCCTGACATCCTAGGCAAAATAAGACTTCAGTTTTGGATTCAGTGCACTTGATTTAGTATAGGACACATGGATTATTAGACCAAGTAGCAGACAATATTTTTTTTTTGGTGATGCAGTGGAATATGTTATGTTTTGTTCTTTCTTTCTGTTTATTAAATAAATAAATACAAAACATCCACAAAATCCCACAAAGATAAACGAACAAAAATAACAATTAGAAAAAAAAGACAAAAATCTTAACAAAATTTACAAATACAGTGGAACTTGGTTAACATAATTAATGTGTTCTCTGGGACGTTTCTTACTGCAAAAAGTAATTGTAACCAAATTTCCCATAGGAATGCATTGAAAACTAAAATATTTTAACCAAAATGCAGTTTCCCATAGGAATGCATTGAAAACCAATTACTGTACTGTAATCCATTCTGGGGGGAAAATTCCATAAACCGAGCCACTATATTCTATGGATTTCCTTTTCTTATGCAATTTTTATGTTAATTGAGCCATTTGTTAACCGAGGTTCCAATGTATAAAAATTACATATATAGTGACACCTCATACAACGATTTTAATCCGTTCCTCGGGGCTCGTTGTTGTATGAAACAATTGCTATATGATACAAGCATTACATAGCGATTTTCTCTATGGGATGCATCGTACAACGGGTTTTTTTGCTAAGTGGTTTTTACCATTGAAAAATTGTACAATTTTTTTTCCATGGGGAAAATTGTTATGCGAGATGCCATTTCCCCCCAAAACCTAACTGTTATGCGATTTCGTTGCTATTGTTATATGAGGTTCCACGGTATGTATATAATTTTGGAATCAGTAGCCATGTTAGTCTGTGAGATCATATCAGAGAGTGAATAAAGCAAAAAAGAGAGAGACTCCTGCATTTAAATGTGAGCTTTTGTGGGTCAAGTCCACTTCATCATACAGGAGTTAAGTCTTTAAGGTGTTACAACCATTTTGTCTTTTTTGTCCCTGTTCTCACTGTAGCTACAGCTAAAACTGCTTGACACCTAAGTTGTGCCTTGTGCCCTGGAGAGAAACTGCCCTTCAGGAAGGGGGTAAAAACTTGGCTGGTGGGGCAGGTGTGGGGTACTGGTCACATGATCACCCCAGCCTGCTGGCTCATCTGACAACTCCCTCTTTTATCCTTCTTTTATCCTTCTTTTATCCCTCTTTTTAACCTTTTAACCTTTTCACTTTTCTAAATTTTTAATCCCTTTAATTTTTAGGTATTGGTCAGGGTTGTATTGACTACTTGATTGTTTGTTTTGTTGCTGTTTTATGACATCATGTTAGCTGCCCTGAGTCACTCTCCGAGTAGGGCGGCATATACATGTGACCAATAAATAAATAAATAAATAAACAAACAACCCCAAGCGCCCATTGGAAACCCACTCACTTGCTGCCCCCTTCCTTTGACATTTCTCTGACTCAGAAGGAAATCCTCCGCCAGGGTGACGGCCTGAGCACAGGTCTCGGGATCCCATCCCCTCACTGAGCTCTGCATTTCCAGGGGCAGGATAGCCAGGAACTGTTCCAGCGTCACCAGCTCCAAGATCTGCTCCTTGGTGTGGATCTCCGGTTTCAGCCATCGACAGCAGCGGTCCAGAAGCTGCCCGCAAACCTCTCGAGGGCCTTCGGCATCTTGGTAACACAGTGCCCGAAAATGTTGACGCTCCATCTCCACCCCAACAGCTTTTCCTTTTTGACTGTCTTCCTTGGCGCCGTGCGCAGCATCCAGTGACGTCTTTCGCTCCTTCTGGTTCTCTCCCATGAGATGTGGTTGGATTTGGGAAAGCCATAATTCTCTGGGCCACCGGATGTTCTCCGACGCTCTCTGAAAAGGGGCAGGAAACTTTTTCAGATCATAGCATTGCTTCAATGCAGGAAACGGCAGTGTGTCCCCACTTGAAGGATGCGCCTGTAGCATCATCACAAACTCTTTCAGTTGGGCATCCCAGTTCCAGGATGGTCCCTCCTCTGGCTCTTGTTTCACACTCATCTGGGGAAGAAATGAGGTTTCCTTCAGCTCTCCTGCTGAATCCCCCTCTTCCTCTAGTTTGATACCTGGATCCATAACGTCCTTCTCCAGAGACATGGCAGCCCCTGGTTCTTGTGTCTCGGCCATTTTCTCCCAGAAAAAGTGGCCTTCTTGAGCTCTTCCCCTGTTTTGCAGCACCAAGCGCTGGGGAATATCTCAACACTCCTGTTTTATCTTTCTAGTTGCCCTAATGCCTCAGGCTTGTCAAGGAGACATGCATCCGTGCATCAAAGCCTTTTAACAATCCACAGAAGCTGAGGATTCTGAGCTAACGTGTCATCGTTCCCTGCATAGGGAAAAAAACAGATGATGATGATGATTGACAGTGTTGTCATGTGAATAAATTAGAGCCATGCATGCTCACTGGGGGATTGCAGTGGCCTAGTGGGTAAGACGCTGAACCTGCTGACAGAAAGGTCAGCAGTTCGAGTGCTGCACATCAGAGTATAATAATAATTTCGTGTCAGAAATTATTCTGGGTTGAAAGGGTTTTTGGAGGACAAACTCCGCTCAGGGGACACCCGAATGAGTCTCCTTTCATGTCCCCAACAGCTGAGACAGAGACTGGTGCTCAATCCGTTAAGCAGTACCCAAGTCTCAAACTGCCAACTTGCCAGCCTTCCAGCTAACAAGGTGAGCTTCTTAACCACTGAGCCCAATGCACAGCATAGTGAGCTCCTGTTTCTCTTCCAGCTCCTGCCAATCTAACAGTTCGAAAGCAAGAAATTGCAAGTAGATAAAGAGGTACCACTTTGGTGGGAAGGTTAAAACAGTGTCCTGTGCACTCCAGTGTCTAGTCATGCCTGCCACATGGCCACGTAAATGTCTGTAGATGCAGACAATGCTGGCTCTTTGGCTGTAAATGGAGATTAGCAGTGGCTTCTAGAGTCAGATGTGACTGGCTTTCGAGCAAGGGAGACCTTTAGTACTAATGACATCTTTGGGGGGGAGGACATAACAGAAGCTTATGCTAAAATAAAGGAGCACAAATTTCTCCTCATTTGATCTCTAATTTATTATTGTTTTCTGTCTATTTTCACTATCATTGGCATTATACACAAATTTGGCAGTACTCAATTATTCAAAACATTTTGGAAGAGCAGCCCAGCAAAAGCACAGTCTCCTAGGCATGTGAGATCTATAGCCTATGATGTGGATGCCCCAAAGTTTATTCAAGTGGATGCAAACGCCCAGTCCAGTTCCTGATCTGGGTTCACATAGTGCAGTGGTGCCCAAACTAAGGCCCGGGGGTCGGGTGCAGCCCCTGACGCCAATTCATCTGGCCCGCAAAACCCTCGTCGCTCCTGGAAGCAGAAGTAAAACGCGCCTGTACGGACACGTTTTACATCTGCTTCCAGGAGCGACGAGGTCTTTGCGGGCCAGATGAATTGGTGTCAGGGGTCGGGTGCGGCCCCCGGGCCTTAGTGACTGGCTCCCTAAACCACATCATTGCCCCACGGCCCAAAACATTTGGGCACCCCTGACATAGTGTGTGAATTGCAGCAAAATGATGCGACAGGTCAAAACCACACGAAAGGGGGTTTGATGCTTGCTATTTTGATCTAGAAAGCAAAACTGAGCCACGAAAGCTAACATTAAAATATAACAGTTAAGTCTTCAAAGTGTCACAATGTTTTGGTTTAGTTTATTCTCTGATATGCTTGAAACACAGACTAACATGGCTACTGTTCCGATGATGATGATAATATAGAAAGGGTTTCCCCCCCTAATGATGGAAACAGGTGATGTGGGGTCCATTTACCTTTAACTCAAGAAGTGCTGCCTAAGTCTAGAAACTTCAATTTTTTTCTTAATAAATGTTTGAAGCAGTAGCTGTGTTAAGTCTGTGCAAGAGAGTAAACAAAACAAAACAGCAAAAAGGAAAAATAAAGACAAAAAATGTTGCGGCACCTTAAAAGACTAACTCCTGTATTTAAATGTGAGCTTTCATGGATCAAATCCACTTCATTCAAATTCACACTTATGTCTGATGAAATGGATCTGATCCATGAAAGCTCACATTTAAATACTGTATAGGAGTTAATCTTTTAAGGTGCCACAACTTTTTTTTCCTGTATTGCTTTCTTTACTCTCTGATATTTCCTTAATAAATTGATTAAGCTCTGCATTAATATGCCAAAGAAGGATGGATGAGCCAATTTCAGTAGCGGCTTCTTCCCCATGCTCTTTCCTCTTACCTGTTATTCATGATCTCTCGGTTTACCTTTGGCTGGAAGTTTGCAAGCAAGCAAACAACATGCAGTCCATCCAGACAACCAGACGGAATAGGAAGGACCCTTTGCTGTGTTTTATCTTCCCTCCTTTATGCCGCTCTAGCAGGCCTTAGTCTCTCTCTTTAACCCATTAATAGCTGCTTGTAAGCAATTCCCATTGCTTAGAAATGCATGCCGTGGAGTAAAGCAGCAATGCATCGCCCACCATGATTTACTTACTTACTTATTTCAGTCAGTCACTCACGTTTATAGTGTCACCTTAGAAAATTTTGCAGTGGTAGCCATGTTCGTCTGTGAAAGCATATCAGAGAATAAACTAAACAAATCGCTGTGGCACCTTAAAGACTAATTCCTGTATTTTAGCTTTCATGGATCAAGTCCACTTCATCAGACATAAGAGTGTGTTTTCATGCTATACATTTATACATCTGGTATAGAGGCCTAGAGTAGCTGGACAAAGTTGGTTGGTTCAGGAGATGGATATGTAAACCAATGAGTTATTTACAACCAGTAATAAAATGCAATCCGTTTGTCAGGTGAATCTTTGGTGGAAGTCAGTTTGAGAATGTTTATTTTGCAAACCTATCTTCTCAAATTTAGCAAGCCGAATAATACAGGTCAGGTGACCTTACAGGCGGGACACTGGATAACTCTTCTATTGGCTGGATATATACATAATTTACATCAACACATTGCATTGTGGAGTTGCATTCAATATATGTACTTTATGTTCAATATATTCTGCAGCATTAGTTTCCTAATGCTGGAATAGAACTTTTGAGTGTTACTTCTCAAAAGCTGCATTACTTCTTGCCTATCTGACCAGGCAACTTGTTATCCTTACTTGGGTTTCAGAAGTAACATGTTGCATTCTCATGAGGTTGATCACTGTTGTGTTATTATCAGATGACTTTACTTATTTAAGATGGATGGTGTGTGTTTTGTGGACTTACGTTCTTCTATGTCAGGAATTCTCAACCTTTTAAAGCTGGGGGCCAGGTTATGCACCCTCACAACAGCTTTGGGGACCAGAAAGCCATTTTGCCCTTTCTCCACATGGCACAGCCGGGTGTGGTGGAGGCGGTGCCCCCCTGAATTGGCGCTGTGGGCCACATCTGGCCCATGGGCCGCAGGTTGAGAATCTCTGTTCCACATACTCAGGGAGAGACAGCATCACAAATGTGGATAGTACACTGTCTGTACTGGGGGGATGGAGGGGAGTCCAACGTGGTGAGCAGATTCTTCTTCTTCTGTGTCTAGACCAGACATGTAGCTGCCAAAATGAAGCCATCTTTTGCTGAGTTCATTCTATAGTTCTTTTCAGCTAACCTAGTGTGAAAAAGATTGTCATTACCAGGGTATGTCCTGGTTAAAAAATATGGTTAAAAATACCACAATATCTAAGGAGGCTCTTTCTGTGTACCCTATGGTCAGCAGATGAAAACTGTGGGTAAATGCAGGCCTTGATTCAGGAAATAACTCATGTACCTAACAACCTGGTACCATGCTAGCAACCCAAAGCTGCTGTGAAAGTTGAGTATCAGAGGACAGGAGGCAGAAATCCAAGGAAGAACACTACAAGGTTGTGTGAACTCAAGAATGATTAAAATGGATTGAGAAAAGGGATTTGAGCAGCAAACAGCGGCAGTATCCAAAGCTGCTTTTTTTCCAGTTCCAGAAAATTGCCCAGCTACGCTCCTACAGACAATCTCTCATAACCTTGACCCACTCATTGGTAATTTTGCGGATTGACTACTGTAATGCTCTTTACGTGGGGCTGCCCTTGTGTTTGATACAGAGATTACAGCGGGTTCAGAATGCAGCAACCAGGTTGGTGACAGGCATAAAGAAGCCTGCACTGGTTACCTGGTGCCTACTGTATCAGATACAAGGTGTTAGTGTTATCGTATAAGGCCCTATACCTGTGATAGTGAACCTTGGCACTCCAGATGTTCCTGGACATTAATTTCCGTATGGGTGTGTTTTACTTCCGCTTCCGGGAGTGATGAGGGTGGCGTGGGCTGAATGAATCAGCCACCCTGAGTCATTTGTGAGGAGGGCGGCATAGAAGTATGATAAAATAAAATCGCAGTAAACCCATTCATGTGGATTCAAGGAGGCTTTGGCTTCTGGGTATTAAACAAGTGCCAAGGTTTGCACCTTTTTGTCACAGCGTCTCTCCCTCAGAACAACTCCCTGCATCACCCATTTGTCACAGTCGACACAGTTCCAGGTGCTGACCCCGAGGATGGATCAAAAGTATTTAACTAGAGATAGGGTCTTCACAGTGGCAGCACCAACACTATGGAACACTCTACCGATGGAGCTGTGCCAGGCCCCATCACTGGTGTCAAGAGTCCTGCCAGCAAACACTGACTGCAGTTTGCCCAAGGCCTTAGTCAGTGTGCTCTCCTCAGCAGTGTAGAGTACCTGATAGTTATTATTATTATTATTATTATTATTATTATTATTATTATTATTATTATTATTATTATTATTATTATTATTATTATTATTATTATTATTATTATTATTATTATTATTATTAATTGCATTTGCTACCCCGCCCCAATTGGGAGAACCCAACTCTGAGTGACTTACATCAAAGTAAAAACATAGAACAATCTATATCAATAAAAATCATCAAAAGTTTAAAAAATCATCAAAAGTTAAAAACAATGCACAAGCTGCACACAAATCCCAAATTCAGACCCAAGGGTGGCAATCCATTAAATAAGCCACCTAGCATGAGAACCCACGTTCTCGGGTCCCCAAACTTGTCCTTAGTAGTAGCAGAGCTTCCTGCAGTCTTTCTTCTTTCCTTGTATTTCAGAGGTCTCCTCAGTCAGAATCTTCTCCTTCTCAGTTCCTCCTCTGAATACCCTCCTCAGAGTAGCCCATCTCAGGTGAGCTATAGTTATACTGTAGTTCTGCTGACTCACCCTCAAAGTGGCTACAGCTGTGCTCAGTCCTGCATCACATCCCCAAGCAGTTACAGCTGTGTAATCAGTCTATGCCTCAACAACTAACAGCTTTGTCTAGACCCCTAAAGGTCTCTTAAAGGTACATTAATGTAGTGGGCAGGAATCTTACTACAATACCCATAAAAATGCCCTAACAACTGGCTATCTTTAAAAAGCAGTTTAAAACTCTCTTATTCGGGGGGGCGTGGCTTGGATGGAGTAGGAGAAGCAGCGGCTTTTCCTTCCTCCGCCATTAATGGGACTTTCAATGTGAATTTTTTTAAAAAAACAAAGACGAAAGTGGAGGAAAGGGACCGCTGGCGAAATTAGGAAGGGACCCCGACCAGGGGAGAGGAAAAAAAAGCGGCGGATTTGTGAGAGCGGGTGAGCGGGGCCTGGAGAGCTCGGCTCCGGACGACGAGGGGGACTGGAGGCTCGGAAGAGCGCCGTGGTTCTCCCTGTCGTCCGTCGAGCCGCCTCCGGAGCCGGAGTGGAGCCCTGAGGGACGCCGCGGAGGTGATCGCGTCGAAGTGTTGCGGAGACAGAGACGGAGACGGTGGCTGAAGCAAAGAGGAAAACTTTATAGGTGCCGTTTGGAGAGCGCGTCCCCGGAGTCTGCCCCGCGAGTCTGATTATCGTGAGTTGGAGTTATGGTGGCGGTTTTTCACTGAGAGGGGGAGACGGGGGAGACGCGAAGAAGAAAAGAAGACGGATTATAGAGAGAGCTGGTCGGGAGAACTGAGGAGGCAAGGGGCTTAGAGGAGAAGAGAAGAAAGAACAAAGGGAAAAGTTCGGAGGGGGAATAGCGTGGAGGTTTGTGCTTCCGGAGAGTAACTGATTATAACTGAAAGTAAAGAGGCTGTCCCGAAACCCTTTCACTGTGACTTTTCACTCCTGATAACATCTTTAATAAAAAACTTTTGAACTGTGATTTTGTGGGAGTGGAAGAGAATAGCTGTTGGGTGCTGGGACTGGGGCAGAGGGGCGAGTGGGAAGGAAGCAACAACAATGGCGGAGACAAGCGAAACCTAACTTCGTGTGCAGAAACGAAATTAACAGCGGCAGTGAAGAAGCCCTTTTGTATAACTTTTTTCCAGCTGGACTCGGGAGGCCGTGTTATGACTTTATTCCCTCCGGTGGGATAATCACTCTATGTGGGATAATCACCCTGCTTATTTGAAGAAAAAGAAAAAAAACACAGCGGTCTCAGCAGCATTATAGTTCGATTGTCTTTCCATTTCCCCCCCACTTCCCCCTGTCTTGTTTTTCTTTTTCTTTTTTGTATTTATCTAACAGATATTAAGTGCTTATTTAGACTTTATCTATACAGGACACAATATTGTAACTTTGGTGATTTCAATTTTTATAAATATTGATTTAAGCATTTAGCTATTATAACAGCAGTGGTTTTAGTAGTATTATAGCCAGTTTGCTCCTCCCTTTCTTATTCATTTTTTTTCCTTTTTGGTTTTTGGGCTTGTCTATAATAGATAATAAGGGTTACTCTACTGTTACAATTTTGATAATTTCGGAGAGTTAAGCTTGGTGGAGAGGTATTAAGGTGATTTTAAAGCTGAGTTTCAAGTTACACAGATAGATTATGCAGGAAGGGGAGGAGACAGTTAGACCAAAGGGGAGGAGAGAGAAAAAAGAGAAAGATCAAAAAGAAAAGGAAAGGCATACACCCTCACCAACGATGGAGACTACAACAGCAGCAACAGATCTTCAAGCAGGAGCTGGAGGACGGTTAGAGGATTTATCGCAAAGAATGGACAATATGTGTACTATTTTACAACAATTGGTCAAAAATGGAAACGATAATCAGGTTGCAATGCAAAAATTGAATAAAATGGTGGAGAATAATTGTGAAGAAATGAAAAAAGACAGAGAACTGGCCAGGCTACAACATGAGAGCCTGGCCAGGACTCTGACTGACATGCAGAAGGAGGTTACTGAGAATACAAAAAAAATTAATGTGATCACTGATACAATGCAAAAGGATTTAGAGCAAGCAAAGATTTCTATGAATGAGATGTTGATTCAAGAGCATGTGATTGCTTCAAGAGTATCTGTTCAAGAGAAAAGGATGATGATGGTGGAGGAGGGGCAGAGAAAACAGAACATTGTGATACGCAAAATGGCCGAACGAACGCCAGACAAGCTTAGAGATAGAGTAGTGGATTGGCTGAACTCTTTGAAAATGGGAAAAGATTTTGTGGCAGAAGACATTGGAGCTGTATACAGAGTGGGGGGAAGGCGAGATAGGAGATCATCAAGGAATGTCTTGGTTAAGTTTGCAAATTGGGCGGATAAGTTAAAAGTGATGGCTTACATCAAACAAGCGGGGTCTGGCGTTCTAAAGATTGAGGGGGCTGATGTGGAAATCTACAATGACATAGCGCCGGAGGAAAGAAAATGGAAATACACGATGAAACCTGTGACTAAATTTTTGGCTTCAAAAGATATTAAGTATAATTGGAGATTTCCACAACAGTTGAGATTTTTTTATGAAAAAAGATGGCATATTTTGGATGACAGAACAGATGTCTTGGAGTATTTGACTCAACTTGGGTTTATGAAGGTGGCTAGCCCAGAATGGATTGCTATGAGAACTGACTTGTATGCAGTTGGGGTGATGGGCTCGGTTTTGAACAAGGAGGGGGAGGTGGAGGGTGCAGTGGGAGGAGCAGAAGTGTCAGGAACATCGAGTGCGGAGCTTTTTGAATAAATAATTTGCAGAATAATTATGATGGTGGAGGGAGGGGGGCCTTAGAAGAACACAATGCTTTTTTTCCCCGGTCCCCCCCTCCCCTCTTTGAAAGATAGAGGCGACATCTTGGAACAAGGTGTGGGGAGGGTAACAGAAAATGGAAGAGTAGGTAAGTTTCTTTTTTTTTTCTTTTTTGTAGTAGTAGTAAGTAATTTTTTTCAGGTATTTTATTTTACTGAGTTATTCTGTACTGAGAATGTACAATTGTTTTTTTTGTCATTATATTGTATTCATTTTTTTGTATTTTTTCTTAGTTTTTTTAGTTTTTATCTTAGATTTTTAGCAGGGGATGGGGATAACACGTCCGGGGAGGAATGTAAAGGAGGGGAGGGATTAGTAAACATAAATGGTTAAGAATTTAAGGTTGTTAACATGGAATGTGAAAGGGACAGGGAATGCCGTGAAGAGGAGGAGGTTGCAGATAGCGCTCAATAAATCTAAATCTGATATTATCTTTCTACAGGAGACCCATCAAAAATTGGCAGACACTAATAAATTATTTGTGAGAGGAATTGACACTTATGAAATGGCTTATGGGACATCAAAAGCGAGAGGTGTTGCAACCCTTATTTCGGAAAAATTGGGCTTTAGTGTAATAAAATCTATAGCTGACCCAGAGGGGAGATACCTAATAATTAAGGGGAGGATTGAAGATGAAGAGATAATTTTGGCAAACATATACGCCCCGAACACCAATCAGGCTGAATTTTTAGAAAAATTAAAAACAATTTTACACAAAGAAGGAGCGAGGAATATGATTATTGGGGGGGATTTCAATCTGTTAAGCTCAGAGATTGACACCACAAGTATTAAAAAAAGAAGTAATAAATATATTCTAAGCGATTGGGCAAAATTAATGAATATAAAAGATGTATGGAGGGAGCTTAAAGGACAGGAAAGGGAATATACTTATTATTCTCAAGTTTATGATATGTATTCAAGGATTGATTATATATTTGTTACGCAAGGGATATTGAAAAACATAGAGGATATTAAAATAGGGACGTTTAGAGAATCAGATCATGCAAAGATAAGTATAGATATAAAATTGGATGAAGGTGATAGGAAAAGATATGTTTGGAGATATGACTCAAAATTATACAAAGAGGGTAGCATGAAAAAACAAATTATGGAGAAATGGGATGAATATTGGACATGGAATGATAATAATGAGGTCAGCTCAGGAGGGGTATGGGATACAATGAAAGCGATCTTTAGAGGAGAATCAATAAAACTAAGTAGTTGGAAAAAGAAACGGAACACCAACAGAACTCAGGAATTGGAAATACAATTAAAACAACTTCACCGGGAACATATAAAGGGTAAAGATCAGAGGGTATTACATCAGATACAGAAAGTAAAGAAAGAATTGGAAGCCCAGGATATGGAAAGGGTAAAAAAAGATTTGATATTTTTAAAAAGAGAATATTTTGAGTATAGTAACAGAAATTCTAAGTTATTAGCAAAAGCAGCGAGAGATAAAAAGAATAAAGGCCAGGTAGAAGTATTGGTAGATGAGAAGGGGAAAAGATGTAATAAAAGGAAAGAGAAAGCAGTAATAATAGAGGCTTTTTATAAAGAACTATACTCAAAGAAGCAGGTAAATTTGAACAAATTGGAGGATCATTTTAAAAAGTACAACATAAAAATAACAGAAGAGAATAGAAATAGGATGGAGGAACAAATATCGGTAAAAGAAATTGAGGAAGTAATTAACAAATTAAAATTGAACAAAGCACCAGGAGAAGATGGGCTTCCTGCTGAATTTTATAAGGATTTTAAGCCCTGGATTGTTCCAAGATTACAGAAATTGTTTAATGGGATTTTAGAGGGAGAATCAACACCGGAATCTTGGAATAGATCTATCATTGCATTGATCCCTAAGCCGGGTAAGGATTTACAGAAAATAGAATCATATAGGCCGATATCCCTAATTAACCAAGATGCTAAAATTTTTTCTACAATAATGGTGACTAGGCTAAATAGTTTCATAGCCAAATACATAAGAGATGATCAAGCAGGGTTTGTAAAGGGCAGGTATATGTCAGATCTCACAAGGAGGGTAGTGGATTTATTGGATATAGCTGAAAAGCAAAAGGATAAAGCGGGTTTTTTAGCATTGGACATTTTTAAAGCATTTGATTCTTTGCAATGGGCAACAATACATGAGGTAATCAAACTGTACGGATTTGGAGACAAATTCCAAAAAGTTATTAAGAATTTATATAAACAGGGGATAGCGACAGTGAAATTTAATGATAGTTATACAGGAGAAATAAAATTGGAAGCTGGAACTCGGCAGGGATGCCCTTTGTCGCCTACTCTGTTTGTATTGGCTATGGAACTATTGGCGAATTTAATACGGCAAGACAAAGAATTATTTGGAATAGAAGGGAATAAAATAAGTTTATATGCCGATGATACACTAATTACAATTAAACAACCAGTACAAGCAATACCAAAGATTAATGAACATTTGAAAACTTTTGAGGAAATGACAGGTTTAAGGGTGAACTGGGATAAATCCGAGATGATTTTAGTTAATGGGAGTAAGAAGGATGAAGAAGAAATAAAGCAAAAATTTAATATTCAAATTCCGAATAAATTAAGATATTTAGGGGTAATACTTGCTAAAAAAACTGGGGAACTTAAGGAACTGAATTATGGAAAACAAATGAAAGAGATAGACAAAAAAATACTACAGTATAACAAGTTGAATTTATCGTGGTTTGGCAGGGTCGCAATGTGTAAAATGATGTTGTTACCTAAATTAAATTTTTTATTTGATGCTCTGCCAATAAAACACACAGATAAGGAATTGGAAAAATATCAAAATATCATAAATAGATTTTGTAATGGGAAACGAAGAGCTAGAATATCTAAGTTTCTGTGGTACGTATCGCAAAAAGAAGGGGGACTGGGTATCCCGAATGTTAGCAAGTATTATAGAGCCTTTCAATTACGAAATGTTATCAAATTACTAATTAGAGAAGAATCAATATGGGGAAAATTAGAATCAAAAGAGTTTTCGAGGAAAGGGAAGGCATTTTTTTTATGTGGGGATAAGGATAAAAAAATGAGAATTCAGGGTAAGATGATAGGAGCAACAATAGAGGAATGGAACAAAGCAAGAAAGGATCTTATTCCAGGGATCTCATTGGTTACAGAATTAGAAGATTTTAATAATTTTCCGATGAAAATAGACGGTAGGATTAGGGATATCTTATTAGAAAATGGGGTCTCTATGTTGAAAGATTGGATCAAAAGTTGTAGGGATCTAGAGAGGAGAAAGGAGCTTTATCGGCAACTGGAGTTGGATTGGTTCAAAATCCTCCAGATGAACAATTGGAACAAGAGATTTTTTTTGGAATTGGGATCAGACAGGGAGCTTACAGAATTTGAAAAATTGCTGGTCAAATTAAGAAAAGGAGACATAGGAATAAAAGGGATAGTTAGTAAAATATATAAAATATTAAATAAAGGGGGGAAAGCTCAACAAATATTGAAAGATAGCTGGGAACAGGAATTGAACACAAAAATCACTGAGAAAACATGGGGGAAAATGTGGAGAAGACGTATTATGAGATCTATGTCGGTAAGAGTGAAGGAACATAATTATAAATTAATTTGGAGATGGTATAGAACCCCAGTAAGACTGCATTTAATGTATGAAACTGTGAGCGAGAAATGTTGGAGATGTAAAAAAGCCAGAGGTACATATGAGCATATGTGGTGGTCGTGCGATGTTCTGAAGAATTTTTGGGGAGACATTGAGGATGAAATTAAGAATATATTGGAATTGCAGGTCAAACTGGGGTCAAACACAGTTTTGTTAACTGAGGTGGATAAATATAAAATGAGTGAGGATAACAACGAACTGATGGCGATAATGTTATCGGCGGCCAGACAATGTATAGCGAGAAACTGGAAAAACAATGAAAATTTACAAAGAAGGGATTGGTACAAGGAAATGTGGGATTTGGCACTCAATGAAAAGCTCACCTGGGAGCTAAATTTTAATAAGGGTAGAGTAACTGGCAATGGGTTCTGGAGGATTTGGAAGCCTTTCGTTGAATATGTGATGGATAAAAATAAAGGCATATTCCCTGCATCTGAGCAAGATGATTTTTGGAAAAAATAAGGAAACATTAATCTCCGGACAATGTATATATCACGAGGGTGTTTCTAAAGCAAAGAAATAGTAGAGTTAGAGAATTAAATATATTGGTTTTTGAGGTGATATGGGGAGATATAATTTACAGTTTGAAGTTTTATCATGAGGTAATAATATTTGAATGATGATACAAATGTAGTTTTGTTAATTATGGGATTTTTTTTATCTTCTGTTTTTGATTTTTCTCTATATACATTTTGGATAAAAATAAAAAAAAAATAAAAAAAAAATAAAACTCTCTTATTCAAGGAGGCCTTTCAGGGCATTATCCCTTTATTTATTATTATTATTAGTTCAAATTTATATTGCCGCCCACTCGCCGTGGCGACTCAGGGTGGCTTACAGACATTACATTACTTTAGCTACAGTCAGTCAGGATGATCCCCTATGCCAGTGGTGGCGAACCTATGGCACACATGCCAGAGGTGGCACTCAAAAGCCCTCTCTGTGGGCACCTGTGCAGTCAACCCAGTACAGAGTTTGCCCCACCCCTCTGCCCAGCAGCCCAATGGGAGCACTTCTTCCCTCCCCCAGCACAGAGTTCATTTGGTTATTTCCCCAGCACCCCAATGGGAGCTGGGATATTTGGAAACCATTTCTGTGACACACATTGGAAAAGAATAAAGGAAACAAATCTGTACCTGATATAATGAATTTTTGGCAAATTAAAGAAGGTTAAAAGAGACAACTGATAGATTCAAGGACATAGTAATACTTCACTAGGGTGTTCAATATGTTTGTGTTACAAGAAATAATTGAGAAACCATATTAATGGGAATATTTTAAGTTTGAAATTGAAAAGAAATTGAACTTATGTAGGTTTAAAGCATGAAATTTAATTATATACAAGTAGAATGGTTAATAGATATGAGGTTTGGAATTTTCTTTTTTTTAGTATATTATATTGTTTGCTTATTGTTTGTTTATGTATTTCATTTTTTATTTTAAAAAATCTAATTAAAATGTAATAAATAAATATAAAACAAATAAATGCTCCGAGAACCCCAGAATGTGGGGCAGCTGCCTCCCCTCAACTTGCTGGACAGCGAAGATGTTAGAGAAGGAATAGCCAAGTTACGCTGGATCTAGCTATGCCAGGACAACAAAAGTCAAAGTAATTTTCAACATCCCAAGGCTGGGAGTGGTTTGGATTTAACACAGCTTCAGCTTAGCCTTGTGACAGCTTAGCTAGTTAGGTAACAGTAACCCTTGCTCAAAAGCCAGTCGTATCTGACTATAGGGTTCAGTGCTCATCTGTTTATAGCCAAAGAGCCAGTACAGACGTTTCTGTGGACATGTGGCAGACATGCCTCAACGCCGGAATGCACAGAACGCTGTTCACCTTCTCACCGAAGTGGTCTCTGTTTATCTACTAGTACTCCATCATGCAGTACTAGTTAAGATTGTCCCATTAATCTTTCTCAGCACGGGACGATGTTTTTTAGTCCATAAGTAAGACACTACCGCTAGGTATTCAATACAAAGTTTAATTTATTTTCTGGTTTCTTAAGATCCTCTGGCAAAGAGGTGGAAAACCCAATCTCTGCTATAAAACGCTGTGTCCGCTACTCCCTATTCCAAAATCAGAAACTATGGGTTCAGCTGCAAACAGTACTCCTGTCACATATCTGCGATCAACAACAGGGCTGAGCCATATCCAGTGGTCAGGAACAATGGGAATTGCCGGTAATTGTTTATTTCACAGCATTCCTATAGTGCTTCTCTTGCCTAGAAAATGGAAGAACAGTTTACAAGATAGGCAAATGCTATAGATTGAATAAGCAGCTTTAAAAATGCAGAATAAAAAACAATAAACTCCATTAAAAATAATTCATTTAAAACTATAGCTAATAGATAATATATCATCTAGGTCAGGTGTTCCCAACCTAAGGCCTGTGGGCTAGATCCGACTCCCCGCCCCTCCAAGGGCATCTGAGAAACAAAATGGCCACCCCATTTGAAGCTGTTGGGATAAAATGGCATCCCCATCGTGCAGGCAGGGCAAAATGGCCACTCAGCCCTCGAAACTGACTGAGAGAGCGTGACCCGGCCCCTGGCTTGAAAAGGTTGGGAACCCTGATCTAGCTAGTCAAACACATCTCTCTAATGTTGAGCTTGTGGGCAAAACAGCATTGGGAGGGTACTTACTGAAAAAAAATTCCAGTGAAAGTCTGTGTTCCTAGGTAAAGGTCACCAGTGCTCAAAAGTTAGTCATATCTGACTCTAGGGGAAGGTGCTCATCTCTGTTTACAGTCAAAGAGCCAGCGCTGTCTGTGTTTGCAGACATTTCCATGGTCATATGGCAGACACTGGAGCACAAGGAATACTATTATCGGTACCTTTCCTGCCAAAGTGGTACCTATTTATCTACAGTACTTGCAATTTCTGGCTTTCAAACTGCTAGGAATTAGGCAGGAGCTGGGACAGAGACAGGAGCTCACTCCATCATGCAGCACTCGGGTCTCAAACTGCTAACCTGCCAACCTTCCATTCATCAAGTTCAGTATCTTAACCACTAAGCCACTGCAGTCCCTATGTATTAGTCTATTTACCCCTAAAAACACACCTATCTTTGCTGCTGCTTTGCATCAGTGGCAGAAAGAGGCTTAAGACTCTTGTTATAGCATAATAACTGTACTGTATATTTAAAATGTATAGAGAGCCATTTTCCAAAGCTCCACAGCAGATGACGCCATGAAAATAACATTAAAAGTTCTTCTTCTTTGGTGTCTAGTGAGATGTGAAGCTCCCAAAACGAACCCATTTTTGGTGAATCCATTCTGTAGTTCCTTTCGCCTGAACTAGTGTGAGAAATATTAGCCGGCACGACAAGGTGGCCATTGCCTGGAGAACCCCTGATCGTGGTTCGAAAATACCACAGTCTTTGAGGCGGCTCTTTCTGTAACATTAAAAGTTAAGGTGTTGAGATCCATGATGGACAGAGATAGTTGTAGCACTGGTGGCACAGTGGTTAAACTGCTGTCCTGCAACCAGAAGGTTGTGAGTTTGATCCTGACCAGAGCTCAAGGTTGACTCAGCCTTCCATCCTTCTAAGGTCAGTAAAATGAGGACCCAGCATGTTGGGGGCAAAAATGCTAATTAACCTGAGATTGGACTAAATTATATGGGGCGGTATAGAAGTGTGATTGGTTTGTTTTTGCTTTGTTCCACAGACAGAAGTGCTGGTGTCTCCACAAGGCAATTTCGGCATCCGTTCCATTCAGAAACAGGGAGCTGTCGCACGTTGTCAGAAGCCACCTTAAAAAAAAATCATGGTTGGATATGACTGACAACTCAGTCAGGATGCAGGAGGCCCCCAAATTCCCAGGGCCATCTGAATTGGCAAGTTTGAGACAAGCGTGTCATTGCTTTATTCACGAGTGGCTCATAAAGTAGTCAGCCAGGGCTTCTCTCACCACATTCCCATCCTGTGCATCTTCTGCAGAGGATGGGAATTTGGGGTGTCCCTCCAGGGTCTGGTCCCAAACACCATCCTGGGATCGAGGCATGTCAACCGGAATGTGCCCATGGTCCTCGCATATGTTGTGGAGCACGACAGAGCCCACAACCACCGGGATAATATTCTCTTCCGCCACCTCCAGACGAGTCGCTAAACACCTCCACCGTCCCTTCAAACGCCCAAAGGCTTGTTCGGCAACCTTCTTGCAAGCGCTCAGGTGGGAATTGAAACCTTCTCGGCGGGGGTCAAGGTTTTCAGTGAAGGGGGTCATGAGCCACCTCTTCAAGGGGTACGAAGCATCACCCAAGATCAACGGAGGGATCTCGGCATCGCCAACAGTAGTCGTAGGATTCCCCAGCACGAAGGATCCTTGGTCCATTGCCTCGCACAAGGCCAAGTTTCGGAAGAATGAAGTATCCTGGTCTTTACCGCACCGACTTAGTTCGATGTCGATGAAGCGTCCCTTGTGGTCTACGGTGCCCTGCATCAACATCGGGAAGAATCCCTTCTGACTGACGCTCGTGCCCTTTCGAACGGTGCAGATGATGGGAATGTAGGTTCTGTCCACGATGCCCACGCAGCCGGGAAATCCCATTTCGGCAAATCCTGCCATGACCTGCAAAATTCCAAAGAATGACACAATTTCCTCAACATTCCAAATTGTCTAGTGCAGAGGTCTTCAAGCCTGGCTTTCCAAGTGTTCTTGGACTTCAACTAACAGAAGTCCAAGTCAGCCCACCTACTGATCAGGGTTTTTGGGAATTAAAACCCAAGAACACCTGGAGAGCCAAGTTTGCAGACTCCTGGTCTAGACTAGTATTTATCAACCATGGGTCCACAGATATTCTTGAACTTCAACTCCCAAAAGCCCTGGTCAGCAGGTATAGTGATTTCTGGGAACTGAATTCCAAGAACACCCTAGACCAGTGATGGCCAACCTTGGCACCCCAGGTGTTTTTGGACTTCAATTTCCAGAAGCCCAAGTCAACACCACCTGCTGATCAGGACTTCTGAGAATTGAAGTTCAAGAACATCTGGAGCGCCAAGGTTTGCCATCACTGCCCCAGACCCAAGGCTGAGAAACCCTGAATGGTTTCAAAACATTAACTAGTAAGAATTCTGGATTTTCCCAGAGTGCTTATCAAGACCTTGTTCACTGGCTACAAAATGACTAATGCTGCATTTGTTTGCTTTTAGGCAAGCTGTTTAGCCACTCAGAGCATCCGGGGTTGTTCTCTACAGCCTACGATGGAGAATCACATCAGGCTACCAGCTGAAAACAGGAGAGTTTTCACTGAAAAGAATAAACCTGTGTCTGAAGTCTGTATGGGGGAAGAGAGAGGATGAGTGGAGACGACAGAATACTCCACAAAGGAACCTTGCAGACAAAAATCTAGCATGTCAGGGAGAATATTCCCCCCCCCCCTCCCGGTGATTCTCAGGGAAAGCCTTTCTCTAAAATCAGAGCAGCTGTAGAAGAAGTATGTTGGGGGCAAAATGCTAGTTACCTTGAGGAACACCCAAACAGTGAAGTAAGTGCTATGGGGTGGTATGTAAGTGCTAAAAGTGCAATCGCTATTTGCATTTTGCCAGCTGTCTGTCACACACTCAGGTATGTGATGCAAGGCATAACCAGCGGCACAGCCTGGATACTTTTTAAACATACAGCAAATAGCTGTTGAGATTATCCACATGGGGTTTGCGCCGTTTCCCTGTGTTTTCACACAGCATGAAGATGGTTGCTAAGAAACCAATTCCCCCCCCCCCCGCTGGCATTCCTCTGCCACGACTTTGAGGGCTGCAGCTAAGCTGAGAAGAAATGGATTCCTCACCATCCTTGTCAAGGGTAAACCTTGTCCCCATGACCAAGTGAGTGGGATCTGGAGTCACCGTGGTTAAACTGCTGTACTGCAGCCAAAATGTTGTGAGTTTGATCCTGGCATGGGGACTCAAGGTTGACTCAGCCTTCCATCCTTCCAAGGTGGGTAAAAGGAGTACCCAGTATGTGAGGGGCAAAATGCTAAATAATCTGTGAACCTCCCAGAGAGTGCACTAAGCGCTACTGGGCGGTATATAAGTCTTATTGCTATTGCTAAATACTGTGCTGTACATATTTGGGGGTCAATGTCACTTTTGTGTCACCTTGTGAACTGCCCAGAGAGTGCATTATGTGCTGCTGCCGCTTCTTCCGTGTATAGGCCAGAAGTGAAACTGTCAAAACGAAGGCACCTTTTGGGCAGTTCCATCTGCATTTCCTTTCACCCAACCTAGTGTGAGAAAGATTAACCAGCAACATAAGTTTGCTGTTACCAGGTTACACCCGATTGTGGTTCAAAAATACCACAATCTTCAAGGAGGCTCTTTCTGTGTACCTACACTAAGTGCTATGGGGCAAGATATCAGTATAATTGCAGAAAGGGTGCACAGAAAGAACCTCCTCAAAGATTGTGGACTTTTTGAACCACAATTGGGTATACCCTGGTAACAGCAACCTTGTGTTGCTGTCTAATCTTTCTCACACTAGGTCAGGAGAAAGAATTTAATTTTCTCATTTCTATGCCCCCCATATTCCCTCCCTTGCCTTCATTACCTCTTGGGGGTCTTTGAGAGCCACCACTTTCTTGAACAGAAGCTTCTCAAGAGCCAGGCACACCTCGATGAAGACTTCTCCAACAGTCGAGCGCCCAACCCCGAAGTGGTCAGCCACTGACCGGTAGCATTCAGTAGTGGACAGTTTCCAGAGGGCAATGCCCACCCGCTTCTCCACACTCAGCGGGGCCCTCATGGTGGTGGTCTGGCGTTGCAACTCCGGCCGGAGCTCCTCACACAGTTCCAGGAAGGTGTCTTTGGTCATGCGTAGGTTCTGGAGCCACTGGTCGTGGTCCCATGTCTCCAACACCACCCGTTCCCACCAGTCCTGACTGATCTGGTGAGACCAGAAACGGTGAGGGCCAGCGTTGAGCTCTTCCAGCATCAGCCGGGTCTCGCTGTCCGGGCAGACGTTGGGCAGGAGCTGGTGCAGCAGAGCAATGTGGTTTGCCATGACCCGCCTCATGGTGCGCCGGGCTCGGGCAGCGATGCCACCCCGGTGCAGGTGCAGGCGCACTAAGTTGTGCGTGGCCAGGATTACAAGGATAATTGCTTCAAGATTCTCCATGGTAAACTAAGGCACAAGAAGGACAACCGACATAAATTTTACTTTTATTCAAAGGGGGAAGGCAAAGCTCCTATTTATTCTCACACTTTGGGGTTACTTTATTCCTAAAATTGCTCAAGTAGCCTAAAATCAATCACAGTTTTAAAAATTGTACAAACAATCTGAGTAGATATCAAGGTTTGACGAGTTCAAGGAGCGACAAACTGCTCGTTTCACACCCTGCTCTGATATCCAGCAATTGCTTAAAATTGACCTGAGACCAGCTTTAAAGGTAAAGGTAAAGATTGCTCTTGTTCAAAAATCAGTCTCGACTCTAGGGTTCAGTGCTCATCTCCGTTTATAGCCAAAGAGCCAGTGCTGTCTGTGTCTGCAGATGCTTCCATGGTCACATGGCAGGCATGATTAGACACACAGAATGCAGCACACGGAATGCTTCTACCTTTCCCACCCAAGAGGTACCTGTTTATCTACTTGCAATTTTTCGATTTCCAACTGCTAGGTTAGCAGGAGCTGGGACAGAGACGTGAGCTCACTCGGGTCTTCCATTCGTCAAGTTCAGCGTCTTTTAACCACTTGAGGCAACCGCAGTCTCGGAGATCGGCTACAGCTAGCAATTAAAATGGGGGGAAAGAAGAGCAGCAACGCAAGCATTTGGGAGGAATGTTGGGAAATCACAGTGTAGTGAAGGCAGGTCAAATATTCCAGACCTTAGCAATGTGGAAAATAAGCCTCAAAAGTGGAAATGTTACAAGTGGGGTGGGAGTGGAAGCAAAATGATCAGAAGCAATTTATTTTTGCCTTTCTTTTCCCAGTCTTTTAACTTCCCCACTTCTGCCCCTTAAAATCTCATTTCTCTCTCTCTCACCCACCCCCACCCTTTGTTTCCTCCTGGATAACCCCTAGATGGGCGGTATAGAAATTAAGTAAGTAAATAAATAAATTCTTTGCAGACGCCCTATTATTTTAGAAATCAATGGCTTCCCGGTCCCTCCTGTCTCCGACGGTGCCCCTTTCTTCCTGTCTGGGAGGGCGTCGCTTTCTTTTCCCAATCGATTTCTATCTTAAAATTTATTCGAAACATTAAGGGTTAAAACCATAGAGCAGGACTTTTAGAAGATATTGGCCTGTCCAGCAAAACACACACACACCGCTAGTGGGTGTGGCGTATCTAATGATGCGGCTTCTGTTTGGTTGGGAGGCGGGGCAAGTGTTCCTATTGGCTGAAAGCGCGGAGGTACTATGGGATGGGAAGGATCTAATAAATGCACCGAATTTCTTTCTTCAGAATCCTAGAGAGGCCCGGTAAGGCGGGACCGGAAGTACTGGCAAGCCAATTACTGAAGCCACTTCCGTTCCCCGCAACTGGTAGAAGAAGGCTAATTTTTCAAAGTCTTCTTGGACTGCAGCATAAAGCGAGATTGTGCGTTTCTACGCTTTGCAAGCAGAGGTGAGTGGAAAAAGCAGCATTTTAAAGAGAAAAAGAGGGGAGGGTTTAAGCAATAAAAAGGCAGGAGAGGGAGGAGAACCATGATTGCAAAGGAGGAGAGTTCCAGTTTCTCAATTGTATTCCAATATATTGCCCTAGTTCAGCCTCTAATGCAGGAGTTCTCGACCTTTTAAAGCCGGGGGGCCATTGGGTCACACTCCCTCAGACAGCTTCGAGGGCTGGACGGCCATTTTGCCCTTCCTCCACCACATGGTAGTTCCTGGCGTGGTGGAGGCGGTGAAGAGCCACATGAAATGGTGCCCTGTGCTGTATCTGGGCCACAGGTTGAGAATCCCTGCTCTAATGGACCTGGGACTAGACATCTTCCAGACATCCCATAATATACCTCCCTTTCAATATCTAGCAATAAAATAAAATCTCAAGGATAGAGGGATCTCCGTTATGGGGAACTAACGATGTGATGTCATGGTGAGAGTTGTGTTAGAAGGAAATCTAATTCTTCAAAGCAAAGCATGATACACACACGCTCCTTGATTTAAAAAAAATGGACCTTTATAATACTAAACGAAAGTGGATTTCTAAACATTTTCAACCCATAGCAGTTCTGGAGTGGAGGGATTAGCCCTGGAAGACAACTGTGTAATAAAAACAGAGCTTAGAAATATAATTATTTTGACAACTTGTCTCAGAATCCAGCAACTGACTTTGACAGACTATGACATTCTGTGTGTTGTAGTCCAAAACTGTATGTATTTTTACCAGTTCTATGCCACTGTTCACAGTTAAGGGCCTCATGGCAGCTGACAGGAATAAAAATTCAGGTAAAATTAAAGTTGCAATAAATTGTTCAGTAAACAACAATAATGCATGCAGTAGTATAAGAATTAAAGGTTTTCCTTACTCAAAAGCCAGACCTGACTGACTCTAGAGCACTGATGGTGAAACTTAGCACTCCAGGTGTTCTTTGACTTCCATTACCAAAAGTCCAAGTCAGCATTCCTGCTGATCAGGGCTTCTGGGAATTGTAGTTCAAGAACATTGGAGTGCCAAGGTTCACCATCACTGCTCTAGAAGATGGTGCTCACTTCCATTTACAGTCAAAGAGCCAGCCCTGTCATAGTCAGCAGAGGTTTCCATGTTCATGTGGCAGGCATGCTTAGACTTCAGAACACATGGAACGCTGTTACCTTTCCTGTTGAAGCAATACTTGTTTATCTAGTTGCATTTTTTTTCTTTCAAAGTACTAGGTTGGCAGGAACTGGGACGACAGCAGGAGCTCACTCTCTCGTGCAATACCCAGGTCTAGCCACCCCAAAATACTAGAAGAACCTTAAAAATACACATAAAAGTAAGGTACCAAACAGTCTAATTGTAATGACTGATGTAGTGAAAAGCCTGTTTGAAAGGAAATACCTTTAACTGAGAGAAGGACCTCTCCTAAAGATCTTAAGAACTGAAAAAGTTAACGCAGGAAGATATGGAAAATGGTAGCATTTGTATGCTTTGAGTAAATTTTCTCTTATTTAAAATTCTTTTCAGCTTTCCCTTTTGCAGAAAACTCAGCTTTTAATCCCAGGGGTGAGGCATTGAGTGCCAGTAGGAAATTGACGAGCCTGTACCAGAAGATTTATATGGAATAAATCGTCCTTGAGTTGAAATTTAAGGTGCATTGCCTGGACACCTTGATTGCAGATGCAGCAACCTCTACACAGAAGAGCACAGTTCTAACCTACCAAACATTGGGGCTAAAGGAGGAAGGTGTTGACTTTCAGTCGTGGGACGAGATGGAAGGAGAAATCAGCCCACAGATTCTACACATAGGGAGTATTGGGGAGTTACAAAAAGTGGTGTCTCTTGGAGAAATTAAAAAAGAACATGAGGAGGAGCTGCTGCAGAATTGGGAAATCCAGTGGCAGGAGTTCTTGAGAACATTGAAAGCTCCTTGTGCAAGATGGAGGGAAACACAGGCGTCTGAGCAGCTCAGGACCCCTTGGGATGATGCAAAGGCTTTCCTGGCCTCCTTTGAGCAAGTGGCATCTGCTTGCCGTTGGCCTCAGGACAAGTGGGTGACCCTCCTCTTGCCAGCCCTGAACGGAGAGCCCAAAGAAGCCTTTGGTGCCCTAAGTTCCCAAGACAGGGAGGACTATGGGAAAGTGAAGGCCGCCATCTTGCAAAGGGAAGCCACCGTGCGGGAGAAGCAGCGCCAGCACTTCAGACAGTTCTGCTACCGGGAGACTGAGGGCCCAAGAGGGGTCTATGGCCGGTTGCGGGAGCTTTGCTGCCAGTGGCTGAGGGCGGAGAAGCACTCGAAGGAAGAGATTCTGGAGCTGCTGGTCTTGGAACAGTTCTTGACCGTCCTGCCCCAGGAGATGCAGAGCTGGGTCTGGATCCAGAGCCCTGAGACCTGTGCTCAGGCGGTGCTCCTGGCGGAGGATTTTCTTGCCAAGCAGAATGCAGTGAAACTTAAAGGAGAAGTGAGTAGTATTGTCCTTAGACTCTACCTGCCACTTTTTTTTGACAATTTTAAAAATATCTGGGAAGAATTTATCAATCAGGGGTGGCCAACCTATGGCCCGTGGGCCAGACCCGGTTTGTGGTGCCATTTCATGTGGCCCATGACAATGTGGACATGGCCGCACCTATGCAAATGCACCTGCAGCTGTCGTAAACACATTTCCAACGGCTGCGGGTGCATTTTAGGGCATTTACAGCGGGGCGGGGACCATTGTGTAGACTCCAGGAGATTTGACTAGCAATTACAATTACACTTATATACCGCCCCAGAGTGCTTTAATTCTCATTTTCGCTGTCCCCCCCCCCCTGCTAAGTACTCCTTTTAGTCTTCTAGGAAGGATGGGAGGCTGCGTTAACTTTTGGTCCTGACAGGATCGAAATCACAACATTTTGGGTGCAGTACAGCAGTTTAACCACTTCACCACCAGAGCTCTTGGTCGTTAGTGAAGACACCTTGGTATAGGTCAGTCGTGGTGGACCTATGGTACATGTGCCAGAGGTGGCACTCAGGGCCCTCTTTGTGGGCACACATGCCATTGCCTCAGCACAGAGTTCTCCCCACCCCTCTGCCCAGCAGCCCAATGGGAGAGCTTCCTCCCTCTCCCCAACACAGAGTTTGCCACAGCCTTCGGTATCACTGGTGTAGGCTTTGTTTCCCATGTTTAAGAGAAAATGTGGAGGAAATATCCTGACAGTAGGAGGTGAAGACTGGCAAGAGTCTTTGGAAATCTACAGTTCTGACTGGTCCTCTTGCTGCCGTTTCAGATGCTGGGACACTTGAAGGAAGGGGCGGCAACTTTCCCCACAGTAGATGTGGTGCCACCACCAGAGGTTGGGGACTTTGGCCTGGAGATTAAGCAGCAGTGGGAAGGAGAAAAATCCCTGGGTAAACATGCTCTGAATGGCTAGATCTGGGTGACATTTCTGTTTAATTTCACATTTCTCTTTTATAGAAAGAGCATCCTTGAATAGTGTGGTATTTTTGAACAACAATCAGGTGTACCCTGGTAATGACAATATTGTGTTGCCTGCTAATCTTTCTCACACTAGGTCATGCGAAAGGAACTGCAGAATGAACTCACCAAAAGGTGCCTTCATTTTGGCAGTTTCAAATCTGGTCTAGACACAGAAGAGGTTGAAGTTAACTTTTACGTAATCTGGTGTCTTCTGAGGTTCAGAAAGGTTATTATAGTAACATCTCAGACTTTTGTAAGTAATCTAAAAAATCTGCTTCTCTTGAGCTGTTGAAATATTCTTCTCTCAGAGATTTCTGATGCAGTGGAACCTCAAGTTGCAAACAGTTCAAGTTACAAAATTCTTGAGTTACAAATGAAAATCCATAGAAAATAATCACTCAAGTTACGGGAAAAAAATCGGAACGGATTAATTGGTTTTCAATGCATTCCTATGGGAAACCACGATTTGAGTTACGAATTTTGGTTTTCAAGGCATTCCTATAGGAAAGCATGTTTTGAGTTACCAAATTTGGTTTTCAATACATTCCTATGGGAAATTGCATTCAATGCATTCCTGTGGGAAATTCGAGTTAAGAATTTTTCGTAACATGAAATGTCCTGGGGGATGCATTAAATTCGTAAATCGAGGTACAGTACCACTGTACAGTAAAGTAAAATGCACTAATGGTGACCTTTCCACGGTTTTCTGAGTAGAAAATACACAGAAGTGGCTTCCACACCAAGATGTCTAGTTTATAGTCCCGTATGTTCCAGGTCCCAATTTTTGTGATGTTTTTGGCTGAGAGGAGTGGTTTCGTCACCAGGCACTGTTACCAGTGTGAACCGGTGTCGTCATATATGTTACACAACCTGAGACCGATCTCCTACATAGTCTATCAGAGTTGCTTGAAATTCTTCTTTCAGTTTCTTTAGTCGTTATAATTTTACAGGGGCAGGTTGCTAGTCCGACGCCCAACCCTCTTCTTTGTCTAGACTTGGGACCGGCAATGATAGCCATAGTTTGAAATAGCACAACTATTAAACTAGCATCTTTGGGACAAAGCTGGAAGAAGGAACTCAGGAAACCCCTTTTTTTTTTAAACCCTCATTACCACTGATGGGACACAGAATTGGTCCAGGTGTGCTTTCCTAATCATGACCAAGACTTTTCTCTCCCTTTCTCCTCATATGGGATGTGAGATTTTCTACTGAGCCAAACTACCACAGGTTATCTATGTGTGACTTGAGACACCCTTGTGGTATATCTGGACACTGGTTGAAACCCTATTGTGCAGTTGGTCACTGCTAATTAAAAGCATCCTTTGGGACTGCGGTGGCTCAAGTGGTTAAGACGCTGAACTCAACGACTGGGAAGTCAGAGTTCGATTCCTGAGTACCGCACAACAAAGTGAACTCCCGTCTCTGTCCCAGCTCCTGCCAAACTAGCAGTTAAAAAGCAAGAAATTGCAAGTACTGTAGATAAATTGGTACCCCTTTGGTGGGAAGGTAAAACAGCAAGGGCGACTTTTACCTTGGGAATTTTGGGGTGCATTACTAGTGTTTCCCAACTTTTGGCTTATGGAGTTCAATTCCCAGAAGCCTAAGCCAATTCCTCAAAGCACTGGTCAGCCAATGTACAAACTTAGGCTTCTGGGAATTGAGGATCCCCTGTGGGACTTGGGCCCCATGTTGGGAACCACTGCTTTAAGGAGTCGAACCATCTTACATCTTTCCCAGTTGCCTTTGCCCTTTCCCAGGTTCATCATCATTATTATTACTTATTATAATGTAAGAATGTTATCACAGAGAAAAATACTCTATTAATTCACTTACCATATATACTTGACTATAAGTCGTCCTGAATATAAGTCGGGGTACCTAATGTGGACCTCTAAAACTAGGAAAATAGATTGAGTTTCAATAATTAAAATTTATTTATTTATTTATTTATTTATTTTTAAATAAATTATTTTTAAAATACATGAACATATGGTAAAATTAATTAATGTAGGCATTTGTGTGGGTATATTTTTGAGTTTTTATGGTAGTGTTAGTGTATTTTTACTGTATGTTTGAATTTTCACCACTGCAGTTTTGGGACCCTCAGGGTCGTTGACCCGAATATAGGTCGAATCTCCTTTTTGGACCTCATTTGGGAGGGGCTAAAAAACTAGACTTATACTCAAGTATATACCGGTACATTATCTCTGCCTTTTTGACATTTTACTGTAAAAGGCCATGTGACTCTCTTAAATTCCTGCAGGTGAAGGGCACGTGTGTCTAGGCCCAAGGGTTAGTCCTCATTCTGTCAGTCCTGAGCAACAGGTACTAGGATGTACGTCCCTGGAAGGTGCCGGATTGTTCCAGGCCTGTCAAGAAGGCACAAGCCTTGAGAATCAGCTGAGACTGGAGGCTACTTTGAGGACCAAACCGGGGAACACTAGAGAAGCGGCACTTCCTGTGGAGGAACGTGGCTCCAGTGAAGAAGAAACCAGGCTCTGGAACCCAATCCACCATTGCAACTGTGGGCAGTCTTTCCAAGTTTGCACATGCCTCAGAGAGCATGAAAGACATCTTGCAGGTGGCCAGCCATGTCCGTGTTTTGCATGCCAGGAAAAAATGTCCACCAGTTCCCGTCTTCCTGCACATGTGAGAATTCAGATAGGCACTGATTTGCACAGATGCTTAGAGTGTAGCAGATACTTCTGTAGCTCCGCCAAACTTCGGGAGCATGAAAGGATCCACACTGGCGAGAAACCGTATCAGTGTTCGATGTGTCGCAAGCGATTCAGTTTTACCACCAACCTCATTGCGCACGAGAGAATTCATACAGGAGAGAAACCCTACAAATGCCTGAAATGCGGGAAAAACTTCCGCCAGAAGGGCACCCTCAAAACGCACGAAAATACACACCTGCTAGAGAAGCCGTACAAATGTTCCAAATGTGAGAAAAGTTTTCGCCAGAAGGGCGCCCTCACACAACATGAAAAAATTCACTTGGCGGAAAACTCATACAGCTATATGAAGTGTGGGAAGCTTCTGCCAGCAGGAAAATCTCACAACACGTGAAAAGATAATATAGGGAAGGTAAACATGGCCAGGGTCCAGAAAGTGGGAGAGATTTCTTCGTCTGTTATATGTTCTAAGGAAAAAGATCAATAATTGATTTATAATATGTGTTTGAAGTACAGTGGAACCTTGGTTAACATATAATTAATGCATTCTCCAGGACGTTTCTTACAGCCAAAAATACTTTTAACTGAATTTCCCACAGGAATTCATTGAATGCAGTTTCCCATAGGAATGCATTGAAAACTAAAATACATTAACCGAAATGCTGTTTCTCATAGGAATGCATTGAAAACCAATTAATCTGTTCTGGAAAAAACTCCGTAAACCATGCCAGTATTTTCTATGGATTTCCTTTTGTTATGCAATTTTTATGTTAACTGAGCCGTTTGTTAACTGAGGTTCCACTGTATGGGGAGTGGTTCTATTACGTGTACATGCACGATTTGGGCCAGATATAAGTCAAATACTGTAAATCAATACGTTGGCAGAAAGCATTTTCAGCACATGGAAAATTCACCTTCTGAGAGAAACAGTAAATGTATTTGAGATGTAGGAAATTTTTGTGAAGTTTTTCTCATCTTTAGGGGACTACGGTGGCTCAAGGGGTTAAGACGCTGAACTTGACTGGAAAATCAGCAGGTCAGCAGTTTGAGACCTGAGTGTTGAGTGAGCTCCCGTCGCCTGTCCCGGCTCCTGCGAACCTAGCAGGTCAAAAGCAAGAAATTACAAGTTGATAAATAGGGACCACCTTGGTTGGAAGGTAAACAGCGTTCCATGCAGTCTGGTGTCTAGTCATGCCCGCCACATGACCATGGAAACGTCTGCAAATGCAGACAGTGCTGGCTCTGGCTGTAAACAGAGATGAGCACTGAGCTCTAGAGTCAGATATGACTAGCTTTCAAGCAAGGGCGGCGTCTAACTTTACTTCTCATCTTTAGAGTCACTGAGAGGATTCACACTAAAGAGTTTACCCTAATGTGGAAGGATCTACTGTTATGTTCTAAGTAGGTCCAGGAAAATGCCAGAGCCTTACCAAAAACCACCCAAGTTTTCTCTTTCTCAAAAAAGGTTTTGGCAGGCTCTGCTCTTACCACACAGACAAGATAACTTATACTAATGAAAAGGATAAATGTAGCTATATTTGTCTGTTGTGACAATTTATACTAGTTGTGTTCATGTGACACCTAAGCTGTTTTTATTTTCCATAAGCTTTTGTGTTCCTAAGCACATTGTTTAGATCAGGGGTTCCCAACCTAAGGTCCACAGGCCAGATCTAGCCTGCCGTGCCATTTCATGTAGCCCCTCACCCCTCCAAGGGCATTCAGGAAGCAAAATGGCCATCCTTTTGAAGGTGTTGGGACAAAATGGCCACCCTAATTGTGCAGACAGGGCAAAATGGCTGTCTGGCCCGCGAAGCTGACTGAGAGAGCGTGACCCAGCCCCTGGCTTGAAAAGGTTGGAAACCCCTGGTTTTGATTATACATGATTAAATTCCTACAGTAGTGAGAACCACACGCAAGGATTGGTTGTAGGTGTTCCGGGGGGAAGGGAAGCATTCCTGAACATTCCTGATGTACACGAAAGGAAAGTTACTGTATGAGAGAACAATTGCATTTCTATGGGTTCCTTGTGACACCAGACATCTGAGTAAAATCCACCCTGGCAAGAAGCTCTTGGTGTCAAGAAGACTTTGTCAAAAAGTTTTGTTACAGTTCAAGCCATTGTGTCAGAGCAACACTTAAATATTAAAAAGAAGAGAAGGACTTCAGTGGCCCAGATCCTGAAAGATGTTTACACTGCTTAGATTTGGGTATGTGTTTCAAGATCCTCCATTTAAGTGATTTATATACTGTCTTGATGGTGAACCTTGGTACTCCAGATGTTCTTGGACTTCAATTCCCAGAAGCCCAAGCCCCTGTGTGTCATAATTTTAGGTTGAACAGCCAGTAACTAAGGCCTCTGCATTCTTAAACACCCTTATCTCAGATTCCACTTAGATGAGATGGTCAGTGAGATGTCTTACACATGAGATCATGCATTCCTGTGGTCAGGGAAGTTTCTACCGGGCTTCCAGAATCTACTGGAAGCTAGTGGAAAGTTCCAAATGAGGTAATCAAGATGAGATCATTGAATTCTTATGGGAGGGAGATTGCTTATCTTGCCTATATAAAATGCAAGGTTTCAGACAGAAGACGGTCCTCTAATGCTGAGCTACCCAGTTCGTATTAGCATGGGCCCCAGTTCCCTTTGGAGAACTTTTATTCATGGAAAGGAAGCATGAGCCCCTTGGGGCTAGGATGGAAAAGGACTTAATGCCATGCCAATCTTATCTTGGAAATCTGAAACTCTGTTGGACTCTTGTCTCTTCTAAGGTATCCTATTATGCTTTGCTTCTATGAAAATGCTTATGGAAAAATAAAGCTCTTTTATGAGTTTTACTAACTGTCTGTGTTGAAGTCTATCTTAACAGGCATATACAGGTACTGTACTAATATTACTCTTTGCCTTACACGCTACCAAACTAAAGAACTGCAGACTCTCTGTGTCTACAGAAAGCTCAACAGACACTGGGTTCAGGAAGGGGAGGTGACATCAAGGCTGGAGGGGGTTTGCCGGAAGTAAAGAAATATCTAGCAGCCAAGATGCTTGTACCCAGCCTTTTGAACCCCCGGATAGCGTCAAGGTCGTGATACTGTGAATCTACATGAATGGGTTTGCTGCAATTCATCAGGTCTGTGCTGTGCTACCCTCGTCGCTCCTGGAAGCGGAAGTAAAATGCTCCTGTTTCCATTTGAAACATCGCCCTTAGTTAATGAATGAAATAAAAGAAATGAAATGCACTAATGAGCATAATTCAACACATCGAATTCACAAACTAAATCCCTGACAGTAGTGTCCTTAGACTCTACCTGCTGCTTTATTTTACAATTTTAAAGATATCTGGGAAGAATTTATCGATCAGGGGTGGCCACCCTATGGTTCGTGGGCCAGACCCGACTTGTGGCACCATTTAATGTGGCCCATGACGATGTGGGCATGGCCGCACCTATGCAAATGCATCTGCAGCTGTCGTAAACACATTTCATACAGCTGCGGGTGCATTTTAGGGCATTTACGGCGGGGCGGGGGACCATGTGACCAGTGCATTCACCTGTCCTGGGGCATAGCCAGGCCTGCGGTGTACAAAGGTTGGGAATCCCTGTTATAGATTATGTTTTATCAAAGGGGAAATGGTGGACACCTTTACAAGAACCAATGCCATTTAGAAAACTGAATGAAGATCTGTAACAACGTGTTGAAAAAGGTTATGTAGTTCCATTGGTCCTGGTGGAGGGAGGGAGCCCCTCCCCCCCCAACCTCCCCAACCCCAGCGCTAGCATTAAAAGGAAGAAAATCCGGAGGAAAGGGACGATTTCTCTTTCCTCTAGATTTTCTTTTAATGCTAGCGTGGGGAGGAGGGGTGGTGGTGGTGGGAATACCCACCCACCCTCATGCTAGTATTAAAAGACTTATCTCCCTGGAGCAGACAGGGAAGTTAGAGATCCTGAAATGGATTCCCCCTGCCTACTCCAGCGCGATCAGAGGAGCTGATCTAAGCTGTTTCCAAAGGTTTCCTGTTTCCACTTCAAAAATAAGCTGTTTCCACTTCAAAAATAGCACGCATCGGCTCTAGGGAGGTCGGGAGACCTGATGCGCGCTATTTTTGAAGTTCCCCCATGCTACTAGAAGTTGCAATGAGCCAAAACATCAGGATTCAAATCCTGACGTTTTGGCTTGTTACAGTTTACTGCAGGGTGGGGTTTTGTAGCAGAAGGTGGTCTTTTCTTCTTGGCAGAGCAAAAAGTAGAAGAAGTCAAGCACCAGCTGGGACTTGAACCCGGATCCATTGTGTAAAATCATTTCCCACTTCCAGGCCTGTTGCCAGAGAGAGTAAAATGCTTGCAAATGCTTAATGGAAAATGTTACGTCAGAAGGAGGAAGGCTCCCCATTGTTTTGCCTGGCACCCAAAGCAAAAAGCCTCAGCATCTTAGCAGAGGATGGTTTCGATCCATCGACCTCTGGGTTATGGGCCCAGCACGCTCCCGCTGCGCCACTCTGCTGGGTGGGAAGGGAATCAGCTGGCAGGAAGGTTTCTCTCACTTCTCACTGTGCCATCCCTGGCATTGCAACTTCAGCTCAAAGGACAGCAAGGATGCACCCTCTGTGCAGGTCTCTGTGGCGCAATGGGTTAGCGCGTCTGGCTGTTAACCAGAAGGATGGTGGTTCGAGCCCACCCAGGGACGATTGTGAATGACCCACCTATGATGGATTTGCCCATGTGGGTTTCTATCATACCCTTGTTAGCATTTTCCCCCATATGATGGAGACTCCAGTGCATGTTAATTTTGGAATTTTTTCTATTATTACGTCTTTAAATGAAACAAATGAAACCAAAAAAAAAAAACAAACATGGAGGAAGGTCTGTGGCAGCCCAGATTCAAGACCAGGTCATGAGACAGGGAGCCTCTCCTGACTGCTCTGCACCATGGACGCAAATGAGACTATTTTCCTTTCAAGAGACTTATAAAAAACTGGTCCTTGTCTGGGTAGGTTTCTTTCAAAGTCCTCGTTAGATAGAAGCAGTGATGGGCTGTTACCGGTTCGGACCAGTTCGCCCAAACTGGTAGCGCCCATCTGGAGGGGACTGCCAGAGGGATGGTAAACCCCCAGGTGACTGGGTTCGGTCGCCTCTCCGGCCCCCCTCCGGAAGTGTATTTCCAGGCAGCCAAAATGGCTGCCTGGAACTTTGCATGCGTCAAACCTCCATTTGATGCATGCACACGTCAAACCTCCATTTAACGCATGCACACTAAAAACAATAGTGTGCATGGGTCAAATGGATGTTTGACACATGCACAGTTCTGGGCACCCATTTTGGCTGCCAGGAAAGGAAGGGTGCAGGCAGCGCCTGGAGAAGCGGCTGCAGTGGCAGCGGCCTTTCCTCACTGCAATGCGCCTACAGGCTGGCACTTCGCGGCACCAGTTTGCCGCGGTGGTGGTTTGCTGCCGTGCTGCTGCACCACCACAATTCCTGCCTGCTTAGTGCCTGCCTGCCTGCCTAGTGCCTGCTCCCCGACCCCAGGCCAGGTAAGTGATGGGTTTGTGTTGTTTGATTTGTGTTTGGGGTGGGTGGGTGGGTTGATGGCCATTTTGCCCTGCTTCCACGATGGGGTGGCCATTTTGTCCTAACAGCCATTTTATTTCTCGAAAGCCATTGGAGCAGTGGGGGACCAACATGAAATGGCATTATGGACTGGATCTGGCCCACAGGCCTTAGGTTGGGAACCCCTGGTTTAGCCCCACTTTACAGGAACTGTCCAGGGTCCTGAAAGGTCTCCCCACATTGGGTTCAATCCCTGGAAGAACTCCTATTAAATGCAGGCTAGACCTGGGATTCACAGCACCTCCAATATGTAGCTAACTGGTTGTTACTCACCACTCTTTGTTTTCTGGCCTACCGCTTGGAGGCAAGAAAGCACTTTAATCCCCATTCAATCTTGGGCCAAGCTCTCTTCTCTTCCACTCTTTCCCCTCCATCTTTTAGGAAGGGCCCCTGCCTTAAGCTGAGCTTTCATGGCCAGGGATGACCCAGGGACAAATCAGACAATAAGCCACGCCAGCTGATTTCCTTCCCATCCAGCCTCAGGGGACCCTCTTCGTTCTCAGAACAAATCATGTGTGACACTGAAGGGCCTGAACAAGCGACAGAGGCAAGGAAACTGGGTGCATTGTGTGGTTTTCCTCACAACCCTCTTATTGAGAAAGGAGAACATTCACTTCAACTGCACCAGTGGTGTAGAGGTATCACGTGAGCTTCCCAAGCTTGAGACCCAGGTTCGAGTCTTGGCTGGTGCAGCCACTCTGTATCCTTTTGCTTCACTCAAAGGGAAAAACAGCACAGCCACTGAAACCTTGTTCCCTAAAAAAATCTATCTATCACTAGCTACCATGCTATGCAACCACAGGAGTAGAAAGTCTCCCAAACTAACTTCATTGTTTCATTCTGTGGAGGGGAACAGGTAGAAGTGGAGTGGTTGCAGAGACTGGAATGGACAGGACAGGGTCAGACCCATTGAGTAACGGTAAGGTAAAGGGCGCCATTGCTCGACAGCCAGTTGTATCCAACAATAGGGTTCAGTGCTTATCTTTTTGTATAACCAAAGAGCCAGCGCTGTTTGCATTTGCAGATGTTTCATGGACATGTGGCAAGCATTAGACACTGGAGTGTATAGAATGCTGTTTACCTTCTCACTGAAGTGGTACTTATTTACCTACTTGCAATTTTTTGCTTTTGAACAGCTAGGTTGGCAGGAGCTACTCGGGTCTCGAACTGTTGACCTACTGACCTTCCAGTCGTCAAGTTCAGTGTCTTAACCACTAAGCCACTGTAGTCCCCAGACCTATTGGGTACCTGGTGTAAATCCAAAAGTATGACCCATGTAGATAGCAGGATTCCCATTGCTACACACACCTCAAATAAGCTTCTGTGGCTGAACAGAGTTTTTGAACTCAGGTCTCATGGTTTCTGACCCTTTTAGCATTAAGTAACATTAGTACTCAGGGAAAGCCAAACATTTTCCTTGGATGAGAAATACTGTAGCAATGAGTGTGTTGCTTTCCTGGGAACCAAGATTTAGCGCTCTGGATAATTCCTGTGAAATGCAGACTCAAATCAGGAGTGGATTCACAGAATAAGGCCTCTAATGAGTGAAATATCTGCTGCCAGAAGACATTAATCAAAAACTGCCTTAATCAAAAACTTCTTCCTCCGGATCGGTGGCTTCCACGGTTTCCATGCAACGTGATCGGTTTCACAAGAGACAACCATAGTAAGGATGTAATAGTTGAAAATAGTTCTTACTGATGAGGCAAACACGCTCACTCACAGTTATGCAAGCAGGATGTCAGCCATGCTTTAGACCAGTGTTTCCCAAATGCTGGATCTTGGACTTCAACTCCCAGAAGCCTAAGTCGGTACATTGGCTGGTCAGTGCTTTGGGGAATTGACTTAGACTTCTGGGAATTGAAGTCCAAGATCCAGCATTTGGGAAACTCTGCTTTAGACTGTTTTTTAAAGCTGAGTCCAAATTCTGATAAATAAGTGGCATAAGATATATACGGAAAATACACTATTTGGTCTTAAAACCAGATGGGAAGCATCTCTGAGAGACATTTGGGGAGATATTAAGTCCATTAAGGACTACCTAGTGGCGATGAGGGTGGTGAAGCGTCAATACTTCACCACCCTTATTGCCTCCGCAGATAATCGCCCAGCGGCCTTGTTCCGGGTGACCAGGTCCCTCCTCGGTAGAGGGGGGCCGGGCCCTGGGTGGCAGGGCTCGGCTGAGGACTTTGCTGATTATCTGGCGGAGAAAATCGCTCAGATCCGCTCGAAGTTGAATCCCGGCGTGGAACGTATGGAGCTGGGGTTGACCATGGCACAGTCTAGCCATGTCATCTGGGATCGGTTCGATCCCGTTGCCCCTGAGGAAGTGGACAGGCTTCTTGCATCTGTTCGCGCCACAACCTGTGCACTGGACCCATGCCCTGCCTGGTTAATAAAAGCTTCCAAGTCTGTGGCAGGTGGCTGGGTCGAGGCAATTATCAATGCTTCACTAAAAGAGGGGCATTTTCCCGCACCTTTTAAACATGCCTTGGTGCTTCCCCTCTTAAAAAAACCTTCCCTCGACCCCACAAAAATTTCCAACTACCGTCCAGTGTCCAACCTACCTTTTTTAGGTAAGGTTTTGGAAAAGGCTGTGGCGCAGCAGTTGCAGGGAGTCCTGGATGAAGCGGATTATCTGGACCCGTTTCAGTCAGGATTCAGGCCCGGATATGGTACCGAAACCGCACTAGTCGCTTTGGTGGATGATCTCTGGAGAGAGCGGGACGGAGGGGAACCGTCTGTCCTTGCTCTTCTCGATCTCTCAGCGGCTTTTGATACAGTCGATCATGGCATCCTTCTGGGTAGGCTCCAGGGTCTGGGGATCCAGGGCACAGTGTTGTCCTGGTTTTCCTCATTTCTGAGGGGCAGGACCCAGTCGGTGTGCCTGGAGAAGGAAAAGTCCAGCCCTAGGCCCCTGCAATATGGGGTGCCTCAGGGCTCGGTACTTTCTCCTCTCCTATTCAACATCTATATGAAGCCGCTGGGTGAGATCATCCGTTCCCACGGGGTAAGGTATCATCAGTATGCTGATGATACCCAGTTATACATCTCTGCCCGTGGGGACCCAAGCGGTGCGGTGGAAGTCCTTTCCAGGTGTCTGAAGGCTGTTAAGGTCTGGATGGGGGACAACGGGCTACAGCTGAATCCCGGCAAGACTGAGTGGCTGTGGGTAAGGGGTCCTGTGTTAACAAAGGAGCTGCCATCTTTGGTTCTGGATGGGGCAGTCCTGCCCCAAACAGACCCGGTGCGTAATCTGGGGGTCCTCCTGGACTCACGGCTACTGTTCGAAGAGCAGGTGGCAGCCGTGGCCAGGAGGGCTTTTGCACAACTTCGTGTAATACGCCAGTTACGCCCACTCCTAGACCGGGATGCCTTGCTCACGGTCACACATGCGTTGGTCACCTCCAGACTTGATTACTGTAATGCGCTCTACATGGGGCTGCCCCTGATGACCATCCGGAGACTCCAGTTGGTCCAGAATGCGGCGGCCCGGGTAGTGGTGGGGTGTGGGCGCTATGCTCGTGCTTCGCCGCTGCTCCGGGAGCTGCACTGGTTGCCAGTATGTCTCCGGGTGCAATTCAAGGTGCTGGTTATTACCTTTAAAGCCCTATATGGTAGTGGGCCAGGATACCTAAGAGACCGCGTCACCCCAAGAACATCTGTCCGGCCCACCAGGGCGGATCGGAGAGGCTCCCTTGCTGTCCCTTCAGCGAGAGAGGCGCACCTCGCCAGTACGAGGAGGAGAGCCTTCTCCGTATCCGCCCCGACCCTCTGGAACCTCCTGCCCACCGAACTGCGCCTGCAGACAGAGCTCTTGCCCTTCCGGAAGGGCGTGAAAACCTGGCTGGCAGATCAGGTGTGGGGACCCGGGAGCGTGGGTTCCCATACCAAGTGGCTCATATAAGGACTGCCTTCCTGAGTTGGATTGGGGATTACTGGGGTGTAGTTTCTGTTCTTGTTTTTAAATCTCTGATAATTTTTAATCCTGATGTTTTAACTGAGTGTTTGGGTTTTGTTTTGCTTTTATTAGGATGTAAGCCGCCCAGAGTCGGGTCCTCCCGATTGGGGCGGGGTATCAAATTTTAATAAATAAATAAATAAATAAATAAATATACCTGGATACACTTAATATATTAATACTGAATAGTTTGTACTCAAGTATTTGAAGAAAAATACCTAGAAGTGCTTGTTGGTAACTCTATATTTGGAGGATACTGAATCCACTCTGGATTGGAGTGTGACTTTTACAGGCCTTTCCCACAGTTCTTTTATCCCCAGACTAGGCTGAGCACCTTGGTCAACTTAGACCCAGAGGAGATTTACAGGACCCAACAATGTTATATGTAACGTCCATAAGGCTTTCTTTTTACTAAGTAGCCACTGTCACATTGTCTATTTTTTTGTATCAGTGTTGGGGGCATGTATAAATATGTTGTCACGATCCAGCCGGCCCCCACTCTTCTGGTAAACCCCTGGAAACCAAAACAAACCTACACAGGGCGAGCTGGACGGCTAATTAGAACAGAGATCCAACTCTCAGCTGCTTATCAGCTCCTAAGGGGTTTTTATTTGGTAGCGTGTTCAAAGATTTGTGTGTGTGAAAGGCAGCTCTTACCCTTTTTAGTCCAATGAAGACACGTTGTTCAGAAAAATGATGAAGATTTATTGATTAGGTTCATAAAGCATAAAAGTCAGTAGCATAGGTCAGTCCAATAAACTCCACAGGCAAATCTAGGTAACCATTTTTAAGGAGCAAAAATGCATAGCTCCTAGGCTAAAGATTTCTAGCCCATTGAGATTCAAAAACAAAAGCTCTCTAATCAAAAACAGGTCTTAATCCATGAAGAATCAGAGACGAACTCCTTCTTCTCTCCAAAATGGAGAATCTGCAGTCAGGTGGGACTGCTTACCCAATCAGGTAACAGCAAGCAAAAGAGAAAACTTTCTCAAAACAACAGTACATTGTTTACACACGTGCACACAGAATGAACTGGGGCTAGTCATAACATTGCTCTGCTAAAGAGATAAGACGGGTACACTGACACTAAAACATGATTGAAAAACATGCTGTTACACAGCCTTGAGGCTCAGAGAGAGAAAAATGGATTTTTCTGAGGCCTATTTGAAAATTGGCAATTTCAAGCCTTAGGAAATAGGTTCATTTCCTGACACGCCCTCCTTTCTGGAAAGGCAAACCGGGGGTTTGACTTTACCAAAAGGCATTATTTACTAATGTGAGCAAAGCAATTGAGCAAACAAGCTATCCCTTATATATGTAGGATATCAAGCGTTAAAGCTTCTTCCAGTTTTAGTTACTGGAGGTACACGTTACATAAGTTACATTCTGCATTGCAAGCAAACTCAGGTACAAAACCTTGCTGGAACAAAAGACTTGGGCATTTTTAGGTACCAAAGGTTTTCCCTTTCCAAAACACATTTTGCCCAAACAGAACAACCTTTAAATCAGAAAACAGGTCAGTAACACCACACATGTCACAGAGGCTGCTTGTACGAGCCTCTGGAAAAATAAACAGATGATTAGCAAGAAACAATAACATTTCCCCCCCTTTCTTCGTCTTCTTCTTCTTTGTTGTTGCACCTGCAAACAGTTAAACCAGCCAGTTGAACAAAGTCCATTTAGAGTTCCGTTATCAGCTTTTCTTTCAGACGTCAGGAACATGTGCATCTCCTAGAAAACAAACTCAAGAAACAACCTTTAAGGTATTTATCAGAACACAGTCCAAAGGAATCAATCAAACAACCCCGCATCCTCATCCCTGTGAGGTTTGGGAACTAAACAGGCAACAGAATTGATGGCTTGACTAACGTCTCAACTCAAGAGCACGCAGAATTCCATTCACTCTCCTCAGTACGTCGGGAATCTGGATCTGGATCTGGCCTCTGCTATTGCTGACATTGCTAGGTGGGCTTCCCACAGCCATCTTTACGGACTACTCCCTTCTTCAGCTCTTGGCTTTCTCGAAGGGTAGTAAAACTCAGGGAAACACTGCATCCGGCAATTATTTCCCACTTCCCACTAGCTGACCAAAACAGCGTAGTGTAACAGCCTGTAGATAACACTTTTCAGAGTGGTGGCTCTGGCACACACACTCTAGCAAAACATTTCTTCCTTGGACACGTGGAGGAGTCCGTTGGAGCTCTTCCACCTTTAAGCTGGTATCTCAAACACAATGAGGCAATCAGCAACTTCTCCAGGTCTTCAAAGACCAAACAGCACATGTAATCAGCAACTAGGAACTTCAATGCAGGAAAATAAATCTTATCTGAAGGGTTCCACTCCTTCTTCCTGGCTTTGGGGAAAATTAACTTCAGGGAACTGCTTCTGAGTGAAATAGGCACTCTGTGGAGTTTTGACTCCAATTCAACACAAAAGAGTCTTACTTAGGGCTTGGGGCTTGCTGGGCGTCTGGGGAAGTCTCAGAAGTCATCTGGACAAGCTTCACCCACCCTGGGCCCTTCCTTTTGGCTAAACATCATCTGGGCACCTTCTCCAAGATCCCATCTGGAATGGAGTCTGTCTTGGGGTGCTAACTGTGGTGAGGGGGTACATTCATCAGCCACTGGCTTACCTTCCATCTTGTAGGCTTGGAAGACGTTTCAGTCCCTCTGGACTTGCCAGCAATGGATCGGCCCTCGGCCCACGGCCCTCAGATCTGGGAGTTTGAGAATCCGACTCAAAACTCAAAACGAAGAAGCAAACAGCTGCGATCCTGCTTTCCTTTCAGCACCCTTATCTCAGGAAAACAAAACATTCCAAAACACAGGCACGTTCAGTCTCAGCCGGCGCTGGAGACACACACAGGTTTTCAGCCAAAATAAACGAAGCTTGCTTCTTCTTGCAGAGACGTAGAGCATGCACACACACACAAACAAAAGGTCTTCAGGACTCGTAGATCCCACCGCTGCCACCATGTCACGATCCAGCCGGCCCCCACTCTTCTGGTAAACCCCTGGAAACCAAAACAAACCTACACAGGGCGAGCTGGACGGCTAATTAGAACAGAGATCCAACTCTCAGCTGCTTATCAGCTCCTAAGGGGTTTTTATTTGGTAGCGTGTTCAAAGATTTGTGTGTGTGAAAGGCAGCTCTTACCCTTTTTAGTCCAATGAAGACACGTTGTTCAGAAAAATGATGAAGATTTATTGATTAGGTTCATAAAGCATAAAAGTCAGTAGCATAGGTCAGTCCAATAAACTCCACAGGCAAATCTAGGTAACCATTTTTAAGGAGCAAAAATGCATAGCTCCTAGGCTAAAGATTTCTAGCCCATTGAGATTCAAAAACAAAAGCTCTCTAATCAAAAACAGGTCTTAATCCATGAAGAATCAGAGACGAACTCCTTCTTCTCTCCAAAATGGAGAATCTGCAGTCAGGTGGGACTGCTTACCCAATCAGGTAACAGCAAGCAAAAGAGAAAACTTTCTCAAAACAACAGTACATTGTTTACACACGTGCACACAGAATGAACTGGGGCTAGTCATAACATTGCTCTGCTAAAGAGATAAGACGGGTACACTGACACTAAAACATGATTGAAAAACATGCTGTTACACAGCCTTGAGGCTCAGAGAGAGAAAAATGGATTTTTCTGAGGCCTATTTGAAAATTGGCAATTTCAAGCCTTAGGAAATAGGTTCATTTCCTGACATATGTCAATTGTGACAGAGGTTCTTGCATTCCATGATCATCACAACGGCCCATCTGATGACTTCACAGAGAACCACTGCATAGTATTCGTCCTCTGAGATTCTAGTCAATGAGGACCTTCCCACTGACATCATAAGGGGCCTTAATGATCTCAGAGAGAACCCCCCTATGGTATTCTTCCTCTGAAGTTCCAGGCAATTAGGATATTTCCATTGACATCACAAGGGCCCACCTATGGCCTCAAGAACCACCCCATGGTATTCTTCCTCTGAACTTCCAGGAAATGAGGGTCTTCCCATTGACATCACAAAGGCCCAGCTGATGACCTCACAGAAAACCACCCCATGGTATTCTTCCTCTGAAATCCCATCCACCTTGATGAAAGAAAAACACCTTTAAAATGTTTGAAAAATACACTTTTATTGATTTTTGAAAAGGGTTTAAGCAGGAATCTTGGCTTTCCACAGACAGAGTCTGGTTGAGCTCCAGCAAGAGGGTTGCGTTGCGGTTCCCCAGGTCACAAAGGAAGCTTTTTCTCTTTCCTGCAAGACAGAAATGGAAACCAAACTAAGCGAGCCACTCGTCCACTGCCGTCAGCCGTCGGTGACCAGGGCCATCCACATGTCCCTGCGGCAACATCATCCCGGGCTCCCACTTTCATTCACTCCGCTTCTGAGACCAGCCTCCGCCAGCCCCCGAGGTGCTTGGGTCACATTCACTCCACCGACCGCGTCCCCGTGGAACAGCAAGCCAGGCATTCACTCACACATTCACGCACACTCACTCACACATTCACTCACACATTCACTCACACACTCACTCACACGCTCATCGCCCATTCATACAGTGTCCACCCGGTCCGCCAGCCTGCATTAACTAGCTTCAGACACCCAACCTTAGCAGCATCTGGTATGCGAACTCGTTACCCACTTAGCAAGTAAACTTGCCTGCTTCCTCTCCTGGGGGTCCTTCACAGCCCCTCTCCTTTCCTCCTTTCTGTCCTTCTGCTGGGCTGCCCTCTGGCCACTGGACTCCTGCCCTGCCCTGCAGCGCCTTTTATCCACTGGCCAAGGGGTGGGGGCCTGTGAGGTCATAAAGGCTCAGACCCTGGTCAGCCCTTGGGATTGGTTGAGGTCTGATGATGATGTCAACAATCCCCCCATTGTTGGCTTCAACTGACTTAGAGACAACATTCCAGTTGCTTGCAGAAGACCTTTGGCACTTTTTATATACCTGCCATGACTCTAAGAAAGCCAATACTGTGTAAGGAAAGCATGAAATTAATGAAGCCCGAATTCAAATCTTTATATGGCCTCAATGCTTCCTTGGTGGCATTGTGTGGTTTCCCAACAACCTTCCTACTGAGGAAGGAAAAGACCCACTTTGACATCATGTAGAGGGATCACATGAGCTTCCCAATCTTGTGACCCAGGTTTGAGTTCTGGGTGGTGTATCTGCTCTGTAAACCTTTGCTTTGCTGAGAAGGCAAAAACAAATACAGCCTCCCCCAATTTATCCCACTCTTAACATCTTCTTGATATCTAGCAATCATTATGTGGATGCTCAAGAACAGAATCTTTCCCAAAGCAGCTTATTCATTTGCTTTGTTGGGGAGGACTGTGGTATAGGAGGAGGTGGGTGTTCTAACCCCACAGCTTCCAGTGGGCAGTGTGGGGTCAGAGCATCTGAGCACTTTCTGAATGTAAACTCAAACCTAATGAGCCTGCTGAGAATAACGTGTCATCTGAGATAGGAGGGTTCCCATTTTCATTCCCAAATCAGCTTCCAGGGTTGAGCAGGGCTTGAGCCCAGAGCTGCTGAGTCTTCAAAGAAGGCAGGGAGAACACAAAATGTATCAAACAGAATCAAACAGACTGTGACACTGAGAGCCTTGGATCCTGACAAACTAAACCATAGATATAGCACCCTGGAGAACTTGTATAAAGTGCACACTCAAACCAGGAATGGATTTACAGCACAACTAAACTGGGAGTCACCAGCCGTTTCTGACCTTTGCATTTTCCAGAAGATAACAAAGAGAGCAAGGGAATAAAACTGGCCTCGAAGGTTCAAGGAGAGAAGGCCTTAGGGCAGTGTTTCCTGGAAGGACTTGTAAGGGAACCTATGCCACCCGTGGCTACCTCTTTCTAGTGGCTACTTATTTCTAGTGCAGGGTTTCTCAACTTACCGCCTGTGGGCCATCCCTGGCCCCCAATGCCATTCCATCCGGCCTGGGGCAATGACCTTGGAAGCGGGCACATTTACTACAGCCGTAAATGTGCTCATGTGCACAAACGTGCACACCTTGGTTTGTTTGTTTTTTAATTTTTTAAATTTTATTACATTTTTCAAACAACACAACAATACATTAATTTCAAAAAAGGCAAAACTGTTAGTTTTCACATTATCTCATCTATGTATGAAGTAACAAAGAGGGGGAAAAAGCAAACACTTACATTACATTACAGGACTAACAATCTACTACTAATATTATAAAATTAAAAGGAAAAAATGATTTATTGTATAAACACATCTAATTGCTTAATTTGTATCAATCACCCTTGTGATATTTACATTGCCAAGGAGATAGTGGGGGATCAACTTCTTTCTAATTCCAAAAACTCCTTTGATCTGGTGCTGGTCTCCCTTCTTCCCCGTTTAGTGTCACCTCCATAAATGGGTTCCAAATTTTTGAGAATTTGTTTTCTTGGACTAATCCTTTTGCCACATTCAGCTCCCACGTTAACTTATCATTTAAAGCGAGCCTCCACATCTCTTTGTACCAATCTTCAATCTTTAATTTTATATCGTTTTTCCAGTTTCTTGCTATACATTGTCTTGTTGTTGTTAACATTATAGATATCAGTTCTCTTTTATCCTCATCCACTTTTATACTGTCCACCTCTGTCAGTAAGGCCGTACCTGGACCCAGCTCAAGCCTCACCTTCATTATTTTTGAGATTTCCTCTTCTATTTTCCCCCAAAATATCTTTACCTCATTACAACTCCACCACATGTGTACATATGTTCCTCTTGATTGATTACATCTCCAACACATATCACTTGCTTTCTTATCTATTTGATGAAGCCTAACTGGGGTCAGGTACCACCTCCATAACATTTTGTAATTATGCTCTTTCACCCTCACACACAGTGTTCTCATGATCCTTCTCCTCCATTTCTTCTTCCAAGCTATATCAGTAATTTTAATGTTTAAATCCAATAGGCCTCTTAGTAATTTATTTTTACACTGGTTTTTCTTTATCTCTGCATCTAAGAAGATAGCCTTGCCCGTTTGTGATATCTCTTTTAACTCTAATTCTTCCCAAATTACTTCCTCTCTCATTAGAATCTTTACCACATTTTTAATCTGGAAAGCTTTATAATAATTTTCAATATTTGGCATTCCCAAACCACCCTCCTTCTGTATCAATTGTCACATGCAGATACTCCCATGGAGCAAATGGAGAGAACCGCGTGACATCCATTTGCCAAATCTGATTTGAGCCATACCCTCGCGGATTGACTCCTGCTGAAGGAAAAGAAGTATGCATAGAACATTGAGGACATTGTTGAACAATAGCAGTAGCCTCTGAAAGAGGCATGTTAAATTGCTTGGCTAAAGCCTTAGCATTCTGATGATGCAAAGCGTGGCTTTCAACAGGACTTTGAGTTACATATGACACCAGTGAGTCAGCGCGGGCGTTGCCGTCCGCAATGACTCCTGGGAAGGGCTGATGACTGCGAATATGAGCCACAAACAAAGGAGCAGTGCGTACCTGCAATACCTTTTGCAATGCCAAAAATAAACCTAACAAGTTTTCATCACAATTTGGAGAAATATAGCAGATTTGGCAAATGGATGTCACGCGGTTCTCTCCATTTGCTCCATGGGAGTATCTGCATGTGACAATTGATACATATTCTGGCTATATCTTTGCCACCCCTCATAGGGGTGAGGCGACAAAGAACGCCATTGCACACATGATTAGGTCTATTTCAGTGATGGGAATCCCCACAGCACTGAAAACTGATAATGCCCCTGCCTATTGTTCAACACAATTTGCTCAATTCTGTACTCGATGGGCCATTAAGCACACATTTGGCATACCTTACAACTCCACTGGCCAAGCCGTGGTGGAACAGGCAAACCGTACCCTAAAGACGGTGCTTGACAAAATAAAAGGAAAGGAGGGAATTTCCCTCAGTCTCCTGGATAAGGAAAATATCCTTGCCCAAGCTCTTTTTACTATTAATCATTTGAATCTTGTCTCCTTTAACTCTCAGTTTTTTACCCGTGCTCAGCGACACTACAGGACAGACGAGCCACTGCCCCGTCCGTTGGTGCGGTACCGTCGCCTTCCAGCACCTTATTGGTCTGATCCGGTTCCTCTGATTACCTGGGGGCATGGCTACGCAGCTGTCCAGACCGCTTCTGGTCCTCTTTGGATTCCAGCTCGTTGTGTTCGTCCAGCTATCAGCGATGGCCTGGCATCAGGGTCTGCAGGATCCGATTCCTCAATTCAACAGTCGACTCAGCCTGGCAGTAACTGACACCGATGCACGGAAACGGCGTCATCCAGGGACAACACCAAAGGTCACCTGGGGAGGTCTTAAGAACCTCTCTCGGGATGCTGATGATCTCCTTAAAAAGACCGAGAAAGAGAGAACCCCTGAGAATTACCTTGCTGCTATAATAACTTGCATTAACATGAACTCTATGATCTTACTATGCATCCTGCTCCTAAGTTTTGGCCCAGCAGCAGGAAGTGTGGACTTGCATGAACGGATGCAGTATAACCTATGGGTGCAACTAGCAAGGATTGTTAACACCAGTGACTTTTACCTAACTCAGGCTCCAGACATGCATGGACTCTTGAGTACCTGTTTGATTCCAGTATGCAAAGATCCCGCAAGTATCCTGAACAACACACATCTCAATACTATAATGGACTCTTCTAAAATAAAGTATTCTTCCTTATCTAGTTGGGGCCAAGCCACCAAAAAATACCCCCTGGGTGCAGTCCAGTTATATACTCCCAATGTTGCTAACCATGAAAGTAATACTTGTGCTCGTGTTGTGAATTGTTCATCTAGTCCTAAAAAACCTCAGTGTCTCAATCCTGGACCTACCCTGTGGAATTGTTCTAAATTAACAAATGTGTCTTTTAATTATGCTCACATATCATTACCTGTAGGGTTTTTCTTTACATGTGGAAGCTTTACATGGAACTACATACCTGCTAACCTATCCCTAACCACCTGCTGTCTCAGTCGCCTTGTAGCTGTCCTGCCACACAAACAGGATGTGCTTGCTAAAACAAGGCCCAAAAGGGGTGTTTCTATACTTCCTAGTAATTGTAATAGCAACATTAAGCTTTTATCTCCTGTAGAATATATAGCACTGGCCTCTAGTCTTATAGGGGTGCCAGGTTTGGCAGTGGGTAATGCAAAGAACATTGGGAGAATTGCTTGCTCACTGGTAAAAAGCATTAATGCAACATCCACAGCAATTGGCCTCATTACCCAGGAACAGGCTGAGTTAAGACATGCCATCCTGGATAATCGAGCTGCCATAGATTATCTTTTGCTGCAACAACATTTGGGCTGTGAAAATGTGAAAAACATGTGCTGTTTTAATCTCACGGATGATACTAAACTCATATACAAACAATTGAACAAACTACATAACCTTGCCTCTGAAATTAAGCAAAACACTATTCCTGCTTGGTGGAATATAATTTGGTCATGGCTACCCACCGGCTGGCTTCGTTCAATAATGCAATATATTTTCTTTAGCATCATTATTCTAATTGCTGCCTGCTGTTTCCTTCAATGCATCCCAAATCTATTTAATATACTCACAGCCAAATGTCAGCTTCATTCCAAAGTTCCATCTGAAAGGGCTATGTACTATGCTTATCAGCGTCTTGTAAACAAAAAGGGGGGGATGTAGGGAGGGGGATATGGAGTGCTGATGGCAAACGCTGGCACGCCTCCCTATTCTTTCCCTATGTCTCTCTTCTACAGACACATAAGCATTCCACCCTTATCTATAGCCCATTGAGAAGGAACACGCTGCACTAGAATAGAGCAAGCCGCTTCTGATAGCACAGCCTTATGTTAGAACAGGGTGAACTAAATACCAGGCCAACAGCTTGCTTTAACAATGGGTTTACTTTCCTGCCTAGAATGGAATGTGAAATGCTGACCCATATATGCACTGCTTTAACAGTATAAATGTACTACAGTTCCAATAAAGCTTAGAGGTTTTATTCCATACCTGTGTCGTGTCTCATCTCCACTGAGAGATCTCCACACAATTCTATATCCCCTGTGACCCCCTCATTCACCTTGACACGTGCAGATCCTTGTTTATAAAGTTTTCCAATCACCCCTCTAAATTTGTCACCAAATCCATACATTTTAATTATTTCTTTAATTGTTCCCCATTGAAGTAAATCGAACGCTTTAAAAATATCTAGTGATAAAAATCCAACTCTTTCTTTGTTTTGATTTGTAATATCTAATAAATTCAAAACTCTTCTAATCAAGTCTGCCATATGTCTTCCTTTCAAAAATCCCACCTGATCTTTATTTATATATTTGCCCATAAATCCATTTAATCTATTGGCCAGGATCGCTGTAAATATCTTAGCATCTTGATTTATTAGGGCAATAGGTCTATAAGCATCTACTTTTTCTAAATCTTTTCCTGGTTTTGGCAGCAAGACTATTATGGCTCTATACCACGAGGCTGGGATCTGTCCTCCTTCCAGAATATAATTAAACAATTTCACTAGTCTTGTTGTTACTACTTCCCTGAATTCTTTATAGAATTCTGCTGATAATCCATCATCCCCTGGTGATTTACCCACTTTCAATTTCCCTATCACTTCCTTGATTTCTTTTTCTGTTATTCTCCCTTCCATTCTATCTCTATCTTCCTCACTTATTTTATTTCCTTTTTGTTTCTGGAACATTGCCCTCAATTTTTCTACATCAATTTTCTTTTTTGAGTATAATTCCTGATAAAATTCTTTCACTATCTGTATTTTTTCCTCTGTTTCATAACATCTTTTACCTTGCTTGCTAATTAACGTTCCAATTTCCCTTTTACTTTTTTTCTCTTTCACTGCTCTTGCTAATAATTTTGAGTTTTTGTTACTATATTCAAAATATTCTCTTTTTAAATATATTAAGTCCCTTTTTACCATCTCAGTGTCTTTCCCCTCAATTTCTTTCTTTAATTTCTGTATCTTATCAAAAATTCTCCTATCTTTGGTCCTTATATGTTCTTTCTGCAGTTGCTTTATTTCATTCTCAGTTTTCTCTTGTTTTTCTTTCAATTGCCTATTTTTAATACTTGTCAACTTGATACTCTCCCCCCTAAATATTGATTTCATAGTATCCCAGACTATATCGTGTTTTACTTCCCCCGTGTCGTTCCATTCCCAGCTGTCCTCCCATTTTCTAATTATTTGTTCTTTACTCTTCTTATCTTTAAATATTTTTGAGTCATACCTCCAATTGTATCCTTTTCTTTTTGTCCCTTCCAGTTCCAATTCTAGTAAAACTCTGGCATGATCTGATTCCTTGAAAATACCTATATCAACATCATTCATACATTTCATCATACTATTTGTAACCAATATATAATCTATTCTGGAATACGTGTTGTGTACCTGTGAAAAATAAGTATAACCCCTTTCTGATCCTTTTATTTCTCTCCATACATCCCTTAGGCCCAATGTTTCAATCCAATTATTTAAAATTTGTTTTTTGTGTCTATTTCTACTTTTCATTATATTTGTGCTATCTATATCTGAACTTGTCAAATTAAAATCCCCTGCTACTATCAAATTTATCGTTTTTTCTACCTCCAGTATATGATAAATTTTATCCAGAAATTCTTCCTGATGTTCATTGGGGGCATATACATTTACTAGTGTTAATTCTTCTCCTTCTATATTACCTTTTATTATTAAATATCTACCCTCTGGATCCGAAATAATTTTCCCCATGACAAATCCCAGCCTCTTGGATATGAATGTTGCTACTCCTCTCGACTTTGAAGATCCATATGCTTTCTCATAAAATTGCGTCCAGCCTAAAAATAGCTTATTCGAGTCTGCTGATTTCTGGTGCGTCTCTTGCAAAAAAATCAAATCTGCTTTCTCCTTCTTAAGGGCTAATTCCAATCTCTTTCTCTTCATCTGGCAACCAGTACCTTTCACATTCCAGCTCAAAATTTTAATATTTTTCATCTTTATAATCAGATTTCCCTTTGCAGTGATCCCCCTCATCTTCCTTGGGTGTGACTTCCCTCAACTCCCACATATAATACATAGAACAGAAAAACAACAGCAAACACACATATACATAGTCTTCATCCCTCCCAACTTTTCTCATCAAAAAGCCGCCCTTGTTACCAAAGAAGGGAGGGGGGGAACCTGGTAAGTAAGCGCAGTGTGTTAAGATTTATAGCTAAGATATAAAACTTGCGCACTATTCCTTAAACTATTTGGGTAAAAAGAATAAAGAGAGAAAAAGAAAATAGAAAAAGTAAGAAAAGCTGTCGTGCCCTCCTCAGTCCTCCACAACTGCTGTGTCAGCATCTCCTCTTTCAGTTCCCCCCACTGCGCCCCTCTCCTCCTCTCCTCCTCCATTGTCCTCCACCAATCCAGTCTCTTTCAACGCCTTTCCCAATCCCTGCCATTCTTTTGTTCCCTCTTTAATCAAACCAATCGAGCGTAAGTATTCCATAGGGTCCATTTTTCCACCAATTGTATGCATTTTTTGTCATAAAAAAAACTTAATTGCTGAGGGAACCTCCAGTTGTACACAATACCCTTTTCTCGCAAAATCCTGGTTACCGGTTTCATTCTATACCGCCACACCCTCTCATCCACAGCAATGTCATTATAGACTTCTATATCATTACCTTCAATATTCAAAACGCCAGATTCAGACTGCTTTATGAATGCCATTACTTTTAATTTATCTCCCAAATTTGCAAATCTCACCAAGACATTTCTCTGTGTGTTTTTATCTTTCCTTCCCCCCACCCTATAAACACTTGCGATATCCTCCGCCACAAATTTTTTCCCCATTTTCATGTTATTCAGCCAATCAAGGATTCTTTCTTTCAGTCTGTCTGGCGTTTTTTGGACCAATTTACGTATCACTATGTTTTGTTTGCGCAATGTCTCCTCCACCATGTCCACTCTTTTCTCTTGTACTTCAACTTTATATTTAATCTCTTTTTCATCATCTTGTACCATTTTCAAATCTTTTTGCATCACATTTACATCTTTTCGAACTGTTTTCAAGCTTTCCTCCAGTTTTACAAAGTTCTTATTTGATTGTTTGGAAAATTCTGTGAACATAGCATACAATTTCTTTTGATTTTCAACCATTTCCTCTCTATCCTTCTTAAACTCCTCCCTCACCCCCAAAAAGCCCTTTGAAAGTTCCACATTCATTGCTTTTGAAATCTCAGTTTGAACCACTTTTAAAGTCTCTGCTTGGACCACCTTTAAAGTCTCTGTTCTATCTTGGGTTCTAGCTTGATCCATCTTTTCAATTTTCTTCATCATTTTCCCCAGTTCTGTAAAAATTTGGTACTGGTCGATTTGTGGATTTTCCCCTGCTGGCCCACTCTTGTCCTTCTGATCCTTCTTGTCCTTGTCCCTTCTTGTCTCAGACCTCTTCTGTTTCACTGTCTCCTCCCCCTCCCTCCCTTCCTCAGAGCCTTCCATCCTGATTGTTCGTTGATTTACTCTTCACCCCCTCCCCTGACAATATTAAACTTAACTTTAATTAAAACAGTAATTTCAAAACTTCACCATCAAAAGCCTTCTTTTTTCTTTTTCTCCTTCACTCCCTCCTACCCCCTCCCACCTCCAAAATAATCCACTAAGTTGAGCAGAAAACTAAAAACATTCAATTCCACATCCAGAGGGTAAAGGAGCAGGGGGGAGTCAGAGAGAACAGCAGGAAAACGTCCAATATTAAGTTTAAGAGAAAAATAGAAAAAGAAATTTTTAATCAAATAGAAGGAAGGGAACAACCAGAGTCTTCTATGTGGAGAAAATATAATAAACCAGTTCACGTCATCTCCATTGCAATAAGCAGGAAGAACAGTCATTCAAACAAATGGTAGTTGCAAACAGGTACAGTACTGAATTATTTTATTTATTTATTTATTTTTATTTGTTCACATTTAATACCCCGCCCCACTCGGGAAGACCCGACTCTGGGCGGCTTACAAATTACATTACCACAATGGGTAGTCTATGAACACACAATATTATAAAACATTAAAAATTCATGAGTTCATAAAAAATTTAAAACATTAAAACATTAAAAAACAGATAGAGACAAGTGATAACAGGTACAAATACCAGGTGGTGGGGGGGATGGCTACCCTTAAATTAGCCATCCTGGATGGGAACCTACATTATTGTGTCCCCACACTTGACCTGCCAACCATGTCTTTAACCCCTTTCGAAATGGGAGGAGCTCCGTCTGCAGGCGCAGCTCTGTCGGAAGGAGGTTCCAAAGGGCCGGGGCGAACACAGAGAAGGCCCTCTTCCTAGTGCTCGTAAGACGAGCCTCCCTAGCAGATGGAGTCACAAGAGAGCCCCTCCGGTCCGCCCTAGTGGGATGGGCAGACATTCTTAGGGTGACGCGGTCTCTTAGGTATCCTGGCCCACTACCATATAGGGCTTTAAAGGTAATAACCAGCACCTTCAATTGCACCCGGAGGCATACTGGTAACCAGTGCAGCTCCTGGAGTAGTGGTGAGGCCCAAGCATAACGCCCACACCCCATCACTACCCGAGCTGCCACGTTCTGAACCAGCTGCAGCCTCCGAATGGTCACCAAGGGCAGCCCCATGTAGAGCGCATTACAGTAATCAAGTCTGGAGGTGACCAAGGCATGTGTGACCATGAGCAAGGCATCCCGGTCTAGGAGGGGGCGTAACTGGCGAATTACACGAAGTTGTGCAAAAGCCCTCCTGGCCACGGCTGCCACCTGTTCTTCGAACAGTAGTCGTGAGTCCAGGAGGACCCCCACATTACACACCGGGTCCTTCTGGGGCAAGACTGCCCCATCCAGAACCAAAGTTGGCAACTCCTGTGATAACACAGGACCCCTCACCCATAGCCACTCAGTCTTACCGGGATTCAGTTGTAGCCCGTTGTCCCCCATCCAGACCCTCACAGCCTCCAGACACCTGGAGAGGACTTCCACTGCACCGCTTGGGTCCCCACGGGCCGAGATGTACAGGTGGGTATCATCTGCATATTGATGATACCTCACCCCGTGGGAACAGATGATCTCACCCAGCGGCTTCATGTAGATATTAAATAGGAGAGGAGAGAGTACCGAACCCTGAGGCACCCCATATTGAAGGGGCCTAGGGCTGGACTTCTCCTTCTCCAGCCACACTGACTGGGTCCTGCCCCTCAGAAATGAGGAAAACCAGGACAACACAGTGGCCCAGATCCCCAATCCTTGGAGCCTCCCGAGAAGGATACCATGATCGACGGTATCGAAGGCTGCTGAGAGGTCGAGAAGGGCTAGGACGGACGGATGGCCTCCACCCCACTCTCTCCAGAGATCATCCACCAATGCAATTAGTGCAGTTTCCGTGCCATATCCGGGTCTGAATCCTGACTGAAAAGGGTCCAGATAATCCGCTTCATCCAGGACATCCTGTAGCTGCCGCGCCACAGCCTTTTCCAAGACCTTACCCAAGAAGGGCAGGTTGGACACTGGACGGTAGTTAGACAGTACCGTAGGGTCGAGGGATGGCTTTTTTAGGAGGGGGCGCACCAAAGCATGTTTAAAAGGTGCTGGAAAGGACCCCTCCTTTAGAGATGAATTAATAATCGCCTTGACCCAGCCACATGCCACTGCACCTGAAGCTTTAACCAACCAGGCGGGGCAAGGGTCCAGCACACAAGCTGTGGCGCGGACAGATCCAAGAAGCCTGTCCACTTCCTCAGGCCCAACTGGATCGAACCGATCCCAAGTAACATGGCTAGACTGTGCCTTGGTCAACCCCAGTTCCATACATTCCACGCCGGGCTTAAGCTTTGAATGGATCTGAGCGACTTTCCCTTCCAGATAATCAGCAAAAGCCTCAGCAGATCCCTGCCAACCAGGGCCTGACCCCCCTCTACCGAGGAGGGACCTGGTTACCTGGAACAAGGTCGCTGGGCGATTCTCCGCGGAGGCAATGAGGGTGGTGAAATATTGTCGTTTCAATATGGCACAGGAGTAATGTCTAGTTTCTGTATTTTCAGATCACTCTGCCACAGCTCCGATAAAAAAACTAAGTCCGGGGTGTGGCCACTGCCCCTGGTAGGACCCTGAATTACCTGAGTCAGGCCCATGGCTGCCATGGAAGCCATGAATTACATTTTGTCAGAGAGAACTAGGCAGTGGTGGGATGTCAAAAATTTTACTAGCCCACCATGATGTCATCACAGTGTGGGTGGAGCTAACACCATGACATTATGATGTGGGCAGGGCCAAAGAAAAAATTAAAATTAAAATTAAAATAAGCACGCACACGCACACACACCTCAACCCTCCTGCAGTACCACTATACCACTATATATCAATATAGGTAAAGGTATTAAATACACATTAAAATACACACAGACACACCACATCCAAAGTTGAGTCACTTACTCTGGGTAGCAGGCTATAAGGAGTTTCAGGCTAGCAGCTTCTCTTCCTCCTCCCCACATGGGAAAACAGCAAGAAGGTCACGCATGCGTACCAATAGCTGTAGGCATGCATGCACACCAAGTGCTTGGTGTGCATGCGCAGTGGGGGAACTAGTGAAAAGGTAAGCCCCGAAGGTGGTTTCCCCACCACCACCACCAAAGCTGCTACCGGTTCTCCGGGACATTGGGAAAAGTTACTACTGGTTCTGGCGAACTGGTGAGAACCTGTTACATCCCATCACTGGAACTAGGTGAACAACCAAACAAACCAGAAAGACAGACAGTACTAAACTAATATACACCGAGACACAGAGCTCAGAGTAGAAAGACATGAATATTTTTGAGGGGAGAAACATTTAGCTTCAGCAAGGGTTGGGCACCCATAGCTATTCCAGAATAGACTTAAACTACCCTCCTCCTGGTTAACAGCCAGCCACGCTATCCTCTTCTGCCCCAGAGAGCTGAGTGATGCCATTCTTCTGCCTCACATTTATGCTCTGAGGTTTCACAGACAGGCTGACTCTTGTGGCCAATGATCTGGTAGGATGTGTCAGCTCACTTTCATCATACCTAGCAGAGTGGCGCAGCGGAAGCGTGCTGGGCCCATAACCCAGAGGTCGATGGATCGAAACCATCCTCTGCTAAGGTGTCCGGTATCCTTTCTCTTTTTCCTCCAATGCCAAATTAAATAAAAGGTCTTTCCCGCAGCTGGATGGTGGGATTTCTGCCAGAAGATACTTACTATATATATGATCACTTCCCTCTGGCAACGGGCAATGAACTGGATGTGGTCCACAATGAAATCAACGGCTTGCTGTTGAAAAGCCCTCTGAATGAACTTCCTTTTGTCAGACCAAAACATTAGCCCTGTGAAGTGGCTGAGCTTAAGAGGGAACCAGTGAGGAGGATGGAGCTTAAAACATTCCCCATTTTGTTCATGTTTTAGCTGGTGTCCACTTCTTTTTGTTCTCAAAGATAAAATCAGCACAGTTACCAGTATCTTCTGAACCCACATTCAGTCCAGAGGTGGCGCCTGGTGACTGTGAGTTCACTTGAAGTTTTATGCTGCCCTTTCCTTACCTAGAGCAGGAGTTCTCAACCTATGGCTCATGGGCCGGATGTGGCCCAAGGCGCCATTTCATGTGCTCCCCCACACTACCTCCACCACACCCGGAAGTGCCATGTGTAATTCCTATGTAATGTGCAGGCCACCCCCATCGTACAGGCAGGTCAAAATGGCTGTCTGGCCCCCCAAGTTGTCTGAAGGAGCATGACCTGGCCCTCAGCTTGAAAAGGTTGAGAACCCCTGACCTAGAGATATAGTTGTGCAAAGGACTGGCATAAGGATCCGAATTTTGAGCACCAGGTATTGGTTCAGGACCTTGGACAGCTCTTTACAAATGCACTTCAAAATGCAGAATGTGTTTACAGCACCTCCAAAACTGGAGTCCTCAAGTCTATTAGTGCAATTGGAAGAAAGGTTAACCACATGGACCTTTGCCACATGAGCAGAATAGATTAGCAGTTCACCTCCTTTACCACTTGCGAATGGGGGACATGAAAGGAGCCTCATTCAGGCGTCCCCTGCAAAAATCCTTTCAACCCAGAGTAATCTGTGACACGAAAACCAATGATTAGGATGAGGGCAACCACACTGCAGTGGATTGACGGTTAAGGTGCTGAACTTAATGACTGGAAGGTCAGCAGGCCAGCATTTCGAGAACCGAGAGCTACATGATGGAGTGAGCTTCTGTCTCTGTCCCAGCTCCTGCCAACCTAGCAGTTCGAAAGCAAGAAATTGCAAGTAGATAATTAGGTACCATGTCAGTGGGAAGCATTCCGTACACTCCGGTGTTTAGTCATGCCTGCCACATGTCCATGAAAATGTCTGCAGACACAGACTGCGCTGGCTCTTTGGCTATAAACAGAGGTGAACACTGAACCCTAGAGTCAGATACGGCTGGCTTTCGAACAAGAGCAGCCCTTACCTTTACCTAACCAGACCTATCCCTGGATGGGCTTGAACCCCTGTCCTTGGAGTTAACCTGCAGTTGCCCAGACCCATTCTTCCAAAGAGACCTTGACAATACAATGCTTTAGCCTGTCTTGACACATAAAGACGTGCCATAACTTCTGGAGAGACAACTTTGAGGAACTCTGTTCTAGGCCCATAATCCAGAAGCCAATAGATTCAAACCATCCCCGGCCTGATGGTTGATGCCTTCCGTATTTGAACTCTGATTCTGGACTAAAGAAAGGGGGCTCGGCTCCTGGATTGAAAGTGTTTTGTTATTGAAACACCAAAGTTTGCAGTCTTTTGTTTCCCTCTAACAACAGGTCTAGAACATGTTTTGCTCTCCAATGCTGTCTCTTAACCAGACAATGCCAATTTCAGAAGCAGTGTTAATTAGGTAAAGGCAAAGGTCACCCTTGTTCAAAAGCCAGTCATATCTGACTCTAGGGTTCAGTGCTCATCTCTGTTTACAACCAAAGAGCCAGCACTGTGGACCCAAATATGTGGACATCTGGCAAGCATGCCTAAACACTAGAGTGCATGGAAGACTGTTTACCTTCCCACCGAAGTGGTACCTATTTATCTACTTGCAATTTCTTGTTTTTGAACTGCTAGGGTGGCAGGAGCTAGGATAAAGATGAAGCTCACTCGGTTGTGCAGTAGTCAGATCTCGAACTGCTGACCTTTGGACCTTCCACTCATCAAGTTCGGTGTCTTAACCACTGAGCCACTGCAGAGTTAATTATGAAGTCCTAAATTAGGTCCCACAACTCTAGTCTTTTATACTTGTTTTCTAGGCTTTTGCACTGAAAACCCTAAGATTAGTAATGTCAAAACCAAGGCTTAATGGACAGACCCATCTTCCTAATCAGCTCATTAAAAGCCTAGCATTGTTTCTTCATCAGAAAGACCACAGGAAGAGGCGGCTGCTCCTGTCCATATGCTCATATCTCAGATGGGAAACCAACCCGCAAAAACTCAGCCACCCACAAAGCAGAGAGAGAGAGCCGACTCGGTAAAAACAACACCACAAGCAAGCCTTGCCAAAGCCCGGGATTGAACCAGGGACCTTTAGATCTTCAGTCTAACGCTCTCCCAGCTGAGCTACTTTGGCTGCCCAGAGATGATAAGCACAATCCGAAACATCTCTCAAAAAAGATCTGACTGGGACATGGGAGGGACCAGAAATTCCTTAGCACACAATTACAGAAGGACATTGAAGAGCCTACTCAGGGTTGAAGAGTTGTGTCTAAGTCCAAGATACATGTTGTCCATCTTGGGTTTAGAGCTTAAAATTAAAGAGCACAAAATTAAAACATCTAAACCTTAAAACATGGCATGGAAACCTATGAAAGCCATGGTCCTCCAATCCTGGGCCCCCAAAACCTCTAATAAATAAGTGTGTCTAGAGTTGGTGCCAAAATGATGCCAAGGTAAGTGCCAAATGAGCCTCAAAGGAAGGACAATTCACAGCTGAGGAGCTATGGCTGGGAAAAAAATTCTCTTGTGTCTCCACCTAACACAATGTTCTCACATATTTGGGTCTTGGAGATGACTCTTCAACACTGAGGAGTTTCTTTGATGTCCTCGTTTAATTGTGTGCTTACACCAGTCCTTTGCACAACTATATCTCTAGGTCAGGGGTTCTCAACCTTTTCAAGCTGAGGGCCAGGTCATGCTCCTTCAGACAACTTGGGGGGCCAGACAGCCATTTTGACCTGCCTGTACAATGAGGGTGGCCTGCACATTACATAGGAATCACATATGGCACTTCTGGGTGTGGTGGAGGTAGTGTGGGGAAGAACATGAAATGGCGCCTTAGGCCACATCCGGCCCATGAGCCATAGGTTGAGAACTCCTGCTCTAGGGCAGCATAAAACTTCAAGTGAACTCATAGTCACCAGGCGCCACTTCTGGACTGAATGTGGGTTCAGAAGGTACTGGTAACTGGGCCGATTTTATCTTTGAGAACAAAAATAAAAGTGGACACCAGCTAAAATATGAACAAAGTGGGGAATGTTTTAAGCTCCATCCTCCTCACTGGTTCCCTCCTAAGCTCAGCCACTTTGATCATATATATAGTAAGTATCTTCTGGCAGAAATCCCACCATCCAGCTGCGGGGAAGACCTTTTATTTAATTTGGCATTGGAGGAAAAAGAGAAAGGATACCGGACACCTTAGCAGAGGATGGTTTCGATCCATCGACCTCTGGGTTATGGGCCCAGCACGCTTCCGCTGCGCCACTCTGCTAGCTAGGATAAAAGTGAGCTGACACATCCTACCAGATCATTGGCCACAAGAGTCAGCCTGTCTGTGAAACCTCAGAGCATAAATGTGAGGCAGAAGAATGGCATCACTCAGATCTCTGGGGCAGAAGAGGATAGCATGGCTGGCTGTTAACCAGAAGGAGGGTAGTTTAAGTCTATTCTGGAATAGCTATGGGTGCCCAACCCTTGCTGAAGCTAAATGTTTCTCCCCTCAAAAATATTCATGTCTTTCTACTCTGAGCTCTGTGTCTCGGTGTACATTAGTTTAGCACTGTCTGTCTTTCTGGTTTGTTTGGTTGTTCACCTAGTTCCAGTGATGGGATGTAACAGGTTCTCACCAGTTCGCCAGAACCAGTAGTAACTTTCCCCAGTGTCCCGGAGAACCGGTAGCAGCTTTGGTGGTGGTGGTGAGGAAACCACCTTCGGGGATTACCTTTTCACTGGTTCCCCCACTGCGCATGCGCACCAAGCACTTGGTGTGCATGCATGCCTACAGCTATTGGCACGCATGCGTGACCTCCTTGCTGTTTTCCCATGTGGGGAAGAGGAAGAGAAGCTGCTAGCGTGAAACTCCTTATAGCCTGCTACCCTGGATAAGTGACTCAACTTTGGATGTGGTGTGTCTGTGTGTATTTTAATGTGTATTTAATACCTTTACCTATATTGATATATAGTGGTATAGTGGTACTGCAGGAGGGTTGAGGTGTGTGTGCGTGTGCGTGCTTATTTTTATTTTATTTTTAATTTTTTCTTTGGCCCCGCCCACATCATAATGTCACGATGTTAGCTCCACCCACATTGTGATGACATCATGGTGTGCTAGTAAAATTTTTGACATCCCACCACTGCCTAGTTCTCTCTGACAAAATGTAATTCAGTACTGTACCTGTTTGCAACTACCATTTGCTTGAATGACTGTTCTTCCTGCTTATTGCAATGGAGATGAGGTGAACCGGTTTATTATATTTTCCCCACATACAGGACAGCTTTATTTGAACATAAGCGTTATAAGCAAGCACTCCTTTCTGCTGTTGTCTGAGCAGTTGTACAAGAAGAATTAGAAAAGAAAGGGAGAACTAAGCAGGGCATGCATTTCAAAATATTCAATCTTAAGCCTTTGGGTCATTCTAGCTGTTCCACCCTGCAAAAATTATCTAATGCATTTAAAGCTTTTTTCCACTTTCAGCACAAAATAATACCAAACAATGAAAGTGATGTGAGGAGAAAGTCACTTGAAGCCTCTGCACATTGAAAAACGTTGTTCATTTCCTTCTGTTGAAGAACAATTTATATATGCAAACCTCTGCATTTGTTCACATGACAACTTCAAAGATAGGCTTAGTTAAAAGAGACTGATTGGCTTAGGGCAGTGATGGTGAACTTTGGCACTCCAGCTGTTCTTGAACTTCAATTCCCAGAAGTCCTGATCAGCAGGAGTGTTAACTTGGGCTTCTGGGGATTGAAGTCCAGAACAGCTGGAGTGCCAAGGTTCACCATCACTGGCTTAAAGGAACCCAAGGGAGCTTTGTGACTTAGCAGGCTGGGCCAATTTTAAATCCAGCAATTTCATGCTTTCCCTATATTAGCTCTCTCAGGTTCATTAAAAGGATATGAAAAGAGCCAAAGCCTTTTGCAATTGGCTAGAATGATGTCTCAAAGCCAATTGAAGCCAACAATGGGAGGATTGTTGACATCATCATCAGAGCTCAACCAATCCCAAGGGCTGACCAGGGTCTGGGCCGTTGTGACCTCACAGGCCCCCACCCCTTGGCCAGTGGATAAAAGTCACTGCAGGGCAGGGCAGGAGTCCAGTGGCCAGAGGGCAGCCCAGCAGAAGGACAGAAAGGAGGAAAGGAGAGGGGCTGCGAAGGAACCCCAGGAGAGGAAGCAGGCAAGTTTACTTGCTAAGTGGGTGCGAGTTCGCATACCAGATGCTGCTAAGGCTGGGTGTCTGAAGCTAGTTAATGCAGGCTGGCGGACCGGGTGGACACTGTATGAATGGGCGATGAGTGTGTGAGAGTGTGTGTGAGTGAATGTGTGAGTGAATGTGCGAGTGAATGTGCGAGTGAGTGTGCGTGAATGTGTGAGTGAATGCCTGGCTTGCTGTTCCACGGGGACGCGGTCGGTGGAGTGAATGTGACCCAAGCACCTCGGGGGCTGGCGGAGGCTGGTCTCAGAAGCGGAGTGAATGAAAGTGGGAGCCCGGGATGATGTTGCCGCAGGGACATGTGGATGGCCCTGGTCACCGACGGCTGACGGCAGTGGACGAGCGGCTCGCTTAGTTTGGTTTCCATTTCTGTCTTGCAGGAGAGAGAGAGAAAACTTCCTTTGTGACGTGGGGAACCGCAACGCAACCCTCTTGCTGGAGCTCAACCAGACTCTGTCTGTGGAAAGCCAAGATTCCTGCTTAAACCCTTTTCAAAAATCAATAAAGGTGTATTTTTCAAACATTTTAAAGGTGTTTTTCTTTCATCAAGGAGGATGGGATTTCACAGGAAGAATACCATGGGGTGGTTCTCTGTGAGGTCATCAGGTGGGCCTTTGTGATGTCAATGGGATGACCCTCATTTCCTGGAAGTTCAGAGGAAGAATACCATGGGGTGGTTCTCTCTGAGGCCATAGGCGGGCCCTTGTGATGTCAATGGAAATGTCCTAATTTCCTGGAACTTCAGAGGAAGAATACTATGGGGTGATTCTGTGAGGTCATCCAGTGGGCCTTTGTGATGTCAATGGGAAGGTCCCCCTTGCCTGGAATTTCAGAGGAAGAATACCATTGGGTGGTTCTCTTGGAGACCCAGAGTCCACTGGATTAGGGAGGTATATACATCTATTAAAATAAATAAATCATAGGTGGGCCTTTGTGATGCTCACAAGAGGCAGTAGCCTCTGTCATTATTCACATTTTATATATGTCCCCCCTTCCCAATCAACCAGGAGGTGATACAAAAAATGGACAAAGTGACAATGACTCCTTTGTAAATTGAGAACCTTATCCGTCTTGAAAGTTGTGTATAAACTTGTTGGGGCCTGTAAATCCCCTCTGGGTCTAAGTCTGCTCTTTACAAAAGTTGTCCAAGGTGCTGATCCTAGGCTGGGGATAAAGCTAAGAACTGTGGGAAACTCCTGCAATCGTCAGATTCATATCCAGAGTGGATTCATAGCATCTTCCCAAAACGGAGTCATTGATGGGCACCCCTTGCTAGTTGTAAACAGCCTAAAGCACTGGTTGAAGTCATGTTTACATTACTATGGCGTGGGCAAGTGTGATTGCCTCCTCAGCAGGAACTATTTTCAGCCATTGAAACCTTGCCATGATTGTCTCTGGTGGAACCCATTTCATTGCATGGAAGCCATGGGAGGCACAGGTCAGGAGGAAGAAGTCTTTAATGTCATAAGTAATCATATGGAAGCAGAAATTTCACTTATTAAAGTCCTCCTAACTCTGTGAATTCACTCCTGATCTGAGTCTGCACGTCACAGGAATGATCCAGAGTACTAATTCTATAGCTTAGTTCCCAGAATGCAACACACTCACTGCTGCAGTATTTCCCATCCAAGGAAAATGTTTTGCTTTCCTGGAGTACTAAGGTCATGTAATTTTAGGATGATGTTATTCCTTTCCACCCACTGAAACAAGTTAGTTTGGACAGTGGCGTAGCATGAGTTTCAGCTGCCAAGTTTGCCACCCCCTGAGCCCATGACGCAGATGGTGTCAAATTTTGCCCTCCCCCCAAAATGCCACCTGAGCCCCCCCAAGCCACTGTTTTTGGGAGTGAAGGGAGGATCAGGGTACCCCAAAAACAAAACCCTCACTTTTTAGGAGGTTGGTCTCCAACGTGTCCCACACCTGTGTCCAATACACCCACCCCAGGGGGCTTGTAGATGGCAAAAAGCCCCTGTAAACCCACTTTAGCTGGCCTCATGGTGGACAAAGTTGCTTGCTGTGGGTCCCACCTCCTCAAAGCTCCCTTGCGCAGGCAATGCCCTCACCGGGTCCATCGCCCAATGCAAATTCTCCCTTGCCCAAAAGCAAGTTCTATCTGACTCTAGGGGTCAGTGTTCATCTCCGTTTACAACTAAAGCGCTAAGGCTGTCTGTGTTTGCAAACATTTCCGTGGTCATGTGGTAGGCATGACTAGACTCGAACTGCTACCTGCTCAATTTCCAGGCATTAAGCTCATTGACTCTAAGGCCTTTGACTGTGTGGACCACAACAAAATGTGGCAAGTAATAAAAGAGATGGGAATACCAGAACACCTTATATGCCTCATGAGAAACCTGTACATGAATCAAGAAGCAACAGTTAGGACAGAATACGGAAGGACAGAGTGGTTTGGAATAGGAAAAGGAGTAAGACAAGGCTGCATTTTGTCACCCTGCTTATTCAACTTATACACAGAGCACATAATGCACAATTCAGGGATGGAGGAATCACAATTTGGGATCAAAATTTCTGGGAGAAACATCAACAATTTGAGATATGCAGATACCACCCTAATGGCAGAAAGTGAGGAGGACCTAAAGAAGCTCCTGATTAGGTTGAAAGAAGAAAGTGCAAAAGCTGGCTTGAGACTCAATATAAAGAAAACCAAGATCATGGCAACAGGCCCTTTCAGTCCCTGGAAAATAGATGGGGAAGAAGTAGAAGCAGTGACAGATTTTACTTTCCTAGGATCAAAGCTCACTGCAGATGGTGATTGAAGCCATGAAATAAAAAGGCAACTGATTCTTGGGAGGCAAGCAATGAGAAACCTGGGGAGCATAGTGAAATGTGGAGACATCACATTGCAAACAAAAATTCGCATAGTGAAACAATGATATTTCCTGTGGCAATGTATGGTTGTGAGAGCTGAACCATTAGGAAAGCTGAGCGCAGAAGAATAGATGCCTTTGAGATGTGGTGATGGAAGAGAATTTTGAGAGTCCCCTGGACAGCGAGGGGAACAAATAGGTCAATCTTAGAAGAAATTAACCCTGACTGCTCCTTAGAAGGTCAAATAGTAAATATGAAGCTAAAGTACTTTGGACATCAAATGAGAAGAGAGGATTCACTTGAGAAAGCCTTGATGCTGGGAAAAGTGAAGGGCAAAAGAAGGTGGCGGCCAAAAATGAGATGGCTAGATGGTATTGTAGACACAGTGGGCACAAAGCTGAGCGAGTTGAGGAGGATGGTGGAGGACAGAGGTGACTGGCGGACAGTGGTCCATGGGATCACAAAGGGTCAGAATCGACTATGCGACTGAACAACAACAAGATGAACCACTAAGCCACTGCAGCCCTCAAATGGTTAGTTAGGTAAAGGCAAAGGTTACCCTTGCTCCAAAGCCTGTTGTATTCAACTCTAGGCTTTCAGTGCTCATCTCTGTTTCAAAGCCAAAGAGCCAGCGCTGTCTGCTTCTGCATATGTTTCTGAGGTCATATGGCAGGCATGACTAGACACCAGAATGCACAGAACGCCACATGATTTTCTTTAGTCCAAGCCTGAATTTTGCAATCAATAGGTTGTGATCTGAGCTGCAATCTGCCCCTGGTTTTGTTTTTGCTGACTGTATGGAGGTTCTCCATCTTTTGCTGCAGAGTATGTAATCAATCTGGTTTCGATGTTGGCCATCTGGTGATGTCCATGTGTAAAGTCTCCTCTTGTGTTGCTGGAAGAGAGTGTTTGCTATGACCAGTGCATTATCTTGGCAGAACTCTATCAGTTTTTGGCCTGCTTCATTCTGTGTTCCAAGACCAAATTTGCCTCTTATTCCATTTTCTTTTTGATTTCCTACTTTGGCATTCCAGTCTCCTATGATAATGTGTACATCATTCCTACAAGAACACACCTCTGGACATACAGTATTTAGAAACATATTACAATATACAGTATTCCATATACAGTAAAACCTCATATAACACTAAAACCTGGTTCCACAAGTCTTGGTGTTATACGATTTTTAGTGTTATCTGATGCATGTTAAAATCCTATGGGATCTATAGAGATACATTGTAACCACACAGGCTTTAGCGGTTGTTATCTGAAGCATCCCATAGGATCTTAATGCTATCTGATGCAATTCTTCCCCCAGACTCCTTAATGTTATGCGATTTTAGTGTTATTCGATACTAATGTTATATGAGGTATTACTGTACAGTAATACCCCGGATAACGCGAGTAACGTATAGCGCAAAAACTGCATAATGTTACAAGATTTTCGGGAAAATGTTGTATCAAATAACATGCTTTTTAACGTTATCCGGAAAAGTCGTTTGCGTGTGGGGGGGAGTTGGATTGGGTAGAACATCTATCCAATTCAAACCCCCCCCAGTGCCCGCCCCCACGATGTTTCAAAAGGGTACGGGGATCCTTACCCTTTCGAAACTTCAGGCGAGCGGTACACGTCGGTGGGGGTTAGCACAGGACACGGTGGAGACCTCCATATCCTGCGCTAACCCCCACCAACGCGCGCGTGCCTGCAACCCACCCGATGTTCCGAAAGGGTAAGGATCGTTACCCTTTCAGAACATCGGTAGAGGCAGTGGCGTCGCGCAGAGTTCAGCCGCCGGGGGCGAAGAACAAACTCGCTCCCCCCCCGCTCGCCGCTGCTCCCCCCCCCGGACCCAGGCAGAAGGCGGCCCCCCTGCTGACGTGCCACCTGCCCCTGGCTCCGCCTCCGTTGCGAGTTCGATCCTGGTGGGATACCAGATTGCCTAATAGCCATTCATCCTTCCGAGGGCGGTTAAATGAGTACCCAAGCCAATGGGACGGCGCGCTGCCCACCTCCTCCCCCCCAGCCACCCAGCCAGCTTGCTGTCAGACGGGGCGCTCGTCGGGGGTGGGTGGCGCCGTAGCGGAGAGCCCCTGGCTGCTGGCTGGGTGGCTGGGCAGGAGGGAGGAGGTGGGCAGCGCGCGTGCAGGACTTCCCAGGTGGAGGGCGACCTTTTTGCTGGCGAGCGCTGCTCACCTCCGTCCCATTGGCTTGGGTACTCATTTAACCGGCCTCGGTCGCCAGCAAAAGGGTCGCCCTCCACCTGGGAAGTCCTGCACGCGCGCTGCCCACCTCCTCCCTCCCGCCCAGCCACCCAGCCAGCAGCCAGGGGCTCCCCGCTACGGCGCCACCCACCCCCGACGAGCGTCCCGTCTGACAGCAAGCTGGCTGGGTGGCTGGGGGGAGGAGGTGGGCAGCGCGCGCGCGCGCGCGTGCAGGACTTCCCAGGCGGAGGGCGACCCTTTTGCTGGCGAGCACTGCTCACCTCCGTCCCATTGCCTTGGGTACTCATTTAACCGCCCTCGGAAGGATGAATGGCTATTAGGCAATCTGGTATCCTACCAGGATCGAACTCGCAACGGAGGCGGAGCCAGGGGCAGGCGGCGGAAAGCCCCCGACGGCCAGCCAGGCGGACGGAGGCGAGCAGCGCTCGCCAGCAAAAGGGCCGCCCTCTGCCTGGGAAGTCCTGCTTCCTTCCTAAGCCCAGGCAGAGGGAGGAGGCCAAAGTGGTGAGGACAGTGGCGTGAGGACATTTTGCCGCCCCCTGAAAGCCGCTGCTCGGGGCATCCGCCCCCCCCCACCCCCCCACGCTACGCCACTGGGTAGAGGAGAGGCGCCTCTCCGCAGGGTCTCCCCGGCCTCGTAGTGGCTCGCTGCGAGGTTGGGGAGATCTGGGTGAGGAGAGGTGCCTCTCCGCGGGGTCTCCCCGGCCTCGTAGCGGCTCGCTGCGATGCCGGGGAGATCCAGGTGAGGAGAGGCGCCTGTCTGCAGGGGCCCCCCGGCTTGGGAAAGAGGCGGCTTGGCCGAAATTCCCTCCCCCTGCACAGGGGTGAGGATTTCGACCAAGCCACCTCTTTCCCGGGGAATTCAGAAAAGCCGACCCTTGCCCAGGTGCGTGAAACGGGGATCGCACGTTAAGGTAAGGGATCAAAGTGAGGGGTGGCACCCCCCACTTTGATCCCTTGCCTTGACGTGTGTTCCCCGTTCCTATACCCGTTTGGTAGGAGAGGCTCCCACTGGCGTGCCTTTTCGCGCGCGTGCGAGCGCCTCTTCTCAGGTTTTTTTTAGCATTGTTCGATGTATACCCCGGACAACGCTAAAAACCGAACAACGTCATGACTTGTGGAACCATGTCATAACGTTATCCGGGGTACTAGTGTATAGGCTTTAAAGAGTAAATTCACTACTGCATGCTATTTGTTAAATCACCACCAGGTGGCTCCAACGAGTCATGCATGTGATCTAGCAAGAGCAGAGCAGAGCCGGGAGACAGAGAGAAGCGCAAACGAGTTTTTGATGAATTTTACTGAGGCAAGGCTTTTTATGCTGATTTGCCGCCCCCTAATAAGTGGTGTCCGGGGCATCCGCCCCCCCCCCTGCCCCCCACCCTACCCCACTGAGCTTTATTCTCTTGTTCTGTTTGTTATCTTGTGGAAAATGCAAAGGTCAGAAACGGCTGGTGACTCCCAGTTTATTTGTGCTGTAAATCCATTCCTGGTTTGAGTGTGCACTTTATACAAGTTCTCCAGGGTGCTATATCTATGGTTTAGTTTGTCAGGATCCAAGGCTCTCAGTGTCACAGTCTGTTTGATTCTGTTTGATACATTTTGTGTTCTCCCTGCCTTCTTTGAAGACTCAGCAACTCTGGGCTCAAGCCCTGCTCAACCCTGGAAGCTGATTTGGGAATGAAAATGGGAACCCTCCTATCTCAGATGACACGTTATTCTCAGCAGGCTCATTAGGTTTGAGTTTACATTCAGAAAGTGCTCAGATGCTCTGACCCCACACTGCCCACTGGAAGCTGTGGGGTTAGAACACCCACCTCCTCCTATACCACAGTCCTCCCCAACAAAGCAAATGAATAAGCTGCTTTGGGAAAGATTCTGTTCTTGAGCATCCACATAATGATTGCTAGATATCAAGAAGATGTTAAGAGTGGGATAAATTGGGGGAGGCTGTATTTGTTTTTGCCTTCTCAGCAAAGCAAAGGTTTACAGAGCAGATACACCACCCAGAACTCAAACCTGGGTCACAAGATTGGAAAGCTCATGTGATCCCTCTACATGATGTCAAAGTGGGTCTTTTCCTTCCTCAGTAGGAAGGTTGTTGGGAACCACACAATGCCACCAAAGAAGCATTGAGGCCATATAAAGATCTGAATTCGGGCTTCATTAATTTCATGCTTTCCTTACACATTATTGGCTTTCTTAGAGTCATGGCAGGTATATAAAAAGCGCCAAAGGTCTTCTGCAAGCAACTGGAATGTTGTCTCTAAGTCAGTTGAAGCCAACAATGGGAGGATTGTTGACATCATCATCAGAGCTCAACCAATCCCAAGGGCTGACCAGGGTCTGGGCCTTTGTGACCTCACAGGCCCCCACCCCTTGGCCAGTGGATAAAAGGCGCTGCAGGGCAGGGCAGGAGTCCAGTGGCCAGAGGGCAGCCCAGCAGAAGGACAGAAAGGAGGAAAGGAGAGGGGCTGCGAAGGACCCCCAGGAGAGAAAGCAGGCAAGTTTACTTGCTAAGTGGGTAACGAGTTCGCATACCAGATGCTGCTAAGGCTGGGTGTCTGAAGCTAGTTAATGCAGGCTGGCGGACCGGGTGGACACTGTATGAATGGGCTATGAGTGTGTGAGTGAGTGTGTGAGTGAATGTGTGAGTGAATGTGTGAGTGAGTGTGCGTGAGTGTATGCCTGGCTTGCTGTTCCACGGGGACGCGGTCGGTGGAGTGAATGTGACCCAAGCACCTCGGGGGCTGGCGGAGGCTGGTCTCAGAAGCGGAGTGAATGAAAGTGGGAGCCCGGGATGATGTTGCCGCAGGGACATGTGGATGGCCCTGGTCACCGACGGCTGACGGCAGTGGACGAGTGGCTCGCTTAGTTTGGTTTCCATTTCTGTCTTGCAGGAAAGAGAAAAAGCTTCCTTTGTGACGTGGGGAACCGCAACGCAACCCTCTTGCTGGAGCTCAACCAGACTCTGTCTGTGGAAAGCCAAGATTCCTGCTTAAACCCTTTTCAAAAATCAATAAAGGTGTATTTTTCAAACATTTTAAAGGTGTTTTTCTTTCATCAAGGTGGATGGGATTTCAGAGGAAGAATACCATGGGGTGGTTCTCTGTGAGGTCATCAGGTGGGCCTTTGTGATGTCAATGGGAAGACCCTCATTTCCTGGAAGTTCAGAGAAAGAATACCATGGGGTGGTTCTCTCTGAGGCCATAGGTGGGCCCTTGTGATGTCAATGGAAATATCCTAATTGCCTGGAACTTCAGAGGAAGAATACCATAGGGAGGTTCTCTCTGAGATCATTAAGGCCCCTTATGATGTCAGTGGGAAGGTCCTCATTGCCTAGAATCTCAGAGGACAAATACTATGCAGTGGTTCTCTGTGAAGTCATCAGATGGGCCGTTGTGATGCTCATGGAATGCAAACACCTCTGTCACAATTGACATATTTATACATGCCCCCAACACTGATACAAAAAAATAGACAATGTGACAGTGGCTACTTAGTAAAAAGAAAGACTTATGGATGTTACATATAACATTGTTGGGTCCTGTAAATCTCCTCTGGGTCTACGTCTGCTCTTTCCAAAAGTTGTCCAAGGTGCTCAGCCTAGTCATGGGATAAAAGAACTGTGGGAAAGGCCTGTAAAAGTCACACTCCAATCGAGAGTGGTTTCAGTATCTTCCAAATACAGTAATACCTCCGATAACATTAGCATTGGATAACACTAAAATCGCATAACAAGCAATCGGGGGGAGAATTGCATCGGATAACATTAAGATCCTATGGGATGCATCGGATAACAACCGCTAAAGCCTGTGTGGTTACAATGTATCTCTATGGATCCCATAGGATTTTAACATGCATCGGATAACACTAAAAATCGGATAACACCAAGACTTGTGGAACCAGGTTTTAGCGTTATCCGAGGTTTTACTGTATAGAGTTACCAACAAGCACTTCTAGGTTTTTTTCTTCAAATACTTGAGTTCAAACTTTTCAGTATTTAATATATTAAGTCTATCCAGGTATATCTCTCCAAATGTCTCTCAGAGATGCTTCCCATCTGGTTTTAAGACCAAATAGATTATTTTCTGTATATATCTAATGCCAATTTTTTCCCAGAATTTGGACTCAGCTTAAAAAAACAGTCTAAAGCAGAGTTTCCCAAATGCTGGATCTTGGACTTCAATTCCCAGAAGTCTAAGTCAATTCCCCAAAGCACTGACCAGCCAATGTACTGACTTAGGCTTTTGGGAGTTGAAGTCCAAGATCAAACATTTGGGAAACACTGGTCTAAAGCATGGCTGACATCCTGCTTGCATAACTGTGAGTAAGCGTGTTTGCCTCATCAGTAAGAACTATTTTCAACTATTACATCCTTACTATGGTTGTCTCTTGTGAAACCGATCACGTTGCATGGAAACCGTGGAAGCCACAGATCCGGAGGAAGAAGTTTTTGATTAAGGCAGGTTTTCCCCTGTCTGCCTATAATGTATTCTGGCAGCAGATATTTCACTCATTAGAGGCCTTATTCTGTGAATCCACTCCTGATTTGAGTCTGCATTTCACATGAATTATCCAGAGCGCTAAAACTTGGTTCCCAGGAAAGCAACACACTCATTGCTACAGTATTTCTTATCCAAGGAAAATGTTTGGCTTTCCCTGAGTACTAATGTTACTTAATGCTAAAAGGGTCAGAAACCAGGAGACCTGGGTTCAAAAACTCTGGGTTTCAGTGGCTGTGCTGTTTTTCCCTTTGAGTGAAGCAAAAGGATACAGAGTGGCTGTATCAGCCAGGACTCGAACCTGGGTCTCAAGCTTGGGATGCTCATGTGATACCTCTACACCACTGGTGCAGTTGAAGTGAATGTTCTCCTTTCTCAATAAGAAGGTTGTGAGGAAAACCACACAATGCACCCAGTTTCCTTGCCTCTGTCGCTTGTTCAGGCCCTTCAGTGTCACACATGATTTGTTCTGAGAACGAAGAGGCTCCCCTGAGGCTGGATGGGAAGGAAATCAGCTGGCGTGGCTTATTGTCTGATTTGTCCCTGGGTCATCCCTGGCCATGAAAGCTCAGCTTAAGGCAGGGGCCCTTCCTAAAAGATGGAGGGGAAAGAGTGGAAGAGAAGAGAGCTTGGCCCAAGATTGAATGGGGATTAAAGTGCTTTCTTGCCTCCAAGCGGTAGGCCAGAAAACAAAGAGTGGTGAGTGACAACCAGTTAGCTACATATTGGAGGTGCTGTGAATCCCAGGTCTAGCCTGCATTTTATAGGAGTTCTTCCAGGGATTGAACCCAATGTGGGGAGACCTTTTAGGACCCTGGACAGTTCCTGCAAAGTGGGACTAAACCAGGGGTTCCCAACCTAAGGCCTGTGGGCCAGATCCAGTCCATAGTGCCATTTCATGTTGGTCCCCTACTGCTCCAATGGCATTCAAGAAATAAAATGGCTGTTAGGACAAAATGGCCACCCCATCGTGGAAGCAGGGCAAAATGGCCATCCGGCCCTCGAAGCTGAGTAAGAGAACATGACCTGGCTTGAAAAGTTTGGGAACTCCTGGGCTAAACCCTGGAAAGGATTCTTAGCATCTCAATTTACCAGGCCTTCTAGAATTATGAGCTCTATCAGTCTATAGGAGTAGAAGACACTGAGAGAGATATTTGAAGGTTTGGGAAACTTTCTCTGGTGGATTTCCCACAAAAGCAAACTCTAAAACAGTGGTTCCAAACATGGGGCACAGGACCCTCAGGAGAACATCGATTCCAAGAAGCCTAAATCACTACATTGGCTGATCAGTGCTCGGGGGAATTGATTTAGGCTTCTGGGAATTAAAGTCCAAAAACCAAACGTTGCTAAAAACCTTTCCGTTTCCCGGAGTGTTTTCATTACGATTCCATTATAGTTTTAAGAAATGATATTTTCAATTACGTAGGTTTCAACGTCTAAAATTCTGTTGCATTTTTCTGAATTGAAAGGAAAGATTTTCTGGTGACTTGGTCAAATGTATGGTTGGGTTTTTAAAATGAAAACAATTGTAAAAATGTTTTGATATCAATAATTAGGCAAATCAGCCATTAGTAGGGACCTACCTATGCCTTTTCTGTGGTATACTCATTACAGAACATGGTCTTTCCCCCAGATTCTCTTAGTAACTTGTCTACATTGAGGGGAAACAGACAGGGCTTGGCTTGGTCACAAGGCAGTTTTGATCCAACACGACAGGATGGGTGTTCATTAGCAGCACCACATTCACACAATCTGGCTGAACTGCTGTGAAGGCCATGGAGGCAGGATGCTGACCAAATTGTAGGAGAAAGAAAAGAAAAACGAGCCCGCTTGGTTTCTGTAGTTTAGTGGTTATCACATTCACTTCACATGCAAAAGGTTCCTGGTTCAAAACCAGGCAGAAATAGCTTTCTCTTTTAATGGGATGACACCCCTCTTCTCCATTTTGAGGACGTGAGGAGCATTCTCAGTATGGGAGCAGCCTAAGAGGCACATTGAGAATATCAGTCGGAACTGTGGTAACAACTAGTCTCAGGATTGTAATAAGAATTGTCATCGGCTGCAACTCGTACCTGGGAATGCATTTTTTCCTGAAGCAGGAAAAATGCGATTGGTGTGAATTTGTTTAAGGTAGATCCCAGCTTGCCACAAAGTAACCCAAGCATGGAGATCTCCTGTGGCACATATGAAATGAGACATGCAGGATTTAACACAGGGACTGCCATGGACTGCCACAGCCTTGAGGATATTAACAAGGTGCCCCTTCACAATCAGTCCATCTGGCATGGCCACTTCCGCCTCCACGACCACTGGGACTCAGAATTCCTCCTCCATTCATTTTGCCGTTGGGCCCAATATGATGGCTTCCTGTGGCATTTCCTCCACTGAGGAGGACCATTATCACCCCACCTAAAGGGGCTCATCTGCCCGTAGCCATTGGCTCCTTTAGGGAGTCAGGTTATTTACTACCGCCCAACACTCAGCACTGAGTTTCTTGGCTGTATAGTCTACTCCATTACCATAGTGGGATGTCCAACCAACATGCTAATAAGAATAATTGTTACAGAAATGTTATACCAGGAGGAAAGAAGAAGAAATGGCTAATATCATGGCATCATCTGGTGGACAAATTTGGTACAGAGGAGATTCAAACCTAAGAAGGAATTCACAGCTCCTCCAAAATTCACATCATCAACTACCACCAACTATCATTAATGCCAAATTGATTTTTATCCTGTTGACTGGATCTAGAAAAGAGAGAAAATGACTCATGAACTTTGGGTCCAGCTCTATCCCATAGCTCCTCTTGGATCTCCATGTTCTGGGAAATGTTAGTATTTACTTCTATCCAGTGGTGGGCTGTCAAAAAATTTCCTACCACACTGTGGGCGGAGCCGATGTCATGGACGGAGCCAACATCGTGACAGCATGATGCCATGACATCATGGGGGAGCCAACTTCATGATGTTATGACATTGTGGGCGGAGCCAAATTAAATATATATAAAAAAAATTAATAAAAATTTAATAAAAATACACATTAACATTAAAATAATCAAAACCCCAAACACAAATCAATCCACCCACCCACCCCAAAAACAAACCCGTCACTTACCTGGCCCGGGGTCGGGGAGCAGGCACTAGGTAGCAGGCAGGCAGGCATTGCGGTGGCGCAGTGGGACGGCGACAAACCACTGCAGCGGCAAACCGCCACAGCAGCATGGCAGCCTGGAGGTGCGGTGCGGTGAGGAAAGGCCGCCGCCACTGCTGCTGCTTCTCCAGGCACTGCCTGCACCCTTCATTTCCTGATAGCCAAAATGGCTGCCCAGAACTGTGCATGTGTCAAACCTCCATTTGACGCATGCACACTTCTATTTTTTTGTGTGCATGCGTCAAATGGAGGTTTGACGCATGCGCAGTTCGAGGCAGCCATTTTGGCTGCCTAGAAATACACTTCCGGAGGGGGGCCGGAGAGGCGAGCGAACCCAGTCACCTGGGGGTTTACCATCCCCCCAGCGATCCCCTCCCGATGGGCGCTACCAGTTCGGGCGAACTGTTCCGAACCGGTAACAGCCCATCACTGCTTCTATCTAACGAGGACTTTGAAAGAAACCTACCCAGACAAGGACCAGTTTTTTATAAGTCACTTGAAAGGAAAATAGTCTCATTTGTGTCCATGGTGCAGAGCAGTCAGGAGAGGCTCCCTGTCTCATGACCTGGTTTTGAATCTGGGCTGCCACAGACCTTCCTCCATGGTTTTTTTTTTATTTGTTTCATTTAAAGACGTAATAATAGAAAAAATTCCAAAATTAACATGCACTGGAGTCTCCATCATATGGGGAAAAATGCTAACAAGGGTATGAGAGAAACCCACATGTGCAAATCCATCATAGGTGGGTCATTCACAATCGTCCCTGGGTGGGCTCGAACCACCATCCTTCTGGTTAACAGCCAGACGCGCTAACCCATTGCGCCACAGAGACCTGCACAGAGGGTGCATCCTTGCTGTCCTTTGAGCTGAAGTTGCAATGCCAGGGATGGCACAGTGAGAAGTGAGAGAAACCTTCCTGTCAGCTGATTCCCTTCCCACCCAGCAGAGTGGCGCAGCGGGAGCGTGCTGGGCCCATAACCCAGAGGTCGATGGATCGAAACCATCCTCTGCTAAGATGCTGAGGCTTTTTGCTTTGGGTGCCAGGCAAAAGAATGGGGAGCCTTCCTCCTTCTGACGTAACATTTTCCATTAAGCATTTGCAAGCATTTTCCTCTCTCTGGCAACAGGCCTGGAAGTGGGAAATGATTTTACACAATGGATCCTAGCCATGCAGTACCAAAATGGCTTTTTCTTCCTCACAACAAAGCAACTGTCATGTTGAAATGACTCCTAAAGAAACCAGCAGAACTGTCTCCACTGGGCGGCTTCTTAATAGTCTTTGAGTAAAGGAAATAAAAGGCCCACATCAGCTGCACCAGTGGTGTAGAGGTATCATGTGAGCTTCCCAAGCTTATGATCCGGGTTCGAGTCCCGGCTGGTGCATGACTTCTTCTACTTTTTGCTCTTCCAAGAAGAAAAGACAGCACAGCCAATCAAAATTCATCCTGCTGGGGAAATCTCCCTAATAGTTAGCTATTGGTTTCTTGTTAGCTATAAGTTTCTTGTGGAAACACAAGAACAGAAACTCTTCTAAAACAGCTTAATTGTTTCCCTCTGAGTGTGTCCAAAGGTGTAGGTGAAGGTGGACTTCATCACACAGCTTGGAGTGGACAGGTCCAGACAGATACACAAACACACAACATAACAATTCCACTTGTCAACAACATCAAAAAAGCCTAACATAATAGAGCTAACTAAAAATAAACAAAACACTTAAAAAAACAATAACAGCAACAAAACATTACATCAACAAATATGTGCACCCATCACCAATGGGACATTCTTCATCTTCTGTTATCTGAACATAACTCTCGCTTTATTATCTTTATCCCTGATTTCCAAAAAGATATATATTCTTGTCCTGGTTTTATCCTTTTAGATTTAACTAAAGCACAATTACTCTCCCCAAATATCTTTTAAATTCTGTTTTTAAGTCAAACCCTTCTTTAACTTTAATTCACAAGATAAGTAATCATTTATAGCTATATTCCATAGTTTTTATCCAAATCCTTCAATATGAATGCAGTCTATTATTTCCAGTTTCAAGCCATTAACTTCCTCAAAGCTATTACCATTACAATAATAACCTCTTTCTTATTTCTGTCTAGCATTATATTACCAAAGTTCCATCAATAATGCGATTCTTGACACCTCTCTAGCTTTATAGACAGTAAACCTAATCAGCTCATTTCCTTCCTGTCTAGCTGTGGTCTCAGCTGGATTGTGCCGGACTCATAACTCAGCACTCTTTCTGTTGGAAGGAAGAACGTTGTTCTCCTTTTTCTACATAGGGGTTTGTTTGTTTTTTTTTTTTGGGGGGGGGGTTGCACTCATGGCTCTTAGCATGGAGAGGGTGGAGAAGGATGATGCCTTTTGCCCCCAGATGCTTGCTGAAATTTGCCCTGATTTTAACACCAAATGTCTGGCTTCAGTCCTGCCTCAATATTCCACCAAGGGAGGGGTTGCTATGTTTATTTGCAATGCACCCATTTGAGATATGTGATTTGAGCATCTCTGTGACAGAGTATTCTGCCTCAGAATGGAGCACATCCATATGTGCATAACAAGTCGACATCACTGTGAAAGAAGCCATGCGTATAGTGACAGGATGCCTCAACCTTACACCAGTTGAGAAAATATATCCTCTTGTTGGTATCACTCCATCTCAGATCAGGAGAGAAGTAGCAGCAGACAAAGAGAGATCTAAGCAAGAGAATTTACCCTCAACATCCTCTGAATGGATACAAGCCTCAAGTCCACCAGCTCAGATCCAGGAAGAGCTTTATGGGAAGAACAAGTACTCTTGCAAGAGCAAAAGCAAATTAGAAGATGGAGGAAGGTGTTCACTGGACAAAGAATAACATTTTTAAAAGGATATAGCTGAGGGACAGATGGTTATGGACAGAATTGCGAGGGACAGATAGTCATGGACAGAAGTTGTGTGGAATGTTGTTGCGGAGACATTTACTCATACAAGGACTCCTTGCTGAATAACTACTTCAAGGTATAGCTGAAGACTGCCAGGGACAGATCGTTATGGACAGATGTTGTGTGGAATGTTGTCACAGAGACGTCTGCTCATACAACGACTCCTCACTGAATAATGACTTAGCTGAGGAACTCCACTTTCCCTGCATCACTTGGAGGACCCTGAATAGGCTGAGGGTTGGAATCTCTAAACACAAGACCAACATGCTCAAGTGGGGGCTGCTGGCGGACAACAAAACGTTGTGTTAATGTGGAGAGATCAAGAATCTGGCTCATTTACTGTTCTGCCAATTACTGCTGGAAACATGCACCAATGAGGATTTAATTTTAACCACTGACAAAGCCAAGAAAGTGGCTTCATTTTAGCAGTCCAGGGTTTGAACAGGATACAAAAGAAGATGTGTCATGCAGGATAAAAATGAGGTAAGGGTGAAAAGCATGATCTCTTTGCAAAGAACAAAGATGATGGAGGGGGTAACATTAGGTTGCCTCCGAAGTGGTAGAAGGATGATCCAATGCGGTTTTGCATAAGGTTATTTCACGAAAAGCAGGATTTGGGAGCAAGCATCTGCTATTGCCATTTTCACTTGATTCGTAGTCGGCAGGATTCGAACCTGCGGGGGGGGGGGGAGTTCTAGTCCATCACCTTAACCTCTCGGCCACGACTACAGTTTGCCATAAACTCTGATATATATCTCTATTTGTTGTTGTTGTTCAGTCGCACAGTCGATTCCGACCCTCTGCGACCCCATGTACCACTGTCTCTATATCTCTACAGTATATCTCTATCTCTATCTCTATGTGTCTTAAAATCATTTATTTGCAGCAGCTCTCCCAGTGGTTAAGGCGCTCAGCTGGAGACTGGACACTGGACGGTTAGGTTTCGATACCTGAGAGCTGCACTTGGGCACATGAAAGGAGCCTCATTCGGATGTCCCCTAAAAATCCTTTCAACCCAATCTGTGACATGAAATTATTATTATTTCTTTGCAAGTGCCAGGAATCTGAGAAACTGAACAGTTTTCAATTTGTCCTTTTGATATAATATTAAGAGTTGAGAAGAATAAGCCTTCTCTAGGAGCCCTGGTGGTGCAGGAGTTAAACCAGGGGTGCCCAAACTATGACCTGGGGGCCAGATGCAGCCCCCAATGCCAATTCATCCAGCCCACAAAGCCCTTCTCGCTCTTGGAAGCGGAAGTAAAACATGCCCGTATAGGCACATTTTACTTCCACTTCCAGGAGCGAAAAAGGCTTCATGGGCCAGATGAAGTGGCATTGGGGGCCGCATCCACCCCCTAGGACAGGGGTGCCCAAACTTTTTGGACTGAGGGCCAATCATAAGGCCCGGGGGCCGAGTGCGGCCCCCGACGCCAATTCATCCGGCCCACAAAGCCCTCGTCGCTCCTGGAAGCGGAAGTAAAACGCGCCCGTACGGGCACGTTTTACTTCCGCTTCCAGGAGCGACGAGGGCTTCGCGGGCCGGATGAATTGGCGTCGGGGGCCGCACCCGGCCCCCGGGCCTTAGTTTGGGCACCACTGCCCTAGGACATAGTGACCAGTTCCCTGAACCACATGACCGGCCCATGGCCTGAAAAGTTTGGGCATCCCTGAGTTAAACTGTTGTGCTGCAACCAAAAAGGTTGTGAGTTCGATCCTGACCAGGGATCAAGGCTGATTCAGCCTTCTATCCTTCCAAGCTCAGTCAAAATGAGGACCCACCATGTTGGGGGGAAAATGCTAATTAACTTGTGAACCACCCAAAGAATGCACTAAGCACTATGGGGGTGGTATATAAGTGCAGTTGCTTTGCTGTGCTCTACAAACTGTTATGAATTTTCCTTTTTTATTTTTTCTGGGGTTTTTCCCCTAGTGCTCATTTTATTTTTGTTTGTTCAATTATGCTACTTCTGTTGTTTTTCTGTGCACAGCCCAGAGTGGGAAATATCTCAGTTGGCTGATATAAAAATGTAATAAATCAATACTTAATTTCAGTGATGGGATGTCAAAAATTTTACTACCCCACCGTGATATCATCACAGTATGGGCGGAGCTAATGTCATGATGTCATGGGCAGAGCCAACATCATGATGTTGTGGGTGGGGCCAAAGAAAAAAAATAAAAAATAAATAATATAATATAATATAAAAATAAGCGCACACACACACACCTCAACCCACCCACCCACCCACCTACAACACAAACCTGTAAATAAATTAAATAAATTAATTAAATAAATAAAAAAATACATTAAAATACATCCACCCACCCACCCACCCCAAACACAAATCAACCAGAGCTTTTAAAAAAGAGCTTAAAGCTCATTCTGGCTAATCTTTCTCACACTAGGTCAGAACTACAGAATGAACTCACCACAAGATGGCTTCATTTTGGCACTTTTCAACATTTAAAGAAGTTAGGTACTAAGTCTTTGCCTAACCGGTTCTCTAGGATAATATGCCTTAATGTAAATGTAAAGGAAGTGATCAAATACACAGCATCTCCTGGCAGAAAGCCCTCCTTCCAGGCACGGAGAAGACCTTTTTATTTAATTTCAGCCACATTTGCTCCCCCCTGGGCTAGACTTTTCTTCCTGCTCTCACCTTCAAATTAAAACCCGAATCGGGTGACAGTGAACAGTCCCAACATTTTAGGGCTCTCTGGGGACTAGAACCTCAGCCACTCCACCTGGGTCGGGTGATGTCAGTGAGTCCAGAGTCCAATTCAACCTCTCCCTGGAAACAACCATGAGCCATAGAAACAGCTTTCACAGGCTGGCTGAAATGGGGCAGTGCCATTTAGTGTAAAATGTGTTTCAACCAGAGTGTGCCTTTTGTTTTAAAGGTCAGTCAACCTTCATGTAGGTGCTTTTGCTTTGGGGGAAGCATGCTATTTAAGACCACAAAGGGTCAATCTTGTCAGGCCCTCCAGGAAGCCTCATATGGGTCATATGGCCCTCCATTATATTGCTGTTGTCATGGTTGTTCTTGTGTCACACAGTTGAGTCTGACCCTTTGCAACTTCATGGACCACAGTGCATGAGGCTCCTCTGTCAGCGTTATACTTGATTGTAAAGCCAGGGGTTCTCAGTCTGCGAGCTGTGGGCCACATGCGGGAAATCACAGTGTAGTGAAGGCAGGTCAAATATTCCAGACCTTAGCAATGTGGAAAACAAGCCTCAAAAGTGGAAATGTTACAAGTGTGGTGGGGGTGGGGGGTGGAAGGAAAATGATCAGATGCAATTTAAAATTTTGCCTTTCTTTTCCCAGTCTTTTAACTTCCCCACTTCTGCCCCTTAAAATCTCAGTTCTCTCTCTCTCACCCACACCCACCCTTTGTTTCCTCCTGGATAACCCCTAGATGGGCGGTATAGAAATTAAGTAAGTAAATAAATAAATTCTTTGCAGACGCCCCTATTATTTTAGAAATCAATGGCTTCCCGGTCCCTCCTGTCTCCGACGGTGCCCCTTTCTTCCTGTCTGGGAGGGCGTCGCTTTCTTTTCCCAATCGATGCCAGTCTTAAAATTTATTCGAAACATTAAGGGTTAAAACCATAGAGCAGCACTTTTAGAAGATATTGGCCTGTCCAGCAAAATATCTTACACCCCTCACGGTTAGTGGGTGTGGCGTATCTAATGATGTCATGAGTGCGGCTTCTGTTTGGTTGGGGGGCGGGGCAAGTGTTCCTATTGGCTGAAAGCGCGGAGGTACTACGCGATGGGAAGGATCTAATAAATGCACCGAATTTCTTTCTTCATAATCCTAGAGAGGCCCGGTAAGGCGGGACCGGATGTACTGGCAAGCCAATTACTGAAGCCACTTCCGTTCCCCGCAACTGGCAGAAGAAGGCTAATTTTTCAAAGTCTTCTTGGACTGCAGCATAAAGCGAGATTGTGCGTTTCTACGCTTTGCAAGCAGAGGTGAGTGGGAAAAGCAGCATTTTAAAGGAGGGTTTAAGTAGTAAAAAGGCAGGAGAGGGAGGAGAACCATGATTGCAAAGGAGGAGAGTTCCAGTTTCTCCATTGTATTTCAATATAGTTCAGCCTCTAATGCAGGAGTTCTCTCGACCTTTTAAAGCCGGGGGCCATTGGGTCACACTCCCTCAGACAGCTTCGAGGGCTGGACGGCCATTTTGCCCTTCCTCCATCACATGGCAGTTCCTAGTGTGGTGGAGGTGGTGAAGAGCCACATGAAATGGTGCCCTGTGCTTTATCCGGGCCACAGGTTGAGAATCCCTGCTCTAATGGACCTGGGAGGTGGCAGACAATTTTTCTTCCAGACTAGACATCCCATAATCAAATATTTCCCTTTCAATATCTAGCAATAAAATAAAATCTCAAGGGTAGAGGGATCTCCGCTATGGGGAATTGGTGTCACGGTGAGAGTTGTGTTAGAAAGAAATCTAATTCTTCAAAACAAAGCATGATACACATACACTCCTTGATACCTTAAAAAAAATAAATGGGCCTTTACAATACTAAACGAAAGTGGATTTCTAAACATTTTCAACCCATGGCAGTCCTGGAGTGGAGGGATTAGCCCTGGAAGACAACCGTGTAATAAAAACAGAGCTTAGAAATATAATTATTTTGACAACTTGTCTCAGAATCCAGCAAGGTATAATGGAAGGTATAAGGACCCCAGCACATTGGATGATCTGAGCCCCTCTCTTTCTCTACTTTAAAATTAGTAGTTGTAGCATCTGGTGTGTTTTAATCTTTTTCAGATTTTAATTTTAAATTTTAACAGTTTTAAGTTTTTTAGATGGAAGCTTCCACTTCCTTATCCTGGGCCCTATCTGCCCAGGGAAGGAAAAGACTAACGTCCTCTGGCCGGAAGGAGGAATGGATTTTAGCTGTTTGTGTTGTGTGTGTTGTTTGTTTTGTTTTGTTTTTTCCTGATTGTGAACCGCCCTGAGTCGCCACGGCGAGTGGGCGGTGAAATAAATCTAAATAAATAAATAAATAAATAATAACTGACTTTGACAGGCCATGACATTCTGTGTGTTGTAGTCCAAAACTGTATGTATTTTTACCATTTCTGTGCCACTGTTCACCCGTTAAGGGACTCAAGGCAGCTGACAGGAATCAAAATTCAGGTGAAATTAAGGTTGCAATAAATCATTCAGTAAACAACAATAATGCATGCAGTAGTACTGTATAAGAATTAAAGTTTTCCCTTAGTCAAAAGCCAGACCTGACTGACTCTAGAGCAGTGATGGTGAACCTTGGCACTCCATGTGTTCTTTGACTTCCATTACCAGAAGTCCAAGTCAGCATTCCTGCTGATCAGGGCTTCTGGGAATTGAAGTTCAAGAATATTGGAGTGCCAAGGTTCACCATCACTGCTCTAGATGATGGTGCTCACTTCCATTTACAGTCAAAGACCCAGCCCTGTCAGAGTCAGCAGAGGTTTCCATGTTCATGTGGCAGTCACGTTTAGACTTCAGAACACATGGAACACTGTTACCTTTTCTGCTGAAGCAATACTTGTCTATCTAGTTGCAATTTTTTTCTTTCAAAGTACTAGGTTGGCAGGAACTGGGACAGACAACAGGAGCTCACTCTCATGCAATATCCAGGTCTAGGCACCCCAAAATACTAGAAGAGCTTTAAAAATACACATAAAAGTAAGGTACCAAACAGTCTAATTGTAATGACTGATGTAGTGAAAAGCCTGTTTGAAAGGAAATACCTTTCTCTGATGATGGAAAGACAAGAGGCAGGGGGGGTCCACCTGGGAGCAGCCATTGAGAAAGCCCTCTCCTTTATCCCTATCAACGGTGCCCAAGAAGGCAGTGGGACTGAGAGAAGGACCTCTCCTAAAGATCTTAAGAACCAAAAAAAGTTAACGCAGGAAGATATGGAAAATGGCATTTCTATGTTTTGAGTAAAATTTCTCTTATTTAAAATTCTTTTCAACTTTCCCTTTTGCAGAAAACTCAGCTTTTAATCCCAGGGGTAAGGCATTGAGTGCAAGTGGGAAATTGACGAGCCTGTATCAGAAGATTTATATGGAATAAATCGTCCTTGAGTTGAAATTTAAGGTGCATTGCCTGGACACCTTGATTGCAGATGCAGTGACCTCTACACAGAAGAGCACAGTTCTAACCTACCAAACATTGGGGCTAAAGGAGGAAGGTGTTGACTTTCAGTCGTGGGACGAGATGGAAGGAGAAATGAGCCCACAGATTCTACACATAGGGAGTATTGGGGAGTTACAAAAAGTGGTGTCTCTTGGAGAAATTAAAAAAGAACATGAGGAGGAGCTGCTGCAGAATTGGGAAATCCAGTGGCAGGAGTTCTTGAGAACATTGAAAGCTCCTTGTGCAAGATGGAGGGAAACACAGGCGTCTGAGCAGCTCAGGACCCCTTGGGATGATGCAAAGGCTTTCCTGGCCTCCTTTGAGCAAGTGGCATCTGCTTGCCATTGGCCTCAGGACAAGTGGGTGACCCTCCTCTTGCCAGCCCTGAACGGAGAGCCCAAAGAAGCCTTTGGTGCCCTAAGTTCCCAAGACAGGGAGGACTATGGGAAAGTGAAGGCTGCCATCTTGCAAAGGGAAGCCACCGTGCAGGAGAAGCAACGCCAGCACTTCAGACAGTTCTGCTACCAGGAGACCGAGGGCCCAAGAGGGGTCTATGCCCGGTTGCGGGAGCTTTGCTGCCAGTGGCTGAGGGTGGAGAAGCACTCGAAGGAAGAGATTCTGGAACTGCTGGTCTTGGAACAGTTCTTGACTGTCCTGCCCCAAGAGATGCAGAGCTGGGTCTGGATCCAGAGCCCTGAGACCTGTGCTCAGGCGGTGCTCCTGGCGGAGGATTTTCTTGCCAAGCAGAATGCAGTGAAACTTAAAGGAGAAGTGAGTAGTAGAGCTGAGGGGTGTGTGTGGGCAGCTATCATGTTTCCAGTAGTAAATTAGACACCCTTTCCCCAGACGTCTGGCTAGAGGACTGGCTCTGAAATCCCAATTGGTCCTTGTTCTTCAGGTGTTCTTGGACTTCCATTCCCAGAAGCCCCCAATCAGCACTCGTGCTGATCAGGGCTTCTGGGAATTGGCTCACCAAGAACATCTGGTGAGCCAAGTTTGCAGACCCCTGATATAGAATATGAAGGATTTGCTTGGTACAGTATATATTATCCAAGCCTTTTAGATCTTTGCCAAAATTGGGCAGTGAACAGGTCTGGTCCTACTATTAGTTAGATATGTTGAAGTCCAAGGTTGAGAAACCTTAACTTTAACTCAGCGTCTCCCAGTCTTTGGGTTTTTTGGACTTCAATTCACAGAAACCTGAGTCAATTCCCCAAAGCACTGATTAGCCAATGTACTGATTGTGGCTTCTGGGAATTGAGGCCCAAAATCCAAAGTTCTGGAAACACTGAGTTAGAGTTAGGATTTCTCAACCTTGGACTTCAATTCCCAGAAACCTTGGTCAACAGGTGTAATAATTTGGACTTCTGGGAATTAAAGTCCAAGAACTCCTGGGGTCCCATGGTTGAGAAAGCCTTAAATTAAAATGGTCTGCAGTGACTCAAGTGGCTAAGATGCTGACTGGAAGGCAGGAGGTCAGCAGTTCGATTCCCGAGTACTGCAGGATGAAATGAGCTCCTGTCTTTGTCCCAAATCCTGCCAACCTAACAGTTCAAAAGCAAGAAATGGCAAGTAGATAAATAGGGACCACTTTGGTGGGAAGGTAAATAGCGCTCCATGTGGTCCAGTGTCTAGTCATGCCTGCCTCATGACCACAGAAATGTAAGCAGAAGCAGACAGTGCTGGCTCTTTGGCTTTGAAACAGAGATGAACACTGAACCCTAGACTTGGAAACGACTTGCTTTCGAGCAAGGGAAACCTTTACCTTTACTTCAGTAATCAAATTTTGGATAGCAGCAAACTGTCCATTATTTTCTTTATTGTTGCATTTATTCGCTACCAGGAATGGAGAGAGCAAAGTGTAGACCTGTATGTTTCCAAAATAACTTGCCTAAATTTTGGGTGCTGCCACGTTCTACATAACATTGTTGCCCAAAGAAGCCTCAAAATGGCAGGGCTTATTTTCTGTATGGAAAAAAATCAGGATCTCTAAGATAGCAATAAGTTGGACCCCTCCTGATGTCAAACAACAATGAGGACACCCTCAAAATATAGGGCGAAGAAGTTTCAGGGCAGATTGAAAGACCCTGAAGGTGACATGGGGGAGGCTGAAGTACTCGCCCAAGACTGAAACCATTGGAGAGCCCTTGGTGCCCAATATGCTATGTAGAATGGGAGGATCTAAGTTTGTGTTATAATGGTCGGAGTGTGGCCATTTTGTCATGGTTTCCTCTGGAGGTATCCTGGGATTTTTGGTTTGGAGGGAGACCTAAGACCTGCTAAGTACTCCTTTCACTCTTCTAGGAAGGATGGAAGGTTCCGTTAATTTGGGTCTGACAGGATCGAAATCACAACATTTTGGCTGCAGTACAACAGTTTAACATTTCACCACCAGGGCTTTTGGTGGTTAGTGATGACACCTTGGTATAGGTCAGTCATGGCGGACCTATGGTACATGTGCCAGAGGTGGCACTCAGAGATCTCTTTGTGAGCACACATGCCATTGCCCCAGCACAGAATTCACCCCGTCCCTCTTCCCAGCAGCCCAGTGGGAGAGTTGCTTCCTTCCCCCCAGCACAGAGTTTGCCCCACCCTTCTGTATCACTGGTGTAGGTTCTGTTTCGCATGTTTAAGAGAAAATGTGGATGAAATATCCTGACAGTAGGAGGTGAAGACGCAAGAGTCTTTGGAAATCCACAGTTCTGACTGACCCTCTTGCTGCCGTTTCAGATGCTGGGACACTTGAAGGAAGAGGTGACAACTTTTCCCACAGTAGATGCGGTGCCACCACCAGAGGTTGGGGACTTTGGCCTGGAGATTAAGCAACAGTGGGAAGGAGAAAAATCCCTGGGTAAACATGCTCTGAATGGCTAGATCTGGGTGACATTTCCTTTTAATTTCACATTTCTCTTTTATAGAAAGAGGATCCTTGAATAATGTGGTATTTTTGTACCACAATCAGGTGTACCCTGGTAATGACAATATTGTGTTGCCAGCTAATCTTTCTCACACTAGGTCATGTGAAAGGAACTGCAGAATGAACTTGCCAAAAGATGCCTTCATTTTGGCAGTTTCAAATCTGGCTTAGACACAGAAGAAGAAGTTAACCTTTCCCTAATCTGGTATCTTCTGAGGTTCAGAAAGGTTATTATATTAACATCTCAGACTTTTGTAAGTACAGTAATACCTCGGATAACGTTTACCTCGGATAACGCTAAAATCGCATAACGTTAAGTAATCTGGGGAGGAGAATTGGATCAAATAATGTTAAGGTCCTATGGGATGGATCGGATAACAACCGCTAAAGCCTGTGCGGTTACAATGTATCTCTGTGGAGCTTTAACATTATCCGATCCATCCCATAGGATTTTAATATGGATCGGATAACACTAAAAATCGGATAACACCAAGACTTGTGGAACCAAGTCTTAGTGTTATCCGAGGTATTACTGTAATCTAAAAAAATCTGCTTCTCTTGAGGTGTTGAAATAATCTTCTCTCGGAGGTTTCTGATGCAGTAGAACCTCAAGTTGCAAACGGTTCAAGTTACAAAATTCTTGAGTTACAAATGAAAATCCAAAGAAAATAATCACTCAAGTTATGAATTTTTTTTCCTGGAACGAATTAATTGGTTTTCAATGCATTCCTATGGGAAACCACGATTTGAGTTACAAATTTTGGTTTTCAATGCATTCCTATAGGAAAGCATGTTTTGAGTTACAAATTTTGGTTTTCAATACATTCCTATGGGAAATTGCATTCAATGCATTCCTGTGGGAAATTCGAGTTAAGAATTTTTCGTAACATGAAATGTCCTGGGGGATGCATTAAATTCGTAAATCGAGGTACCACTGTACAGTATAGTAAAATGCACTAATGGTGACCTTTCCAGGGTTTTCTGAGTAGAAAATACACAGAAGTGGCTTCCACACCAAGATGTCTAGTTTATAGTCCTGTATGTTCCAGGTCCCAATTTTTGTGATGTTTTTGGCTGAGAGGAGTGGTTTCGTCACCAGGCACTGTTACCAGTGTGAACCGGTGTCGTCATATATGTTACACAACCTGAGACCGATCTCCTACATAGTCTATCAGAGTTGCTTGAAATTCTTCTTTCAGTTTCTTTAGTCGTTATAATTTTACAGGGGCAGGTTGCTAGTCCGACGCCCAACCCTTTTCTTTGTCTAGACTTGGGACCGGCAATGATAGAAGAAGGAACTCAGGAAACCTTTTTTTTTTTAAACCCTCATTACCACTGATGGGACACATAATTGGTCCAGGTGGGCATTCATAATCATGACCAAGACTTTTATCTCCCTTTCTCCTCACATATGGGATGTGAGATTTTCTACTGAGCTAATCTACCACAGGTTATCTATGTGTGACTCGAGACACCCTTGTGGTATATCTGGACACTGGTTGAAACCCTATTGTGCAGTTGGTCACTGCTAATTAAAAGCATCCTTTGGGACTGCGGTGGCTCAAGTGGTTAAGACGCTGAACTCAACGACTGGGAAGTCAGAGTTGGATTCCCGAGTAATGCACAACAAAGTGAACTCCCGTCTCTGTCCCAGCTCCTGCCAAACTAGCAGTTAAAAAGCAAGAAATTGCAAGTACTGTAGATAAATTGGTACCCCTTTGGTGGGAAGGTAAAACAGCAAGGGCGACTTTTACCTTGGGAATTTTGGGGTGCATTACTAGTGTTTCCCAACCTTTGGCTTATGGACTTCAATTCCCAGAAGCCTAAGCCAATTCCTCAAAGCACTGGTCAGCCAATGTACAAACTTAGGCTTCTAGGAATTGAGGATCCCCTGTGGGACTTGGGCCCCATGTTGGGAACCACTGCTTTAAGGAGTCGAACCATCTCACATCTTTCCCAGTTGCCTTCGCCCTTTCCCAGGTTCATCATCATTATTATTACTTATTATAATGTAAGAATGTTATCACAGAGAAAAATACTCTATTAATTCGCTTACCGTATATACTTGACTATAAGTCGTCCTGAATATAAGTCGGGGTACCTAATGTGGACCTCTAAAACTAGGAAAATAGATTGAGTTTCAATAATTAAAATACATGAACATATGGTAAAATTAATTAATGTAGGCATTTGTGTGGGTATATTTTTGAGTTTTTATGGTAGTGTTAGTGTGTTTTTACTGTATGTTTGAATTTTCACCACTGCAGTTTCGGGACCCTCAGGGTCGTTGACCCGAATATAGGTCGAATCTCCTTTTTGGACCTCATTTCGGAGGGGGTAAAAGACTTTTACTCAAGTATATACCGGTACATTATCTCTGCCTTTTTGACATTTTACTGGAAAAGGCCATGTGACTCTCTTTAATTCCTGCAGGTGAAGGGCAGGTGTGTCTAGGCCCAAGGGTTAGTCCTCATTCTGTCAGTCCTGAGCCACAGGTACTAGGATCTACGTCCCTGGAAGGTGCCGGATTGTTCCAGGCCTGTCAAGAAGGCACAAGCCTTGAGAATCAGCTGAGACTGGAGGCTACTTTGAGGACCAAACCGGGAAACACTAGAGAAGCGGCACTTCCTGTGGAGGAACGTGGCTCCAGTGAAGAAGAAACCAGGCTCTGGAACCCAATCCACCATTGCAACTGTGGGCAGTCTTTCCAAAATTGCACATGCCACAGCGAGCACGAAAGGAAACCGCATCAGTGTTCGACGTGTCGCAGGCGATTCAGTTTTACCACCAGCCTCATTGTGCACGAGAGAGTTCATACAGGAGAGAAACCCTACAAATGTCTGAAATGTGGGAAAAACTTCCGCCAGAAGGGCACCCTCAAAACACACGAAAACACACACCTGCTAGAGAAGCCATACAAATGTTCCAAATGTGGAAAAGGTTTTCGCAAGAAGGGCGCCCTCACGCAACATGAAAAAATTCACTTGGTGAAAAACTCATATCGTAATACCCCAGATAACGATTGCACCGGATAACGCTAAAACTGCATAACGACGAGACATTTGGGGGAAAGATTTGCACCGGAGAACGTTCATTTTAGTGTTATCCAATCCATCGTACTAAAGAAGTAAAGGAGGCCAAAGCTCCTCTCCCTGTCACTTCCCTCCTTCCCCACCCCCACCCCCAGCAGTTTGGGGAATCCCCACACCCACCCCACTGCCTGCTCGGCCACAGAGAATCCAGCCCAGCCCTGCTTACCTAATCTTCTTGAGCTGCACGTTCCGGCAGTCAAGCCGATCTCTGGAGGCTTGTGTTTTTGCTTTCCCTTCCTGTATTGAAATAAACAGGGAGGGGGAAAGAGAGAGAGGTGATTGGTTCTGTTTTGCTTTCCCTTCCTGTATTGAAATAAACAGGGAGGGGGAAAGAGAGAGAGGTGATTGGTTCTCTAGAACCAATCACCTCTCTCTCTTTCCCCCTCCCTGTTTATTTCAATACAGGAAGGGAAAGCAAAAACACAAGCCTCGAGTGATCAGCTGGCATTTGGAGAAGGGAAGGTAAGCAGCGAGGGAAGCCTGCAGTAGCGTCGGGGGTGGCTTTAAAGGCAGGGAGGTCTCTTTCTTTCCCTGCCTGCCTTTAAGGCGGTTTGTCCCTGAAGTCAGGGCTTTTTTTTTTTTAGTGTTGTTCGATGCATGCATCGGACAACGCTAAAAACCGGATAACGTCGTGACTTGTGGAACCAAGTCATAACGTTATCCGGGGTATTACTGTACAGCTATATGAAGTGTGGGAAGCTTCTGCCAGCAGGAAAATCTCACAACACGTGAAAAGAAAATATAGGGAAGGTAAACATGGCCAGGGTCCAGAAAGTGAGAGAGATTTCTTTGCCTATTATAGGTCCTATGGAAAAGATCAATAATTGATTTATAATATGTGTTTGAAGTACAGTGGAACCTTGGTTAACATATAATTAATGCATTCTCTGGGACGTTTCTTACAGCAAAAATTACTTTGAACTGAATTTCCCACAGGAATTCATTGAATGCAGTTTCCCATAGGAATGCATTGAAAACCAAAATACATTAACCGATACGCTGTTTCCCATAGGAATGCATTGAAAACCAATCAATCTATTCTGGAAAAAACTCCATAAACCATGCCACTATTTTCTATGGATTTCCTTTTGTTATGCAATTTTTATGTTAACTGAGCCATTTGTTAACGGAGGTTCCACTGTATGGGGAGTGGTTCTATTACGTATACAGGCACGATTTGGACCAGATATAAGTCAAATAATGTAAATCAATACGTTGGCAGAAAGCATTTTCAGCACTTGGAAAATTCACCTTCTGAGAGAAACAGTAAATGTATTTGAGACGTAGGACATTTTTGTGAAGTTCTTCTCATCTTTAGGGGGCTGCGGTGGCTCAAGGGGTTAAGATGCTGAACTTGACTGGAAAATCAGCAGGTCAGCAGTTTGAGACCTGAGTGCTACACAACGGAGTGAGCTCCCATCGCCTGTCCCAGCTCCTGCCAACCTAACAGTTCAAAAGCAAGAAATTACAAGTTGATAAATAGGGACCACCATGGTTGGAAGGTAAACAGCGTTCTGTGCAGTCTGGTGTCTAGTCATGCCTGCCACATGACCATGGAAACGTCTGCAGACGCAGACAGTGCTGGCTCTGGCTGTAAACAGATGAGCACTGAACTCTAGAGTCAGATATGACTGGCTTTCAAGGAAGGGCGGCCTCTAACTTTACATCTCATCTTTAGAGTCACTGAGAGGATTCACACTAGAGTTCCACCCTAATGTGGAAGGATCTACTGTTATGTTCTAAGTAGGTCCAGGAAAATACCAGAGACTCACCAAAACCCACCCAAGTTTTCTCTTTCTCAAAAAAGGTTTTGGCTGGCTCTGCTCTTACCACACAGACAAGATAACTTATACTAATGAAAAGGATAAAGGTAGCTATATTTGTCTGTTGTGACAATTTATACTAGTTATGTTCATGTGGCACCTAAGCTGTTTTTATTTTCCATAAGCTTTTGTGTTCCTAAGCCCATTGTTTAGATCAGGGGTTCCCAACCTAAGGCCCACAGGCCGGATCTAGCCTGCCGTGCCATTTCATGTAGCCCCTCACCCCTCCAAGGGCATTCAGGAAGCAAAATGGCCATCCTTTTGAAGCTGTTGGAACAAAATGGCCACCCTAATTGTGCAGACAGGGCAAAATGGCTGTCTGGCCCACAAAGCTGACTGAGAGAGCGTGACCCAGCCCCTGGCTTGAAAAGGTTGGAAACCCCTGGTTTTGATTATACATGATTAAATTCCTACAGTAGTGAGAACCACACGCAAGGATTGGTTGTAGGTGTTCTGGGGGGAAGGGAAGCATTCCTGAACATTCCTGATGTACACGAAAGGAAAGTTACTGTATGAGAGAACAATTGTATTTCTATGGGTTCCTTGTGACACCAGACATCTGAGTAAAATCCACCCTGGCAAGAAGCTCTTGGTGTCAAGAAGACTTTGTCAAAAGGTTTTGTTACAGTTCAAGCCATTCTGTCAGAGCAACACTTAAATATTAAAAAGAAGAGAAGGACTTCAGTGGCCCAGATCCTGAAAGATGTTTACAGTGCTTAGATTTGGGTATGTGGTTCAAGATCCTCCATTTAAGTGATTTATATACTGTCTTGATGGTGAACCTTGGCAGTCCAGATGTTCTTGGACTTCAATTCCCAGAAGCCCAAGCCCCTGTGTGTCATAATTTTAGGTTGAACAGCCAGTAACTAAGGCCTCTGCATTCTTAAACACCCTTATCTCAGATTCCACTTAGATGAGATGGTCAGTGAGATGTCTTACAAATGAGATCATGCATTCCTGTGGTCAGGGAAGTTTCTACCGGCTTCCAGAATCTACTGGAACCTAGTGGAAAGTTCCAAATGAAGTAATCAAGATGAGATTATTGAATTCTTATGGGAGGGAGATTGCTTATCTTGCCTATATAAAATGCAAGGTTTCAGACAGAAGACGGTCTTCTAATGCTGAGCTACCCAGTTTGTATTAGCATGGGCCCCAGTTCCCTTTGGAGAACTTTTACTCATGGAAAGGAAGCATGAGCCCCTCGGGGCTGGAAGGAAAAGGACTGAATGCCATGCCAATCTTATCTTGGAAATCTGAAACTCTGTTGGACTCTTGTCTATTCTAAGATATCCTATTATGCTTTGCTTCTATGAAAATGCTTATGGAAAAATAAAGCTCTTTTATGAGTTTTACTAACTGTCTGTGTTGAAGTCTATCTTAACAGGCATATACACCGGGTACCAGGGGACAGGCCACTCTCGGGGAACGGGGTCAGATGTCTAACTGCTGTCCCGTGTTCCAGTCCCCTGGCGACACCTCCGGTTCCTGGGTTCCCTGTCCAGAGTGACACCCCCCCCCCCTTAGGCTGGTGCTGATGAATGCCAGGTCGGTCTGTAATAAGGCTCCCCTGCTTGCAGATTCCATCTTGGGGGAGCGGGCCAACCTGGCATGCATCACCGAAACCTGGCAGAGACCAGAGGATGGTGTACCTCTGTCAGACCTTTGTCCAGCCGGGTTTGGTATTTGGCACCAGCCTAGGGAGGAGGAGAGGGGCGGGGGTGTCACAATAGTGGCCAGGGACTCCTTGGGAGTTGCCAGAGCCACCGCTCCACAAGTGCCGGGTTGTGCTCCTGCGCGTGGGCTCTTAAGAGTTGGCAGGGAATCCTACTTCTGTACCTGCCTCCCTGCAGGGTAGCAGGTTCCCTACCTGAGCTCCTTGAGGCCATCACGATGCTGGCATTGGAGTTCCCCAGAATAATGGTCTTGGGGGACTTCAATTTGCCATAGTTGGGGATTGGCTCTGAGGTGGCTCGGGAGTTCATAGCTTCCACGGCAGCTGTGGGCCTGACTCAGGTAATTCAGGCCCGACCAGGAGCAGTGGCCACACCCCGGACTTAGTTTTCTTGTTGGAGCAGTGGCAGAGTGATCTGAAATTGCAGAAACTAGACATAACACCTGTGCCATGGTCAGATCACTTTGTGGTGACTTTGGACTTACTGGGGGTGAGGCTTCTCTGCGGGGAGGTGGGGCCTATTAAATTGGCCCGCCCCCGGTGACTGCTGGATCCTGATGGATTCCAAAGGGAACTGGGGGATATTCCTCTGGACCGGCGTAGAGATTCACCTGAGGCGCTGGTGGACCTCTGGAACAAGAGGGCAGTGGCGGCCTTGGATGTAATTGCTCCACTACGGCCTCTCCGTGTTCATGGGCACCATTCGTCTCCGTGGTTCACTGAGGAGCTTAGGGTGCTCAAATGGGCTAAGAGACGCCAAGAGCGCCGCTGGGTGAAGACACGAAGTGAGTCTGACCGAACACTAGCTAGAGCTACTATTAAAGCCTACTTAGTGGCGATGGAGGGGGTGAAACACCAGTATTTTATCTCACTCATTACCTCCACAGATAACCGCCCAGCTACATTGTTCCGGGTGACAAGGTACCTCCTGGGGGGGGGGGGTCAGGGATCAGCTGAGGTTTTTGCGGATTATCTGACTGAGAAAATCGCTCAGATCTGCCTGAAGTTGAATCCTGGCCTGGAAAATATAGAGCTGGGGTTGTCTGAGGTACAGTCTTGCCATGTTATCTGGGATCGATTCGATCCAGTTGTCCCTGAGGAAGCGGACAGGCTCCTTGGAGTTGCCCGTGCTACTGCCTCTACATTAGATTCTTGTCCCGCCTGGCTTGTTAAGTCTGCCCGGACGGTGACTGTTGGCTGGGTCGAGGCAATTATTAATTCCTTGCTCCTGGAGGGGGCTTTTCCAGCATCTTTCAAACATGCATTGGTGTGCCCCCTCCTGAAGAAGCCTTCCCTCGACCCAACCATAATGGCCAACTTTCAACTGGTATCCAACCTACCCTTTTTGGGTAAAGTATTGGAAAAGGCAGTGTCTTGGCGGTTACAGGAGTTCCTGGATGAAGCGGATTATCTGGATCCTTTTCAGTCAGGATTCAGGCCCAGATATGGGACGGAAACTGCATTGGTCACACTGGTGGATGATCTCTGGAGGGAGTGGGATGGCAGACATCCTACTGTCCTGGCTCTTCTGGACCTCTCAGCGGCGTTCGATACCGTCGACCACGGTATCCTGGGAAGGCTCCAAGGATTGGGGATCCAAGGCACAGTGTTGGCTTGTTTTTTCTCATTTCTGAGGGGCCGGACCCAGTCGGTGTGGTTGGAGGGTGAGATGTCTAGTCCTAGGTGGCTCCAATACAGGGTGCCTCAGGGCTCGGTGCTCTCACCTCTCCTATTTAATATCTACATGAAACCACTGGGTGAGATCATCCGTTCTCATGGGGAGAGGTATCATCAGTATGCAGATGATACCCAATTGTATATCTCAGCCCGTGGGGACCCTAGCGATGCAGTGGAAGTCCTTTCCTGGTGCCTGGAGGCTGTCAAGGTCTGAATGGGGGACAACGGGCTACAACTGAATCCTGGCAAGACTGAGTGGCTGTGGGTTGGGGGTCCTGTGTTATCTTGGGAACTACCACCTTTGGTTCTGGACGGGGCAGTCCTGCCCCAAACAGACCCGGTACGTAACTTGGGGGTCCTCCTGGCCTCGCGACTACTGCACAACTTCGTGTGTATTTCCAGTTACGGCCGTTCCTAGACCGGGACTCCTTGCTCATGGTCACACATGCCTTGGTCACCTCCAGACTTGATTATTGTAATGCGCTCTACATGGGGCTGACCTTGGTGACCATTCGGAGGTTTCAGCTGGTCCAGAATGCAGCTGCACGAGTAGTGTTGGGATGCGGGCGTTATGCCCGTGCCTCACAGCTGCTGAGGGAGCTGCACTGGCTCCCAGTTTGCCTCCGGGTGCAATTCAAGGTGCTGGTTATTACCTTTAAAGCCCTTTATGGTAGTGGTCCAGGTTACTTGAGAGACCGCATCATCCCAAGGACATTTTCCGTCACACCAGAGCAGACCAGAGAGGCTCTCTGGTTGTGCCATCAGCCAGAGAGGCGCATCTCTCTGGCACTAGAAGGAGGGCCTTCTCGGTGTCCGCTCCGGCCCTGTGGAACCTCCTCCTGACAGAGCTATGCCTGCAGACGGAGTTGCTGTCCTTCTGGAAAGGAGTGAAAACCTGGCTGGCAGGTCTGGTCTGGGGAATGGATGGTTCAATTTCCCCATCCAGTTGGATGGTTTGACCCCCAGTATGTCCAGGTTATAATACCTAGCTTTTAATTATGTTTTTGAGCTTTTTTAAAGTTTTTAATTTTTTTAAAAGTGTTTTTAAAATTGTTGGAAATCGCCCTGGGTCCCTTCGGGGAGGAGGGCGATAAACAAACAAACAAATAAATAAAATGAAATGCACTAATGAGCATAATTCAACACATCGAATTCACGAACTAAATCACTGACAGTAGAGTCCTTAGACTCTACCTGCCACTTTTTTAAAAACAATTTTAAAGATATCTGGGAAGAATTTATCGATCAGGGGTGGCCAACCTATGGCTCGTGGGCCAGACCCGACTTGTGGCACCATTTCATGTGGCCCATGACGATGTGGGCATGGCCGCACCTATGCAAATGCATCTGCAGCTGTCGTAAACACATTTCATACAGCTGTGGGTGCATTTTAGGGCATTTATGGTGGGGCGGGGGACCATGTGACCAGCCCACTCACCTCTCCAGGGGCATAGCCAGGCCTGCGGTGTAAAAAGGTTGGGAATCCCTGTTATAGATTATGTTTTATCAAAGGGGAAATGGTGGACACCATTACAAGAACCAATGCCATTTAGAAAACTGAATGAAGATCTGTAAACGTGTTGGGAAAGGTTATGTAGTTCCATTGGTCCTGGTGGAGGGAGGGAGCCCCTTTTCTTTAAAACTATTGTGTTGATGTTTGCGTTAACAGCTTCCTATGCACGCTCCTGTAGCATTAAGAGCATTTATGAATTATGACAAGTTCTGGCTTTGTGTTTCTCAAAAAGCAGCTTATATGAATATATTTTGGAATAATAAACATCAAGTTGTATAGGGACTTGATTGTATGCTATGCCAAGCAGATGATACTGTATACGTTATCAATACTGGACTTTTCTTTGTTATATAAAGGGTTTTATAGATGAAGCTGGTCAAGAAATGTTACTCATTTTCTGATGGCAGCTCAAACCTCAATTGAGTCAAAGTAAAGGAAAGCAATCACATGTCTATACCATCCCATAGCGATTAGTGCACTTTCTGTGTGGTTCACAAGTTAATTAGCATTTTGCCCCCAAATGCTGGGTCCTCATTTTACCAACCTTGGATGTATGGAAGGCTGAGTCAACTCTGAGCTCAGTCAGGATCTTACTCATAACCTTTGGACTGCAGCACAGGAGTTTAACCACTGCGCCACCAGAGCCCTGGATAGTGATTCTAGCTTATCCAGGGATGCCAGTAGGTGTTCCACCCTTGACAAGGTGACCCAATGGGGAAAGGGAAGGACTGCTAATTGGTGGTACTCTTCAGGCATGGGTTAGAATCCTACCCTTGTTGACACATTTCTCCACCCACTGGAGATTCTGATGCATGTAAAGCTGTGGCTTTTTATGCAATTGTTACTTATTGGAGTAAGAGAGTAGAGTATGTCAGGCAACCGGCCGTCGCACTCTGAGGATGTCTCCCCTGCATTTGTCAGGGACTCTTCCAAAGAGGTCCCACTTGAACTTCACCTCCCCCCCCTCCAGTGAGAGAGCCGGCCCACAAAACCCAGCTAAACTTGCTGCAACTCCGTTCTGGAGTAATTATATGTAGATGGGGAGATAATGATGCCCCTGTGTTTGCAGACTTATAGTTACCTTTGTTCGCGAAAAAAGAGACCTTGTTCTTCAGGCAGAACGTAGTTTTATTGATCAGGTTTCTTAAAGCATAGTCCATAGTCGTAGAGAAAGAACGTAAATAAAGTTCAGTAACGTAAATCAGTCCAAAGGCAAAACAAAGGCCTAAGTAATCATGGTGAAACAAAAAGGGAAATATTCCCAGGCAAGTTAATCCAAAGGCATCCCAAAACGAACTGAGATCTCCTTTCACCAAAATGGAGTTCGTTGACCCATGTGGTGCCTTCTGAGCCAATCAGAGGCACCCTGCTCTCTAAGAGAAAGTTCCCATAACATGGAAAGTGTTTACATACGTGTAGAGACAGTATCCTTCTCTAGTATAGTCACAACAAAATACCTCAGCTAGCTAGAGTGAGATAAAGAATGGTTACACACTGTACTGGAAAACAAGCAATCCTGTGATACAGGAGAAATGATTTTTGGAGGCCTAGTAAGAATACAACCAGGTTTCCTCCATGTTTTGGAGAACGTTAAGAAAGTGGGGTCATCCCATGAGAAGAAGGTATATGTCAAACAGTACTCCAGATTGGAGCACTGAACTCTAGAGAGTTGGATATGACTGGTTTTCAAGCAAGGGTGACATTTACCTTTACTTAGAAACATTTCTGTTCCTATGTTTCCTCAGCACAATCGCTCACTTTGTTGTTGTTCAGTCGCACAGTCGATTCCGACCCTCTGTGACCCCATGGACCACTGTCCGCCAGGCACTTCTGTCCTCCACCATCCTCCTCAAATTGCTCAGCTTTGTGCCCATTATGTCTACAATACCATCTAGCCATCTCATTTTGGTGACCCCCTTCTTTTGCTCTCCACCCTTTCCAGGATCAAGGCTTTTCCCCAGTAGGGTTATATTTGACTGGCTATGCTGTTTTTCCTTCTTGGCAGAGCAAAAGGGCAAAGAAATCATGCACCAGCCGGGATTCCAACCTGGCCCATAAGCTTGGGAAACACATGATATATTTATACCACTGGTGCAGCTGATGTGGGCCTTTTATTTCCTTTACTACAAGACTTGGGGGGGGGGAGCTGCCCAGTGGAGGCAGTTTTGCTGGTCTCAGGAATCATTTCAGGGTGACGGTCATTTTGTTGTGAGGAAGAAAAAGCCATTTTGATACTACAGTACTTGGCTAGGAGCCATTGTGTGACGAGAAAATTGTTTCCCTCTTCCAGGCCTGTTGCCAGAGAGAGGGAAATGCTTAGTGAAAAATGTTATGTCAGAAGGAGGACGGAACCCCATTGTTTAGCCTGGCACCCAAAACAAAAAGCCTCAGCTTCTTAGCAGAGGATGGTTTCAATCCATCAACCTCTGGGCTATGGGTCCAGCACGCTCCCGCTGCGCCACTCTGCTGGGTGGGAAGGGAATCACCTGGCAGGAGTGTTTCACTCATTTCTCACTGTGCCATCTCTGGCATTGCAACTTCAGCCCAAAGGACAGCAGGGATGCACCCTCTATGCAGGTCTCTGTGGCGCAATGGGTTAGCGCGTCTGGCTGTTAACCAGAAGGATGGTGGTTCGAGCCCACCCAGGGACGATTGTGAATGGATTTGCACACATGGGCTTCTGTCATACCTTTGTTAGCCTTTTCTCCCATATGAGGGAGACTCTGGTAAATGTTAATTTTGGACTTTTTTCCGTTATTACTTCTTTAAATGAAAGAAATCAAACAAAATACCATTGAGGAAGGTCTGTGGCAGCCCAGATTCAAGACCAGGTCATGAGACAGGAAGCCTCTCCTGACTGCTCTGCATCATGGACGCAAATGAGACTATTTTCCTTTCAAGAGACTTACAGAAAACTGGTCCTTGTCTGGGTAGGTTTCTTTCAAAGTCCTCGTTAGATAGAAGTCAATGCTGACATTGCCCAGAACATGGAGAACCAAGAGGAGCTATGGGATAGATCTGGACCCAAAGTTCATCGCGGTGAGTCCTCCCCCCTTTTTTTAACCCAAACAACAGTCTTCACGAAACAGAATAGCAGTTTAAAAGCAAGAAATTGCAAGTAGATAAACAGGTACCGCTTGGGTGGGAAAGGTAACGGCATTCCGTGTGCTGCATTCTGTGCGTCTAATCATGCCTGCCATGTGACCATGGAAGCATCTGCAGACACAGACAGCACTGGCTCTTTGGCTATAAACGGTAATGAGCACTGAACCCTAGAGTCAAGAGTCATTAATTTCAACCACTGACAAAGCCAAGAAAGTGGCTTCATTTTAGCAGTCCAGGGTTTGAACAGGACACAAAAGAAGATGTGTCATGCAGGATAAAAATGAGGTAAGGGTGAAAAGCATGATCTCTTTGCAAAGAACAAAGATGATGGAGGGGGTAACATTAGGTTGCCTCGGAAGTGGTAGAAGGATGATCCAATGCGGTTTTACATAAGGTTATTTCACGAAAAGCAGGATTTGGGAGCAAGCATCAGCTATTGCCATTTCTACTTGATTCGTAGTCGGCAGGATTCGAACCTGCGCGGGGGAACCCCAATGGATTTCTAGTCCATCACCTTAACCTCTCGGCCACGACTACAGCTTGTCATAAACTCTGAGATATATCTATATATCTCTATCTCTATCTCTGTGTCTTAAAATCATTTATTTGCAGCAGCTCCCCCAGTGGTTAAGGTGCTCAGCTGGAGACTGGATGGTTAGGTTTCGATACCTGAGAGCTGCACTTGGGCACATGGGCACATGAAAGGAGCCTCATTCGGATGTCCCCTAAAAATCCTTTCAACCCAATCTGTGACATGAAATTATTATTATTTCTTTGCAAGTGCCAGAAATCTGAGAAATTGAACAGTTTTCAATTTGTCCTTTTGATATAATATTAAGAGCTGAGAAGAATAAGCCTTCTCTAGGAGCCCTGGTGGTGCAAGAGTTAAACCAGGGGTGCCCAAACTATGACCTGGGGGCCAGATGCGGCCCCCAATGCCAATTCATCCAGGCACATTTTACTTCCACTTCCAGGAGCGAAAAGGGCTTCGTGGGCCAGATGAATTGGCATTGGGGGCCGCATCCGGCCCCTAGGCCATAGTGACCAGCTCCCTGAACCACATGACCGGCCCATGGCCTGAGAAGTTTGGGCATCCCTGAGTTAAACGGTTGTGCTGCAACCAAAAAGGTTGTGAGTTAGATCCTGACCAGAGATCAAGGCTGATTCAGCCTTATTTCCTTCCAAGCTCAGTCAAATGAGGACCCAGCATGTTGGGGGCAAAATGCACAGTCAAATGAGGACTCAGCATGTTGGGGCCAAAGAGTGCACTAAGCGCTATGGGGGTGGTATATAAGTGTAATTGCTTTGTAGTCCAGTCTCTAGTCTCCAGCTCAGCGTTTTGTTTTAAAGGTCAGTCAACCTTCATGTAGGTGCTTTTGCTTTGGAGGAAGCATGCTATTTAAGACCACAAAGGGTCAATCTTGTCAGGCCCTCCAGGAAGCCTCATATGGGTCATATGGCCCTCCATTATATTGCTGTTGTCATGGTTGTTCTTGTGTCACACAGTTGAGTGTGACCCTTTGCAACTTCATGGACCACAGTGCACGAGGCTCCTCTGTCAGCATTATACTTGATTGTAAAACCAGGGGTTCTCAGTCTGCGAGCTGTGGGCCACATGTGGCCCGTGGCACCATTTCATGCCCCCCTCCCACTACACCAGAAAGTGTCATGTGCTGGAGGAAAGGCAAAATGGCCATCCGGCCCCTAAAGCTGTCTGAGCGAGGGTGACCCAATCCCCAGCTTTAAAAGGTTGAGAACTCCTGTTGCAAACTCCCAATGGCTGCAAAAATTTTGATTTCACAGAAAAGAGACAAATTTCCCACGGAAAATAATGAGTGGAGAGGCAAGGAAAACCATAACTAGAAGCAGGACCTTCTCAGTGCTAACATCCCATTTATGGCATTTTCTTCTGCCACATGCTCAACAGGCCTCCTCCCACACTACTTCCTGCAAATTAGGAAAGGCTAAATTGTTTAGAACAGTCTTTGCTGACACTTTGCCACTAGCTGGCTTAATGGTCAAGGCGCTGAGCATGGCAACTGGAAGGTTGGGTTTCGACAGCTGAGTCCTGCATGACGGATCTTGGGGATATGAAAGGAGCCTCATTCGGGCGTCTCTGAGTGGAGTTTCTCCAGCAAAAATCCTTTCAACCCAGAGTAATTTCTGACACAAAATTTATTTTATTTATTTGAATTTGTTGAGGATACTTACTCTTTGGAACCCCCCCTCCTTTTCTTGACACTGGAACAGTTTTGTGACTCACCACCAAGTTTTCTTGTTTTCTTGGGTTAAGTAATGCAATTTTATAATGTGGATTGTTTGGTACTGTTGGAGATTTTATTCATGTCTTTGATCCCATGAGCACTGCCCGGAGTGAGGATTTGGTCAGTTAGGTCATATATAAATAAATTAAATCAAATTAATCGAGCTCTTAGATCAGTTGTTCAGGGGCTGTGGTGGCTCAATTGTTAAGAAGCTTGCCTTATTAGGGGTCTTTCAAATACCATGTGACCATTTTGGGGGGGGAGGGGGTCGACCAAAAGTCATGGAAAGTCACGGGTAGGAGGGTATTTAGCATGAAGACACGTGACTCCAAAATTTTAACCCCCGGCCAGGTGGAAGTCCAGGGGTGAGGCGGCAGCCGTCCTCAGGCCCCAGGTGGGACCATCCTCCGCTGCTCAAGCTAGCATGGCTTTTAACCCCCCCCCCCCGGCCAGGTGGGAGTCTGGGGGTGAGGTGGCAGGAGTCCTCAGGCTCCGGGTCAGGCATGCTTCTGATGTTTCTCTTCAAATCAGGGAAAATGGAGAAACCATGTGATTCAGGGGGGAGGGGGAACCGGTCAAAAGTCACGGAAAGTCACTGGCCGGAGGGGGTCAAAAGTGGCCTATTTTAGGTCATGTGGTATTTGAAAGGCCCCTTACTGGAAGGCCAAACAAGTCTCACTCCTCTCGCTCTCGGCCAGTCGGGATGAGAGAAGCCGGAACACCTGAGCGACCCACGGACCGGCTACAAAAGCACTGCCGTGGAGGCCGCCTCCTTGCTCCTCTCGCTCTCAGCCGCTCACCGCTGGAGTTCCTTGGGCTGGACAAGTGGGACAAACACCACCTGTGCCCTGGATGCCTACAAAGGCAAGGCCACAGTCGTCACCTGCCCCAGCTCAAGCTCTCTGGGCCGGACCGGCGGGACAAGCAACACCCCTACAAAGGCGAGGCTGGTCGCCGCCTGCCACCGCTCGCCGCTGGAGCTCTCTGGGCCAGACTGGTGGCTGTCATCGCCACCACCTCTGGACCTTGGCCATAGCCGTGACGGGGAGGCCCAACAACACCTCCGGTTAGCTGGTCTCAGGCCCGCCCTCCCGGCACTGGGCATAATCCACACATAGAGGACCACCTGGGGATGGGGTGGGAGGACGCCTTGACAGCTGCACCAGGAGCACCTCCGTCTCCTGGCTCCCGGGACTCCGTCCCTGGCCAGCATTTGAAAAGGCAGCCCAGGACGGCAGGACTTCGCCCAGCTGCCACCCAGAGACCACCTAGGGATAGGGGGTAGGATTTCGCCGCAGCCGCACCAGGACTTTATTGCGGTTGTGGTAGAGAGGATGTAGTTCAACATTGGAATGGTATTTTGTATTGTACATTGTTAAATCGATTACTATATAATTTTTGTATTGGGTATTGGTTGTATTGTGATTATATTGTTTATTATCTATTCTGTACTGAGTATTGTTTATGAATTGTATTCTGATTATATTGTGTTTATTTTATTGTACTGTATTTTATGATACTATGATATTGTATTATTGAACTGTTACATTGTATTCAATTGTATGTTGTGAGCCACCCTGAATTTGTTTTCACCAAGTAGGACAGCATATAAATCAAATTAATAATAATAATAATAATAATAATAATAATAATAATAATAATAATAATAATAATAATAATAATAATAATAATAGGCAGTTCGAGACCTGGGTACTGCATGACGGATTGAGCACCCATTTCTGTCCCAGCTCTTGGGGACATGAAAAGAGCTTCATTCAGGCATTCTCTGAGTGGAATTTTCCCAGCAAAAATCCTTTCAACCCAGAATAATTCCTGACACAAAATTATTATTATTATTACAGTGGTTCCCCAAGTGGGGCCAATGCCCCACAGGGAGACTTCAATTCTCAGTGGGAAACACTGGCTTAGATCAATTTGGTCACCCCCAGACTTGATTACTGTAATGCGCTCTACATGGGGCTGCCCTTGGTGACCATCCGGAGACTGCAGCTGGTCCAAAATGCGGCGGCCCGGGTAGTGATGGGGTGCGGGCGTTATGCTCGTGCCACACCATTGCTCCGGGAGCTGCACTGGTTACCAGTATGTCTCCGGGTGCAATTCAAGGTGCTGGTCATTACCTTTAAAGCCCTACATGGTAGTGGGCCAGGATACTTAAGAGACCGCGTCACCCTAAGAACGTCTGTCCATCCCACCAGGGCGGATCGGAGGGGCTCTCTTGTTATTCCATTGGCTAGGGAGGCTCATCTCTCTAGCACTAGGAAGAGGGCCTTCTCTGTGTTTGCCCCGGCCCTTTGGAAGCTCCTTCCAATTGAGCTGCGCCTACAGGCAGAGCTCCTGCCTTTCCGAAAAGGCTTGAAGACCTGGCTGGCGGAGCATGTATGGGGGCCCAGTAACACGGGATCCCACATAGGTTGGCTTATTTAAGGGACAGCCACCCCTCTTGCTTTGTTTATTTGCTGCACTGTTTTAATCTTTTAATTTTAAGGTTTTGAGATCTTAAATGCTATTATCATAACAGATTTACTTGTGATTTTAAATTCATGTTGTAAGCCGCCCAGAATCGGGTTTACCCGATTGGGGCGGGGTAATAAATGTGAGTTAATAATAATAATAATAATCAATTAATAAAGCAAGCAATTAAATGAAATTCATAGCAACAGCAGCTACATGTATATAGCACCCAACAGCTATTAGAGCATTCTCTGAGCCGTTCACAAGTTCATTAGCATTTTACCCCCAAAATTGCTGGGTACTCATTTTACCGACCTTGGGAGGATGGAAGGCTGAGTCAACTTTGATCCCCATTAGGATGGAACTCACATCATTTTTGGTTACAGTGCAGCAGTTCAGCCATTGTGCCACCAGGTCTCATAAATTATTGCTATTTAAATTGAATTGAATTGAATTGAATTGCCTAACTTGCTGATAGGACTCTTATTCATTTTTCTGTTTATGGTGTTCTTTAACCCTGCTCCCAGATTCTATCCACCTCGTGAATCTGTTAAGTGTCCCCTTTCTAGTGCTTACTCTCAGACCGCTGAAACCTTGAGACTGAAACTGGCTTGTCCACAAACAAGACCCTGCTTTATTGAATGTTTCACAAAGCACCATCTATGGGTGTGTTGTGGTCCACCCCACACAGGAGAGCAGACTGGCCAGCAGCCATTTCACAAAGAGTAAGAACAAGAGGCAGAGTCTTACTACAGTCCAAAAGATAAGGCAGAGTCGTTAATCAGGAAGAGCTGAGTTCAGAAGCTGGTCGCTGGAGAACTGAGACAGAAGGTCGATCCAGAAGAGTAGTTGAGTTTCCAGGCAGTGGGTCCAAGGTCAGTAATCAGGCAAGAGGTACAGGTCAGAGTGGCACGGAGTCGGCACGAACACAGATTGTTACAAGGCATGTGCTGACATGAGTGTCTGCTTAAGAAGGTTCAGGCTGAAGGCTCACAGCTCGGAGTGGTCTTTGCAAACGAGCCCTTGCCTTTCTCCTTCGCCTGTGCAGCTGATTCTGCAGCTGCGCCCTGCACCTTTCTGATGTGCTCTGCCTCCTCTTCACTGACACTTGGTGCCTTAGTATTTGGTGGCTATGCTTCTGTCAAGTCTTGATCAACAGGAGGCAGTTCCATGCTGACCATGGGCTGAGATACTGGCAGCAACTCTTCCTCATCAGACCCGGGGTCCAGGGCCACAACAGAGTAAGCATTCCCATGACACAAATGCCCCCAAAAGACCTATGTGCCCCCTGCTGTTACTGTGTCCCTGATGCCACTCATACCAGGAGGATCCCCACCGATGCTTGTTCTTCCCGTGTGTGGATTTTCTTGTGTCTCCTGAGAGATGTTTTCCGTGTGTAGCTTTTCCCGCACTCAGAGCACCGGTGGGGTTTCTCTCCCGTGTGAGTCCTCCAGTGTCTAATGAGGTTCGATTTCCAACTGAATATGACCCCACAAGCGGGACACTCACAGGATTGCTCTGGGGAAGGGATTTTGGGGTCTCTCAAATAGGATTCCTTGTGCCCAATGCATCGGTCGCAGTCCGGGGGACACCGGTGAGGTTTCTCACCCTGATGGTTCTTTTTATGACTCAGGAGGTCGATAAGGTGAGAGAACCTCTTCTCGCAGTCTGAGCACTGGTAGATCTTCTCAGTGATGTGGCCCCTCTCGTGGGTCACCAAATCTGAACTCTCATCAAAACGCTTCTCACAGTAAGAGCATGAATATCTCTTGGCTCCTTCCGTTTGTCTCGCTTGATTGTCAGCAAGGTCAACGCTCAGAGGAAGAATTCTTCCCGCACATACTGGGTCTCTTTTCCTTCTTTTGTGGACTGTCCATCTGGGTACATTTTCAACAGCTTCCTCGCAGAGCAAAGCAAGATTGGGCTCTCTGCCCTGCAGGCTTCCTGCCTCTGGCCGAAATCCACGCATCTTCTCCCCTTTGTGGCTCTGAAAACATTTCCCTTTCATTCTTTCCAGAGAGGCTTTACTGAAATTTGTTTTCTCCATTCTTTCCAGCCAAATGGTCTCCCGAAATTCAAGCGGTTGGCTGCCATTTCCTCCAGCTAGCAAGGAAACAGACACTGATTTACTTAGGGATACTGACAAATCCTTCAAAGTTTCTTTTTTCATGTAACAAAACCCATAATCCCCCATCTACTGGCCATACTGCCATTAGAAGCTGGAATTATTATTTTTTAAAGGTAACTTTTCCTACTTACAAGTCCACTGGTCCTGAAAGATTCCAACACAGTATATAAAAATAACCAACACACTGGTTAGATTCTGTTGGCCGAAATGAACAGACGAATTGCTGATGACATTATCAGCCACACACTGTGATCTTTAACTTAATGTTTCCTATTCTTCCCCTATCTAAGTTTTAAGGATCCTTGGAGATTCTTTTTGACCCAAGGAAACCTTTGGGAAGGTCAGAATGGGGTTAAAAACATATAGTCTGTGGCTGATGACATCATCAGATTTTACTTGTGCAGAGTCGTGCAAGAGGATTCCAGCAAATATAAAATAACATATAACACCAAGATACGTTAATATTATCCTTTTTTTACACCCTCACCCGAGAGCTCAGGACAAACGGTGAGATATAAATACAGATCACCTCCACCTCGTATCTGTGGTGACACATTCTAAGACCTACCACTGATACATGAACCACGGATAACAGCAAACCCTATATTTAACATTGCAGACAGTGACTTTTAGTGGCTAGCTTTGCTAATAGATCATAGAAATACATATGCATTTTAGGATTTTTAAGTGAATATTTTTAGATCTGTGGATAATCAAAACCATCAATACTGAACCCACAGACATGGTTTAACCTGTATTTAAAAATAAACATCCATCAGTTTAATGGATAAGTGTATATTTGGACTATGCCGCTCTTGGATATCACCAATTGTAATTGCGTGTATAATTCTGGTTTTTCCTATTCTACAGCAATTCAAATCAAGAAGTTGGAAGGAGATAAACAGGTACCCCTTTGGTGGGAAAGGTAACATTGTTCCATGCACTCCAGTGTATAGTCCTGCCTGCCACATGACCACAGAAACATCTGCAGACACAGACAGCACTGGCTCTTTGGCTGTAAATGGAGATGAGCACCCTTCCCTAGAGTTGGACACGACTGGCTTTTGAACAAGGGTGACCGTTACCTTTAACACCCCCAGATCATGCCCCAGACACTTTTCAATAAAATGAAGCACTGGCTGAACCAGCAACTAACCAGGACAGTTTAACATTTTTATGGAGGGAACTCTTGTTCTGAAGAAAGAAGCCCTGAATCTCACCTTCTCCCAATGGCCACCGCCTGAGATCAGCCGTCACCTTCAAAGAGGGCAGGGAGTCCATCACATGGTACTTCAAGAAGGGCTGAAGGGGGGCCTGACCCAAGAGGAGATAAGCCACCATCTTCTGGAAGGGCAGGAGCTGATCTTTCCACCTCTCCTGTAACTCACCAGTCAGCTCAACCTCTGACTGGGTCACCTTGGCCCAAGTTTCTCTGCCAGTGTCCTGTAGGAGAGGATCTCTTCTTTGGCTCTCCATTCTCCACCAGGATTTGTCCTCTGCTGTTGAATCCTGTTCCTCCACATTTATTCCTGGCATCACCTTCTGAACTGAAAAGAAAAATTATGCTAGTGGGGCTCCTTTCCTTTTTACTGTTGAGTATTCTGGTGCAACCCCAGCATGCAGTGAATAAGAACACACAAACCAGAGAGACTAGTCTGACCTAGTGGAAGTTGTTTTGCATTGTTTGTCTTTAATTACAATTAGAAAGGCTCTTTTCTGCCTCAGAGCTCACCCGACCCTATTTGCATGTCTTAAGGCTTTTGCTTGTCCTGGCCTCCTCTCTCTTTCCTTTCTGTCTTCAGAAGAGAAAAGATGTCCTTTTGAGCGCCTCCATCTTCCAGGCCTCATGGCTGGAAGAAAAGCTACCTTAAATTACTTTATCTAAACTAACTCACCTGGATTTCCTGCCTTCATTAAATACCTAACACAACCTCATCATGGTTTTCCTCATTTCTGAGGGCTGAACCCAGTCGGTGTGGTTGGAGGATGGGATGTCCAGCCCTAGGGCTCTCCAATATGGACTCAGGACTCGGTGCTCTTGCCTCTCTTATTTAACATCTACATGAAGCCTCTGGGTGAGATCATCCATTCCCATGGGGTGAGGTATTATCAATATGCAGATGATACTCAGCTATACTTCTCGGCCCGTGGTGATCCACACAATGCCGTCTGGAGGCTGTAAGGGTCTGGATGGGTGACAACAGGCTACAACTGAAGCCTGGCAAGGCTGAGTGGCTGTGTGTCAGGATCCCCACATTACCCCAGGAACTACTATCTTTGGAGCTGGATGGGACTTTTTTGCCGCAGACAGATCCGGTGCATAATTTGGGGGTCCTCCTGGACTCACGATTCCTACTCAATGAGCAGGTGGCAGTTGTGGTTAGGAGGGCTTTTGCACAACTTTGTGTCATTCACCAATGACACATGCTCCTGAACCAGGACTCCTTGCTTATGGTCACACATGCTCTGGTCACCTCCAGACTGGATTAATGTAATGTGCTCTACATGGGGCTGCCCTTGATGACCATTCAGAGGCTACAGCTGGTTCAGAATGCAGCTGCCTGTGTAGTGATGGGATGCGGGTGTTATGCCCAGTGGTCGGCTCCAATAAAATTTACTACCACACTGTGGCCGTGTTATGGTGGGCATGGCCAGGGGGAAAGCCCTGTGTTGCTCCCAAATTAGGACTACTTTATTTCAAAACTTGGATGGCGGGGCCAGCTAGAATTTCTGCTACCAGTTCTAGCAAACTGGTACAAATCTGCTGATACCCACCACTGGTTAAGCCCATATCTCACCCCTGCTACAGGAGTTGCACTGGTTGCCAGTGTGCCTCTGGGTGCAATTCAAGGTGCTGGTGATGACCTTTAAAGCCTTACATGGTAGTGGGCCAGGATACTTAAGAGACCACATCACCTCTAGGTTATCTATACATCCCACTAGAGCGAACCGGAGGGGGGCTTTAAGAATACCAACTGCTAGAGATGCTCACCTCTCTAGCACTAGAAAAAGAGCCTTTTCGCTATCGGCTTCGGCCCTATGGAACCTCCTGCCAGTTGAGCTGTGTCTCCAGGCAGAGCTGCTGCCCTTCAGGAAAAAGCTGAAAATCTGGCTGCCAGGGCAGGGGTGGAGAGGGAGCAACCACCACCACCCCACTGGCTCATTTAGAGGAGGATCACTCATGCTTTTAAAAGTTTTTAACTAGATTTTTAATTGGTGCAGGTGGGAGGTGGTTTTCCAGTGTTTTTAGGATTTTTAAGGGTTTTTATAGTTTAAGCGTTGGGGATTTTATATACAGTATTTGAATTGAATGCTGTACGCCACCCAGAATCACACGTCGATTGGGGCAGCTATCCAAATTGGCTAAATAAATAAAATATAAATAAAAAATTCCTGAGCACATGTATCTTCTGACCTCATTTTGTGAATAAATGATAGTTTTTCTTTCTCTCAAGTGTCTAGTCCAAGTGTGTTTCTTAGCTGGGGGGGGGGGGACTTGAATTCAAACAAAGAGGCCTAAAATCTGCCCTGCTTTGCTGTCAGCACTTCTGGGAATTGAAGTCCAAGAACATCTGGAGTGCCAAGGTTGGCCATCACTGAGATAGGCCATTTAAAGAGGGAACGGGAGGGGGGAGGAAAGGAAGTTTATAACAAAAACATGGAAATAAACTGCAGCATTTGTCCTGTCCAGGCTGTTATATCGAATTGTCACATGTTTGGTTCAACACAAATATTATGATTGCTTATAAAAAGTAAATTTTATAAGTAAATGTTTTTCAGGCAGGACCTAAACCTGGTAGATTTTGAACTTCTGGAAATATCTATTTTTACACTGCACTGTCCTAGTATAGATGTCAGGATTAGTGTTCAAACCTGTCGAGTCTAGTTTCCCAGCTTTTGTGCTGCCCGCAAAGACAGAGCTAAGTTGTTGGTAGCAGGAACTCAAGAGATAAAACACTAGTACAATGAAGAACAACGGGAGTTTAAGTCAACGTTATCAGGGAGCCCACACATTTCCTATCTCTGCTTTTGCCCCAAACTCAATACAGAGTAGAGCAAAATACTTACCAAGAGAGACAAACATCCTGTAATTTTCCATCATGACTTCCTTGTAGAGGGCTTTCTGGCCCAGATCCAAGAGATCCCACTCCTCTTCCGTGAAATACACAGCCACATCTTCAAAGCTCACAGGGATCTGTTCAGGTGGGAAAAGGACTGCCATGTTGATTCAGATTCCTGCACTGACCAGGAGTTTGACTCAATGGCCTAAAATCCCCCCTTCCAACTCACTGGTTCTATGTCTTCAGGAAGGCCTTCCCCAGCAAGACACTTTCCAGATGTGTTTGACTACAAATCTTCTCCATCCTCAACCAGAAGTCTGATTTTGGGATTTGGACCCAAGTGGAAAGGACTCTACAGTCTGACCAGGTTATCCTACTGTGGTAACAGAGTAGACCCTACTGCCAGTGACTCAACGTTGAGTGTCAAGCGAAAGTTAACTAACTAGACAACCCTGAGGACTAACAGCCTTTGGGCTGCTGGGCAGAGGGGTTGGATGAACTCTGCTGGGAGAGGGAGGAAGCACTCCCACTGGCCTGCTGGGCAGAGGGGTGAGGCAAACTCTGTGCTGGAGTGATGGGGCGCATGCCAAGAGAGAAGGCTCTGAGTGCCCCCTCTGGCACACCTGCTATAGGTTTGCTAACACAAATCAAGAAGATATAGTCTGGCCAGGTTATCCTGCTATGATAACAGAGTAGACCATACTGCCAGCAACTGAACACCATATTTGTAGAGATCCGGAAAAAAGAAGAGCACTTTTTTCACAATTGAAATTAAACTGGTTTAAGATTCTCCAGATAAATAACTGGAATAAGAGATTTTTATTTCATAATGGTTTAGAAAGGCAACTCACAATTTTTGAAGAACTTTTGGTCAAAATAAGAAAGGGAAATATAGGAATTAAAGGGATAGTTAGTAAGATTTATAAGATCATGAATAAAAGAGAAAAAATACAGGAAGTTTTGAAGAATACTTGGGAACAAGATTTGAATGTGATAATTTCGGAAGAAAGGTGGCAGAAAAAATGGAAAAGAAGAATTATGCGAACTATGTCTGTAAGAGTAAAAGAACGTAATTACAAGATGCTCTGGCAATGGTATCTGACCCCAATCAGACTGCATCAGATAAATAAGGAAATAAGTGATAAATGTTGGAGGTGTAAGCAATCAATGGGGACATATGTGCATATGTGGTGGACTTGCAATGTGTTGAGGGAGTTCTGGGGAAAAGTTGAAAAAGAAATTAAAAATATAATGGATATGCGGTTGGAATTGGGACCAGATACTGTATTGCTAACAGAAGTGGATAAATTTAAAATGAGTAATGACTGTAAAGAGTTGATGGCTGTGATGTTATCCGCGGCCAGACAATGTGTTGCAAAGAACTGGAAAAACAATGTATCGTTAGATATACAAGAATTGTATAAGGAAATGTGGGAATTAGCTCTTAACGATAAGCTGACATGGGAAATAAACGTCAGGAAAGGCATAGTTCAAGTAAATAAATTCTGGGGAATCTGGAGAAAATTTGTGGAATACATGATTGTTAAAAAGAAAGGTATCAATCATGTACCGGAACAAATTAATTTTTGGAAAGTATAAATCGTTATAAGCCCCTGGACATTGTATATAGCACAGAGGTGAATGAAGCAAAGAAGAATATATGTAGAAGAGGTAACAGTTGTATTAGAAGTATCGTGTGAAGAGTTTTGATATAAAAGATGTATAACGTATTATTGTTTCTTTTTATATATTAAGTGTACTTTCTTGTGAAATTTTTCTACTGTATGTTTTCTTTGTCTTTTTTTTTTTTTTTGGAAAATTCATAAATAATTTTTTTTTTAAAAAAAACTGAACACCCGAGCGTCAGGTGGTGATTGACTAACCTGACAACCCTGAGGACTAGTGGCCTTGGCGAAGTCCACAGGAAAGTGTGATGGTCCCCAAGTGGATTAAATCTCACTTGAACCCATCTCAATGGAGGGCAGCAGCTTCATCAATCCTGGTCTGGGGCTGAGGAGGACTTTGTGTGACAAAAGGGCTCAGGACACAGAAGGTGACTTGTGGAACTGTGATGCAGAAGGCAGATGAAAGGCCATGGCATTATATTCTCAGGACAGTTTTCATGGCTGATCGCCATGAGGATCACCAATATCCAGATTCAGATACAGCAGAAGAAGGAAAGGAAATGTAAGCTACTCAACAAAATGTGCCACTTGTGCGGCGATAAGGCTAAACAAAGTATGCCTTTTCCTTTGTCAGTCCTGCCATTTGTAACACGTTCACTAACAAGTGACAAAATGGGAGATTTTTAAAAATTGAAATTAAAAATGATTTAAATAAATAAAAATAATTCGCATTTCAATGTTAACGTCAACAGTTTGCTTCGTAAAGTATTGCTTTCCTTATGATCAATGTGGTTACCTTTACTTTTTGGAAATCCCAAGGGGGCTGAGAGGGGGATATGACAGCATTCTTCAAATACTTGAAAGAGGGTCATAAAGAGGAAAGGCAGGATCTGTTCTCCATCATCCAAGAGTGCAAGACACATAATAATGGCCTCATATTACAGGAAATGAAATGTAATGGGGGGGGGGGATCTTTACTGTTAAAGCAGTAAGACAATGAAACCAATTGCCTCAGCAGATAATGAGTGCTTCAATGCTGGAGACCTTCAAGAGAAAATTGAACAACCATGATCTGCTTTGATTCTGGGGTTGGACTCAGTTGCCTCATAGGTTTTTTCCAACTCAATTATTCTTTGATGTTACGATTCTTTGCCTTAATGCTTTGTCTGTAAAACACCCCTATTATTACTAAATAATAATAACAACACTTGAGTCACCTTCATGCCATCTTCTGTCTCTTCATCACACAAATGGCTGGCTTCTGTGTGCCTCTGAGACATCATCTCATGACCTAAGTGGGAGATACAAGCAGATAAAAGATTTTTGTTCCCACAAACCCAAAATTAATAGTTCTCCTTTCTTGCAGGAAGAGCCCTGGTGATGCACTGGTTAAACTGTTGGACTGCAGCCAAAGCATTGTGAGTTTGATCCTTGGTGTGATCAAGGTTGACTCAGGCTTCCATCCTTTTGAGGTCAGTAAAATGAGCACCCCACATGTTTGGGGCAAAATGTTAATTAACTTGTGAACTACTCAGAGTGTGTGTCAAGTGCTATGGGGCGGTATATAAATGTAACTGCTATTGCGTAGCTGTGTAGCTTATTCTAACAACAATCTTGTGCAGTTTGGAGCAACATGCCTCAAATCTGCGCTGCCAGATTTTTCACATAATCAAGTCTAGGTGGTCCAAGAAGGGAGGAGGGTAACACAACCCAATATTTTAGAATTACTAAGGTCTCTAGCTTTTATCGAGAGCCATGGTGGCTTGGTGATTAAGATACTGAACTTGATGAGTGGAAGGTTGGCAAGTCAGCAGTTCAAAACCCAAGTGCTGCACAATGGAATGAATTTCCGTTGTCTGTCCCAACTCCTGCCAACCTAGCAGTTCAAAAGTTAGAAATTGCAAATAAACAGGTGCCACTTTGGAGGGAAAGGTTAACAGCATTCTGTACGCTCCAGTGTCTAGTCATGGAAACATCTGTAGACGCAGACAGTGTTGGCTCTTTGGCTATAAACATAGATGAGCACTGAACCCTAGAGTCAGATACGACTGGCTTTTGAGCAAAGGACACCTTTTACCTTGCTTTGATCACAAGCAACCTACGCCGACCCTTGTTGCAAAGTGCATACAGTATTTAAAAGATGCTAACTGCATTGCCATGCCCCGCCCCCCCGGTGTGGTCTAATATAGTTATATAAACCTAATTGTTATTGTCCCCCCCCCCCACCATAACCCTGTGAGGGAGGGAGGTCTCAGAGCACGTGTGTTTCAGGAACCCAGTCAGGTATCATGGTTCAATCTTGGGATCTGAATCTGAAATAATTTAGTTAATGCGTTTCTTATTTATGTCTAATTTTCTATTTTTAAGAGTTTTTTTTTAAATTGTACGCCACCCAGAGTGGGGGAAATATCCCAGATGGGCGGGATTTAAATGTAATAAATAAATAAAATAAACAAATTCTTATCTAGCACTCTAAACATTAGACAAAAATGCATTAGTTTCTCCAGCATGGCAGTTCTCACACTACACACACACACAACCCAGGCCAGGAGCATCCTCGCAGCCACACTCAATCGCCCACTCTTCGCCTGCAAAAGCCAAAACACCCTTCCCACGTTACTTTCTCCCGTTACCTGAAACTCACCAGCGCCCGCCGGAACCAACCTTTCAGCTTCTGTTGACACTTGGGAGGAAGATTTTAAAAAACGCACCCACTCCTCCTAGGGGGGAGGCGAAGACGACTCCCGCCACAGAGTCTTGTGGGGCTAGAGCGGCCGGCCCAGTCCTGATCTTTTCCCCAGATATAGGAAAATGAAGACTTACCCCTGGCTCTGCAGTGAGAATTCTTGGGAAAGGTCTGTGGAAGGAGACTTGATCCACGAAAGCTCCCACTGAAGCATAACCGCTAGACTTTAAGCAATAGCAATAACAATTGCACTTCTTTACCCCCTCATGCGCTTACTGTACTCTCAGGGCGGTTCACAAGTTATTTAGCATTTTGCCCCCAACATGTTGGGTACTCATTTTACCGACGTTTGCCTTTGAATCAACCTTATGTCCTAGTAAGGATTGAACTCACAATATTTTGGCTGCGCTTGAAACAATAGAGCAGGAGTTCCTAACCTTTTATGCCACAGGCTGGACCACACACACCCAAAAGAGCTGAGCGGGCCGGGCGAGTGGTTTTCTCCCAACATAAACCCTGCCACACTGATTTAAGTGGCATTAAAATTAAAACACTTTTCAATGTGCCTCTCAATTTCCTTTGCAGCTGTGTGGGGAAACATTTGTTGCACGGTTAGTTCAATTTGGTATTTGAAGACCCAGTAAGGAGGGTTATTATTCTGTTGCTCAAGATTACATAAAGCAGCAGGAGGTTCCCAACAATTTCAAGCTGGGGGCCAGGTCACACTCTCTGTCAGCTTTGAAGGCCAGACTGCCATTTTGCCCTGTTTGCATGGTGGGGTGGTGGCCATTTTGTCCTAACAGCTTTAAAGGGGGTGGTAATTGTTTCTTGAATGGCCTTAGAGGGTTGGGGGGACCACATGAAATGGTGCTGCAGGCCAAATCCAGCCCACAGGCCTTAGGTTGGGAACCGCTGACATAAAGGTTGCAGAAATAGAAAAGCTGATGTTGCCTGGAATTACTGCAACACTGAAATCACTTTTATCTTGATACCCAGATGTATTTTGATATGTGTAATGGAATTGAAATGGGGTATTGGTTTGCGAGCTAAAATGGATGCTGTTGTCTTCAACTTTCCTCCCTAAAGTTGACGTGTGAGAGAACACTTCTCACTAGAGTAAACCCACTAAATCAATGTGGAAGCCAGTTGTAGCCAACTCTAGGGGGCAGTGCTCATTTCTGTTGACAGCCAAAGAGTCAGCACTCTGAGTCTGCAGACGTTTTTGTGATCATGTGGCAGGCATGGCTCGACACCAGGGTGCATGGAATGCTGTTACCTTTCCTGCCAAAGCTGTACCTATTTATCTACTTGCTTTTGAACTGCTAGGTTGGCATGAACTGGGATGGATGACAGAAGCATTTGGGTCTCAACTTGCCGACCTTCCACTTGTCAAGATAAGTATCTTAACCATTACACTTCTATAAAGGCCTACTTCAAGAATTGTCAACCATTTTAAGCCAGGGGCCGGGTCATGCTCCCTCAGACAGCTTCAGGGGTCGGACAGCCATTTTGCCCATCCTTCACCATATGGCATTTCCTGGTGTGGTAGAGAATGGGGGGCACGTGAAATGGTGCCTTGGGCCACAGGTTGAGAACCCCTGGTCTACTCATTCAAATGGAGATCTTTTAGTTGCCACTTCCTGTAGCACAGTATGGGTGTGATCAAACAGCTATAATCGTGTGATGTAACATACAGAAACTCCATTTTTGGCTGTCAATAATGGAGCCTTCCCACTCTATCCCTTGGCTGCCCCTTGCTCCCAGGTGCCACCCATTTGGTTCATCTGCTAAGTGTCCCCTTTCCCAGTCCTATCCCCAGACTACTAAATCTCTGAGACTGGCTTGTCCACAAACAAGACCCCGCTTTTATTAAATGTTTCGCAAAGCATAATCTATGGGTGTGAGAGCGTTCCCGTGACACGAACGGCCCCCCCCCCAAAAAAAAAAGACATATGTGTGTCTCCCTGCTGTTACTCTGTCCCTGATGCCACTCATACCAGCAGGAGGCCCACTGATGCTTGTCCTTCCTGCGTGTGGCTTTTCATGTGTTTCCGGAGATATTTTTTCTCTGTGTAGCTTTTCCCACACTCAGAGCACCGGTGGGGTTTCTCTCCCGTGTGTATCCTCCAGTGCCTAATGAGGTTCGCTTTCCAGCTGAATATGACCCCACAAGCGGGACACTCGCAGGGTGGCTCCGGGGGAGGGATTCTGGGGTCCCTCAAATCGGCTTCCTTGTGCCCGGTGCATTGGTTGCAGTCCAGGGTGCAACGGTGGGGCTTCTCGCCCTGGTGATTCTTTTTGTGACTCAGGAGGTCCATCAGATGAGAGAACCGCTTCTCACAGTCCAAGCACTGGTAGATCTTCTCGGTTATGTGGTCTCTCTCATGGGCCACCAGGTCCGAACTCTCATCAAACCACTTCTTGCAGTTAGAGCACAAATATCTCTTGGCTCCTTCCATTTGTCTCGCTTGATTCTCAGCAAGGTCAATGGTCGGAGGAAGAATTCTTCCCACACACTCTGGGTCTCTTTCCCTTCTTTTGTGGCTCATCAGCTCCCCAAAGACTGTCCACCTGGGTACATTTTTGACATCTTTCTCGCAAAGCAAAGGCAGATCGGGCTCTCTGTCCTGCAGGCTTCCTGTCTCTGGTGGAAATCCACGCACTTTCTCCCCTTTGTGGCTCTGAGAACATTTCCCTTTTGTTCTTTCCAGAGAGGCTCTACTGAGATTTATTTTCTCCATTCTTTCCAGCCAAATGGTCTCCTGAAATTCAAGCGGTTGGCTGCCATTTCCACCAGCTAGCAAGGAAACAATGACACTTATTTTCTTAGGCATACCGATAAACCCTTCAAAGTTTCAAAAAGTTCCTTTGTTCAAGTAACAAACCCCATAACCCCCCAGCTAGTGGCCATACTGCTCTGGACAGTTTTAGGAACGGGAATTTTTTTTTAAAAAAGTTAACTTTTCCTACCTATAAAACCACTTGAGCTGAAAGATTCCAACACACTATATAAAAATGATCAAGACATAGGATTGGATCCTATTGGCAGAACTGAACAGACGTAAGGCTGATGACATTATGAGCCATAGACTGTGATCTTTAACTTAACGTTCCCTATTCTCCTATAGACCATGGTGGCTCAAACGGTTAAGACGCTGAACTTGACAACTGGAAGGTCGGCAGGTCAGCAGTTTGAGACCCAAGTACTGCATGACGGAATGAGCTCCAGTCTCTGTCCCAGCTCCTGCCAACCTAGTAGTTCGAAAGCAAGAAATTGCAAGTAAATAAATAGAGACCTCTTCGGTGGGAAGGTAAACAGCATTCCGTGCACTCCGGTGTTTAGTCATGCCTGCCACATGTCCACTGAAACATCTGCAGATGCAGACAGTGCTGGCTTTTTTGCTGTAAACCAAGATGAGTGCTGAACCCTAGAGTTGGATATGACTGGTTTTCGAGCAAGGGCAACTTTTACCTTTAATTTTACCTTAACGACAAACCAGTCAAATTTGGAAAAGTTCCTTTTTTCATATAACATATCCCATAATCCCCCAGCCCTAGACAATTTTAGGAGCTGGAATTTTAAAAACAGTAACTTTTCCTACCTACAAAACCACTAGAACTGAAAGATTCCAACACTGTATATAAAAATGAGCAACACACAATGTTTGGATCCTGTTGGCAGAACTGAACAAGGCAAAAGGCTGATGATATTACCAGCCACAGACTTTGATCTTTAACCTAAAGTTTCCTATTCTTCCTCTATCTCAGTTTTAAAGCTCCCTGGAGATTCCTTTTGACTTGAGGAAACCTTTGGGAAACTCAGGATGGGATTAAACAATATATAGTCTATGGTTTATATATAGTCTAAGTCAGCTTTGACTTGTGCAGAGTTGTGCAAGAGGGTTCCAGCAAATATAAAACATACCGTATTACACCAAGATACATTGACATTATTCCTCTTTTGTTGTACCCTCTCCTGAAAGCTCATGACAAGAGGTGAGCTATAAATACAGATCACCTCCAACTTGTATCTGTGGTGACACATTCTAAGACCTACCACAGAGACCTGAAACCATGGATAACAGCAAACCCTATATTTAACATTGCAGACAGTGACTTCAAAAGGCCAGCTCTACTAATGTGCTATAGAAATACATATGCATTTCAGGATTTTTAATTGAATATTTTTAGACTTGCAGAATATTGAACCCATGAATACTGAACCCACAGATATGGGGTGGGGGTGGTTTTGACCTGTATTAAAAAATAAGCATCCATCAAATTAAAGAGTAAATGTATATTTGGACTATACCACTCTTGGATGCCACTAAGGACCTACACTTGATAGATTTTGATCTTCTGGAAATATCTGACTTTGTACAGTATTGTCCAGACATAGTTGTCAAGATCAGTGTTCAAACCCTTTATGCCTGGTTCCCCAGCTTTTGTGCTCCTTGCTGCCTGCAGAGATAGAGCTAAGTTATTGGCAGCAGGAACTCAAGATATAAAATCACTAGTATGGTGAAGAACAACGGGAGCTTGTCAATGTCATCGCGGGGGGGGGGGGGGGGGGGATACATTCCCTATCTCGAATTTTTTGGAATAGTAGCCATGTTAGTCTGTGGTTCAGGCATGTCAGAAAACAAAACAAAATAAACAAAACAAAAAACATTGTAGAAACTTTAAAGACTAACTGCTATATAAGGTTGATCAGAGACCGGAATGGGCTTTCTCAGACCCTTTGAGATTGAAAGGGAGACATTTAGAACTAATCTGAATAATCTATTGTTGCTGATGGCTGTGGGAAGCTGTATTGTTGTGCTTGCTTGTCTATCATTTTGCTTGAACACACCCTGCTCCCTTTGAGGCCTGAATTTGGTGCATAAAAACCATGCCTATAAGTTTCACTCCCTGTCTGAAGAAGTGGATTTGATCCACAAAAGCTAACAGTATAAATATAGCAGTTAGTCGAGTGGTGGAATGTCAAAAATTTTACTACCCCACCGTGATGTCATCACAGTATGGGCGGAGCTAACATCATGACATCATGGGCAGAGCCAATGAAAATAAAATAAAATAAAAATAAGCACGCGCGCACACACCCCTCAACCCACCCACCCACAACACAAACCCATAAATTAATTAAATAAATAAATAATACATTAAAATACACCAACCCACCCACCCCAAATACAAATCAACCAGAGCTTTTAAACCAGAGCTTAAAGCTTATTATGGCTAATCTTTCTCACACTAGGTCAGATGGAAGGAACTACAGAATGATCTCACCACAAGACGGCTTCATTTTGGCACTTTTCAACTTTTCAACAGTTAAAGAAGTTAGGTACTATGTCTTTGCCTAACCAGTTCTCTAGGATAATATGCCTTAATGTAAATGTAAAACAGCTGTACCTCCTTAAGGGTTCTCCAACTGGAACAGCAATTGGAACAGCACAGGGGTAGCTTATTGATGAGATAACTCCAAGACTTTGCTTAAAAACCCCAAGCCCGGCCACCAGGCCTACCGGCCATCAGGCCTTTTTTAGGAACTGTGGTAGTATGTCAATATAGGTGAAGGTATTAAATACACATTAAAATACACACAGACACACCACATCCAAAGGTGAGTCACTTACCCTGGGGAGCAGGCTATTGGGAGCTTCAGGCTAGCAGCTTCTCTTCCTCCTCCCCGCTTGGGAGGACAGCAAGGAGGCCGTGCATAAGCGCCAAGCACTGTAGGCATGCATGCACACCAAGTACTTGGCACGCATGTGCAGTGGGGAAACCAGTGAAAAGGTAAGCCCCGAAGGTGGTCCCCCCCCCCCAAAAAAAAAAAAAAAAGGCTGCTACCGGTTCTCCAGGACACTGGGGAAAGATACAACCGGTTCTGGCGAACTGGTGTGAACCTGTTACATCCCATCACTGAGTTAGTCTTTAAAGTGCTATAGTGTTTTTTATTTTGTTTTGTTTATTTTATTTTGTTTTCTGATATTCCCTATCTCTGTTTTTGTCCCGAATTCAATACAGAGTAGAGCAAAATACTAACCAAGAGAGACAAACATCCTGTAATTTTCCATCATGACTTCCTGGTAGAGGGTTTTCTGGCCTGGATCCAAGAGAACCCACTCCTCCTCCGCAAAATACACAGCCACATCTTCAAAACTCACAGGGATCTGTTCAGGTGGGGAAAGCACTGCCATGTTGATTCGGATTCCTGCACTGAGCAGGGGGATTGACTCAATGGCCTAAAAAGGCCCCCTTCCAACTCAGTGAACCAATATTTCTATGTCTTCAGGATGGCCTTTCCCAACATGACACTTTCCAGATGTGTATGGCTACAAATCTTCTCTATCCTCAGCCAGACGTCTGATTGTGGGATTTGGACACAAGTGGAAAGGACTGAGCTGGGAAAGAAAATGTAAGTTACTGAAGAAAATGTGGCACTTGTGCGGCAATAAAAGCCAAACAAAGTATGGCTTTTACTTGGTCAGTCCTGTCATTTCTAACACGATCACTAACAAGGGGCACAATGGAAAATAAAACAAAAATTGAAATTAAAAATGATTAAATACATAAAATTATTAAATAAATAAAAATAATTCCCCATTCAATGTTAATGCCAATGGTTTGCCTTGTAAAGTATTATTTTCCTATTGATCAATGTGGCTACTTTTACTTTTTGGGAAACAAAAAAGGAAATCCCAAGGAAACTTAGAGAAGATATAATAGCACTCTTCAAATACAGTACTTGAAAGAGGAAGGGCAGGGTCTGTTTTCCATCATTGCAGAGACTGAAACAGGCTGAAACTGTGGGAAGGCAGACTGACTGTTAGGAAAAGCTCTTAACTGTTACAGTAATATGACAATGGAACCAATGACCTTGAGATGCTGTTAGCACTCCACTGCTGGAGACCTTGAAGAGAGAATTGGACAATTTGTCAGAGCTGCTTTGATTTGGATTTTTGCATTAAGCAAACCTTTGAACTCAGTGGCCTCATAGGTCCCCTTCCAACTCAATTATTCTGTGATTTCGTTATTCTTCCCCCTAATGTCTTACCTATAAAACAACCCTATGATTGCTAAATAATAATAACAGGAAATAATAACACCTGAATCATGTTTATGGCAACTTCCTTCTCTTTACCACATAAATGGCTGGCTTCTGTGTGCCTCTGAGACATCGTTTCATGACCTAAGTGGGAGATACAAACAGATAAAAGGTTTCTCTTCTCATGTGCCCACATGGGAGACGCGAGTGCTGTCTGACAGAGTAAGCAGAATGGATTAGCAATTCACCTCCTTTACCACTTGTCCCCTTAATTAGGAGTAGGGCAACCATAATGCGGTGGCTTAGTGATTAAGATGCTGAACTTGATGACTGGAAGGTTGGCAGGTCAGCAGTTTGAGACCTGAGAGCTGCACAATGGAGTGAGCTTCCATCTCTGTCCCCGCTCCTACCAACCTAGCAGTTCAAAAGCAAGAAATTGTAGGAGGGAACAGTAACTGCATACTGTGCCCTTCGGTGTCTAGTCATGCCTCCCATATGACCATGGAAACATCCACACATGTAGACAGCATTGGCTCTTGGTTATAAACAGAAATGAGCACCCTCCCCTAGGAGTCAGACATAACTGGCTTTTGAGGAAAGGAGATCTTTAGTTTGCTTTGATCACAGGCAACCTATACCAAAACTTGCTGCCAAGTGCAGATTTAAAATGCTAATTGCATTGTGAACCACTCAGAGTGTGCTCTAAACTCTATGGCAGGAGTTCTCAACCTTTTTAAGCCAGAGGCTGGGTCATGCTCCCTCAGATAGCTTCGGTGGCCAGATAGCCATTTTGCCCTTTCTTCACCACATGCAGTGATGGGATGCAACAGGTTTGCACCAGTTCACCAGAACTGGTAGTAACTTTTCCCAGTGTCCCGGAGAACCGGTAGCAGCTTTTGGTGGAAACCACCTTCGGGGCTTACCTTTTCACTGGTTCCCGCACCGCGCATGTGCGCCAAGCACTTGGTGTGCATGGACGCCTACAGTGCTTGGCACGTATGCACAGCCTCCTTGCTGTCTTCCCAAGCGGGGAGGAGGAAGAGAAGCTGCTAGCCTGAAGCGCCCTATAACCTGCTCCCCAGGGTAAGTTTGTGTGTATTTTAATGTGTATTTAATACCTTTACCTATATTGAAGTAGTACCACACTTCCTAAAAAGGCCTGGCAGCTGGCAGGCCTGGCGGCCTGGCTTGGGGTTTTTAAGCAAAGTCTTGGAGATATCTCATCAATAAGCTACACCTGTGGTGTTCCAATTGCTGTTCCAATTGGAGAACCCTTAAGGAGGTACAGCTGTTTTACATTTACATTAAAGCATATTATCCTAGAGAACTGGTACGATGACCATATCCATCTTGCAACATGGTGCTGCCCAGACACTTATACTAACAGGTAAGTGACAGGTTTGTGTTTGGGGTGGGTGGGTTGATTTGTGTTTAGAATGGGTGGGTTTATTTTAATGTAATTTTAATTGTATTTATTTATTTATTTATTTATTTATTTATTTATGGATTTGTGTTGTGGGTGGGTGGGTTGAGAGGTGTGTGTGCGCACACTTATTTTTATTTTATTTTTTTCCCCTTTGGCCCCACCCATGACGTCAGCTTCGCCCACACTGTGAAGTCACAGTGGGGTAGTAAAATTTTTGACAACCCACCACTGACCACATGACACTTCCTGGTGTGGTGGAGGTTGGCTTAGAGTATATACGGTAAGCCTAATTGCTATTGCTCTTTTCCTCACCACTACCCTGTGAGGTTGACCCTGTGTGTCAGGCACCCAGTACGGTTTCATGGCTCAGTCTTGGGATCTGAACCTGACTTTTATAATTTATTTGAAGAAGACGACGACGATATCTTTATTTTTATCATTAAACAAAAACAATCACTGGGAGCTTTCATGATTCAAGATCACTTCTTCAGGCATGCAAAGGCAGGGAAACCATCGATGAAAGTTCAAATGTTCATGGCATGGTGATCTGTTCGCCAGGCTCCATTCTTAGAATTAAATGTGAAGTAGCAGTCTATTTTATATCCCTTTTATATCCCTTTGGTTCCCCCACAGGAAACCAAGCCTCTGCTTAGTGTTCTCTATAGCTCAACTGATCTTGAATCACGAAAGCACTCAATGATTTTTTTTGTTTAGCTATTCCTCCCCCCCCCCCAAAAAAAAAAAGTATGGCCTTTTTCGTCTACATTTGTTTTTATATGGATCACACAGCTGATTTGTTTGTTTATAATTTATTTAGTGCATTTCTTTTATGTCTAATTTTCTATTGTAAAGAGCTTTTTTTAATATCTTGCATGTCGCCCAGAGTGGGAAAACATTTCAAATTGGCAGGATATAAATGTAATAAATAAATAAAATAAAAAAATTCTTACATAAGTATTAGGCAAGACTGCTTTAATTTGTCCGGCAGAGCCGTTCTCACACTACACACACACACACCACTCAGCTTAGCCACACTCAAACGTCCACTCTTCGCCCGCAAAAGCCAAAACACCCTCCCCATGTTACTTTCTCCCGTTACCTGTAAGTAACTCACCGGCGCCCGGAACCAACTTTTCAGCTTCTGTTGACACGTGGGAGGAAGATTTTAAAAAGCGCACACATTCCTCCCAGGAGAGAGCCAGACGCGACTTTCGCCACAAAGTCTTTTACGGGTAGAGTGGACGGTCTAGCCCTGATCAGCTTGTTTGCGATGTAGCCTTGTTAGGCTTTTGGATGTGATGCAACTGCTGTTGCGAGAGGAGTTTGTTTTGCAACCAGGGACAGATTTCATAGCATGTTTGAATAAAACCGGAGATTTTCCATCATTGTCAGTTGTAAAGAGCTACAATGTTAATTTTTTGTAAGGCTGGCCAGCCGTTGTTTGCCTCTGTACCTGATGTGTATAAATCAGTGATGGCGAACCTATGGCACATGTGCCAGAGCCCAGAGGTGGCACTCGGAGCACTCTGCGGGTATCCATGCAATTATTCCAGCACAGAATTCACCCCGCCCCTCTGCCCAGCAGCAGCCCAATGGGAGCGCTTCCTTCCTCCCCCAGCACAGTTCACCCACCCCCTCTGCCCAGCAGCCCAATGGGAGTGCTTCTTCCCTTTCCCCAGCAAAGAGTTTACCCCACCTCTTGCCCAACAGCCCAATGGGAGCGTTTCCATCCTTCCCTATTGCTGTGCTGGCACTTTGCGATAAATAAGTGGATTTTGGGTTGCAGTTTGCGCACTCAAGTTTCTAAAAGGTTCACCATTGCTGGTATAAATTGAGGCCCTGAGCTTTTACTCTTATGTCTGATGAAGTGGACTTGCTCCACAAAAGCTCACATTTAAATATAGGAGTTAGTCTTCAAGGTGCCACAACTTTTGTTGTTGTTTGGTTTACACTCTGAAAATGAAGACATACCTCTTACTCTGCAGGGATAATTTTATGAAAAGGTCCGTGGAAGGGGACCTAATCTGCAAAAGCTCCCATTAAAGCATAGTCCTTAGTCTTTAAGCAATAGCAAGTACACTTCTACACCACTCCATAGTGCTTATTACCTTCTCTAGACAGTTCACCAGGTAATTAGCATTTCACCACCACCACCCAATATGCTGGGGCCTCATTTTAACCAACCTTGGACAAACAGAAGGCTAAGTTAACCTTGAAGCCCATCAGGATCAAACTCACAATGTTTTGGCTGCATTATAGCTGTTTAACCACTGTGCCACCAGGGCTCCTTGAAAGTGCCATGCGTTGTTGTTTTTTGTCTCCTTTGTTATTAGTTTGTTTTTGTCATTTTTGTTTCTTTTCTGTATTTCTATCATGAGGTCACTTGACCTGGTTCTTATTTTATTTCTTACTCATTTAAGTTAGTAAATGAGCTAGCTAATAACTTAGTTGTTTAATAGGCTGCCTTGGGTCCCAGAACTGGTGGCTTGCAAAACAGCTTGAAACAATAGACCAGGGCATCTCAACCTTTTCAAGCCAAGGGCTGGGTCATGTTCCCTCAGACAACTTTGGGGGTTGTTCAGCCATTTTGCCCTACCTGCCACACATGCCACTTCTGGGTGTGGCTGAGGTAGGGAGCACATGAAATGGTATCATAGGCTGCATCTGGCCCCTGGGCTGTAGGTTGAGAACCCCTGTAATAGACGATTAACAGGCACATGCACAATATATGGGTCTGGCCAGATATCCCACTACGGTAATGGAGTACACCATACAGCCAGCGACTCAATGCCGAGTGCTGGGCAGTGACAATTAACCTGACTCCCTGAGGCAGTCCACTGCTGTTAAATCCTGCACATCTCATTTCATATGTGCCACAGGAGATGGCTTTGTGGTCATAGTGTGTGGGTCGCTTCATGGCAAGCTGAAATCCACCTTAAACAAATTCACACCAATTGCATTTTTTCTACTTCAGGGAAAATGCATTTTCGAATACAAGTTGCAGCTGACAACACACCCCAAAATCACAAACATAAATATGGAACTAAATGGTATGATTTAAATGGCATTGAAATTCAAACACTTTTTAATTTCCTTTGCAGCTGTTTGACTAAACATCTGCCAGTACGGAGGATTACTCTGTCGCTCAAGATTACATAAATCTTGCAGAAATAGAAAAGCTGACGTTGCCTGGAATTATTGCAACACTGAAAACACAGATGTATTTTGATATGTTTACAAACGGTTGTCTGATTTCATTCTGGATTTTGCTCTTTATTGAGATAAAGGCCAGTTGTGATAAACAGTTTTTTTGTGGGGTGCAGGTTTCCATGGGGGTCTTTAGCACTCCTAGGGCAATCAAACATCAGAAATCTGTTCTTTGACATCTCCAGCTCTTTCTAACATAAATCCTGAATCACGGCCCCTTATAATAATTTCCCCACCCATTGGGCTGAACCAAATAGTACATTAGGATGACACAAGTACAGTAATTTGGCATGTAATTATGTAATGTTACTTAGTGAGTAAATTAAGAGGCAGCAGAATGAAAAATTAGTGGGATGACTGGGGATTTGATGAGTGCAGTGTGAGTAAACTTACACATAGGAATCAATATATACACATAAATGAACAATTGGAGTTACAGAATGTAAGTGAGTGTACACTTTTCATTAGAGTAGGGCCACTGAATCGATTGGGATTTGGTGGACATAGTAAAGTTTTCCCTTGCTCAAAATCTAGTTGTCTCCAACTCTAGGGGGCAATGTTTATCTCCATTTACAAGCAAAGATGTCTGCACCTACAGATGTTTCCATGATCATGTGGCAGGCATGACTAGTCCCCCCCCCCCCCCGGGGACTTATCCATCTGTGTATGAACTGTCCATCTGTGTATAACATTGCTGGATCATGTACTTTATTTTTATTTATTTTTTTTATATTGTATCCTATTACTTTAAACTATGTCATGTATATGTATATGTAACTGTACTTTGTAACTTTATACTTTGTAACTTTGTTTTGCAGTGTCATTTTGTTTGTGGCACTGCTGTACTGTATTATTATATTTACTGCATTGTATTGTATGATTTTTATTATGTTTATTGCCTTTGATTGTTTGATATGTAGGGTCCCTGTAAACCGCCCTGAGTCGGTTGCACCGAGTAGGGCGGTATACAAATTAAATAAATGAATGAATGAATGACTAGACATTGGAGCACATGGATCACAGTTACCTTTCCCTATTTATCTAATTGCAATGTCTTACTTTTGAACTGTTCGGTTGGTACGAGCTGAGACAGACAACAGAAACTCACTCTGTCCTGCAGTACTGGGGATTCAAACTGCTGACTGGTTGACCTTGCAGTCATCAAGCTCATTGTCTTAATCACTAGTCCTCTATAAATTCTACTGATTTAGTTGCAACTTCCTTTAGCACAGTATGTGTGTAATTGGATAACTGCAATTGGGAATTGATTAGGTTTCTGGGAATGGAAGTCCAAAAACCAGTTTGGGATACACCGACTTAGTGTGAATGTATTGGAAATTTACCACAATTTGCATCAGATTAGACAGATAAAATCAAATTAAAAACTGGAGAGGATTCACTTGAGAAAGCCTTGATGGTGAGAAAGGTGGAGGGCAAGAGAAAAAGGGGGTGGCCAAAAATGAGATGGCTAGATGGTATTGTAGAGACAATGGACACAGAACTTGAGTGAATTGAGGAGGATGGTGGAGGACAGAAGTGCCTGCGGACAGTGGTCCATAGGGTCGCAGAGGGTCGGAATCGACTGTGCGACTGAACAACAAAACAGTGTGAAGCTCAGTGCAAAAAAGCCCACCGGGAAGTTGTCTTTTCACTGAGGAATAATTTTTTGTAGGCTTGTTGGTTCAATCAATGGGGGCAGTTTAAATTTGTTCCTACAAGATTAGCATCACTTTCCCCTGCTTTCTACTGTGTGATCTTAAGGCAAAAGTGTGCTTCTTGTCTTTCCAAACAGTATACTCCAGGGGTGCCCAAAATTTTCAGGCCACAGGCGGGTCACGTAGTTCAGTGGGCTGGTCACATGGTTCCTTCCACCAGCAGCAGAAGGAAAACGCATTTACAACAGCCATGGGTGCATTTATGGCAGCATTCTGTGCATGTGTGGGCGTGTTTTACTTCCGCTTACGGGGGCACCAAGAGCAGGGTGAATTGGTATAATTTGGGTACCCCTGGTGTATTCCTTCTTTTTACCAAAGGCTTTCAAGTCACCACTGCAACAAACCATTGCTAGGGCACTTAAGAAAATTATTCTAAAAAGAGGTGGAAATTGCCAATTAACAGCTCATCAGATCAAAGGCAGCTTCTGCTCTTGGAGCTGTTAAAACATAGCTTTGTTGCCTGGATGAAGTACACTGAACCTGTAGATGCCATCAGGAGGAAAGATAGATCAAAATTTATCTTTCAGTGTCAGGACCAAACCTGACACTGCCAAAATGAAGCTACTTTCATGGCTTTCTCATTGGCCAAACTTAAGTCCTTATCAGTGCACGTTTCTGGTAGGAAGCGGCAAACCACATTCACACAGCGTGTTGTTGTCTGCCAGCAGTCCCCACGAGCTTGTTGGTCTTGCATTTAGGGACTCTGACCCTCAGCCTATTCAGGGTCCTCCAAGTGACGTAGGGGAGGTTGAGTTCCTTAGCTATATCCCTCAATTGCACTTAAGACTCTGCAAGAATGTCCATTTGTGTAAAACGCAAATCTTGCAGGTTAATTTTCTACCTGTTTCTGCAATTTTGCAGGTAGGTTAATTTCCTGTAAGGTTCAAAAGCCTTTCAACAGTTACCGGCTTACCCATTATATAAACATAAAATCATAGAGTAACTGAGTTGGAGGATGCCTTTGAGGCTATGAAGACCAACTCTCTGGCTCAATGCATGAATCCAAAATTGTTATACTCAACAACTTCAGTTATCCTTTCTTAGCAAAATAGTAATCTGAAATCCTAGTGCCTCAAATGGCAAAGATACCTGTTCAGTCTGGTTTTTCCTACTGAATTATCTATTCCTAAATGGGCATTTTAGCCAATCTCTATTGCCTTTCCTATTCCCAAGTGGATTCTTCTAAGAAACACATTTTCAGATAAAGACATGGGGATGTGATTCCTTCCTAAAAGGGGAAGTGTGCTGAGGTAATCTCTCCAGGTTTCAAATGCCTGAACCCACACGTTAAAAGTCCAGTATTTCTGCAAAATCCTATGGGAAGGGTGAAATCCTGAGTAAAACTGCAGCTCTTTCCATTCACATTGAGAGCATCTGAATAAGCACACTCTAAAGGTGTTAGGGTAACAGGAAAGAGCGAAGGGATTTGATGGGGGGTTTTTTTTTTACTTAAACGCAGGCTTCCTAAGCTTAGGTTTTTAAGACTGCAACTCTCATAACCCCCCATCCAGCGAAGTCAACACCTAGAGCAGGGGTTCCCAACACTAAAGGCCGTGGGCCAAATCCAGCCTACAGCCATTTCATGTGCCCCACCATTCCAATGGCATTTGAGAAACAAAATGGCCACTTCCATCATGCAGGCAGGGCAAAGCTGACTGAGAGAGTGACCTGGCCCCCAGCTTTTGGATCTTTGTTAGCCACCCAGAGTCGCTTTGTGAGTGGGGCGGCATAAAAGTATTATAACAACAACTCCTAACCTAGAGGATTTTGAGTGGTAGCCAAACCAAAAAAATCTTCCAGTTCACATAGCCTCGGTCCTCTCTATCATCTTGCCCTCTTTTATGGTGAGGAATGTTAAGGCTATTTCTCATTTGGTCAAGTGACAAGACAAGCCTTTCCTCCACATCCGTAAGGCTCCTGAGTCTTTGGACACAATTGGGAAGAAAAAAAATATATATATTTGGACACAATTGGGAAGAGAGAGGGAGGGAGAGAGAGAGAGTTCTCTCTCTCTCTGTATATATATATATATATATATATATATTTAAAAATCCTATTTTGACACTGAAGTTTTCTGTCCCCAAAGAAAATTCCAGTGTAGCATGGATTGGACTTATGGGCGAAGGCCAAAATTAATTCCATTATTTGCTCACAAATCAATCGCATCTCTTGACAATCTGGATAATCATTTCTGAACCATGGTCCCCCCTCCCTTTTTTTAAAGTACAGTATTGTTAGTGTCCATAGACCATTGAGCAAATAAAAAGGAACTCAACAGAAAAATGTCAGGGTTTTATCAGGATGATTTTGCTCCAGCTGCTTGTTCTGTTTGAAATAACTAAATAAGGTGATCTGCTGAGACCTAAGGAGAGTTAACAGCTGTGTGGGTGACAATAGAGGAGAAAACTCCTAACAGTGATGGCAAACCTTGGCGCTCCATCTGTTCTTGGACTTCAATTCCCAGAAGCCCTGATCAGTAGGAGTGCTGACTTGGGCTTCTGGGAACTGAAGTCCAAGAACACCTGGAGTGCCATGGTTCGCCATCACGGACCTATAACATTAAAAGCCTGGCCCAATGTGCCACTACAGCTGTTGCTGGGATTACAATTCCCATCACCCTTTGGGAATACCGTCAATGGAGGGGGCTGATAAAAGTTACCATTCATCAACACCCAGAGCATAAGACCTCTTCTGTGTGGGGGAGGGTGTCTGAATCAGGCGGCTACAGACATAATGAAAAAAATAACCCAAATTAGTGTTTCCGTCCTATAATTCCCAGAACCTCCCACCATGAAGCAACCTTCAGAAGCTGCCGGCCAGCCGAACGTGACATCCTGAAACATAAAAATTAGTGCAGAGGAAATAATTTAATGTAAAATCTACAAGTTAAGACATGTGCATAAATTAAAGATATATATATATATATTTAATGCATTTAACATCTACAGATTCACAAACATTCATGGGAAGGGTGCCCCCCCCCCCCCGGTGCCTTTCCATGTGGACGGTGAACATGCATACAAGGCCAGGGGCTACAGAGAGACGTGAAAAGTGGAGTTCAGGAGATGTGAGGAAGCCGTGGAAAGACTGGAAGGTGGTGGTAGAATATAATTTGGAAGAAGAAGCAGTGACTCATTTCTACCTAGAAGCCAGCGTGGATTTCCTAATACCTCCTGCTCCCTTTTAGGGCACTGGACATTTCCTTCTTGCAGAGACAAGTCAGAACGAACATTTCAAACTCCTGGAAAAAGTCATCGTGGCCTTCTAAGAACTGGCCTTCTTACATAATGGCAAGACGTTGATTCAAGTATCACCTCATTCAAGGGCCAAAAGCTAAACGCAATGAGGCAGCCTGGATATAATTTTATTTTGTGTTTCTGCACCATTCATACCTAAAGCTGAGAATATTCCACTTTTTATCACTGATCATCAGCTGGTGGACTGGGACCAGACCCTGTAAGCCAGTGTTTCACCAATGTGGGGCCCATGGCCCACAGGGGCACTAGAAAGCCTAAGTCAGTACATTGGCTGATCAGTGCTTTGGGGAATTGACTTAGGCTTCTGGGAATTGAAGTCTGAAAAACCAAAGGTTGGGTAACCGTGTTGTAAGCTGATGGTAAAAACCTCCCAGAATCCCTCTTGGCAACCTCACCCAAACCCACAATGCCTGGTGGTGATGGTGAATTCTGGGAATTAATAGTCCAAAAGCAAGGAAACAGACCCATATGTGGGCTACAGCCTCTCTGAAGGTGGGAATATTATTACAATCATCATTTGAATACATTTTGTTGTTCAGTTGCAGTCGAGTCCGACCCTTTGCGACCCCATGGACCACCGCACACCAGCCTCCGTCATCTGCCATTCTCCGTAGCCAACCCTATGCCCACTGTGTCAATGATGCCATCCAATCTTCTGCTGCCCACTTCTTTTACTTTCTATCTTTCCCAGCATCAAAACCTTCTCTAGTGACTCCTCTCTTCTCATTTGGTGGCCAAAGTACTTAAGCTTCAGCTTCAGTATTAAGTGGGCCTTCAAATACATATTTGAGCTATATAGGTGGCTGGTAGACCTATGAGGGTGGATTACTTTTACATGGCAGATAGGTTTCAAGCGATTTTGCTGCCTGAGACACAGCATGCCCAACTCACAGATATAGGATGGCAGGTGACTCTAACCTTAACAAGTGATGGGGCAGCATTCTGCATAGCTCCTAAGTGTGGCACGCTGGATCACTGGGCGACACACAACTTTTATCACCAATACCTTGGCTACATTCTGCATTCTCCGCACATATCTGTCATCCGAAGCTCTACCTGTGTTCCATTCAGGACTGCAATTCCCAGAAGCCTCAGCCTGCACAGCCAATACTAAAGATGCCTGGGAATTGTAGTCCAAGAATACATAGGGACCCAAGTTTGGGCATCACTGCTTTAGGATCTATAGAGGGCATCTTCCAAAGAACTACAACAGCCAGAAAGCAATGTAGTCCATTCCTTTTCGGCACATTCACAACAGGAAGGAAGCAAATCCACTGCTAGGCCTTGCAGCCACACAGATAGGCCCTGGTTCAAGTGAGCGAAACAAAAGTCTCCATGCAGCCTGGAAGTCACAGGGGAGAGTATAACCCAGTGATGGCAAACCTTGGCTCTCCAGGTGTTCATTGCCAGAAGCCCAAGTCAGTACTCCTGCTGATCAGGGCTTCTGGCAATTGAAGTTCAAGAATACCTGGAGTGCCAAGGTTCACCATCACTAGCATAACCCATAACCTATCCACCAAGACTACTTGCAAGGTGTTATGCATGCAGAATTTCTATTTCCCTGCTATTTCCCCGCTCCCCAGTGCTCTGCTGACCTTATCCCCAAGAGAAGACTGGAGAAGCCAACTGGTATTTATCTAGCATGACCAAGATGGCCTACCATTTAGCTTTTAATCTTGTGACGATCCTGCAACCCAATACTGTATAGTCAACAGGCCTGAAGAGAAAAGATGGCACTAATTCCCCCTTCCCTCTCTGCCTTCTGAATAGACCAGTGTTCTCCAACCTTTGGGTTTTGGACTTTAATTCCTAGAAGCCTAAGTCAGTACATTGGCTGAGTAGTGATTTGGGGAATTTACCGAGGCTTCTGGGAACTGAAGTCCAGAACCCGGAACACTGGTACAGACCATACATGTTTCCACATTTACAGTATTTCCAATGCTTGGGTTAAGCCTTTGGTTCCCAACGTAGGGTCCAGGCCCACAGGGAGACTTTAATCCCCAGAAGCCTAAGTCAGTACATTGGCTGATCTATGCTTTGGGGAATTGAAGTCCAAAAATACTCAGGTCAACAACCCTGAGGGTCCCAAAACTGCGGTGGTGCAAATTCAAACATACATTTTTTTAAAAAGCACTAACACTACCAAAAAAACTCAAAAACATACCCACACAAATGTCTGAATAAATTAATTTTGCTGTATTTTCATGTATTTTAATTACTGAAACTCACTAGCAGCTGCTGCTGCATTTTCCACCCCCGACTTATACATGGGTCAATCTATTTTCCTAGTTTTAGAGGTCCAAATTAGGCACCTCGACTTATATTCGGGACAACTTATAGTCGAGTATATACGGTGTTTTTTGGGTTGCAGTTTGGGCACTTGGTCTCTAATAAAAGGTTCACCATCACTGGTGTACACTTTCTAATTCACCCAGGATACCCCCAATTTTGTGTCAGAAATTATTCTAGGTTGAAAGGATTTTTGCTGGAGAAACTCCGCTCAGGGGATGTCTGAATGAGGCTCCTTTTACATCTCCAGGAGCTGAGACAGAGATAGGCGCTCAATCTGTCATGCAGTACCCGGGTCTTGAACTGCTAACTTGCTAGCCTTCCAGCTAACAAGGCGAGCTTCTTAACCACTGAGCCACCACAGTCCAAAAAACAAAGATTGGGAAACACTGATCTAGAGTAATCCAGATCTGGGCACATCTACGTTACAACTTGGTGCAGTACTGTTATGTTTCCCCAGAAATATGTCCCCCACTGAAGATATCAGGAGTTACTCCCAAGTACAGGAATCAATAAACATATCTAAAGCCAGTTTAATGGTCACTGCTTCCCTACCAACACGTTTCTTAAAAATCAGAGAACTGTTCTTGCAAAGCTGTCCTTTTCTATACAGTGAAAAGTCAAGACTCACTAGAAAAGACAGTGAATCACGAAAAAGTGGAAGGCAATAAGAGAACCAGGAAGACTGAACCTCAGAGGAACTGACTCACTGTAGCAAATGGTGGACTCCATTTTGTAAGACCTTAGCAGGGACCTTCTTGAGGTCACCAATTTCTAGGGTCACCCTAGGCTGAAGCAGGACTATTAACAACAAAGCAGTGAGAAAATCTATTTCCTCCTAAGTAATGCAATTTCCTGAGATTCCCACCATTGGAAAACCTCTTAAATTCATTGCACAGCTGCTAGAGAACATGATTTGCTTATTACACTGTATTCTGGAGCTTTAACTGTGGCCTTGTAAGAGGTTTAAGAGACTATTTCCGTGCCAACATTGTCCAGTGGGGAAAGGGTGTTAGGGTAGGATTCTGAAGGCCTGGGTTCAAATCCCCACTCAACTATGGAAACACACCAGAGAACAGCAATGGTCAACCACTCTTTGAACATCTCACACAACTCAGAAACTGGACGAGAATCACTATAATTTGGAAGCGATGTGACAGAATGTAGCATACATACCAAGCCAATTCAGAAGTTGGAGGAATGGAAGTTAATTTTGGAGTTCCTTCTTTTTTGACTAATATATCCAGCTCTTGGACTTTACTGGACGACCCCCAAGGGTCACACACCTAATAAGCTGAAATTCAACTATAACAGCTCTCCACAGTGCAAGAGGGTGGCAGGAGAATCTTTTTCCTTTTACAGAAAACAATCACACTTACATCCCACGCCCCATGGTGCTTATGGCACTCTTTGGGTGGGTCACAAGGTAATTAGCATTTTTGTCCCCAACTTGCTGGGTACTCATTTAACTGAGCTTGGAAGGATGGAAAGCAGGGTCAACCTTGATCCCTGTTAGGATCAAACTCACATTTTCAGTAGTGTTTGGCTGCAATACTGCAGTTTAATTGCTCTGCCACCAGAAAATAAATGGAACTAGATTAGTTTCTCCTGAATAAGGAGCAGAGGATTTGTGGTATTTTTGAACCACAATCAGGTGTACCCTGGTAACAAGAACCTTGTGTTGCCAGCTAATCTTTCTCACACTAGGTCAGGCAGAAGAAACTGCAGAATGAACACACCAAAAGGTGGCTTCATTTTGGCAGTTTCACGTCTGGCCTTGACACGGCAGAAGAGGCAAAGGATCACTTGCTAGTTTCCGTGTGAAACACTGTGGGCAGAGGGGGAGGCAACCAACAGCTACACAGGGCCCGACCCTTTCCCAAATAGCTATACATGTGTTTGGCTTCTCCAAATCTATAAAGCCAGCCAGCTCAAGGGAGCTCTGCCATTAAAACAAGCAGTGAGCAAAAACTCCAACAGGATCTGAAATGCTCCGTCATGAGATGGTTTCAAAGGCACACAATTTGGTCACAGCGGGAGGAGACAGGGAATCCTACATAGACACCTAAAAGACCCAGCCAGGGCTCCATTACACGTGTGTGTGTGTGTGTGTGTGTCTTAAGACATGTCCTAGAATCCTTTACAACATGCTCAAGTTCCATGTGTGGCAAATGGTCAGACCCCTCTCAGTTGAGGCAGCGAGTTCCTGCTATATTTATAAGAAGACATTTGTCCTACAGTTCATCTGGGACCATACACAATAACACCCAACTCTGCCTAGTGTCCAGTCAGACCACTAGTCCAGGGGTGGCCAACCTATGGCCCACGGGCCAGACCTGGCCCGTGGCACCATTTCACATGGCCTGCCACTGTCCTTGCCACTATCAGAAGCATTTATGACAGACATAAAACACGCCCACACCTGCCGTAAATGCACCCGTAGCTGTCTTAAATGCGTTTATGACAGCCACAGATGTGTTTTATGGCAGTGTTTATGGTGGGAGGAACAACATGACCGGCCCACTCAGCTGCCCAGGGTGTGTGGTCTGGTCCTCCATGCAAAAGGTTGGAAACCGCCTGCACTAGTCCAACCAGCCTAGCAAGTGTGTACCTCCCACTATGTATGTTACTTGAGCAGGCAAACAGGGTACAGACTTCCTTGGGGAAGGCAAGAGAAGAGACCACTGGATTTAGGGCCTGGGTCCCCATAGGATGAAAACACCCAGTGGTGGGCAACAGCAGTTCACCAGAACCAGTAGCAGAAATTCTGGCTGGCCCCACCCATCCAAGTTTTGAAATAAAGTAGTCCTAATTCGGGTGCAATGCAGGGCTTTCCCCCTGGCTACGTCCACCATGCCACACCCTCAGTGTGGTAGTAAAATTTTTTTGAGCCCACCATTGAAAACACCACACTGGAAAACCCCACCATGGCATACACAGACTGCTGTATGAATGCCAATGACCAGGGCGGGTGGCTGACAAGACTGATCTGGCCCACCGAGGAAACTTACCTGTCTGTACGAGAGAAAAATACAACAATCACTTTGTTTGAACTGTTTGTTATTACATCTAGAGAACGAAAATGGCTCTCAAGATTTATAAGGGGGTTAAGCCGCCCCTGGACAGGATGGGATGTCCGGCCCATGGTTATATGCCAGGGATTCTCAACCTATGGCTCACAAGCTGGATGCAGTCCACAGCACCATTTCATGTGGCCCTGATCGCCTCCACCATACCCAGAAGTGCTATGTGGCGGAAGAAGGGCATAATGGCCATCCGGCCCCCAAAGCTGTCTGAGGGAGTGTGACCCAGCCCCTGGCTTAAAAGGGTTGAGAACTCCTATTATATGTGAACAAAGACCCAATGGAGAATAACTCCCTCACTGCACAACTCTACGAGCATTTATATGGCTCCTCTCCCGTGTGTACTCTTTTATGGCTTAGAAGGTGTGAGCTCGAAATGAAGCATTTCCCACACTCTAAGCACTCATAAGGCTTCTCCCCCGTGTGAACCCGCTTATGGCTGACCAGCCGGGAGCTGGAAATGAAGCTCTTCCCGCACTCGGCGCATTCAAAAGGCTTCTCGCCCGTGTGGGTCCTCTTGTGCGTGATGAGGGAGGCTTTCTGCCGGAAGCTTTTGCCGCACCCTGAGCATATGTATGGCTTCTCTCCCGTGTGGATACGGCTGTGCGCCGTAAGGTTGGAGCTTCGGCTGAAGTTCTTCCCGCAATCGGAGCACTTGTACGGCTTCTCCCCCGTATGGGTCCTCTTGTGGTCCGTGAGGTGGGAGCTGCTGCCAAAACGCTTCCCGCACTCCAAGCATTCATAGGGCTTTTCCCCTGTGTGGACCCGGATGTGGTTGATAATCTGGGAGCAGGCGCTGAAGCTTTTCCCACACAGCGTGCACTCATAGGGCTTCTCCCCCGTGTGGGTCCTCTTGTGGGTGATGAGGGAGGCCTTCTGGTTGAAGTTCTTGCCGCAGTACGAGCAGCTGTACGGCTTCTCCCCTGTGTGGACTCTCTTGTGGGTAATGAGCTGGGAGCTGGTGCTGAAGCTCTTCCCGCACTCGGAGCACTCGTAGGGTTTCTCGCCTGTGTGGGTTCTCTCGTGTGTGATGAGAGAGGCCTTCTGGTTGAAGCTTTTCCCGCACACCCCGCATTTGTGGGGTTTCTCAGGCATGTGGGTCTCCTCGTGCCTCATCAGCTCCGATGGGTGAGAGAACCACGTTTCACACACTGAACATTTGTACGGTTTCTCCCCAGTGTGGATTCTCTCGTGGATATCCAAGTGGGTCTTCTCATAAAAACTCGCCTCACACAGTGAGCACTTGTGGGGTTTCTCAATTGGCTGCACTTCTGGATGGGCAAAACTTTGGCCGGAGTTTTCCCTTGAGGCCTTGGGCCTGTGGTTTCCCTCCTGGAAAAGACCTTCCTGACCATCTGCAGGACGGTTGTCTTGTTGAGCTTCAGGTCCCTGTTGCCTGTCGGGCCTTTCATCTGTTTCCGGGTGCTGGAAACATTTCCCTTTGGCTCTCTCCAGCGAAATCCCACCAGCACCTGCTTGCTCGGACAAGAAGGGTTCTTCCTCCTCTTCCTCCTCCTCCTCATCGTCTTGCACTTCCTCATTGCCTGTGCAAAGTAACCAAGAAACACCCCATAAGAACTTATGAAAAGTGCTACCAAAGTTAGGACCATGTTCAGCCTAGCTCAGTGGTTCCCAATATGAGGCCCATGCCCCACAAGGGGACTTCAATTCCCAGAACCCTAAGTCAGTACATTAGCTGATCAGTGCTCTGGGAAATTGACTTAGAGTTCTGGGAATTGAAGTCCAAAACCAAAAGGTTGGGGAACACTGGCCTAGCTGGCCCAATACCCTGTTCCCTAAAGAGCAGCTAATGGAACAACCCTTGGGACATCGCAAGAGAGAAAGGAGAAACCAAACTTCCCTTTGCTTGTCCTCCATTAACTTGAAGGTTAATACATATCCACACACATAAAACAAGATGACATCACTGTGAATGAAGCCATGCATAGAGTGACAGGATGCCTCAAACCTACACCAGTTGAGAAAATCTATCTTCTTGTTGGTATCACTCCATCTATCATCAGGAAAGAATTAGCAGCAGATGCTGAGAGAACCAAGCAAGAGAAATACAGGTTTCACTTACCAGTAACTGTCGTTCTCCGAGTATGTTGTTTGGGGATTCACACTAATGGGTTCTGCGCCTGCGCTGAATCCGAGCGGAGCTGAAAAGCTGATTGGATAAAAGTTTTGAAGTTAGGACCATCCACCATCCCCAACCGCCTCTGGTGCCATTTCGCACTCTTTCCTCAGTTCAATACTAGAGCTGTCTGTGAAGCATAGGGCCATCTCAGGCCGGCAGCATCGAGGGGAGGTCGGGTTGGGTCGTGTGAATCCCCAAACAACATACTCGGAGAACGACAGTTACTGGTAAGTGAAACCTGTCTTTCTCCTTCGTGTTGTTTGGGGATGCACACTAATGGGTGACTAGCAAGCTCACTTACTTGGATGGTGGGCAGCCGGCGTCCTGAGATGTAGGAGAGCGTGTTGACATCAGGGATGGGCGGTCATCACCAAAGAGGATCGGAGACCAGCCGTCAGGATGGATCTGCCACGTCTGATATCAGCAGCAGACCTTGTATCAACCCGGTAGTGGGTGATGAATGTGGAGGGCCTGGACCAGGTAGCAGCCTTACAGATGTCCTCCATAGGAATGCCTTCCAGAAAGGCAGTAGACGAGGCCAATGTCCTGGTGGAGTGAGCCCGGACATGAGGCGGAGGTGGCAGAGATGACATCTCATAGGCCAGGTAAATGGTATCTGAGATACATTTAGATAGTCTCTGGGCAGACAGAGGCTGTCCCTTTGACTTGCCACCATAAGCAACGAAAAGGTGCTTGGCTCTCCTGAAGGACGCAGTCCTTTGGGTGTAAAACAGCAAGGCCCTCCTGACATCCAACGAATGCCACACTCTCTCTTGTGCAGACGAAGGATTCAGGAAGAATGCTGGAAGCGTGATGGACTGGGCCAAGTGAAAGTCAGTGAGGACCTTTGGGAGGAATGCAAGGTCCGGATGAAGCACTACCCTGTCGGGGTAGAATTTCAGAAAGGGAGGATCAGACCTCAGGGCTGCGAGCTCACCTGCCCTTCGGGGAGAGGTAATGGCCACCAGAAAAGCAGTTTTACAAGACACAAACTTGATGTCCACTGTAGCCATGGGCTCAAAAGGCGCCTTGGTAAGCACAGTGAGCACAGCAGTGAGGGACCACTGGGGAGGTGGTACCTTGACAGGTGGGTAAGCATTGCAGAGTCCCTGGAGGAAACGTTTAACAGTCTTGTCCCTGAAGGCAGAGGACAGCACAGAAGAAGGTGGAGCATTGGCAACCACTGCAGCCAGATGAACCTTTAAGGAGGAGTGCGTGGATCCTGACTCAGCCAGATGCAGAAGGTAGGACATAACGTCCTGCAGTGATGCGGAGTCCACGGTACGGTCGTTGGATGTTAAAAAGTCAAGGAAACGACGGTACTTGCAATCGTAAGGCTTCCGCATGGATGGCTTTCGAGAGAGTTCAAGGATCCGCGCTACGTCGGGCGGATAACATAGGCCGTCAGATGAAGACTCGGCAAGTCCGAGTATAGGATCTGACCGCCCCCCATGTGGAGGAGGTTTGGATCGGTGGGCATGCGAAGGAAGTCGCAAGCCAGCGTCTGAAGCAGAGGGAACCACGGCTGCCGCGGCCAGGATTGGGCGGTCAAGATTGTCCATGCACTCTCCGCACAGATCCGTACAAGGACCCGTTGGATGAGAGGGATTGGTGGGAACATGTAGAGGAAGTCCTGATGCCACAGAACCATGAAGGCATCCCCTTCCGATCTGCAACCAATCCCCGCTTGGGAGCAGTAACGGTGACACTTGGCGTTGGCTTGTGTCGCAAGGACCGGTGTGTCCAGGACCGGTGTGTCCAGGACCAGTGTGCCCCACCGGCGGCACAACCGGTCGAACACCGATCCGTCCAGCTCCCACTCGTGCATTGCCGTCCCTTTGCGGCTCAGAAAGTCCGCATCCGTGTTCAGGGTGCCCTGGATGTCGACACCGATCGGGAAGACGTGCACCTTCAGGCACCATTCCCAGACCATCACAGCAAGATGAAGGAGGAAGAGAGACTTCGTCCCTCCCTGCTTGTTGAGATAGGCCAGGGTCGTGGTGTTGTCCGAGGTGACCTGCACCACGCGGCCTGCTATTGAAAATCTGAAGGACTGCATCACCTTCCACACTGCCAAGAGTTCGAGGAAGTTGATGTGGTGCTCGGCTTCCGCGGGAGTCCAGACCCTGTGGATCCGTAGACTGCTGCAGCAGGCTCCCCATCCGTGCGTGCTCGCGTTGGTGGTGATCTGCACAGTTGGCAAGGGAAGAGTGAAGAGCTTCCCCACGGCCACGTTGCGGTCCAGCACCCACCAGTTCAGTTGGTCCTGCAGTTCGGGAGTTGGTGTCAGCCACTTCCCTGGATGGTCATTGACGAGGTCGAACGAGGCAAGGAACCAAGATTGGAGGGACCGCATCTTGAGCTTGGCGTGCGAGATCACCGCCGTGGTCAACGCCATGAGTCCCAAGAGACGGAGGGCGTCCTGAGCATGGATGCGGTGTCTGCCCTGGATCCGTGCCACCACCGCACGGATGTCCAGCAGACGTTTGGGCGGAGCGTAGGCTCTCAGAGCCAGAGAGTCCAGTACGGCTCCGATGTAGTCTATATGTTGAGTTGGGGTCAACTGGGACTTTTTGTAGTTGACCCTCAGACCGAGACTCTCCATGAGGGCCAGGCAATAAGAAACATCGTCCATGGCCCTCTGTTTGGTCGGGGAGCAGACCAACCAGTCGTCAATGTAAGGGAACACCTGGACCCCTTGCAGCTGAAGATGGGCGGCCACCGGCGCCATGCACTTCGTGAATACCCTTGGAGCGGTGGAGAGGCCGAAGGGTAGACACGTGTACTGGTAGACGTCGCTGCCCATCTGGAAGCGGAGGAAGCGGCGATGTTCCCTCCTGAAGGATATGTGGAAGTACGCATCCTTCAGGTTGATGACTGCAAACCAGTCCCCGTGGCTGATCAGTGGGAGGATGGACTGAAGGGTTACCAACCGAAACTTCCTCGCCTCGATGTGCTTGTTGAAGAGGCGGAGGTCCAGGATTGGTCAGGACCCTCCGTCCTTCTTGTCCACGAGGAAGTAGCGGGAGAAGAACCCGTCGTGAGACTCCGACGCTGCGACCAGCTCTATGACGCCCTTCTCCAGGAGAGCTGACAGTTCCTCCTGGAGCGGTGGAGACAGATCGGTGACACGGACCCGTCCGACAGTAGGGCATCTCTTGAACTCAATCGCGTAGCCAGAGTCTAAGATGGTTAAAACCCACTTGTCTGTGGTGATGGTGGACCACACCGACAGGTAGTTCACCAGGGGACGGTAAGGTAGAGGGATGAGAGTCTCGGTCACGGAGGAGTCAAACCCGTTGTTTGCTCCTCCGATCAGTCCGGTTACCAGTCTGTTGGCGTTGCTGGTAACACGGCCGTGAGGCTTGCTGTCTCGGCCTGTAGAACTGGTGCCGAGGGTAGTCCTCCTGCCTCTGTTGTGGGTGAGTCTGGTAGGACAGATCTTGAGACGAGGTCTGGGGTTGGTCCTGCTGGTACCGACCCGACCCTCAGCGTGGAGGACGGAGCTGTTTAATAGTGGTAATGTCATTTTTAAGTTCCCCCAAAGAGACATCCGTCTCTTTCGCGAACAAACCCTCGCCATCGAAGGGAGGTTCCTCCACCAGTTTCTTGACCTCATCTTGGAGGTCGGCCGAGCGAAGCCAGGAGTGCCGGCGTATCTGGATGGCGGAGGCTAGGTTCTTAGCCTCCGACTCCGTGATATGCCTCCCAATCCAGATCTGTTGGAGGGCTAGCTGGTCACCCTCCTGACAGATGGATCCAAACTCAGCCTGGAGCTCCGGCAGCAGCTTGGTCTTGAAAGACTCAACCTTCTCCCACAGGCGACAGTTGTAGCCGCCCATGGCCGTGGCATAGTTCACGGCACGGAAGGACAGGGAGGAGTTAGCATAGACCTTTCTGCCCAGGGAGTCTAACTTCTTCCCTTCCTGCAATGAAGGGAGGGGAGTGCTGCTTGCCGGACTCCTGTGCTAGGCGCCCTTCACGACCCACGAGTTGGGCGCCGGGTGGACGTGCAGGAAGGTCGCATCATCTCTGAGAAGTCTATACATCCCGCCCACTCATGTCAAAACCAAGTGGGACGAGACGGGCTTCTGCCACACAGCCTTGGCAATCTTCGGGAGAAGGCCCAGGTGGACAGGGACCAACTCCTTCTTATCGGCCATGGCGCACACAACGTCCTCGCACTCCTCAGAAGGGTCCTCCGCCTTGATCTCGAGCGTGGATCCTAGGCAGATGATCAGCGCCGTGAAGGTCCGTTGGTCCTCTGGCTGGGAACCGTGGACGGGGCCGATGTTGTCGTCGGGTGACATCTCGGCGGCGGCTGATCCTCCGCCTCATCCGACGATCCGTCGGAGCCTTCTGACTGTTCCGAGATGCTGAGCAGTGGAAAGAAGGCCTCGGGGTCCGAGTCCGACCAGTACGGCCTGGCGATCCTCGGATCGCTCCCTGGCAAAGGCGACTGGTGCGGAGGGAGAGAGACCTCCAACCGTCCCTGTTCCGTGCGTCGCCTCTTTGCTGGAGTCGGGCCCTCCTCACGGAGTGGTGGCGCCTCCGGAACAAGTTCACGGAGCGGTGGCGCCTCCGGAACAGCCAACGGTGGTGGCTGAGGGACCCGAAACTGCTCGGCTATCTTCTGCACCATCGCCTCGAGGAACGGGGCGATGAGGCTCAACTGTATGGACGGCTCGGGAGCCAGAGCCACAGAAGGGGCCAACAAGGACGCAGTTCTCCGCGGTGGCGGTGGTAGCGGAGTCTCCGGCAGAGGTGGTAGACTTGGGGACTTCTCCGGGGAGATGAAGACCGGAGAGGCCGTCGAGTAACTGCCCGGCGAAATCGTGGCCGTGACGGCAACGGAGGCCAACGATCTAGACGGCGACGGGCACGTCCGCGCACGGAGTTGGAGGGAGAGAAGTCGAAGAAGTCCGATGGTGTTTCTTCTTCTCCTTCTTCCCCTCCTCCTTCTTCTTTTTCTCCTGCTCCTTCTTCTTCTGGAACAGTTCTGCAGTTGTAGGCCACGAAGAAGGAGCGGAGGTAGATGCAGCGGGCGCCTCCCTTGAAGGGGGAGGCGGTGGTGCCAGGGCGGCCTCCATTAAAAATGCTTGGAGGCGCTATTGGCAGTTTTTAAGGGCGGCCATAGAGAAGCCCTTGCAGACCGCACACGTCTGGATGGGGTGATTTTCTCCCAGACAACGAAGGCACCGCACGTGTCCGTCCGAGCTTGGAAATTTCACGTTGCAGGACGGACACTGCTTAAATGCTGCGGAGGCCATCCACCGAAGTAGATGGCCTAGTCGAAAAAATTGTCCCGGCTGGGAAGCCCCGACACGAGATTGCTGAGGAAAATTTTACCTCAAAGTCTGTTTTATTTTTTTTGCGGCTGAGGGAAAATCCCCCAGCCACACGAGGACCAAGGGTTTGCAAGTCCCCTGGTCTGAGAAAAATTGTTTTAAATAGAAAAAAAATTGAAGGTTTTCTGAGGCAATCTCAGACAGAAACACACAGCTCTTTTTCCAGGCTCCTGCTCGGGCAGCAGAAAAAAGAGAACTGAGGGAAGAGCACGAAATGGCGCCAGAGGCGGTTGGGGATGGTGGGTGGTCCTAACTTCAAAACTTTTATCCAATCAGCTTTTCAGCTCCGCTCGGATTCAGCGCAGGCACAGAACCCATTAGTGTGCATCCCCAAACAACACGAAGGAGAAAGACCCTTGACAACCCCCTGACTGGATGAGCCTCAAGTCCGCCAGTTAAGATCCAGGAAGAACATTATGGGAATAACAAACATTCTTGAAGGTATGCAAGAGTGAAACCAAATTAGAAGATGGAGGAAGGCGCTCATTGGACACGGAACAACATCAAAGGAGGAGATGGCTGAGGAACTCAACCTCTCTTACATCACTGTGGAAGGCCCTGAATAGGCTAAGGCTCGGAGTCCCTAAATGCAAGATCAACATGTCCAAGTGGGGACTGCTGGCAGGTAACAATATGCGGTGTGAACATGGAGATACAGAACCCGGGTCATTTACTGGTCTGCCGATTACTGCCAGAAACATGTACTAATGAGTACTTAAGTTTGGTCAACAACAATTCAACAACAAAGCCAAGAAAGTGGCTTCATTTTGGAAGTCCAGAGTTTGAACTGGATACAAAAGAAGAAAAAAACCATCAAAGGTTCATTCTAGTTACCATGACCAATAATCCCTTACAAGTGGGGCTCACAACAATATACTTCATTAATGAGAGCCCTCCTTACTTGTCTCAGAGGACTTTGTTCTGTGGCAAACGACAGCAGAGTAAGGCGCTGTTGTTGCTCACAGGCTGAACAAGATCCATCTCTGCCACAGAGGATGCCAATAGGAGTCTTATTACAGGTTACATTTATATGTCATGCCAAGTCTGCTACAAAGCTCACCATGTGGCCTCTCGGTTTAACCTACCTAATCTGTCTGGTCATGGGGTTAAAATGGTAGAGGTAGAACCACATTAATCTGTTAGGAGCCACTTGGAAGAAAAGCAGGATATTAATGTACAGTAAAACCTCAGATAACACTAAAACTTGGTTCCACAAGTCTTGGTGTTATCCGATTTTTAGTGTTATCCGATGCATGTTAAAATCCAATGGGATACAATGGATAACGTTAAAGCTCCATAGAGATACATTGTAACCGCAGAGGCTTTAGCGGTTGTTATCCGATGCATCCCATTGGATCTTAACATTATTCAGTGCAATTCTCCGCCCAAGATTACTTAACGTTATGCAATTTTAGCGTTATCCGAGGTAAACGTTATCTGAAGTATTACTGTATTGAGTAAACGTATATACTCAACTATAAGTTCTCCCAAATATAAATCAAAGTACCTAATTTGGACCTCTAAAACTAGGAAAATAGATTGACCCAAGTACAGTATAAGTTGGGGGTGGAAAATGCAGCAGCAACAAGTGAGTTTCAATTATTAAAATACAGTAAAATACAGTAAAATTAATTAATTTAGACATTTGTGTGGGCATGTTTTTGAGTTTTTACGGTAGTGTTAATGTATTTTTTTACTGTATGTTTGAATTTGCACCACTGCGGTTTTGGGACCCTCGGAGTTGACCCGAGTATAAGTTGAGTCCCCTTTTTGGACCTCATTTTGAGGGCTAAAAAAATAGACTTATACTCGAGTATATACCGGTAGGTACTTTCTCTAAAGAGTTCAAGGCAGTGTACAGAGTTTTCTACCTGTTTATCCTAATCACAAACGAATCTGGCCACTCAAAAAGGATTGTTCCTTGATGACAAGGATGGTGCCAGAAAAGAGCTCCTCTGATTCAAGAAAATAAACCAGCTTACCAGACAAGGTAGCTTCCCAGTCGTCCTCCTGTTTGTCCTCTAAGGGAAGGTGCATCTTCAAGACCACAGGTGGAGAATGGTCTGAGTTGGGTGAATCAAGAGATCCTGGTATCTATATCAAGAAAGAAAAGAAAAAGAGAAAGTGAGAAAGAATGGATGAACAGAATGAAGGAAGGAAGAAAAAGAAAGAAAGAAAAGAAGGAAGGATGGAAGGAAGGAAGAAAAAGAGAGAAAATAGAAGGAAGAAAAAGGAAGGAAGAAAATATGGAAGGAAGATAGGAAGAAAGAAAAACCAGAAAGAAGGAAGGAAGGAAGGAAGGAAAATAATAACTACAGGTTATTTACAATGTGTTGTTCCCATGCAAAAGCCAGGAAACGTTACCTTCTCTTCTGGCTCTTCAGATTCCTGCAGGAAGCGTTCGGCCAGGGCCACGGCCCGCATGCAGGTCTCAGGGCTCTGCTCCCGGACCCAGCTCTGCATCTCCAGGGGCAGTACAGTGAGAAACTGCTCCAGGATCAAGAACTCCAGGATCTGCTCTTTGGTGCGAGTCTCCGGCTGCAGCCACTGGTGGCAAAGCTCCCAGAGTTTGTTGCAAACCTCCCGGGGCCCTTCGGCCTCCTCATAGCTGAAGAGGCGGAACCGCTGCCTCCGCAGCTCTGCGTTGGCCGGGTCTTCGTCCAGGACTTCCTCCTTAACCTTCACAGGAGAATCCGGGCTCTTCTCATAGGCTTTGTTCTCCTCTCCACCGGGCAGGCTCTGGACTGTCGACTCTGCCTTTGGCCACCGACTGCTTTCCACTCCTCCCTTGAAGGAGCCCGGGAAATACTTGGTGTCTTCGCCCACCATGTACCGAGGGGGCGGCGAGGTCCTCCATCCCATCCGTTTAGGCTGCATTGTCTTCAGGAAGTCCTGCAACTGGGTCTCCCAGCACTGATCGTCCGGCTCCCGTTTGAACTGCTGTGGGGGAACAGATCCTTCCAACAACTCTCCGCCGGCTCCGACTTGGACAACGTGGAGGTCCTGGTCTTCCTCCTCCAAACTCTTGGGCGGTTCAGGTCCAGCGGGCTCCTGCGACTCCATCTCGATTTCCGGATCCTGCTCCTGGATTGGAAGCGAAAAGTCAAGTTTGGTGAAATGGCAAACGAGATATGCCTTAGCCCACCCAATGCCCCGAAGCTCCACCTACCGATCAGAGACAATACCTAGCGTAGTGCAGCGATGGCAAAACTTTTAGAGACCGAGTGCCCAAACTGCAACCCAAAACCCACTTATTTATTGTGAAGTACCAACACAGCAACAGGAGAGGAAGGAAATGCTCCCATCAGACTGCTGGGCAGAGGGGTGGGGCAAACACTGTGCTGGACTGACTGCACGCGTGCCCAGAGAGGGCTCCAGGTGCCAACTCTGGCACACGCGCCATAGGTTCGCCACCACTGGTGTAGTGGTTCTGCTGTGGCTTAGTGGTTAAGATGTTGAACTTTGATGACTGGAAGTTCAGCAGGTCAGCAATGCAAGACCTGAGTGCTGCACAACAGAGTGAGCTACCGTCATCTGTCCCAGCTCCTGCCAACCTAGCAGTTCAAAAGCAAGTAGATGAACATGTACCACTTGGGCAGGAAAGGTAACAATATTCTGTGTCCTCCAGCATTTACTCGTAGGCCATAGAAACGTTCTGCAGACAAAGCCTGGCTCTTTGGCTATAAACAGAGATGAGCATTGAACCCTAGAGTCGCATATGAGTGGCTTTCGAGCAAAGGTAACCTTTACCTTTACTAGTGTAGTGGTTAGAGAACGAGACTGAAACAAAGTGATTCCAGCTGCCAGTCCTCACTGTGACATGAAGCTGATCTTAAGGCCACTATACTCCTGGCTTGACCCACTTTATATAGCTGCTGTTATGATGATAAAGTGGGGATGAATAAAGCTCAACCACAAGATTGTTGAGCATCAAGATAATTGGTGAAAAGAAGGAATATACAGTACAGTGGAACCTTGCTTAACAAATGCCTCAGTTAACACAAACATCGCAAAACAAAAGAAAATCCATAGAAAATAGTGGCTCGGTTAACAAATTTTGTTCAGAATGGATTAATTAATTTTCAATGCATTCCTATGGGAAACCATGTTTCAGTTAACAAATTTTGGTTTTCAGTCCATTCCTATGGGAAACTGCATTCAATGCATTCCTATGGGAAAGTCACTTTACAAATTTTTCATAGTACCATGGTACCTCACTTAAAGAGCATAATGTGTTCCACAGGATTGCTCTTTAAGCGAGTTTGCTCTTTAAGTGAAACACCAATGAAAGTGACCAATTGTGACATCTGGCGGGGGGAGGGACTGTGAACCCCAATTTAGTTAAAAGAGTTTTTGGTTGGTTTTAGTTGTAAAGGAAGGTGACCATTCTGAGAAAATTCTGCTCTTTAAGTGGGTTAGTCTCTAAGCAAGGTGCTCTTTATGCAAGGTTTTACTGTACAAAAGGTCCCAAAGAACGCATTAAATTTGTTAACTGAGGTTCCACTGAATAGAAGCACAGCAGTGTTGGTTTGGCAGGAACCCCAAGGGTCATTTAGTCAACACACCACTCCCAATGCAACTATCCACAGCTAAGGTACCTGTGGTGTAACAAGTAAATAAAAGGAACTCTGGTGGCAAAGTGGTTAAACTGCTCTACTGCAGCCGAAACGTTGGGAGTTCAATCCTGACCAGTACCCAAGATTGATTCAGCCTTCCATCCTTCCAAATGAGGTAAAATGAGTATCCAGCATCTTGGAGGCAAAATGCTCATTAACTTGTGAACCTTCCAGGGAGAGCACTAAGCGCTGTGAGCCAGTATATGTGTGTGTTTGCTATTGCTAAAGCAAATAATGATTGAAAACCTGAAGTAATCTTCTTTAATCTTCTTCACTGGCACTAACAACTGTATAGTGTATACAGTAATACCCCGGATAACGATTGCATCGGATAACGCTAGAATCGGATAACGATGCAAGTTTTTTGGAAAAAACTTGCATTGCTAGAATCGGATAACGGTGCAAGTTTTTTGGAAAAAACTTGCATTGGATAACGATTCTGGGTAACGATTCTTAGCGTTATCTGAGACAATGGTCTTCGGGTGTGGGGTGATTTGGGTAGAACAGGGAGGGGGAAATAGAGAGACATGATTGGTTCTCTAGAGACCAAATCACGTCTCTCTCTTTCCCTCTCCCTGTAGTTTAAATACAGGGAGGAAAAAGATGCGATCACGATAAGCAGTCTCTGCGACTGTAGTAGGGTCAGGGGAAAGGCGTGCCTTTCCCTGACCCTACTGCAGTTGCAGAGACCGCTGCGAGTGGGGGGTGGCTTTAAAGGCAGGGAGGAAAAAAGAGACCCAATCTCTTTCTTTCCCTGCCTGCCTTTAAAGCGGTTTGTCCCTGAAGTCAGGGCTTTTTTTTTTAGCGTTGTTCGATGCATGCATCGGACAACACTAAAAATTGGATAACGTCATGACTTGTGGAACCAAGTCATAACGTTATCCGGGGTATTACTGTATAGCAGTTCTCAACCTTTTTAAGCTGGGGGCTTTAAAAAGTTCGGGGGGCGGACAGTCATTTTGCCCTTCCTCCACCACATGGCACTTCCTGATGTGGTGGAGGCAGTGGGGGATCACATGAAATGGAGCCACGGGTCGCATCTGGCACAGGGCCGCAGGTTGAGAGTCCCTGGTACACAGTATAATTTTTTTGTCACTTTGAATTCATAGGTTACCCATCGGTAAACCTATCCATCTATGAATCTTGACGGTATTGTTCTAAAATACAGATTTGGACACTGCAAAAATATTTCTTTATTTAGTAATAGCACTTACACTTATATAAGGGCACAAAGTGCTTAGTGCACTCTTTGGGTGGTTTACAGGCAATTTGCCTCCCCCCCCCTCATGATTTAGACCAGGGGTTCCCAAACTTTTCACACCACAAGCCAGTCACGTGGTTGAGCGGTCCGGTCACAGATTTACGACAGATGCAGGTGCATTTATGGCAGTGTTTACGGCTGGTGCGTTTAGGCATGTCATAAATGTGCCCGCTTCTATTGAGGGCAGGACGAGCCACATGAAATGGTGCCACGGGCCGGGTCCAGCCTGCGGGTCATAGTTTGGGAACTCCTGATTTAGACAATGCAAAAATATTTATTTATTTAGATTTATACACCACCCATTTGGCTGAAATAGCCATCCTGGGCAGCCAAATAAGATAAACCTGTAAAACGAAACAAATTGTTTTTTTTTTAAATCACATTGACATTGAAATTGTTTAAAAGCTTTTATTTTTTTAACAGGCATGCAGTATTAGATTAGTTTAACATCCTGTTTCAAACCAGCCACCAATACAGGACATGAAACCAACAAACGCCCCACATGCAGGTGGGTAATAGCCACCAGATGTTTATTTTCTTTGTTTCCTTCTTTAATTCACAGACCAGCCACCTACATTCTACTCAATGAATAAACAGACTGCCAGGTGCCAATTAAATTACCGGAACAAAGCAGGTTTTACCAGCCTCAAAAGTTGGCATGACTTGCCCTTGTTCCACTACACAGTTATAGTAAAGGTAAAGGTTTCCCTTGCTCGAAAGCCAGTCGTATCCGACTCTAGGGATCAGTGCTCATCTCTGTTTCTAAGCCAAAGAGCCAGCGCTGTCTGCTTCTGCAGACGTTTCCATGGTCATGTGGCAGGCATGACTAGACACCAGAGCGCATGGAACGCTGTTACCTTCCCACCGAAGTGGTCCCTATTTATCTACTTGCAATTTCTTGCTTTCGAACTGCTGGGTTAGCAGGAGCTGGGACAGAGACGGGAGCTCACTCCGTCCTGCAGTACTCGGGAATCGAACTGCTGACCTTCCACCTCCCAGTAAGCGTCTTAGTGACTTAAGCCACTGCAGTCCCATAACACAGTTATAGGTCACCACTAAAAAAGCCCTGTCTCATGTTGTCTTGTTAGTAAAGGTTGCCCTTGCTCAAAAGCCAGTCATATCTGACTCTAGGGTTCAGTGTTCATCTCTATACAGCCAAAGAGCCTACGCTGTCTGCATTTGTAGACATTTCCATGGACAAGTGGCAGGTATTACTAGACACTGGAGTGCATGGAATGCTGTTTACCTTCCCGCTGAGTGATACCTATTTATCTTCTTGCAATTTCTTGCTTTCAAACTGCTAGGTTGACAGGAACTGGGACAGAGATGGGAGCTCACTCCATCTTGCAACACTCAAGTCTTTAACTGCTGACCTTCCAGTCATCAAGTTCAGCATCTTAACCACTAAGCCCCCACAGCCCCCTTGTCTCATTAAGTTGTCTCTAATTTCACTCCTGGTCAAAGCGAAGCCTCCAAAAGCAGTCTTAAAGAAGAGGCAGACTCGTATATTTCAAACCATCCATCAAGCACTTCATACAACCAGTAAGTTTAAAAACTATTTTTAAAAAAATAACCTGATTTATGTTTTATTTTATTGTATTTACTTTTGGACTATACAGTACAACTTTCTTATGCCATCAGTTAATGTTTTTGCTAAAGTGATTCACTTTAAATCTCAGGGGGATTTGCTCCATCGTGTTCTAAAGGGATAGCCATGTTTTTCTGTGGCATCATAAAAAGGAGTGCTTTTATTACAGTGTAAGTTCTTCTTTTGTGTCTAGGGCAAACATGAGTGAAACTGCAAAAATGGAGCCACCTTTTGGAGAATTCATTCTGTAATTCCTTTCGACTGACCTAGTGTAAGAAAAATTAGCTGGCACAAAGTTGCCGTTGTCTCAGGTACACCGGATTGTGGTTCAAAGATACCACAATCTTCAAGGAGGCTCTTTCTGTGTACTGTGCTCCAGTGCGAGTTACAGTTGCAAATTTATCATGATATAAAAAAATCTAGCTTGGTCTTTCTACAGTGAGAAAGGCAGAGTGCAAAATCAAACCAAATGAAATCCAGTTGTCTGCCTGAACTGGAATAAACCCAGTGACTCAATAGTCCTCTTCTAATTCAAGACTTACATCCTATTGATGTGTTCAGTCTTGTGGATCTAAAACCAGATTTAGCCTTATTTTTGAGCTGCCAGATAAATCTTTAGTGTTATTCCCCCCGCCGCCACCCCCCCAACCTTCAACTTCTGTTGTTTACTTATGAAAAGTATTTAGAAGGATCCCCAAAGCCTTACAGAAGTATTACACCATTATGTGACAGCCTTTCACATGTTTGGAGAGGGTAAAGGTCACACTTTTTGCTCGAAAGTCACTGTATCCAACTCTAGTGGTCGGTGCTCATCTCCATTTACAGCCAAAGATGCTGTCTACATCAACAGACGTTTCCGTGGTCATGTGGCAGGCATGGGACACTGTTACCTTTCATGCCAAAGCAGCACCTATTTTTCTACTTGCATTTCTTGCTTTTGAGAGGGTACACAAGAGCAAAACCAAATTAAAAGATGGGAGGAAGGCGCTCACTGGACAAGGAATAATATTAGAGAAGGATACAGCTCAGGAACTCAACCTTCCGTATGTCACTTGGAGGACCCTGAATAGGCTGAGGGTCAGGAGCTCCTAAATGCAAGACCAACATGCTCAAGTGGGGGCTACTGGCAAACAACAACACACTGTGTGAACATGGAGATAAAGAATCCGGCTCATTTGATAGTCTGCTGGTTACTACCAGAAACATGTACCGATGGGGATTTAATTTTGACCAACAACAAAGCCAAGAAAATGACTTCATTTTGGCAGTCCAAAGTTTGATCTGGACAAGATCCTTCCATCTCTGCATCTTGGTGGGTGGACCTCGCAACCCCCCTCCCACCAAAAATAGAGAGGGGTCGAGGGGGAGGTAATGACACAGTGGCTAAGCTGCTGTCCTGCAACCAAAGGCTGTACAGTACATTCGATCCTAACCACGAATCAAGGTTGACTCATCCTTCCATCCTTCCTAATATGAGTATCCAGCATGTTGGGGGGTGGGGTGGGGGGAGGATGTGAATTAACTTGTGAACCGCCCAGAGTCCACTAAGCGCTATGGGGCGGGATATAGGTGTAATTGCTTTGCTTTAGATATATTTTCCAGGACCCCCACCACACCCACCAGGCCGCCTTCTCCAAATGCGCCCCCCCCCAAAAAATAATAATTCGCGCAAAGGTGCCCTAGAAGAAACACCGCGGTCTGAGTTTGCCTCCCTCCCCTTGGCAAGGCCGCCTCGGCCGCTACGGATGGTGGGGGGTGGGGGGGTGGGGTGGCGAGGAAAGAGATTTGTCGTCGTCGTCGTCCCCTTCCACTCCACAACGGGGAGACTGTTTTTGTTTTCTTTTGCAGGGAAGCGGCTCCGCCATTACTGGCCGCCTCTTGCCCGCGCCTCGATGCGCAAAGGAGGCCCGCTGTCCAGGGCAAAGAAAGAAGGGGTGGACGAAGGAAGGAAGGCTGTCCACCACCCCCAGCCCCCGCCGCTGGATACCCACCCCAATTTAGGCCCCAAACCCCGCGACAGAGTGGGGAGGCATAGATATAAATATAACATAATAGCGCGATGGGATCCATTAGCCGAGCTGGCCAAAAAGGCTCCCTTCCTCTTCGGATGGCACCAGGGCGCACGGCGGCGGCGTGCCAAGGGCTTCCACACCACCCACTTTTGCGTGCACCCCTCTCGCTTTCTGCCCCCGGTTCTCGCTGCCAATAATAACCCCACACGGGCTTCGTACCCCCCGCATCGGGATCCCCACTTTTCTCTGCTCCCCAAGTACCCACCCATCCCGGTGGCTTGGGCGCACTCACCAGCCCCAGCGCGCCTTTGTCTCCACCGCAGCTCCCGGGCTGGGAAGGGAGAAGCGAGAGGCCGTTTCTCATGTCAGGAGGCGGGACGGGAAGGGAAAGGCTTTCTCTCTCTCTCCCTCCACCCCAGGCATCCTTGCATTCACACGCACACGTGAGCGCCTGCCTGCCTACCCGCGCTCTCCGCTTCCCAGACACCTTTGACTAGGAATCCGGAACTTTCTACCTTACACACACACCAGTTTTGCCAGCCCACCCCCAACGGGGGGACATTAGTTTTGTTAACTAGGAAGAAACTCCTTACTCTCTGTTGGGGCAAAAAGCACATCTCCAACTTGGGGAAAGTCTTGGGGTGAGGGTAGAAATCCAGACATCTAGCTCGTAGGGGATGGTGGACGTTTTCTGTGTATTTCTGTATACTGTATTACAGTATTTGTGAACCCATTTGGGCATTAATCTTTAAGGTGCACCCAGGAAAAAAAACAACTAGCACTTTATTAATCAGTGGCAAAATTGCTGCTAAGGTTTAGACAAGTGTTTGGATTTGCGTTAATAAAAGAAAATGGAAGCAGTGGAAAAAAGGACAAAGCACTTCATCCGACAAACTCTGTACAAATCCATATTAATAATCTCATACTTGAGATATAAAGGTCTCTCTTGCTCGAAAGCCAGTCATGTCTGACTCTAGTAGTGCTCATCTCTGTTTATAGCCAATGAACCAACACTGTCTGTTTCTGTGGTCCTGTGGCAGGCATGACGAGACACCGGAGGGCATGGAACACATTACCTTTCCCACAGAAACAGTACCTGTTTATCTATTTGCAATTTCTTGCTTTTGAACTGCGAGGCTGTCAGGAGCAGGGACAGGCAGGGCGCTCAGTCCATCACGCAGTAGTCAGGTCTTGAACTGCTGACCTTCCGGTCCTCGAACTCAGTGTCTTAACTACTAAACCACCACAGCCCCATACTTGGAGATGCCACTGTAAAAGATGACACAATAAAAAAGCCATACTACATGTTGTAATACTAGAGGCCAGAAATATCTTTTTTTAAAGCAGCCATAACAGTACCTCCAAATTTGCTGAGGGAGTAATAATAATAGTAATTTCGTGTCAGAGATTATTCTGGATTGAAAGGATTTTTTTTAAGGAGATGCCTAAATGAGGCTCCTTTCATGTCTCCCAAGTGCAACTCTCAGGTATCAAAACTCAACCTTCCAGTCTCCAGCTTAGTGCTTTAACCACTAAGCCACCGGTAAAAAGAAAACTTTTTTTAACATTTAGTCAAGGTACAAAGGCCTCAGTCAAGTTTTCTTTTAAGGAGAATCGTGTTCTGAGAAGTGATTCTCCTTAACATCAAAGGTGCAAGCTTATTCTGAGCACCTTGTTCTCATGTACCAGAGAAACCCTCATCACAGTACACTTGGCAGGGCACTCTTTTAAGCAGCACTGCCTGAACACCAAAGCTAAAGTTAGTTCAAGGAACAGCATAATCTAGAAATTGGCAAACTATACATGGGGAACTCAACCATCCATGCAGCGCATCCACACACGCAAAAGAAGTTGACATCGCTATTAATGACGCCTCAAGCCTACACAAGTTGAGAAAATATTTCCTCTTGTTGGTATCAGAAGTAGCAGCGGACACAGAGAACTAAGCAAGAGAATCACCCTTGACATCCTCTGAATGGATATGAGTCGCAAGTCTACTGGCTCTGATCTAGGAAGAGCTTTATGGCAAGAACAAACACTCTTGAGGGTAAAGGTAAAGGTTGCCCGTGCTCAAAAGCCAGTTGTATCCGACTCTAGGGTGCAGTGCTCATCTCTGTTTATAGCCAAAGTGCCAGTGCTGTCTGCATCTGCAGACATTTCCATGGACATGTGGCAATCATATCTCTACACCAGAGTGTACGGAACACTGTTTACCTTCCCACCGAAGTGGTCCCTATTTATCTACTTGCAATTTCTTGCTTTCAAACTGATAGGTTGGCAGAAGCCAGGACAGAGACAGGAGTCTACAAGAGCAAAACCAAATTAAAAGATGGAGGAAGGAGCTCACTGGACAAGGAACAACATTAAAGGAGGATATGGCTGAGGAACTCAAACACACACATCCTGCAACATTGCTTGGAGGGCCCTGAACTGCGAGTTAGAGTCCCTAAATTCAAGATCAGCTTGCTCAAGTGGGGGCTACCCAGTGGCGGGCAGCAAAAAAAATTTGCTACCACACCGTGGGCGGAGCCTACGCCGTGGGCGGAGCCTACGCCGTGGGCGGAGCCTATGCCGTGGGCGATCTAATCATGCCTGCCATATGACCATGTACATCTGCAAACAGGCAGCACTTCCGCTTTGGTTGTAAATAGAGATGAGCACTGCACCCTAGAGTCGAATATGACTGGCTTTTGACCTTGAACCACTTGCAGGGACAAAACCTGATGAGGTAGGCCAGGGAGGTGGGCGTGGCTACCCAATTTTGCTACACACACACCATGCCTGAAGGCCACCCAATTTCGCCACCCCCTGCCCAGAGGTCACCCAATTTTGCTCCCCCCCCCGGGGGGTGCAAATCTGTTGCTGCCCGCCACTGGAGCTACCGGTGGACAACAATGCACACTGTATGAATGTAGAGATACAGAATCTAGCTTTGCCGACTGCTGCCAGAAACACATACCAATGAGGACTTAAGGTTTGGCTAATGACAAAGCCAAGAAAGTGACCTCATTTTGGCAGTCCAAAGTTTGATCAGGAGCAAGACACATAATCAAACCTGTCCTGTTGGGATTGTGGTGCATGGCAATGTGATTGTGACCAAGGCTTTGGGCTGTTTTTTTTTCTTTCTGGTGCTCCATCATTCTGATTTACATCTACCACCTACCCTGTCACATGACAGAAAACTCACAAATACACTGGTCAACGCAAGTGCCCATGTGCATGTAGAAAACTTCAAGAGGAACTTTGGCATCACTTTTAAAAAATAGGAAGTTAAACACCACAAATCTCTTCCTTTCCTCACAGGAAAAATATAGTAAGCTAATTGAAGATTCCATCGTTTGTTGCCCTATCTTGACATCCCACCCGCACAAATCCATGGACATGAAACTGCCAAAACGAAGTCCCCCCCCCCTTTTGTGAGTCCACTCTGCAGTTCCTTTAGACTGATCTAGTGTGAGAAAGATCATCTGGCAACAAGGTTGTCATTATCTGGGTACACACCCAATTGTGATTCAAAAAAACCACAATCTTCGAGGAGGCTCTTTCTGTCTATCCCACAAATCTGATGTGACCCCTCTCACTTTGCTTAAGGGCAGGGCTGGCCGCTGGTGCCCCACCAAGCACTGAGACACCATGTCACGTCTGCTCTGTCCAGAATATTCTCTGCTCAGCACCCTTATACCACCCTGAAGACCTAAGAGTGGCCTGGTTTCTCATAGGACTGACCCTGTAGAACACAGGTGCTCAAACTACGGCCAATGGGCTGAATCCAGCCCCCAATGCCAATTCATCCGGCCCGGACCACTCTCACCACTCCCGGAAGGAAAAGTAAGATGCAGCCACGCAGAACCTACCATAAATGTATTCTGTGCATGTGCGGGGGTGCGTTTTACTTCCACTTCTGATGGGAGGAACCACATGACCAGCCCGATCAGCTGTCCAGGGGACATGGTCAAGCCCGTGGCTCAAAAAGTTTGGGCACCCCTGCTGTAGAACCTCCTGCCAAGGAACAGTCTACCTTGATTCACTGTGATTTAGAGAAAAACCTTGCTTTGAGTAGGCTTTGCAATGTTTTCATGTTTCTTTAAACACTTTTTTTAACCAACTGGTCACATTTCCACTGGCACATCTAATGCTTCTATAATTGGGGGGGGGGGAGCCTTCCCCCCTTTCTTTTCCTCTTCCTCCAATCCAGCTTTTATTGCTTTATGATAGATTGTTTTAATCTACTTATTCAGTGTCCCTTGCTGCTTTAGTTTGTTTTACAAGAAAAGCAAGACACAAAGGCTTAAATGAGAGAAATAAATAACCAATATAATTCCCGACTCTTGAGTGGACAGTATTATTATTTATTACATTTATACCCCGCTCATCAAGGAGATTTTCCCACTCTGGGCAGCTAACAACACAAAACCCACATATTAAAAAAGTCGCATAATATATAAATATATAATATATATTTTATTTCTTTCCATTGACATTAGGGGTTTTTTGTGGACCCCTTGCTTCACAGCGTGTGGGATTTTTACACACTAAAACCACCTCCCATTACGCCCTGCCACCCTGCGGAACCACCGTCAGGCATTACTGGGGGGGGGGGGACTGGCTGTTAAAAACCCTGTGTGTGTGTGTGTGTGTGTGCGCGCGCGCGCCCGCCCCCGCCCCCCCCCCTGGCAGTGGAGAGAAATAAAATACCTATACCTTTTAAAGCAGGGATTCCCAACGTAAGGCCCATGGGCTGGATCCGCCCTGGCACTATTACATGTGCCCCCTTCCAAGAGCATCCAAGAAACAAAATGGCCACCCTTTTGAAGCTGATGGGACAAAATGGCCAGCCCCATTGTGCAGGCAGGGCAAAATGGCTGACCAGCCCTCAAAGTTGACTTAGAGAGCGTGACCTGACCCCCCCACCTTAAAAAGGTTGGGGACCCCTGTCTTAAAGTAACATAACCTCTGCTGCAAAAAGAAACAGAAATCCTATTATGTACTTCGATTTTTGCTGTTGTTTTGCACAAAGATGGGCAGTTTGAGGGTCAGCAGATCATACTCAATTCCCCCCCCCAAAAAAAAAAAATCACAAATGTTCATGACTAGGTCTCCCTTGCTCATAGACCAGTTATGTCCAAATCTAGGGTTCAGTGCTCAACTCAATTTACAGGGAATCAGCCAGCGCTGTCTGAGTCTGCAGACATTTCTGTGGTCATATGGCAGGCATGACTATACACTGGAGTGCACGGAACACTGTTGTCTTCCCACCAAAGCAGTACTTATTTATCTACTTGCAATTTCTTGCTTTCGATCTGCTAGGTTGGCAGGAGCTGGGACAGCCGGCAGGCGCTCACTCCAGATGGAGCTACTCGCCTTTAGGAGGGGTCTGAAAACTTGGCTGGCAGGAATGGTGTGGGGTTGTGATGGTTCAGTGACCCCTCCCTGCTGGCTTATTTAACATCCTACAACTGCCCTCTTATTCCGTTTGTTCCTTCAGTCAAGGGAATGAGAGGTTGTTTTAATTGGTTTTTAATCTTTTGTTTTCTTTGGAGTTTTTAACTGTGTATTGTATGTCGGTTGTGCTCCGCCCTGAGTCACCTGTGCGAGTAGGGCAGAATATAAATTTGACTAAATAAAATAAATAAATAAATTATGCAACACTCAGGTCTCGAACTGCTGACCTGCCGACCTTTCAGTCGTCTGCTAATTGTATTGTGGTGCTTCTAAAATGAAGAAGCACTAGCAATAACACTTCTATACTGCTCCCACAGCACTTTGTGCACTTTCAGGGTGGTTTACGGGTAATTAGCATTGGCAGGTCAACAGTTCAAGATCCAAGTGTTGCAGGACGGAGTGAGCTCCCGTTGCTGTCCCAGCTCCTGCCAACCTAGCAGTTTGAAAGCAAGAAATTGCAAGTGGATAAATAGGTACCACTTTGGTGGGTAGATAAACAGCATTCCGTACTCTCTTGGGTATGCCTGCTACATGACCATGGAAACATCTGCAGACACAGACAGTGCTGGCTCTTTGGCTGTAAACGGAGTTGAGCACCGAACCTAGCATTAGAAAGAAATTATAATGAAAAATCACAGAATGAAAATGCAATGGATCCAATGTGCAAAATGTGACCACCAGATTTGTATCACTGAGGCCGGTTTCATTCCAATTCCCTTGTACAGGAAGCTTCAAGACAGTAGTTATTTCAAAAAACGTTAGCTTGTTATTCTTGGCTTCTATTGAAGCCGTAAATCAGTTCTTTTCCACTGATGCACATAAACCTTTACAGCTATTATATTTCTGCCCTGCTCTCTGAATTGTTAAAGTCAAGTTCGGATTAAAAATGGATGCCAATTCTCTTTATGACTGTGAGCCCCTTCCCTGGGAGTTTTTGAAGGGGGTGGGTAGAAGGATTAGGCTGTACCTGAGCAGAGAGTGGATTTAGGATGTAGCCAATTGCTATGGGTATTATTCTGGGCATAAAAAGAGAAAGTCACGCAGTGACTCTTTTGTGTATCTGCCATTCCATTTCTTTATGGCTGTGTTTAACACTGAGCATGCTAATATTGCTTTCATTGATCATCTCACTTTTATTAATCCAGCAAAAGAAGCAAGAAAGCCCTTTGAAACTGTGTTACTGTTCTTCCAGATTTTGCATTAGTTGTCAACTCAGCAGCAAAATTAAAAATTAGGAAGTGGTGAATGCCATTTCCCTCCAAGATTGGGGACACTGTTCTTCCACAGGAGCTCACTCGGGTCTCGAACTCTTGACCTGATGACGTTCCAGTTGTCAAACTCAGCATCTTAACCACTAAAGCCGTTGTGGCTCCTCTCCCAACTTTATTGTTAAGAATAAACTCAGACAAAAAAGAGCCGTATATGCAGCCTTGAGGTCACTGGAGGTCAACACATATTTCCCTTCAACCTGTGATTTGATCCTAGTGCAGTGATGGGATCCCGGGGCGGCTGAAGAAGTAGCCATAGCTGATCCATGCTTCCTCCCCTCCAGCCATGCCAACACCAGAGGGGGAGGACAAAATGGCCACCAGGGTTCCAAGGTGGCTGAAGAAACAGCTCTGGTCGGCAGGAGGGAATTTCTTGACTACTTTCTGTGGGACTGCTCATATGGGATTTAACAAATGTGGTCTTTGTTTTTGCTATGGTTTTTTTTTTGTAATGTTGTGATGTTGATGCTTTTTGATTGCTACTGTGATATTGATACCTTTGAAATTGTGATGATTGATTATAATGATATGTTTATTATCACTGTGAAACCTGTAGTATATGTTTATTATGACTGTGTGTGACCTGTAATTGTAACTGTATACTTATCTCTGTTAGCCGCCCAGAGTTGCTGTGTGAGTGGGGCGGCATACAAGTCTAAAAATTAAATTAAATTAAAATTAAAATATCAGTGATGGGGAACCTTTTAGAGACTGAATGCCCAAACTGCAATCCAAAACTCACTTATTTATCACAAAGTGGCAAGATAGCAACAAGGGAGGAAAGAAACGCTCCCATTGGGCTGCTGGGCAGAGGTGTGGGGTGAACTCTGTGCTGGGGGAGGGAGGAAGTGCACCCATTGGGCTATTGTAGCCAAAATACTGCACGGGTGTCTACAGAGAAGGCTCCAAGTGCCACCTCTGGCATGTGTGCCATTGGTTCACCACCAGGATATATATGATCATGTAGTTGTCTACTTAAGGGAATTCAGTGGCTTAGAGGTTAAGATGATGAACTTGATGACAGGTAAGCAGTTTGGGAGCCAAGTGCTGCATGGAAAAGTGAGCTCCTGTTGTCTGTCCCAGCTCCTGCCTACCTAGCGGTTCAAAAGCAAGAAACTGCAAATAGATAAATAGGTACCATTTAGGCAGGAATGGTAACAATGTTCCATTCACTTTAGTATCTAGCAATGCCTGCTACATGTCCACTGAAACCTTTATCTTAGCTGAGATGTCTAGAAAGAAAGGCAAACTAATGCGTCTAATCTTCTGAAAATAACATTATAAAAGTAATATTAAAATGCTGATTTTAAAGTGTTGCTTGGGAAGAAGAGGGCAAGAAACAAGAGGGAGGCCGAGATTGAGAACCTTTGGAACTACACCCCCCAGAATTCCTTGCCAAGCCACCTTGGTTGCAAGAGGTAGTGGAGGGTGGTAGTGGCTGCTGGTAGGTGTAGTTTTGGGGGATTGATTTTTTTATTTTAAAATAATATAAAATAAACATATGTGTGTGTGTTTATTTTATATTATTTTAAAATAAAATAAAAACCAACCCCCCCAAAAAAACTACATCTACCAGCAGCCACTACTACTCCCTTCTTGCAGCCAGCGTGGCTTGGCAAGGAATTATGGAGGGTGTAGTTACAAAAGTTCTCTATCTCTGCGTGCCTCTCTTCTTCCCAGGCTCTTTATTTATTTATTTTCACAATTTGCATGTCATTTCCATATCCAACATTTCTCCTCTTCTCCCTAATGCCCCCCTCCCCGAAAAATACCACACACACACGTCATCCACCCCTCCCTCCTACCTGCCCACCACCCACCTGTGTACCTGGGACTCTCTAGCCCCCGAACATCAGAGAGTGCCAGCAGCTTCCCCAGGTGAATTCAACATGCCAAGCAGGGAAGGAGGGAGGAAGTGGCGTCTATATCAGGGCGGGACTTTCGTCCTCCATCAAAACTTACCTTTCTCTCTAGGAAAAGGAGCGTTGTTCATTTTAACCATTCGAAGGCCACGGGAGATTCTAACGCAGTGATGGCGAACCTTGGCACTCCAGATGTTCTTGGACTTCAATTTCCAGAAGCCCAAGCACTCTGTGAATTCACACGAATGGGTTTACTGCGATTAATTAATCCGGCCTACGCTTCCCTCCTACGAGCGCATTTTACTGCCGCTTCCGGGAGCAACGAGGTTTACAATTTTTGGGGGTTACAACGGAGGCTGTTGGAGCGGACCTTCGTTATAACCCTGGGGCTTTACTGTATGTAGTTTACATATGGTGAATTCATTGGACAATGTAGACAGCACAAGGAGAGTTTTCTTTAAATCCTTTTTTATTTTTATTTTCCTCCCCTCCCTTTTTCAAAAAAAAGATTTTATTTTTACTTTCAAGAAAAATGAAAAATTGGATAGAAATATAATGTATTACATTTGAGTAATGATTTAAAGCAATTTAAGAGATTGTAGAATGAATTAAGAATATGGTTAGTAAAGGTAAAGGTTTCCCTTGCTCGAAAGCCAGTTGTATCCGACTCTAGGGGTCAGTGCTCATCTCTATGAAAATTTGATATTAGTGATGAAATTGATACAAGTATGTAATGAGATTGTATGTTATATATATATATATATCTTTTTATATACACATTTTAGTTTTTACTGTTTATAACTTGAAAAATCAATAAAAAAATTAAATTTAAAAAAGAAAAAGAACTTGGGGTACACAGAAAGAGCCCTCTCGAAAATCTTGGTACTATACTTTTGAACCACAATCAGGTGTCCCCTGGTAAGAGCAACCATGTGTTGCCAGCTAAATTTTCTCATACTGGATAAGGCAAAAGGAACTGCAGAATGAACTCTCCAAAAAGTAGCTTTATTTTGGCAGTTTCACCTCTGGCCTAGACACTTCTCTGACGTTGAATTTGCTTCCTTTCACTGAAAAAGGTTGCCTGCCCTTGATGTAGGTCTAAGGCATGAGTTCTCAACCTTTTAAAGCCGGGGGCAGGGTCACGCTCCCTCAGAAAGCTTCAGGCGCCAGGGGGCCATTTTGCTCTTCCTCCATCACATGGCATTTCTTGGTGTGGTGGAGGTGGGGCCCCCACATAAAATGGTGCCACTAGCCGCATCCAGCCCACAGGCCAGAGGTTGAAAATCCTTGGTCTAAGGTCTGGATTCTGGAGATGCTAACACTGCCATGTATCGATTCAGAAGTTAAAAATAGAAGGGGTCAAGCATTGAGTTTCTGTATCAGAAAGAGCACATCTATTATTATTTTCACTAAGATTATATTTAGAGCTGTCGTGCTCTTCTTTAGGTTCAACCCAACTTTTCACGATTGAGTCTTTCAATCTTTTTTTTTTTTTTTTTGGGGGGGGGAGGCCTCCAAGGGGTTTACGACAGCCTTATGGCAGAGGGGAGTCATGAGTCCAACCCGCTCAGCTATCTGAGGGGGCATGGTAGTTCCTACTACAGTTGGTTTTGTTAAGTTAGGATATTCAAGTCCAATAAGTCCAACATTTCCAAATATGTAAAGGACTCCCTTATTCAAAAGCCAGTTGTGACCTACTCTAGAGGACGATGCTAATGTCTATTTACTGCCAAAGAGGCAGCATATATTTCCATGGTCATGTAGCAGGCATGACTAGATGATAGAGCATAGAGAATGCTGTTACCTTTCCTGCCAAAGCAGTACCTATTTATCTACTTGCAATTTTTTTGCTTTCAAACTTCTAGGCTGGCAAGAGCTGGGACAGAAGAATGGATGCTCATTCCATTGTGCCGCATTAGGCTCTCAAACTGCTGATCTGTTGACTTTCTAGTTGTTGAGCTCAGTATCTTACCCACTTAGCCACAATGGCAGTATTCCAATATTGGATACAAATCAACTGTATATATAGTTCCTAGTACAGTGGTGGCGAACCTATGGCATGCGTACCAGAGGTGGCACTTGGAGCCCTCTCTGTGGACAACTATGCGATTGCCCCTCTGACCAGCAGCCTAGCGGGAGCGCTTTCTCCCTCCCCCAGCACAGAGTTTGCCCCACCCCTCTGCCCAGCAGCCCAGTGGGAGAGTTTCCTCCCTCCCCTGTTGCCATGTTGGAACTTTGCGATAAATAAGTGGGTTTTAGGTTGCAGTTTGGGCACTTGGTCTCTAAAAGGTTCGCCATAACTGTCCTAGTAAATTGTTTTTGGGAGAGTTAGGATGTTCAAGTCCAATAAATTCAAAATGTCCAAATTATTATTATTATTGGAACCATCACATTCAGCTGACCATTCAACAATAAAATAGGGCCCAGTTTATTGTGTCACGCAATTTCACTCTCTGCCACAAAACCTGTGCTGTGAGCTCGATTCAGATTCTGAAATAAAAACCTGCTGCTCCTTCAGTCCCTACAGAGTCGACCCTTCGAGGCAAACGCTTCCCCTCACAGCAGGGCCAGCTATGAAGTCAGGAATAAGGAATTGGGGGGGGGGGGGGTGGTGACATAAACTCTTTCTTTTTCTGGAAAAAATGGAAACTTTATTTCTTTTTCACAGTACACCGAGGGATTTCTCTCATGATCTATGAGGACACCTGCCTCTACGGCTACAGGAACAACTACAATAAACCTTATACATATTCATGTCTAGAGGTGCCCCACGTGTACCCTTTTGTGTTTTTTAAGCTCAGAACTGGAGACGAAGCTTTTGGGACACTCGGAGCATTTGTAGGGCTTCACCCCCGTGTGGATCCGCTCGTGGGTGATCAGGTTGGCTTTGACACTGAAGCTTTTCCCACAGTAGGGGCAACTGTAGGGTTTCTCCCCTGTGTGTCTCCTCTGGTGCTGGACCAAGTGGCCCTGCCGTCTGAAGTTACTGCCGCAGTAAGAACAGTTGTATGGCTTCTCCCCCGTGTGCACCCGTTTGTGAGTGAGCAGCTGTGAATTAGTCACAAAGCGCTTCCCACACTCGGAGCATGGGTAGGGCTTCTCCCCCGTGTGGGTCTTCTTGTGGATGTTGAGAGTCCCCTTTTGACCGAACCGCTTGCCGCACTCGGTGCACTGGTGTGGTCTTTTGATGGGGTCAGCTTTATCATGGTCGGTGAAGGCCGAGCCCCACAAAACCCGTTCCCCGCACGCCTCTCCTTTCGACAGTTTCTCCCCTTTCGGAGTTTTCCAGCGATTGGTGCTCAAAGGGAGGAAATGTCTACAATCTCCGCCTCCCTTTCCCCCCTTACACTGGCAGGGAGCAGGGCGGCTTTCAGGAGGGCCTCCGTGTCTGTTGCGTTCTGGAACAAACATAATCACGACAAGAAGTCATAGGCCTGACAACGAGTGAAGCATCAATTCCTCCACACTCTAACTTGGCTTGTGTAAAAGTTTGTAAACTCACAAATGAAAAGGAGCAGACATTTTGCTGCCTGAGACAAAGCAACAAACGATTATGACTATGGTTCCCAAAGTGGCCACCACTAGCTCAAATTATTATTATTACTACAATATTCTACCATTAGATTCACAGTAGCCAGCTAGTATAAAGTTAACAGTTCAAGCCCTAGCCAAGGACATAAGAACTGTTAAGGTAACATCTAGGTATATAGGCAGTTCCCAGTAAAGTATATTTTTGTGTAAAATTAGGATGTTCAAGTTCAATAATGGCTGGACAAAAGGCTCCTCTTTCTTACCCTCCTGGACCTCGACACAAGGAGCAGCAGCGACCCAGGCAGCAAAGGGGCAGTGTGGCCCTTCTCCAGAAGCTGCCAAAGGAGAGTTCAAAGAAATGGCCTCCCGTAGGGCAGTGTGCTAGCCTCCACACCATTTAACATATATACTAATGATCAACCACTGTGACTAGGAGCTTTCTTTATGCCAACGACTTGGCAATTGCTGCACAGTGCACAACCTTTGAGGCTGTTGAGAAAAAAACTGTCTGACACTTGGAATTTTGATGTCTACACAGTAAAACCTAGGATAACAAACAGTTTGGTTAATGAAAAAAATCACATAATAAAAGGAAATCCATAGAAAATAGTGCCTTCGGATAACAATTTTTTTCCGCTTACTGAAAATATTTCCCCAGGGCACAGTTGCGATTTTCCCAAAGCGGCGGGGGACATTTCACTGCATTTTGGTGATTCTTTACCAGGTTATCGCTGCAGCCAAAAAGCAGTGTTTAGGCACTTCCTCATTCAGCACTGGCAACCCAGGCCCTGCCCATGCTCCACCCATCACCCAGAAGTGAGGAAAAACCCCACATTTCCGCTGACAAAACACAGGGGAAACCCCACTTTCTCAGATTAGCCCTTGATCTTCCTACTCCTGCAGACAGTCTATTTTAAAAGCTTTGTATTTTATTATAGGCTGGTGGTACATCTGACACAAATAAAGAGCAGAAAGAGCTCTGTTGAGACTTCCCCTCCACAGTTCATATCTAACAAAGACCTAATCATGCAGCCTTCCTTCAGATGGCAACATATTCCCCAATGGACCTTTATGCCACATGAAATTGCATTTCCTTTTGTGCATTCTGAATGTATTTTCATAAAAGCCAGCATGCATATTTGAACTCAAAAAGCCATGCCTTACCCAGCAAGACAGCTTCTTCTTCACTATCCTCCTCATCCTCATCGGTTGAAATGCAGCCTTCTATGGTGTCTGATGGATCTTGTTTAGATGGCAGGGAATGAACATGTGACTCCTCCAGCAATCCAGATTCCTAAAACACACGCATATGTTATTAGCCAAGTAACCAGAGATCTTGGATTCAGGACTTGGAGGCACAAGATATTGCCCTCCTCATGAAAGCTACACAGCTTTCAGCCTGATGGAAGATGGTCTGGGAAACTCACACATCAAGTGTAAGCCAGAACAGGGAGCTGCACTGTTTTAATCTTTTAATTTTAAGGTTTTGAGATCTTAAATGCTATTATCATAACAGATTTACTTGTGATTTTAAATTCATGTTGTAAGCCGCCCAGAGTCGGGTTTACCCGATTGGGGCGGGGTAATAAATGTGAGTTAATAATAAATAAAATAAATAAATAATAATACTCTGAGGTACATCATCTTCTAGTGCCATAACTGAGTCCAAAGATAGTAAAACCCTGAGTCACAAAATTACTTCGTTCCTCAGGGTTTTTCGTATCACAAAAATTTCATATCTAGAAAAGCAATTTCTTATAGGAATGCATTAAAAACCAAAAAAATCCATTCTGGAGGTCAGACAAAAAGTAAAAAAAAACCCATATTTTTCTGTTCCAAACTTTTTATAAAGTGCACTTTGGAATTTTTTACCACATTTTTGCTACTTTAGAAAAAGATTTGAACAGATAAGATTTTTTTCCTGATCTCTCAAAGGGATTTTTTTTTTTTTGTTTTCAATGCATTCATATGGGAAAGTGCGCTTCGAGATATGAAATTGGTTTTCAATGCATTTTCAGCACTTCCAACAGCAGTGTCTAGTGTTTAACTCTGGTAATGTGCCGGAGTCATTCCCGACAATTAGCTGTTTGCTTCCCCTGCCATTTAGAAGTGCTGACTGAAACACACCGAAACACACCGAAAACATGACAAAAAATTGCAGATATGGAGCGGAAATGTCCTCCATGCCCTCCTGCCACTGTGGGAAGTGGCAGAGGATGCCCAAGCAGCCAAAAATGGTGCAATGGCATCCACTGTGCCAAATAATGTTTATATGGCAGAAAAAACCATAATTTGAAGTGTTGTTTTCTCGGGATTTTATTTCATATGGCGAGTTTTTCGGGACGCGAGGCGTTCATAACCCAGGCTTCCACTGTATTGTCGATTCTCATGGTGATCAGCCATGAACATTGTCCTGGAGACAATATAATGCGGCAACCTTCGATTTGTCTTCCGCATCACAATGTGATCCCCATAACCACAGATCCAGTTCGGCAAGTCACTTTCCAGTCCTGAGCCCTTTTGGCACGCAAAGTCCTCATCAGTCCCAGGCCAGGATTGATGAAGCTGCTGCCCTCCACCCCTCTGGGCCCTGCCACCGACGCCCAAAGGATAAAAGGAGCACCTCTGTTAGCCACCCAGAGTCGTTCTTCGAGTGGGGCGGTATACAAGTCTAAAAATTAAATTAAATTAAATTGATCAAGTAAGTCATCCACCGTCTGACGATCACTGTTGAGTTGCTGGCAAGTGTGGTCTTCTACTCTACTACCATAACAGGATAACCTGGCCAGACTGGCTGTGGGCTACAATACTTTTACAAATGTAGGCTTTGTTGTTGTTGTAGGAGCCCTGATGGTGCAGAGGTTAAACTGCTGTACTGCTGCCAAAAGGTTGTGAGTTCAATCCTGACCAGACTCAAGCTTGCCTCAGCCTTCCATCCTTCCAATGTTGGTAAAATGAGTACACAGCATGTTGGGGACAAAACAAATGCTAATTAACTTGTGAACATCCCAGAGAGTGCACTAAGCGCTATGAGCAGCTATATAAATGTGATTACAGTGGAACCTCATACAATAATCACCCCGTATAGCAATGAAATTGTATAATAATTAGGTTTTTGGGGGAAATGGCATCTCGCATAACAATTTTCCCTATGGAAAAAAATTGTACAACAATTTTTCAATGGGAAAAACCACTTAGCGGGGGGGGGATCGTTGTACGATGCATCCCATAGGGAAAATCACTATACGATGCATGCATGGAACAGATTAAAATTGTTGTATGAGACACCACTGTACTTTACTTTGTATTTCCCCACTCAAAATTGGAATGACAGGAAGTTCTGGTTTTGGTGGGGGGGATGACACCCAATAAAAGTGTTCTCTTCCCTCGATTCTGAATTGTTTCCGGGCTCTGTATTCCTACCTTGATTTCTTTGTTTTCAGCCCCTTGCAGCCCCAAGAGGAAACTCTCGGCCAGTTCCAGAGCCTGAGCGCAGGTGGCAGGACCACTTTTGCATACCCAAATCTGCATCTCCAGGGGCAGGATGCTCAGGAACTGCTCCAGGATCACCAGATCCACAATCTGTTCCTTGGTGTGTCTCTCTGGCACCAGCCACTGGTGGCAAAGCTCCTGAAGTTCACTCAGAATGGATCGGGGCTCTTCCACCTCCCGGTAGCAGACGTGCCGGAAGTGCTGCCGCTTGATCTCTAAGGAAGCCGCATCTTCTTCTGTCACTGGGATCGGTGCCTTCGGCTTTCTAGAACATTCCGAGTGTTCATAGACCTCCTGCCTTTTCCCACTAAGGCCCTGTGAGGCATGAGCCAGCCTTCCATAGTCTCCTCGGGGCAACTGAACGGTGTCATCTACCGCTTGATGGGAATCCTTAAAAACCTTCAAACCCTCCTTTGAGAGGGGCTCCTCAAACGACCGTGAAGGTCTCCACGCAGCATAAGGAGAGAGAATTGTGTTCTCCGGCTGGCATCTTTCCGTCTGTGATGGGGCCCCCACAGCTTGTTTGTTTTGAGGTGGGGCTGCCCCACTCGGCTTCTCTTTAACAGCGTCCCCCAGGAGTACAGAAGAGTCATTTTCTGTTTGCTTCTTCCTTGGCCATGGTCTTGACAAGTCAATTTCTGCCATTTTTGTTCCTGGCCGAACAGCCTGATCTGGAAAAGAATCATAACAAAAACAACATGAGGCCTCCCACAACATTCAACTGTGGTTGTTCTTTTGACTTGAAAAAGAAAATCTAAGCAACACAAAGACCAAATTAACTCAGAATAGTAGGGTACACAGAAAGAGCCTCCTCAACGATTAAGGTATACCTGAATCATAATCGGGTATACCCTGGAAATGGCAACCTCGTGTTGCCAGCTAATCTTTCTCACACTAGATCAGGCAAAAGAAACTGTAGAAAGAGCTCACTAAAGATGCCTTCATTTACTTTAAGAATGGTTACAACTTTGTAACGATAGGGGGGAAAGGTTGGAAATCTACAAGGAACTGGGACTGAACTAGCTTCAAATACTATCTGTAAACAAATGGAATAAGTACAGTAATACCCCGGGTAACGCGAGTACCGTATAGCGTGAAAACCGCATAATGTGACAAGATTTTCGGGAAAATCTTGTATCGAATAACGCGATTTTCACGTTATTCGGAACAAGCGTATGCGTGGGGGGGGGGGAGTTGGACTGGGTAGAACATCTACCCAATCCAACCCCCCCCCCAGCGCCCGCCCCCACGATGTTTGGAAAGGGTACGGGGATCCTTACCCTTTCGAAACTTCCAGTTGCGAAAGGGTAAAGATCCTTACACTTTCGCAACTTCGAGCGTGGGCGCGCACCTTGGCTGGGGTTAGGCGAGGATACGGGAAATACCCCCGTATCCTCGCCAAACCGCCGCTGAGGCGCGCAAGCCTGCACGCCGCCCAAAGTTGTGAAAGAGTAAAGATCCTTACACTTTCGCAACTTCGATAGTGCGCACGCGCATGTCGTTCAGGGTTAGGGCAGGATACGGACTTTTTTTTACCAATTTTGGGGTCTCGGACACATACACACACACCCGCCGCCGGGTCCAGGGAGGTGGGCAGACCCGATCCGAGCTGTTTCTGGGCTTCCCCGATGTCCTCAGCCAGTGCAGCAAGCCAAAATGTCAGGATTCGAATCCCGACATTCTGGCTTGCTGCAGCCTCAAAGAGGGTGGGGGAACTTCAAAAATAGCACGCATCGGCTCTAGGGAGGTCGGGAGACCCGATGCGCGCTAATTTTGAAGTTCCCCCACCCTCTTTGAGGCTGCAGCAAGCCAGAATGTCGGGATTCGAACTCTGACATTCTGGCTTGCTGCACTGGGTAAGGACGTCGGGGAAGCCAAGAAACAGCGTGGATCAGGTCTGCCCACCTCCCTGGACCCGGCGGGGGGGTCCGAGACCCCAAAATTGGTAAAAAAACCATCCGTATCCTGTCCTAACCTCGAACGACACGCGTGCACGCGCGCTCGAAGTTGCGAAAGTGTAAGGATCTTTACCCTTTCGCAACTTCGGGCGGCTTGCAGGCTTGCGCGCCTCGGCGGCGGTTAGGGCAGGATACGGGGGTCCTTCCTGTACCTTGCCCTAACTCCAAACGACATGCGATCGCGTGCCTACCCAGGGGGGGGATTTCGGACAAGCCTTGCCTTGCCTCGGCGTGGTTTGTCCCTGACGTCAGGGCTTTTTTTTAGCATTGTTCGATCAATGTATCGAACAACGTGAAAAACCGGACAACGTCATGACTTGTGGAACCATGTCATAACATTGTCCGGGGTTCTATTGTATAGTGATCAGGCCAGATCATTTAGACAATTGATGGAATTTGAGGAATTAATTTATAAAATAAGAAAAAAACATTAGTGATAAAAGGATTGGTGGAAAAAATATAATTTTTTAAAAATATAATAAGTGATCTACAGGATACATTGAGACAAATTTGGGAGACTGACTTGAAAACAAAAATTTCAGACAAATATTGGAGGAGTAAATGGAGTGGAAGAATTATGCGAAGTCTACCCATAAAAGTTAAGGAGCATAATTATAAAATACAGTAATACCTCATATAACATTAGTATCGAATAACACGAAAATCGCATAACATCAAGGAATCTGGGGGGAAGAATTGCATCAGATAACATTAAGATCCTATGGGATGCTTCAGATAACAACCGCGAAAGCCTGTGTGGTTACAATGTATCTCTATGGATCCCATAGAGGATCAGATAACACGAAAAATCATATAACACGAAGACTTGTGGAACCAGGTTTTAGTGTTATATGAGGTTTTACTGTATTGTGGAGGTGGTGTTTGACACCAATTCAGTTAAATCAAATTGATTCTAATACTGTAAATCTAAAAATTGTTGGAGATGTCAACAAAAGGTGGGAACATATATACATATGTGGTGGGAGAGTGATGTTACAATGGAATATTGGAATAAAACAGAAGATGAAATTGGGGAAATAATGAGAAACAGCATAAAGTAGGATGAAAGAAAAGCATTAATAACAGACTTAGAGGAGTTAAAACTGGATGTATATAAGAAAGATTTGTTATCCATTCTTTTCTCTTTAGAAGAAGAACAAATTGCAAAAAAATGGAAAAGTAATGTGAAATTAGAATTGGATACTGGTACAGTACAAGAATTTATGGGACATGGCATTGAATGACAAGTTGCCTTGGGAATTAATTTTTTAAAAAGGTATGTTGAAAGAGAATAAATTTTGGGATATTTGGGAGCAATTTTTGGATTATATGTCAAATTTTAACATACAGTATATCCAAACTTTTTGGGCTACGGGCTGGTCACATGGTCCAGAGGGCTGGTCACTATGGCCCAGGGGCTGGATCCAGGCCCCAACACCAATTTATCTGGCTTGCAAAGTCCTCGCCACTGCTGGAACCGAAAGTAAAATGCACGGGTGCGTTTTGCTTCCGTTTCCAGAAGTGATGAGGGCTTCGTGGGCTGGATGAATTGGTGTTGTGGCCCGGATCCAAGCCCCGGACTGTAGTTTGTGCACCCCTATGTTAAAGGATAATAAAGGTGACAGACCAGTACCAAAACTAATGAGTTTTTGGAAGAAATAACAGAATAAGGTATTATATATGTGGTGAATTCTAAGGACAAAACATACACTTTGTTGTTGTTCAGTCGCACAGTCGATTCTGACCCTCTGCAACCCCATGGACCACTGTCCGCCAGGCACTTCTGTCCTCCACCATCCTCCTCAACTCGCTCAGTTCTGTGCCCATAGTCTCTACAATAACATCTAGCCATCTCATTTTTGGCCGCCCCCTTCTTTTGCCCTCCACCTTTCCCAGCATCAAGGCTTTCTCAAGCGAATCCTCTCTTCTCATTTGATGTCCAAAGCACCTTAGCTTCATCTTTACAATTTGACTTTCCAAGGAGCATTCTGGGTTGATTTCTTCTAAGATTGACCTATTTGTTCTCCTCGCTGTCCATGGGACTCTCAAAACTCTCCTCCAACACCACATCTCAAAGACATCTATTCTTCTAGGCTCAGCTTTCCTAATGGTCCAGCTCTGACATCCATACATTGCCACAGGGAATACCATTGCTTTGACAATACGAATTTTTGTTTTCAATATGATGTCTCTACTTTTCATTATGCTCCCCAGGTTTCTCATTGCTTGCCTCCCAAGAATCAGTCGCCTTTTTATTTCATGGCTGCAATCATCGTCTGCAGTGAGTTTTGATCCCAAGAAAGTAAAATCTGTCACTGCTTCTACTTCTTCCCCATCTATTTTCCAGGGACTGATAGGGCCTGTTGCCATGATCTTGGTTTTCTTTATATTGAGTCTCAAGCCAGCTTTTTCACTCTCTTCTTTCAACCTAATCAGGAGCTTCTTTAGGTAACTTTTTAAAAATTCTAGTTTAGTTTTTGTTTTATCCTTTTTTTGTTCTATTATCATTATTTTAGTATTATTGGGTAAAAACATCAATTGGTTGATGAATGATTTAATAGATGGTTTACTTTATGTGGAAATTGATTAAGAAAAATGTGTAATATGTATTGAGTAATATTTTCTATATATTTTCTTTCTGTATTTTGTGTCTATTCTTTTATTATCTAATTTGAAAATTTAATAAAAGTATATTAAAAAAAAGATCCCTTCATTTTGGCAGTTTCGTGTCTGGCCTAGACACGGAAGAATTAAGAATAGTAATAGCAATTACACTTCTATACCGCCGCATAGCACTTAGTACATTCTCAAGGCAGCTCACAAGCTAATTAGCATTTTGCCTCCAACATGCTGGGTACTCATTTTACCAACCTCAACAATGAGACTCAAGTGTGCGCTTTCCACCTCTTTTAAGCAGCACTGCCTGAATGCTAAAGTTAGTACTGTAAGAGGAACATCATCAGGAAACTCATAAACTAGAAATCAGGAGTTCTCAACCTTTTTAAGCCGGGGACTGGGTCACACTCCCTCAGCCAGCTTCGGGGGCCGGATAGCCATTTTGCTGTTCTACCACATGGAACTTCCTAGTGTGATGGAGGCAGTGAGGGCCACATGAAATGGCGTCACAGGCTGCATCTGGCCCACGGGCCGCAGGTTGAGATGCCCTGCTATAAATGGAGAACTCAACCATCCATGCTGTGTATATCAACTTTGGCCCTGAGCAAAGACACTCATTCTCAACCTGACCTACCTAGCAAGGCTGTTGTGATAGAAATAAATTAGGAAGAAAGCTTTAGGAGACATTGAAGGCTTCACAGAATACCCACCCTTCTCCCACACCACACATCGCAGTGAACTCGCACAAGAGGAAGTAGAGCCCAGCATGTTAGGGGGAAAATGCTAATTACTCGTTTACTGCCCAGAGAGTGCACTAAGCGCTATGGGGTGATATAGAAGTGCAATGGGTAATTGCTATTGCTAGACAGGAGACTGAGGTGGTTAAGACACTGAGCTTATTGACTAGAGCCATGATGGCGAACCTTGGCACTCCAGATGTTCTTGGACTTCAACTCCCAGAAGCCCAAACCCCCCTGTGAATCCACACAAATGGGTTTACTGCAATTTATCCGGCCCGCACTGCTCTCATCACTCCCGGAAGCAGAAGCAAGACCTGTCGGCACGGGTGCGATTTACTTCTGCTTCCGGGAGCGATGAGGGCAGCGCAGGCCAGATGAATCGCAGTAAACCCATTCGTGTGGATTCACAGGGGGGCTTGGACTTCTGGGAATTGAGGTCCAAGAACATCTAGAGTGCCAAGGTTCGCCATCACGGGACTAGAGGGTCAGCAGGTCAAGACCTGAGTGCTGTGTGACGGAGTGAGCACCCATAATCTGTCCCAGCTCCTGGCAACCTAGCAGTTCAAAGGCAAGAAATTGCAAGTAGAGAAATAGGTACCGCATTGGTGGGAAAGATAACAGCATTCCATGAGCTCTGGCATCAAGTCATGCCTGAAACATGATCATGGAAACGCCTGCAGGAACAGACAGCATTGCCTCTTTGTTTGTAAACAGAGATGAGTGCCGTCACCTAGTCAGTCACAGCTGGCTTTCTAGCAAGGCAAACCTTGACTATTGCTGTATACGTCTACTCAGGAGTAAACAGCACTTTATTCAATTCCATGCTAAGCAGGTAAGTGCATATATACGATTGGACCCTGAACAATAGGATCCTATATATACACCTGCTCTTAAGTCCAGGGGAACAGACAAAAGGTGCCCACAATTGCAATGCAGGCCTGGGCCGACTGGGGGAGAGGATGATGGGTTTTAGGATCCTATATATACACCTACTCTTAAGTAATCCCAGGGAAAGATGGCTCCAACTGCAACACAAGTCTGGGCAGACTGGTGGATGGGGTGGGTAATGGGTCTTAGGATCCTATAGATACACCTCCTCTTAAGTAAGCCTAGGGGGAGGGTGGCTCTAAAAAAAGTGTGTGCCCAATTGCAGCCCAAGCTTGGGCAGACTTTTGTTGGGGGTGGGGGGGGGAGTATGATGGGATTTAGGATTCATCCCTTCCCCTTTTAATTAATCCCAGCCACCCACTCTTTCCTTACAAAGTTTGGGCATCTTTTTCATGGCTTTCATCTCACCCTTCGCTTTCCGCCGCTGCATCTCCACCTCCTGGGATCTCACAGTCCTTCTATTTCTCCCAGGAATGGAGGAACATACAAAGGACACTTTCCCAGCCGAGGAAGGAAGAGTGGAGGGAAGGGAGGAGGACCCACTCTCTCCCCGCCCCGCCCCACCCCACCCCTCCTGTGGCATTCCTGGCCCCCTCTAGGCGTTTTCAGCTCTGTGGCCTTAACCCATGAGTTCTCACAAGGGGAACTAGTACCCAGCATATCAGAAAACAAAACAAACAAAATAAAATAAAATAAAAAACACTGTAGCACTTTAAAGACTAACTGCTATATTTTTATTGTTCACTTTCATGGATCAAGTCCACTTCTTAAAACAAAGAGTGAAATTTACAGGCATGGTTTTTATACACCAAATTCAAAGGGAGAGGGGGTATGGTCAAGCAAGATAACAGACAAGCAAGCACAACAATACAGCTTCACACAGCCATTAGCAACAATAGATTATTCAGATTAGCTCTAAATGACTCCCTTTCAATCTCAAGGTTGCTGAGAAAACCCATTCTGGTCTCTGATCAACTTTTGACCTGCATGTCAGAAAAGAAACAAAAGCACTGTACCTGGTTACTTTCTGTTTTGCTAAAGAGAATTGGCAGGAAAGTTGTAATATAAAATCTTACAGCAATCTGTGTATCAAATTTGATAATGTCCCAGAAACCCTTCACTAATATTTAGTTTGATCGCATTGGATAGCCCTTTGCTTGCGAAGGGAACACGGTTTCCAACGTCCCCCAACTTCCCTGGATGGTGCTGCAAGGCAAAACGCTGGGGTTCTTTCCCCAGCTTTTTGCTTTGCAGCACCGCCCAGGTAGGTCTGGGGACATCAGAAACAGTGCAGATTGGGTCCCCTGACCTCCCCAGAGGCAGCAGGGGCAACAGAGAGCCCGGAATGGGCGGGGAAAAAACTGGTTTGTGGAGGGTTGGTTTTTTTTTGCCCATTTTGGGCTATCCGCCACCCCTGCCACCTCTAGGGAGGTTCGGGGGACCTGAATGCACTGTTCCTGACGTCACCAGACCTACCTGGGTGGTGCTGCAAAGCAAAATGCTGGGGAAAGAACCCCAGCGTTTTGCCTTGCAGCACCACCCAGGGAAGTCGGGGGACGTTGGAAACCGTGTTCCCTTCGCAAGCAAAGGGCTATCCAATGGGATAGCCCTTTGCTTGCGAAAGGAACCCCTCTGCCTGCAGCTGCAGGATGACAGGGAAGCTGACGGGGGAGTCCCTCGTTGGCCTCCCAGCCACCCGGCCCCTGAGTCCGCAGCAGTAGCGTGGCCAGCGCTATTAACAATTACCCTGGATAATGCTAACAGATCGTTATCTGATGCAATTTTTTTAAAACAAAACTTTGCATCGTTATCCCATTTTAGCATTATCCAATGTAATCGTTATCTGAGGTATTACTGTATATGACATTTTGGAGATAGGGAAGAATAACAATTTATGCAACTTGTATAATTGTGTTAAGCAAAAACTTTGGAAAAGGGGGACTGCCCCCTGGGTGATGGGCCTGCACTGCATTTTTGTTGTATATTATGTTTAAATATTTTTTTTGTTGATGCATTTTTTAAAAATAATATTTTAAATTTTTTTTTAAAAAAAATTTTTTTACAGAACCAAACATTGACTGGGTTTCTTGCTGGTGTACCTTCAGCCCAGTGCCGTTTCCGAATTTACACACACACACTGAGCATTGATAAGGTTTCTCACCTGTGTGGGTCCTCTGGTGTTGAAGAAGGTCTGATCTCTGACTGCAGTTTGTCCCACATTCTGAACACATGTAAGAAGATTTCTCCCCTCCAGGGATTCTCTCTTGAGGGTTGCAGCCAAAGGTGGTCCCACAGTGTGAACATTTATGGGGCTTCTGGCCATGTATTCTCTCACTTTCTCCACAACAGTAACATATGTAAAGTTTCTCACCCATATGGGTCCTCTCGTGGGTCAGAAGTTTTACACTGCTGCCAAAATATTTGTCACAATGCCAACACCTGTATGACTCCTCTTCAAGTCCTTCAGGGTCTTTCTGTACAATAAAGTGACATTTGCCCCCACTTTTATCATACTTTACCCCATTCTTATCCTCCTGGGTTGCTGGCAAACCGATACCTTCAGAAACACCTTGTGACTGAATAAACTGATCCAATCCAGTTGCTTTGCTTTCTCCGCTACTACCCTCTGCCTTGTGTTGATTCTTATTGGCTTCTTTTTCTTCCTGATACACAAAATCACTTTCTTGTTCTGTTTTCACATAGATTGTTGGTTGTTCCATCTGCTCGATACTGTCCACCCGGGGCTTCCTTTCCTGGTCCTCACTAAGGCACCTGTCACCTTCTGAAAAATTAAAAAGAAGAAGAGTATCCATATATGACTCAGACATTGCCCTTAGATTAGGAAATAAAGAAATATGATAGGTTTGTGGAGTCACATTAGTTCCTCTATTCTCTTTTCCGGGCTCTTATCTTTCCACTGAAGGGACTGTGTTGGCTTAGTGGTTAAGACACTGAATACGATGTCTGGAAGGTCAGCATAAATAAATAGGTACCACATTGGTGGTGAGGTAAACAGCATTCCAAGCACTCCAGTGTCTAGGCATGCCTGCCACATGTCCACAGAAATATCAGCAGACACACACAGAACTGGCTCTTTGGCTGTAAACAAAGATGAGCATTGAACCTTAGAGTCGGATGTGACTGGATTTCAAACAAGGGTGACCTTTACCCTTTATCTATCTTTCCACTGATACTAACCACCCACCTTTTATCCTACATATGTCACTGAAGAATTCCATCTCCTACGTCCCCACCAAAGTTATGTCAGGGAATTGTATCTACTCTGGGTTTTGGTCTGAACTTTACAGGAACTATCAAAGAGGCTGAGCCCATGTCCAACATTGCTAAGCTGGTAGTTTCATCATCATCAGTGTACACAATCCACCAGATGTTCAGATCAGTGTTTTGGAAAGTCCATTGCTCAGGTCGTAGCCCTTGGCCTTAAGACTCATTGAGATATTGCCTGATAATGTAGCTGTGGTACCTAGTAGTGTTACAATCTGCAACTCTTCTGTCATGATCTTAACAATGCCAGTCACACTCAGATGCTTCTTCAACTCTTTGGGGGTTGCTCCGAGCACCCCACCTGGAATGACTGTTGCTGTAAATGCACCCATAGCTGTTGTAAACACATTTATGACAGCTGTAAATGCCGTGGAGACATTTTACATCAATGTTTACGCCGAGGGAAACCACCAGCCTGGCCCTCTCAGCTGTCCAGGGGCGTGGTCCAGTCCCCGCCATAAAAAGGTTGGGAAGCCCCTGACCCATGCAAACAGCGTAAGAAACATTGCTTAGGAAAAACTACAGCAGACCAATCACAGGAAACTGACAATGGAGTGAATGATGGAAGGAAAGGAAAGAGAGGATGGAAAAGAGGGGAAGAGGATTAATAAGCTGGGACTTTTAGTGTTATCTGGTGAGACAGGCCACAGGAATAGTTTCAGAGCTCCTTCTGCAGGCTGGAGGTCATTAGTACCATGAGCCGGGGGTGGGGCGAGGGGCCTTGTCTGGCCAGGACTCAGTGGTGGAGAACCTATGGCACATGTGCAAGAGGTGGCACTCAGAGCCCTCTCTCTGGGCACCTGTGCAACCACCCCAGCACAGAGCTCACCCTGCTCTTCTGACCAGCAGCCAAATGGGAGCACTCCCTCACTCCCTCCAGCACAGAGCTCACCCTGCCCCTCTGACCAGCAGTCCAATGGGTGCGTTTCCTTCCTCTCCTGTTGCTGTGTTGGTACTTTGCAATAAATAAGTGGCTATTGGGTTGCAGTTTGGGCACTCAGTCTCTAAAAGGTTCACCATCACTGGGCCAGGTTGTCCTGCTATGGTACTAGAGTAGACCATTCTGCTATGACTCAACACCGAGTGGATTTGGGTGCCAAAGTCCACAGGGAAGGGTGATGGTCCCCAAATGGATTAAATTTCACTTGAATCCATCTTGATGGAGAGCAGCAGCTTCACCAATACTGGCCTGAGGCTGAGGAGGACTTTGTGTGTCAAAAGGGCTTAAGACCAGAAAGTGATTCTTGTAACTGGATCAATGGTACAGGTGTCATGCTGCAATGCGGAAGGCAAATGGTAGGCCACTGCATTATATTCTCAGGACAGTCTTCATGGCTGATCACCATAATGATTGCCAATATTCAAATCCAGATATGCAGAAGAAGACCACAGAGAAACTTACTTGACATGTTTTCATTCCCTTTACATCCATGTTCTTTCTCTGTGAGAATGTGCAGCTTTTCTTCACCAAGTAGAGCCTTCACTGCCTTGGGGGAATTTGCAGATGGCTCTTCAGAGAACTTTGCAAGCTGGAAGGAAGAGCAAAGGGTGGATGCATCAGGTCAGAACTCAAGAAGAAAGCAGAATGTATTGGAAGGGTAAACTGCATGTTTATAGACATTACAATACAGTAGCTTGTATGCTTCCCATACATCAGAAACACAGAAGAGGAATCTCCCTTCCTTCAGCAAAGACTACCTGTCTATCTAGTCCAGGGGTCCTCAAACATGGCTCTCCAGGTGTTCTTGAACTTCCATTCCCAGAAGCTGTGATCAGCAGATGTGCTGATTTGAAGTTCTGGTAACTGAAGTCCAAGAACACCTGGAGAGACAAGTTGGAGAAACCCTAATCTAGGCCAAAGCTGTCTCTTTAGACCAGGGCTTTGAAACCTACAGCACCATTTCATGTGGCCCGCCGCCCTCGCGCCTGCCTCCGGAAGTGCTAGAAACAGCTGTGTTTGCATTTATGGTAAATATGCATGCGGCTGTTGTAAATGCATTTATGACAGCTGCAGACACATTTTATGGCAGGGGAAACCACCAGTTTGGTCTGCTCAGCTGTCTGAGGGGGTGTGATCTGGCCTGCAGCTTGGAAAGGTTGAGAACCCCTGGTTTAGACTGACAAACAGCACTCCAGGTCTTCAGTAGAGAGATATCTTCATATCGGATCATTCTTAACTAGAAGCATCTAAGACTAGAACAATACCAACGGATCTTCTGGATTATCCCTTTCTGAATAATCTAGGGAAAATAAAATGCAAAACAGAACAAATTATTGGAGACTGGAGATCTTTGAAATTATGTCTCCAAAGCATGTAAATAACCCTTCCAAAAAAGGTACAACCATCCTACTGGCTTTTAAAGCCGGGTCACACTCCCTCAGACAACTTCAGGGGCCAGATGGCCATTTTGCCCTTCCTCTACCACATGGTACTTCCTGGTGTGGTGGAAGCAGGGAGGCCTAGGATAATGCTCACCTAAGATTATTCACTGGAACATCTTGCACCCTAAGGAAAATTATACTCCTATAACAGGCCTTTATAAACTTATATCCCAGGTATGACTGGACTTCAATGTCTAGAGTAGCCCACCTGCAATTTGCTGATTTTTCCCTCTGGCTGCCTCCAAAGGAATTCTTCCGCCAAAGTCACTGCTTGGGCACAGGTCTCTGGACCTCTTTCCTTGACCCAGCTCTGCATGTCCAAGGGCAGGATGGCCAGGAGCTGCTCCAGGGTCACCAATTCCAGCATCTGCTCCTTGGTGTGTCTCTCTGGCTCCAGCCACTGACGGCAACATTCCTGGAGCTGCAAGCAAAGGTCTCGAGGACTACGAGCATCTTTGTAGGACAGCATTCGAAAACGCTGGCGTTGCAACTCTGCCTTGGCAGGATTTACACTTACAGGCTGTTGGGACATTTCCTCTACTGAAGGAGGAGTTTGCAGTGTCCTCAGAAACTCCTGCAACTGAGCGTCCCAATTCCCGGATGATTCTCCTTTTGGTTCCTGTTTCACTTCGTGACCAGCATCCCCACAGCTTCTCCCAGATGTTTTGAGAAGAACAATGTCTTCTACTACTTTTTCTTTAGAATCTGCTAAATCCTCCTCCATTTTTATTTCTGGAACGAAATATCCATCAGCTTCTGGCTCTTGCTTCACATCCATTTCCTCTTAACAAGGACTGGCCTTTGTGTATTCTTCTTCTCTCTCTTTTGGTACTAATTTCTGATGGATACCTCAGCCTTGTTGCTTTATCCTTCACCACAAAAGACTCACCTAAGGAGATTTTCGCAAGTTACACAGAAAAGCACCAAGGTGTCGCATCAGCATTCTTCAAGCTAACACACATGCTATCCTGAAGCAGAAGTTACAACAGGAGAAACCAAAAGAATGGAGAATAAAATTAATCTCAACACCATATTAATTTTATCAGCATTTTCAATATAAGAAGAGCTGTTTTGTGCCGAGATAAACACTTCCCATAGAAACGTGCTAATATTGAAAGCTACAGCTCCACTACACCTTAATAACCCATTGACCCAACTTCTTTCTGTTATGAGCTACCAACTCACTTCTAATTTATGGCTTCCCATTTTTAAGACATGCAAAAAATCCACAAAGTTCTTTACTGCTGCCACACTGTTATAAGTTTCATAAGTCAAGTTGATATTTGATTCTAGGTCTCCAAACATATAAGGATCCTATCTACCACACCACACTCATCCCGACCAATCATCCTGGCATCTATGAATCTGCCAAACTCCATCCCAATAGTAACAAAAGCATCATCTACTTTTCCAAAGCATATGCAGAAGTAGGGATAATACATTTCCTGGATCACTAAATTAAAAAAAATTGTTGCAAGCTTTCATGATCTTCTTCAGGTATGCATTCAAATGTTTGTGGCACGATGGTCTGCCAGGTTCTGTTCTTAAAAACAGCAGTTGATTTTGATGCTCCGCCCCTATTTTTCAAACACAAGAAAGAGTATGTAGAACCATTTGAGGACAGCAAAAAGCAAAAGGTCGTCTATCCCAGCTCTTCCCAACCTGGCAGTTTGAAAGCAAGAAATTGCAAGTAGATAAACAGGTCCCGCATCGGCAGGAAAGGTAGCTGGAGTTAAAAGGGGCTCCTTCCCCTCCTCTGGGTTTCTTCTTTTCTGACTCTTCTCGGATTTGGAATATAGGGTTATTTTTTATTTATTAATTTATTATCAATTGGTTTTATATTGCATTAAAAGCCCGCCCAAACAGCCATTCCACTGACCTGCTCTCCCCTCTCCCCCACCTCTCTGTCTTGTAGCATCATCCCCTACCTCTCTCCCAACGACAAAGGCTTCCGCCCGCCCACTGGCAAACAGGACCGGAAGGAAGTGTTCTTTCCGCCATTTTCCCTTGCCCGGCGTATGAGCCGCTCTAAGCTTCCCGCTCTGTCGCTTTAACCGCCTCGGCGAACTACGGTTGCCCTTTCCCTGAGACTGGGAAGTGGGTCGTTCAGAAAAAGTCACTTTTCCCAGCTCTGGAAAGTGTTGGGTCCTTTTTAGAGAGTCGTTAGAGCTGGGGTGCCCAAACTTTTTGGGCTGTGGGCCGGTCACATGATTCAGGGAGCTGGTCACTATGGCTCGGGGGCCGGATCTGGCCCCTGATGCCAATTCATCTGGTCCACAAAGACCCCATCACTCCTGGAAGCGGAAGTTAAATGCACCCATATGGATACATTTTGCTTCCAGGAGCGACGAGGTTTTTGCAGGCCAGATGAATTGGCATCAGGGGCCGGATCTGGCCGTCGGACCATAGTTTGGGCATCCCTGCATTAGAAAAATGCTGGAGTCATTTAGGCTTTAGGGAGTCATTAGAGAAATAACCTATTTATTGGAAAAGTAGCCGTGTTAGTCTGTGGTTCAGGCCTATTAGAAAACAAAAAAGTGCTGCAGTGTTTTTGTTTGTTTTTTGGGGTTTAGTTTTATTTTCTGATCAACCTACCGTATTTATTGTGATCCTATCTATCTACTGTATATACATTTAGATCAGGAATTCTCGACCTTTTTAAGCTGGAGGCCGGGTCACACTCTGACAGCTTTGGAGGCCGGACAGCCATTTGCACATAAAATGGTGCTGTGGGCTGCAGCTGGCCCACAGGCCACAGGTTGAGAATCTCTGGTTTAGATTAATAATAATAATTTCATGTCAGAAATTATTCTTGGTTGAAAGGATTTTTGCGGAAGAAATTATGCTCAGGGAATGCCCAAATGAGGCTCCTTTCATGTCCCGAAGAGCTGGGACAGAGACGATCACTCAATCCGTCATGCAGTACCTGGGTCTCAAACAGCTGACTTGCCAACCTTCCAGTTATCAAGGTGAGCTTCTTAACCAATGAGCCACTGCAGCCCATTTAGATTTATTCCCGTGACATTTGGTTCACTCAGGATTGCATAGAATAGATGCTAGGATTTGAAAAATAAACCCATTAGCAGATGTTTAATGCCACAATGTTTATCTTGCAACCATTTACAACAGGAGTTTTCAACCTTTTTAAGCCGGCGGCCAGGTCACGTTCCCTCAGGCAGCTTCAGGGGGCTGGTTGGCCATCTTGCCCTTCTTCCACCACATGCCAGTTCCTGGTGTGGTGGAAGCAGTGAGGGGGCCACATGAAATGGTGCTGTGAGCTACATCCGGCCTGTGGGTTGCAGGTTAAGAATCCCTGATTTACAACTTCACAGAACCAAACTTCACAGAAATAAATCTAGACACCGATCAGGGATTTTCTGTTATTACCGACTGTAAAAAGCCACACTGTTCTGTAAACATACCTGTTATACTAACACAACCAGAATAATTTGACATGAAATTATTATTACCAACCATTGTGTACCTCTGTACCCAATACTGTATATATAAATTAATGCCATGGATTCTCATTCTTCCATGTAGTGAAGCGGACTTGATCCACAAAAGTTAACATTAAAAATATAGGAGTTAGCCTTTAAGGCAGAGGTGCCCAAACTTTTCAGGCTGTGGGTCGGTCATGTGGTTCAGAGAGCTGGTCACTATGGCCCGGGGACTGGACATGGCCCCCGATGCCAATTCATATAGCCCACAAAGCCCTCATTGATCCTGGAAGAAGTAAAACACGCCTGTATGGGGCCCTGGGTGTAATTTGGGCACCCCTGCTTTAAGGTGTCTCATCGTTGTCTCGCTTACTCTCCGATATGCTTGCACAGACGTACAGGCGGATGAGCCCCTTTAGGTGGGGTGATGGCCCCCTCAGTGGAGGAAATGCCATTTGAAACCATCATATTTGGGTCCAATGGTAGGTAAAATGAGCGGAAGAGGAACCACTACTCTGATTCCTAACGGTCATGGAGGCAGAAGAGACTATGCCAGATTGACTGGCTGTGAAGGCGCATTTTGTTAATATCCTCAAGGCTGTGGCAGTCCATTGCAGTCCTGGTGTTAAATCCTGCATGCCTCGTTTCATGTGCCGCAGGAGATGGCTCCGTGATCACAGTATGTGGGTCACTTCATGGCAAGCTGGGATCCACCTTAAACAAATTCACACCAATGGCACTTTTCCTAGTGAAAATGATTTCCAGGAAAAATGTATACTCAGATACTGTACGAGTAGCAGCTGATGACAAGAGAAATGCTGGCAGGGCTGTGGAGACCTGGACTAATATACCTCATAAGTGTGCTGTGTATTCCACCCACCCACCCCTTTTCACCTCAGCTCCCCTTAGAAAAACAGGAGAGAGAAAAGGGGAGGAAGAGTCTAATTAGCAACAGCAATTACACTTATATTCCGCCCTATAATGCCTAGTGCATTCTCTAGGTGGTTTACAAAGTGATTAGCATTTTTGCCCCAAAACATGCTGGGTCCTCATTTTACTGACCTTGGAAGGGTGAATCAACCTTGAGTCCCGGTCAGGACTGAACTTACAACATTCAGGCTGCAGTACAGCAGTTTAGCCAGAGCTCCTGAAGGGACTGTGGTGGCTCAGTGGTTAAGAAGCTCACCTTGTTAGCTGGATGGTCAGCCATTCGGCAGTTCGGGACCCGGGTACTGCATGACGGATTGAGCACCCATCTCTGTCCCAGCTCTTGGGGACATGAAAGCAATCTCATTTAGGCGTCCCCTGAGCGGAGTTTTTCCAGCAAAAATCCTTTCAACCCAGAATAATTTCTGACATGAAACAACAGCAGCAGCAGCAACAGGGTTCCTAAACAATTGTCCTGAGTGATCGGGCAGTTTTACGTCTGGCCAAGACACGGAAGAAGACCTGTAGCTCAGCTCTTACAAGGCAATACCAATCAACACAAACACCTCATAGAAAGCATACTAATTCCCACCTTATGCTACCAGTGCCAAACATGGACATGTATAACAAAACATAAAGGAATATTGGTCAGCATGGGAACTATATGCAGAGACATCAAATGAAGTGGTTTTCCCCGTTTGGAGAGAATGTCTTGGAATTCCATACCATTCGAGACCTATGTGGAAAGAGAAGGACAAAGACCTTGAGGCAGACTCAGGGGAAGGTGGAGACATGACATCATGCTGTGAGCTCGATTCAGATTCTGAAATAAAAACCTGCTGCTCCTTCTGTCCCTTCAGAGTTGACTCTCTGAGGCAAACACTGCCCCTCACAACAGGGCCGGCTCTGAAGTCGGGCAAAAGGAACAAGGGGAAAAACAGACAAACTCTTTCTGGAAAAAATGGAACCTTTATTTCTTTCTCACAGTGCACCAAGGGATTTCTCTCATGACCTATGAGGACACCTGCCTCTACGGCTATAGGAACAACTACAATAAACCTTATATATATATATATATATCTTTATGTATAGAGCTGCCCCATGTGTACCCTTTTGTGTTTTTTAAGGTCAGAACTGGAGACGAAGCTTTTGGGGCACTCGGAACATTCATAGGGTTTCTCCCCCGTGTGGGTCCGCTGGTGGGTGATCAGGTTGGCTTTGACGCTGAAGCTTTTCCCACAGTAGGGGCAGCTGTAGGGTTTCTCTCCGGTGTGTCTCCTCTGGTGCTGGACCAAGTGAGCCAGCTGGCTGAAGTTGTTGCCACAGTAAGAACAGTTGTACGGCTTCTCCCCCGTGTGCACCCGTTTGTGGGTGAGCAGCCGCGAATTAGTCACAAAGCACTTCCCGCACTCGGAGCACGGGTAGGGCTTCTCCCCTGTGTGGGTCTTCTTGTGGATGTTGAGGTTTCCCTTCTGGCTGAACCGCTTGCCACACTCAAAGCACTGGTGTGGCTTCCCGCCGGGATCAGCTTTGTCGTGGTCAGTGAAGCCCGAGCCCCACGAAACCCGTTTGCCACCTGCCTCTCCTTTTGACAGTTTCTCCCCTTTCGGGGTTTTCCAGCGCTCAGTACTCAAAGGGAGGAAATGTCCGCAATCTTCGTCTCCCTTTCCCCCCTTGCACCGGCAGGGGACAGGGTGGATTTCGGGCAGGCCTTCGTCGCGTCTCACCGAAAGCAGGCACTTGGGCAATTCGCTCCCACGCTGGGGCAATTTCCCCAGCTGCTCTCCGCACAACCGCTTGTGGAAACGTTCCCCGCACGGGGTGCAGCGGGGCAGTTTGTCCACCGTTTGCACTTTCCGGTTCTTAAGAAAGCCTGCATTCTGGCGGAGGCCATTTTCAGCACTGGTCTTGGTTCTTTTTTTGAGCCCAAAGCCTCCATCTTGGAAGCTCTTCCAGTGAAAACTGTTCCCACTTTCAAACGAACCAGGTGTTTGTTTCCCTGCTTTCTCAGGATAGTTCTGTTGGAGTTTCCCAAAGGCGCCTTTCTGCTCTGGACCCTGGAAAGGTCGGGTTTTTTCCGGAGGCAGCCCCCACTCCATGGGCTCAGATATCCCCAGCAGGAATGCAGCGTTCTCAGCCTTCTCCTGTGTGTGTCTATTGCGTTCTGGAACAAAATCACGACAAAAAGTCATAGGCCTGACAATGAGTGGAACATCAATTCCTCCACACTCTAAAATGGCTTATGTAAAAGCCAGGAAACTCACACATGGGAAGGAACAGACATTTTGCTGCCTGAAGCAAAGCAACAAATGACTATTCACAGTAGAAGGCTAGTATAAAATTAACAGTTCAAACCCTAACCAAGGACCTGAGAACTGTTAAGGTAACGTCTAGGTCAGGGGTTCTCAACATATTCCTGCCGCAGTCCGGACCACACCACCCAGACAGCTGAGTGGGCCAGACATATTGTTCCCCTTGCTGTAAACACTGCCATAAAACACATCTGTGGCTGTTGTAAATGTATTTACAACAGCTGTGGGTACATTTACAGTGCATTTTTGGCTGTTTTTGCTGCTTTCAGCAGCAGTGAGAGCAGCAGGTCACATGAAATGGCGCTGTGGGCCAGATCCGACCCACAGACTGCAAGTTGCAAACCCCTGGTCTATGTATACAGGCAGTTCCCAGTAAAGTATATTTTTGTGTAAAATTAGGATGTTCAAGTCCATTAATTCCAAACCTTGGATACCTTGGAGCTATTATTCAGTGAGGAGTCTGTGCAATGGCAGATATCTCCGAAACGACATTCCACACATGCAAATGGACCTGGGAAATCAAGTCCATCTGTGTGCGTTTTTTTAGTCATTTGGATGTCACGTCATCCACTGGCTAGGTGGACCATGACATGTGCCCTCCACTTTCACCTTGCCCAAGGGATTCCAAAACTTCCAAATATTTAGGGAGTCCTTCAGGTATTGCTCGAAGGGCCCCAATCACTCTGGGGGAAGGCCAGATTTCTTTTTTCACACATACTCATCATCATTGGCACTTTATTTATTTATTTACTCACTTACTTACTCACTCACTCACTCACTTAGATTTGTATTGCCACCCCATTGCCGGGGCAACTCTAGGCGGCTTACAACCAATATTACAAAACCCAACATAAAACAACCCCATAGAAATAATCATAAAAATCTCAAGTTAAAATAATTAAAACCTTAAAAGTCTTCTACCTCCAGTTCCCCATTAAGACTAGCTAGAACTAGGGTAAAGAAGCTAAAAACCACCCAGAACGGCCCATATATTAACCAACGGGGGGCGCTGCCACACCGACAGCACCCCACGCCTGGTGAGCTAGCCGTTTTTATTCCCTTTCTAAAAGGTAATAGCTCTGTCTGGAGGAGCAACTCAATTGGTAAGAGATTCCACTGGGCCAGAGCAGATCGGAGAAGGCTCTCCTTCTAGTGCCAGAGAGACGAGTCTCTCTGGTTGATGTAACCCTTAGGGAGCCCCTCCGATCTGCTCTGGTGAGACGGGCCGATGTCCTTGGGGTGATGCAGTCTCTTAAGTACCCTGGTCCACTACCATGTAGGTCTTTAAAGGTCATAACCAGCACCTTGAATTGCACCTGGAGGCACACTGGCAGCCAATGTAGCTCCTGCAATAGCGGAGAGGCGGGAGCATAATGCCCACATCCCATCACCATGCGAGCAGCCGCATTTTGCAACAGTTGCAGCCTCCAAATGGTCATCTAAACACAAGGAGGACTGTTAGATCATCCCTGATTTATATAACATTGGGTAAGGAAGTACCAGAGACAGGAGCCTTCTTGATGTTGGCCCCAACACTGCAGACTTTTCTCTGGAAGGAGATCTTTAAATACTATTTACTCCTTATCCTTGGGCAAGATGAGACAATTAAGCCCCAAGATCTTTCTCACTCACCACCCTGTTTCCTACCTGCGCCCAACTAGGTTGGATTCCAGAAGGTTTACAAGCCAGTCTTTGGGGAAAGCGCTTCGGTTTTGCTTGATCATTCAGTGATCTTCAATTCCCAGAATCCCAAGTCTGTACACTGGCTGATCAGTGCTTTGCAGAATTAATCTAGGGTTCTGGGAATTGAAGTCCAAAAGCCAAAGGTTGTGAAACAATGGACTATGACGAAGTTAGGGCATAAAGGTCTCTCTTGCTCAAATGCCAGTCATATCCAACCCTAGAGTTCAGTGCTCATCTCTGTTTATAACCAATGATGCTGTCTGCATCTGCACACATTTCTGTAGAGATGTAGCCCTGTTTCCTACATATGTCAACTAGAGATGTTTCCAGGAGGTTTACAAACCAATCTTGGAGGACAGTTTATCTTTCTTGCTTGCTTATTTAATGATATACAGTATGTAATATCTCTAAAGCTATCAACTGAAAAGAGCTCCGCTGAGACCTCCCCTCCACAGTTTGTATCAAACAGCTACCTAATCATGTAGCCTTCTGTCATATGGCAGATTCTTTCTCAACAGACCTTTATGCCACATGAAGTTGCATTTCCTTTTCTCCATTCTGAATGTACAGTAAAACCCCGGGTTATGGATGCCTCGAGTAAGGGAAAGCTCGACTTACGAAAGGAAATTCTGAGGAAATGGCGTCCCGATTTATGGAAAAAAATTGCCACACAGAAAGTTTTTTTGGGGTGTTCCAATGCTTCCCAGGGCAGTGGGATGGTGTTTGGAGCATTTCTGCTCCGTTTTTGAAATTTTTCATCACTTTTTGACTCCAGCAGAAGCTCTTTCCACAACCAGGAAATGCTGGAAATCCCCCTTCCTCATGATCAGCTGTCAAGCGGGGACTTTTCCTGCAATTACCAGGGCTGGCCAGTAGAAGGTGCTGACAGAAACGTGACAAATATGCCTTTTTAAAAATCATTTGAAGCTCACTAAAAAGCCCCCCCCCCCAAATAATAATAATAAAAAAATTAAATTTCTGTTCCAAACTATTTCTAAACTGCACTTTGGGATTTTTTGCTGTGTTTTTGCAACTTTAGAAAGAGTTTGGAACAGAAAAAATATGGATTTTTTTGCTCTTTTCTAACTTCCGGAACTTTTTTCCTCTTTTCAGTGCATTCCTATGGGAAACTGTGCTTCACATTACCAAAAAATGGCTTTACAGAAATCACCTCAGAATGGATTAATTCCGTAACCCAGAGTTTTACTGTACAGTCATACCTCGCATAACGAATTTAATTCATTCTGCAAGGTTGCTCGCTATGTGAAAAATTTGCTATGCGAGTCTGACTCACAAAACGAATTTTTCGCTATGCGAGTTGGACTTTTTTCTATGGAAAAACTCGCATAACAAGCATTTCTATGGGGAAAACTCACATAGCGAAAAAAATCACTATGCGAATTTTCCCCATAGAAACACTCGTTATGCGAGTTTTTCCATAGGGAAAAGTCCGACTCGCATAGCGAAAAATTCGTTATGTGAGTCAGACCGCTTAGTGAAAAACTTGCTTGTTATGCAAGTTTTTCGCTAAGCAAAATGCTCGTTATGTGAGGTTTGACTGTACTGTATTTTTGTAAAAGCCAGCATGCATACTTGAACTAAAAAAGCCACGCCTTACCCAGCAAGACAGCTTCTTCTTCCCCCTCTTCCTTGGTTGAGATGGTGTCTGATTGATCTTGTTCAGGTGGCGGGGAATGAACATGTGACTCCTCCAGTAATCCAGATCCCTAAAACACAAGCATATGTTATTAGCCAAGTAGCCAGAGATATCGAACCCAGGGCTTGGAGGCACAAGGTATTGCCCTCCTCATGAAAGCTACACAGCTTTCAGCCTGATGGAAGATGCTCTGGGAAACTCATACATCAAGTGTGAGCCAAAACAGGGAGCCTGGAAAGTTACTCTATGACAGTGATGGCGAACCTTGGCACTCTGGATGTTCTTGAACTTCAATTCCCAGAAGCCCTGATCAGCAGGATAACCTGGCCAGACTGGGTGTGGGTTACAATACTTATACAAATGTAGGCTTTGTTGTTGTTTTTTGCTACAGGAGCCCTGGTGCTGCAGTGGTTAAACTGCTGTACTGCAGCCAAAAGGTTGTGAGTTCAATCCTGATCAGGATTCAGTGTATGCCCCTCACCCCTCCAAGGGCATTCAAGAAACAAAATGACCACTCCTTTAAAGTTTTTGGGGCAAAATGGCCACCACCCCCACTGTGCAGGTAGGGCAAAATGGCCCTCTGGCCTTCAAAGCTGACTGAGAGAGTGTGACTCGGCCTCTGGCTTGAAAAGGTTGGGAACCCCTAATTTAAATGTTATTTATTTAGCCATTGCATTTATATGTAGCCCATCAAGGTCGTCTTTTCATTCTGGGTGGTGTACAACATTAAGAAATACAACATTAAGGTGCCCTGGTGGTGTAGTGGTTAAACTGTTGTACTGCAGCCAAAAGGTTGTGAGTTTGATCAGGGCTGTGCTGGCAGGGTGGGACCCCACTATGTATAAAATCAGGTGATGCCCTTCTGTGCCCACCACTGCAGTGCATGCTATGCTGTATGGGGAGCTAAGCCTGAAGTTTGAGGACCTGAAGGCAGCAGGCGCCGACGCTGGCAGGAGCCAAGCTCCTTGGCGCATGCTCTCTCTCACCGCTCCTCGGGCAAGAGCTGCCTCCACGTACGAAACATCCCCCTTGCAAGGCTGGCCAGAGGAAGAGGTTTTCTCAGAGGGAGGGAAGGGATTCCCTTGCAGTCTCCCAGCCCAGTGTAAGAAGAGTCCGAATGACCCAAAAGAGAGCCCCATGGAAGAGACTTGCAAGGCGCCTCCCTTCAGTTCTGGGGAGGGAGGAGGAGGGGGCCCAGTCCTGAGGGAAGGTTGGTGGTCAGGCCTCAGGAGGGAGAAACAATGAGGCACTTATCAGCAAACTTCAGAGGAGGGGGGAGAGGAAGAGGAGGAAGGCCAGGTGAGGTCAGAGGTTTAATTAAGTCTCCCCACCTGTTGAACCTCCACCTGTCCGTGTTTTACATCCGCTTCCAGGAGCGATGAGGGCAGCACGGGCCAGATGAATAGCAATAAATCCATCCGTGTGGATTCACAGGGTGCTTGGGCTTCTGGGAATTGAAGTCCAAGAACATCTGGAGTGGCAAAGTTCATCATCACGAGGATAGACACTCCTAAAAGATAGTCATCCTCATCAGTCCCTGTCCGCGCCCTTTCCATTTACCCAGCACAGGCCTGAAATCGATCCTGACCGGAGTCAAGGTTGACCCATCCTTCAGAGGTTAGTAATATGAGTACCCAGCATGTTGAGGGCAAACCCCCCCCCCCCACTAACTAACTTGTGAACTGCCCAGAGCGTACACTAAGCACTATGGGGTTGGTATATACATGTGATTGTTTTACTTTGCTTTGGACTCTCCGCGTCCCCAAATTAGAATGATAGGAAGTTCTGGGTTGTTGTGTTGTTGTTGTTTTTTTTTTTTGGGGGGGTGAGGGGGTACACCCAATCAAAATGTTATCTTCCCTTGATTCTGGCTTCTTAAATCAGTATAATAATAATTTCGTGTCAAAGATTACTCTGGGATGAAAATATTTTTGCTGGAGAAACTCTGCTCAGGGGACACCCGAATGAGGCTCCTTTCATGTCCCCAAGTGCAGCCCTCAGGTATCTAAACCCATCCTTCCAGCCTCCAAGCTCAGCGGCTTAACCACTAAGCCACTGAGGGAGATGCTAAAATAATAAGGGAGGGCCTGGCAGGAGGCCAACATAAATGCTTTCCAATAATAATTTCTTGTCAGAAATTACTCTGGGTTGAAAGGATTTTATGGGACGCCCGAATGAGGCTCATTTCATTTCCCCAAGTGCAGTCCTTGGTTATCGAAACCCAACATTCCAGTCTCCAGCTCAGAACCTTGACCACTGAGCCACTGATGGTGAACCTTGGCACTCCAGCTATGCCTGGGCTTCTGCTGATCAGGGCTTCTGGGAATTGAAGTTCCAGAACAGCAGGAGCGCCAAAGTTAGCCATCACTATCCTAGGCTCTGTATTCCTACCTTGAGCTCTTTCTTCTCAGTCTCTTGCAACTTCAAGAGGAAACTCTCGGCCAGTTCCAGAGCCTGAGCGCAGGTGGCAGGACCGCTTTTGCAGACCCAAATCTGCATCTCCAGGGGCAGGATGGTCAGGAACTGCTCCAGGATCACCAGATCCACAATCTGTTCCTTGGTGTGTCTCTCCGGCACCAGCCACTGGTGGCAAAGCTCCTGAAGTTCGCTCAGAATGGATCGGGGCTCTTCCATCTCCTGGTAGCAGAAGTGCCGGAAGTGCTGCCGCTTGATCTCTAAGGAATCTACGTCCTCCTCTGTTGCTGCCTGGATTGGTGCCTTCGGCTTTGTAGAACATTCCGAATGTTTGTAGACCTCCTGCCTCTTCCCACTGAGGCCCCGCGAGGTGCAAGCCGGCCTTCCATAGTCTCCTCGGGGCAACTGGACAGTGTTGTCCGTTCGATAGGAAGCCTTAAACTCCTTCATATCCTCCTTTGAGAGGGGCTCCTCAAACAACCGTGAAGGTCTCCACACAGCGCAAGGAGAGAGAATGGTGTTCTCCGGCTGGCATCTTTCCGTCTGCGATGGGGGCCCCACAGCCTGTTTGTTTTGAGATGGGGCTGCCCCACTCGGCTTCTCCTTAACAGCGTCCCCCAGGAGTACAGAAGAGTCATTTTTTGTTTGGCTCTTCCTTGGCCGTGGGCTCAACAAATCACTTTCTGCCATTTTCGTTCCTGGCCGAACCGCCTGAGCTGGAAAAGAAGCATGACAAAAGCAACGTGAGGCCTCCCACAACATTCAACAGTGGTTGTTCTTTTGACTATAAAAGACCAAATTAACTCAGAATAGTGGGGTACACAGAAAGACCCTCCTCAAAGATTGTGATACAGGTAAGGGGTCATTCAAATACCACGTGATCATTTTAGGGGGGAGGGGGTCGACCAAAAGTCACAAAAAGTCACGGGGGGAGGGGGTTCGGCATGAAGACATGCGACTCCAAAATTATCATTTGCTTTTCAAATCCAACTGGCCATAGATCTATCTTCAAATCATGTGATTTTTTTTTTTGGGGGGGTCAAAGGTCAAGGAAAGTCACGGGGGGGGGAGGTCAAAAAGTGGCAAATTTTAGGTCACGTGTTATTTGAAAGAGCCCTAAAGGTCGCCATTGCTCAAAAGCCAATTGTATCCAACTCTAGGGTTCAGTGCTCATCTGTTTATAGCCAAAGAGCCAGCGCTCTCTGGTGTCTGCAGACATTTCCGTAGATATGAAGCAGGCATGACTAGACACTGAAGTGCACAGAACACTGTTTACCTTTCCACCAAAGTGATCCCTATTTAGCTACTTGCAATTTCTTGATTTTGAACTCTAGGTTGGCAGGAGCTGGGACAAAGAAAGAAGCTCACTCTGTCATGAAGTACCCAGGAATCGAACTCCGACCTTCCAGTCAGTGAGCTCAGCGTCTTAACCACTTGAGCCACTGCAGTCTATTTGGTATACAGTATTTGAACCATATGGTATACTGTATTATGGTATATTTGAACCATAATACAGTATTAGTCATACAAATATGACTGATAAATAAATAAATAATCGGGTGTACACTGGTAACAGCAACTTTGTGTTGCCAGCTAATCTTTCTCACAATAGATCAGGCAAAAGGAACTGTAGAATGAACTCACTAAAAGATGCCTTCATTTTGGCAGTTTCACGTCTAGCCTAGATATGGAAGAAGAACTCAGAATAACAATAGCAATTATACTTCTATACTGCCCCAGAGCATTTAGTGCATTCTCAGGACAGTTCACAAGTTAATTAGCATTTTGTGTCCCACTTGCTGGGTACTCATTTTACCGACCTTGGAAATGAGACTTAAACATGCGCTTTCTACCTTTGAAACCAAAAGACAGGAGTTGAGCTGGATGTTACACTCTTTTAAGAAGCAATGCCAGAATGCTAAAGTTAGTACAAGGAACATCATCATCAGGAAAACCATAAACTATACATGGAGAATTAAACCATCCATGCTGCGTATGTCAACTTTGGCCCTGAGTATCTGCAGAAGCATATGTTGCTCTAGTATGGAGCTCATTCACATACGTGAAACAAGCTGTCAATGAAGCCATGCACATAGTGACAAGACGGCTCCAAGCATCAGAAACCTACATCACTGAAGAAAATATATCCTCTTGTTGTTATTGCACTACCTAAGATAAGGAGAGAAGTAGCAGCAGATGCTCAGAGAACTAAGCAAGAGAGAATGACCCTCAACACCCTATGAACAGATATGAGCCTCAAATCCACTGGCTCAGATCCAGGAAGGGCTTTATGGCAAGAACAAACACTCTTGAAGGTACAAAAGAGCAAAACCAAATTAGAAGGTGGAGGAAGGAGCTCACTGGACAAGGAACAGCATTAAAGGAGGATACAGCTGAGGAACTCAACCTCCCCTACGTCACTTGGAGGACCCTGAATAGGCTGAGGGTTGGAGTCCCTAAATGCAAGACCAACAAGCTCAAGTGAGGACTGCTGACAGACAACACATGGTGTGAATGTGGAGAGATACAGGATCCCTCTCATTCGCTAGTCTGCCGATTATTACCAGAAGCCTTACCAATGAGAACATAATTTTGGTCAGTGACAAAGCCAAGAAAGTGGCTTCATTTTGGCAGTCCAAAGTTTGATTTGGACACGAAAGGAGAAGAAGAATCCACAGCCAGCTATGGCAACTGCCCTGGTTGATGATTATAGATGCAAAAATCAAAAAACATCTGGAAAAGGCTAAATTCTACATGCAAACTATTTGCAAAGGATCGCTTTTTTCTCTGCGCTTAACCACATCTTACTAAATAGTTGGCATCCTAAATCTACTTTTTTGGAGCTATCTTTGCCATGCTCCACCAACCAAGAGAAAGGAGGATTCACTCTGTATCTTGCATAATATAAAAACGTATAGTTGCAGGGCCAAGGTTAAAATATGTGACCAGATTTTGGGAACCAAAGGTCAATGTTTCCCACTCAGATTCTCACTGGATTGACCTTGGTCCAGCCACTCATTCTCAGCTTGACCTACCCTGCAAAGACTGCTGTGAAGGGAAAAAAAATAGGAAGAGAGCTTTAGGAGAAATTGAAGGCTTCACAGAACACTCATCCTTCTCCCACACCATGCATCGCAGTGAATTCGCACAAGGGGAACTAGTACCCAGCATGTTAGGGGCAAAATGCTAATTAACTCCTGAGTGCACTAAAAGCTATGGGGTAGTATATAAGTGTAATGGCTAACTGCTATTGCTAGACAAGGGACTGCAGTGGTGGCTTAGAGGTTAAGATGCTGAGCTTATCAGTTGGCAAGTCAAAAGTTCAAGACCTGAGGGCTGTGTGGTGGACTGAGCGCCCATCATCTGCCCCAGCTCCTGCCAACCTAGCAATTTGAAGGTAACAAATTACAAGTAGATAAGTAGGTACCGGGACTGCAGTGGCTCAAGTGGCTAAGACGCTGACTGGAAGGTGGGAGGTCAGCAGTTTGATTCCCGAGTACTGCAGGATGGAATGAGCTCCTGTCTCTCTCCCAGCTCCTGCCAACCTAGCGGTTCGAAAGCAAGAAATTGCAAGTCGATAAATAGGGAAGGTAAACAGCGTTCCATGCACTCCTGTGTCTAGTCATGCCTGCAACATGACCACGGAAAAGTCTGCAGAAGCAGACAGCACTGGCTCTTCGGCTTTGAAACAGAGATGAGCACTGAATCCTAGAGTCAGATATGACTGGCTTTTGAGCAAGGGAAACCTTTACATTTACCCTAAATAGGTACCACTTTTGATGGGAAAGGTAACAGCACTACATGCATTCCAACATCTAGTCATGCCTGCCCCATGACTGCAGAAACGTCTACAGGTACAGACAGTGGTGACTCTTTGGTTGCAAACGGAGATGAGTACCATTCCCCTAGAGTTGAACACAGCTAGCTTTCGAGCAAAGGAGACCTTTGCTATTGCTATATACATCTACTCAGGAGTAAGCAGCACTTTATTCAATTCCACCCTAAGCAGTTAAGGGCATATATAGGATTACATCCCAAGCAGTAGGATCCTATATATACACCTACTCTTAAGTAAGTCCAGGGGAGGCTAGCTCCAGACAAACAGTGTACACAACTCTAACGCGGGTCTGGGCAGACCAGGGGAGGGGATGATGGGTCTTAGGATCTTATATATACACCTATTTTTAAATAATCTCAGGGAAAGCTGGATCCAGATTAACAGTGCACACAATTGCAACACAGGTCTGGGCAGAGTGGGGGAGGGGATGATGGGTCTTAGAATTCTACATATAATACACCTCCTTTTAAGTAATCCCAGGGAAAGCTGAATCCAGAAAAACGGTGCATGCAATTGCAACGCAGGTCTGGACAGACTGGTGGATGGGGTGAAGAATGGGTCTTCTTAGGATACACCTCCTCTTAAGTAAGCCTAGGGGGAGGGTAGCTCCATAAATAAAGAGTGGGCTCAATTGCAGCCCAAGCCTGGGCAGACTTTTGTTGGGGGTGGGGGGGGAGTATGATGGGATTTAGGATTCATCCCTTCCCCTTTTAATTAATCCCAGCCACCCACTCTTTCCTTACAAAGTTTGGGCGTCTTTTCCATGGCTTTCATCTCACCCTTCGCTTTCCGCCGCTGCATCTCCACCTCCGGGGACCTCACAGTCCTTCCATCGCTCCCAGGAATGGAGGAACATACAAAGGACACTTTCCCAGCCGAGGAAGGAAGAGTGCAGGGAAGGGAGGGGGGAGGAGGAGGACCCACTCCCCACCCCGCCCCTCCCGACACATTCCTGGCCGCCTCTAGGCGTTCCCAGCTTTGTGTCTTTAACCCCTTGGGAACCAGAACGGGCGCCGGAGCACAGGCACCCGTTCTGAGTGGATCAAGTGGGTCCCTGAAATGGCAATGAAGGCAGCGGCAGCAACAACATTTATTATTATTTATTTTATACCCCCCCATTTGGGTGGTATCCCACTCTGGGGTAAATGTTGCCCTTGCTCGAAAGCCAGTCGTATCCGACTTTGGGGCTCAGTGCTCATCTCTTCTTTCATAGCCGAAGAGCCAGTACTGTGTGTGCTTCTGCAGACGTTTCCGTGGTCATGTGTCAGGCATGACTAGAGACCCCGGAGCGCACGGAACGCTGTTTACCTTCCCACAGAAGTGGTCCCTATTTATCGACTTGCAATTTCTTGCTTTTGAACTGCTAGGCTGGCAGGAGCTGGGGCAGAGACGGGAGCTCAGTCCGTCCTGCACTGTACAAGCAAATATCAAATAACATGGTGGAACACACAAATCAAAAACGGACAAACCGACAAATACGTCTCAAAATAAAATAAAATAACTGGCGTCTGAGGGCCTGCCCTGGTGTCCAACCTCGGCACCCCAGGTGTTTTTGGACTTCAGTTCCCAGAAGCCCGAGTCAGTACACCTGCTGATCAGGGCTCTACTGGACACTAAAGGCAGCCCACTAATTTTCAACAGGCCTTGGTGTTGCTGGGAGATGAGAGGCAAAAATTAGCTTTTAAAATTGCATCCCACTGGCAGAGATTTGAGCAGAGGACTTTAAAAGAACTAGAGCGAAAATGTGGTGAACAGGAGTCTTTATTCAGATTTCATGGCATGCACTCCTTAATCTAAGCCAGGGGTGCCCAAACTTTTTGGGCAGTGGGCCGGTCATGTGGTTTAGGGGGCTGGTCACTATGGCCCAGGGCCAGATCCAGCCCCCAATGCCAATTCATCCTGCCCACGAACCTCTCGTTGCTCCCGGAAGATGAAGTAAAATGCGCCTGTATGTGGGCCATAGTTTGGGCACTCCTGATCTAATCAAATGTCCTGTCGTCTTGCTAAATGACCTAGCTAGCGGAAGATGGAAGTTGCTGGCTGGTGCTGAATGCAATAATAAGGGGATTTTGTATAATTTATTTTGTTGTTCAGTTGCACAGTCGATTCCGACAATTTGTGACCCTATGGACCACTACCCGCCAGGCACCTTTGTCTTCCACCATCCTCCTCAGCCCACCCAGCTCTGTGCCCATTGTCTCTACAATACCATCTAGCCATCTCATTTTTGACCGCCCTCTTCTTCTTTTGCCTTCCACCTTTCCCAGCATCAAGGCTTTCTCAAGTGAATCCTCTCTTCACATTTGATGTCCAAAGTACTTTAGCTTCATCTTTACTATTTGACCTTCTAAGGAGCAGTCAGGGTTGATTTCTTTAAGATCGACCTATTTGTTCTCCTTGCTGTCCAGGGGACTCTCAAAACTCTCCTCCAACACCACATCCAGTGGTGGGATGTCAAACTTTTTACTGCCCCAACGTGACATCATCACAGGGTGGGCAGAGCTAATGTCATGACATCATGGGCAGAACCAACTTCATGACATCATGATGTTGTGGGCAGGGCCAAAGTAAAAAATAATAAAAATAAAATAAAATAAGCACACAAACACACACACACACCTCACTTGATCCATGAAAGCTAACAATAAAAATATAGCAGTTAGTTTTTAAAGTGCTACAGTTTTTTGTTTTGATATGCTTGTCTGTCATTCTGCTTGAATACTCTTTACCACATTACTTTGTGATCCATTTGCCTTGTGACATCTGTCTGTACTGTTATTTCCCTCTGCTCTCCCAAACATCCAGTATACTGCATATAAGTTTACATTATACATACCTAAAGGCACATCATTTAGGAAACTGCAGCTTATTGTCCTGCACAGATGAACTTCTTCTTTATTGTCCTAATCAAACCCTGGACTGCCAGAATGAAGCTACATTCTTGGCTTTGTCATTGCCCTAACCCAAGTCTTCATCTGCGCATGTTTTTAGCTGTAATTGGCAGATCAATAAATGAGCTGGATTCTGAATCATACAGTGCGTTGTTGTAAAATCATCAAACATGGCAGATGCCACATCTGGCTGTGGATTCTTATTCTCCTTTCAGCTCCCCAGTGGGTAAAAGCGCTGTGCTTGGAGACCGAAAGGATGGGGTTCAATTCCCAAGAGCTGCATGATGGGGGACATGAAAGGAGCCACATTCAGGCATCCCCTGCAGAAATCCTTTCAACCCAGAGTAATCTCTGACATGAAAACTCACACATTGTACTGCCAAAATGAAGTCACTTCCTTGGCTTTGTCGTTGACCAAAATTAAGTCCTTATTGGTACAGGTTTCTGGTAATAATCAGCAGACTAGCAAATGAGCCGGATCTGTATCTCTCCATATTCACAACAAGAAACCCTCGACAACCTCTGAATGGATATTTGCCTCAAGTCTACCAGTTCAGATCTAGGAAGAGCTTTATGGCAAAAACAAACACTCTTGAAGGTACGCAAGAGCAAAAACAAATTAGAAGATGGAGGAAGGTGCTCACTGGACAAGGAATGACATTAAAGGAGGATATAGTTGAGGAACTCAACCTCCCTTACATCACTTATAGGACTCTGTGTAGGCTGAGGGCCAGACTCCCTAAATGCAATACCAACATGCTCAAGTGGGGGCTGCTGGCGACAACAACACACGGTGTGAATGTCCATGAGGATTTTGAAGCCCATTTGTGGAAACCCTGAGGTCTACTCTAAGAAGTGGAGTGAGAAACCCCCTCCCGTTTGGCCCAAAAGGAACAAGACAAACTTGCAAAAATACAAATGGGGCTGGAAAAAGGAGTGATTTTTCTCTCTAGCCAGCCAGATTATCTAAAGCAGTTTCGGGGGGGGGGGGGGAGATGGCTTTCACAGGGAAAGAGCAGAAAGGAGTTATGGCCTAAAGTTACCCCAGAGAGGGAAACATATGAAAAGACCTCAGGCCTTTGCTGTGAAAGCCAGGAGTGGACAGAACCTGTGATTGACAGGAGGGGGTGATAGAAATGGTATAAAATGATGCCACAGTGTTGAGGTGAGTGTGTGCGGATGTTAGTCTTGTATTGTTAAAGGAAGAGGCCCAGTCAGCCTTAGGCTTTCTTTCTTTTGGCACCTCTTTGCAGGGGAAATGTTGGTTTGCACTGCAATAAGTCACTTAAGATTGCAGAATGAACTACAGGTATGTTTATGTCCTCCTTGATGCTGGCAGAAGTGAGTAGCTGAGGAATGGGCAAAGGGGCCACATAGAAATGCTACCAGCCCAGGTCTAGCAGCTCCCAGATCGACAGACTACTTATTAAGGATCCCTGGTCTATATATCTCTATCCTTTACCTGGGCCAGGGTTCCACTCGACCACCACCCAGCCATAATACTCCCCTGCCCTGGTAGTGGGTGAGCTCATGGAGAAGTCACACGTAGTGAAGCTATGGATCCTAAGGAAGATCTTATCACTCCTGGCATTCCAGTCTGCCCTAGACTTAGGTTGCTCCGTTGGGTGCATTCACTCCTCAGTTCCTTTCACCCGACCAAGTTCTAATCAGGAGTTTGGATAACAACTTGTAAGAATTAGTCACAGTTGCCAATTCCCTCACAAGATATCTGGTTACAGTTGTAGTTTTAGACATAAAAAAACCAGGAGTTCTCAACGTACAGCCTGTCGGTCAGATCTGACCCACATCACCAAATCATCCGGCCTGCACTGCTGCCAGAAGCGGATGTGTTTACGACAGCCATAAACATGCCCGCAGCTGTCGTAAACACATTTACAACAGCCACAAATGCGTTTTCTGGCAGTGTTTACAGCAGAGGGAACCACCAATCTGGCCTACTCAACTTAATGAGGGAGCGTGATACGGCCCAAGGTGTAAAAAGGTTGAGAACCCCTGTATAAAACTATTCTTATCCAAAACTAACAAAATTTTATTTTTTTATGATGATGCTAGCTGAATACAAGACCGTAGTGTGAAAAGGCAAAGCAATCACACTTACATACCACCTGATAGTGCTTAGTGCACTCTCTAGGTGGTTCACAATTTAATTAGAATTTTGGCCCAACATGCTGGGGAATTTTGCCCCCAACACCTTGGAAGGATGGAAGGCTGAGTCTACCTTGAGCCCTGATCTGGATCAAACTCACAACCTTCTGGCTGCAGTAGAGTAGTTTAACCACTGTACGCCCAGGGCTCCTAAGCAGTTTTGGGCAGTATTAGAAAATAAACAGGCACACACAGAATAGAATAAAAAGTTTATCCATAGGATTAATAATGGAATGCCAAAATAAGAGAATGGCTATTTTACTGGTATGCCCAGATCTTTCCCCCAACCCCACAAGTAGTGATACCAAAGAATAATGCACGGAAATATTTTTAAGCACCTGGGTTTTAAAAAACAACACTTAAAACAGCTGGCTTTAAAAAACAGCCTTGTTCTGCTTCAGAAGAACCAGCTGTTCAAACAACTTGTCGCACATGGAAAATCCATTGATGGTCACGGCGCTGCTCTCTGTGCCAAAGAGCCGGTGGACAGCGGCACTGGAAGGCAAGCCTGTGTTGTACTTCAGGAAAGTCTGCATGACCCGCGGAAAGGCGTGGAGGGAGGAGACTTCCCTGCTGGGGCACTTCAGGTAGTCCGAGACCTCCTCGTCGGCAATGTCCACAGCCGATTTTCGGCCCCGGGGCCGGATGTTGAAGAAATCGTCCTCCAAGCTGTCTCCTTCCTGATCTTTTTCTGAGGAGCCTTCGCTGTCCTCTCCGACGGTTCCCCTGATTTCGGCCTTCACCAAGGCTTCCATCATGTACCTCAAAAAGAGAAGATACGGGTAAGTTGACTTTGGAAACTAAGAGAAATGTTCATGAAGCATATACCGTTCTTTGCACGAAAGCTAGTCATGACTGACTCTAGGGTTCAGTGCTCATCTCTGTTTACAGCCAAAGAGCCAGTGCTGCCTGGGTCTGTAGATGTTTCCGTGGTCATGTGGCAGGAGCTGGGACAGACGACGGGAGCTCACTCCATCATGCAGTACTGTACTCAGGAATCGAACTGCTGACTTCTTTACTCATTGTTTTAAGAAAGCAATAGTACATCATGGGGTATTTTGTGTCCTGTGATGGTTATTATTATTGCCTATGGTTTATAGTTTTATTGTTTATGGGTTAATGTCTTTTTATATTGTACAGTAATACCCTGGATAATGCTAAAACTTGGTTCCACGAGTCTTAGTGTTATCCGATTTTTAATGTTAAGAGATACATGCATCACATAACTTTAAAACTCCATAGAGATACATTGTAACTGGCACAGGCTTCAGTGAATGTTATGCGATACATCCCATAGGATTTTAACATTTAGCGTGCCCGTTCAACCCGCCAACCCAAGCACCGATGTCACATTGCGATCGCAGCGCCCAGGGATGTCTGGGGAGGTTGGGAACTGTGTGGATCAGGTTCCCCGACCTCCCCAGAGCCAGGCTCTAAGTGCCCCCTCTGGCACACATGCCAGAGGTTTGCCATCACTGGTGTAAATGGCGTGTAACTTGTGTGTATGTAGTGGCCTCTAAAGGTCTGTTTTGGTAATAATGGGGTGCGTCTTATACTCCGATGCGTCTTATATGGTTAAGTGTCATTACCATCACTTACCTGTTTGTCTGGGTCATCTGGGCCGATTCGAGCCAGTCCACTTTGAAACGGGGGTGGAGGCAGGCAGCCAGAAGAAGCTTCCGATCCTCCCAGATGGGGGCAAAGCGCCTCCGCAGTGCTTCCCGCAGGCCCCTCAAGAGAGGGAAGCAGTGCGTGTATCGGACTGGCTTGTTTTCCAGCCCTTGCAACTTGCGGTCCAGGTTGTACAACGTGGGCAGCAGGTACCCCATGAACATCCCGTTCTCCCTTTGCAAGATGTCCAGGGACTGGGCCAGCGGCCCCATGATCTCCGTGTATTCCTGGACTGCCAGGCCCTCTGCCGGGGTGATCCGGGCCAAGGAACACTGGTCCATGAGGGTGTCCATTTTGAGCGGCATGGCTGACAGGAGTTCACTGAGCTGCTTCAAGGCCTCGAAAGTGGCATTCCAGCCAGCGTCGTGGTTGGGGACCTTCAAATAGACCCCACACTGCTGGTGGATGTATTGGGCAAACTGCGCAGACTGGGTTTGCTTGGACCAGAGTTTGCTACATTTCCCCATCAAGGAAGAAAAATGCTTCCGGAAAGGACCGAGGGGGTTGTTTTCGGAGGGGTCGGAAATCAGGGCGTCCAAGTCTTGGGTGGCCACCAGGCTGAGGGTGTGGCTGACACACCTCTGATGGGGCGGCAAGCCAAGATCCTCTGTTGCCTCTTTTTCCGTCTTGATGCCTGTGTGAAGCAGCTCAGAGATCGGCACAAACTCCACCCTGGCGTCCTCTGGGCCGTGGCTGATGCTGCTGTCATCCCCATCATCCTCGGCGCTCCCGTCTCCTGGTTCTTTGCCCCTAAAAGCCCGCAGAGCTCTGGAGAAGTTAGACCCGCTGTCCAAGGTGGTGGAGGCAACTTTGTTGTGCACCCGGTACTGCATGTGGACATCGCGCAGGGTCTTGGCCAGGGTGGGCTGCGTGAGGCTCCCCTTCACCCGCTTGCAGGCCAAGGCTGCGAACTCCCGCTTCAGGGTGGTGGGACTGATCCAGTGGGCCGTGACCCCCAGGAAGGTCTTCTTGCCATCCATCCAGCAGTCAGCAGTGGTGGCGATGTACTCCACAGCACCCATCCGGTTTGCGAGTGTGTCTCTCATGCTGGTGCCTCTTTTCTCGATCCTGTCCTTCAGAGTGGCGGCACACATGATGGTGAGGTCTTTTGGAAGGCCAAGGAGGACAAGGCGGACGAAAGAAGGTTTGTCCACTATCTGGAGAGGGAGTGTCTCCTCCACAATAAAATCTATGATCTTCTTGTCAAGGATACGTTGGGTGACGCTCTCCCGGCCACAACCCCACCTTTCCACAGCCGTCTGCTGTGGCGGCGGCTGTTGCTGCTTCAGCATTTTGATAGCCGGGGAACTGTCATCGGTCTTTGGTTCTTCAGAATAACCTCGTCGTCTTCCCCTTTTTGCGCTTTCAATTAATATGAGTTTTTCCGGATGTGCCCTCTGAGGAGGAAGAAGGGAGAAAGAAAACATTAATATTATTATTATTATTTTTGGGGGGGGGAAGAAAAACAGAGAGTGCCTTCACAACATAAAACATATACGTCAGGACTGGGTGAGTCTGCAGCACTGTAAAGTCTTAAAAAACAGGGAGGGAGGGAGGATGAAAGGAAGGAAAGATGGATGGATGGAAGGAAATGAGGGAGGGAGGAGAGAAAGGGAAGGAGGGAGGGAGGATGAATGGATGGATGATGGGGAGATGGATGGAAGGATGGATGAATAGATGGGAGGGAGGATGGATGGATGGAAGGGAAGGAAGGATAGGAATGGATAGACAAAAATTAGGTAGGTAGGAAGAATGGATGGATGATGGGGAGATGGATGGAAGGATGAATGGATGGAAGGAAATGAGTGAGTGAAGGGAGGGAGGAAGGATGAATGGATGATGGAGAGATGTATGGATGGAAGGATGAATGGATGGAAGGGAGGGAGGGAGGAAGGATGGAAGGAAGGAGGAAGGGAAGGAACAGAAAAAAGAAGGATGGGGATGGATGGAAATGAGGGAGGGCAGAAGGATGAATGCATAATGGGGGATGGATGTGGATGAATGGAAGGAAGGAAGGAAAGATGGATAGATGGAAGGGAGGGAGGGGGCAAGAAAGATGAGAGGAAAGGAAAGGATGAATGGGAGGGAGGGAGGGAGGATGGATGAGGGAGAGATGGAACGATGAAAGGAAGGAAAGATGAATAGATGGAAGGAAGGAAAGAAGGAGCTCACCATGGCCAGAAGTCTACTTTTGATTCTGTAAAATGGGTCTCCTGGAAGTGGTAAAGTGGTAATCCATATAGTGCCCCTATTGGGTTTAAAAAATGAATCTTGGAGGCTACTAGAAGCACCCATCTTTCTTGAAAGGAAAACTGGGTGGGGAGGGCTGAAAAACACATTTAGGAAGCTTGATGTAGCAGATGCCACACTGCCCATTGCTGACAAAAACCATAAACATTTAATGGTATATTAGACAAAACAACAACCAATAGACAAAACTGTCGTAACACCTAAAAGACTAACTGCTCTATTTCAATGTCGGCTTTCCTTGATCAAGTCCACATCCTCAGACATAAGACCTGACAATAAAAAATTGCAGTTAGCCTTGAAGGTGCCAAAACGTTTTTGTCCTTATTTTCCTTTGCTTATTTTTTTGGCTGACATGCTTGCGCAGACCATCACGGCTACCACTTCAAACAAAATAACTTAAACATTTAAAAGATTGCTTTCCCCAATGCTAGCTGACATAGGATTTCAGGTCCACTTGGGCTTGACTCATAGCGTAACACACTTCTGGGGTTCATGGAGTGACTTCTTGGGGCCAAGCTTTGTCGTGTGTGTGTGTATTTAGCCATTGCATTTATATGCAGCCCATCAAGGTGGTCTATTCATCCCGGGTGCTGTACAATGTCAAGAAATACAACATTAAGTTGCACTGCTGGCGCAGTCATCAAACGCTGCTGTCCTGCAACCAGAAGCTTGTGAGTTCGATCCTGACCAAGGTTCAAGGTTGACTCATCCTTCCATCCTTCCAAGGTGTTGGGGGTAAAATGCTAATTAATTTGTGAACTGTCCATAGAGTGCACTAAGCGCTAGGGGGCGGTATTTAATTGTGATTGCTTTCGCTTTACATTACAAAATTCAACATTTAAAAAGCAGAACAATTTTAAAAAACATCAGTTTGTCTCAAAGCTCTTTCTCTTTCTCAGCCACACAGTAAAGTAAAAGGTAAAGGTTGCCCTTGCTCGAAAGCCAGTTGTATCCAACTCTAGGGTTCAGTGCTCATCTCTGTTTATAGCCAAAGAGCCAGTGCTGTCTGCATCTGCAGATGTTTCCATGGATATGTGGCAGGCATGACTAGACACTGGACTGCACAGAACACTGTTTACCTTCCCACTGAAGTGGTACCTATTTATCTACTTGCAATTTCTTGCTTTGGCAGGAACTGGGACAGAGACTCTGTCATGCCACACTTGGATCTTAAACTGCTGACCTGCCAACTTCAAGTTCAGCATCTTAACCAGCTGCCACAGTTGTCCCCGTCCTCCCGGGCCACACAGTATTCCCCCGACCCCAAACATTTTTGGTCTCACTAAAGCTCACCTCCAAATGCTTCTTCAGGTTGGATGAGGAGGTAATCGCTGAGCTGACATTTTTTATTGCTGGCAGGCAGTAATTGCATTGTACAATCAGGTTTTTCCCCTTCTGGCGCACGTAGGTAAATGCTTGTTCAAAGCCAGACCATGGGACTTTACGTCGTGGAGGTGAGGCTTTGGACTGCTGTGCCTGATCCTGCACCATTCCCTCGGGCATTTGCACCTGCAGGATAGGGGGCGATTTGACGGAACCACAGAGCGCTGCTCCTGGAACTGGAGTCTCCACCCGGCTGGTGCCTGCCTCAGCCACAGGAGCAGCAGAAGTGCCTGCGGAATGAGAAAACAATTAGCCACTTTTAACATTTTAAGAAATGTGTTTTAAAATTTTGAGCTTGTTGTGATGCAAAAATCACAGAGGGCTTTCAGAACCCACAGATTGATTCACCGGAATAAAATGACCAGGGGTTTACTTGTAGCCATTTGCACCTAGGACACAGGTGCCAAACCTATGGCACATGTGCCAGAGGGGACACTTAGAGCCATCTCAGTTGGCTCGAGCACCATCACCCCAGCACAGAATCCACCCCGCCCCTCTGCCTAGCAGCCTAATGGGAGTGCTTCCTCCCTCCCCCTAGCACAGAGTTGGTCCGGCCTTTCGGTTTGAGCACTTGGTCTCTTAAAGGTCAGCCATCACTAACCTAGGAAATCACCTGATAGCAAAAATTACAGCTATGCATGTAGGATGTTTTAAAAGTGATGCACAGCAAAATTATTATAAAGGCAGTCATGTCTGACTCTAGAATTTTGTGCTCATCTCTGTTTACAGCCAAAGAGCCAGCACTGACTGCGTCTGCAGATGTTTCTGTGGACACTTGGCAGGCATGGCTAGATGTGGAATGCACAGAACGCTGTTGCCTTTCCCACCAAAGAGGCAACTATTTATCTCCTTGCAATTGGTTTTGAACTGTGACAGGAGCTGGGACAAGACAGGTGTTCACTCTGTCATGCATCACTCAGGTCTCAAACTGCTGACCTGCTAACCTTCCAGCAGTCAAAAGGAAGGAACTCAGTAGGCAAGGATAGGAAGGGTGATATAGCTGAGGAACTCAACACTCCCTGCGTCACTTGGAGGGCCCTGAATAGGCTGAGGGTTAGAGTGTCCAAATGCAAGACCAACATGGTCAAGTGGGGACTGCTGGCAGACAGTGACACACTGTGTGAATGTGGAGAGATACAGAATCTGGCTTAAGAAGGGGCTGTTGATTACTGTCAGAAACATACATCGATTAGGACTTAAATTTGGCCAATGACAAAGCCAAGAAGGAGGCATCACTTTGGCAGTCCAGGGTTTGACCAGGACATGAAAAAAAGAAAATTCATCTGTGCAGGAAAATAACCTCCAGTTTCCTAACATGCTCAAATGGGGGCTACTGGCGGACAACAACACAATGTGTGAATGTGGAGAAATACAGAACCCGGCTCAAGTGGGGACTGATTACTTCCAGAACCAAGTATCGATGAGGATTTAAGTTTGGCCAACGACAAAGCCAAGAAAGTGGCTTCATTTTGGCAGTTTAAAGCAAGCATGCCGGGGGGGGGGGGCAGTCAGAGCCCTCTCTGAAAGCAGGCACACCATCGCCTCAGCACCGAATTCACCCCACCCCTCTGCCCAGCAGCCCAATGGGAGCACTTCCTCCATCCCCCAGCACCAAATTCACCCCACCCCTCTGCCCAGCAGGCCAATGGGAGCACTTCCTCCCTTCCCCCCAGTACAGTTTTCACCACCCCACTGCAACAGGGATGGCAGCCTGTTGGGTTTGGGCACTTGGTCTCTAAAAGGTTTGGCATCACTGGTTCAAAGTCTGAGATAGACATAAAGAAGAAGAATCCAACTCTACCCATCAAGACAGCTTCCTCTTCTTCCTCTGCAGAGATACAGATTTCCACGGCATCAGAGAGTTCTCGTTCTGATGCTGGGGAATGAACAAACGCCTCCTCCAGCAATCCAGAGCCCTGAAATACAAGGAGGCAGCATTCGTCAAAAGGACCAGGGCAAAAGACCCTTTGAGGCATACAGAAGACATTATCCTTGCTGAAGTTAAGTGGCCTTAGAGCATGTAGGTTAAATTCTCTGGGATAAGAGCCCTCTCAGAGCAAAAGCACAATAGGCGTGGTGAGTGTTACACTCCTACATAGCTGCAAGGTGCTGAGTCACTGGTGGCGAACCTATGGCACGCGTGCCAAAGGGGGCACTCAGGCGTGAAACTCCCAAAACAAAGGCACCTTTTGGTGAGTCCATTCTGCAGTTCCTTTCACCTGACCTGGTGTGAGAAAGATAGGCCAGCAACAAAAGGTTGCTATTACCAGGGTACACCCGGTTGTGGTTCAAATATACCACAATCTTTGAGGAGGCTCTTTCTGTGTACCCCATACATAGGATATCTGTTACATAAAACCTTCTCAGGGGCTTCTTCATCTTCAAATGCCATATCTGATCATGAATGTTAGCAATCCTCATGGTGATCAGCTGCAAAGATTGTCCTGGGAACCATATAATGCAGTGGCCTTCCATTCACCTTCTGCATCGCAGTGTGACACCCATAGTACCATTGATCCAGTTCTGCGAGTCACTTTCTGGTCCTAAGACCTTTTGGCACACAAAGTCCTCCTCAGCCCCAGGCCAGGACTGATGAAGCTGCTGCCCTCCATCAAGATGGATTCAAGTGGGATTTAACCTACTTGGGGACCCACCATCACCCTTCTCTGTGGACTTCGGCACCCAATACCATTAGTCCTCAGGGTATCAACATCATCAGTGTTGGACATTGGTGGCAAACCTATGGTACGCATGCCAATGTGCCACTCCCAGCCCTTTCTGTTGGCACACACGGTGTCACCCCAGCACAGTTTGCCCTGCCTCTCTGCCCAGGAGCCCAATGGGAGCGCTTCCTACCTCCCCCCAGCACAGAGTTCACTCTGCCCAGCAGCCCAATGGGAGCACTTCTTTCTTCCCCCCAGCAGAGTTCACCCTCGGTTTGGGCAATCGGTCTCTAAAAGGTTCGCCATCACTGGTGCAAGATAAGGTTGACAGCCTTTGATGAAGTGGACTAATCATGGGCTTCATTAAGACCCAATGACAATGAACGATTTCACACGAGCCCTACCTTTTGTTCACAGTCCTGCAGCCTCAAGAGGAAACCCTCGGCCAGTTCCAGAGCCTGAGCGCAGGTGGCGGGACTGCTTTTGCAGACCCAAATCTGCATCTCCAGGGGCAGGATGGTCAGGAACTGCTCCAGGATCACCAGATCCACAATCTGTTCCTTGGTGTGTCTCTCCGGCACCAGCCACTGGTGGCAAAGCTCCTGAAGTTCACTCAGAACCACTCGGGGGCCCTCAATCTCTTTGTAGCAGAAGTGCCGGAAGTGCTGGCGCATGATCTCTAAGGAGTGGGCATCCTCTTCCACCGGGATTGGTCCCTTCAACCTTCCAAAGTGTTCCGAACCTTCAGAGGCTTCTTGGGTTTTCCCACTGAGATCTGGCAAAGGTTGCATTTGTAATCGTTCTCTGTCCAACTGGCCTCCATCTTTTGCCACCTGATAAGAAGCTTTCATGCCTTCCTTTGAGACCGCTTCTAAGAAGCGTGATGGCCGCCACACAGAGTAAGGAGAGAAAGCCGTGTTCAAGTCCTTTGGAGACTGTAGCCCTTCATGCAGTTCTTGCTTGATTTGTGCTGAGGCTGCTTCGGGCAGGAATCCATGAGTCCCTGCCATTTCTCTTCCCGCTTATACAACTGGAGATAAGAAAGAGAATTCAGTTGTGACCAATGCAATGTCATACTTCTAACATCAAACAACAGCCAAAACTTTTGGTAAGTTTAAAAATTAGCAAAAGAAAAAAAGAAAGTACCTCAGTAAAGTCCTACTTCCAAATGGAATGGGCTCAGCTCAAGATTCTCCTTGCATATTTCTGTATCTGTCAAAATCTCTCTTTCTCTTTAATTTCATGTCAGAAATTATTCTGGGTTGAAAGGATTTTTGCTAGAGAAACTCCACACAGGGAATGCCCAAATGAGGCTCCTTCATGTCCCCAAGAGCTGGGACAGAGAGGGGCACTCAATCCGTCATGCTGTACCCCGGTCTCGAATGGCTGATTTGCCAGCCTTCCAGCTAACATGGTGAACTTCTTAACCACTGAGCCACCGCAGAGATTTTGACAAATACACACACAGACACACACAGACACAATGGTAAAGGCCTCCCTTGCTCGAAAGTCAGTCGTCTATTCTATGGTGTAGTAGTCATCTCCATTTCTGTGGTAATGTGGCAGGCATAACTAGATGCCAAAGTACATAGGACACTGTTACCTTTCCTGCTGAAGTGCTACTTATTTATATATTTTCTGTCTAAACATATCCCCTGCCATTCCCTTCTCTTTTTGCCTTCAATCTTTCCCAGCATTAGGACCTTCTCCAGTGAGTCCTCTCTTCTCATTTGGTGGCCAAAGTATTTGAGCTTCAGCCTCTGTCCTTCCAAGGAGCAGTCAGGGTTGATTTCCTAAAGATATTCAGTATTTCCTTCCAACATATCAGTTCAAAAGCCAGAAATTGCAAGTAAATAAATAGATACCACTTTGGTGGAAAAGGTAACAGCATACCATATGCTCTGGTGTCCAAGTCATGCCTGCCACATAATCATGGCTATTTGATTGCAAACAGAGATGAGGACCAACTCCTAGAGTCAGATATAACTGGCTTTCGAGCAAGGGATACATTTTAATTTTTGAAGATGAATTGAGTTAAGGAACTGCAGAATGAACTCACCAAAAGCTGCCTTCATTTTGATAGTTTCACATCTGGTTTAAACAAGAAAGAAGATGAGGCAAAGTATTTGACAAACTAACCCATGGTGGTTACACGATCATAAAAAGATTTTGGTTTTGACAGATCAAAATCTTTCTTAGAATGTATGCATTTATGTTTGTTTGTCTATTTATCTGTCTATTTCAGGGGTTCCCAACCTAAGGCCCATGGGCCAAATCTGGCCCACAGTATCATTTCATGTGCCCGCCTGCCCATCTATTTCAGAGGTTCTCAGCCTAAGGCCTGTGGGCCAGATTCAGCCCACGGTGTCATTTCATGTGCCCCCCCACCCCTCCAAGGGCATTCGAGAAACAAAATCACCACACTTTTGAAGCTATTGGGGCAAAATGGCTGCCTCATCGTGCAGGCAGGGCAAAATGGCCCTTGGGCTCTTGAAGGTGTCTAAGAGAGTGTGACCAGGCCCAAGGCTTGAAAAGGTTGGGAACCTCCGGTCTATTTGTTAGAGAGAGAGAGAGAGAGAGAGTGTCTAGCTATCTGCCTCTGTCTATCTATCTATCCGTTTATTTGTTTGTCTGTCTATATCTGCGTGTCTGTCTATATGTGTGTCTGTCTATCTGTGTGTCTATCTACATCTATCTGTCTATCTCTGTGTCTATCTATATCTATCTATTTCTGTGTGTCTCTCTGTCTATATGTCTGTCTATGTCTGTCTATCGATTTGTCTGTCTATCTCTGTGTCTGTCTGTCTATCTCTGTGTCTGTCTGTCTATCTGTGTGTCTATCTGTCTATCTATGTCTGTCTATCTCTGTGTGTGTCAATCTGTCTATCTATGTGTGTCTATCTATCTACTGTATCTACCTATCTATATGGTATATAGAGAGGAACCTCTGCAAATAGGGCTTTAATATTAAAAGGCCGGTACTTCTCAAGAGTAAGATCTACACAGAATTCAGAGGGACGAATCATCCCCCCTCCCCCAATTAAAAGAAGGGAAGCAAAGGCAAGGGACCACCAGGCTAGTCGGTTGGGACCTGACCTGGGGAAACCCTTCTTAACCTCTGCTTGGTTCCCCCGGCCTTAAGCCCCATATAAACCCGGTCCACCCAACTACCACAGGCGTCTGGGATCCCTTTTCGGGCAAGGACTCACTTTTCCGTCTCTACATTATTTGTGGGGGGGGAGGAGGGCTTCCCTCTTCTTAACGCCCCTCCATTCCTCCGAGGACCAAGAAACAAAGGGCCTTTTCCCACCCGGACAGATAAATGTGACGGACAAGAAAAGGGGGGTTTGTAGAGTTCCGCCCCCACCGTCTTTCTCCTTCCGGTCCGTTCTAGCCTAGGAGGGGAGCTCTGCTTTTTAACTCTTCCAAGAGCAGAAAATTGCGATCAGGAATTGGTGCAGCATCTGTAGTTATTACCATAGCTCGGTGGCTTAGACCAGGGATTCTCAACCTGTGGCCCATGGGCCGTATGTGGCCCACGGTGCCATTTCAAATGGCCCCCACCGCCTTCACCACACCAGGAAGTTCTATGAGTCATTTCCCAGCCCTGAACCCTTTTTGGGATTTTAAAATCTTCCTCAGCCCCAGGCCAGGATTGATGAAACTGCTGCCATCCATCAAGATGGGTTCAAGTGGGGTTTAATCCACTTGGGGACCAACATACAAGTATGAGAATTAAATTAAATTAACCCTTCTTCCCTGTTAGTCCCCAGGGAATGACAGTTCCTGTGGTTTTGCTCTCCATAGGATTAGCCTTGTGTCTTCTGGTTTAATATGTACAGAAAACTTTTCCTCAGCTTTAGACATTGCATTAGACGTGTCTCTTCTCAACAGGGAAACTGGCTTTCCAGATAAGTGCCACTCCATGCTGACCATCTCTGTTGTGGCACTTGGGAATGATAGTTCACAAATGTGGAGGGCCAAATTTTAACCACCTTCCTCCACTGGTCTCTCCATTTTATGTTCATGTCACTGTGACTGCCAGTCAGCTACCCTAAATGCAAAGTGCTATTACAGTACTGTATTAGATTATCAAGGCATGTCTAATTACATCCATGACATGAAATAGTCATCTTTCCTGTTAAGGCTTAGAAAAGTGACTTTCTGGATTACAGTTGCCAGAATTACCAAATTAGAAAGAGCACACACAGTTTTAAATTTAAAAAAATCTTGCAATACACCCATGCCAAAATCTATTGGTAAACATCTAGGTAATTTCAAGAGACCTGAACTAGGAGAATTTCAAATTCTCAACTGTATTATAACTGCAACAATGAGACATTTCCCCATAACTCAACCACTTCCCAAAACACCCAGTTATTGAAAAGAAACTGCTGTTGTTAAATCCCATCGTTACGACAACTCTATGAAATGACAGATCTCCAAAATGACAGCTTGACTCATGCAAACTCGAGCATGTCTTCTGTAAGAGTCAATCCATGTTGTGTTTGATATTCCTCTTTCTCCTGCTGCCAATTTTCCCCACAATTACAGTACTGTATTTTCCAGACACTTTCATTCTCAAAATAGCCTCAGATTCATATTTTTTCATCTCAGGCTTTATTTTCTCCAGGATCCACTTGTCCATCTTTTTAAAGTTCTCCAGTACCATCATTCAAACTAATCAAGTTTATTTTCCACTCAGATATCAGGTTTCTTTGCCTCCTCCAAGACTCAAAGTCAAGAGTTTCTTAATTTGCTTTCACCCCCAAATTAAAATCAACCCACTTGTTTGTGTTTAAGAAATATTTATGTAAAGGATGCTCTTCTGTTTCACACATTCTATTTCCATGTGCCAGGATGAAAAAATCCATTATCTGTTACTTATATTTTCATGATGGACGTATGTTTAGAACAGGGGTTCTCAACAGATGGTCCACAGGCCGGATCCGGTTTATGGTGCCATTTCATGTGGTCCACTGCCCGGCCTTGCTCCTGCCACCGCTGCCAGAAGCAGTGGAAACAGCCGTGTCCACATTTATGGCTGTCGTAATGTAACAGCTGTAAACACGTCCGCAGCTGCCATAAAAGTGTTTATGACACTTTTTTATGCTGTAAATACATCAGTGGCTGTTGTAAATGTATCTACTACAGCCGAGGACATGTTTTACGGCAGTGTTTATGGCAGGGGGGAACCATCAGCCCAGCCCGCTCAACTGTATGAGGGAGCATGACCCGACTTGCGGCTTGAAAAGGTTGTGAACCCCTGGTTTAAAGAATGACCCTAGAGCTCAAAGAATAAGCAAGAAACCCACAACTCATAATTTAATAAGCACATTACAAATCTTAAAATGCATTCCTTCCCCCCTCCCTCGAATACTTGGGCACTCACAACACTAAGCAATGAGCAAGATACAAAAACCGCTATAAGGATGATCATAACCATAGTAGGCTTTAAAAAGAAAGCCATTTCAGAGTCAAATGAACACCAGAGGCCGTAACGCTGGCTAGCCCAAGACAGTAACTACCCAATAGCTCCCCCAAAAGCCTTCAGAAAAACAGTATTTGCAAGGAGATATGCTGAAATAATTCAGTTTTCAGGTGGGAAATCAAAAGGTTAAATTTGTTTTAAGCTTTGTGCTCTAGGTTACATAGTAAGGGTGACTATGAAATTAAAGGAGCACCTTTAAAACTGTTTGAAGGAACCCCTCATGAGCTGGGGATAGGCCATTTGGACTTTTTTTGGGAAGGCAACTCCCAGAATTCTCCATTCTTCGGAGTCCCACCTGACAGACTTACACCCAAGTTTCACTATCCCAAAGGAAAACCTAGCTCAAAACCTTTGTGGCCTAGTTCCAGACTAGCTTCCTGTATATATATTTTAAAGTGCTGCCTTAAGTGTTCGTTTGGAGACTCCTTTTTAACAAAATGACAAGCCAGAACTCAAATTTATTTATTTGATTTATATAAAGCAGGGGTTCCCAACCTTTTAAAAGGTGCTGGGTCATGCTCTCTCAGTCAGCTTCAAAGGCTGGACAGCCATTTTGCCCTGCCTGCATGATGGGGATGGCCATTTTGTCCCATTAGCTTCAAAGGGGGTGGCCCTTTTGTTTCTCGAATGACATGAAATGATGCCATGTGCAAGGCCTAGCCCATGGGCCTTGGGTTGGGAACCCCTGATATAAAGGGTAAAGATAAAGGTCTCCATTGCTCGAAAGTCAGTTGTATCTGAGACTAGGGCAGGGGTTCTCGACCTTTACAAGCCACAGGCCAGGTCACGTTCCGTCACAGTTGAGTGGGCCAGACTGGTTGTGTTCCCCTCCTGTAAATGCTGTCATAAAATGCATCTGTGGCTATTGTAAATATGTTTATGACAGCCGCAGGCACATTTACTGCTGTTTCCACAGCTTCTGCCGATGGGTGTGTGTATATGTGAGGAGTGGGCTGGATCTGGCCCATGGGCCATAGTTTGAGAACCCCTAATATAAGCATAGTGAAGAGACATCACATTGCAAACAAAAATTCGCATAGTCAAAGCAATGGTATTCCCTGTGGCAATGTATGGTTGTGAGAGCTGGACCATTAGGAAAGCTGAGCGCAGAAGAATAGACGCCTTTGAGATGTGGTGTTGGAGGAGAGTTTTGAGTCCCCTGAACAGCAAGGAGAACAAATAGGTCAATCTTAGAAGAAATCAACCCTGACTGCTCCTTAGAAGGTCAAATAATAAAGATGAAGCTAAAGTACTTTTGACATCAAATGAGAAGAAAGGATTCACTTGAGAAAGCCTTAATGCTTGGAAGGGTCGAGGGCAAAAGAAGAAGGGAATGGCCCAAGATGAGATGGCTAGATGGTATTGTAGAGACAATGGGCACAGAGCTGAGCGAGTTGAGGGGGATGGTGGAGGACAGGAGTGCCTGGCGGACAGTGGTCCATGGGGTCGCAGAGGGTCGGAATCGACTGTGCGACTGAACAAAAAAAAAAAAAAGGTTTGGTGTCACCGATCTTCTGCAACTTAATATGGCCAAGATATTTAATCTGACGGTGTGGACTCATCTGAGGATCTTCACCTGCACACAGGAAGTCATCAGCTACCATTGTACAAAATCTTTTAAAAGTACTTTTAATAAGTACTAAGATGTGTAGGGGTAGAGAAAGTGTCACTTATAGCACTATTTGATGAAGATTTTCTTGGAAGCAAGTTCCATTGTGTTCAAGGGGGCTTACTCCAAGGAAAGCACACATAGGATTATAGTCAGAAGGAAAGCATTAGTGATTTTGTGATGAAGGAAGCTTTGGAAAGTATCAGAGGATTTCTAGGGATCACAGAAATGCTGTCTTGAAAAGTACCACTTGGAAAAGTTCTTTTTTTGAGACTATCAAGTTTCATAAGGCTCCACTCAGCCAGGGGCAACTTATGGACCACATGCACCCCAAAAATTTGATCTGAATTGCGGGTAATCAAAGACAGGACATGGCTGCCAACTTCTTTCTTTAAAAACCCATATACAGTACTGTACTGTATACCAGGAGTTATCAATCTTTTTAAGCCGGGGGCCAGGTCACGCTCCCACAGACAGCTTTGGGAGCCGGATGGCCATTTTGCCCTTCCTCCACCACATGGCACTTCCTGGTGTGGTGGAGGGGACACATGAAATGGTGCCGCAGGCCATTTGGCCCACAGGCCACAGGTTGAGAATCCCTGATATATACTAATGCATATCAGAGAGTAAAACAGTGTTTTCCTAACCATTGGTTTTTGAAATTCAATTCCCAGAAGACTAAGTCATTTCTTCAAAGCACTGATCAGCCATTGTACTGACTTAAGCTTCTGGGAATTGAAGCCCCCCTGTGTTAAAATGACAAAAAAATTAAAACAATTGTGGCACTTTAAAGACTAACTGCTGTATTTTAATGTTAGTTTTCGTGGCTCAAGTCTACTTGTCAGACAGAAGTGGATTTGAACTTTGAAAGCTAGCATTAAAATAGAGCAGTTTGTATTTAAAGTGCCACAATGGTTTTTTGTTGTGTTTACTCACTGACATGCCTGAAACAGAGAGTAACATGACTACTGTTTCAAAAATTTCATATATATTGATGTCATTTTTTGGGCATTAAACTTACTAAACCTCTCCAGAAATAGGTCAGCCTGATGACGATCATTTCTCAGAACATTTTGTTCTGAGAGAGGCAAGAAATGGCAGCCATCTTTCCTTTTTCCCACCAAAAAAAAAAATTGATTCTCAGACAGGGGGCATGTTGGGAAATCTAAAATGCCCACTGCCAAGTTTACAGAACTGGTCATGTTCCTCCTTTTCTGTAAGGACACTTTACCACACTATCCTAAAATTCACCAGATCACACAGACGTCTTAGCGAATTATCTGCAAACTGGGCTCGTAAAATAAGAAATCTTGGGTCCATAACCTCTAGTCTACAGGCATCTGAAGAAGTGAGCTGAAGTCCACAAAAGCTTATGCCAAATAAAATTTTGTTGGTTTTTAAAGTGCCACAAAGGCCGACTGCTGTTTCTACTGTACTGATGTCCCCTCACAAATTTTCTACATGTGACCCACACAATGTTTATATGCTTCTGAACAGAGGTGGCCAAACTACAGCCTGTGGGCCAGACTCGGCCTGCAGCACCATTTCATGTGACCCACCACCGCCCTCGCCAGTCCTATGCTACTTTCTCACTTCGAAAAAAGACCAGCCATTACAGAATTATTGAAAATGATTGCAAAGGCCCAGCACAAAATCACTGGTGACAGATGCAAGGCCTGTTTCCTCCTTAAAAAAGCAGAGAAAGAGGTTGGTTGTATGTAGATGCATCGACTTTACATGGAGAAGTGGGAAGCCATTATCTCTTTATAGTCTGTTTTATCCAGATACTTTCATATTGTGTGGGCTCAACTCCATTTATTGGAGGATGGCTCATCAAAAAAACCAAAAGCTGCAAACTGTATCGAGTGTGTGTGTGGAAGTTTGTTAAAGAGCAGCTAAACGTTGCCAGACTACAATTCCAGGGATCCTTTGCCACTTAAGGCTGATGGGAATTGTAGTTCCAATGACATTTGGATGGCACAAGTCACTCACTCCAGGTTTATAAATTCCTTCTGATGTAGACATCTTAAGATATTGAACTTGTTTTCTTCCCTGTAGCCCATTTTCCTACAATCTATGCCCCCCCTGATACTTTCCTCCAAAATGGGGAAACAAAACACCCAGCGGTGTATTTGTAAGCCGTAAGGAGATAATATCAGGAATCTGTCTGTAACTCCATATTTGCTGTTTTGCTTTGGCCCTCAAATTATGTACGGCTTGGGAAGACCCCTATTTTAAAAAGCTAGACTCGCCAACATCCCTTCTCGGCCTTAACACGGCTGCCCTCCTGACGGTATACTTCCCGTCCCAACAAGTGCCGGGCTGTAAAAGGTTTCAGTTGATTCCGAACGCTTCCCTTTGTGAACTTTCTTGTGCTTTGTGAGGTCTGAGCTGGAAATGAAGCGTTTCCCGCATTCGAAGCAGGTGTAGGGCTTCTCCCCCGTGTGGGTCCTCTGGTGGGTGATGAGAGATGACTTGCGGTTGAAGCACTTGCCGCAGTCTGTGCACTTGTGGGGCTTCTCCCCCGTGTGGATGATGTTGTGGTTCAGGAGGTTCGAGCTGGTGCTGAAGCTTTTCCCGCACTGGAAACACTGGTAGAGGTTCTCTCCTGTGTGGGTCCGCCGGTGCGTGATCAGTGGGGCTTTGGCATTGAAGCTTTTCCCACACTCGTTGCAGGCGTAGGGCTTCTCCCCCGTGTGGGTTCTCTCATGGATAATGAGGTGGGTCCGCTGGCTGAAGCTCTGCCCGCAGTACGTGCACTTGTACGGCCTCTCTCCTGTGTGGACCCGTTTGTGCATCATCAGGTTGGTCCGGGTGCCAAAGCCTTTCCCACACTCAGCACACTCATAGGGCTTCTCCCCAGTGTGGATCCGCTTGTGAGCAATCAGGGATGCGATCTGGTTGAAGCTGCGGCCACACTCGGTGCAGTGGTAGGGCTTCTCGCCTGTGTGGACCCGCTTGTGCCGCAGGAGCTGGGAGCTGTTGCCGAAGCTCTTTCCACACTCAGGGCACTGATACGGCTTCTCACCCGTGTGGGTCCGCTCATGAGTGATGAGGGAGGACTTCCAGTGGAAGCTTTTGCCACAGTCCGTGCACTTGTGGGGCTTCTCCCCCGTGTGGACGATGTTGTGGTAGATTAGGTTGGAGCTGGTGGTGAAGCACTTTCCGCACTCAGAGCAGACGTAGGGCTTCGCTCCAGAATGGGTTCCCTGGTGCTTGAGGAGGGACGCTTTAGTGCCAAAGCTTTTCCCGCACTCAGAACAAGGATACGGTTTTGCGGCTGCCACCACGGTCCCTGGCTGTGATATAAGGGCTGCCCCGTTCTTGAAGGTTTTCCCGCATCGGGGACAGATGTAAAACTCTTCCTCTGGTTGGGCTTTCTGATTAACAGGAAGGTCGAAAACCTCACACAAGTTTCCACACTCGGTGCAGACTTTTCTGCCTTTACACTGGGCAACCACTTCACTTTCTGTACTTTCAGGATCTTTTTGACAAGACAAGGCTGTGTCTACTTCTATCCCTGGGTCATTCTCCTGGAAACTCTGTAGCTCAGTCTCATTCCCAAGCGCAGCCTCTTCCTCAGCATGAAACAAGGAGAGATTTCCTTTGGGTTTTTCCAACAGTGTCTCCTCAAACTCTACTATCTCAGATCTTTCAAGGTGATGTTTTCCCTCCTCTTTAGTCTCCATTTCATCATTGCCTGTGAGAAAAAAAGAGAGACTCGTGACTAATGGCCCATGGTGATAGAGAATCACTGTGTTACTTTCCTATCTTCTCCACCTACTTTCTTTAGGATTTGCATGTTTTCTCCCAATTTTCTTCCCCATTCTACTGGCCTTGCCTCATATACAGATCTCTCCCTGTATCCTAAGCTTTCTGCAGATACTGTACCTGAAACTGCAGGTAACAGTGAAACCTATATTTAACACATATACCTAAGTCATAGAAGCAGGAGAGAGGTTTCAAATGACTGTCATTTTACATGAGAGCTACTAAAATGTCTGCCTCTATTCCATGTAAACATTACACTGCAGACAGTGGTCTCTAGTGGTCAACTCTAGTAATGTGCCATAAAAATACATAGACAGTAATACCCCGGATAACGATTGCATCGGATAACGCTACAATCTGATAACGATGCACGTTTTTTGGAAAAAACTTGCATCAGATAACGATTCACTAGCGTTATCTGAGGCAATGGTCTGCACACACTGGGGATTTCCTCACCCCTTCTTCATGCAAGTCCTGGTTTTTTCAGGTTTTACGCCCGTCAAGCTCAGCATTTAAACCACTAAGCCACCTTGACCCTTACTCTAGCATAGCAGGTCACAAGTAGAGTAGGCCCATTTGAATCAATGGAACATATGGAAGAGCTGACTCAACCAAATCCCCACTGAATCAATGGGTCTACTCTAATATGACTATGCTAAGCAACAGGATTTCAAATACTGTTTGGTTGGAACACTTTGACAGTCACTAATTTCACCAGACCACCATAAATTCAAAATGGCCCAATGTCACTAATAAATCTCTTGAAATGAAAAGCAGTTCAGAAATTTTAAAAGTAAATAAATATGAAGGGGCTGTAACAATACTGTAATGTTTGATTCAGCCCCTAACACGCACCGAGTGAGATAATGTCTGTATTTCCCCCTTTCTTCTCAGCTGTGGCCAGCTGTGGTTTCACCATCTTAGCTGATGGATCCTGCTCTAACACTGGTGAATTTCTTCCAGATTTTTCTGAAGATGCTGGAAGCTGAAACAAATAAGAGAGATACCATCTTAAGACACGGGAAAGAGGAACCCCCTCTCTCTATCAAAACATGGGCAGGATAAAAATGGAATAAACAAACAAATAATTAAACATGTATCCTTATGTTCAGGAGAAAACTATACTGTTGCAGCCTAACCCCATGAGATCTAGTTCTGCTCTCTGAGAACAGATCTTTGCCCTTCCATGTTTGAAAACCTATCATGCACCTGAATATCCCACCCAAAGAAGAAAACTTCACACTTGAAAAGCCCTCACAGAGCAATAGTAAAGCTGCCAAAACTCTGCTCATGATCTAAGTTCGATCCTGACTTACACAAGGTTGACTCTGCCATCATTCTGAGGTCAGTAAAATGACACACAGCATTTTGGAAGCCAAATACTAAATAGCTTGTGAACCATCTAGAAAGTACAGTAAAACCTGTGGAACACATTATGCTCTTTAAGCGAGGTACCACTGTACTGACTTAGGCTTTTAGATTCAACTACTGTATCTTATTCCTTCACCAATATATGCTGTTTTAAGGGGCACTGTGTTTTTTTAAATTGTTACTTATAATTTTATCTGATTGAGTTTATTGTATAAGTTTAATTTGGTGCAGTGGCTCAAGTCACTAAGATGCTGCCTGGGAAGCGGAACGTCAGTACTCGATTCCCGAGTACTGCAGGATGAAATGAGCTCCCGTCTCTGTCCCAGCTCCTGCCAACATAGCAGTTCGAAAGCAAGAAATTGCAAGTTGATAAATAGGGACCACTTCGGTGGAAAGGTAACAGCGTTCCATGCGCTCCGGTGTCTAGTCATGCCTGCCACATGACCATGGAAACGTCTGCAGAAGCAGACAGCGCTGGCTCTTCGGCTTAGAAACAGAGATGAGCACTGACCTCTAGAGTCAGATACGACTGGCCTTCGAGCAAGGGAAACCTTTACCTTTACCTTTTTATTGTAAAAAATATTTAGTATGTTGAACTCCGCCCAGAGTGGGATACTATCCCAGACGGGTGGGATATAAATGTCATAAATAAATAGAGAATAAATAAGAATACAAATGAACTTGGCTGGGATTCTGGGAACTTGGTAACAAAACTGAGCCCTGGTGGCACAGAGGTTAAACTTCTGTACTGCAACCACAATATTGTGAGTTTGATCCTGATGGGATCAAGGTTAACTCTGCCTTCCCTCCTTCTGATATTAATAAAATAAGTACCAAGCATGCTGCGAGAAAAATGCTAATTAACTTGTGAACTGCCCAGAGAGTGCATTAAGCACTATGGAGTGGTAAAAGTAAAGGTTGCCCTTGCTTGAAAGCCAGTAGTATCCAACTCCTAAAGCCTGATGCTCACCTTCATTTATAGCCAAAGAGCCAGCACTGTATGTGTCTGCAGATGTTTCCATGGCCATGTGACAGGCATGACTAAATTCCAGAATGCTGTTACCTTTTCCCCTGAAGTGGTACCTATTAATCTACTTGCAATTTCTTGCTTTTGAACGTCTAAATTGGCAGGAGCTGGGACAGAGATGGAAGCTCACTACACTGTGCAGTACTTGGGTCTCAAATTGCTGATCTGCTAACCTTCCAGTCACCAAGTTCAGTGTCTTAACCTTTAAGCCACCACAGGGGGCTGCTGGTGGATAACAACATGTGTGTGAGTGTGGAGAGATACAGAATCCAGCTCATTTACTGGTCTGCTGATTACTGCCAGAAACATGCACCAGTGAGGACTTATGTTTGGCCAATGACAAAGCCAAAAAAGTGGCTTCATTTTGGCAGTCCAGGGTTTGATCTGGAAACGAAAGAAGAAGAAGACGAAGAAGAAGCAACCACAGTCCTACAGTTCTTTTATGGAGCTGTGTATTAGTAAGGACGACTGCGATGGCTTAGTGGTTAAGATGCTGAACTTGATGATTGAAAGGTTGGCAGGTAAACAGTTTGAGACCCGAGTGCTGCATGATGGAGTGAGCTCCCATCTCTGTCTCAGCTTCTGCCAACCTAGCAGTTCAAAAGCAAGAAACTGCAAATAGATAAATAGGTATGGCTTTGGTGAGAAAGGTAACAGCAGCCTGTGCTCTCTAGCGTCCAGTCATGCCTCCCACATGACCACAGAAATGTCTGCAGACACAGACAGTGTTGGCTCTTGGGCTATAAATGGAGGTGAGCACCGCACCCAAGAGTCAGATACGACTGGCTTTCGAACAAGGGCCACCTTTAGCTTTACCTCTATAAGTATCGTCACTATCAGTAATGGATAACTGTAATCTAAACACATTAACTTTTGCAAACCTCTTCCAAACCTTCTCACCCCACAAATAATAATAATGTTGTGTCTGAAATTATTCTGGGTTGAAAGGATTTTTGCAGAAGAAACTCCGCTCAGAGAACGCCCGAATGAGGCTCCTTTCATGTCCCCAAGAGCTGGGACAGAGACAGGTGCCCAATCCGTCATGCAGCACCCAGGTCTTGAACTGCCAACTTGCCAGCCTTCCAGCTAACAAGGCGAGCTTCTTAACCAGAGCCGCCACAGACCCACCCCACAAATTTAGACCAGAGAAGCCCAACGTGGTTCTGATACAGACTTTCAAACTCAGCCTGCAGTTTCTCCTTTCCCCAACTCTTTTGCCGGCGCTTGGTTGGCCTCCCTCGGCTTCCAGTTGTCTGGTCAAGAATTCCTCGGCCAGAGCCACTGCCTCAGAGCAGGTCTTTGGGCCGCCGTCCCGGACCCAACTCTGCATGGCCTGGGGCAGGATGGTCAGGAACTGTTCCAGGATCACCAACTCCAGGATCTGCTCCTTGGTGTGGGTCTCCGGCTTCAGCCACCGACGGCAAAGCACCCAGAGCCGGTCAAAGGCTTTCCGAGGTCCTTCCGCCTCTTGGTAGCAAAACTGTCGGAACCGCTGGCGCCTCGACTCCCTATCCGTGGATTCCTCATCCAATATTTCTTCTTTCACTTCCATGGAAAAGTCCAGACTCTCATAGACCTCAGAGGCCTCAGAGGCTCTAAGTCCTGTCGTAGTTTGGGATGGACATTTCTTTCCTGTCCATAGCCTGGTGACTCTTTTTGAGGAGACTGGGAACTCTTTGCTGCCCAGTTCTGCATTTCTCAAGCGTGATGGTGATGATGATGTTTGCCGTGTATTCAGGAACTGAGATCCCTTGGCATCCCAGCCCGGGGGCAGCCCCTCCCCCGACTCTTGTTTAACCGGCTGTGGAATAGAATTGGTCACAAATTTTGGGCTGGTGTCCCCTGGGAGAGTGTCACGCCCTCGTCCTGTCTCCTCCAATCTTTCTCCCGCTTGTTTGGGCTCAGCGAGGTCTTGCTCCTCCATTTTCTAATTGTTGGTTGCAGCTTTTTTTTGGGGGGGGGGGGAGGGAGAGAAGGAACATTAATAAATGGGATAAGCAAAAGCATGGATATAGCTGAGGAACTCAACCTCCCCTATGTCACTTGGAAGACCCTGAATAGGTTGAGGGTGGGAGTCCCTAAATGCAAGACAAACGTGCTCAAGTGGTGGACAACAACAACACACGTTGTGAATGTGGAGAGATACAAATCCAGCTCATTTACTGGTCTGCCAATAATGGTTAGAAACATACTGTACACCGATGAGGACTTATGTTTGGCCAACGACAAAGCCAATAAAGTGGTTTCATTTTGGCAGTCCAAAGTTAAAGAAGAAAAAGCAAAAAGGCAATACTGACCAGCACAAAGAAACACCTCATACAAAGCATATTCATTCTCACCTTATGTTACCAGCACCAAACATAGACACTTACAAGAAAACATTAATGAAAGATGGTCCCCATGGAATTCAGATGTCTGAGGAAGGGTTCTGTATGAGATTGTAAGGGACAGAATTGGAATCGAGCCAGTCCTAAACTACAAACAGAAACAAAAAATAAGGTGGTTTGCCCATTTGGAGAGAATGACTTGGAATTCCATGCAAGGCATATGTGGAAAGAAGAGAAGAACAAAGACCATGAGGCAGACCCAGAGGAAGGAGAAGGGATAATCTCAAATAAATACAGTATTACAAGAACACCAGATAACACCAGTGGAGGTCACAAGAAGTGCCAGATCAAGAATCTTGCATCTCCCTGAAAAGAAATGTTTTTGGGACATGGGGTGGTGATTTCAAGTTGAAAACAGGTTTTCATTGGGGGGTTTCTGGGCACCGGAGACCAAGCTCTTCTAGAGAGAAAGTGCTCCATCCAAAAGCATCTTTCCCAGGCAAAGGAGCAGCAGGAAAAGAGGAGACCCAACCATGAGACAGACTGACTCCCTAAAGGAAACCATAGATTTCAGCCTGCAAGTCATGACGCTTTGGAGAGCTATCATTCATAGGGGGTCACTGCAATTCAGAATTTCTTGATGGCATGTGACAACAACAAAAAATATAGCTCCCCACCCCCAGCCTCCACTCTTTAATTTGTGGTTTCTGCACCCTTTGCCCACCCATTTAATACCCTTGGGGGCTTCTCTTCCACCTGGTCGCCTGCCCATCCACTTCTTTTAAATCAAACTCACGTCTCCAGATGGGCTTTTCAGCCTTGAAATTCTGCTCTCCAAAATGCACCAAAATAAATAAATGAAAGGGAGGGGTCATCCAAAAGGCTGCTCTTAGACTCCCCCACCAAGCTAGTTTTGGAGAGGGGGGTGGGACAGGAAGAGGGGTGGGTTTTGCAACATCAAAGGAATTCCTCTCCTGGCCCTCTCTAGCAGGCAAGACTCAATCATTTTAACCCTTTGAAAATCTTTGATCGGAAATTGTGGTGTTAGGTGTGAGAGAGTAAACGAAACCAAACCAAACCAAAAAGACAAAACACGTTCCTGCATCTTAAAGACTAACAGCTGTATTTTAATGTTAGTGAATCAAGTCAACTATGCTGTGTCAATAGATGCTAGGTCTGAAAGATAAACTCATTAGAAGATGTGTAATGCCACAAGGTTTTACAGTATTTTCTACCAACTATTTACAACTCAACAGAATAAGTTGAACAGCAATAAATCTGAATGCCAATCAGGGATCTTCTGTTATTACTGGTTGTAAAAGCACTGGTTTGTAAACTTATCTGTTATGCCAAGGATGCTCAAACTATGGTCCATGGGCTGGATCCGGTCTCTGATGCCATTTCATCTGGCCCACACCACCCTCACCACTCCCGGAAGCGGAAGTAAAAGTCACATGAGCAGGTACATAAGGTGCCCATACATGGACAGAACACTGCCATAAATTACCCATGGCTGTCATAAATGTTTATGGCAGCCACATGTCATTTACGGCAGTGTGCTGCGTTCTGCACATGCGCGGGTGGGTTATGTGCTCGCGAATGCGTTTTACTTCCGCTTCCGCTGAGGGGAACCATGTGACCGGCACTCTCAACCATGTGACCGGCCCATGCAGCCCAAAAAGTTGGGCCACCCCTATGTTATACTAACCAGCTAATCTTTCTCACACTAGGTGGTGAAGGGAACTGCAGAATGAACTCACCAAAAGATGCCTTTATTTTGGTAGTTTCATGTCTGACCTAGACAAGGAAGAAGACAGCATTGTGTGCCTCTGGACCTGATATGAACAAATTAATGCCATAAAGTCTCACACTTATGTCTGACGAAGTGGATTTTATTTACGAAAGCTAAAATTAAAATACAGTAGTTAGTCTTCTTGAAGGTCTTTTTGATTTCTCTCTGATATGCTTGCAGAGCCTAATGCGGGGCTACCACTTCAAAAATTTAATCTGGGTTATTATGTTATCCGTTATCTAGTCCCAACCAATTTAGAGTGATCCTATAGGACTTTCAAGGTGAGCAAGATACTTGGGGACTGGTTTGAACTGGCCTACTGGCTCAAGGAGTCTCTGGGATTGACGGGGTGGGTCAGATTCGGACCCAGAACTTGTGAATAATACAAGGGAAGAAAGTATAATAATAATTTCACATCAGAAATTATTCTGGGTTGAAAGGATTTTTGTGAAAGAAACTTCACTCAGGGAATGCCCAAAGGAAGCTCCTTTCACGTCCTCAAGAGCTGGGACAGAGATGGGCACTCATATCGTCATGCAGTACCATGTTCTCGAACTGCCGTCTTGCCAGCCTTCCAGCTAACAAGGTGAGCTTCTTAATCATTGAGCCACTGCAGCCCCTAGAGAAGAAAGTAAAAGGCAAATTAATGAAATCAAAATTGGAGCGTTATGATTTCCTATGATTTCTATACAAGGATCCTTGTGAAACCAGTGTTAAAATCCTAGATCCCATCCAAGCCTAGAAATGCCATCAAACAATTCAATGGAAGGAATATCTGAAGATGGTGGCGTCTCCATTTGGTCCCTGGGCACCAGTTGACAAAGGATTCAAAGGAATTCCAGGTCTCCCTGGACACAAGAACTCATGTTACTCTCAGCACAGCAGGAGAGGCAGTGAGTCAATGCTTGGTAGACCTTAGCAGGGTCCGAGAAACCTCTGGAAGCCTACAATCTTCTGTGAGAATGAAGGAAGAAACTGAAGATGTTGACACTGTCATTCAGTTCTGCTACCTGCAGACTGAGGAGACTTTAGAGGTAGCAAGGAGTCCTGGTGGCACAGTGGTTAAAATGCTGTACTGCAACCAAAAGGTTGTGAGTTCAGTCCTGTCCAGGACTCAACGTTGACTCAGCTTTTCATCCTTCTGAGGTAAGTAAAATGAGGACCCAGCATGTTGGGGCAAAATGCTAATTAAGTTGTGAACTGCTCAGCGAGTGCACTAAGCACTATGGGGCAGTATATAAGTGTAATTACTTTGCATTTTCGGGAAGGATCTTCAACAAATTACCGCCAAGTTGTAGTTGGTGGACACAAAGAAGACATGAGATCTGATAGTGGCCGCCCAGCATAACTGGTGCAATTGTGGGGGTTTCTTGACACACAAACCAAGCTCTAAAGACAAGGTGCTCCATCTAAAAATATTATGCCCAGGCAAAGGAATAGCAGGAAATGAGGAGGACTAACCACAAAACAGACTGACTCCCTAAAGCAGGGGTTCCCAACCTTTTCAAGTTGGAGGCCAGGTCACACTCCCTCAAACAGTTGAGGGAGCCGGGCTGGTTGTCCCTCTGCCATTTATGAATCCAGCCGATCACTTGCAAAAGCCACCATTAAGGGCTATCTTGTGACAATAAGATGTTGAAGAGTCAATACTTCACCACCCTCATTGCCTCTGCAGCAACCCTGTTCAGGGTGAACAGGTCCCTTCTCGGTAGAGGGGGGTTGGACCCTGGTTGGCAGGGGTCTGCTGAGGTCTTTGCTGATAATCTGATGGAGAAAATCACTCAGATTTGCTCAAAGTTTAACCCCAGCGTGGAAAATTTAGGGCTGGGGTTGACTGGATCTCAGTCTAGCCATGTTATCTGGGATCGGTTCAAGCTAGTTGTCTCTGAGGAAGTGGATAGGCTCCTGGGATCTGCCCGTGCCCCTGCCTGTCCATTAGATCCATGCCCTGCCTGGTTAGTTAAGCTACCAGGGCGGTGACAGTTGTCTGGGTCAGAGCGATTATAAATTCCTCTCTACGGGAGGGGGTCTACTGGGTGATCTCTGGTGAGAGCGGGATGGAGGTCACCCATCAGTCCTTGCTCTTCTTGACCTTTCAGTGACCTTTGATACCGTCAACCACAGTATCCTTCTGGAACAACTCCAAGGAGTGGGGATCCAGGGCACTATGTGATCCTGATTTTCCTCATTTCTGAAGGGCCCCAGTCGGTGTGGTTGGAGAGTGAGAGGTCTAGCCCTAGGCTCCCCCAATATGGGGTGCCTCAGGGCTGGGTGCTTTCTCCTCTCCTAGTTAACCTCTACATGAAGCTGCTGGGTGAGATCATCCATTCCCACGGGGTGAGGTACCATCAGTACGCAGATGACACCCTGCTATACATCTTGGCCTGTGGTGATCCTAGCGATGCAGTCAAAGTCCTATCCAGGTGTCTGGAGGCTGTGTGGGTCTGGATGGGGGACAACAGGCTTCAGCTGAATCCTAACAAGACTGAGTGGCTGTGGGTCAGGGGCCCTGCATTCGTCTGGGAGCTACCATCTTTGGTACTGGATGAGACTACTGGACTCAGGACATGGCCAGGAGGGCTTTTGCACAGCTCCGAGTAATACACCAGTTACACCTGCTCCTAGATTGAGACTCCTTGCTCATGGTCATGCATGCTCTGGTCACCTCCAGACTTGATTATTGTAATGCACTCTACATGGGGCTGCCCTTGATGACCATTCGGTGACTACAATTGGTCCAGAATGCGACTACTCAGGTGGTGTTGGGATGCGGGTGTTATGCCCGTGCCTCACCACTGCTTTGGGAGCTGCACTGTTTGCCAATATGCCTCCGGGTGCAATTAAAGGTGCTGTAAATGACCTTTAAAGCCCTACATGGTAGTGAGCCAGGATACTTAAGAGACCGCATCACCCTGAGAAAATCCGTCCATCCCACCAGAACGGACAGGAGAGGCTCTCTAACTGTACCATCGGCTAGAGAGGCGCACCTCTCTAGCACTAGAAGGAGGGCCTTCTCAGTGTCTGCTCTGGCCCTTTGGAACCTCCTGCCAATTGATTTGCATCTCCAGACGGAGTTGTTGCCCTTCAGGAAAGGTTCGAAGACATGGCTGGCAGGGCAGGTATGCGGTGCCAACAATAGGGCAACCCCAACCTATTGGTTAATACCGTAAATGCCCTCTCTATTTTTTTCTAATTCAATCTAACTTACCGGTAATAGAATTTTTAATTTTTTAACTTTGTATTTTGATATCAGGTAATTTTTTATCTCTCAATTTCTTAATCTATTGTGGGTGGGTGTTTTGATGGGGTTTTTAGATTGTTGATCTGTCCCTGTTCTTCTTGTGAGCCACCCAGAGTCTCCAGTGACATAAATTGATAAATAAATAAATAAAATATACATAATACTCTGGAAGGTTTACAACAGGGGTTTGCAACCTACAGCCCGCACTGAATAATCCACCCCTTGACCTTGTTCTAGCTACCGCTTGGGGACCATCACCCTTCCCTGTAGACCTCGCCAAGGCTGTTAGTCCTCAGGGTTGTCAGGTTAGTTAACCACTGCCTGACACTTGGCGTTGGATTGCTGGCAGTATGGTCCACTTCAGTGGTACCTATTTATTTACTTTCAATTTCTTGCTTTCGAACTGCTAGTTTGGCAGGAGCTGGGACAGAGATAGAAGCTCACTCTGTCATGCATTTCTTGAGTCTCAAACTGCTGACCTACCTACCTTCCATTCGCCAAGTTCAGTGTCTCAACTACTAAGCCACCACAGTTCCAAAAGCAGGATATAACTTGTAAGAAATAATACTGCTTTGCAAAATTAAATTTGCTGCCAAATTTTCCACACTTGATGCATGGATTGCTTCTCTCATTCACAAATCCCACTTTAACCATGATTATAGAGCTGTTTGTCACTAAGCAAGGCTCATTCTTGCTGGAGGGGATTTGTGGGGAAAGTTTCTCCCTCCTCCTCTCTTATTTCTCTTTCCTCCTCCCTTATTGCAACAGGCTGAAGTGTCATCCAATCAGTGGTGCGCTCCAAAAAAAATTACTACCACACTGTGGACGTGGTGTGCTGGGCGTGGCCAGGGGGAAAGCCCTATGTTGCACCCAAATTAGGGCTACTTTATTTCAAAACTTGGGATGGGCGCGGTCAGCCAGAATTTCTGCTACCGGGTCTGGCAACTGGTGCAAACCTGCTGATGCCCACCACTGCAACCAATTAAATAAAATTGAACCAGTTAAATGAATGCACTTTTTTACATGGTTCTTCATCAACCTTACCCAAGAGGGAAAAATTGATTTTGTTGTGGTTCAACATCTTGTCCCTGGAAATCCCAGATGACTGATGACAAAACAGCCAAAGAGTTACTTTTGTCTACAGCAGGGGCTCCCCACCTTTTGAAGCTGGGGGCCGGGTCACACTCTCTCAGTCAGCTTTGAGGGCTGGATGGCCATTTTGCCCTGCCTGCACAATGGGGGTGGCCATTTTGTCTCAACAGCTTCAAAGGGATGGCCATTTTGTTTGTCAAATGCCCTTGGAGGGGGAGGTGGGCCACATGAAATGGTGCCACAGGCCAGATCCAGCCTCTGGGCTTTAGGTTGGGAACCCCTGGTCTACAGAGAAGTTAAAGTACAGCTTTTGGAGACAGCAACTTTGCACAAGACAGGACTGAAAAATTCTACGAGCTGTCATAAAAGATAAGAAAGATCAAAATCTCAGTTTCATAATGGGGGATCTTTTTAATGCTAACGCAAGGAGTTTTTATTGGAAAATTTGGAGCAAGAACATGAAACAAATGTGGAGTATAGATGATACAGTTTTGTGAAGAAAAGCATTTTTAGTCACCACCAACTTTAAGACATTCAAACTCAAATTGTCACTAATGAGAACATATGCATAGAAATCCCCACTGGCCCATCACTACTTCTTTGTTCGTGTTGAAAGCAGTCCAATGGTGGTTCTATAGTGAGATTCTGATTGTGTTCACAGTTCAAATATTCTTTAGGAAAGCTCCATTCATGTCATTCAAGGTGAAACCAACAGTTTTATTGTAAGGAATTTGACAGATTATAATCTAGTTAATCAGGGTAGCATTAAATTACCGTATATACTCAAGTATAAGCCAAGTTTTTTAGCCCTAAAAATGACCCCCCAAAAGGTGACTCAGTTTATACTCAGGTCAGTGACCACGAGAGTTCCAGAACTGTGCCGGATTGAGATATGCCAACAATTATTATTATTATTCTACCATATTTTCATGTGTTTTGATTATAGAAACTCACTAGCAGCTGCTGCATTTCCCACCATTGGCTTATACTCGGGTCAATCTATTTTCCTGGGATTTCAGGTCACAATTAGGTACCTCAGCTTATATTCGGGTCGCCTTATACTCAAGTATATACGGTAATAAAATCTGATCCCAGAGCCAATGCAAATTCATATCATGACCTTGTCATTTTTGCAGTTTATCTCAAAGACATCATTAAAAGGTACAAATAGAAAAAAATGAATTTAACTAACTAAACTGTCCAACTTATGGAAGGGATTCATGAAGACATCAATAAGATCACACAGATAGCTCATATAAATGCTGTTTTTCCTCTAAACTTGACAAGGTATTAGTAAACGTGATCAACAGAAATGCTGAAAGTGGGAATCAAATTAAAAAGATAAAAGGATGAAGGTGGCATATTACAGCTAATGAGAGAGAGAAAATGAGAAATAAGCATGACACCAAATGAAGAAATGTTCATTAGAAGATTCAAATCAATATTAGGGAAGCCAAAGAAAAATTATGAGCGTGACAATATGCAAGAATAAAAGACCTCGAGAAGATCAAGACCCCACCTTGATGTATTTAAAAAAATAAAGGATGTATCAGGCATATTTAAGAAGTGACTAAGGAACATGGTAAGAGTATTTTTGTCGCATAGTGAAAAATCAAATACAAATTGTTACTGCCAATCAGTCAAAGGAAAGAAGAGACTTAGAATAAATTTTTGACTGGTTTTGGCACAACACAATAGTTTACTTCACAATTAATCCATTCCTTTAGTATGCAGTCAGAATTTTAAAAGACTGGAAGGTCACAATTCAGGGGATCACCTATTAAATTCTTTTTCTTTTGTGTCGAGTTCAAACTTTGGACAGTCAAAAGGAAGCCACTTTCTTGGCTTTGTTGTTGGCCACAATTATGTCTTCATCGCAACATTTCTAGTAATTGACAGACCAGCAAATGAGCCAGATTCTGTATCGTTCCATATTCACACAGTGTGTTGTTATCTGCCAGCAGCCCCCCCCCCCCCAATTTGAGCATGTTAGTCTTGAAATTAGGGCAGGGGTTCTCAATCTTTTCAAGCTGAGGGCCGGGTCATGCTCCCTCAGACAGCTTCAGGGGCTGGATGGCCATTTTGCCCTGCCAACCACACATGGCACTTCCGAGTGTGATGGAGGCAGTTGGGGGCGCACATGAAATGGCGTTGCAGGCTGCATCCAGCCCCCAGGCTGTAGGTTTAGAACCTCCGATTTAGGAACTCCAACCCTCAGACTACTCAGGGTCCTCCAGGTGATGTAGGGAAGGTTGAGATCTTCAGCCATATCCTCCCTTAATGATGTTCCTTGTCCAGTGAGCTCTTTCCTCCATCTTCTAATTTGGTTTTGCTCTTGCGTATCGTCAAGAGTGTCTGTTCTTGCCATAAAGCTCTCCCTGGATCTGAGCCAGCAGACTTGAGGCACATATCAATTCAGAGGATCTCAAGGGTCATACTCTTGTTTAGTTCTCTCGGACCTAATAAATAAATCATTATCTCATCCTCGTTTCATTTGTTCATTTCTCTTCTCTTCAAATAGTACAGGCACAGGCTGCTAGATAAGCCTGAACAGCATTTGAAACTTCACCACTAGACTCAGAAAATAACCAATGCGTACCAGCTTCAAATTGGTGTAAAATATTACTCACTGACTCTCAATATGAGATTCAATGAGGTCCTAAACTGGTTTGGGGAAATTGGTCCCGGGATATTTATCAGATGAAAAGTAGCATGCAATATGAAAAAAAGCCTCCATATGACTCAATCTCATTTATATTTATTGAGTACTGTACTCCATTTAAACTCCTGCACAGTTTATATGTCACTCCAGTTAATTAAATTAGTTTGGCCTGTTGGAGGAAATGTGTACGTACTGGTATGCATTATCACATGTAGCAAGTTTGTCTTCCAACCCAGTGGCTCTGGCACAGGCATTTTATGAAATAAAATTAATCATGGATGTAGCTCTTCGATCCTTATTTGCAAATAATAGTAAACAGCTAAATCATAAACAACTAATTATCTTTTGCTGCACATCAGCACTTATGGAAAACGTTGCATACTGGAAGGAGTTTGGTATTCTAAATAGACATAGACAGAGCAAGAAAATCTGGCATACACCAAGTTAGAATACTTAGCAATATCCTTGGACAATTTTTGTCCTTCTCCCACGTGGTTCCTTAATTGTGCCCACAATAATGACAAGACTTCCTTCCCATCAGCCTGTCATAACAATCTACGGTAATTAGAATCTAATTATAGATTACATTAGGGTACACAGAAAGAGCCTCCTCGAAGATTGTGGTAATTTTGAACCACAATTGGGCATACCGTGGTAACGGCAACAACTTTGTGTTGCTGGCTAATCTTTCTCACACTAAATCAGGCGAAAGGAACTGCAGAATGAACTCACCAAAATGTGTGAGACATGGAAGAAGAATAGATTGCATTAGTGTGAATGTCTACGTGCCTTCTAACTCATACAATGATCTCCTTAAACCAAGATATATCAGATTATGTATTTCAGAAGAAAAATCCTGGCAGGTCCTTCAATTAAACAAACTATCAGCACTACATCATAGGCTAAGCAGTACTTGTAACATCATTCAACCTAGATACTAATTTATTACTCCTTTAACTCTGAGGAGACACAATCCTCTTAAAACACATTTTATGTACCCTCATTTTAACTTCTGTTGGTTTTTTGTTGTACTATGCTGGTCTTGGACCATAATAAAGGTTGATTTGATTATGTATTTCTTGCAGACAGTCCACACTTTTATTTTGAAGCTGTTCTTTTGATTTTTAATAAAGTTCTTTTAAAAAAAGATTCCTGATGGCAAGAGATCCATAATAATAATTTCATGTCAGAAATTATTCTGGGTTGAAAGGATTTTTGCTGGAGAAACTCCACTCAGAGGATCCCTGAATGAGGCTCCTTTCATGTCCCCAAGATCTTTTCCCCACCAAAGTAGTCCCTATTTAGCAACTTGCAATTTCTCGCTTTCAAACTGCTAGGTTGGGATGAGCTGGGACAGAGACAGGTGCTCAAACTGTCATGCAGTACCCAGGTCTCAAACTGCAGACTTGCCAGCCTTCCAGCTAACAAGGTGAGCTTCTTAACCATTGAGCCACTGCAGTGCCTTTTGATATTAATAACATCCAGACAGAAGCGTAGCGTGCCTTGGCGGGGTCCCGTATAAAAATTTGTTTGGGGGCCCTTAGGAAGGGTAAAGATTTGTTTTGCTTACGCACGTTGGGGGCCCCCGTGGCCCGGGGCCCCCGAATAATTGATACGGCAGATACGGCGGTAGCTACGCCCCTGCATCCAGATAACATTCTAGCTCAGGGATTATCAACCTGTGGCCCATGGGACGGATGTGGCCCACGACACCATTTCATGTGGCCCTCCACTGCCTTCATCACACCAGGAAGTGCCATGTGGTGGAGGAAGGGCAAAATGGCCATCCAGCCCCCAAAGCTGTCTGAGGGAGTGTGACCCATCCCCTGGCTTTAAAAGATTGAGAATGTCTAGCTGATTAAGACAAAGGACAAGAACAGAGGCCTTGTTTCAAACCCCTCTCCCTGCCCTGGGGAAGTTACATAAGATTATAATTTCCCCCTATTATAATTATATTTTCCCCCTATTAAATCACCATTTATTGAATTCCTTCCCAAAGGAAATAAGGCTGGCTCTGTTATTATTGAGCTCCTAGCAGGTATCCATAACACTCTGGTTCTGGAAGCGCCTTGTTTTTTAAAGACTTGTTTTTAAAACAACTTGTCAGAAAATGTTTTAAACTGGCTTTGAAATAATGTTTTATTTCCACATTAACCAATATTAAGTCTATCTAATGTGCATGGATTTAGGAGTGCTAGCAAGCAGAGGTGGTAAACAATGACTTATCCCAAATAACTGGCAATAGCAATGACACTTATAAATCACCACATAACGCTTAGTGCACTCTCTGGGAGGTTCTCAAGGTAAGTAGCAATTTGTCGTCAAATATGCTGGCTCCTCAGTTTACCAACCTTGGAAGGAAGGCGGAGTCAACCATGAAGCCCGTCAGGATCGAATTTACAATGTTTTGGGTGCAGTACAGCAGTTTAACCACTGTGCCACCAGGGCTGAGGTAATGGTGAATCTTGGCACTCCAGGTGTTCTTGAACTTCAATTCCCAGAAGCCCTGATCAGCAGGAGTGCTGACTTGGGCTTCTAGTATTTGAAGTCCGAGAACACCTGGAATGCCAAGGTTGGCCATCACTGCAGTAGGACAGGTAAAGATGTGAAAATCTTCTTTCCTGGACTGCAACTTGTGGACTATTCTGAAGAGAGAATGTTTCTTATCTCTGGTACCATTTCAATGTATGTTTTGTTGGCCACGTTATGGGGTCTCAGCTACAGGAGGTCTTTCTCACTAGGTCAAGTGAAAGGAACAACAGAATGAACTCACCAAAAAGTGAAGAAGGAGAAGAAGAAGAGCATAAATCTCTGTTCATTAATTAGAAATAACAGTCGGAATTCCTGGGCTGTGAATAATCTTACCTGCAATCAGTGGCTGCAAAAAATGGTGAACTAACAATACACTAATTCTCTTCCAATCTGCTTCCCTTTCTTTCAGATGGAAAAGGGACCCCTCTACTCTAACAGTGAAGCCTATCCATGTCTCGAAAGCCCAGACCAATGCAGACCCAAGGGTAGCCTCAAGCTGGCCTAGGAATATAGGGGAGTTGTTTGGTAAATAAACAGCTAATAAAAATGAAACATGCTCTTTTTGATGATTACACAAACTATCAGGACAGCGAAAGTGTGTTCTTCTGCACACAACACACATGTTTATGTGTGCAAAGTATCTACTGTCATTAAGTATCTACTATCATATAATTTAAGAGAAAGTTACACAGATCGGCCATGCACCTTCTTTCATGTGTGGGTCCTCTGGTGCGTAATGAGCGACGGTTTACGGCAGAAGCTTTTCCCACACGCAAAGCACTTGTAAGGTTTCTCGCCAGTATGCACCCTTTCGTGGATAGCCAGATGGGGTCCGGCAGTGAAGCCTTTTCCACACACAGAGCATTCATACGGTTTCTCTCCTGCATGCACGTTGGTGTGCCTAAAAAGAGACTGCCTTCGGCTGAAGCTTTTCCCACAGTCGACACATTCGTGTAAATTATTTCCCGTGTGCATTCCCTCATGCTTAACGAGGGATCCCTTTTGGCTGAAGGCTTTGCCACACACCAAACACTCGTAGGGTTTCTGTCCCGTGTGGGTTCCCTCGTGCCGGATAAGGTCTGATTTCTGGACAAACCGATTCTCGCACCAGGAACACTTAAATGGTTTCTCTCCCGTGTGGGCCCTTATATGCCTTGAAAGGCAGGAGCTGTCACGGTACCTTTTCCCGCATTTGGGGCAGACGTAGGGCTTCTCTCCTGTGTGGGTTCTCTGATGTTTCACGAGGGAGGATTTCTGAGTGAAGCTCTTCCCACACTCAGAACACGAGAACGGGCTTTCGCCTGTGTGCACCCGTTCGTGCCTTTTGACGTGAGAGCTCGTGTTAAAGCGTTTCGGGCAGTACTCGCACTCAAAAGGCTTTTCCCCCGTATGGATCATCAGGTGGGCTCTGAGGTGGGAGTTACTGTTGAAACATTTCCCGCACTGGGAGCATTCATAGGGTCTCTCATCCGCGTGGATTACTCGATGTTTAGTCAGGTCTCTTCTCTCCACAAAGCTTTCCCCACAAATTGGGCACTTGTAGGGCTTTACTCCAGCATGGGCTACTGGCAGTATGACTGGAAGCAAACCCCCACGAAAACTGTTCCCACAATCTGTAGGTTCAGGCTGTGCTCCTTGTGCCTCGATTTCAGGACATTTAAGAGTGTGACGGAAGCTTTTGCTACATTCGGCAATTCTCGTTTCCCTTTTGTGGCCAGAGATTTCTGATAGACTGTCATCAGCACTTTCACAAATAAAGACATCTTTTATTGTCTTCTCAGTGTACTTCTCATGGCTCCTTTCTGATTCCTTCTTGGTTCCGCTTGTCTCTGTCATGCCTATGTTCTGGACATTTCTTTCCCCCACAAACACTATTTGTCTTTGGTTGTCCAGTTGAAAGGGCAGCTCCTCATTCTTCCATTCTGAGGAGAGGAAAAAAGATACTGTACTTTATGTATTTAATGAACAAATATCCTTCTCTCATTTCCTCCTCCATTTTTTTTTGAAACAAGGCAACACAAAAACAACAACCCATTGCAATAATGCTTTAACAACTACAATAACAAAATTATATATTTGTGTCTACACACAATCTCTCTCTCTCTTTACAGTCATTGCTTTTGGTCAGTCCCTTTTTAAACTTTAATTTGCATGTCAATCTATCATTTATTCCACAGTTCTTTATACCAATCACCCAGCTCGAATTTACAATCTATTTTCCATATTTTAACATCTTTTAAACACCCTTTTCTCATTTCCAAAAGGAAGAAGTGCTCCCATTGGGCTGTTAAGCAGATGGCCAGGGCAGACTCTGTGCTGGAGTGCCTGGCCGGGTGCCCACAGAGAGGGCTCAGAGTGCCACCTCTGGCATGCGTGCCATAGGTTTGCCACCACTGGAGTAGACCATTTTTTTATTGTAAATATTTTTATTATTGTTATATTGTACACCACCCAGAGTGAAAAAATATCCCAGAGGGGCGGGATAGGTCTCCCTTGCTCGAAAGCCAGTCGTATCCGACTCTAGGGTTCAGTGCTTATCTCTGTTTCATAGCCGAAGAGCCAGAGCTGTCTGCTTCTGCAGACGTTTCCATGATCATGTGGCAGGAATGACTAGACACTGGAGTGCACGGAATACTGTTTACCTTCCCACTGAAGTGGTCCCTATTTATCTATTTGCAATTTCTTGCTTTCAAACTGCTAGGTTGGCAGGAGCTATGACAGAAATGGGAGCTCATTCCGTTGTGCAGTACCCGGGTATCAAACTGCTGACCTGCCGCCTTCCAGTCAGTGTCTTAGCCACTTGAGCCACTGTAGTCACTAGAGGGGTGGGATAGAAAGGTAACAAATAAATAAATAAAAAGCTCACGGCGTAACTCTTACCAACTAAGCTGGCTTCCCAACCGTCTTCTGGCTTCACAGGAAATTCTACCTTTACTATGTTCAGTTGCAATGGCTCTAGTTCAGAGGGATTGGGGATACATCCTTCAGAAGGCGACTGGGCCTGAAATACCCGTAAGAGAACAAGGATTATCTCACATGACTCAATCGCAAGAAAGGCCGTAACTGGACAATAAAAATGTAATTCATCCGTTGTGAATGGCAAAATATCTTCTTGATATAGGAACATAGCAGATGCTGGTGGGGGTGGAAATGAAAGTGATGAAAACCTGCTGTTGGCCCTAGTTAAGGAACAGAGCTATAAATGGGCAATTTAATATAGTTCAGTGACAAAGTAAAATGTGATAAATTCAATCCAATTATTTTACGGTGCTGCTGCCAATTACTCTGTTTTGAGTAAATTTATGTTCATGTTACCAGTTTGCCAGAACTGGTAGCAGAAATTCTGGTTGGCCCCACCCATCCAAGTTTTGAAGTAAAGTAGTCCTAATTCGGGTGCAACGCAGGGCTTTCCCCTGGCCATGCCCACCATGCCACGCCCACAGAGGAATAAACCACTCCAACAGTGGGATTCAATTTTTTTTACTGCCCACAGAGTAGGTAGTAAAAAATAATAATTGAATCCCACTGTTGGAGTGGTTTATTATTTTTTCCACATTTTATGTTTTTACTTCTCATATTGTAAACTACGACATTTTTCAGCTGTGGGGCTGGACTGATGACGTAAAATGCATCTGCAGCTGTTGTAAATGTGTTTATGCAGTTGTAGATGAGTCCACAGCTGATTCTGCTGGAGCAATGTCAGGGGTGGATTATTTGGCGCGGGCTGTAGGTTGCAAACCCCTGTTGTAAACCTAACAGAGTTTACCATATGTATATTACATGGGCAGTACAGTATACATATTGATTGACTAATTGAACATTTGGTCCATGGGGTCGCAGAGGGTCGGAATTGACTGTGCGACTGAACAACAAGCTCAATCTGTATACCAGGGTCTGCATTCTGCAAATTTCCTGATCTGGCCTTGTCACTTTTCCCACTGCTATTACTAAGGTAAAGGTCTGCCTTGCTCAAAAGCCAGTTGTGTCTGAATCTAAGGTTTGGTGTTAATCTCCATTTACAGCCTCTCTGTGTCCACTGACTAAAACTTGGTGGTAGTTTGTTGAGGATCCTGCCTGAAAATGCAAAGTAATTACAGTTATATACCGCCCCATAGTACTTAGCACACTCGCTGTACACTTCACACAGTAATTAGCATTATGCGTCCAACATCCTGGGTCCTCATTTTACCAACCTCTGAAGGATGGAAGGCTGAGTCAACCTTGAGTCCTGAACAGGATTGAACTCACAACCTTTTGGTTTCAGTACAGCATTTTAACCACTACGCCACCAAGGCTCCTTACTACCTCTAAGGTCTCCTTGGTCTGTGGGTAGCAGAACTGAATAACAGTGTCAACATCTTCAACTTCTTCCTTCACTTTCACATAAGAATGTAGGCTTCTGGAGGTCTCTCGGACCCTGCTGAGGTCTACCAAGCATTGACTCACTGTCTCCCCTGCTGTGTTGAGAGTAACATGAGTTCTTGTGTCCAGGGAGACCTGGAATTCCTTTGAATCCTTTGTCAACTGGTGCCCAGGGACCAATGGAGATGCCACCATCTTCAGATATTCCTTCCATTGAGTTTCCCAGCATGGTTGGGGCTGGTCATCTGGTTCTAACTTCACAGACTGCAGGTTAGGCAGAGGCACAAACTCCTTGATCGTCTCAGCAGGGCTGGGGTGAAATTTCCCTCCTTCTACCATTAAACTCTCTCCAGATTCTGACTCTTCAAGATTCTGTACATCCATTTTAATTCCCTGCAGCAACTCCTGTTCTGGAAAAGACAAGCAAAACGACAAAAAATAACCTTGTGAATTTATCTCAACAATAACAACAACAATCCTCCTCATCATCATCGGGATCCTATATAGATCATAAAGTCCAGCCCTTGTTAAGGAAGCAGGGTGAGAAATTGAATTCTCAGCATCCTAAGGTAAAGAAGGTCACCCTTGCTTGAATGCCAGTTGTATCTGACTCTAGGGTTCAGCACTAATTTCTGTTTATAGCCAAAGGGCCAGTGCTATCTACATCTGCAGACGTTTCTGTGGACATGTTGCAGCCGTCACTAAACACGGAACGCTGTTTACCTTTTCCACCAAAGTGGTAGCTCTTTATCTACTTGCAATTTCTTTCTTTCGAACTGCTAGGTTGGCAGGAGCTGGGACAGATGACAGGCACTCACTCCTTTGTGCAGCACTTGGGTCTCGAACTGCTGATCTGCTGACCTTCCAGTCATCAAGTTTAGCGTCTTAATCGCTAAGTCACTCCAGTCCCTCAAGAAAAATAGTTGGTCCCTGTTTTTAATTTGTTGCTCCTGCTTTGGTTTGATCTCTAAATGTAAAATTGCACATAGGAGAGGTGAAGAAGCAAGAGGATTTCTTTAAAATGAAAAAATTGGATACGTTTCCAAAAATGAAAGAGCTGGTATTCCCATATATTCCCCAGGGTAAATAAATACAGCATGAGCCAGCTACAGTAGTATTTATTCAATATTTGTAGATTTTTTAAAAAGTAGATCCTGAGGTAAAATCTGTGGCCTAAAGCAAAATCTGGATTACTCCATGAGCATTTGGGGTAGCTTATGCTTAATTTTTTGGTTTCCAGCTTTTAAAAAAGATTGTGATGGAGAGGTAATTTGGAAAATTATTTCCAGGCCTACAGATGACATTTTTTAAAATTCTATTTTTATTCTGCAGTGTTTTTATTTTCTGATATTTTTATTTTTTTTATTATTTGTATCTTTTTATTTTATTTTCTGATATTTTAATTCTATTTGTATAGTTCCTCAAAACAGCTGTTTACCTTCCCACTCAAGTGGTACCTATTTATCTACTTGTAATTTCTTGCTTTTGAACTGCTAGGCTGGCAAAAACTGGGACAGATAACAGGTGCTCTCTCTGCCAGGCAGCACTCAGGTCTCGAACTGCTGATCTACGTTTGTGGTTTTCCTCGCAACCCCCAGACTTGCTTTATTCTCACAACAATTCAAAAATCTCAGGCAGAAATTGGCCCATTAATAGATAATATTTAGCATATTTTTAAAAAACATTAACAAGCATGTAATTTCATTGTTTTGTTTAATTTGATAGCGAACTTTCTGAAAACTTTTTGGGCCGTGGGCCGATCATGTGGTTCAAGGAGCCATTCACTAAGGCCCAGGGGCCGGGTGCGGCCCCTGATGCCAATTCATCCAGCCCACGAAGCCCTCATTGCTCCTGGAAGCGGAAGTAAAACGTGTCCGTACGGGTGCGTTTTACTTCCGCTTCCAGGAGCGACAAGGGCTTCACGGGCCGGATGAATTGGCATTGGGGGCCACACCTGGCCCCCGGGCCTTAGTTAGGGCACCACTGTGATAGAGGAACGAACACATTAAATTGCTTTGTTGAAATGGTTAAATATTAATATTAGAAACCACAGGAGGGACAAAGAAAAAAATCCCTAAAATGTTTAAGAAAATTGGATTGTTTAAGAAAGCAGTATCGTATGTAAAACATGGCTGTCAAGGTGCCTTTTAAGGTCTCCGAAATTGCTTTTAACAATAACTTGTTACACCAAGACAAGAAAAACTGTGTATGGTCATCTGGAAATTTAACTCAGCTAGTGATTAAGACGCTGAACTTGATGTCTGGAAAGTTGGCAAGTCAGCAGTTCAAGACCCGAGTGCTGTATGACAGTCTCTGTCTCAGCTCCTACCAACCTAGCAGTTTGAAAGCAAGAAATTGCAAGTAGATAAATAGGGACCACTTTGGTGGGAAAGGTAAACCAGCGTTCTGTGCACTCCAGTGTCTAGTCATGCTCAGGCAGCACATGTCCATAGAAACATCTGTAGACAAAGACACGGTGACTCTTTAGCTATAAACAGAGATGAGCACTGAACCCTACAGTCGGATATGACTGGCTTTCAAGAACAGGAGACCTTTACCTAATTGCAGTAAATATACAGTATAATAATAATAATTTCGTGTCAGAGATCACATACACAATACTGGTAATAACAGTTTATGACTGAGAATGTGATGCTTATTTATGACACTTGAGACCATCTACCCAACAGTAGGACCAGCCAGTGGTCATTTGCAGTTATTTGGCAAGGCTTTTCCAACCCCCTTTTCTTTAACAACGGCAACAAAATTACTCCAACTTGTTCTAAAAATTATACCGTCAAAAGATGAACACTTTGGCGTCGCCACAAATGGATTTCTTGTTAGGAGAGAAGGATGATTTCCATTCAGTTCTGGGACCCCCAAAATGACTCCTTCGATCAGTGATGCCCAAACTAAGGCCCGGGGGGTCAGGTGCGGACCCCAACGCCAATTCATTCGGCCCGTGAAGCCCTCGCCACTCCTGGAAGCAGAAGTAAAATGCGCCCATGATGAGGGCTTCGCGGGCCGGATGAATTGGTGTTGGCCCCTAGTGACCGGCTCCCTGAAGCACATGATCAGCCCACGACCCAAAAAGTTTGGGCAACCCTGCCTTCGATGTTACCTCTTATGCCTTTTGCATTATGGTGTGTGTGTGTGTGTGTTTCACGTTACAAAACAAAACAACCCCCTACACACACCTCAACATCTGTCTGTCAGCTGTCCTCTCTTGCCCTACACAACGCGCCCAGTAGGTGGCGCCCTCGACGCGCGCCCACTGCAGTTACACACGGACTAAAAAACGTGTGAATGCGCCCCTAGACAGGAGACTCCTCTTCCTTTCTCGATGTTGCTCTCCTTGTGTGTTAGTTTGCTTTGTTTTGTCCTAGAAGATGAAAGGGAAGCGCCCCATTCGGATCTGCGCCTCGAACTGGTTTTTTGGCTTTGCAACTCCTCCCAAACTATTGATCGCCACCCCACTTGGGTTTACCTGTTTCATGAAGCTGTTGCATTGCACCGGGAAACCGGATCAGCCACCCACCCACCCCCGACAATCGCACCAGTCCAGGTGGGTGGGGGAGGCCCACAGGAAGTTGCCTATGAAACCCAAATGGAGGGAGGAAAGCAGCCGCCAGCATCACTTTTCTAGGCGTGCAAATCTTGGTGTGTTTAACCCTTCCAGGATTTCTGCAATCAGACCCCTACACACATATATATATACACGCACTTCTCTGTTTACAACCGGATCCCCAGCCAAAGCTGTGGTGTGAGCGCAAGGGGGGTGGAAAATATTTTAGGCAACAGGACTGGGTAAGCTTTAAGTGGCCTCTGACTTAGATATTTTGGATTCCACTCCTTGAAGTGCGAGAGACCTTTTTAGTCAACTTCCAAATATCCAGCAAGATCCCTCAACCCTGCCAGAACAGCTCGACTTAAGGAAACACTCAAGATACACCTGGAAACATCGGGGGGAAATCAGGTTCGAGATAAGAATTTTTAATATGATTTTTCAAGATAAGAAATTCAATGCATTTCTTTGGGAAATTGCATTCAATGCATTCCTAAGGGAAATTCAAGATAAGAAGTTTTCAAGATAACAACCAACCTCGAGGAATGAATTAAATTTGTATGTAGAGGTTTGACTATACTTTGGACTGCCAGAAAGATGAACAAGTGGATCCTGTAGAAAATCAAGCCTGAGTTGAAAAAAAAATATGAATCTGAGGCTATTATGAAAATGATAGACTGTCGGGAAAAGACAATAATTGAGGGGGAAATTGGCAGCAGGAGAAAGAGGGATATCAAACACAAGGTGGACTGAGGTCTTCCATTCTTGCATATTATCACATTCATAATCTTTCTTTGGCTTCCCTAATATTGTTTTGAATCTTCTAATGAAAATTTCTTCATTTGGTGTCATGTTTATTTCTCCTTTTCTCCTCTCCCATTAGCTGTAAATATGCCCTCTTCATCCTTTTATCTTTTTAATTTGATTTCTACTTTTAGCATTCCTGTTGATCAAATTTCCTAATACCTTGTCAAATTTAGAGTAAAAACAGCATTTATATGAGCTATCTGTGTGGTCTTATTGATGTCTTCATGAATCCCTTCCATAACATTGGACAGTTTGGTTAGTTAAATTCAATTTTTTCCTATTTGTACCTTTTAATGATTTCTTGGAGATGAACTGCAGAAATGACAAGGTCATGATCTGAATTTGCATTGGCTCTTGGATCAGATTTTATTAATTTAATGCTACCCTGATTAACTAGATTGTAATCTGTCAAATTCCTTATAGAACAGCTGTTGGTTTCACCTTGAATGATATAAATGGAGCTTTCCTAAAAAATATTTGAACTGTGAACACATTCAGATATTCGCTATAGAACCACCACTGGACTGCTTTCAGCCTGAACAAAGAAGTAGTGATGGGCCAGTGGGTTTTCTATGGTCTCTTTAGTGATAATTTTGAGTTTGAATGTCTTAAAGTTGGTGACTAAAAATGCTTTTCTTCACAAAACTGTATCATCTATACTCCACATTTGTTTCATGTTCTTGCTCCAAATTTTCCAATAAAAACTCCATGGATCCCTCTCCTTGTGTTAGCATTAAAAAAATCCCCCTTTATGAAACTGAGATTTTGACATTTCTTATCTTTTATGACAGCTCGTAGATTTTTTTCAGTCCTGTCTTGTGCAAAGTTGCTATCTCTGAAAGCTGTAACTTCTCTGTAGACGGAAGTAACTCTTTGGATGTTTTATGACCAGTCATCTGGGATTTCCAGCGACAAGCTGTTGAACCACAACAGAATCAATTTTTTCCTCTTGGGTAAGGTTGATGAAGAACCATGTCAAAAAGGGCATTCATTTAAATCTGAATCTGGTTTAGTTTTATTTAATTGGATGACACTTCAGCCCAGGGATTCTCAACCTGTGGCCGGTGGGTCGGATGCGGCTTATGATACGATTTCATGTGGCACCACCACCACCACATCAGGAAGTGCCATGTGGTGGAGGAAGGGCAAGATGGCCATCTGGCCCCCGGAGCTGTCTGAGGGAGCATGACCTGGCCCCTGGCTTTAAAAGGTCAAGAACTCCAGCTTCAGCCTCTTACAATAAGGAAGGAGGGAAGAGAGATAAGAGAGGAGGAGAAACTTTCTCCACAAATCCCCTCCAGCAAAAATGAGCCTTGCTTAGTGATAAACTGTTCTATGACATACATGTGGTTAAAGTGGGGCTTGCTGAGTGTGAGAGAAGAAATCCATGCATCAAGTGTGGGAAATTTGGGAGCAGATTTAACTTTGCAAAGAGGCAATATTTATTTCTTACAACTTATATCCCACTTTTGGGGCTGTGGTGGCTTAGTGGTTGAGAGGCTGAACTTGATGCCTGGAAGGTAGTTAGGTCAGCAGTTTGAGACCCAAGAACTGCATGACGGAGTGAGTTCCCATCTCTGCCCCAGCTCTTGCCAAACTAGCATTTCAAAAGCAAGAAGTTGCAAGTAGATAAATGGATACCACTGAAGTAGGCCGTACTTCCAGCAACTCAGTGCTGAGTGTCTGGCAGTGGTTAACTAACCTGGCAACCCTGAGGACTAGCAGCCTTGGTGAAGTCTACAGGGAAGGGTGATGGCCCCAAAGTGGATTAAATCCCACTTGAATCCATCTTGATGGAGGGCAGCAGTTTCATCAATACTGGCCTGGGGCTGAGGAGGACTTTGTGTGCCAAAAGGGCTCAGGACCAGAAAGTGACTTGCAGAACTGTATCAATGGTATGGGAGTCATGCTGCAATGCGGAAGGCAGATGAAAGGCCACAGCATTATATTTGCAGAACAGTCTTCTTGGCTCATCGCCATGATGATTGCCAATATTCAGAATCGGATATGGCAAAAGAATTCCTGTGTAACTCTAGTAGTCTGGATTTCATGAGAAGTAGCACCATCTAGTGACATCAATTGCAGTATCAGTCCTTTTCCTTTTTCCTAAAAAGATGCTGATGCAACACGCCTTAAGGATGCTTTCCAGAGGTGCTACACACAAGCGTTGGTGGTATAGTGGTTAGCATAGCTGCCTTCCAAGCAGTTGACCCGGGTTCGATTCCCGGCCAACGCAGTGTGAAATTCTTTTTGTAATTTCCTCCTAAAAAGGAAAAGAGATTATGTTTTATTGCCCAACACCACCTAGAAAAAAATATAACTTGTAATATGCTGTGAAAGAAAATTGGTATATTAAATTCTTCACTTGCTTTATTTTTAAATAACTGAATATTAAAATCTTACAGACGCAGAACAAATAGGTCAATCTTAGAAGAAATCAACCCAGAATGCTCCTTAGAAAGTCAAATGGTAAAGATGAAGCTAAGGTACTTTGGACATCAAATGAGAAGAGAGGATTCGCTTGAGAAGGCCATGATGCTGGGAAAGGTGGAGGGCAAAAGAAAAAGGGGACAGCCAAAAATGAGATGGTTAGATGGTATTGTAGAGACAATGGGCACAGAACTGAGCGAGTTGAGAAGGATGGTGGAGGACAGAAGTGCCTGGCGGACAGTGGTCCACAGGGTCGCAGAGGGTCAGAGTCGACTGTGCGACTGAACATCAACAAAACAGATGCAGTTTATGCCTTTCATTCTTCTGATAGAAACTTTTGCTTTTCTTTTATACGGATGTAAAAACAGAACTGTCAGCTATTATGTACAAATCCTGCCTGTTTCATTATCAGAAGTTTGCATATTTATTTATATATTTTAGACTACAACTACCAGTACTCCTGTGTGGCATGGTCAAAGCTGTAGTCTGAGCACATAAATATGCACACTCTTAATTACTAGTTACAGAGGAGTTTTGGCCAGGCGGATAACATATCCTTACTTCTAAAGCATTAAAAATGGCTAGAATCAGTGATGGGCAGCAACAGGTTTGTACCATTTCGCCAGAACCGGTAGTAACTTTTCCCGGAGAATCGGTAGCGGCTTTTGGGGGGAACCGCCTCAGGGGCTTACCTTTTCATCGGTTCCCCCACTGCGCATGCGCGCCAAGCACTTGGTGTGCATGCATGTCTACAGTGCTTGGCGCATATGCACGGCCTCCTTGCTGTCCTCCCAAGCGGGGAGGAGGAAGAGAAGCTGCTAGCCTGAAGCTCCCTATAGCGTGCTCCCCAGGGTAAATGACTCACCTTTGGATGTGGTGTGTCTGTGTGTATTTTAATGTGTATTTATTTTAATGTGCATTTTATGTGTATTTTTATGTCTCTTTAATTTGTATTTTTATGTGTACTTATTTTTATGGTTTTACGTTCGCTCCACCCACATCATTGGCTCTGCCCATGACATCATGATGTTGGCTCCACCATGACATGATGTTGGCTCTGCCCACAGTGTGGTAGTAAAAGTTTTGGCTGCCCACCACTGGCTAGAATCCAATTGTTGATTTACCCTCATATAAAGACACTCCCATTCATAACTAGCGGTGGGTGAGTGCTAATCAAACATATCCTTTGGTAAAATCAGTCTCAACTGGTTTAGGGTGTAGTCCTGCTCACAATGTTGTAATCTTCACTGATCAGTCCCAATTGATGTATATATGGGGAAAGGAAGTCTATGTGTGGAATCGTTTAGTCCTTGGTAAGCAGAGAGATTTCTTTTGGAGGGGAATTGAAGAGTGGACTTCATCTCTTGTGTTTACTAGGAGAGGGGGTTAAGAGGTATAAAAATAGTGCATCAATGTACCCAAACCCGAGTATGGATGGTGGGGTTACTGTATAGCAGGGGTTGCCAATCTACGGCCCATGGGCCGACCCTGGCCCATGGCACCATTTCATATGGCTCACTGCCCCTGCCACCCTTGGAAGTTGAAGCAGACACATTTACATCAGAAATAAATGCACCCACGGCTGTTGTGAATGCAGTTATGTTAGCCACAATTGTGTCCACGGCTGTCATAAAAGTGGAAGTGGGTGGATTTACGGCTTCTGGTGGGGCATGGTCTGGCTTGCTCAGCTGTCCAGGGGGCAGGGCCAGGCCCATGGCATAAAAAGGTTGGAAACTCCTGCTGTATACCCTACATACTCAAGGATGTCAGGTTTTTTAGTCCCCAACATGAGGACCAAATTGGGACTCGATTTATAGTCAATTTATATATTCAACTAAAACCCTCAAAAATATACTCACACAAATGTCAGAATTAATTTTACCATATTTTCATGTACAGTTGTACCTCGCTTAAAGAGCATAATGTGTTCCACGGGATTGCTCTTTAAGCGAAACACCATTGTAAGTGACCAATTGTGACTTCTGGTGGGGGAAGATTGTGAACCTCGATGTATTTGTTAAGTGAGTTTTTGGTTGGTTTTATTTGTTAAGCGAAGCGAACATTCAGAGAAAATTCTGCTCTTTAAGCAAGTTGCTCTTTAAGTGAGGCGCTCTTTATATGAGGTCTGTCTGTATTTTAATTATTGAAACTCACCAGCAGCTGCTGCATTTTCCACCCCCAACTTATACTTGGGTGAATCTATTTTCCTAGTTTTAGAGGTCCAAATTAGGTACGACAACTTATATTCAGGACAAATTATAGTCGAGTACTGTATATACGGTAGTATATTTTTCAAGTATGATCTCAATTGTAAGTCTGGCCAGGTTATTCTGCTATGGCAATAGGGCAGACCCTACTGTCAGTGACCCAATGCCACAATGGACTCAGGACCAGAAAGTGACTCACGGAACTGGATCAGTAGTACTGAGGTCATGCTGTGATGTAGATGGCAAATAGAAAACCATTGCATTATATTCTCAGGACAGTCTTCATGGCTGATCGCCACGAGGATCGCCAATATTCAGATACGGAAGAAGAGGAGGAGGAGGTGGTGGAGTTGAAGGAGGTAGCAGATAGTCCATAACTACTGGTGGAAGGGCAAAGGCGTAACAGCTTCGTCAATCCTGGCCTGGGGCTGAGGAAGACTTTGTGTGCCAAAAGGACTCAGGACCAGAAAGTGACTCACAGAACCAGATCAGTGGTACTATGGGTGTCACGCTGTGACTCGGAAGGCAGATGAAAGGCCACAGCATTATATTCTCAGGACAACTGATTGCTATGAGTATCACCAATACTGTATTCAGATTTGGTTATGGCAGAAAAAGAACTTCAAAGGGTTTTCCCACCTTTTGGGTTAGTAAAACGATAACAAGTTTTATAAACCTAATATACTCAGGATCACGCGTGGTAGGGCCCAAGATGTGCTTGCCGCTTTTAAGGACACAAAACAGAACGTTTACCAAAATCATCCAATTTTATTTAACCAGAAAGAAGACACAAAAGAACCTCAGACTTAATGATAACAGATAAATCTCGAGTACCGTGGTATTTTTTTTTATATTGGGAAAAGTACTGTAAGTCATTAGCTAGAATTGCATTAAATCATCAGTAGGATTCTCACCTCGCTGAGCCATTGCTGAGTTCTCTCTGTACAGTAATACCTCGGATAACGTTTACCTTGGATAACGCTAAAATCGCATAACATTAAGTAACCTGGGGTGGAGAATTGGATCGAATAACGTTAAAGTCTTATGGGATGGATCGGATAACAACCGCTAAGGCCTGTGCGGTTACAATGTATCTCTGTGGAGCTTTGACGTTATCTGATCCATCCCATAGGATTTTAACATGGATCAGATAACACTAAAAATCGGATAACACCAAGACGTGTGGAACCAAGTCTTAGCGTTATCCGAGGTATTACTGTACTAGAACAATTTCTCTAATTCAGGGAAGAAATAATTCTCATGGAACAGCAAACAATAAATGAGATCATCTCCAACCCATTTAGAACATTTTAAAGCCAACTAATTCATTTTCAGTGGACTGCTGTGGCTTAGTGGTTAAGATGCTGAACTTGATGACTGGAAGGTCATCAGGTTGAGACCCAAGTGCTGCACGATGGAGTGAGCTCCCATCTCTGTCCCAGCTCCTAACAACCTAGCAGTTCGAAAAAAAGAAATTGCAAGTAGATAAATAGGTACCATTTTGGTGGGAAGGTAAACAGTGTTCCATGCACCCCAGTGTCTAGTTATGCCTGCCACACATCAATGGAAACGTCTGCAGACATTTCCGTGGACGTGGCAGGCATGCCTAGACATCAGAGTGAACAGAACACTGTTTACCTTCCCACTGAAGAGGTACCTATTTACCGACTTGCAATTTTTTGCTTTTGAACTGCTAGGTTGGCAAGGAGCTGGGACAGAGATGGGAGCTCACTCCATCATGCAGTACTCAAGTCTATATAACTACTGACCTTCCAGTCGTCCAATTCAGTGTATTAACCACTAAGCCACCACAGTCACAGAGCAGGATGAGCCAAGTGTGAACTAGAATCTGAGACTAAGGCCTGTTGCTGCCACACAAAATCTGACTGATACTTAAACATGGCCTCTCATTCACACCTGCACTCAGGACCATGGTTTGTCCTTGGTTTGTGTTTCCACAAACCTATCCTAAAACATAAGACCGAGGTGAATATGGGGAGAAACAGACCAGAAACAGGGGAAACAATCTGTGGTTTGTGGGTAATTTGTGGGGCCTTTTTGCAAAACAAAATACACCATGGCTTAGCGTAACATGCAAATGTATCCATGCCAACATACACAATTTTTTTAAGCCAACCCCAAGAGTTGTTTTCTAAAGTAACCGACTAGGTAAAGGTCACCCTTGCTTGAAAGCCAGTCGTATCCAACTCTAGGTTTCAGTGTTCATCTGTTTATAGCCAAAGAGCCAGTGCTGTCTGCATTTGCAGGCATTTCTGTGGACATGTGGCAAGCATGACTAGATACCGGAGTGCACCAGACTGCTGTTTACCTTCCCAACAAAGTGGTACCTATTTATTTACTTGCAATTTCTTGCTTTCGAACTGCTAGGTTAGCAGGAGCTGGGACAGAGATGGGCGCTCATTCTGTCTAACTCAGGGGTGCCCAAACTTTTCAGGCCACGGGCCAATCACTAGGTTCAGGGAGCCAGTCACTAAGGCCCGGGGGCCGGATGCAGCCTCTGAGGCCAATTCATCCGGCCCACGAAGCCCTCGTCGCTCCTGGAAGCGGAAGTAAAATGCGCTCATACAGGCGCATTTTACTTCCATTTCTAGGAGCGACGAGGGATTCGTGGGCCAGATGAATTGGCCTCAGGGGACGCATCCGGCCCCCAGGTCTTAGTTTGGGCACCCTTGGTCTAACTGCTTTGGAACTAGAACCATAGGTTGACTATCCCTCTTGTGTTTAGCTTGTAAGCTTCCTGAGAAAATTAAGCTGAGGCTGGACCGCAGACCAGTGATACAGACTATACTCCACATGCAGAAAGTCCCAAGTCCAACTACCCCAGCATATCCAAGTAATGCTGAGAAATGAATGACTGCCATAGAGAGCCCTTGCTGGTTAGCTTAGGCAATCTTGAACTATAGCAAGGGCTCCCAGCCTACAGCAAGTGGGCCAGGTCTGGCCTGTGGCACCATTTCATGTGGCCTGCCGCCACCGCACCCAGAAGTGGCAGTGGATCCATTTATGTCAGCCGTAAAAAGCGCTGTGGATGCGTAAACACACCCACACACCTGTCATAAACGCAGAGGTGGATGCATTTATGGCTGCCGTAAATGTGTCCACTTCCACTTCTGGGGTGTGTGGTCAGGCCAGCAAGGCTGTCCAGGGAGCATGGTCAGGCCTGTGGCATAAAACGGTTGGGAACCCCTGAACTACATGGAACTAACTCTGCATAAGGCAGCTTCTTATATTCCTCGCAGGAATGCTAACATCAACAGTATATCTGCCACCTCTCATGTGTCCGTTTCTCTCGAGTGGATCCTCTTGTGTCTCCTGAGAGACGCCTTGTGACCGAAGCTCTGGCCGCAATCGGTGCAGTCGTATGGCTTCTCCCCAGTGTGGACCCTGCGGTGGTTGACGAGGTTTGAGTTCGTGCTGAACCTCTGCCCACAATCTGCGCACTGGTGGGGCTTCTCGCCCGTGTGGACTCTCCGGTGGTTAACGAGGTTGGAGCTGGTGCTGAACCCTTTCCCACACTCACCGCACTCGAAGGGCTTCTCGCCCGTGTGGATCCGCTCATGGATGAGGAGTTTGGAGTGGCTGGCGAAGCTCTTCTGACAGTAGCCGCACTGGTGGGTCTCCTCCCCACCGGCTTGTGTTCTTGTCCCAGCATGGAGCCGTTCGTGCTTCCGGAGGTAGGAGCTCGAGATGAAGGTTTTCCCGCACTCGGCACATTCGTAGGGCTTCTCCCCGGTGTGGATCCGCCCGTGGATGATCAGGTCGGCTTTCTGGTTGAAGCTTTTCCCGCACTCCTGGCACTCGTAGGGCTTCTCCCCTGTGTGGGTCCGGATGTGGATCACTAGCTGCGGGCGGTGGACGAAGCTCTGCCCGCACTGGGAGCACTTGTAGGGCTTCTCGCCCGTGTGGGTCCGCTTGTGAGTGACAAGGTTGGAGCTGGAGATGAAGCTCTTCCCACACACGGGGCAGGCATAGGGCTTCTCCCCCGTGTGGGTCCTCTCATGGACAATGAGCGAGGCCTTGTCGCTGAACCGCCGGCCGCAGCCAGAGCACGCATAGGGCTTCTCGCCCGTGTGGGTCCTGGTGTGCTTAATGAGGTTGCAGTTGGTGCTGAAGCACTTGCCACACTGGGAGCACTTGTAGGGCTTCTCGCCCGTGTGGGTCCTCTGGTGGATGGTCATGTGGGCGCTGTTGTTCGAGACCTTCCCGCAATAGGTGCAGGTGTACAGCTTTTGCACCTTCTGGCTCCGAGGAAAGTCCATGCTGGGGCGCAGGAGTGTTGATCCCCAGCTGGGACTCGACCTTCTCCTCCTCGCCTTGTGGCTTCCCTCTGGGAAGGGGGATCCCGGTCGACTTTTGCCCTGGACGAAAGCTTCCACCTCTGCCTGGGTCTCCTGGTGGCTTTCACAGCTTGGCTCACCTCCCGACGGCGTTTCTTCCACCCCACAAACCTGCAAAAACTTCCCGTTGAGCCTCGCCAGCGACACTCCACTGATGCCGATGTCTGGAGTTCTTTCAAAGGGGAAGCACTCTTCACCGTTCTCGTACGCTTGGAAGCTGCCTGCGGAAACAGAGGGAATTACAGTCACTCTGTCTTGAAAGCCAGTCGTATCTGACTCTAGGGTTCAGTGCTCATCTGTTTATAAACAAAGAGCCGGCGCCATCTGCTTTTTGCAGACGTTTCCATGGATATGTGGCAGGCATGACTAGATGCACGGAATGCTTTTATCTTCCCACCAAAGCAGGACTTATGTATCTACTCGCAATTTCTTGCTTTTGGACTACTAGGTTGGCAGGAACTGGGCCAGAAATGGGAGCTCACTCTGTCATGCAGTACCCAGGCCTCAGACTAACAAACTGCCAACCTTCCAGTTGTCAAATTCAGCATCTTAGAGGGAATTATGGCCTACCCTTTAATCTGTACTTGACGGAAAACACAAGAAAAAAGAGGGATGGGAAAGAAAACTCCTTGTTTGTTATAAACCACAACAAGCAAAAATATCTAGAAAAAAGAAAACTGGAAGTAGCCAGACTAAACACGGAATGCTGTTTACCTTCCCACCAAAGTGACACCTATTGATCTACTTGCAATTTTTTGCTTTCAAACTGCTAGGTTGGCAGGAGCTGGGACAGAGATGGGAGCTCACTCCGTTGTGCAGTACTCAGTTCTCGAACTGCTGACCTGCTGACCTTCCAATCATCAAGTTCAGCGTCTTAACCACCTGAGCCACTATACTCCTAAATATGAGAGGTTTTGCTTTTGTGAATATTTTGATTCAATCCAACACATTATATCTGATTGTCATTTATATGAGTCTCTTTGACAAGAATTACTTTTACACCCTTTAAGGCAGGGGTTCCCAACCTTTTCAAGCTGGGGGCCTGGTCATGCTCTCTCAGTCACCGTCGAGGGCTGGTCAGTCATTTTGTCCTGCCTCTACGATAGGGGTGGCCATTTTGTCCGACCAGCTTCAAAGGGGGTGGCCATTTTGTTTTTTGAATGCCCTTGGGAGGGGGACACATATGTAATGGCACCATGGGCTGGATCCAGCCCACGGGCCATAGTTTGGGAACCCCTGCTTTAAGGCATAAATTCCAAATTAAGACTGTGCCCTCTTACCAATACTTATTAGCTTTCTACTAGTGAGCCTGGTTTCTGCAGACTTCAAGTAATTTACCGTCAGAGCGGCTCGAGAATTTCAAGCAGGAGAAACACAGAAAATGCCTATCACAGAGTTCTAGCTCAGCCTGAAGCGGCAAAAAATATCTGGGAATCTTGTCTAGTAGCCAATACCTAAAAAGCTGTTTTCTCCATCGCTCACGTCTTCAGGCTCTTCTGAAAGCTGGACGTTTGCTTCTTCTGAAGCCTCTTGTTCCGATTTGGGGGAATCCGCAGTTGTCTCTTCTTCCAAAGCCCACGAAACCTACCACAGAAATAAGAATAAAGAGACAAAACATACAGCAAAATTTAGAGGCACCCATCCACAGAAACATCTGCAGATGCAGACAGCGTTGGCTCTTCGGCTTTAAACAGAGATGAGCACTGAACCCTAGAGTCACATATGACTGGCCTTCGAGCAAGGGTGAGCTTTACCTTTCAATGGCAGAGATGATGGATGAGTTGCTAATTACAAAAAGCACTGTGGGGACCACAACCCAAGGAATGATGAAGGCTTACCATATATACTTGACTATAAGTCGTACTGAATATAAGTCGTCGTACCTAATTTGGACCTCTAAAACAAGGAAAATAGATTGACACGAGTATAAGTCGGGGGTGGAAAATGCAGCTGCTACTAGTGAATTTCAATAATTAAAATACATGAAAATATGGTAAAATTAATTAATTTAGACGTTTGTGTGGGTATGTTTTTGAACGTTTTCGCTGACCCGAGCAGAAGTCAAATCCCATTTTTTACCTCATTTGGGGGGCTAAAACCCCCAACTTATAGTCGAGTATATACAGTAATTACTTCTCTCATTTTTGCGGCAGACATGGCTCATGGAACACTGTTACCTTTCCCGCTGATGCAGTACCTGTGATCTGCTTGAAATTTCTGGCTTTTGAATTGCTAGGTTGGCAGGATCTGGGACTGCTCCGTTATGCAGCACTCAGGTCTTGAACTGCTGGCCTGCCAACCTTCCAGTGGTCAAGCTCAGCGTCTTAAACCATGAGTCACTGCAGTTCTCTTGAGAGTGAACTAAGGGCTGGATAAACGGCTTTTGAAAGGGGCCCACATGTGACCTACGAGGCACAATTCCTGCCACAACCCTCGGGTGTATTTATTTTATTGCATTTATACCCCGCCCTCATCCGAGGACTCAGGGCGGCTTACAAATTTGGCCAATTGTGTGTTAATTTTGCCCTTGCTTGATTCTTGGGGACAAAAATCAGGGAAAGGAATGGGCACATATCTAAACCAAAACACTCTGGACTGCAACATTTTGGTGCAGAACTGACTCACATTTTGGTCACAAAATGGCTAAATTAGTTGGAATTTCGTTCTCATCAGGCACGGCCAGGGCTTAGCATTTCTAAATGGCAGCTTGCTTCATCTCCTTTCCCTGCCTCTGTGTATACCAGTGATGGTAAACCTTTTAGAGACTGGGTGCCCAAAATGCAACCCAAAACCCACTTATTTATCACAAAGTGCCAACACAGCAACAGGGGAGGAAAGAACCGCTCCCATTGGGATGCTGGGCACAGAGGCAGGAAAAGCTCTGTGCTAGTGGGTGAGAGGAAGCGCTCCCACTGGGCTGCTGGGCAAAGGGGCAGGGTGAACACTGTGCTGGGGGAGGGAGGAAAAGCTCCCATTGGGCTGCTGGGTAGAGAAAATTCTGTGCTGGGGATAGGGAAAAAATGCTCCCATTGGGCTACTGGGCAGAGGGGCAGGGCAAACTCTGTTCTGGGGTGACTGCATGGGTGACTGCAGAGGGGGCTCCCAGTAGCACCTCTGGCACGTGTGCCATAGGTTCACGATCACTGGTCTATACCACTGTAAGAGCCAGAGACTACTATTCAGAGTACAATCGTATTTATTTAAAGCACAGTTAATAAGATTCAAACAAAGGAACATGGTTGCTGATACCATTCCATTATAAAGTAATAGAGCATTTTTAGCTGCTTGCATGGCTTAGATCAGTGTTGGTGAACCATGGCACTCCAGGTGTTCATGAACTTCAATTCCCAGAAGCCCTCATCAGCAGGAGTGCTGACTTGAGCTTCTGGTAACTGAAGTCCAAGAACACCTGGAGTGCCAAGGTTGGCCATCACAGGCCTAGCCTATTAATATAATGACTACATTTTGCTAGCTTTGACTCACAAGCCTCCAATGATGAAAGTGATGCTAAAGCAAGGCAAAATTATTTATTTTCTCCCTCCTTCTTCTTCCCATATCAAAGCACATTTCCCCCACTCGTCCCTCCTCCTGAAGGGTTTCAACCAATCACAGCACAACATACAATGTCCATCAAACTAATGTACCATTCAGCAGTGCCTGCTCTGAAGGTTGAATTCCTTCTCTGCCACTGGAATGAAGAAATCGAAAATGTACTTTTCTCTGTAGATGCAAAGCCACCCCACCCCCACTCCGAAAAAAACAATTTCCTTACACCATTGGTGGCAAACCTATGGCACATGTACCAGAGGTGGCACGTGGAGCCCTCTCTGCGGGCACCCATGCAGTTGCCTCAGCACAGAGTTCACCCTGCCCCTCTGCCCAGCAGCCCAATGGGAGCACTTCCTCCCTCCCCTGTTGCTGTGTTGGCACTTTGCGATAAATAAGTGGGTTTGGGGTTGCAGTTTGGGCACTTGGTCTCTAAAAGGTTCACCATCACTGCCTTACTCTGTCTTCACTGGACATAGAAAAACTAGACCAGTTACCTCTTCTTGCAAACCCTTGGCTTCTTGCAACCGCAGCAAGAAATCCTCAGCCAGCGCCACTGCCTGGGCGCAGCTCTCCGGCCCGCAATCCTTGACCCAGCTCTGCATTTCCTCTGGCAGGACAGCCAGGAATTGTTCCAGGATGAGCAGGTCCAGGATCTGCTCCTTAGTGCGTCTCTCCGGCTTCAACCACTGGTAGCAAAGGGCTTGCAGCTGAAGAAAGACTTCCCGGGGCCCCTCAGTCTCTTGGTAGCAGAACTGCCTGAAATGCTGCCGGTCCATTTCCAACACGGAGGGATCCTCCTCGTCCAGAAACTCTTCCTTTACTTTTATTGAGGATATCAGGCCTTCCCTCTCTTCCTCTAGGTCTGACAGTGTCTGGGTCACACCCTCCGTGCCAGGCCACAGGATGGCACCAGAATCCTCTCTGTAGGATGATGAAGATGCTTTAATTCCAACCTGCGGAAGCTCAAGTTGTTGGGATTTTTTCTGTCCTGAATGAGGGGGTTGCACTGTATTTAGGAAATCTCGCAACGGGGACTCCCGGGCCTGCTGGAGGCCATCTTCTGGCTCCTGTTTAATCTGACGCTGATCTGTTCCATCCAGGCATTTTCTGATGCCTCCATTTTGCTCTGCATGAGATTTTTCCCTTCCAGTCCCCAATTTCTCCATGTGAGTGGGTTCTGTCATTTTTATCTCTGTCTGTTGAAAGAGAAACAAGCGCATTTATCACCACACAGACATCACCCCTCCAAGGGCATTTGAGAAACAAAATTGCCTTCCCTTTGAAGCTGTTGGAACAAAATGGCCACCCCCATCGTGTAGGCAGGGCAAAATGGCTGTCTTGCCCTCAAAGCTGACTGAGACAGCATGACCCAGCTTGAAAAGGTTGGCAACCACTTCCTTAAAAGGTTTTAAAAGAAAACAACAGTGTGATTCAATGTAAAAAAGGCAAATTCTCACTTTTCTCATCCTTACAAGTGATGATGAATAATCACGTCATTCTTCTCTTCGACTATACGAAGGAGTCCTGGTGGTTCAGTGGTAATAATAATAATTTCATGTGAAAAATTGTTCTGGGTTAAAAGGATTTTTTTCTGGAGAAACTGCACAGACGATGCCCAAATGAGGCTCCTTTCTGATCCCCAAGAGTTGGGACAGAGATGGGTGCTCCATCCGTCATGCAGTACCTGGGGCTTGAACTGCCAAGTTGCCAGCCTTCCAGCTAACAAGGTGAACTTCTTAACCATCAAGCCACCTCAGGTTAAAGTGCAGGATTCATCCTTACGAAGACCAGAGAGGCTCTCTAATTGTTCCATCTACTAGAGGCACACTTCTCTAGCACTAGAAGGAGGACCTTCTCTGTGTCTGCCCCAGCCCTGTGGAACCTCCTGCCAACTGAGTTGTGCCTCCAGACAGAGTAGCTGCTCTTTAGGGAGGGCATAAAAACTTGGCTGGCAGGGCAGGTGAGGGGTACCGGTAACATGGCGACCCCAGCCTGCTGGCTGATCTGATAATTCCCCTCTTTCTCTTAATTTCTTAAACCTTTTTAAAGCTTTTAATCTTTTAATTTTTATTGGATTAGCCATGGTTTTATTGATGAATTTATTGCTGGTTTATTCATCTCAGAAAACAAAACAAACAATAAGCACTATGGGACAGTATATATGTGTAACTGCTAATTGCTATTTTACTGACCTTGGAAGGATGGAAGACTAACTCAACCTTGAGCCTGGGAAGGTAAGGATGTTACCTCAAGCCCACTGGAGGAAAGGTGGGTAGAAATATACGGTAACTACAAACAATAAAATTTTATACACAGTATCTCCTGAATTGAAGGAACCTGATGTTCCACAAAGGTAACAGAATGTCCATAAAGGAAAATTAAGTCTATCATTATCGGATGAGAAACAAAAAAAAAAAAAAAAAGGAAAGAAAAAATGTTGTGGCACCTTGAAGACTAAACTGAATTTAAATTTTAGCTTTTGTGGGTCAATTGTTTTTTCATGCATAAGAAGCAGACTTCATGGCAGGCGTCCCATTCACTGCAAGGCAGAGTCTAGGTAAGGTAAAGCCAGTTGTATCTGACTTTAGGGGACAATGCTCATCTCCGCTTACAGCCAAAGATCCAATGCTGTCTGCTTCTGCAGGCCTTTCCTTGGTCATGTGGCAGGCAAGACTAGACATCAGAGCGTACCGTTATCTCTCCTGCAGAAGTGGTCCCTATATAGCTACTTGCAATTTCCTTGCTTTTGAACTGCTAGGTTGGCAGGAGCTGAGACAGACGGGCACTCACTCTGCCATGCAGAGCTTGGGTCTCAAACTGCTGACCTTCCAGTCATCAAGTTCAGCATCTTAACCTCTAAGGAGTTCTCAACCTTTTAAAGCCAGGGGCCAGGCCATACTCCCCCAGACAGCTTCCGGGGCTGGATGGCCATTTTGCCCTTCTTCCACCACATGGCACTTAGTGGTGTGGTGGAGGCAGTGGGGGCCCACATGAAATGGGGCTGTGCCACATCCAGCCCATGGGCCGCAGGTTGAAAACCCCTGCCTTAGTGGCTAAGTCTACCAATAGCCTTTCCCCCTTTGAGCCTCAGGTTTGGCAGCAGTGTACTATATCTTTCTTTAAGGAACTACCAGGAAGCCAAAATAAGAGAGGGCTCCTGGCTCCATGCATGGAGTGTGGAGAGCAACCAGTGACTCTCATGCCAAAAAGGTGGGATGGACTTCAATTCCCAGAAGCCTACGCCAATTCCCCAAAGCACTGATCGGCCAATGCACCGGTTTAGGCTTCTGGGAATTGAAGTCCCAAAGCCTAAGGTTGGGAAACACTGGCCCAAGGGGTTGAACAGGATTCGGAGTGGGTGAGTTTTGGGGTCTCCTTCTCCCATTACAATGGCCATCCCCTCCCGCCCCTCCCTCTGCGCCCCACTCCTCGCCCCACGACCGCGTTTCCCACCTTTTGTTTTTTTCCCCCTCACCAAAACAATCCAGCTCCCCGGACAAGAAATTCACGCCAGGCCAAGTTCCCCTACCTTGTGGGACAGGAAAGTGCAACTGCAAAAGAAGTCCCCCTCCCGCCATGGTCATACTTCCGGCCTCTCTAGGCTTCAGCGCTCGATGGTTGCTTTAACCATCTAAAACCCCCAATGAATGGGAACAGGGATAAATTTCATGATTGAAGTGGTAACCCCGTTAGAATCATATACAGTAGGGGGGGGGGGGGATTCTGGGACTTGCAGTCCCCCAAAGTAACTTTTCTAGGCTCATTTTTTAAAAATAGTAGCCGTGTTAATCTGTGTTTCAGGCATATCAGAAAACAAAAATGCTGCAGCATATAAAGACTGCTATATTTTTTTTAATGTGGGCTTTTGTGGATCAAGTCCACTGTATCAGACATAGGAGTGAGACTTCAATGCATGAACTTATATACACCAGATGCAAAGGCATTTCTTACATGCTCTGTTCATAATACCAACTCAGTAGATTGGGGTTTGGGGGGTTGGCGGGAAGATCCTGCCCCCCCCCCCCACACACACACATACATTTAACCCTATGAGTAAACAAAACAGAACACCAAAAAATAATAAGACAAAAATGTTGTTGCACCTTAAAGACCTGCCCTCAAACCCCGCCTCCGCGGGGGTTTTAAAAACTTTGCACCGGCAGGGCTGCCTGGCCCTGGCCCCTCCATCGCCGTCACGGCCCCGGACGTCTGCTGCCGGGCGGAGACGCCGCCGCGGCCACCGTTCCACCCGCCCTTCGGACTTGGGGCACCTGCCCTCAAACCCCGCCTCCGCGGGGTTTTTAAAAACCGCGCAGCGGCAGGGCTGCCTGGCCCCTCCATCGCCGTCACGGCCCCGGTCGACTGTTGCCGGGCGGGACCGCCTGACCTCACTGCTGCTGTGGCCGCCAGCGGCGGCAGTGGATGGTCAGTACCAGGAGCAGGGCTGGGGGAACGGATGGGAGAACCTAGGAAGGACCTGCCAGCCAGGAGGGAGGGACTGGGCGCTGTCTGTTGGGTCTGAGGGGTTCCATGGGGCTCAAATTGGTGTAGTGACGGGCATGGGGTGTTACGGCGGGTACCAAGGGGCGGGCCGCACGCGGAGAACGCGGGCCAGATGTTTGATTGCTGTCCCGTGTTCTGGCCCCTTGGCTACACCTCTAGGTCCTGTGCAGCCGGTCAAGAGTGACCCCTCCTTTAGGCTGCTGCTGGTGAATGCCAGATCAGTCTGCAACAAGGCCCCTCTGCTTGCAGATACGATCTTGGGGGAGCGGGCTGATCTGGCATGCATCTCCGAGACCTGGCTGGTGCCTGAGGATGGGGTACCCCTGTCTGAACTCTGCCCAGCCGGGTTCGGTGTTTGGCACCAGCCTAGGGAGAGGGGAAGGGGCGGTGGAGTCGCCATAGTAGCCAGGAAGTCCTTGGGAGTGGCCAGGGCCACGGCTCCACATATTCCGGGTTGTGAAGCCCTGTTCTTGCGTGTGGGCCCTAAAGGTCAGTTGGGAGTCTTGCTCGTGTACCTGCCTCCCTGCAGAGTAGCAGACTCCCTGCCTGAGCTCCTTGAGGCGGTCTCCATGCTGGCATTGGAGACCCCCAGGCTGATGGTCCTGGGGGACTTCAATTTGCCGTCATTGGGGATTGGCTCGGAGGTAGCCCGGGAGTTCATGGTTTCCATGGCAACCGTGGGCCTGATCCAAGTAATCCAGGGTCCTACCAGGAGCAGCGGCTACACCCCGGATCTGATCTTTTTGTCGGAGCTGTGGCAGAGTGATCTGAATGTACAGAAATTAGACATCACTCCTGTGCCATGGTCAGATCACTATCTGGTGACTCTGGACTTCCTGGGGGCGGGACTTCACCGTAGGGAGGCAGGGCCGATTAAGTGGGCCCGCCCCCGGCGACTAATGGATCCAGAAGGATTCCAACGGGAACTGGGGTGTTGTCCTCTTGACCTGCAAAGTGATTCGTCTGAAGCCCTTGTTGCTTCCTGGAACAGGAGAGCGTCTGCAGCTTTGGATGTAATCGCTCCGCTACGGCCTCTCCGCGCTTGTAGGGTTCGATCTGCCCCTTGGTTCACAGAAGAGCTAAGGGAGCTGAAACGAGCTAAGAGACGCCGAGAGCGCCGCTGGGTGAAGACGCGGAGCGAGTCTGATCGAACACTGGTTAGAGCTGCTATTAAAGACTACCTAGTGGCGATGGGGGCGGTGAAACGCCAATATTTCACCGCCCTCATTGCCTCTGCAGATAACCGCCCAGCGGCCCTGTTCCGGGTGACCAGGTCCCTCCTTGGCAAAGAGGGGCCGGGCCCTGGCTGGCAGGGATCTGCTGATGCTTTTGCGGATTATCTAGCGGGGAAAGTCGCTCAGATCCGCTCGAAGTTTAATCCCGGCGTGGAAGGTACCGAACTGGGGTTGACCAAGGCACAGTCTAGCCATGTTATCTGGGATCAGTTCGAGCCAGTTGGCCCTGAGGAAGTGGACAGGCTTCTTGTATCTGTTCGCGCCACGACCTGTGCACTGGACCCATGCCCTGCCTGGTTAGTTAAAGCTGCCAAGACTGTGGCAGGTGGCTGGGTCGAGGCGATTATTAATGCTTCATTAAAAGAGGGGCATTTCCCAGCACCATTTAAACACGCTTTAGTGCTCCCCCTCTTAAAAAAGCCGTCCCTCGACCCTATGGTAATTTCCAACTACCGTCCAGTGTCTAACCTACCTTTTTTAGGTAAGGTCCTGGAGAAAGCTGTGGCGCAGCAGTTACGGGATGTCCTGGATGAAGCGGATTATCTGGACCCGTTTCAGTCAGGATTCAGGCCCGGATATGGTACCGAAACTGCACTAGTCGCACTGGTGGATGATCTCTGGAGAGAGCGGGACGGAGGGGAACCGTCTGTCCTTGCTCTCCTCGACCTCTCAGCGGCTTTTGACACTGTCGATCATGGCATCCTTCTGGGAAGGCTCCGGGGCTTGGGGATCCAGGGCACAGTGTTGTCCTGGTTTTCCTCATTCCTGAGGGACAGGACCCAGTCGGTGTGCCTGGAGAAGGAGATGTCCAGCCCTAGGCCCCTGCAGTATGGGGTGCCTCAGGGCTCGGTACTTTCTCCTCTCCTATTTAACATCTATATGAAGCCGCTGGGTGAGATCATCCGTTCCCACGGGGTAAGGTATCATCAGTATGCTGATGATACCCAGTTGTACATCTCAGCCCGTGGGGACCCAGGCGGTGCAGTGGAAGTCCTTTCCAGGTGCCTGGAGGCTGTTAAGGTCTGGATGGGGGAAAACGGGCTACAGCTGAATCCCGGCAAGACTGAGTGGCTATGGGTAAGGGGCCCTGTGCTAACACGGGAGTTACCAGCTTTGGTTCTGGATGGGGCAGTTTTGCCCCAAACAGACCCGGTGCGTAATCTGGGGGTCCTCCTGGACTCACGGCTACTGTTCAATGAGCAGGTGGCAGCCGTGGCCAGGAGGGCTTTTGCACAACTTCGTGTAATACGCCAGTTACGCCCGCTCCTAGACCGGGACGCCTTGCTTATGGTCATGCACGCTTTGGTCACCTCCAGACTTGATTACTGTAATGCGCTCTACATGGGGCTGCCCTTGGTGACCATTCGGAGACTGCAGCTGGTCCAAAATGCGGCAGCCCGGGTAGTGATGGGATGCGGGCGTTATGCTCGGGCCTCGCCACTCCTTCGGGAGCTGCATTGGTTGCCAGTTTGTCTCCGGGTGCAATTCAAGGTGCTGGTTATTACCTTTAAAGCCCTATATGGTAGTGGGCCAGGATACCTAAGAGACCGCGTCACCCTAAGAACATCTGTCCGTCCCACCAGGGCGGACCGGAGGGGCTCTCTTGTTGTTCCATCGGCTAGGGAGGCTCGCCTCGCTAGCACCAGGAAGAGGGCCTTTTCTGTGTTCGCCCCGGCCCTCTGGAACCTCCTTCCAACTGAGCTGCGCATGCAGACAGAGCTCCTGTCCTTCCGGAAGAACTTAAAGACCTGGCTGGCAGGACAAGTGTGGGGTTCCAGGGATGGGGGATCCCATGTGGGGTGGTTAGTCTAGGGATACTACCCTTGACGACACCCCCAGATGCTGTTTTTAGTTTATGAATTTTAAATTTTTATATTGATGTGTTTTATTCTGTGCTGTAAGCCGCCCAGAGTCGGGCTTGCCCGATTGGGGCGGGTTAGCAAGTGTGAGAAATAAATAAATAAACTCCTGTATTTACAGTTATTGTGAGCTTCTGTGGACTAAGTCCACTTCATCAGACATGTCCACAAAAGCTCACATTTAAATACAGGAGTTAGTTTTTAGGTGCCACATTGTTTTTTGCTGTTCTGTCTTGTTTGTTTACTTTCACATAGGGTTAAATTTGTGATGTATGGGAAGTGGGATCCTCCTGGCCACTCCACCCCCACCTACTGTGTTGGTATTATAAACAGAGCATAGGAAAATTACTTTTGGTGGACTGCAAGCCCCAGATCTCACACACACCACCCAAATAGGATTCTGCATTTGCGTCAAATGTCTTTAGCTGAATCTGTTGCAAGTAACATTTGGCAGTTTATTATGTGCTATCATAGTGGCCGTGGGGAACACAGAGAGCACCTCCCTGAAGCTTGTGATATTTTTGAACCACCCTTTTGTTGTAGAATTGTCGTATCAAAGATGAGACGGTTGAGCAATTCCAGGTCATACAGATTCAAAGGTCTTTTATTTGCGCAATGGTTCACATAGTATTGTTGTTGTTCAGTCGCACAGTCGATTCCGACCCTTTGCGACCCTATGGACCACTGTCCACCAGGCACCTCTGTCCTCCACCATCCTCCTCAACTCGCTCAGTTCTGTACCCATTGTCTCTACAATACCATCTAGCCATCTCATTTTTGGCCGCCCCCTTTTTCTTTTGCCCTGCACCTTTCCCAGCATTAAGGCTTTCTCAAGTGAATCCTCTCTTCTCAATTGATGTCCAAAGTACTTTAGCTTCATCTGTTTAGCTACTCAAAATCTGAGAACCCCGAGGATTCAAAAATGAGTTTATATTTATATACCCAGTAGTAAACAGGAAATGCATGGCACCTCGACCATGCGGTGGTCTTAAAATCTTGACACCTTGGTATTGGTCCCAGGGACAAAGGAATTTAAACTACACACTAACATTGGCTAGTGGCCAAAACTTCACACTTATCTATCCTCTACCATTGGGTACTCTTATGCAGATGATACCACCCTAATGGCAGAAAGTGAGGAGGACCTAAAGAAGCTCCTGATTAGGTTGAAAGAAGAAAGTGAAAAAGCTGGCTTGAGACTCAATATCAAGAAAACCAAGATAATGGCAACAGGCCCTATCAGTCCCTGGAAAATAGATGGGAAAGAAGTAGAAGCAGTGACAGATTTTACTTTCCTAGGATCAAAGCTCACTGCAGATGGTGATTGCAGCCATGAAATAAAAAGGCGACTGATTCTTGGGAGGCAAGCGATGAGAAACCTGGGGAACATAGTGAAAAGTAGACATCACATTGCAAACAAAAATTTGCATAGTCAAAGCAATGGTATTCCCTGTGGCAATGTATGGTTGTGAGAACTGGACCATTAGGAAAGCTGAGCGCAGAAGAATAGACGCCTTTGAGATGTGGTGTTGGAGGAGAGTTTTGAAAGTCCCCTGGACAGCGAGGAGAACAAATAGATCAATCTTAGAAGAAATCAACCCAAAATGCTCCTTAGAAAGTCAAATTGTAAAGATGAAGCTAAGGTACTTTGGACATCAAAAGAGAAGAGAGGATTCACTTGAGAAAGCCTTGATGCTGGGAAAGGTGGAGGGCAAAAGAAAAAGGGGGTGGCCAAAAATGAGATGGCTAGATGGTATTGTAGAGACAGTGGGCACAGAACTGAGCGAGTTGAGGAGGATGGTGGAGGACAGAAGTGCCTGGCGGGCAGTGGTCCATGGGGTCGCAGAGGGTCGGAGTCGACTGTGCGACTGAACAACAACAAAATACATCAGGAGTTCTCAATCTTTTTAAAGCCGGGGGTCAGGTCACACTCCCTCAGATAGCTTTGGGTGCCGGATGGCCATTTTGCCCTTTCTCCACCACATGGCACTTCCTGGTATGGTAGAGGCGGTGGGGGGCACATGAAATGGCGCCATGGGCCACATCCGGGCCATGAGCTGCAGGTTGAAAATTCCTGATATACATGATCTTTTGCTGCCCTAGGATTAAATCTGGGCAAGTTTTTTTTTTTATTAGATTTATATGCCCCTCTACTCACCTCACTGAGGCGACTCAGAGGGGCTCACATAACACAAACATATACAGTATCACAATCTCAAATATAAATACAGCATAATATAAAAATATAACAACAGATGCAGCACAGATAACACAATAAATTTTACATAAAAGAAAAAAACAATACAATAAAATACAGTGTAAAAATACAATACAGTCAAGATAGACAGCAAGGTCTTTATGGCTGAGCTAGCTGGTCCACACAGCTGGCCCTCATTCCCCCTCTCCAGCAGGCAGAGAGAGTTCTGTGATGTTCCTGAGGTGGTCATGGAGGCAAGTGCTTTTGTCTTCCCTTAGTAGTTCAAATACAGCATGTGTGTGAAGGGTGGACTCTGGCCATACATACAAAGTGGGAGAAGAGGACTAGGCAATATGTAGCTTGTAGGTTATGTCTTAGGTAATTTGAACTCGGAGGCTGCCACATTCGGGCATACCCTAGTAATGGCAACCTTGTGTTGCCAGCTAATCTTTCTCACACTAGGTCAGGCGAAAGGAACTACAAAATGAGCTCACCAAAAGGTGCCTTTGTCTTGGCAATTTCATGTCTGGCCTAGACATGAAAGAAGAAGCCTCTGAGACTTTTTCTAACTGCATGGGATAGAACAGGGTAGAAAGAAAGTGAAGAAGATTGTGTGACATTCCTTTCACAAAGTAACTAATTATAGTTCTCTAAATACAGTTAGTTACTGTCATACAGTACACACAGTGTTAAAGAACATCTCATCTTTCCCATTTTCCAAAAGTACAGTAAAACCCTGTATAATGATTTTAATTTGTTCTACTGGTCTGTTCGCTATGCGATTTTGCTGTCGTGCAATTTTGCCTATGGAAAAAACCATATGATTTTTTTTCGCTAAGCGGTTTTTCCCACTGAAAATTCATTGTACAATTTTTTTTCCATAGGAAAATTTTTTATGTGGGGCGCCATTTTCTTTAAATACCTATTTGTCATGCGATTTAGTCACTATAGGGGGCATTCATTATACAAGGTCCCATTGTATTTGGTACAGATTTTTAAAATCCACTTGTCTACCACAAAACGCTGGCCTGTGCTACATAACACCTACCGTAAGTGTTCTCAGACAACTTGAAAAATAAACACACAGAAACAGGATAGAACTGAAAACCATATTTATCCACAGGATTAATACGGGAATGGCATAATAACAGTGTACTCAAAATCACCCCAACCAGCCAGCAACGATAAACGAGAACAACGTCGAAGAAATATGTAAGGCATTCCTCACGTCTGAGAAAGTGGAACTTGATCTGCCAAAGCTCCTGTTGAAATCTAAGATTTAGACTTTATGGTGCCACAATGTTTCTGACTTAGTTTTTCCCTTTTTTTTTTTTTTTGGGGGGGGGTCAATCAAACATTAAGAAAAATCACATTTACTGGGGCTCCTTTTCTAAGATAGCCCTGTTCTGCTTCAGAAGAACCAACTGTTCAAAGAGCGCATCAGACAATTGATGCCTGTTCACACAGTCGTGATGCGTACAGAACAAGCGTTGAGCTGTGGCGCTTGAGGGGATGCCTGTGTTGTACCTGATGAAACTCTGCCTGACACGCGGGAAGGTAAACAGGGATGTCACCTGCCTGCTGGGACAGCTCAGGTAGTTCAAGGCTTCCTGCTCAGCAGTATCTGTTGGTGTTGACTTCCTGTCCTGGAAAAGGGCGCTGAAGACGTCCTCTTCCAAAGATCCTCCGTCCCCGCTTTCATCGACGGTACAATTTATTTCAGCCTTTATCAAGGCTTCCATCATGTACCTAGTGAAAATACGGAAACTTAGGTTAGGAAATATACAAGACATTTAGTGGATTCTTCACTCCCCAAATTCATTATACAGTACCCAACTTGGGACTCACTTGGGACTCATGACAAACACCAGCACAGATTTTTTTTTTTGGGGTGGGTGGGAAGGTCACCCTTGCTCAAAAGCCAGTCGTATCCAACTCTAGTTTGTTGCTCATCTCCATTTGCAGCCAAAGAGCCAGCGCTGTCTGCGTTTGCAGACATTTCCATGGTCATGTGGCAGGCATGACTAGACACCAGAGTGCATGGAACACTGTTACCTTTCCCACCAAAGTGGAACCTATTTATCTCCTTAGCAATTTCTTGCTATTGAACTGCTAGGTTGGCTGGAGCTGGGAACAGACAACGGGAGCTCACTCTATCATGCAGCTGTCAGGTCTTGAGCTGCTGAGAAGCTAAGACAAATTCTTGGAGGATCAATCCATCGATGTCTACAGCAAACACCAGGCCAATGGTACTATTACTACTACTACTACCGATAATGATGATGACAATGACGATGCTGGGACTAACAACAAGGGAAGAATGTTGACCTCGCAAATCCCTGGTGCATTCTGCCAGTGGCACCTGAATAGGCTACTGCTGTACCTGAGAAAACTGCTTGGCCCCTAGAAAAGATGAGCACTGACCACCTTTCCCTGTTGATACAACTCAGATACATCCATACTCTTGAAAAATGTACCAAGGTCGCGAGTCCTCAGGGTTATCAGGTTAGTTAACTGCCGCCTGACGCTTGGTGTTGAGTCGCTGGCAGTATGGTCTACTCTATTACCATAGCAGGATACCCTGGCTAGACTAGTATAAGACACAAACACGCACGCACGCACACCAAACTTGTTTCAACAGAAACAGGAGGCTAGATTATGTCCAGTTCTGCCCACCAGGGTCCAACGCCCCTCTCATTTTCTTACCTATCGGTCCTGGTGGTTTGAAACAAAGGGAACCAGTTTGTTTTGAAGCGAGGGTGTAAGCAGGCTGCAAGCAGAAGTTTCTGGTCCTCCCAGAGGGGCATGAATCGTTTTCTTAAGGCTCGGCACACCACCTTCGACAGTGGAAGACAGTACGAGTTCCTGCCAAACTTATTTTCCAGCTCCTTTAACTTGTTGTACAAGTTGCTTAAAGTTGGCAGCAAACAGCCCGGGAAATTCCAATCCTCCTGTAGCAGGATGTCCAGAGTCCGGGCGAGTGGCTCCATGACCTCAGTGTACTCCTGCATGACACAACTCTCATCGACTGTGAACTTTTCCAAATAGCACTGCTCTGTTATGGCATTGACTTTTAGTGGCATCATAGATATGAGCTTGCCGAGTTGCTTCAAGGCCTCGAAAGTGGAATCCCAGCTGGTTTTGTTTGGGACCTTCAGAGACACACCACACTGCTGATGGATGTATTGAGCAAACTCTACTGACTGAGTCTGCTTGGACCAGAGTTTGCTGCATTTCGCCATCAAGGAAGAAAAATGTTCCCTGAAAAGACCGAGAGGGCTATTTTTGGAGGATTTGGAGATCCGGGCCTCAAAGTCTTGGGTGGCCACCAGGGTGAGGGTGTGACTGACACACCTCTGGTGTGGTGGCAAACCAAAATCATCTACTACTCCTTTCTCTCCCTTAATGTCTGGACATAGCAGCTCAGAGATAGGCACAAATTTTACTTTGGCTTCCTCCCCGTCGCCATCGTTATCAACCTTGTTTTGATCTGCATGGATGTCTCTAGCGTCCCCTGGCTCTTTGGGATGGAAATCTGGAAGCGCTTTCACAAAATAAGACCCACTGTCTGTGGTGGTGCAGACCACTTTGTGGCATATCCCATACTGCATGTAGACGTCATGCAACGCTTTGGCCAACACGCCATAGGTCAGGCGCCCTTCCGTGAGGCACCGGCAAGCCAAAGCCCCAAACTCCCGCTGCAGTGTCATTGGATTGATCCAGTGGGCCGTGACCTCTAAGAAGGTCTTCCCGCCCCACATCCAGCAATCAGTTGTGGTTGCTACATACTCCACGGTGCCCATCTGACTCGCCAGCCATACTCTCATGTTGGTGGCTCTCTTCTCAATCCTGTCTCTCAGACTCTGGGCACTCATGGCGGTGACTCCTTTGGGAAGACCAAGGAGAACAAGCTGAACGAAAAACGGGTTGTCCACCGTCTGGAAAGGAAGCATTTCCTCAATAATATAATCCATTATTTTCCTGTCAAGAATATTCTGGATGACGACCTCTTTGCCAAAGCCCCACTTTTCGAGGGTTGGCTGCTGGTGCTGTTGGGGTCGTCTTGGTAGCTTGACTGGAGAAAGGTCATTATTATGCCTCTGGTCTTCAGAGTGGAGGATATGCTCATCCAACCTCTCTCGTTTAATTACGCTTGCCTTTGGCAGAATGGAAGGGTTGTTCTGTCTTCTTTTCATTTCCTTTCTGGAGGCCAAGAACTGCTCAAGTATGTGGAAGTTTTAAACCCTGTAAAACAAAGAACTGATTATGTTCCAGAAGAGATAATACCTTTGTAGCTGAGTTCGATCCCAGCAGGCTCCCAGTTGACACGGCCTTCCAACTTTCCAAGCTCAGTAAAATGAATACCCAATTTGTTAGAGCAATTTCCTTATGCTCCATCTACAGCAGAGGTTCTCAACCTACGGACACCATTTCATGTTGCCCCCCACTGCCTCCGCCACACCTGGAAGTGCCATGTGCGGCAGGAAGGGCAAAATGGCCGTCTGGCCCCTGAAGCTGTGAGGGAGCGTGACCTGGCCCTCGGCTTGAAAAGGTTGAGAACCCCTGATCTAGAGATTGCATTGAGAGCTATTGCGGGGGTGGTGGTGGTGGTGGTAGGTAAAGGTCTCCCCTGCTCGAAAGCTGATTGTGTCTGACTCTAGGGATCAGCGCTTATCTCCATTTTCAGCCAAAGAGCCAGCACTGTTCTGAAGGCAGTGTCTGCATACGTTACCATGGTCATGTGACAAGTATAAATAGACAATGGAATGCAAAGGATGCTGTTACTTTTCCTGCCAAAGAGGTACCTATGTATCTATTTACAATTTTTTGCTTTCAAACTGCTAGGTTGGCAGGAGCTGGGACAGACAATGTGCACTTTGTCACGCAGCACTCGAATCTTGAACTGCTGACCTGATTTCAAGAGGTTTGGGGATAATTTGTTAACCATATACTGTATTTGTTATAAGTAAGGGAATAAAACCAGGACAAGAATATTTAACTTTTTGAAAACAGGCGAAAGGAATAAAAATGGAAAGTTATATTTAGGGTTTTTTTTTTTAAAAGAAGGGATTGATAAAGAAAAATTATTTAAAAAGAGATTTGGGGAGAATTTGTTAACCCTGTATTTATTAAAGCTAAAGGGATAAATCCAGGACAAGAATATTTAACTTTTTGGAAATAGGGGATAGAAATAAGAAAGGGAAAATTATGTTTAGATAAACACGGTAAGACAAACAACGTCCCATTGGTGGTGGGTGCACATATTTATTTATTTGTTCAAATTTATATACCGCCCTCCTCGCCAGCGCAACACAGGACGGTTTACAACATCATAAAAAAACCAAAGCCATTACCCAAAGCTTTGGATTTACAGTTATAAAAATTTAAATATTTGTTGATGTAATGTTATTCTTGTTTTTTTTAGTGTTGTATTCCTTCTTTGTAAGGTTTTTTTAAATAAATATATAAATTCTTGCAAAATATTAACTCCTATCGTACCCACAAAATACACATTTCCTGCTAAGAGGTGTCAGGATGTTGCCCACCACCACCACTTCTGGATCACATCGGGGATCCATCACCGCTGCAAGCAGACCCTTGCAGAGTCATACATTTTTATAAGCTCTGAGCAATTAAGCATGGTGAATGATTAATTAATATGATCCAAGGGGAGTTGCCTGCCCATTCAATGAACTTTCTTTTAAAAAAAAACTGCATGATCCAGGTCTGAGTGCGAATTATGCCACCCTTGCTTGTTACACGGAATTGGGGGGCGTGTTAGCTCCTGAAGACGGTCACCAAAGAAATCCCCACACCCATTTAATGAAACTCTCACACCCAGAGGGGAAAAGGGGCTCACTTGAGGTAGAAGATCGTCCCGGGAGGGAACCAAAACCCTCCGTACACGCGCGCAACTCTCTGCTCGTGTGTTACGATGGAACCCGTGTAGGAATGGCGACGGACAATCTTGAGGTGGAAACAAAACCAGTCCCCGCCTCCTTCGGGAGCTGCTGGGCTCGAAGTAAAAAATAAATAGAGAAAGCAAAACCTCTTGGGCTGATTTGAAATGGGTGGGAAGAGGCAACTTGTTGGTTAGAATTACTGTATATATTTTGAAAGAGGATTGTTGTAAAACAATTTGGAGATGTTCTGACTTCGGTGCGATTTAAGCTGTTATGATTCAAAATATTCCTAAAGATTGGATGCAAAAATAAAAATAAAAAAGAGGGTAGGTAGGGCATATTTTCCTTTATGGTGGGATTTGTAACCATGTGAAGAAAACGTGGATAAGAGTTTACGTACAGTACTACTTGGAAATCAATCAAATACACAGTATAAAGTTGGAGATGTGTCCCAGAATAGCATTACTAATGGATTTTGGAACCAAACGGAGAGAAAGGGAACAAGAAAGAAAGGATTATTCTAATAGTAACAGATTTGAGATTTTTTTTTTGAATAGTAGCAGTGTTAGTCTGTGGTTCAGGCATATCAGAAAACTAAATAAAATAAAAATAAAGCAGTTAGTCTTTAAAGTGCTACAGTGTTTTTTTATTTATTTGTTTATTTTATTTAGCTTTGAGATTGGTTATTTTTTTAAAAAAAACCAGAAGGCAGGCTGTGAATTTGAATTGGATGACTGGCATAAACAGAGATGGAATATAGCCATAAATGGCAGACTGACATGTGAATTAAAATTTAAAAAAAGGGATTAGTAAATAACTGACTGGAAAAATATGGGGAGAATTCACTGAAATTCGTTTTAGTGAAAGAGGAAGGAGGAGGTGGCATTAAATAGATTATACTGTACAGTATAAGTACAGTAAAACCTCATATAACACTAAAACCTGGTTCCACAAGTCTTGGTGTTATATGATTTTTAGTGTTATCTGATGCATGTTAAAATCCTATGGGATCCATAAAGATACATTGTAACCACACAGGCGTTCGCAGTTGTTATCTGAAGCATCCCATAGGATCTTAATGTTATCTGATGCAATTCTTCCCCCCAGATTCCTTAATGTTATGCGATTTTAGTGTTATTCGATACTAATGTTATATGAGGTATTACTGTATTTTGTTTTTAAAAGAGGATCCTTTGCACAGTCCATGAGATCCAGTCCATTTTGAACAGATGATTGAACTGTCAATGCTCTGGTACCCATTCCTCCACTGAGCTAGTGACTTGAAGGCTTGCATACAGAAATACCACCTATTACTCTCCCCCCGCCCCACTTCCTATGGAGGAATGTGAGACAGATGCAACACTGCTCACACTTAAGTTACCCTTCTAGTCAAGAATCAAGCTGAGCCTTCAACCCAGCCATCTATGAGGGAAAGATAATCTCAAGCAAGAGGTGGGAACCTCTTAAGGGGCTGTGGTGGCTCAGTGGTTAAAAAGCTCACCTTCTTAGCTGGAAAGTCGGCAAGTCGGCAGTTCAACACCTGGGTACTGCATGATGGATTGAGTGCCCATCTCTGTCCGAGCTCCTGTCAACCTAGCAGTTTGAAAGCAAGAAATTTAAACTAGATAAATAGGGACCACTACAGTGGGGAAAGATCTTGGGGACATGAAATGAGCCTCATTCGGGCGTCTCCCATTTCTCCAGCTTAACCCCTTTCAACCCAGAATAATTTCTGACAAGAAATTATTATTATATAGGGATCCTCTTTAACTAAAGAACAAGAGCAGTTCTAGAGAAGTCCACTTTACAGAGATAGGAAGGGCAAATGAGAAAGGCAGAACACAAGCAACCAGCACATTTTAGCTTTGGAAGATGTTAGAAAGTTAGGTAAAGGTCTCCCTTGCTTGAAAGCCAGTCATATCTGATTCTAGAGTTCAGTGTTCATCTGTTTCATAGCCAAAGAGCCAACGCTGTCTGCTTCTGCAGATGTTTCCAAGGACATGTGGCAGACATGACTAGACACCGGAGCACATGGGACGCTGTTTATTTCCCACTGAAGTGGTCCCTATTTATCTACTTGCAATGTCTTGCTTTCAAACTGCTAGGTTGGCAGGAGCTGGGACAAAGACGGGAGCTCATTCTGTCCTGCAGTACTCGGGTACTGAACTGCTGATCTGCCACCTTCCACTCAGTGTCTTAGCCACCTTGAGCCACTGCAGTCCCTGTTAGAAAGTTAGGTGGTCAGATTTTTGCCCCATAGCTTTGAAATTCCAAGCCTCTTTATATTCCTCTTTAATTCCAAGCTTCTCTATAGATGTGCCATAAAGAAATTTCCTTGCTGTAACTCTTTCTGGAAATGGTCGCTCTCAAAGGACCCCACATAGGCGAAAGGCCAGCCAAAATCACCACACGGAGAACATATCACAGCAGCAAATGAAGATAATACACCACTCTGGAGGCTTCCACTTTGTGAAGATAAATGAAAGGTTGTCTACTCATATGAGACGGTGGGCTGGAATCCCCCAGAATCTGGCCTGGGGAATTCCTGGATAATTGTGGGAGGTGGAATCCAAATGAGGAAAAAAATATAGTGCAGATTCGTACTCTTTTGGACAACCACTTGCAAAATTCCAAACCTTCAGATATTTCGTCCAAACAGAATCACAAGCCTACAGCAGAGATGAAAATCCTTTTGTGTGCTTTGTTTGTTTAGCCCAGTGACGCTCTTCATGCAGCTCTTGAAATGTTGAACCACGAGCGCAATGATGGCGAACCTTTTAGAGACCAAGTGCCCAAACTGCAACCCAAACCCACATATTTATTGCAAAGTCCCAACACAGCAAAAGGAGAGGAAGGAAATGCTCCCATTGGGCTTCTGGGCAGAGGGGTGGGGTGAACTCTATTCTGGGGTGACTGCATGGGTGCCCACAGAGAGGACTCTGAGTGCCACCTCTGGCATGTGTGCCATTGGTTCATCACCACTTGTTTAGCCCAACAAAGGCATCAGCCCAGTTTGGGGTTTGGCAGGAAGTGGTCTGCAAATACTTGCATCTCCTCACCCCCACCCCCATAAAAAACACCTCCCATGCAGTCAGAAAGCAGCATTAATGGAACATGGACCAATTATCTTTGCCTGCTTTCCCCACTTGGCAACAGTCTGGTTTTGAGGCTCAGGTGCATGTGTTTTTAATTCAACAATAGAAAACATTACATACTGAGAATTACATATACAGTATATAGCCAAAATTGAGATCATATTCAATAGTGTTCTCTACGGTTTAACACGAATTCCACATCCCTAATCTCACCTAGCAGTAAAAAATCTATAGTCACATTTATTCACATTTCAAAACCTTTTCTCCTCCCTATGCCTTAACAAATATGTTATAGGTACATGTCGGCTGCATCCTTACTGAGTGGTTACCTAGCCTCTGGGCTGTACTGTTTCCAACTGCGCAGTGGTATCCTGTTCCTCGATAAATACAGGCACAAACAAGTACAATGAAGAAATCCCCACCATGGGCATCAGCTAGGCCAGAACTGTTCTTGGAAGTCCGCCATTTCAGACTGGGGTGGGTGGGGACTGTGCATCATGTTCCTCACATGATGGAATTCTCCATATGGAAAAATGAATAAAAATTCCTACCAAAAGAAAGGCAGCCTGTCCGGGAGGGGACCTATAGTGTTTTTTTCTTGAACCATACACTCAGAGGTGCACTCCTTCTGGGGCAGTTTCTGGGAACTGTTGTCCAAAAACTAACTTCCAGAACTTTGACCCCCCTCCTTCTTCATTTGCAGTTGTGCAGTTGTTTCTTTGATGTTGGCAGCCCTAAACTGGTGGATTTCCTGGCTGATAGAAATAACACAGCAATCAAAATAACCCCCATAACCCCAGACCAGGTGAGATGTTTTGCGGTCCGTCATGCTGATGTTACCCAGGTACCAGAAGAAGGTGCTATTTGGACCCATATTGAATCAGTGGACTGGCTCCCTTCCCATTAGTTACTGAAGGGACTTTGATGCTATTCTGCACTGAGTAAGATGCAAGATGGAATGAACCAGTTTTCCTGAGTTGTACCAAGACAGGTTCCTGAACAGATCTCTGCATGAGTTCCTGGACTGGACATGCTTTCCTCCAATCATCCTCCAGTAGGACAGGAAGACTCCTCCATTGCTGCAAGGAATGAGACAGAGAGAAAGAGAGACTATATTATTCTTCAAGCACTTGAAAGGCTGTCATACAAAGAAGAATCAAGATCTGTATTTGATCATCCCAGAGTACAGGTCATGTAATAATGGGCTCAAGTAACAGGAAGCCAGATTTTGGATTAACATCTGGAAATAACTTCTTATGTGTTAGAACAGTACAACAATGGAACCCATTAGTTTCGGAAAGTGATGGCGAACCTTTTAGAGACCGAGTGTCCAAACAGAGGGCCAAGGCGGACTTTGTGCTGGGGGAAGGAGGAAGTGCTCCCATTGGGCTGTTGGGCAGAAGGACGGGGAGAACTCTGCTGGGGAGGTAGGGAGGCTCCCATTGGGCTGCTGGGCAGAGAGGCAGGATGAACTCTGTGCTGGGGAGAGGGAGGAAGCACTCCCATTCCTTCATTGAACTGGGGTGGAAATCAATGGCTTTATAGGGCATCTTCCAACTGCATTATTTTATGATTCCAAGGACAATGTGAGAATTTCTTGCATCCATTGCAAGGTCTGCAGTTTCTCCACCCTCAGAACAAACAGTTCAACTTCCATCAGGTGGAACTGCGGTAGGTTAGTGCTGGGGTGGCCAAACTTTTTGCCCTGGGGGCCTGACTAAACCCCCAGAACAGCTGAACGTGCCTGACCATGCCCCCAGAAGTGGGCACGTTTGTGTATGTACATCAGGAACCACTCACAGAAGGAGTTTTGGATGTCTCTGCACATATGCAAATGCGTGCCCACCACTCCAAGTGGTTCAGGACACACATGCACATTGGCAGACACATCCCCCATCCACTTCCAGGAGCGACAAGGGTGTCGGGGGCCAGGTGAATTGGCATCGGGAGCCTGATACAGTCTGGGTCATACTTTCGGTATCCCTGGGTTAGTGGTTAAGATGCTGAACTTGACAGCCAGAAGGTCCACAGGTCAGCACTTTGAGACAGGAGTGCTGCACGGTGGAGTGAGCTCCTGTCGCTGTCCCAGTTCCTGCCAACCTAGCAGTTTGGAAGCAAGAAATTGCAAGTAGATAAATAGGTACTGCTTTGGCAGGAAAGGTAACAGCATTCTGTTAGTTCAGGGAAAGGCTGGATTAGGTTTCAAACCCTGCTAAGGCTTCCCATAATCTTAGTCACTCTCTCAATCTGGCCAGCCTACTCACCTCATACGATGGTGGTGATGATGTAAGACGGGGACATGTACGCTTCTTTGAGGTCCGGGGGTGAAACCTCTTCCCCATCTGGAAGCCCTTCTGGCATTTCTTTCCTTGGCCCATGGATCCTCTGGTGGCTAACGAGGTGCGTCCGCCGATTGAACCTCTTTCCACAGTCGGGGCAGCCGTAGGGCCTCTCGCCTGTGTGGATCCTCTGGTGGCTGATCAGGTTGGTGCTGCGGTTGAACTTCTTCCCGCAGTCGGAGCATTCGAAAGGCTTCTCCCCTGTGTGGATCTTCTGGTGCATCTTCAGTCCCGACCGCCGGCAGAAGCTCTCCCCGCAATCTGGGCAAGTATAGAGCTCCCGGGCCGTGTGTATGCTCCGGTGCCGGATGAGGTGCTTGTTCCGGCTAAAGCCCTCGCCACACTCTAAGCATTTGAACGTCTTTTCCCCCGTGTGGTTCTTCTGGTGCCGGATGTAGGTCGAGCGGTCACAGAAGCTCTTGCTGCACAGCAGGCATTTGTAGGGCTTCTCGCCCGTGTGGCTCCTTTGGTGGGTGATGAGGTGGTGGCTTTGGCTGAAGCTCTTCCCACACTCGGTGCACTTGTAGGGCTTGTCGCCAGTGTGGAGCCGCTCATGCCGGACCAGGCTGGACTTGTCGCAGAACTGCTTGCTGCAGGAGGAACAGGCGTAGGGCTTCTCCCCCGTGTGCATCCGCTGGTGAGACACCAGGTTGGAGCTCCGGCTGAACCCCTTCCCGCAGTCTGAGCATTTGAAGGGCTTCACTCCTGCATGAATTTTACTGTGGCTGTTGAGGTGGGAGCTCCGACGGAAGTGCTTGCCGCAGTCCGAACATTCGTATGGCTTCTCTCGGCCATGGATCCGGATGTGCATGATGAAGCCGGCACGGGAGATGAACTCCTTTCCACAGTCTGAGCATTCGTAGAGCTCCTCTCCCGTGTTGCTCTTCTGATGCCTATTGAGGCTCTGGAACAACCGATCGCTTGGCCTTTTCGCTTTGGCCACCTTTAGCTGGACCTCCATTTCGCCCATATCGCTGCCCAGATTGGCCGAGGATTCGCTTCTCCTCTGTTTCTCCCCTTCCTGCCTTTCAAGCCCCTTTGGCTCAGCTTGGTTGGAAACTGTTTCTTCCAACCTCTCACAATTTTCTCTTTCCAACAGGGTCTCGTCGGTGTCACTCGGCCATCGATCACCTGCTGGATACATGGGCAATAAAAACAATAACAATTATCTCTGCTTGTTAAAAGCACCCAATGTAACAAAGTGCTTAGCTCAACAGACTAGGACTCCAGGAGACCTGGGTTCAAATCCCAGATCAGCCACAAAATCTCACTTGAGTGTGTGTAAAACTGTAAAATTGTAAAGGTTTCCCTGGCTCAAAAGCCAGCCTATCTGGCTCTCTGTTTATAGCCAAAGAGCCAACGCTGTCTGTGTCTGCAGATGTTTCCGTGGACATGTGGCATGTATGATTAGACATCAGAGTGCACGGAATGCTGTTACCTTTCCCACCAAAGTGGTACCTATTTATCTACTTGCAATTTCTTGGACTACAAATCCTATACTTTTCCATTCTGAGACTACTGACTGACAGATAGACATCTTACAGACGTCAAATGTGGATCGATGGAAGAAAGTCCTCACCTGGAAGGCGTTGAGGCTTAGCTTTGTCTAGCCTCCCGTTTGGAAAGAAAGTTCCCAGCTACCACTGGAGCAGAAATAGGAAGCTTGGGTAAAGCTAGTCCTAGCTACACATCTAAGCCAGGAGTTCTCAACCTTTTTAAGCTGGGGGCCAGATCATGCTCCCTCAGACAGCTTTGGGAGCCGGACCGCAGGTTGGGAATCACTTATCTAAGCTTTCCAGTTGAGGCCTTTCTCCCAGATGAGCCACGTTTAGGCATAACTAAGGCATCTGTCACTGGCGCTGCAGTGGCTTAGTGGTTAAGATGCTAAGCTTGACAGCCAGAAGTTTGGAAGGTCAGCAGTTCAAGCATGACAGAGTGAGCGCCAGTCATCTGTCCCAGCTCCTGCCAACCCAGCAGTTCAAAAGCAAGAGATTGCAAATACTGTAGATAAATAGGTACCACTTTAGTGGGAAGGTAACAGCATTCCATGTCTAGTCATGCCTGCCACATGAAGCTGGTCAATGCATAAATCATGGGCCTAGGCTCCACTGCATCTAATTCTTACCTAGCACACGTGGGTCCTCTTTCCCCTCCTGTTTGACCTCCCTGTAGAGATGCCTGAGGGTTGAATCCAGAGATTCGTCCTCCTCCAGTGGCATGTTCGCAGCCATCTCTTTCATCCCCAGTACCTGGAACAAAAGGGAATGTTATTTGTTTGTACTGAATAATTATTTATTACATATTTTTGTGGTGTGTCCATAAATCACATCCAACTTGCAGTAACCTAACAGAGTTTTTTCAAGATGTGAGAGATAATTAAAGCGTGGTTTATCACACGGCTTGAGCAATCTAACAAGGCGGTGTTGCCCATCCCTGTCAATGATGTTAGGCCGGGACTAAAACTCACCAAACTGTCCTCCATCGGATCCCTTGGGCCAGGTGAAAGCAGAGGGCACATGGCATGGTCTGCCTAGCCAATGGGTGACATGATATCCAAATGGCTAAAAAACTGCATGCAAATGGACTTGATTTCTCAAGTCCGTTTGCATGTGCAGAATGTCATTATGGAGACACCTACCAATGCGCGGACTCTTCACTGAATAACGACTAGTAGTAGTAGTAGTAAATGAGTCTGCAGCCATTGTAAATGTGTTTACAACAGCTGCAGGCGTGTTTTACAGCATCAGTCCGGTCCACTCAGCTGTCTGAGGGTGTCTGGTCAGGCCCACAGCTGGAAAATGTTGAGAGTCCCTGATCTAAGTAAATAGGGCTTATAGGCAGTTCCTAGTAAAGTTTTTAATTTTTTTTTGCTAAACCTAGGCTAGTCAAGTCCAATAAATTTACATTTCAAAAAATCTAGGGAGTTATTTAGGGATTCCTCCAAGGGCACCGATCATTATGGGTACAACAAATTTCTTCCTCAAGTTCAATTTGCAATTTGTTAAGTCTGGGGACAGGTAATTAGAAAACAAAGCAACATGTAAGCCACAAAGGAGCTGGGCTCCATGTTTTATAGGGTCCAACAGTTTGTTCTGAGTTTGTGTATCTTTCTGGTATAGCAATATCACCATCATCATTTCGCCCCTCACTGACTTTCCATGGCAATGTGGGGATTTGAACCCATGTCTACTAAGTCAGAGTTTGCTGCTTTTTCCACTACACCACACTAGCTCCCTCTGATGAATCAGTTGCACTTCTATTTTGTTTTCCTTTCAAACACACTGAGTAACTCCTTTCATGCTTTCGTCCCTCTCAAGCCACGGTCAGGTCAGTCCACCCAGGCCTAGCAATAGATGGGCAACTTATCAGAGTTACCTTTGGCCAAACCACTCTCCAAAAAGGACCGAAACATTCACCAAAAGGGGGGAAACCCAGCCCAACTATATGATGATGAGGATGATGATAATTTCATGTCATAAATTATTCTGGGTTGCAGCAGAAACTCCGCTCAAGGAATGTCCAAATGAGTCTCTTTTCATGTCCCCAAGAGCTGCGACAGAGGTGGGCGCTCAATCCATCCTGCAGTACCCGGGTCTCGAACTGCCGACTTGCCAGCTCTCCAGCTAACAAGGCAAGTTTCCTAACCACTGAGCTACCGCAGCCCCTTACCTGCTGTTGATCCTGTCTCTTAGCCTCCCGCTGCCGGAGGAGGAAATGCTCAGCCAGGGCCACGGCATGGAAGCAGCCCTCCGAGTCCCGCTGCTTGATCCAGCTGAGCATTTCTAAAGGCAGGATGGCCAGGAACTGCTCCAGGATGACCAGCTCCAGGATCTCCTCCTTGGTGTGCCTCTCGGGCATCAGCCACTGGTGGCAAAACTTCCGGAGCTGGCAGTAAGCCTCCCAAGGGCCCTCGGCCTCCTGGTAGCCGAAGTGACGAAAGCGTTGGCGCTGGCATTCTGAGCTGACGAGATTTGCTGCCTGCCCTTCTCTAGGTTGTTCATTAACCTTTTTGCTTGCAAAGTCTTGAGTCTCTGGGGCTGTTTTATGGGTCTTCAGCCTGCTTTCATTCTCTCCTCTCGCCCATAAGCAGGTGGTTGTAGAGGTTCCTTCACAAACTTCTGAAGAATTCTCCGTATCATTCCTTAGTGTGTTCTCCACCAGTTGTGTGTTCTCCTGGGACCCATGTAGGATGTCCGGCCACTGGCTTTCCCATGACGGATCCACAGAGGCTTCATGCTTAATGGATAGTGGTGCTCCGGGTGGTGAAATGATCCTGGTTGGGAAGGTGCCTAGGACAGCCTCTTTGGTTTGGGGCAATTCGCTCTCGGATTCTGGATCTTGTCCTTCCGCTTTGATTTCCATCTTCACATCTGACTCTATGATGATCCTGCGAAGACACAGAGCAGAGAATTCTGTCCCCTCCCTGGCCATTTCTTCTCAAGGACAGATCTTGCCACCTCAGTTCTATCCATCCACTGTTCTTCTACAGACTTAGTAACAGGGAAGCTGTTGATTTTTTTTAGTTAGCAACTATAACGATTGAAGGGAGTCGCCCCAAAATGTCCACCATGATGCCATCTCCCAGGAGACCAAGTCAAACTAGAGCTGATTTTAATTATCTTTTCCGATGGTTGCTTTCCTAAAGAAAACATATACACACAACTGGTAAGGCAACATATTTGCTGGAAAATATATACAGACTAAAAGAACTATGTAATGAATTCACCAAAAGGTGTCTTCATTTTGGCAGTTTAATGTCTAACCTAGACACAAAAGATGAAGACCCCATATTATGAAAGTCACTGAGGTATAGTGGAAAAGTTACATTTTTGTTGTTGAGTCGCACAGACGATTCCGACTCTTTGCGACCCTATGGACCATTGCCCTCCTGGCACCTGTCCTCCACCTTCCTCCTCATCCCGGCCAGCTCTGCCCATTGTGTCTACAATACCATTTAGCCATCTCATTATTGGCCACCTCTTCTTCTTTTGCCCTCCACTTTTCCCAGCATCAAGGCTTTCTCAAGTGAATCCTCTCTTCTCATTTGATGTCCAAAGTACTTCATCTTCATCTTTACTATCTGACCTTCTAAGGAGCAGTCAGGGTTGAGTACTAGAAATAAGCAGATCTGAATTCAAAGCCCAGCTTGTTTGTAGTATGATAATTCAGTGAATTAATAGCCTCCAAAAAACGTCTCATCTAAGAATAAGGGCTGGCTTGGACACCATGCCATGAGAAAGCTTGATGAAGTAGCCTTGAGTTACGAAAGCTTGCAAAGTTTTGAATTTTTAAAGTGAGGTATAGCCTCCCTCCTGCATTTGCTCCTGTCTGTGAACTATTTTTTTTTGTGTGGCTGAATAATAGTGATCATCACCCAAGCCTCATTGCCTTCGGCTTGTGCACAAGGAACGTACAGCTTCTTACTACTCCCTTTCTTTTTAAAGCATGCTCAGCCAGTCTGTTCCATTGGGTGGCTCCCCCAAAATCCATTTTAGGGAGCCCCCCTTGCCCTTAAAAGAGTCCAGGGTGCTCCCGCAAAATATGGGATCTCTTCCATCCCCTGCTTAACAATCCTTGGTGATCCACGCGGAAGGATCAAGGGATCCAAGCCTGAGGGGCGACCAGATCCTCCCACGTGGAAATGCATAGCATTGGGGTGAGGTGGGTGTCTTCTTGTCCCCCCCCAAACCCCAAGAAATCCGCTTTCCCACTTACACATCCGACCCCAAGAGAGGCTTCCAGCTTCTCCCGCACGGAAATACAAGCCGCGATCCTATAAGTAACGCTTGCAAGAAAGGGGTAGTAGCCAGGGGAGGAAACCGGGCGAAAACTGCACGGGGTAGGAAAACGGAGTAGAGGGGGTGGCGGACAGAAGATGGATCAACCCCGGGGATTGGGAGAGACAGAGAGAAATGTCCCTCCCTTCTCTTGCTCCAAATCCTCTTCCTCTCTAGCAATACACAACTCTGTGGATTTAACCACAAAAGCGCCAAAAGCCAAGCTGCCCCCATTGTGAACTATGTACTACAGTACACAATCGCACAGTCTTTTCCGACCCTATATGGACCATTGCCCGCCAGGAGGCACCTCTGACTTCCACCATCCCCCTCAACCCGCCCAGCTCTACTGTGCCCATTGTGTCTTCTACAATACCATTCTAGCAGCCATCTCATTTTCGGCTGCTTCCTTCATTTTTGCCCTCCATCTTCCTTTCCCAGCATCAAGGCTTTCTCAAGTGAATCTTCTCTTCTCATTTGATGTCCAAAGTACTTTAGCTTCATATTTACTATTTGACCTTCTAAGCAGCAGTCAGGGTTGATTTCTTCTAAGATTGACCTATTTGTTCTCCTCGCTGTCCAGGGGACTCTCAAAACCCTTCTCCAACACCACATCTCAAAGGCATCTATTCTATTCTTCTGCGCTCAGCTTTCCTAATGGTCCAGCTCTCACAACCATACATTGCCACCGGGAATACCATTGCTTTTGACTATGCGAATTTCTGTTTGCAAGGTGATGTCTCTACTTTTCACTATGTTCCCCAGGTTTCTCATCGCTCGTCTCCCAAGCATCAGTCGCCTTTTTATTCCATGGCTGCAATCCCCATCTGCAGTGATCTTGGATCCCAAGAAAGTAAAATCTGTCACTGCTTCTACATCTTCCCCATCTATTTTCCAGGGACTGATAGGCCTGTTGCCATTATTATTATTATTATTATTATTATTATTATTATTATTATTATTATTATTATTATTATTATTATTATTATTATTATTATTATTACTACGTTTGCCAAACTTAAGTCTTCATCTGCACATGTTTCTGGCAGTAACCATATTATTCGTGAGCCGCCCTTGAGTTGGTTTTCACTGAGTAGGGCAGCATATAAATTGAATAATAACAATATGCCTGAACCACAGACTAACACGGCTACTATTCCAAATAATAATAATAATAATAATAATAATAATAATAATAATAATAATAATAATAATAATAATAATAATAATAATAATAATAATAATAATTTGGAATAGTAGCTGTGTTAGTCTGTGGTTCAGGCATATTATTATTATTCAATTTATATGCTGCCCTACTCAGTGAAAACCAACTCAGGGCGGCTCACGAATAATATGGTTACTGCCAGAAACATGTGCAGATGAAGACTTAAGTTTGGCAAACGTCAAAGCCAAGAAAGTGGCTTCACAGTCCAGGGATTCAAGACATGAAGGAGGAGGAGGAGGAGAAAAGGAAGAAAAAGAAAAATACTGTAGTAGAAAAAGATCATCATCATTATCAATACTAGCTAGAAGGGTTAACACGGTCAGCCGGGCGATGCCTAGACAAGTCCGGAAATGTGAGGCTGCGATGCGTTTCCTTTTCCTGTCCTTTCCTCTTGGCTTGGGCTGGGAAGGAGCAATAGCATCACCACCCAAACCCCATTTTGGGGGGGCTGCCTGCATTCGGACAACACGGAAAGGAAGCGGGTTTTGCACGTGTTCTGAAGTCTGGGACTGGAAAGAGGTGAGTGGGTGGGAAGGGATCTGGGGGTTGGGAGGGAAAAAACGATGGGTAGGTGGGAGATCTATAAATGGGGAAAGAGCAAAGCAGATAGGGGAGATCTAGGGTCGTGGAAGGGGGCGTGTGTGATACCCAATGGACAATGGGTCTCCATACACCACCACCACCCTAAAAATTCATGCACCCCTTAAAACGGACGGGTGAGTAGTGGATGCATTGCTGATCCTTACCAGAATGCACCCTTTGCTTCAGAATTCAATTGCAAAGCTTGCGGGGCTGGAAGTGTCAAAACCCACATGGGGCTGGGATGGGAATGGGGTGATTTGATCCTGGCAACAAAGGAAGGGCTCTCTGTTTCTCCAATGGTTTTGCCCTCTCACTGATGCGGGGTTGCCAGAAGCACTTTTCAGGTTTCCCCCCAAAAAGAGGCAGCCACTCATCCTTTCCAAAGCTGCTGCTGCTTTCGTTTCCAGATCAAACCCTGGACTGTCAAAATGAAGCCACTTTCTTGGCTTTGTCGTTGGCCAAACTTATGTCCTCATTTGCACATATTTCTGGCAGTAACTATGTAGTAGCAGTCGTAGTAGATAGTTCACAATGAGGGCACCTTGGCTTGGCCACTTTCATCGTGCATGTTTCTCGGAATAATCAGCAGACCAGTCAATGAGCTGGATTCTGTGTCTCTCCACATTCAGACAGAGCGTTGTTGTCCACCAGAAGCCTTCCACTTGAGCATGTTGGTCTTGCATTTAGGGATTCCAACTCTCAGCTTATTCAGGTTCCTCCAAGTGAATTCACTTTTGAAAGCGACACAGAATCATTTGTCATCTAGAAGACAACCCCATTTTATGACAACTTGAGCTTTCTCAAACTCAAGTCCCACTTTTGCCTGGGTGCCTGAAGTGTGATCCAGAGGTCTTCGTACATAGGGTGCTGCCCTATAGAATGGACATTTTGGGTGATGAATGGGTGGGATCGGCCGGCACATTTCATGTTCTTCTAAGCGTGTTGAGGTTTTAAGAAGTTACAGGGCTCTTATCTATCTATTTATTTATTATTCAAATTTCTATACCACCCTCCTCACCAAGTGACTCAGGGCGGTTTCACATCACATAAAAATACATCTACAGCAATTCAGGTTAAAAAAATGTAAAAATATTTTAAAAGATCAAAAAGTTAATACCAGATTAAAACTAAAAAGTTTCCAAATTAAAAGATTAAAAGGGCAAGGGTCTCAAATTAACCAGCAGGCTGGAGACATTATGCCACCAGTACCCTCCCGTTAATTGTTTGTGCTGCCACCCAAACAAGGCTTCTTGTTTGAAATAAAAGCTTTTTAAGATTCTTTCTCAACACCCACCCCAAGACAAAATCATGCATTGGGGCATGAAATACTTTAAAGTTAGAAGCGAATTCAAGAAGAAACCTTCGTCATTTCTTTGTTAGGGATTATTGACGGTCATCTGCTGCCAGATTCCACACAGTTATTCTTTACATTCCTGTTCTGTTCCTCTGATTATTATTATTCGTTTGTGTCCAGATCAAACTCTGGCTTGCCAAAATGAAACCACTTTTGTTGGCCAAACCTAAGTCCTCATTAGTGCATGCTTCTGGCAATAATCAACAGACCAGTAAATGAGCCGGATTCTGTGTCTCTCCACATTGATGTCCTGTGTTGTTGTCTGCCAGCAGCCCCCACTTGAGCATGTTGGTCTTACATTTAGGGACTCCAACCCTCAGCCTGTTCTGGGTCCTTCAAGTGATGTAGGGGAGGTTGAATTCCTCAGCCATATCCTCCTTTAATGTTGCTTCTTGCCCAATTCCTTCCTTCCTCCATCTTCTAATTTAGTTTTGCTCTTGCATACCCTCAAGAATGTTTGTTCTTGCCATAAAGCTCTTCCTGGATCTGATCCGGCAGACTTGAGAGGTGGTCGTGGGTTATTTCTCTTGCTTAGTTCTGTCGGTGTCCACTGCTACTTCTCCCTTGATCTTAGGTGGAGTAATACCAACAAGAGGGTATATTTTCTCAACTAGTATAACTTTGAGGCATCTTGTCACTATACAGTACGTTAACTGCACTAACAGCGATGTCAACTTGTGGATGCGCTCCATACTGGAGCAGCATATTGTGCTGCAGAGACGCTGAGGGCCAAAGCTGATGTTGCCTGATGATGGTGTTCCTCCTATACAATATGGCAGTATTCATTCAGGGCCAGGCACCCGGCACTTCCCAGTTCAGTACTCAGTTGTGATAGGAAGCTGACCCTATCTGCTTCCTATCACAACTCTCTGTTGTCATTCTAGACAATCTCTGAGCTCACCGTCTTCCTGTCTGTCCTTGTTCCACTGTCTCTGCATTGCCTCCATCTCTGACTAAATTTATGATCCCAAAGGCACAGGAAAAGTGTGGTTCCTGCATTGCATAGACAAAAATAACTAAATAGTAAAAGTAAAGGCCTCCCTTGCTTTCAAGCCAGTCATATCTGACTCTAGGGGTCGGTGCTCATTTCCGTTTATAGCCAAAGATTCCTGCATTGTCTGCATCTGTAGACATTTCCATGATCATGTGGCAGTGTTCCAACTCCTGCCAACCTTGCAGTTGAAAAGCAAGGCATTGCAAGTAGATAAATAGGTACCTCTTTGTCAGGAAAGGTAACATTCCATGTGCTCTGGCATTTAGTCATGCCTGCCACACATTTGGAAAGACCCAAATCTTTGTTTGTACCCCTAGCTTCCCTTGTTTGCATAGTGGGTGGATGGAGGTTCCTGCTACTCCACTGACACACACAGGGGTTGGGTTCAAACCTGATGCTGCCGAGGCTAAATCTTCCACCTCCTGTACAGACTGCCTGGTTTCTTGTTTGCATGCTGGTAGGTGATATCATCCCTGCATGATTATCACACTGAGATTCCAAGATGTGATGTACGTTTGTTTGGGTCTATGATTCAGTGATGGCAGATCATAAGCTGCAGGCGTCTGTTTCACGCTAGCAGAGTCTAGGTCAGAATGACTCAGTCCCAAATGCCCCAGCCTGCTTGGCCAAAGACTGGTGTACTGCAGCCAAAACATTGTGAGTTTGATCCTGACTTATTACAAGGTTGACTCCAGCTTCCATCCTTCTGAGGATAATAAAATAAGTACTCAGCATGTTGGGGGTAAAATGCTAATTACCTTGGGAACCACCCAGTGTGCGCTCTAAGCACTATAGTGTAGTTTATAATTGTTATTGCTATTCTGGGTATGGACTTCCTAAAAGCTAACAAGATCAGGTTAAAAGCTTTCCTCCATCATGGATGAAGACGATTGATGGATCTGGGTTCCTGTGGCTGTGTGAAACGAATGTGTTTGGCCTCAGCGTGGTTCTTCATGCACACCTGGTATTGTTAGAGAAGTAGGGATTCACTTTCAAATAGAGTTATAGATATGTTAGAGCAGGGGTTCCCAACCTAACACCTGCAGGGCAGATCTGGCCCATGGTGCCATTTCATGTGGGCTCCCACCCCTCCATTTGAGAAACAAAATGGCTACCCATTTGAAGCTGTTGGGGCAAATGGCTACCCCCACCATGCAGACAAGGCAAAATGGCTGTCTGGTCCTCGAAGCTGACTGAGAGAGCATGACCCAGGCCCTGACTTGAAAAGGTTGGGAATTCCTGTTTTAGAGGCACAATATTCTTAGTCTCTCTCTCTCTCTCACTCACTCTCATAGGATCGCTAACTTGTAGAGTAGTTGTAAGGATAGAATGGGAAGGGGCAATCCAGGCATCTTGTTTTGAACTTACTGGGTTGTTGTTGTTGTTCAGTTGCATAGTCAATTCCGACCCTTTGTGATCCCATGGACCACCGCCTTCCAGGCACCTCTGTCTTCCACCATCCTCAACCTGCCCAACTCTGTGCCCACTGCATCTACAATACCATCCAGCCATCACATTTTTGGCCACCCTCTTCTTTTGCCCTCCACCTTTCCCAGCATCAAGGCTTTCTTAAGTGAGTCCTTTCTTCTCATTTGGTGTCCACAGTTATTTAGCTTCATTTTTACTATTTGACCTTCTAAGCAGCAGTCAGGGTTGATTTCTTCTAAGATCGACCTATTTGTTCTCCTCGCTGCCCAGGGGACTCTCAAAACTCTCCTCTAACACCACATTTCAAAAGCATCTATTCTTCTGAGCTCCACTTTTCTAATGGTCCAGCTCTCCCACCATACATTGCCACGGGAATATCATTGCTTTGACTATGTGAATTTTTGTTTGCAATGTGATGTCTCTATTTTTCACTATGTTCCCCAGGTTTCTCATAGCTTGTCTCCTAAGCATCAGTCGCCATTTTATTTCATGGCTGCAATCACCATCTGCAGTGAGCTTTGATCCTAAGAAAGTAAAATCTGTCACTGCTTCTACTTCTTTCCCATCTATTTTCCAGGGACTGATAGGGCCTGTTGCCATTATCTTGGTTTTCTTGATGTTGAGCCTTAAGCCAACTTATGCACTCTCTTCTTTCAACCTGAGCAGCAGATTCTTTAGGTCTTCCTCACTTTCTCCCATTAGGGTGGTATCATCTGCATATCTCAAATTGCTGATTTTTCTCCCAGCAATTTTGATCCCAAATTGTGATCCCTCCATCCCTGCATTCCGCATTATGTGCTCTATATATAAGTTGAATAAGCAGGGTGACAAAATGCAGCCTTGTCTTACTCCTTTTCCTATTCTAAACCACTTACTGGAGGAAATGCAATACATGCTGGATAGCTTAGTGGTTTGGGTGATTGGATGCAGATTATGATGATGATATTAATGTAACTAACAAACAAAAGTGCCACAAGTATATATGGGCAGTTTTTGATGGGGGCACTGGGTATTTCTTGGTGAAAAGATGCTGGATTCAATGGGCTTTTGGTGTTACAGTTGTAGCTCGCTTAAAGAGCATAATGCATTCCATAGGATTGCTCTTTAAGCGAAACACCATTGTAAATGACCAATTGTGGGGGGTATTGCGAACCCCGATTTATTTGTTAAGTGAGTTTTTGTTTGGTTTTGTTTGTTAAGCAAAGCAAACATTCAAATAAAATTCTGCTCTTTAAGCGAGTTACTCTTTAAGCGAGACGCTCTTTATGCGAGGTTTGACTGTACAGTAATACCCCGTATAACGTGAGTACCGTATAGCGTGAAAACTGCATAACGTTACAAGATTTTCGGAAAAATCTTGTATCGAATAACGCGATTTTAACGTTATCCGATACAGTTGTTCTTAGCAGCAGGGCGGCTGGAAAGCTGAACGGGGTTCTCCGTTCAGCTTCCCAGCCACCCTGCAGCTACGGAGGCAGGGGTGGGGAGGCTGGAAAGCTGACGGGGGGCTCCCCCGTCGGCTTACCCAGCTACCCCACAGCTGCGGAGGCATGGGCGGGTGGCTAGGGAAGCCGACAGGGAGTCCCCGTCAGCTTCCCCAGCCACCCTGCAGCTGTAGATCGGGTCCTCTGATCTCTCTGGAGGTGTTTCTGGGCTTCCCCGACGTCCTGAGCCAGTGCAGCAAGCCAGAATGTCAGAGTTCGAATCCCGACATTCTGGCTTGCTGCACTGGCTCAGGACGTCGGGGAACCCCAGAAACACCTTGGAGCGGGTCCCCACACCTCCCTGGACCCAGCGGGGGGGTCAGAAACCCCAAAATTGGTAAAAAAAAGGACTTTTTTTACCAATTTGGGGGGCTCTGACCCCCCCACCGGGTCCAGGGAGGTGGGCAGACCCGCTCCAAGCTGTTTCCAAAGTTCTCCCACCTCCCTGGAGGCTGCAGCAAGGCAAAATGTCAGGATTCGAATCCCGAAGTTCTCGCTTCCTGCAGCATAAAAGAGGGTGGGGGAAGTTCAAAATTAGCGTGCATCGGGTCTCCCGACCTCCCTAGAGCTGATGCGCGCTAATTTTGAACTTCCCCCACCCTCTTTTATGCTGCAGGAAGCCAGAACGTCGGGATTCGAATCCTGACATTTTGCCTTGCTGCAGCCTCCAGGGAGGTGGGAGAACTTTGGAAACAGCTTGGAGCGGGTCCCCACACCTCCCTGGACCCGGCGGGGGGGGGGGTCAGAGACCCCAAAATTGGTAAAAAAAACGCTGGGTCCAGGGAGGTGTGGGGACCCGATCCAAGGTGTTTCTGGGCTTCCCCGACGTCCTGAGCCAGTGCAGCAAGCCAGAATGTCGGGATTCAAACTCTGACATTCTGGCTTGCTGCACTGGCTCAGGACGTCGGGGAAGCTCAGAAAAAGCTTGGATTGTGTCTGCCCACCTCCCTGGACCCGGCGGGGGGGGGGGGTCAGAAACCCCAAAATTGGTAAAAAAAACGGATTTTTTTTTACCAATTTTGGGGTCTCTGACCCCCCCCCCCCCCGCCGGGTCCAGGGAGGTGGGGAAGCCCACTCCAAGCTGTTTCCAAAGTTCCCCCACCTCCCTGGAGGCAGCAGCAAGCCAAAATGCCAGGATTCAAATCCTGACGTTCTCGCTTCCTGCAGCCTCCAGGGAAACAGGGCTTTTTTTAACATTGTGTGTTCAATGTATCGTACAACGTTAAAAACCGGATAACGACGGGACTTGTGGAACCAAGTCATAACGTTATTCGGGGTACTAGTGTACTTGTTTTGTGCTTATCAGATTCTGATGTCTATTGGTGAAGGAGCAGAATGGGCAAGATTCTCAGTCGGTGTGCTGTGGACTTTGTATTTGAATTTGTATTTGGGAAAAATTGGTATTTTAGAACGAAGGTGGTACCTTTGTACCAAATGTGGTTCCCATTTTCTCTCTTTTCTGCAGCCCCCGGGCCTTCTCCATGTCTTCTCTACCTGAGAGAAAAATAATAGTGTTAGCAACATAAAAGGGAAGTGGCTCCTGCTGGTCATTTTCAGGAGCAGAAATGCTCCTTTAAAATTAAATATAAGCTCACCCCATTTCCTGGGTGTCTTGCTTTCTCCTCACTATGTTTTGGTTTAAGTCAGGAGTTCTCAACCTTTTAAAGCTGTGGGCTGGGTCACACTCCCTAAGATAGCTTTGGGGCCTGACAGCCATTTTGCCCTTCCTTTGCCATATGGCACTTCCTGTTGTGGTGGAGGTGGTGGGGGACCACATGAAATGGTGGCGTGGGCCACATCGGGCAGGTTGAGAATCCCTGGTTTAAATTATGGATTGCTAGTGGTTTAGTGGTTAAGATACTGAACTTGATGACTGGAAAGTCAGCAGATCAGCCGTTCGAGACCCAAATACTGCATGACGGAGTGAACTCCCGCCTCTGTCCCAGCTCCTGCCAACCTAGCAGTTTGAAATGAAAAACATAGACATTTGCTGTTTTTGCTCCTAAAACGTGAGTTGGAAAAAAAGCTGAAATAAATGCCTAAGAAGTAAATAAAATGATAACTTGAATCAATGTGGATTCTCTGTTTGTTGTCCTGAATTCTCCAGGTCTAAAGGAACAGGAAAACTTCTCAAAGCCCACAATTCTTCTGTTGAAGATCCAGTGCCTTTTTGCTTAGAAGATGCAGTTGGCGTTGTTGTGTGGACCATATGGTATTCCATGCTTCAGGTGTGTTCCCCACCTGTGTCATAAAAAGGGGCCGAAGGGCAAGGGATCTGGTGAAATATCTTTACTCCTTTACCCCACCTTAAAGTAGCCTGCAGATCTTTCTCCTTTCCTAGAATCCTAGAATAACTGGAGAACCAGCTGTCAGGTTCTGCTTTGATCTCGATCAGTGTGTTCTCAACCTTTGGTTTGTTTTTTTTACTTCAATTCCCAGAAAGCTCCTGTAGTCTGGGATGCCGAGAACAGATCCTTTCCCTTCCTCTTTAAGATTATCTTTCAGGCATTTGAAAAGTGCTATTCTATCTCGTCTTAGGCTCCTTTTCTCCAGGGTAAACATGCGGAGTTTCTTCAGTCTTTCCTCATAGGGCTTGGTTTCCTGCCCTCTGACTATTCTTGTTGCCCTTCTCTAAACCTGCTCTAATTTCTTTGCATCATTCTTTTTTTTAAATTTTAATAAGTTTTCAAATCATAACATACAATATAACATTACAAAAAAGAAAAAAATTAGTCCAAATACATCTATACAAGTAATACCTCATATAACATTAGTATCGAATAACACTAAAAGCGCATAACATTAAGGAATCTGGGGGGAAGAATTGCATCAGATAACATTAAGATCCTATGGGATGCTTCAGATAACAACCGCTAAAGCCTATGTGGTTACAATGTATCTCTATGGATCCCATAGGATTTTAACATGCATCAGATAACACTAAAAATCATATAACACCAAGACTTGTGGAACCAGGTTTTAGTGTTATATGAGGTTTTACTGTATATAGTAATACCTCAGATAACATTTGCATCAGAAAATGCTAAAAACACATAACGTTAAGCAATCTGGGAAAAAAATTGCATCGCATAATGTTAAAATCCTGTGGGATGCATCGGAAAGCCTGTGCCGGTTACAATGTATCTCTATGGAGTTTTAACGTTATCTGATGCATCCCATAGGATTTTAACGTTATCTGATGCATGCATCGGATAACATTAAAAATTGGATAACACTAAGACTTGTGGAACCAAGTTTTAGCGTTATCTGAGGTTTTACTTACCTTATTCATCTATACTTATATATGACGGTCTACCACATTCATTGTATTTAATATTCTTTGTTATTTTACTATGTATTTCCTGATGTTTTTATCTTTGTTTTCATACAGAATTCATACAGAATTTATATTTCAACACTGTTGTGCTATATTACAATGTCCATGAATCCACTATTTGTCTCTTATGTTTCCATCTTATTTTCCCCAAAACTGACCGCGTCAGGTGCTGGCTTGTTTCCTTTATAGTTTTCCAGTGTGTATTTAGAAAAATAACTTCCAAATATCCCAAAATTTATTCACTTTCACTATACCTTTTTTAAAATGTAATTCTCATGTAAGCTTATCATTCAGTGCCAATCCCCATATTTCTTTATACCAATTACCCATTTCTAAATTGCACGGTTTTTTGTTTTGCAATCTGTTGCCTTCCTAACGTAAAAAATGGATAACAAACTTGTTTATTCGCATCTAGTCTCAACTCTTCTAGATCTGTTAGCAAGGCAACTTTCTCATTTAATTTTAAAGTAAGTCCCATTATTTTCCCAATTTCTTGTTTAACTTTCTGCCAAAAATCCACCACAACCTTACAGCTCCACCACATATGTTCATATGTCCCCAATTTTTGTTGGCATCTCCAACAATTTTTCGATTTACTATTATCTATTTGATTTAGGCGAATTGGTGTCAAATACAATCTCCATAAAATTTTATAATTATGTTTTTTAATTTTTCTGAATAGGTTTTGCATAATTCTTCGTGTCTAATTACTTCTCCAGTTTTTATCTGATATTTTTGGATCTTTCTTAAAGTGCGGTGGCCAGAATTGGACACAGTCCTCTAGGTGTGGTCTAACATTCCTTTCCTTACATTTGTTACTTGCCTCTTTTCCTCCAGCCATTAAGGAGAGCCAGCCGCCCCCTCTCACAGGGCCACATACGGCCCACTCTTTGACCCAAGTCCTTTGGCACATCCAGCATGGCGGCAGAAAGAGGGGAAACAGCCACCCTTCAACCACAGTTCCAAGCGGCTCCAGACCCAGGGATGCAGCACCCTGGCCTGAAGACTGAGGAGCAAGAGCCAGCTGGTCGTGACCTGGGGGGAATTGGGGTGCCACGTTTCCTGTCAGTGGGCTCTGGGCGGGACTTCTTAGCTGGGGAAACCTCCCAGCGGGTGAAACTGGAACCGGAGGAGGGGGTTCAACAGCAACGCTCCCAGCCACAGCAACACTGGGACGCTCCAAGGCAGTATCCAAAGCCCCAGTTTCCCCCACCAGGATGGAAAGATCCCCTGTTGCATAAGTCCCTCCGTTGGGAGACCAATTCATTCCACCCTGTCTTCGAGCCCCTGGCTAGCGCTAGCCAGTGGTCTTCAGGAGGAGACTGGGTGCCTCAGATCCTGCCCGGTCTCACCGTAGAGGCCCCTCCGGCCTACAGCAGCCAGGATCGCCAAGAGCGACGGAATCACTATGAGAGCATGAAGGAAGAGACCTCGAACCAAGAGAGGGTCAGCCCAGAGCTCCGGCGCCAGCGCTTCCGGCATCACCGCTACCAGGAGACTGAGGGCCCCCGGGAGGTGTGTCGACAACTCCAGGAACTCTGCCACCAGTGGTTGAGGCCAGAGAGACGCACCAAAGAGCAGATTCTGGAGCTGCTCATCCTGGAGCAGTTCATGGCCGTTCTGCCCCGGGAGATTCAGAACTGGGTCCGGGAACATGGTCCGGAGACCTGCGCCCAAGCTGTGGCCCTCTCGGAAGATTTCCTCATGAGGCAGCGAGAGGCTCAGAGGAAAGAGCAACAGGTATATGGAAAGGGGTGTGTGTGTAGAATATTTTAATAATTCCACGTCACTGCTACCTTTTTCTCCCTTTTGCCCCGTTCTGACGATCAGTGAGTGAAATGGGATGGCTGTGCTTACAGGAGACAAGAAGATATGGGCAAAAGGAGGTTTTTCTTTCTTATAGCACTGGATACTGACACTGGGTAAAAGGTAGCAGAAAAATAAGTGAAGGAGAGCGGCATATAAATTGAATTTAATAATAATAATTTAATAATAGTGTAGTAGTTATAGAGAGGGACTGTGGTGCCTTAGTGGTTAAGATGCTGAGCTTGAAGACTGGAGGGTCAGGGTACGAGACCCAGTGGTGTCCTGGCCCACAGGGATACAGGGACTCGCCCTGGTGCTCCCCAGTGACTGGCGCCCTCCCCCCCAGAGGCAGGCAGAATTATGTACTGTACTTAAATTCTTCCCTACTGCCTCTATTTGGTGAGTCCCCACATCAGTCTGGGAGGATGGGGGGGGGATGCCGGAGGCAACGGAAATGTATGGGATTTCTTCCCCCCGACCCTCCCAGTAGGCACCCCCATCACTCTCTGTCCACTGCCCTCCCAAGGTGGCCAGCACACCCCTGACAAGACCCAAGTACTGCCCGATGGAGGGAGCTCATGTCTCTGTCCCAGCTCCTGCCAACCTAGCAGTTCAAAAGCAAGGAAATTGCAAGTAAATAAATAGCTACCACTTCAGTGGGAAGGTAAACAGCGTTCCGTGCCCTCCAGTGTTTAGTCATGCCTGCATGCCTGTCACATGCCCATGGAAGTGTCAGCAGATGCGAAAAACAGAGATGAGTGCTGCAGCCTCGGGTCGGATATTCACTTATATACCTCCCCATAGCACTTAAGGCACTCTCTGGGTGGTTCACAAGGTAATTAGTGTTCCCCTCAACATGCTGGGTACTCATTTTACCGACTTTGGAAGGATGGAGGGCTGAATCAACCTTGATCCCATCAGGAACAAACTCGCAATGCTTTTTATAGAGTAGAGCAGAGTAGGGTGGGACCAGGGGTTAGGAGGCGCTCCCTGCAGGCAACGTCATTACCTGGGACCAGTTACCTTTTTGGGTAACAGAAGAGGGTTGGATTTTGTTTCACTTCAAAGGTTGTTAACTAATTGCATCAGGATTACTTTAAAATGTCGTTTGCAATGTTTTCTAGTTACTTAAAAACATTATGTTTCAAGGATATTTTAGGGCAGGAGTTCTTGACCTTTTTAAGCCGAAGGCCAGGACACGCTCCCTCAGACAGCTTTGGGGGCCAGATGGCCATTTTGCCCTTCTTCCACCACATGGCACTTCATGGTGTGGTGGAGGCGGTGGGAGGCCACATGAAATGGTGCCATGGGTCGGATGGTGTCCGTGGGCTGCAGGTTGAGAATCCCTGTTTTAGGGCATTTTTGGCAACATTTTTCAATGTTACACTGCTATATATTGCTAGCATGCAGGAAATGCCTGCCTAAGTGGAATTGTTAAGAAATTCCTTCAGCAGCTGGACGCAGCTCCACGGTGGCTCGGTAGGTAAAAGCATTGTGCTTGGAGACCGAAAGAACAGGGTTCGATTCCCCATGAGCTGCACGATAGGGGACATGAAAGGAGCCTCATTTGGGTGTCCCCTGCAAAAATCCTTTCAACCCAGCTATTTAATTTTTATTGGATATAATAGAGCAAGATGACACCAGATCTTATCCTTGACACATCAGTGCCTTTGTAAGGTTACCATTTAGCAACAACTGGGATTTTTATTACAGCACTGAATAGTCACATGTACTAAAAAAATGGATGCATAGGAGACCAAAAGTGGGGTCTAGGCTAAGTGGCGAGGGTGCTCCCCATCTGAACTGCCCACCTTATATCTTCCTTCCAGGTGCTGTGGCCGTTCAAGGATGTAATGGTGGATCCACCCCTGGCTCAGCAGGGGCCATATCCTGCCATGGCACAACAGGTTCACTACCCCCCTTTGGCACTACCAATGCAGTACCTGCCCCTGGCACAACAGACTCTATATCCTGCCATCGGGCAGCAAGCCCCAAACTCCCTCCTACCAGAAAGAGGGCTGTTAGACCTCGGGAGAGCACTTATCTGCAGGGAACCAGTACTGGAAGGGGCCCGGAGTCTTAGGCCTTACGGTAAGGTTTCTCGTTGGGGCAGACTATAGGGCAGGGGTGACCAAACTACAGCCCAGGCACTGGATCCGGCCCCGATGCCAATTCATTCGTCCCATGAAGTCCTCGTTGCTCCTGGAAGCGGAAGTGGAACATGCCTGTACGGATGTGTTTTATTTCCACTTCTGGAAGCGATGAGGGTTTCGTGGGCTGGATGAATTGACATTGGGGTGTATCTGGCCCCCGGGCCATTGTGACCAGCCCCCTGAACCATGCACCCGGCCCACAGCCCAAAAGGTTTGGGCACCCCTGCTTTAGGGGGTAACTGGTCGAAAGCTCACCTGCCTGGTTCTGGAAATGACAGAGCATTGGACCTAGTTAGAAGGTCAGCCAGGAAGTGCCATAGCGTGAAACCTTAGAGAAGGTCTTGAAATGTTGGCTCTCCAGATGTTTTGGGTTTCTACTCCCAGAATTTCCAGCCTGCATTGCCAACGCATGGTTATGAATGATTGTGGGAGTTGTAGTCCAAAACATCTGGAGTTCTTCCAAATCTTGAGAGCTACAGTCTCTGATCTTTAGGGCCCACTGGTATAAATCAATAGCAATAACAATTACACTTCTATGCCACCTCATAGTGCAGGAGTTCTCAACCTTTTTAAGCTGGGGGCCGGGTCACGCTCCCTCAGACAGCTTCAGGGGCTGGAAGGATATTTTGCCCTTCTTCCAACACATGGCACTCCCTGGTCTGGTGGAGGCAGTGGGGAGCCGTGGGCCACAACTGGCTGATGGGCCACAGGTTGAGAATCCCTGCCATAGTGCTTAATGTCCTCTGGGCTGATCACAAGTTAATTAGCATTTTGTCCCCAACATGTTGGGTACTTGTTTTCTCAAACTTGGAAGGATGGAAGGCTGAGTCAACCTTGGGTCCCTGTCAGGATTGAACTCACAATGTTTTGGTTGCAGTACAGCAGTTTAACCACTGTGCCACCAGGGCTCTTTATGCATTCTGAGACCTACTATGGATACCTGAAACTGTGGATAACAGCGAATCCTATATTTTACATTGCAAACAGTGACCTTTGGGTAGCCAGCTCTGGTGCCATAGAAATACATAATTATTGCATTTGAGAGAGTAAACAAAACAACAGCAAAAACAAAAAAACATTGTGACACCTTAAAGACTCACTCTTGTATTTCATGTTAGCTTCCGTCCACTTTAGGTCCACTTCATCAGACATAAGAGTGAGACCTCATGGCATCAATTTATTTCAGGATAGGGGCTGAGGTGGCTCAGTGGTTAGGAAGCTCGCCTTGTTATCTGGAATGCCAGCAAGTTTGCAGTTCAAGACCTGAGTACTGTGTGATGGATTGAGCGGTCATCTGTTCCGGTTCCTGTCAACCTAGCAGTTCGAAAGCAAGTAATTGCAAGTAGATAAATAGGGACCACTTCAGTGGGCAAATATCTTGGGGACATGAAAGGAGCCTCATTTGAGTGTCCCCTGAGCGGAGTTTCTCCAGCAAAAATCCTTCCAACCCAGACTAATTTCTGGCATGAAATTGTGATGATTGTTGTTGTTGCTGCTGCTGCTATTATTACTTCAGGATTTTTTATTTAATATGTTTAGACCAATGGTGATGGTAAAATGGTTACCTTCAAAACAGCTGGATAGTTAAACATAATGGCTAGAATCCTGTTACCCATTTACACTCACGTAAGGGATTTAACATTAGCCTTGGCAGTGCATTGCTTTTGATTAATGAGATGCAGGATGGGTTCCCAAGCTGTCACCAGGAACGCAGGTAAAATTTCTGACACCTAGACTTCTGGGCCCAGTCTGGCCAATTTATAGTCTAATGGTAATAGAGTAGACCAGTGTTTCCCAAATGCTGGTTTTTGGACTTCAATTCCCAGAAGCCTAAGTCATTTCCCCAAAGCACTGATCATCCAATGTACTGACTGAGGCTTCTGGGAATTGAAGTCCACTAGTGGGCTGTGTACCCCTTGTTGGGAACCACTGGAGTAGACCATACTGCCAGTGACTCAACGTTGAGTGTCAGGCGGCGGTTAAGTAACCGGACCACCCTGAGGACTAATGGCCTTGAGTGCCGAAGTCCACAGGGAAGGGTGATGGTCCCCAAGTGGATTAGATCCCACTTGAATCCATCTTGATGGAGGTCAGCAACTTCATCCATTCTGGTCTGGGGCTGAGAAGGACTTTGTGTGCCAAAAGGGCTCAGGACCAGAAAGTGACTTGCAGAGCTGCAATGTGGAAGGCAAATGGATGACTACCGCATTATATTGTTCCCAGGACAATCTTCATGGCTGATCACCATGATGATTGCCAATATTCAGAACTGGATGTGACACAAGAAGAAGAAGGATTCTGGGGCTGGATTCTAGAGAACTGATATTGCTTAGTTGGGAAGGGACAGCATCCTTTTTAGGTGCAGAGTTGTTGATACTGAAAAATATTGATATGATAAACAGAAACAGAAAAGCTAATGCCTCTGACATTTGCTGCCTTATTGTCTTCCACTCTTCTCTGGCAATCCGATGGACAGGCCCCATCCAGGAGTTCCGGAGGCCCCTGACAAACGCTGAGCGGATGCGCAACCGGAGGATACGCAACCGGAAGCAGCGCCTGGAGACGAGCATGCAGCTGGTTGAGTCGGCTTCACGGGCCCCTTCCCTGCTCCTGGACGCCATGCGCGGCCTTCACCATCAGGACCTGAAGGCCTTCGATCGGGCCTGGCAGGAGGAGAGGCAGCACCGGAAGCAGGAGCGGCAACAGGACAGGGCTACCGCCCAACTGATGGTCAACGCCATCGAACGCTCCCACAACGCCCTGGGAGAGTTCTTGGACAAGCAGACTGTCACCATGGCTGCCATTGTGGCGGTCTTTGCCGTCCACCGGTCTCCCTCGCGAGGGGCACATGGCATCGGCTATGGTTCTTCCCAGGGTACGCCTTCTGAGTCCCTGACTGGCCCCGTAGCTGGCTGTCCAGGGCCTCCTCTAGCCACTGACCCGGTGGCTGAACCACCCGCTATGGCCGGGTCTCGAGAAGAAAGTTTATTGGATTCGTCCGTGCCTTCTGCCTCGGAGGCCACGCCACAGACCCTCGATACGAGGCCAGACAGAGGAGCCAAAAGAAAGATGTGGGAATGATAAACACCAGCACTTTCTTAACTCTCTGTTAACTTTTCATCAAATATCGACTATATTTCTCCACAAGCAGTGCTGCCAGGATGCCTTCTCTTCCTTCAGTTGTTGTTTTACCAAGGCTTGGAAAATGTCCTCTTTGTTGCTGTTTTTTTAGATTACAACTCCAGAATACCCAAGAGCAGTGATGGTGAACCTTTTAGAAACTGAGTGCCAGGGAGAAAGGAAGCACTCCTATTGAGCTGCTGGGCAGAGGGGAGGGGTGAACTCTGAGCTGAGGGGATGGAGGAAGCGCTCCCATTGGGCTGCTGGGCAGAGGGGAGGGGCAAAATATGTGCTGGAACAATGGCGTGAGTGCCCACAGAGAGGGCTCTGAGTACCCCGGCTGACACGTGTGCCATAGGTTCACCACCACTGTCCTAGGAACCCACGGCTACCTGTCTCATGCTGGCTGCGAGATTTATGGTCCAAGCCGTGCAGGATCTGATTTTCTGGAAGTTGGGAGTCCAAGGAGGCAACTTTTCTCCAAGCTCTCTGGCTTTAACAGGACAAGCCTGCGTATCTATGCAATAAGGTGCGAGCAAAGTCCCACACTGTGAGTGAGTGAGAGCTGTAAAAGGCAGAGTCAACCTAGCGAAGGGCAGAGAAAGAGGTGAAGTTAAGGATTCAAGAAGCCCGGATTCGTTTCTTGTGCAGCTCTGAGCAAGCTGTGCTCATCTGTAAAATGGAAATCATGAACCTGCTTTGCAGGATCATTGTGAAGACACACTATGCAGATGTGAAGCACCGCAGCTGCATAGGCCAGGGGTTCTCAACCTTTTAAATCCATGGGCCGGCCTCAGACAATTTGTGGTCCAGACTAGTGGTCCTGCTGCCACTGCTGCTGCCACTGGTATGGAGGGAGGGGGGCTCAGGGTGGTCCCGCTGCTGGGACAAGGATTGAGGTGGTGGTGGCAGAAGCGGTACTGGAACAAGATCATGGGCTGGATGAAATGGTGCTGCAGGTCGGATCTGGTCCACGGGCTGTAGGTTGAGAACCCCTAACATGCTAGACTGTTACACATGTTTTACTTAACAAAATTAAGTATGAATGCAGAGGGCAAGAAGTGCTTATCCAACCTTGTGCCTCTCTCTGGAGTTATTTGTATAACACTTTTCCACCCATTTATATTTTATTTATTTTATTTATTATAAAAAATGTTTATGCCCCTTCCTGTTCTGGTCAGCAACCAACAATCACAACCATTAGGTTGAAACAATATGTAGATATAAGAACATAGATCAAACTGCACAAAGACAAAATAAAAGGAAAGCCAATACTAGTAGCTGGCACACTTTTTTAAAAAAATAGTGTGCGCATGCACTGAAAGAGCGCTGTTGGTTGCTGCGTTGTGAAATCATTGCAATCCCTTCGTGAGTGCCAGGCAAGCCAGAAGATCATATGTTCTCACCTGCATTAACTTTGCCCTTTCCGGGGAAAAGGGTCCCCAATTCCTTTTCCTATGTTTGCCAAGAGAAAAGGTTCTTGTAAGGTTGCAAGGTAGATGTTAGGTTGTTGTGACTATTTTGTAAGGGACTGCGGTGGCTTCTAGTGAACTTGATGACTGGAAGGTCAGCAGTTTAAGACCCGAGCACTGCATGACGGAGTGAGTTTCTGGCATTGCCCCAGCTCCTGCCAACCTAGCAGTTTGAAAACAAGAGATTGGAGGTAGATAAATAGGTACTGCTTTGGTGTGCAGGTAAAGTGTTCCATGCACTCTGCTGCCTTATCTTGCCTGCCACGTGTCCACGGAAACGTTTGCAGACGCAGACAGCTCTTTGGCTATAAACAGAGATGACCACTGAAACCTAGAGTCAGATACGACTGGCTTTCGAGCAAGGGAGACCTTTACCTAATCTGAGGTTGGTTGGAATCAGCACTTAGCAGGTTTACAAATTTTTTAGACTAAAAGTCCCAGAATCCCCAGCTGGCTGGGTTGTCCTGATTGCTCTGATGGTCTGTAAAGATAACTTTTTCTAAGTTATGCCTGGTGGTCTGCTTACAATTGTTTTTGAAAAGTACCCTGCTGAAATGAATTCCATATACTTCTCTCCCCCCAAAAAGTATTTATTTATAAATGTATTTTGAGTGGAAATTACAGAAGTGGTATTATGGCACTTGACATAATGAGGGTTGGGACTGTGGTAAGTTTTGTGGGACTTTTGTGGGACACGATTGGATGAGTGTAAAAATGCAGCAACCTTGGTCCTTTAGTTGTCGCTCTGCACAACTTGTGGATTTAGCTCCAGAGTGCGGAGAAGCCAATGGGGTTGAACAGAACAGAGTTTAGGAAAGTTTAACACACACACACACACCAATCCTGGGTGCCATGAGCTTTAAGGAGCCCTCCAGATGTTTTGCACTACAACTCCCAGAATCCTTGCATGAGTTGGGTTGGGGGTTCAAGTGCCAAAAAACAGATTTTAGGCAGTAAAAAAGGAAAAGCTTGTTACTATCACAAGAGAGGCCATTTCTCTACCAGCTGTTCCAAAGTCTTCCTTTTGCCACACAAATCAAGTGTCGACATTGATTAAGTTGGTACAGGGCAGTGATGGCCAATCTTGTCACTCCAGATGTTCCTGGACTTCAATTCCCAGAAGCCCTGATCAGGAATGCTGACTTGGACTTCTGACAATTGAAGTCTAAGAACACCTGGAGCTGTTGGGACAAAATGGCCACCCCCATTGTGCAGGCAGGGCAAAATGGCCGTCCAGCCCTCAAAACTGACTATGACATGGGGCCCTCTGGCTAGAAAAGGTTGGGAACCCCTGCTGTAACCTATACATCTTACCTAGCTGTTGCCTTGTGTTGTCCAACTTCCTCACCTTGTGTCTTCTTGTCCTAGTTTCACATCCATACAAATGTTGTGACTTGTCAGGCTGAGGGCAGCATGTTTTTGAGCTCTGGTGGTGTAGTGGGTAAACTGCGGTGCTGCGACCAGCACATTGAATTCGATCCAGGTTGACTCAGCTTTCCATCTTTACAAGGTGGGTAAAATGGAGACACAGCATGTTGGGAACAAAATGCTAATTCTGAACAGCCCAGAGTGAACTACGTTATATAAATCCAACAAATAAATAAGTAAATAAAAATAAGAGCTATGGGGCAAGATATAAGTGTGATTGCTGTTTTTGTCCCTACAAGCCGTGGCAGGCTGTCCATGGCCAGGAAATGATATTTTAACAATTTATAATATGAATATTAGATTTTGATTTTGTCCCATCATTCTGTGCTACTAGGGGTGGAGAGACTTTTAAGACTAGGGTGGGATTCTCAACCTATGGCCAGTGGGCCAGATGCAGCCCGCAGCACCATTTCATGTGGCACTCAACCACACCAGGAAGTGCCATGTGGTGGAGGAAGGACAAAATGGCCATCCAGGCCCTGAAGCTGTCTGAGGGAGTATGACCCGGCTCCTGGCTTTAAAAGGTTGAGAACTCCTGGACTAGGATGTACATATATACGTATTCCCTATTCTCACATGACCTCCAAGCGCCCATTTGCCTGTTAACCCCTCCTCTAGATAAGTCAGGTTGTTTTCCTATGTGGGGAAAAATGTATTTCTTTCCCATTTATCTGAGCTCGGACCATGAATGGAATTAGGTGGGATGCGGGTGTGGCAAAAAAATGTGTTATGGGACTTTATTCTGCCCATCTTTGGCATACACAGGGCTCTTTCTGTCTGTTATATTCTTTGTGAGAGCATTTTTCTTATCAGGCTAAGCCTCGTTTTCCAAAGGATTCTGGGAACTTCAGTCCAAAAGGTAACTTTTCCAGGCCCAAAATTGCCACCTCTGTGAGAAGCAAAGGAACCACAGGGGAGGCCTATGAAATCTAGCATGGTCTTCAGCCTGGAAATAAATGCATATTAGTTCTTTGTACATTTCCCAGAATCCTTTGCTATAAAATATATCCCAGAATCCTCTAAACGGGGGTTCCCAACCTTTTCAAGCGCCCCCAATCACGCTCTGTCAATTTCGAGGGCCGGACAGCCATTTTGCCCTGTCTGTATGATGGGAGTGGCCCTTTTGTCCCAAAAGCTTCAAAGGGGTGGCTATTTTGTTTACTGAATGCCCTTGGAGGGGTGGCTCCCCCCGCATGAAATGGTGCCATGGGCCAGGTCCGGCCTACAGGCCTCAGGTTGGGAACCCCTGCTCTAAAATGTCTGTGGCTACTCTGGTGGATACATGGACACATCTCCAGAGGTTTTTCCAATATGGCAACATCTCTGGAAGCCAAAAATGTGAGAACCAGTAACTTGGTTTACTTTCCTTTTAAGATTACTCAAACAATTTTGGGAAGAATAACTTTCAACATGGTTCCTTGTACACCTCAATATTGCTTCAAACGATAACAATTCCTCCATATGTCCAGCCTGTTTGGCTTCTCCGTTCCCACCTTTTAAAAAAAAGCTATTATATCAGTGTGTAGTTTCCAAAGATACCATGTCTTTTTAAACAGGCTTTTAATTAGGGTTTTTCTCTCAGATGAACTTTTTGCTCTCGGGTTTTTGAGACTAGTCAATAAAGATTGTAATTTTTGCTTTGTTTCCTCTTGATTTCTTCTGTATGTGTTTGCTGGCTGGATAGATCAGTGGTTTAATAATAATAATATGGTAACAACAACAACAATTATTGTAAATCAGAAATTATTCTTTGTTGAAAGGATTTTTGCTGGATAAACTCTGCTCAGGGGGACGCCCAAACGATGGTCCTTGCATGTTCCCCAATATATTTTCCCACCAAAATGGTCCCTATTGATCTACTTGCCATTTCTTGCTTTTGAACTGCTAGGTTGGCAGGAGCTGGAACACAGACAGGAGATCACTCGTCATGCAGTACCCAGGTCTCGAACTCCCAATGTGCCAGCCTTCCAGCTAATAAGGCAAGCTTCTTAGTCACTGAGTCACCACAGCCCCTTCGTGGTTGAGAGTTCAATTCCTCACTGTCTTAAAGGAGACCTGGCCTGTGTCCCAGGGCACCACCGGAAAACTCAAGGTAAAGGTCTCCCTTGCTGGAAAGCCAGTTGTAGCTGACTAGGGGTCGGTGCTCATCTCTACCACTGTCTGCTTTTTGGCTGTAAACTGAGATGAACACCAACTCCTAGAGTTGGACAAGAGTTTTGAGCAGGGGTTCTCAACCTGCGGCCCATTGGCCAGATGCGGCCCATGGCACCATTTAATGTGGCCCCCACCACACCAGGGAGTACCATGTGTTGGAGGAAGGGCAAAATGGCCGTCCGGCCCCCAAAGCTGTCTGAGGGAGCGTGACCCGGGTTCCGGCTTTAAAAGGTTGAGAACTGCTTTTGAGCAAAGGAGGCCTTGACTTTTACTAAATGAAATCTAAATAATGGACTTCTTTCTGTGAACTATTAAAACATGTGGAGGACTCTTTCAAGCCTGTTTGATCATACACGTGGGAGATGCAAAAAACATGCACATGAATACAAATTATTGTTATTATTTCAAGAAAAGATAAAGGTGTCAATATTTTAGCTGAGGATCCTTCCTTCCCCTTTCCCCATGATCCATGCATGTTTGATGTGTAAGTGGCTGTTAATTCTGGAAGAGAAAGAGAAGGACTGGGGGAGGGGGGGTCAAGTCTTTGTAAGATGCCTTTGAGATCTGAAGGTCTCTTTCCCCGACTTTCCGGGTGGGAGCTGGCATTATCCACTGCCATCATGGCAACCTGGGATCATTCCACACTCCAATTGTTGAGTTGCCTGAGCATCAAACAAGAAGGTTGCAAAGCCCTTATTTTAAACTACCTGTGGGGGAAACAAAGAAAAATCATTGTTATCACTCTGAGCATTGTCATGGTTGAAATGGGGACTGCATGTTGTTCTTTGGAGTCTGTCATGGAGAGTTCTGTGTCCTGCTATCTGAAGGGGAGGTGTGTCCTTCACTGGAGTGATGCAGTATGGGTTGTCTCTGGGCAGAAGCTGCTCAATAGTCAAAACATTCTAACCCTCCTGTTCTTGGAGAATTGAAACCTAATTTGTGATAGGCATGTGATACTATGTAGTGATTGGCTGGAGTCATCCTGAAGGTGGAACATGTTGAAGGAGATAAAAGGACAGGGAGGAGAAAGAACTTTTTCTTTGTCCTTCACCATGCTTTCAACTCTGCAGACATGTAGTCTATTAAACCAGATGCGGGAGTTCTCAACCTTTTAAAGCCGGGGGCCGGGTCATGCTCCCTAAGACAGCCCCAGGGGCCAGATGGGAGATGGCCATTTTGCCCTTCCTCCACCACATGGCACTTCCTAATGTGGTGAAGGTGGGGCCACATGAAATGGTGATGTGGGCCGCATCTAGCCCATGGACCGCAGGTTAAGAATTCCTGAATCAGAGGGAAAACCCCTTTGGGCTTCCACATTTACTCAGGCTTTTATTGTTTTTAATGTGCCTTCTGAACTAAAATTGCTTCATTGCCTGTTTTGCTTCTTGCAACTAAGAAATCTTTGCTTCCTGAAACTTTGTTTCTGTAACTGACTTTGACTACAATATAGTTTCAAAATACATGAAGATGACTGGAGTTGTTTAATTTCCTATGCGCTACCTTACAGCCAGGACTTGGGTCAAGACACGTGAGAAGGCAAGCTAAAACCCTGGATTGCTTAGCTGGGGGGTGGGCATCAATTCAAGTGTGGTCCCACCTGTATGTAGACTAAGGTTCTACTTGTATGTAACTGGATTGTAAAGATAAAGGTCACCTTTGCTTGAAAGCCAGTTGTATCCGACTTTAGGGTTCAATGCTCATCTTGGTTTCATAGCCGAAGAGCCATCACTGTCTGCTTCTACAGACGTTTCTGTGGTCATGTGGCATGCATGACTAGACACCGGAGCGCACAGAACCCTGTTTACTTTCCCACCGAAGTGGTCCCTATTTATCTACTTGCAATTTCTTCCTTTCAAACTTTTAGGTTGGCAGGAGCTGGGACAGAGACGGGATCTCATTCTGTTCTGCAGTATTCGGATATTGAACTGCTGACCTGCCAACCTTCCAGTCATCAAGTTCAGCATCTTAACCACTAAGCCACCACAGTCCCTCGTAAACCCAGCTAACAGGGATCAAACTACCATGTTTCCCCGAATATAAGACACTGTCTTATATTTTAAAAAACTCCAAAATATGCACAAGGTCTTATTTTCAGGGGATATCTTATTTTTCCATGATGAAGAAGAATACAGTACACATTTATTGCTGATGCAGTGGATCGCCAGGGCAAGATTTAGGTGAGTGCCTTATTTTCAGGGAGGCCCTTTTATTTCCGAAGTGGGGGAAAAAAGGGGGGGGGTGCCTTACTATACGAGGAGGTCCTATATTTGGGGAAACAGGGTAGGTCCCTGGGTTAAATGGTGACCAAGAGCAACTTACCAGACTCCCCACTGGTTCTCATCCCACCAGGTGATTGTTACAAGCATGTTTTATCTTGGTGGATTTTGGAAGCTAAGCAGGGTCAGCCTGGTAAGTATGTGGATGGGAGACCTACATTGCGAGGGAGAGCTAAGGAACCATCTGGCCTAAAAGCTTCCAGACTCTGCCTTTCTTCTTTCCCCAATAGACAGGACTCTTTTTCCTAGAGGATGCTGACATTTTAGAAGGCTTGTCTCTACAGCCATAAGGACTAGGTCAGTGGTTTCCAACGTGGCCCATGCCACACAGGGGGGCTTCAATTTCCAGAAATTGGGAAATATTGGACTAGGTAAAGGATCTCCCTTGTTCAAAAGCCAGTCCTGTCAGACTCTAGGGCAGGGTTGCCCAAACTATGGCCCATGGGCTGGATCCTGTCCATGGGCTGTAGTTTGGGCAACCCTGGTTTAAGCAGAGAAAATTGCAGCTTAAAATCTATCTCGTCCTGTTGCAAAACAGAACGCAAAGCGTGTTTTACTTCCGCTTCCAGTGAGACGTACCACATGACCACCCCGGAGCCTGAAAAGTTTGGGCACCCCTGCTCAAGCGGTTGGTGCTCATCTCTGTTTATAGCCAAAGAGCCAGCACTGTCTTGTGTCTGCAAATGTTTCCATGGTCATGTGGCAGGAATGTTATCTTTCCCGCCAAAGCAGTACCTATTCATCAACTTGCAATTTTTTGCTTTCAAACTGTTAGGCTGGCAGGAGCTGGGACAGACGACGGGAGCTCACTCCATCACACAGCACTCAGGTTTCAAATTGCTGACCTCCTGGTCATCCAGCTCATCTTCTTAACCACTAAGGCATCCATGGCTGTCGTAAATGTGTTTACGACAGCTGCAAATGTGGATGTGGCTGCTTCCGCCACTTGCAGTGGTGGTGGGAGCGAGGGCAGCAGGCCATGTGAAATGGCCCCATGGACCAGATCTGGCCCACTTGCCACAGGTTAAGAACCCCTGCACGAAGCTAACACAGACTTAGTGTCTGTTGGAGGAGGGGCTTAATACAACACTGGCGGTGAGATTTGCAGATACCCTGGACTGCCAGAAAGATAAACCAGTGGGTCCTAGTGCGAATTACACCGGAGCTGTCTCTGAAGGCAAAAATAATGAAACTAAGGCTGTCTGACTTTGGGCACATCAGGAAAAAGATAGACTCTCTTGGAGAAGACAAATGTAGAGTCTACTAAGTCAGGCTATACAAATATTAAAAATAAAATAAGGCTGGGTATGGTGTAAGGCAGTAAGAAATGAAGATGACCAAACATGAGATGAAAGCAGGGGTTCCCAACCTTTTCAAGCTGAGGGCCGGGTCATGCTCTCCCAGTCAGCTTCGAGGGCCAGATGGCCATTTTGCCTTGCCTGCATGATTGGGGTAGCCATTTTGTCCCAACAGCTTCAAAGGGGTGGTCATTTTGTTTCTTGAATGCCCTTGGAGGGGTAGGGGCCCACATGCAATGGCACCTCAGGCCGGATCTGGCCCATGGGCCATAGGTTAGGAACCCCTGTCCTAAAGGAAGTCACAGCCTTGAGTTTGCAAGAGCATAGCAGGTTCTGTTGAGGGAAGGACATTTTGCAGATCTCTCATTCAAAAGGTCACCAATAAGCTTGAGATGACCGGAGGGCGCGTAAGAACCACAGTCACCTGATCCATCCCGTTCTTTCGCTGGGTGCCCCAACGATTGCCATCTATTTTTGGCGCCCTCTCCAGACTTCAGGAAGACTTCCCCGTTGCAGCCAGCTGGTGAGATATCGCTGAATTCCTCCAGCCCAAGGTGCCCCTCCTGGGGGCTTCTTTCTGCACGTTCTGTTCTTATACTGTTGCCTAAACAAAATTAAAATAAAACTTCAGACTGGAGGCGTTTTGAAGAGCACTTTCACTCAGCACATGAGCAGGGAAGGGGGACTTCATCAACAGCAGACTTTGGTAAGCTGTTTTTTGAACCATAACATTCAGACCCTTTGCTGGATGGTGGGTAGGCAGTATTAATTAATTGACTGACTGATTGGTTAATTAATTAATTGATTGATTACCGGTAATGAATCAATTACCAGTAATTAATGTTTTAAGTAATATTTTTATTTCTCTTGTATAACATACAAAACTTACTAAAACAATCACATGAACACATAATGTAAAAATAACAAAAATACACCATCTACATTTTCGCCTAATAGCTACAATGTCTTATATTCTGACCTCTTCAGATTATCTTGCAGTATTTATATTCTAATTTAAACATATCAATTATTAAAATACATAAACACCTTGCACCCTCCACCTGGGACCTTAACTATTACTCCTTCTAATTAATATATTTTCGATCCATTATTTCCAAAATGTTATGACCTCCTAACTCCCTTCACTTTTTGAAAGACACAGTCGACAAACTCTCCCCATATTGTTCAAACTTATTCTTTATCTCTCCTTTTTTAAACTTTAATTCCCATGTTAATTTATCATTTAGTCCAATGTTCCATACTTCCTTGTACCATTCTCCCAAAGATGTTATCTTTCAATTTTTAGCAATTATTAGTCTCAAAGCTGTAAGACTGATTGATTGATTGATTGACTGATTGAGAGAGAGCTTCCCACTTCCATCATTTTCCACTGAAAGTTTAATTAATGTTTTCAGTTCTCAAGTAAGTTTATAGGCTACTTTGGGTGAAATCTAAAATCCATCAAAATATTTACTAAACACTCTCTACGTGTCGGCCACCTTTTTCTATACACACATACACAAAGTATTCTTCTCCACTCATGGCGAACAGATTCAAATATATTCTCTTGTTATGCAATTGTTCCTATGTGTGGCGACATTTAGGGACTGCTGTGTCTTAGTGGTTAAGACACTGAGTTTGATGAATGGATGGTTAGCAGTTCAGCAGTTTGAGACCCAAGTGCTGCATGACAGGGTGAGCTCCTGTCATCTGTCTCAATTCCTGCTAACCTAGCAGTTCAAATGCAAGAAATTGCAAGTAGATCAACAGGCACTGTTTTGGTGGGGAAGGCAGCAGTGTTCCGCGCACTCCAATGTCTAGTCCTGCCTACCATGTGACCACATTGGGTTCAAACTCACAACGTTTGGGCTGCAGCACAGCAGTTTAACCGCTGCATCACCAGGGCTGGTGGGTGCAGGTAAAGCCCAGGTAAGGTAAAGGTTGCCCTTGTTCGAAAGCCAGTCATATCCGACACTAGGGTTCAGTGCTCATCTCTGTTTACAGCCAAAGAGCCAGTGCTGTCTGTGACTGTAGATATTTCCATGGACATGTGGCAGGCAGGACTAAACACCAGAGTGCACAGAATGCTGTTTACCTTCCCACTGAAGTGGTACCTACTTATCTACTTGCAACTTCTTGCTTTCAAACTGCTAGGTTGGCAGAAGCTGCGACAGATGACAGGAGCTCACTCTGTCATGCAGCACTTGGGTCTCGAACTGATGACCTGCCGACCTTCCAGTCATCAAGTTCAGCCAGCATCTTAACCATTAAGCCACCACAGTCCCTTGTAAAGCCAGCTAACAGGCATCAAACTCGGTCCCTGGGTTAAATGGCGACCAAGAGCGACTTACCAGACTCCCCACTGGCTCTCATCTTGTCAGGTGGGGAAGCAGAGTGCGTGGATAAATCTAGGCCTTCATCATCTTCCTCAGACAGTCCCTGTAATGGCTCCACGGTCTCTGCACTTTTCCAGCTCCTTCCCAAGTCCCGTCCTCCTCCAGGGCCCTGGGTGCCTTTACGGAAGATGGTGTTGGGTGGAGAAGACCAATATTCTGGACGGATGTGAAGAGAACCAGAGAGACTAGCATAAGAATGGGATAGAACAAGAAAAACCCTAATGCAAAACGTGGCTGTGGCAGGCTCTCTTGCCAGCTGGGTTGTCCTTCAGTGTATTTTATTCCCTGCCCTGCCACCGTTTTGTACATTTCGCCTCAAAAACTCAAGTTCAAATTCTGGGGTTGCTCTTGGCAACAAATCTTCAAACGGTTTAGGACCAAGAACATTGCCATTCTGAAATTTCGCTCCTCGTTTCACTCCCTTTCCCCAATCCAATCTGCTGAAAGTGTCTATAGTGAAGGAGGCCAAAAAGGGAAGGACAAGGAATGGGGCCTTCTCGGTGGTGGCTCCCTCCAAAACTTGGGAATCAGATGCCAAGGGAGATACGCCAGGCTACCTCTCAGTGGTGAAAATGGAATTATCCAGAATGTCCTTCAACAATTGATTCTCCTTGTTTTTTGTTTCTTCTACTAGTTGATACAAATCACCACAGTACTAAAAGTACTGTCATGTGGGGCTTTAAGCTCTTACTTGCAAAACCACCCAGAGTAGTGCTTGCATGAAATCAACCAACCAACCAACCAACCAACCAACCAAATACATACATGCATGCATAAATGGACGAAAGAATTCTTTTTTAACTGTATATTGATTTTTTTTTAAAAAAATTGTAAACTGCATTGAGTTTGGGAGAAAGGTGGCCTATCTCTATCAATCTACCTACCTAGATGTCCAAATCGCTCTCTTTTGCTTTGCTTTATCTATCTATCTATCTATCTATCTATCTATCTATCTATCTATCTATCTATCTATCTATCTAATCTAATCTAATCTAATCTAATCTAATTTAATCAAGCTTCCACTCTAGCATGGCCACTGTGGGGCTTATACCTCAAAGGTTTTGATTCTTCTAAACTTTGCTATCTATCAGGTAAATGATGATGAAGGATAAACATTGGAAAACTAGAAAGACAGATAAATGATCGGCTCACAAACAACATGGGCCATGATTAGAAACAATCAAAATTGTATTTTAACGATCTGGAACGAATCTGGTTGAAGATGTGTCTGTATTATAAGCAAAGAGGAAAAGGGGGAATTGAAACTCTTGCTTGGAAGAAAAATGGCACTTTGGGGCTTATCCTCTCCTTATCCTGAAGAGAGAGGAGGGTTGTATACCCACCCATTTATAGGATTATGAATTGGCTGCAATCAGCATCAGGGATTTTCTGCAGTGTTCCCAACCTTTGGTTTTTGGACTTCAGTTCCCAGAAGCCTAAGTCAATTCCCCAAAGCACTGATCAGCCAATGTACTGACTTAGGCTTCTGGGAATTAAAGTCCAAAACCCAAAGGCTGGAGACCACTGCTCTATGGGGTGTGGCACAAGGCCCATATTTTCCACCCACTGTTTATGGCTGAAGGAAGCTGTAGTTTATCAACATCTGAAGATCTACAGGTGTCCACTACAAAAATACTGCATTGAACCTGGTATGGAAAATGTGCAGCTTATTTTTGAGCCATGGTGGCAAAGGGTGCCCCCCCCCAAAAAAAAAAACAACAACAACAACAACCCTCTAGATAGTTTTCTTCCCCCACCTGGGTGTATTCGCTCTTGATGTTCAGGAAAGGAGGTTCTATTGTACAGACTTTCCCCATTGTCGAAATACTTGTAGGCACTCTCCCCCATGTGAGCCCTTTGGTGCTTCGTAAGATAAGGCCGCCAACGGAAGCTTTCACCACACTGCAGGCATTTGTAGGGCTTCTCTCCCGTGTGGATCCTCAGGTGTTCGGTCAAGGTGGAGCGGCGGTTGAAGCTCCGGCCGCACTTGGGGCACTCGTAGGGCTTCTCGCCTGTGTGGATGCGCAGGTGGGCGTTGAGATGGGTGCTCTGGAAGAACCGCTTCCCGCAAGCTGGGCATTCAAAAGGCTTCTCCCCCGTGTGAGTCCGGTGATGCTTCACCAGCTCAAACTTGTACTGAAAAGCCTTCCCACAGTCATGACACATGTGCTTCTTCTCGACCTGCACAATCTTGATCTGGCTAACGTCGGTCACCTTGTTCCTTTCTGGGTGGGGCAGGGATTCAGTCTTTACAGGCTTCTCCGATGGCCGAACTCGTACACTTTTCTGTACCCCAGGTGTCTCTGGGGTAAGCACTGCCCCACCAGGCTGCTCTGCTACCTTGGGGACTCCAAGCTGGGGACTGGTTACTGGGCGATCGCTCCCCACACTGTCATCTACAGGAAGGAAAAAGCAAAACAGATAAACATAGAATCACTGAGTTAGAAGGAGGCCATTTTGGACCGTCAAGTCCAACCCCCTGCTCAATGCATGAATTTGAATCATAACAGATCTGACAGAGGTGGCCCAAATCTCCCTTGAATGCCTTCAGTGTTAGAGCGCTCACCAACTCTTGAGGTAGTTGGTCCCACTGTTGTACGGCTCTTACTGTTAAGATGGTTTTAAATATATATATATTCAGCCTGTATCTGGCTTCCTGTAATTGCACCACTTTGTTACGTGTCCGAGGGGCTGTGGTGCCTGTGGTTAAGAAGCTCACCTTGTTAGCTGGAAGGCTGGCAAGTCAGCAGTTGGAGACCCGGGTACTACATGTCTCTGTCCCAGCTCTTAGGGACATGAAAGGTGCCTCATGCGGGCGTTCCCTGAGCAGACTTTCTCCAGCAAAAATCCTTTCAACCCGGAATAATTTCTGACACGAAATTATGATGATGATGATGTGTTCTGCACTCTGGGATGACCAAGATCAGATCATGCCTTTCCTCAGGTATTTGAAGAGTGCTATCATCCTATCACCTATCACTTTCCTAGATGTGATCTAAGTAGAGTTGAATAGAGAGGGACTAATAGTACTTAATGGGTTTTGGAGACTGTACTTTTGTTAATGCAGCCTAAAAGTGTTGGCCTTTTTTGTAGCCGCATCACACAGTTAACTCATATTCAGCTTGTGATCTACAACAATTCCAAGATTCTTCTTGCTCATAGTGTTACTGAGCCACATATCCTCCATCTTTTATGTATCTGATTTTGCCCCCTAGGTGTAGAACTTTTCCCTATTCTGTTGAATTTCATTCTATTGTTTTCAGCCAAGTGTTTAAGCCTATCAAGATCTTTTAGATTTCCTGCCCTGTCTTCCAAGGTATTAGCTATTCCACCCAATTTTGAATCAAGTATTCCCTGCAAGTATTCAAAGAAAGACGGATGGGTGGACGGATGGAAGATCATTTTGATTTGTCATGGAATACTTTTACAGTCCATGGGGACTGATTTACCAGACTATCTGGCTGCATATTCTGCTCAGGTAACAGAGTAGACCTTACAGCAGGTGACTCAACACCGAGTGTTGGGTGGCAGTAAGTAACCTGACTCCCTAAAGGGGCCAACAACTATGGGCAGGTGAGCCCCCTGGGTGGGGTGATGGTCCCCTCAGTGGAGGAAATGCCACTGGAAACCATCATATTGGGCCCAATAGCAAAATGAGCAGAGGAAGGATGGACTGGTTGTGAAGGTGCACCTTGATAATATCTTCAAGGCTGTGGCAGTCCATTGCAGGCCAAGTGTTAAATCCTGCATGTCTCATTTCATGTGTGCAGCAGGAGATGGCTCTCTGATCATAGTGTGTGGGTCACTTCATGGCAAGCTGGGATCCACCTTAAACAAATTCACACCAATGGTATTTTCCTTGCCTCAGGAAAAAATGTATTCTTGGATACAAATTGCAGCAGCTGCTGCCGACCAGATAAATACTAAGTCCTAAATTAGCAACAGTAATCTCACTATTTTTTTAGCGGCTTCACCTGTGAGGATTCCCGAGTGCTGGTCAGCAAGCAATGAACCCTCCAGGATGGTTTCTCCATTTCCAAGGTGTTTACAGGCGGCATTGCCCCCCACGTGAGCCCTTTGGTGCTTTGTAAGATAAGGCCGCCAACGGAAGCTTTCGCCACACTGCAGGCATTTGTAAGGCTTCTCTCCCGTGTGGATCCTCAGGTGCTCGGTCAAGGTGGAGCGGCGGTTGAAGCTCCGGCCGCACTTGGGGCACTCGTAGGGCTTCTCACCCGTGTGGATCCGCCGGTGGGCGCTGAGGTGAGAGCTCTGAATGAAGCGCTTCCCACATGCCAGGCACTCGTAGGGCTTCTCTCCTGTGTGAGTCCGCCAATGCAGCAAAAATTCAGATTTGCAGTGGAACCACCGGTCGCACTCGGGACACATGAGCTTTTTCCGGCCCACGTGGAACATGCTCCTCTTGGAGCTGGCGGCCCTGAGGTGTCTGGAAGGCTCTCGCCACACAATCCCCGGTTGAGCCTCCCATGGCCGCTGCGTTCTGCATCGGGCCTCGGCATCCAAGCAGGTACTCCCCACTGGTGCCCTCAGCAAAGTCCATGCGGGATCTATGTGCCTTGAGATGTTAGATTCCACTAACTCTTCCTTGATCTCCCTGATAAACACCTCACTGGCCGGGACAGAGGAGGAATTCGAGGAAAGATCATTTCCTGAAAGAAAGAAAAGATGATAAAAAACGGAGAATGCTGGTGAGTGGTTAGAACTTGGTGCTCTGTATGAGTTACTGCTCTGCATGTGGCTGTTTCATAATAATCCCAAATTGAATGCATAAAAAATGAATTGTTGACTTTTCTCCCACATAAGATTTTTTTAAGTTCCACTTTTAGGAAGGGTTTTTTTTTGCTCCTAGTCTTAAATAATAATAATTTAATGTCAAAAATTATTCTGGGTTGAAAGGATTTCTGCTGGAGAAACTCCGCTCAGGGGACGCCTGAATGGGGCTCCTTTCATGTCCCCAAGATTTTCCCCATCAAATTGGTTCCTATTTATCTACTTCTTGCTTTCGAACTGCTAGTTGGCAGGAGCTGGGACAGAGGCGCATGCTCAAACCGTCATGCAGTACCCGGGTCTCGAATTGCTGACTTGTCGGCCTTCCAGCCAGCAAGGCGAGCTTTTTAACCACCAAACCACTACAGTGATAGTCCTAAAGAAAACAATTCTTTATAAATTGATATATTTTTTACATGCGAACAGAAAACAAAATGCTATTCAATTTGTCTTGGCCAGATTGAAAAGATCCTTCAGGGGGAGAAGAGTGTCGCGTTAGCCTGCCAGACAGATGTTTAAGCTAGGAAATTCTCTGGAGAGAAAAGAAATAAGAGGTGGCAAATGGAATTCAGCCCACAGTTCAATACATGTACAAATAAATTTACAGTTGAATACAAAGACTTTTAATAGTTAAACTCTCCAACCTCAATGCAGTGTTTCCCAAATTTATTCTATAATGGAACACTTTACAAATCCTAAAATTTTAACGGAATGGTTTTTGCAATAGAAAGATAGGTTTGGACTTTTCAGTTTTAATAACAAATGATGTAAATAAGTACAGTGGCCTCTCGCTTAACAAGTAACTCGCTTAACACAAAATTCACATAACAAAAGGAAATCCATAGAAAATAGTGGCTCAGTTAACACATTTTTCCCAAAATAGATTAAATGGTTTTCAATGCATTCCTATGGAAAACCATGTTTGGTTAACAAATTTTGGGTTCCAATGCATTCCTATGGGAAATTGCATTCAATTCATTCCTATGGGAAATTCACTTTACAAGTTTTTCATTGTACAAAAGATCCCAGAGAACACATTAAATTTGTTAAGCGAGGGTCCACTGGATAAGAGTTAAAAAACAAATTAAACATTTATTCCAAAATTTTAGTTATACAAAATAGAACTCTTGAAAATAATAAACAATAACTTAAAAACTAATAACAATAAATAATCAATAACATTTGAAATTTGGGGCAAAATGCTAACTTACTTTGTGAACCCCCCAGAGAGGGCAATAAGCGCTATGGGGCAGTATATAAATGTAATTGCTACATCTTGCTATTGCTAACCTCTCCTGAATTGAAACTGGTCCCTGGGTTGAAAAGGACTCAATCGCAATTAATAGCAATTACACTTATATACCATCCCATAGCACTTCATGCACTCTCTGGGCGGTTCACAAGGTAATTAACATTTTACCCCCAACATGCTGGGTACTCATTTTACCAACCTTTGAAGGCTGGAAGGCTGGAGTCAACCTTGAGTCCCAGTCAGGATCAAACTCACAACCTTCTGGCTGCAGTACAGCAGTTTAACCACTGTGCCACCAGGACTCCTGAATTGGCAGACAGGGAAACAAGGCTTACTTATTTTGGTTTACAATCCCCACAACATATCTTACCTTCATAAATGCTGATAGGGATTTTCTTGTCCTCCACAGCCTGGGGGTTCGGGACCCATGGCTCCTCTCCTCGTTCCAGCCGGGAGATCAACTCCGGTTTAGGAATTGGAACCGCTTGATCCCACATAAAGACAAAACGTTAAGGCATTTGTTAAACGACTGGCAAATTGCAAACAAAGAATAACAGACTTCAGAGAAATTAGTTGTATTGGATCATCCCTAAGATTTATTTTTATAAAGAAGGATGATTAAATGTACAAAGAGCTATGGAATATGGCTACAAATTATAGATTGGCATATGAATTAACATTTAAAAAGGGATTAGTAAAATAAACCCAACTTTAGAGAAATATGAGGATAATGCATTGAATATGTTTTAGTGAAAGGGAGTACAAAAAGAGATACAGAATCCGGCTCACTTATTGATCTGCCAACTACTACCAGAAACATGCAGCACTGAAGACTTAATGTTGGCCAACAAAGCCAAGAAAGTGGCTTTGTTTTGGCATTCCAGTTTGATCTGGAGTCAAGAGAGAGAGAAAGAGAGAGGAAGAAAGAAAGAACAGGGCAAGAGTATGTATCTTTTTGGAAAGTGGGGAGAAATATACAATATAAAGAAAATGTTACATAGGGAGTGGGGACTATGGCGGCTTAGTAGTTATGATGCTAAACTTGAAGACTGGAAGGTCGGCAAGCCAACAGTTCGAGACCTGAGTGCTACACAATGGAGTGAGCTCCAGCTATCTATCCCAGCTCCTGCTAACCTAGCCATTTGAAAGCAAGATTTAAAAAACAAAAGATTTTGTGTATCCTTTTTTCTTTATATGTGGTTTTAAAAACATAAATAAATACAGTAAAACCTTGCATAAAGAGTGCCCCGCTTAACTTGCTTAAAGAGCAGAATCTTCTCTGAATGGTTGCTTTGCATAACAAATAAAACCAACCAAAAACTCACTTAACAAATAAATCGGGGTTTGCAATCCCCCACCCCCCAGAAGTCACAACTGGTCACTTACAATGGTGTTTCGCTTACAGAGCAAACTTGCTTAAAGAGTAATCCTGTGGAATGCATTATGCTCTTTAAACTGTAAAATAAAATACAAAATAATAATAATTTCTGTCAGAAATTATTCTGGGTTGAAAGGATTTTTGCAGAAGAACTCCACTCAGGGAATGCCCTAAAAAGGCTGCTTTTGTATCGCCAACAGCTGGGACAGAGATGGGTGTGCAATCCATCATGCAGTACCCAGGTCTCAAACTATCAACTTGCCAGCCTGCCAGCTAACAAGGCGAGCTTCTTAATCACTGAGCCACCACAGCCCCTAAAATACAAAATGGAAGATACAGATGTTTCACCATGTACCTTCCCTTGTTCACAACTACAAGGGCCAGAAGCAGATCCCATAGGTCTATCTAGCGCAGGGTTTCTCAACCTGTGGCCCGGATGTGGTCCATGGCACAATTTCATGTAACCCCCCCCCCCGCCTCCACCACACCAGGAAGTGCCATGTGGTGGAAGAAGAGCAAAATGGCCGTCCAGCCCCCCAAAGCTGTCTGAGGGAGTGTGACCCGGCCCCTGGCTTTAAAAGGTTGAGAACTTCTGATCTATTGGGAGGAGAAGAGGCCACACTGGACCCTCCCAAACTAATGGCCCACCACCCCAGCCAAAGCTTGGCGACCCTGATTCCTGGTGCTCATTGTAGTCCCTGACAAAATCTGATGGCCACAGTAACTGTGCTTTATGGAACATGAGGATGCTGGATCATTCACCCAGGACCCACAGAGTCCTGTAGGCAGTGTGTGTGGTTCTAGCAGCCTCAAAGGCAACAACTGGTTCCAAGCCATGATGTAAACATAGACTCAAGCCCTAAGTCACCAACACAAAAATGGCGGAGAAGCAGAGGACTGGATACAACACAGCAATTACACTTACTGTATTTGCCAGTGTATAAGACACATTTTCCTTCCCTTAAAATACACCAGAAAAACGTAGTGCTTCTTATACTCTGATGCAACTTATATGCCGCCAAATACGTATATATTACCCCATATGTGCTTAGTGCACTCTCTTGGCGGTTCACAAATTAGCATTTTGCCCCCAACATGCTGGGTACTCATTTTGCCAACCTCAGAAGGATGGAAAGTTGAGTCAACCTGGAATCCTGGTCAGGATCGAACTTACAACCTTCTGGCTGCAGTACAGCAATTCAAGCACTATACCACAAAAGCGAGATGTGGGCAGAAATGTAGACAGCACATAGATGGAATGTTAAATGCTGCGTTTCACAATTAAAAATTAAATGCTTCAGTGTGTCAAACAAGAAACAAAACAAAATGTAATTTGCTTTTTAAAATTAACGCATAAATATTGTGCCCCCTTAACTAACTGCTTTATTTTAATGAGTTTTTTTGCTCAGTTGTTAAGAAGCTCGCCTTGTTAGTTGGAAGGCTAGCAAGTTGGCAGTTTGAGACCTGGCTACTGCATGACGGATTGAGCTTCCGTCTCTGTCCCAACTCCTGCCAACCTTGCAGTTCAAAAACAAGAAATTGCAAGTAGACCAATAGGGACCACTTTGCTGGGAAAAGATCTTGAGGATGTGAAAGGAGACTCATTTGGGCCTCCCCTCACCAGTTTCTCCAGCAAAAATCCTTTCAATCCAGAATAATGTCTGACACTTAATTATTATCATACTTTTTCCTCTTCCCTCCAAATTCCTTTCCTTTTGTGTTGTGTCATTACCTAAAGATGCTACATTCTCATAGTTTTCCTGCATGACATCCCAATACAGATCTTTCTGCTCTGCATTCAGGAGATTCCACTCTTCCTTGGTGAAATAAACAGCCACCTCTTCAAAGGAAAATGGCGGGGCCTGAAAAGAGATAGGAATAAAAATATTTGAAGGGTCACCTGCCGATCTTCTGTACTTTAACTTGATTCAACTTTGTTTTGAGAAAGCTTTGATGCTGGGAAAGGTGGAGGGCAAAAGAAAAAGGGGGCGGCCAAAAATGAGATGGCTAGATGGTATTGTAGAGACAATGGGCACAGAACTGAGCGAGTTGAGGATGGTGGAGGACAGAAGTGCCTGGCGGACAGTGGTCCATGGGGTCGCAAAGGGTCAAAATCGACTGTGCAACTGAACAACAAAAGGGGTATTCCCAGAAAGACAAAAGAAAAAAGAGGATCCTTGAGGAAATGGACTTTAAATTGTCTCCAGAGAAAAAATGATGAAAGCTAAGGCTGTCCTACTTTGGGGATGTTAAGAGAAGGCAAAACTCGCTGGAAAAGACAATTGTACTTGGAAAAGTGGAAGGCAGTAGGAAAAGAGGAAGACCAAATGTGAGAGGGAATGACTACCTTAAGGAAGTCATCCGCTTGAGTTTACAACAGCTGAGGAGGATGGCTGAGGACAGGATATTTTGGAGATTGCAAATCCATAAGGTCATCCATAAATCAGGGGCAACTTGACAGCACACAACGACAAAAAAGTGGTGCACTGCCCTCCAATCCATCATCTACCTGTATTGGCTCCGTTGAAGCCACCTCCCTTCCCCCAGCAGGTGGAAATGCTCCAAAAAGAAACACGCACATCATTTTGCAAAATCTGTCAAGAAGAAAAGTATAATATCGTAAGGTGATGTTTTGCCTGTTTTTGTTTAAGTTTGGTTTCTCATTAGAACGTACACTCTTAAGTTTGATATGCAGTATTCCATACATAAACCTTTCACAGTCCCTTTAGCAACTGTACACACAGATACAGACTTCTCAATTATGTTTACGAACAGGGGGGAAAATACTTGTTTCCTCAAAAAGAAGCGAGAAGGAAGCAAAGAGTAACACTAAAAGCAGCAATACAGAACTTTATTAACTTTACCACTTTGGGAAACAGCTGTTTGAAGGATCTCCTGTTCCTCATTGATTTGCATGGATTTTTAGGATCAGCCTTTTTATCAAGATAAGGGACTGGGGTAGCTTAGTGGTTAGGATACTGAACTCGACAACTGTAAGGTCAACAGGTCAGAAATTCAAGACCTGAGTACTGCACGATGGAATGAGCTCCTGTCTCTGATAGAGGACTTTGTATTGGGGGGGGGGGTGTCTTTGGTGGGATATTGTTTTTTGTATACTATGGAAGCCGCCTAGAGTCAGGTTCGCCTGAGCAAGGCGAATAAATAAAAGAATAAATAAAAATAAATAAATAAAAAAAGTAGATCAATAGGTACCACTTTGGTGGGAAGGTAAACAGTGTTTCATGCCTGCGCCATGTCCACGCAAATGTCTGCAAATGCAGACAGTGCTGGTTCTTTGGCTATAAACAGAGATGAGCACTGAATCCTAGAATTGGATATGACTGGCTTTGAAACAAGGGCAACCTTTACCTTTTAATCAAGATCAACTAATACCGGTAGACACCAGAAAACAAGGGCTTTGGATGCTAGCCTCTTGTCTTTGAAACTTGCTCCAAAAAACTGGCACAGAGGCTCTGTAGGGCAGCCAGTCCAGGATGGGTTCTAGGTTGGATCCAGCTGAGATCCAGGTTGTTGTCTCTGGATGTAGTTCAAGATTGATTCTATTTAAATTCTTTCCCTTACAATATCATTCCTGATTTTATCCCTTCCAGTCACTCCAGCAGCCTTTCTCAGACATCTCACTTCCATGGTGACCAACTTTTGTTTATGATTTTTTGTTAGTATCCATGTTTGGCACTGGCAACATAAGGTGGGAATGAATATACAGTAAAACCTCATATAACACTAAAACCTGGTTCCACAAGTCTTGGTGTTATATGATTTTTAGTGTTATCTGATGCATGTTAAAATCCTATGGGATCCATAGAGATACATTGTAACCACACAGGCTTTAGCGGTTGTTATCTGAAGCATCCCATAGGATCTTAATGTTATCTGATGCAATTCTTCCCCCCAGATTCCTTAATGTTATGCGATTTTAGTGTTATTCGATACTAATGTTATATGAGGTATTAGTACTTTATAGGCGTTTCTTTGTGCTGCTCAGTATTGCCCTGCGTTGTAAGAGCAGAGATAACTGTCCCAATATTTGGTTTGCCTTACTGCACCATATGTCAATCTCCTCGTTCATTTTGCCATATTCGATAAATGATCTTCCTAGGTCAGGGGTTACCAATCTAAGGCCCACAGGCCGGATCCAGCCCACAGCACCATTTGATGTGGAGCCTCACCCCTCCAAGGGCATTCAAGAAACAAAATGACCACCCCTTTGAAGCTGTTGGAGATCATGCAGGCAAGGCAAAATGGCTGTCCACCCCTTGAAGCTGACTGAGAGACCGTGACCTGGCCCCTGGCTTGAAAAGTTTGGGAACCCCTGTCCTAGGTATCTGAACTCTGTCCCTTTTTCTATACTTGTTCCCTCTACAGTATTTTGGTATTTAAAGTACTGTATGCTGTTTTCTTCCAATTGCTATGACCTGAGTCTTCTCTTTATTGATTCTCATATTATTTATCTTACATTCTTGGTTCATGGATGTAAGCTGTTGTAGCTCCTTAGCTGTACAGTACTTGCTACCGGTATCAATGCCTGCACAAGGTAGTTTGTTGATATTGTTTCCACCCATGCATGGGCTTGACCTTTTTTGTTTTGCTTACATTCTCTATGTAAGGACCCAAAGTAATTTGTTCACATGATGAGGGGATTGCGCCCTAATATTAGAAAGACTTTCTCGACAGAAGAGCTGTTTGATCGAGGAAAAACAGCCTCAAAGGTTTGGTAGCCTCAAATTCATAGGTGTTTTTTTTTTCAAACAGAAGTGGAAATGGCCACCTGCCAGCGATGTTTTAGCACAGTCTTCCATCTCAGACAGGATTTGTGGAAGATAAGCAGCTTTTCCACAGGAGGAGGAAAGCCAAATGAGCCAAAAAGACTGTGCATGAATTGCGAGAGGAAACCAAATTTATCTCATAACCCACTTCTCGGTTCCACTTGTTGTGCCTGTGAATCTTTCTCACACCTGATCTTGGACATAAAAGAAGATTTCATCTCTTTTTTGCTGCAAGATCAAAACAATTTTTCTTTTGCTATTATTCTTTAGTTTGCAAGTACTGGGGGCAGACCCTTATTAAGATTAAAGCATGAAATTTCATACCTGTCTGTTTACAAACTGCTATTGATTTTACTTTACAATTAAAATAAACACACACACACACATCCTTTCTCTGTTTATTTATGAACCTCTTTACTCCATTTTATTTATTTATTTATTTATTTATTTGTTCGAATTTGATACCCCGCCCCACTCGGGAAGACGGGGTATATCATATCATATCATCCAGATTACTTCAATGCACCCATCTCAAACCGCCCCCCCCAGGACTCCACTTGTTTTATTCTAGAAGGACACAGGCCAGAAAATATAATACTGTACTAACCAGTACAGTACCTGGTATGTATAAATTAATGCCATTGAAGTCTCATTCTTATGCCTAACAAAGTGAATTCGATCAGCGAAAACTCATATTAAAATACAGTCATACCTTGCATAACGAATTTTATTCGTTCTGCAAGGCTGTTTGCTATGCGAGTTTTTTGCTATGCGAAACAAACTCGCATAGTGAAAATTCCTATGGAAAAACTAGCATAACGAGCTTTTTAGGGGGAAAAACTCGCATAGCAAATTTTTTTCGTTATGCATTTCCCCATTGAAACACTCGCTATGCGAGTGTTTCCATTGGGAAAGTCTGACTCGGATAGCGAAAATTTTTGCTATGCGAGTTGGACACACATAGCGAAAATTTTCGTTATGCGAGTCAGACCAGTTAGCGAAAATGTGAGTTTTTCGCTAAGCGAGTAACTCGTTAAGTGAAGTTTGACTGTACAAGAAGTGGTCTTGATCCACAAAAGCTCACATTCAAAATATACCAGTTAGTCTTTAAAGTGCTGCAGTGTTTTTGTTTTCTGATATGCCTAAAATACAAGAGTTAGTCTATACCAGATGTGCCCAAACTTTTAGGGCCGTGGGCCAGTCATGTGGTTCAGGGAGCTGGTCACTATGGGCCAGGGCCCGGATACAGCCCCCGACACCAATTCATCCGGCCTGCGAAGCCGTACGGGCGCATTTTACTTCTGCTTCCAGGAGCAACGAGAGCTTCGTTGGCCAGATGAATTGGTGTTGAGGCCACATCCGGCCCCTGGGCCATAGTTTGGGCACCCATGTCTATACTGTATAAGGTGCCACAACAGGTGACCTTATACACCAGGAGTTCTCAACTTTTTAAAGCCGGGGGCCGGGTCACACTCCCTCAGACAGCTTCTGGGGCCAGATGGCCATTTTGCCCTTCCTCCACCACAAGGCACTTCCTAGTGTGGTGGTGGTGGTGGGCACATGAAATTGTGCTGCGGGCTGCATCCGGCCCATGGGCCACAGGTTGAGAATCCCAGCCTTAAACAGACAACCACTCCAACGGTCCAACCCCACCCCACTCCCCAAAAAATCTTAAATACGAATAAGCCACAAGGATGCAGTACTCCTTTGGCATATTAAAAATAAATTTTAAAATAAAATTGTAACTCTCCAGGAACTCCGCTGTTGAGTTACCTTTGTAGCTCCCCAGCGCAGCTCTTTCTTGCAGATGCATTAAGCAAAGCAAAGGGTGTGTGTGGGTTAATAGGTTTTTTTTGGGGGGGCGGGGTGTCGGCCAGCCCCCCCCCCCTCCAATTTTTCTGGACTCCTGGGTTTCTTGGAAAGGAAAATTGGGGGTGGCGTGGAAGGCAGGCAGTTGCAATCGGTAGGGTGGTGGGTGGGTCTGACCTGCTGCTCCTTCCTCCTCCTCCTCTTCTCCTTCCTCGCCCCACTTTTTAGACGGGGCGCCCCCGGCCCCATAGACGCCACTGACCGGATCTGGGGGCTGCTCTAGGAAGCGCAGCCCCTCCGAGGTCGCCCCCAAAGACGGGAGGGAAGCAAGAAGAAGATCCCGACGCCATTGCCTTGGCCAGGCAGCCAGCCGGAGCCATCTGGTGGTCGGACAGCCCGGGCTCCACTCTCTTATTTATTTATTTATTTATTTATCACCCACCCCACCCTTTCCCTTTGAATCAGAACCAGACCCTGAGGCTCTATGTACAGCCTCCAAACCCATGTACAGTCAGCATCCCATCAAAACCCATCACTTTTGCATTGCAGAGTAACGTGTTGCCTTTCTGGTGTCACAGGACTCCTCGGCTGGTTTTGCTGAGCAGAGACCCTGGCGGGGGTTTGGTGATAAGGATCTGAGCCGTTTTATGAATTCTGTAAATCTAAGCAGAAATCTGTCCCTCTTGGTCCCAAGCTGGAAAATCTAAATTAAAAAAAACCCCAAAACCTTATTTTAAAATAACATATAAAAAAGAATGCAAAACTTCTTCTTTCTAGTCCACATCAAACCCTGGAGTGCCAAAATGGAGTCACCTTCTTGACTTTGTCATTGGCCAAACATAAGTCCGCATCACTGCATGTTTCTGGCAGTGATTGGCAGATCAGTAGTTAAGTCAGATTCTGTATCTCTCCACATTCACATGTGTCATGGTCAGCTAGCGCCCCCCACTTCAGTATGTTGGTCTTGCATTTCGGGCAGGGTACACCATGGGCCTGGACAGCTGAGGAGGCCAGACTACACATCCTGGGAGCGGAAGCAGATGCATTTACAGCTGTCAGAAAAATATGTTTACAACAGCCATAAATGCACCCACGTTCACATTTACGACAACCACAGATGTATTTGCAGCTGACGTAACTGCATTTACAACAGCTGCGGGCACATTTATGGCTGATATAAATGTGTCTGCTTCCACCTCCAGGTGTGGCAACAATGGTGGTGGGCCACATAAAATGTGGCTGTGGGCCAGGGCCAGTTCCGGCACGTGGGCCATAGGTTGGGAACCCCCGATTTAGGGACTCCAGTCCTCAGCCTATTCAGAGTTCTCCAAGTGATGTGGGGGAGGTTGAGTTCCTCAGCTATATTCACCTTTAATATCCCTTCTCCAGTGAGCTCATTTTTCCCATCTTCTAATTTGGTTTTGCCTTTGCATACCCTCAAGAGTGTTTGTTCTTGCCACAAAGCTCTAGATCTGAGCTGACGGACTTGACTGAGGCTCATATCAATTCAGAGGATGTTGAGGGTCATTCTCTTGCTTAGTTCTCTCAGCATCTGCTGCTACTTCTCTCCTTATCTTAGGTGAAGCAATACCAACAAAAGGGTATATTTTCTCACCTGGTGTAGGTTTGAGGCATCCGGTCACTATTCGCATGGTTTAATTCACAGTGATATCAACTTGCTTTGTGTGTGTGGATGCACACCATACTGGAGCAGGATAATCTGCTGCAGACATGCTCAGGGCCCAGACTGATGTATGCAGTGTGGATGGTTGAGTTCCTCATTTTTAATTTGTGAGTTTCCTGATGATGTTCCTTGTATTAACTTTGGCATTGGTATTCAGGTTTTGTTGTTGTTCATTTGCACAGTTAATTCTGACCTTTGTGACCCTATGGTGGAAGACCCTTTGTCTTCCACCATCCTCCTGCTTAGGTTGAAAAAAGAGAGTGCAAAAGCTGACTTGAGACTCAACATCAAGAAAACCAAGATACATGTACAGTACTGTAATGGCAACAGGCTCTATCAGTCCCTTGAGAATAGATAAGGAAGAATTAGAAGCAGTAACAGATTTTACTTTCCTAGGATCCAAGATCACTGCAGATGGTAAATGCAGCCATGAAATAAAAAGATGACTAATTCTTGGGAGGCAAGCTATGAGAAACCTGGGGAACATAGTGAAAAGTAGAGACATCACATTGAAAACAAAAATGTGTATAGTCAAAGCAATGGTATTTCCGGTGGCAATGTATGGTTGTGAGAGCTGGACCATTAGGAAAGCTGAGTGCAGAAGAATAATGCGTTTGAAATGTGGTGTTGGAGGAGAATTTTGAGAGTCCCCTGGACAGTGAGGAGAACAAATAGGTTGGTCTTAGAAGAAATCAACCCTGACTGCTCCCTAGAAGGTCAAATATTAAAGATGAAGCTGAAGTACTCTGGACATCAAACGAGAAGAGAAGATTCACTTGAGAAGCCCTTGATGCTGGGAAAGGTGGAGGGCAAAAGAAGGGGGTGGCCAAAAATGAGATGATTAGATGGTATTGTGGATGCAATGGGCACAGAGCTGAGAGGGCTGAGGAGGATGGTGGAGGACAACGGTCCATAGGGTCGCAAAGGGTCGGAATCGACTGTGCGACTAAACAACAAAATAATGCCAGCAATTCAACACTGATGTTCAGGCAGTGGTTAACTAACCAGATAATCCTGAGAATTAATGGTGAAGTCTACAGGGAAGGATAATGGTCCCCAAATGGATTAAATCCCACTTGAGTCCATCTTGATGGAGGGCAGCAGCTTCATCAATACTGGCCTGGGGCTGAGGAGAACTTTGTGTGCCAAAAGGGCTCAGGAACAGAAAGTGACTCAGAACTGGATCAGTGGTATGGGTGTTATGCTGGAATGAGGAAGGCAAATAGATGACAACTGCATTACTGTATATTGCTGCCAGGAAAATCTCCGTGGCTGATCACCATCATGACTGCCAATAGTCGGACTCTGATATGACAAAGAAGAAGAAGGTACAAAGCTTAGATAAGGATAAAAGCTAATGGGATAGGAGAGTCAATTATTTTGAAATTTAGTATTGGGCTACTGTTTTATGGGGGTCTGCAGTGGCTTAGTGGTTAAGATACTAAAATTGACAACTGGAAGGTCAGTAGGTCAGCAGTTCGAGACCCAAGAGCTACACGATAGAGTGAATTCCCATCTCCACCCCACCTTCTGCCAACCTCAAAAACAAGAAATTGCAAGTCGTTCAGGAGTTCTGAACCTTTTAAAGTCAGGAGCCAGGTCACGCTCCCTCAGACAGCTTCGGGGGCTGGACGACCATTTTGCCCTTCCTCCACCACATGGCACTTCCTGGTGTGGTGGAGGTGGTGGTGGGTCACATGAAATGGTGCCATGGGCTGCCTGTGGACTGCAGGTTGAGAATCCTTGAAGTAGATAAATAGGTAGGGGAAAAGGTAACAGCGTTCCATACACCTTGGCTTCTAGTAATGCCTGCCACTGTTGGGTTCCAATTTAAGTATATATTTTATATATAGTATATCCAAACCCTTATGCCGAAACAGGTTTTAATGCAGAAGTTTTAGATTCTAGACACTAATACTCAATTATGACTAGACATTAATTTTAGCTCCTAAGAATTTATGCCCAATACTGTATTCTTAGAAGAAAGTTTTAGGTTTTGTGAGTCCCGTTTTACTCACCTGCAGTTTGCTCATGTGCCAGTTCCCAACGGCACATCTCCACTGTTCAAACCCTCACAAGTCAATTGAGTTGGAAGCAATCAAGGAGAAAAGTTATTTCAAATCTGAGCTCTCTATTATTGATCAATAATTAAGGAGGCTCTTCTTGGTGTCCACTCCATGAAATCTGGGTGTCAGAGTGGCACACTTGAACAAAGAAAAGTTACAGGTTTTATACACTTTTCTTTTTCTCTCCCCCTCCCAAATCTCCCTTTGAAACTCACAAAAAGTGTTTTGTAAGCTATTAATTTTCTTTCTTTTTCTTTCTTTCTTGACCCAAAGGTTACAAGTGTCCTGATAAGTTCCCTGTTTTCTGATTGGCCCATCTGAGTTTCTTGCCTGTTGCTAAGTGAAAAATGAGACTCCAGGAGCCAAAAGATCTGAGGCTTCTCTTGGCCGTCTGGGCGATATAGCTGGTATCCTAACCTTGAAAAATAAATGTCTCCCTCTGAAGTTCCCCACTCCCTTCTTTATTTGGATGAAAGAAATAGGCAACTATCTTTAGAAAAACATTTTGCCAACTTCCTTTATCTCTTAATAACCCAAAAGGCCCTCCCTAATTCCTGTTCTAAAAATGTTTACAAAGGGGCTTTCTGGTTCCTACATGTGTAATTAACTGTTAGTGGGTGAGTGAATAAACATGGTTACCATTATGTGAGTATGCTAAGCAGAGCGTAAGAATAAAGACTAATAAAGACTGCTGGAAGAAACATCAACAGTTTGAGATTACGCAGATGATATCACCCTAATGGCAGAAAGTGAGGAAGATCTAAAGAAGCTGCTGCTTAGGTTGAAAGAAAAGAGTGTAAAAGCTGGCTTGAGACTCAGCATCAAGAAAACCAAGATTATGGCAACAAGCCCTATCAGTTCCTGGGAAATAGGTGGGGAAGAAGTAGAAGCGGTGACAGATTTTACTTTCTTAGGATCCAAGATCACTGCAGATAGGGATTGCAGCCATGAAATAAAAAGATGACTGATGCTTGGGAGACAAGTTATGAGAAACCTGGGGAGCATAGTTAAAAGTAGAGACATCACCTTGCAAACAAAAATTTGCATAGTAAAAGTAATGGTATTCCTGGTGGTAATGTATGGTTGTGAGAGCTGGACCATTAGGAAAGCTGAGCGCAGAAGAATAGATGCCTTTGAGATGTGGTGTTGGAGGATTTTTGAGAGTCCCCTGGAGAGTGAGGAGAACAAATAGGTCAATCCTAAAAGAAATCAACCCTGACTGCTCATTAGAAGGTCAAATATTAAAGATGAAACTAAAGTACTTTGGACACCAAATGAGAAGAGAGGACCCACTTGAGAAGGCCTTGATGCTGGGGAAAGGTGGAGGGCAAAAGAAGAAGGGGGTGTCCAAAAATGAGATGACTATATGGTATTGTAGATGCAACGGGCACAGAGCTGGGCGGGCTGAGGTGCCTGTCGGGCAGTGGTCCATAGGGTCGCAAAGGGTCAAAATTGACTGTGCGACTGAACAACAACAACAAGGCATGTGGCCCTCATTGAGAACCATGGGTGTAAATAGAGATGAGCACCATTGGATGCAACTAGCTTTTGAGCAAGGGAGACCTCCTTTACTGTTTTATGGATACTACTGGCCAAAAGGCAAATAACAGGTTTCCACACAAATAAATTTAACTTTGGGCACAATTCTTTCCTTCCTTCAATGGTAGGTAAATAATCTTTCAAATACCAAGTGACCTAAAATAGGCCACCTTTTGACACCACCACCACCACCATTATGTGGTTTCTCCGTTTCCCCAGATTTGAAGAGAAATGGCAGAAGCATGACCGACCTGGAGCCTGCCCACCCCCCTGGACTCCCACCTGGCTGTGGGGGTTAAAAGCCACGCCAGCTTGAGCAGCTGAGGATGGTAATTTTGGAGTCACTTGACTTCACGTAGAACCTCGTCCCCCATAACTTTCCTTGATCTTTGGTTGACCCCTCCCCGCCTAAAATGGTCACATGGTATTTGAACGACCCCTAAGGTGGAAATGCAGTAGGAAAAGAGGAAGACTTCCATGTGAGATGGATTGATTTCATAAAAGAAACCCCAGACTTGATTTTACAAGCTCTGAGCAAGGTGATTAATAGCGATGGGACTCTTGGAACCCATTAATTTACTGTGCCGCCGCAAGTCAAGTCGGAGGCGATCTTAAAACCCATTCCCGCTTCTCTTTCGCCTCTTGTTTGCTTCTGGCGGAGCACTCGAAGGGTTAACTGGAGAGAGCGAGGTCTCTTGGCTAGACAGGCCCAAGAGGATGCTTGGGAGAGGGGGGATTTAAATACGAGATGCACCTTCCTGTTCGAGCATTTCCCCCCCTTCTTTTTCGCATACCCTGGTAAGGGGGGGAAAATTGCATCTCGAATTCCCCAGGAGTGGTGTTTGTTAGAGCCGTGCATGCAAGCAAGCAAGCGGGGCTTCCCCACGGGTGAGTGTGTTTTGCAAATGATGCGGGGATCTTTTCTGCTCCACAAGGAAGAAAAAAGTATAATTGGGGAAAATGCAAATTTAGGATTTTTTAAAATTATTATTATTATTATTATTTGCACCATCCGATTTGATCTGCCAAGCAAAATAATAATAATCTTGCAAGAACAAAAAAAATCCATAAGGGCTTCTAAGGCGTTTAAAGGTTGCCAGATTTTTAATTCGCCTCTGCGCCTCTGCCTTCGAGCCACAAGGATTAGCAGGGGAGCGCTTTCCTAGCGAGAGATCCTTGTTTGCGTTTTCTTGCTAATTTCTGACACGGGGGTCGAAATGGGGCTGTTGTGTATGTTTCGCCGTGTTGTGTTTCAGACTAAAAAAAGCAGAATGTCTTTGTGTTCATCTAACTCGCATATGTTGCTTTACTTGGGCATCAAATTTCATTACAATACTATTCAGGTACAATATTGATGTATCATCAATTAACATGCAGATGGAAATGCAGCATTTATCTGGTATTAGTCTTATGTGCTTATTTTTGCTATTGGTTTCTATATTAAGTTGTTTTCTCTGTGGGTGTTGTGGCTGCTGTAATCGAATTCACAGATTTATAAGTTTCTATGCCCCACATCCCAGTCTCATTTTGTTCTTGCTGTGAAACAAGTCAGATTGAGATTGAGGAGGTTCAAGGTAGACTCAGCCTTCCAAGGTTGGTAAAATGTTTACATGGCATGTTGGAGGTATATTAACTTGTTAACTGCTCAAAGAGTTCACTAAGCACTATGGGGTGGTACATATACTGTATACCAGGGATTCTCAAACTGCGGCCCATGGGCCAAATGCAGCCCACAGCACCATTTCATGTGGCCCCTCACCAACTCCACCACACCAGGAAGTGCCATGTGGTGGAGGAAGGGCAAAATAGCCATCCGGCCCCCCAAGCTGTCTGAGGGAACATGACCCAGCCCCTGGCTTAAAAAGGTTGAGAATTCCTGCTGTATACTATAATTGTGTTATAAGTCCAATGGGATCAGTTTTCCCCATCCACAAACGCTGCTGCCTCCTGAAATGAGTTAAGTCGGGGTGGTCAAGCTTTTCAGGCCATGGGCCAATCACATGGTTGAATAGGCCGGTCATCTGGTTCCACCCACCGAAAGCAGAAGTAAAATGTACCAGCGCATGCACAAAATGTCGTGAATGCACCCATGGCTGTCATAAATGCTTCAGGTGCATTTGCGACAGTGTTTTGTGGACACACTTTTACTTCCACTTCCAGGAGTGGTGAGGGTGCCGTGGGCCGGATTATTAGATGCCATAGGCTGAATCTGGCCTGCAGACCATAGTTTAGGAACCCCTGAGTTAAGTCTTTACAGTGCGACAAAACTCTTCATTTGTTATTTGGATGCTAATTTCTCCCTCGTGAAGCCTAGGGTAAAAAGTATAGGTCTAAGGACTGTTTGAGAGGACGACATTGCTAACTCATTGCTAATTATGCCTGCCTTCCTTTCTTACCTCCAGAGCTGACAGGTGGCTCTCCTTTACTAGCACTCAACTGGTAAAAAAATATTTTGGTTTCATTTTCTTTTATATTTTACGTGTTTTGCTTTGTTTTCAAATTCTGGGCAGTGTTTCCACAATAACATGGTATGCAGAAATTCAACAGAGGAAGCATTTTAGAGTATGGCTGTATAGTCTTCGGTGAGATTGCATCAGTTGCAAATCTGTTCATTGTGCAGCTGTTACAGAGGAAAATGGCCCCTACCAGTAAATAAGGGTCGCATGTGTTATGGATACCTCTCCCTGCTTATGCTTGTGCTGCTATATAACTCATCGTAGCTATCTTTTAGTTGGTTGGGTAGCTCAGTGGTTCAGGTATCTGGCTGAGGAGGTCTTCTTTCGTGTTCAGATTAAATTTTGGACTGCCAAAATGAAGCCACTTTCTTGGCTGTGGCGTTGGCCAAACTTAAATCTTCATAGGTACCTTTTTTCAATAGTAAATAGCAGACCAGATTCTGTACCTCTCCACATCCACACAGCATGTCGTTGTCTGCCAGCAGCCCCTGCTTGAGCATTTTGGTCTTATATTTAGGGACTCTGATCCTCAACCTATTCAGGATCTTCCAGGTGATGTAGGGGAGGTTGAGTTCCTCAGCTATATTCTCCTTTAGTGTTGTTCCTTGTCCAGAAAACTCCTTCCTCCATCTTCTAATTTGGTTTTGATCTTGCATACCTTCAAGAATCTTTATTCTTTCCATAAAGCTCTTCCTGGATTTGAGCCGGTGGACTTGAGGCTCATATCCATTCAGAGGATGTCAAGGGTCCTTCTCTTGCTTAGTTCTCTTGGTGTCTGCTGCTACTTCTCTCTTGATCCGTGGAGCAATACCAACAAGAGGGTATATTTTCTCAACAGGTGTAGGTTTGAGGCATCCTGTCACTATACACATGGTTTCATTCACAGCAATGTCAACTTGTTTTGCATGTGTGGATGGGCTCCGTACTGGGGCAGCATTTTCTGCTGCAGAGATGCTCAGGGACAAAGCTGATGTGCGCAGTGTGGATGGTTGAGTTCCCCATTTATAGCCCGTGAGTTTCCTGATGTTGTTCCTTATACTAACTTTGGCTTTGGTATTCAGGCAGTGCGGCTTAAAAGAGAGTGTCCTGTCAAGTGTCACGCTGAGGTACTTTGGTGCTGAACAATGCTGTAATCCAGAGGTTGCCAACCTTTTAAAGTTGGGAACTGGGTCACTCTCCTTCAAACAGTTGAATGGGCCAGACTGCTGGTTCCCCTGGCCATAAACGCTGTTCTAAAACGCACCTGCGGCTGTCATAAACACATTTACAACAGCATAGACACATTTATGGTTGTTGTAAATGTGTCCACTTCTGGTGGTGCTGGCGGCATGGGCTGGATGAGATGGTGCCATGGGCTGGGTCTGGCCCGCAGGTAATAGGTTGAGAACCCCTTCTATAATCAGTTCCCTTGCCATGTAATGCTCGCAATTGAACAGCATCAACTATGTATGTAAGACAAAGGTTGGGATTTAGGAAAGGCTGAATGTAGCACCATTCCCTCATGTCTTGCAGCTTTTTACAAGCATTTGCCATCTGCCTAATAGTAGGACTATCCCTGCCTGGTCCTTAAGCACTCTTGTGCCTCCTTTTTTCCTCTAACAGATCTTCTCATGAGTTCCCTCCTGCTCCTTTTTTTTTGAGTTATGCTTCACATATCTCCTTATTTATTATTTATTTATTATTTCAAATTTATATTGCCGCCCACTTGCCGTGGCGTCTCAGGGCGGCTGACAAACAATACATTGTATAACATAACATTACAATATGTTGGTATTGGCGCAGGGGGAGGGGTGGCAAGGTCCTCAACCTGCCCCGGCTTCTTCCTCCCCTGGCAGTTGGTGGTAGACGCAGGGGGAGGGGTGGCGAGATCCTCAACCTGCCCCGGCTTCTTCCTCCGCTGGCAGTTGGTGGTAGGCGCAGCGGGAGGGGCAGCGAGGTCCTCAACCTGCCCTGGCTTCTTCCTCCGCTGGCAGTTGGTGGTAGGCGCAGCGGGAGGGGCAGAGAGGTCCTCAACCTGCCCTGGCTTCTTCCTCCGCTGGCAGTTGGTGGTAGACGCAGGGGGAGGGGCGGCGAGGTCCTCAACCTGCCCTGGCTTCTTCCTCCCCTGGCAGTTGGTGGTAGACGCAGGGGGAGGGGTGGCGAGATCCTCAACCTGCCCCGGCTTCTTCCTCCGCTGGCAGTTGGTGGTAGGCGCAGCGGGAGGGGTGGTGAGGTCCTCAACCTGCCCTGGCTTCTTCCTCCCCTGGCAGTTGGTGGTAGGCGGAGGGGGAGGGGCGGCGAGGTCCTCAACCTGCCCTGGCTTCTTCCTCCGCTGGCAGTTGGTGGTAGACGCAGGGGGAGGGGCGGCGAGGTCCTCAACCTGCCCTGGCTTCTTCCTCCCCTGGCAGTTGGTGGTAGGCGGAGGGGGAGGGGCGGCGAGGTCCTCAACCTGCCCCAGCTTCTTCCTCCGCTGGCAGTTGGTGGTAGACGCAGGGGGAGGGGCAGAGAGGTCCTCAACCTGCCCTGGCTTCTTCCTCCCCTGGCAGTTGGTGGTAGACGCAGGGGGAGGGGTGGTGAGGTCCTCAACCTGCCCTGGCTTCTTCCTCCCCTGGCAGTTGGTGGTAGACGCAGGGGGAGGGGTGGTGAGGTCCTCAACCTGCCCTGGCTTCTTCCTCCCCTGGCAGTTGGTGGTAGACGCAGGGGGAGGGGCAGAGAGGTCCTCAACCTGCCCTGGCTTCTTCCTCCCCTGGCAGTTGGTGGTAGACGCAGGGGGAGGGGTGGTGAGGTCCTCAACCTGCCCTGGCTTCTTCCTCCCCTGGCAGTTGGTGGTAGACGCAGGGGGAGTGTGGCGAGGTCCTCAACCTGCCCCGGCTTCTTCCTCCGCTGGCAGTTGGTGGTAGACGCAGCGGGAGGGGCAGCGAGGTCCTCAACCTGCCCTGGCTTCTTCCTCCCCTGGCATTTTTATGCATTTTGTTATGTCTGCTTTGGACAAAGAATGCTCTAAAATTATATCTGCTGCACTTCTGATGTTCTCTTTTTCTTTTCCTCAGTGAGAACCTGTTCAGCCTGCTTTAAGGATGGTGGTGTGACCAACTGATTAAAAATCTTGCATTCCCATTCCTCAATTTAAAAAATCAGATGGAAAACTGCCTCTTCAGCTGATCACATTGAAAAGGCCGGAGCTGAGATAAAGCAGTATCCATCCCCACAAGTTTACAGGGAGAAGATATTGTATAATCCCAGTCTTTGATTAAGGCCATTGTTGCATTTTTGAAGCTCTTTTTTTTTTTTTTCGAGGAGAAATGGCTGCCGAAGATGGTTCTAGAAGAAGAGGTGGCAGTTTCCAGGCCCAGCTTGCACCGGGCGTCAAAATGGAGGCGTGCAACCTGGCAGATCCCAAGGCAGCAGAGGGAGTAGAAAGAACAGGGAAAACACCCCGTGTCCTACAAGTGGGGACCATCCGGGAATTCCTGCACTGGGCTGCCCCACGGCAGGTGAAACAGGAGCCCGAGGAAGGGCTGCCAGACCGATGGGAATCCCAGTGGCAGGAGTTCCTCATTGCCATGCAGTCGACGAATTTGGAGTGGGGGCTCCCACATCTGACGGAAGAGGCCGTCCCATGGGGGGACAACAAAGCCTTCTTTGCTTCCTTTGAGCGGCTGGCTGGGACCTGCCAGTTGCCCCGCCGGGAATGGCTCGGCCGCTTGTTGCCGGTCCTGAGCAAAGAAGCTAAGGAAGCCTACAGCAACCTCAGCCTCCAAGACCGAGGAGAATACGCCAAAGTCAAGGCGGCCATTTTGAAAGTGGATGCCATCCGGACAGAGACGCAGCGCCAGCGGTTCCGGCAGTTCCGCTACCATGAGGCCAAGGGGCCCCGGGAGGTGTGTGGCCAGCTGCGGGAGCTGTGCCGAGGGTGGCTGAAGCCGGAGAAGCACACGAAGGAGCAGATCTTGGACCTCCTTGTCCTTGAGCAGTTCATGAACCTCCTGCCCGATGAAATACAGAGCTGGGTGAGGGAGCACGACCCGGAAACCTGCGCCCAAGCTGTACCCCTAGCGGAGGCCTTCTTGCTGAGACAACGAGAAGCTCAGAAGAAGGGGAAGCAGGTAAATTCTTAGACTTATAGTAAAGAGTTGGTAGCAAGAGATTACAGATATTCTCTTTGGGGGAATACATTCCCAGATCTTCCGCAGATACATGAAACTGCAGATAACAGTGTTCAACACATATACCTGAATCGTAGAAGTGGGGGAAAGGCTTCAAATACTGTACTCTGTTACTCTACATAAGAGATACCAAAATGTCTGCCTCTTTCCTTAGAAACATTACATTGCAGACAGTGTTTTCTAGAGGCTAGCTCTGGTAATGTGCCATTGAAATAGATATACTGTACAGTAAAACCTCACATAAAGAGCACCTCACTTAGAGACTGACTTGCTTAAAGAGCATATTTTTTTCTGAATGGTCAGCTCACTTAACAACTAAAACCAACCAAAAACTCTCTTAACAACTAAATCGGGGTTCACACACCACCACCACCCCGCTAGAAGTCACAGTTGGTCACTTACAATGGTGTTTTGCTTAAAGAGCAATCCCGTGGAACGCATTATGCTCTTTATGCCAGGTACCACTGTACTGTATATTATATATTTCACAGATTTTTAATTGAACATTTTTAGACCCATAGACCAGTAGGTGAACAGCAGCCTTGGTGTCAATTATTGTCAGAGGGAGAGAAGAAAATATCACTTTAAAGCTCCCTGCCAACCTCTTCCTAGATTTGAGTGGGCAAAGAAGGAAGGCTTGGACCCTCCCTCCTTCATGCTGCTTAGTGGTGCATGTGTTGATGTGCAAATATGAGTGCACATGCATAAAAAGGAGAGGAGGAGACAGTATTTGTATCTTGCACTTCTGCACTACTCCTGCCTGTCAGCCAACACTGGATGTAGGCCTTGGGACCAAAAAGGTTGTCTATTCCTTGGATAGATAACACTCATCTAGGCAGACTGATCTGCTAACCTAGTGTAAAACATCTTCTCAAGTGCGTATGTTTTACTTGCTTTTGTAGATGCTGGAAGACCTGGTTGTGAACTGGCCTGAGAGAAAGCCACCACCTGTAGGTACTGGAGGGAAGCGGGGCTGCAGAGAGACAAGACCAGAAGACACCAGAGTACTGGGTAAGAATTCATTGCATCCCAGGCTGTGAGCAAACTATGGCATCCCTTGAGATTGGTACCAACTCAGATGTTTCCTATACAAGTGGCTTAATAGTGGTGGTTCTATTCACTTCTGTTAACTACAAACTCAAGTGGCATCTGGAGGTAGGGATATATCTAAAACCCAGACTGTGGTAGGAACTGTGTCATTATGCTAGGGATTGTGGAGGATCATAATTTTTTTTTAAAATGAAATCAGACAAGAAAACAAAAGGTGATTTTTTTTTTTGGATCAAATCCACCTCCTCAGATGTAAGAGCAGGACCGTGTAGCAATTATTTACCCATAGCCTCAAGACAAAGAGTGACAGTGATTGGTTGGACACAGGTTGTAAATTGTGCGAATCAATTAGGAATTTCTTGACTTGTGGTGCCGTAAGGCCCCTTATTTGATATTTGGGACTCAAGTATTTAAGACACTCAACTCACTGACTGGAAGGTCAGAGTTTGATTCCTGGGTACTGCATGATGGAGTGAGCACCTATCTATGTCCCAGTTCCTGTCAAGCTAGCAGTTAGAAAGCAAGAAATTGCAAGTAGATAAATAGGAACCACTTTGGTGGGAAGGTAAACAGCGTTCTGTGTACTTGGGTGTTGAGGCATGGCTGCCACATGTCAACGGAAATGTCTGCGAACACAGACAACACTGGCTCTTTGGCTATAAACAGAGATGAGCACTGAACCCTAGAGTTGGATACGACTGGCTTTCGAGCAAGGATGACCTTTACCTTTACTATTTGATATTCAGCCCTTTTCCAGTGGAGATTAGTAACAGTGAAAGGTGAACACAGGAACTTCAGGCTACAGATAGATTTTGTGAACAAGCTTCCGTGAACTAAGCCTGGTTGGGAAAGAACTGGTTATCTTAATAGGGTTTTGAAATAGGTGGAAAATGCCACATTGACTCACACAATTTGCAACTGGATCCATCTATAGAAGGGATTCTCAACCTGTGGCCTTTGGGTTAAATGCAGTCCATGGCGCCATTTCATATGCCCCCCCACACTGCCTTCACCACATCAGGAAGTGCCATGTGGTAGAGGAAGGGGAAAATGGCCGTCTAGCCCCCAAAGCTGTCTGAGGGAGTGTGACCTGGCCCCTGGCTTAAAAAGGTTGAAAACTCCTGATCTATAGCCTGAGGTTCCTGCTTAATGTTTGCAAACAATAGTTCCCATCATTCCCTGAACGTGGCCTATGAGGCAAGTTGCAATACCACAGCATCTCTTATTTTAGAAATTGACTGGGGCTTCTAGAAAACAAGCAAGCATTGTTTGGCTGGTTTGATTGTATAGTTCAGGGGTTTCCAACCTTTTTCAAGCTGGAGGCCAGGTCACGCTCTCTCAGTCAGCTTTGATGGCCAGACGACTATTTTGCCCAGCCTGCACGATGGGGTTGGCCATTTTGTCCCAGCAGCTTCAAAAGGGGTGGCTATTTTGTTTCTTGAGGGGTGGGGGGCTCACATGAAATGGTACTGTGGGCCAAATACAGCCCATAGGCCTCAGGTTGGGAACCTCTGGTATAGTTGGTGTTCCAACAGTGTGCTTAGCTTCTTGTATCTTTTCTGTATGTGTTCTTTCTGCATTTTAAATACACAGTACAGTATTTGTTTTAAAATTATAGAACCAGGAATCCCATCTGACTTAGTTTGTTTGTTTGCATGATGGGGTCTTAGTTTTCTTCCATTCTATTTCAGAAACTGCCTCTTCAGGAGCAGAACGAGAGCTTACTTGATTAAACAAAATTTCTTCATATTTTCTTTAATGGAGGGGCTTTATTAAAGGTAAAGGTGACCCTTGCTTGAAAGCCAGTCATTTCCGACTCTAGGTGGTGGTCACATTCCGATTACGGCCAAAGAGCCAGCTCTATCTGTAGATGTCTACGTGGCCTTGTGGCAGGACTAGGCACACGGAACGCTGCTACCTTTCCTGCCAAAAAGTGGTACCTATCTACTTGCAGTTTCTTGCTTTCAAACTCCTAGGTTGGCAGGAGCTTTACCCATCCCTGTCAAAAGACCTTTATCCTTGTCTGAAATTGTTTATTAGGCAACATTAAGGACCTTTTCCTCCATTTTGTTTCAGACATGGCCGACCTCAGCAAGGACCGTGGGGAGAGGAAAGCCACCCGCAGCTCCGAGAATGGCCTGCGGAGCCCTAGCAGAGCTCAGCTGGGACAAAGGGGCTTCTTCCCAAATCCCGAGAGCCGGAAGATGTTCCACCAAAACCAAGCCCTGGCTAAACACCAGCGGGTCCATGCTGCCGAGACCCCTCACCAGTGCCCGGATTGCGGGAAGCACTTCACTCAGCGCTCGAGCCTCACAATCCACCGCCGGATCCACACAGGTGAGAAACCGTACCCTTGTCCACAGTGCGGGAAGTGCTTCCGCCAGAGCTCGAACCTCCTCAAGCACCAGCGGATCCACTCGGGCGAGAGGCCCCACCAGTGTCCCGAGTGCGGGAAGTGCTTTGCCCAGCGCTCAAACCTCCTTATCCACCAGCGGACCCACACGGGAGAGATGCCCTACGTGTGCCCAGAATGCGGGGCTTGCTTCAGTCAGCACCGGGGTCTGGTTACCCACCAGCGGATCCACATGGAAGAGATGCCATATGGCTATGGCTGCCCAGACTGCGGGAAATGCTTCCAGCAGAATTCGGACCTGACAAAACACCTGCGGGTCCACACGGGGGAGAAGCCATACAGTTGCTCCGAGTGCGGGAAGAGCTTCAGCTACAGCTCCAACCTCAGCAAACACCAGCGGATCCACACGGGGGAGAAGCCCTACCTTTGCAACGTGTGCGGGAAAAGTTTCAGCCATCTCTCAACCCGCAACACTCACCAGAGGGTCCACACCGGGGAGCGGCCCTACGGCTGCACGGAGTGCGGCAAGCGGTTCATCTCCAGCTCCAAGCTCACCCGGCACATGAGAACGCACTCAATATACACCCCGTACATCTGCAACGAGTGCGGAAGGAGCTTTAGCACCCACTCCAGCCTCACGCTTCACCAGAGGACCCATGTGGCTGAGAGCTACGGGGTGGGCAACGCTTGGGAAGGGGCCGAGCAAGGGCCCAGTGGCCGCACCAGCTGGGTGTCTCCTCTGTGACTGATTCTCCCTTCTCTTCCTTAAGTCTGCCCTGGCCGTACATAGATCCACCGTGGTAACTTGTAGGAAAGGCGCTAGTCCCTAAGGTGTTGGAATTTGGAGGCCCTGTGCTGTGCGGAAGTGAGAATTATGGAAGCATACTGTAGCATTAGTTTGATGGTTTTGGAAAATAGAAGTAGGTGGGGGAGGGGGGAAATAGGATAGTGCAGGGGTTCTCAACCTTTTCAAGCAGAGGGCTGGGTCATGCTCCCACAGATAGTTTCAGGGGCTGGACGGCCATTTGCCCTGCCTGCTACACATTGCACTTCCTAGTGTGGTGGAGGCCGTGGTGGCCCCCACATGAAATGGTGTCTTGGGACGCATCTGGCCCCTGGGCCGTAGGTTGAGAACCCCTGGGATAGTGAGAGGGATAGTAAAGGTAAAGGTTTCCCTTGTTCGAAAGCCAGTCATATCCAGCTTTATGGGTCAGTGCTCATCTGTTTCAAAGTTGAAGAGCCAGCGCTGTCTGCTGCAGATGTTTCCATGGTCATGTGGCAGGCATGACTAGACACTGGAGCACATGGAACACTCTTTCCTTCCCACCGAAATGGTCCCTATTTACCTAGTTGCAATTTCTTGCTTTCAAAATGCTAGGTTGGCAGGAGCTGGGACAAAGACGAGAGCTCATTCTGTCCTGCAGTACCCGGGAATCGAACTGCTGACCTTCCACCTCCCAGTCAGTGTCTTAGCGACTTGAGCCAGGTTAAGTTTTCAAGCTAAACATTGTCATTTTATTTTAAGAGCAGCATAAAGCCTAGGAAGCGGTACACAGCTCCACAAGGTTTCTCGTAAGTGGTCTCAGAAAAGCACAGAAAAGAGCTGGTTTTTAGCCTCCTTTTTCTTTAAGGATGTCTCAGCCGCACTTTAGCCATGCAATAGCAGAATAGTGCTTCCAGCTTTGAAAGTAGTCTACCTCAGAGTACCAGAGAGTATGGCTCAAACAATGGATAAAGGTTGTGACCTTCATACCCTGTCTTTGAGCTTCCTGGAAGCATCTTGCTAATCTCTGTTGGAAATGAAATGCTAGGATATAGCTGGCTATAAATAAAAAGTGAAATTTCAGTATCTACCCTTGGTTCGTGGACGGGAGGGGTGGAAATGACCCAGATCTACATAATTGGATCATGTGGAATGATGGAAATACAGAGGTGCCTTGATTTACAAATTCAATGCGTTCTCCGGGACGATTCATATTGCAAAAAATTTGTAAACTGAGGTACTTCTGTACATATCTTTGGGTGCATTACCAGAACTGGCCACTAGAGGCCACTGCCTGCAATGAGGACATTTTCTTTGTATTGCGAACAAAATTCGTAAACCGGGCCATTAGTGTCAATGGATTTTCATTTGTAAACCAAAAATTATGTTAACCAAGGCATTCATAAACCAAGGTACCACTGTAGTGAGCAAGATTTTAATTACTCCAGAGTTGTTGTGGTTGTAAGATCTGCATTCAGACTCAGGTTTCTGAATGGTGAATAGGTGTCAAAATAGGACTGAATGTAAGGAAATCTCTGGTGATGCATGTTTGAGATAGAAATAATTTGAATTTTACAGTTGCTAATGGGACTTCATCTGGCAGTAGTTAGACAGGAAAAGAGGTCTTGGAACCTTAATGATAGGTAGCGTGATAAAAATATTAACACAGCGTGTGGCTGTGATGGAAATGTAGAATTTTAACTCATTAGGAGTAGGGATAAAAAAACCCAAAACAGCTCAAATCGTAATGCCTTGATACACATTTTCATGGTGATCAGGTCTGGAGTACTGTGTACAATCATTGATCAAAAGAGAGATGGTAGAAAATATCCGAAAGAGGAACCCCAGTGATCAGGACAGTTGAGCAACTCTCCGATGTGAAAAGCATTACATTAGGTGTTGGTTTTTGTTTGCTAAAAAAGGGAGTTTTTAAGTGGAAGCATGCTAAAGCATATAGGCCAGGGGTTCCCAACCTTTTTATGCCACAGGCCTGACCATGTCCCCTGGACAGCTGAGCGGGCCTGACCACGCCTTTGGAAGTGGAAGTAAATGTGCCCACTTCCGCGTTTATGACAGCTGTGGGTGCATTTATGGCTGATGTAAATTTACAGCTGACGTAAACATGTCCACTTCCATGTGCAGCAGTAGGCCACATTAAATGGTGCCGTGGACCAGGGCTGGCCCACTAGCCTTAGGTTGGGAACCCCTGATATAGGCAATTTTTAATGGTGTATAGGAGTGTTCCCCAACCTTTGGTTTTGGACTTCAATTCCCAGGAGCCTAAGTAAGTACATTGGCTGATCAGTGCTTTGGGTAATTGACTTAGGCTTCTGGGAGTTAAAGTCCAAATGGGGACCACTGGTGTAGAGAAAATGGTTAGGAATTCCCTCCCTCCCTCTCCTGTAATAGTAGAACTCAAATGGGACATCCTCTGAAGCTGGATGCATAATAGGAAGTACTTCTTCACACAGTACAAAGTTAAACTATGGAATCGATTGTCTCAAGATGTAGCAATGGCCACCTAGCTGGAAGAATTTTAAAAAAGGATTATACCAGGGGTTCCCAATATTTTTAAGCCGGGGGCTAGGTCACACTCTTTCAGTCAGCTTTGAGGGCTGGGTGGCTATTGTACCTTGCCTGCACGATGGGGTGGTCATTTTGACCTATTAGCTTCAAGAGGGCAGCCATTTTGTTATGCCCTTGGAGGGGTGGGGAGCCACATGAAATGGTGCCGAGGGCCGGATACAGGCATTAGGTTGGGAATTCCTCGATTAGACAATAGCAGACACTTGGCTGCTAATATGGGTTTCTCTGTTTCCTTCCCTCCATGATCAAAATGCAGTGTTACTGCTTAATCTTGTGCTAAGTAGGAAGAGACATCTACAATTCTGAGGAAAAAGAGAGAGAGGAAGAGAATTAAAGGATCAACCCTGCCTTACGTCTCCTGGAAATAATTGTGCCCCATTTCTGGCCATCCCGGTTAAGAATGATGCCAGTAAATTTGAAACACATGCAGAGGAGGAAGACCAAATTAGTCAAGGGGTTGGAAAACAAGATTCCCCCCTCAGGAGTGGTTGAGGGAGCTGGAAGGGTTTCTAGCCTGGAGAAGAGAAGTGGTGTGGTAGCCATTTTACAAGATCTGATAAGACAGTGGTGGCAAGCCTATGACATGCGTGGCAGTTGTGGCACTCCAAGGCCTTTCTGTTGGCACGTGTGCCGTCACCCCAGCACAGAGTTTGCCCTTCCCCTCTGCCCAGCAGCCCAACGGGAGCACTTCCTCCCTCCCCCAACACAAGAGTTCACTCTGCCCAACAGCCCAATGGGAGTGCCTCCTGCCTTCCCTCAGCACAGAGTTCACCCCACCCCTCTGTTTGGGCACTCAGTCTCTAAAAGGTTTGCCATCACTGTGATAGGACGTCGCATGGAAATCGGAATCACCTTGGCTGTCCCAGCGGGTAGGAACTGAATGAATGGATTTCTAAATGCAAGGAAGGATATTTGGATTAAACATTGGGAGGGAGTTCCTGGCAGAGCTGTTCAACGGTGGGATGGATTGCGTCACTAATTTGCAATGGAGGTCTTAATTCTAAAAATGGCTGCAAAATACATATATTATTGAATGTCATTATCATTGCATTCCTAATTATTTCAAGAAGTTTAGGGTGGAGTGTAGTGTTCCCCTGGTTCTCTACTGTTCCTTTTTATGTTGATGGCGCTTGTGTGAGTTAGGCTAGAAAGAAAGATAGTGATAGGCCTGAAATAAACTTCATGGTTAGGGATTTGCGTCTAGGTCTTCTACCTCTTAGTTTTGAGGTTCCAGGTTCAGAACATGGAAGAAGCTAGTTACAAGAGATGTAATTACATGTAACTAGTTGCTTTGTACGTAATTGTTAGTTACAAAATTATTTTCTGAAAGTAATAACACCTATACTACTGAGATGTAACTAGCAACATTTTCAAAAGTTATTTTTCAAGAGTATCTGAAGGCATTTAAAAGCATGTTGATAATCCCCCCTTTTTTCCCCATTAATCCAAAGTGTCAAAGAAGTACTATTTTATTTTCATTTTTGTATTTTTATAGAAATTTCTAATGTTATCGTTGTTTTATGTCATGATTTTGCCTCCAATTTATGGTGATTTTATGAACGAGTATTCCCCAAAATTTCTATCCTCAAAGTCAGCTCTTGTAAATTCCAGACTCTGGTTTCTTTTAGGGCAAGAGTTCTCAGCCTTTTAAAGCCGGGGGCCAGGTCACGCTCCCTTAGACAGCTTTGGGGGCCGGATGGCCATTTTGCCCTTCCTCCACCACATGGTACTTCCTGGTATGATGGAGGTAGTGGTGGGCCCACATGAAATGGGACCGTGGGTTGCATTTGGCCCATGGGCCACAGGTTGAGAATCCCTGTTTTAGGGAGTCAACCTTTCTTATATTTGGTCTTCCTCTTTTCTTGCTGCAGTCTGCCTTTCCCAGCATTATTGTCTTACTTGAGAATCATCTTCTTTCCTGTCTCGATCAAACCCTGGACTGCCAAAATGAAGCCAGTTTCTAGGCTTTGCGGTTGGCCAAATTTAAGTCCTCATGTTTCTGGCAGTAATCGGCAGACCAGTAAAGGAGCCAGTTTCTGTATCTCTCCACATTCACACATGTTGTTGAGAATCTTGCTTCCACATGATGGACAGCATCTGTTTTATCGTTTTGGCATCCAGAGACAGTTCAGGTTTGACTTGTTCTAGGACCCACTTGTTCATCTTTCCGGCAGTCCAGGGTATTCGCAAAGCTATCTTCCAGCACAGTTTTCCAGTGATTTTTGGGTTTTTCCATCAGCCTTCTTCACTATTCATATCTAGTGATTGGGAATACAAGAGTGTGGACGATCTGTGTCCTCATCTCCAGTGTTGCATCCTTAATGTTCAACTGTAACACTGTTTAGGCTATTTTCTTCTTTCACTTTCCCTAAAAGTTGCTTCAAGTTATTATCGTTTCTTGCCTGCAAGACACTATCATCTACTTACCTTTAAGAACTGATGTTTCTTCCACCAAGTTTCACTCCTCCTTCCTCTGAATCTAGTCTAGGTTTTCCCTATTTTATATTCTTTGTACAAATTGAACAGATAAAGAGGATAAAATGTAGGTTTATAAGTGTGGTTCCAAAAATTGGCCACTAGATCAGCGTTTCCAAACTATGTTCCTCGGAACACTGGTGGACTTCAATTCCCAGAAGCCTCAGTCAGTACATTGGCTGATCAGTCCTTTGGGGAATTGACTTGGGATTCTGGGAATTGATGTCCAAGCACCAAAGATTGGCAAACATTGCACTAGAGCAGGGGGGTTCCCAACCTTTTCAAGCCAGGGGCCGGGTTACACTCTCAGTCCGCTTCGAGGGCCAGATGGCCATTATGCCCTGACTGCATGATGGGGGTGGTCACTTTGTGACAACAGCTTCAAAGGGGTGGCCATTTTGTTTCTCGAATGCCCATGGAGGGGTGGAGGGCCACATGAAATGGCACCATAGACCAGATCTGGCCCATGGGCCTTAGGTTGGGAACCCCTGCACTAGATAATATTTTCCTGTTTTGTTTTTTTTTCCTATTTGGCCTCTTAGTAAGAACAGTACAACATTCTCTTTGGCTGATCCGAGCAACTAAAGGGTTCGCAACCTGCGGCCCGGCCTTGGCCCATGGCAGCAATTCATCCAGCCTATGACGATGACCCTGGAAGCAGACATGTTTATGACAGCTGTAAATGTGCCCACCACGGTTTATGGTCCGCTGTTCCCATCCTGCTCAGGTGTCTGAGGGGGAGTGGTTTGGCCTGTAGCGCGAAAAGGTTGAGAACCCCTGAACTAAGTAGTGAGTAATGCAACACATTCATTTTAAAATGTAAACGTTCCAAGTTCTGTTCATTTTTTGCCCTGCACTCGAGATTCCTTTGACTAAGGCTCATCCTGGTGGGGGATGATGATGGTATTTGGGATCCAACCCATCTGGATGTTAGTTGGATGGGAAAGGCTGCTGTAATTGTTCTTCTACACTGTTTCTTCTGTTGACTTCTTAACCAGGGTTTGTTTGTTTTTGTTTTTGGAGGACAACTCCCAGAATTTCCCAAGCGGTGTGGTCAACTGGCACATTGGCTAGAACTGGTTCTCTAATCTACCATCCAACCCCCCCCCCCCCACAACCCCAAACTTTCCCAGGCTTTTGTTCTAAGCCATTGAGCGCATGAGTGACTTGGGTCCAAATAACATTTACGTCAAAAGGAAAATGTGAGAATTTGTGGGGTGTTAATAGGAATAGTCATCCAAGCCAATTAGCCTGGCATAAGCAATTTCACAGGGGACATAGCCAATGCATCTTCTGCTCCTAAACAACAGGGCTAGAACCAGTGGGTGGAACATATCAGAGGATTAGAGTTTGGCTAAGCCTTAGGAGAAACTCACTAACCAGAAGAGTTGTTCAGCCTTGGAACGGCATCTCCTGAGCGATTGTGGAAGTGTTGAAGTGGCAGTTGGACATTTCATTTGCCAGAGTAGCTGTGGTCGTTGTGAGGTTCTTGCAGTTAGTAAAGATTGGATGAGATCAGGAGATGGCTACCAAACCAGGTTCCCTTTGGGTGCTGCTTAAATTCATTGGCAAGAGTGGCCTCACAGCCAATAGATCTTTGTGGCATCCTAGAAGGATAGGAGATTATTTGCCATGTACGATGACAGAGTTCTTAGTGTGTGGTCTTGCAGAGACTTCTCATACATCTTAACACTTTGTTGAGTACCCAGATTTATCAATTTATTGGCCAGACACTTTGTTAACTGACAACCACTAGTTTAAATCTAGCAGTGTAAATTTCACCAGTGAATTGCCACCAGTTAAGATGTCTGAGCTGGTTTTCTAGTTCAGGGGTGCCCAAACATTTTGGGCTGGGGGCCTGGCCACACCCCCTGGAACAGGGTATGTTTGCACATGTGCAGCCATATTCACTTCCTGATTTGGCGTGTATGCTTCACCGCATGCATGGAAGCATTCATAGTCACTTCCTGGTTCAGCGTTGACACCTCTGCATGTGCACGTCCGCCCCAAAGCAGGAAGTGAATACGGATGCTTTGCGCCCGCACATTTGCTCCAAACCAGGAAGTGAATACGAATGTGCAAAAGCACCTGTATTCACTTCCTGGTTTGGTGAGGGCATCGCAAGCCTTTTGGAATGGCTTCGGGGGGCATAGTTTGGACATGCATGTTCAAGTTGCATAACTTGGCATGCCACAAGGAAAATAAAAGCACTGACTTTAACTGGGGGCAGTTTGCCACTGAAATTTACATTGCTGGAATTATACTGGCATAAGTACGTAATAGGATTCTGAGCATTTCTCTGCTCACTCACTGACTGTGAGTGTGTGTGTGTGTAGAAAGTTCAGGAAATCTCTCTTACTACCTAAGATATTCCAGGAGTGATGTGTGTTGACAGTTGTCTATTTGTTATCTTAAACTTTAAATAATCACCAACATAGCTGTCACCCTGTTAGATAGAGTGAGGTTCCTGCTGCTTTAAATGTCAGAATGCAAGGAACAGTGGGTGAATCACAAACCAGAGCTTAGAATTTTTATTTATATATTTTTGGACAATATAGCTAGGAATTAGGGGAGTTGAAGTTCAAAAGTGTGGTGTGTAATCACACTGGCGGAAAACGAGTCGTCATTCCACTTGTAAGACATAATGCCAGGTTTGTTTGTTTTTTACCTGTGTGAATCTGAGGGAATGTCAGCTTCAGAAGATACCTTTCTGCAAAAAATGAAAGACAGATCTTTAAGAATGGGTGAGAATTTAAAAAAAAAATTTTTTTTTGTTCTTTTAATATAACAATTTGCAAATTTCTTCATAGACGGAGCAGGAAATAACTTGGGATCGTTTATCTTTAAATCCAGTGTAGCAGACACTGAAAATCTTGACAGATTTGTAAATTGAGGCAAATGTTCTCAAAAGTTGGACTTTAAGTCACTGTGTAAATGGGCAAATGCTGACTTCTTAACCAGTGGCAAATTTGTCGCTGTGTGAATTTAGAAGCCATGTTTGTATCATGGAATTAGAGTTGTTGCCACCTCTGTTCTCCCCCTCCCCTGAGAGGCTCATCTTTAATAGCTACACAGTACATGGACAGAACACAGTCCTTTATATACGGTATTTTGGAATAGCTTTATCTGTTGAATTTGTCTAGTGTAGATTGGTAAGGATTTCTTTTGGTGACGATTTGCCCAAATATACAAAGTGCTTCATAATTAGAAAAAAAAAATGGGGATGATTAAAAAAATATAGCAGGCATTAGAAAAGAAAATAGTAATTGCTGATCCCTGAGAGATTTTATTCTCCCCCAACACTGGGTCTTGTCATCCTGGTCTTTGGGCTAAGATCAGGATTGTATATACTTTGAGCTGGGGGGGGGGGGATTGTGTTTTTAAAAATGTAGATTTGGGGCATTGTATATATAAATTGTTCAAACGAACCAAGTCTCTGTGTGTTTCCTTGTTTTTGTAAAATTTATTGGGTTTGATTTTCACAGCAAAGTGTCAAAAAGCTGTCTGGAGTGCTAGAGTTTGTATTAATTACAGTGGAACCTTGGATAATGAAATTAATTCATTAGTTTTTTCGTATAGTGTAATTTTTTGTTATGCGAATTTTCCATAGGAACGCATTGATATACAATGCAGTTTTAGCAAAAATTCGTTAAGTGAAATGTGATTTCCCATAGGAGTGCATTGAAAATGGAAAAAACTACGAAAATTTTTGTTTTCAAAGGGCGCCATTCACATTTGATTTCTTTTTGTTATGCAAGTTTGTTTGTTTTTTTGCTATCCAGACCCTTTGTTATCTGAGGTGCCACTGTACTTAATTTTCTTCCTGTTCCATCCCTCTCCATGATTTGGGCTTTAATGATTAATTCAGATACTTAAGGGGTAGAAACCTGCTTTCTTTTAATGTAAAACATGACACTTTCAACCCCATATCAAGGGTCACCTGAGGTTTTTCTTTCTTTCTGGAAACACCACATTCCTCAGAACTGAAATTAGGGAAAGTTGCTTTTGAATCTTTGGCAGTAGGTCCCAGAAGAATAGAGATTTTGAGAGATGTTAGTTACATCACCCTGCCAACAAAAGTCTGCATAGTTAAAGCAATGGTCTTTTCAGTAGTAGTGTATGGTTGTGAGAGCTTGACCCTAAGGAAGGTTGAGCGCAGAAGAATAGGTGCCTTTGAATTGTGGTGCTGGAGGAGACTCTTGAGCATGGGTTCTCACCCTTTTCAAGCCGAGGACCAGGTCACGCTCCCTTAGACAGCTTCAGGGGACGGATGGCCATTTTGCCCTGCCTGCCACACATGGTACTTCTGGGTGTGGCGGAGGCAGGGGGGAGGACATGAAATGGTGTTTCAGGCTGCATCCAGCCCCTGAGCCATAAGTTGAGAACCCCTGCTCTTGAGAGTCTTCTGGACTGCAAGGAGATCAAATCAGTCAAATTCTACATTAAATCAACCCTGATTGCTCCTTGGAAGGACAAATACTGAAGCTGAAACTCAAATACTTTGGCCACTAAATGAGAAGAGAAGACTCACTGGAGGAGGCCCTGATGCTGGGAAAGATCAAAGGCAAAAGGAGAAGAGATGAGATCGCTAGAGGCATCGCTGATGCAGTAGACATAGATCTGGGCGGACTACAGAGGATGGCAGATGACAGAGAAACCTGGCGTGCTGTGGTCCATGGGGGTCACAAATGGTTGGACTCAACTGTGTGACTGAACAAAAATTCAGAAACACTAATTTTTCCGAGTTCTGTTTAGAAAACATGGACTATTTTCCTACAATAGGTTAATGGTGCCTTCGATAATGTCTCATTTCCCCGTTTTGATTGGACTGAACTGTTTTGGATGAGACAGACAGTTTCTTTCCAAGCCCATAGGATCTTCACTTCCTGCTCTAGCTACTGTATCACACTTTCCCTCAGTTAAGATACAGAGAATTTAGTGCATGGGAAACATTTTTAAATTCTGTAGAAACAATGTTCTTGTGCATAAGGTTTGCCTGATAAGCAAAAAACAAACAAACACAACAACCCAGAACCCCAAAGGACATTTAACAAAGACTGATACTGATACATGTCCACAGAAATGTCTGCAGACCCAAACAGCACTGTCTCTGGCTGTAAACGGAGATGAGCATTGAACCCTAGAGTTGGATACAACTGGCTTTTGAGCTACGGCGACCTTTACCAACCCATGTTCCTTGCACCTCTATACATGCCTCCATTGTGAAAATGATCCATTTACTCTACTTTTTGATTTCTGCTTTATAATGAGTTAGCGTCCCTTGACACCAGATGGAGTAAAAGAGGAAGCAAAGAAGAAGAATGAGTTAACCTCATTATATTCTGTAAAGATGGAAATGAAAGCTGCCCTAATAGTCCTTGAAGGTAAATGAAAGGTTTAAGAAGAAGTTTTACCAGTTCCACAGCCCCAATGAGCTTCCACGGCTGAATGGGGATTTGAACCCAGGCCTTCCAAGTCCTAGTACATCATTCTATCCACTACAGCACCCTGGCCTAAGATCTACCTGTCGTATTTCATCACCCAAGTTTAGAAAATTTGCATGACATAATTCCTGCTGAATGAGAGTCAAGATCTGTCTAGTCCAGCATTCTGTTTACCAGTTTCCCCAGTAAAAAGCCTATTTGTAGGACATGAATTACAAAGGAACCCTCTGCCTCAATTCCCAAGCAACTGATATACATAGACCTGCAATGTCCAAGAATCAGAAATAAGCACTCCACATTATGTATATTATAGATATGTCATTAGAAGAAGTTTGTTGACAGCTGAAAAATATTCTGAGCTGGAATGCTTTTCATACCTTCACATTGAGCCCTCATAATGTACTCTGTTCATGATCACAGTTCAGTCCTAATGAGCTCAAGTTTGGCTCATCCTTCCATCTTTCCATGGTTGGTAAGTTGAGTACCTAGCATGTGGTGGGCAAACTCTACTCTGCATATTTACTTTATTAATCACCCAAGAGTACTTAAGCCCTGTGGAGTGGTATATAAATACTGTACAGTACTTGGATTTTTATAGATCACCTTGCTTTGTGAATACTCGGAGATAAACACTGATTTTGTTCATCAGTATGATTGCTTGATCAAGGAGCTCTGCCTGAAGCATGTCTCTAGAACGGGTTCCCAACCTTTTCCAGCTGGGAAGCTGGGTCATGTCCCCTCAGTCAGCTTTGAGGGCCAGATGGTCATTTTGCCCTTCCTGCATGAAAGGGGGGGGGGGTGTCATCTTGTCCTAACAGCTTCAAAGAGGCAGCCATGTTGTTTCTCAAATGCCCTTGGATGGGTGGGGGTACACATGAAATGGTACTGGGGGCCGGATCTGACCCACAGGCCTTAGGTTGGGAACCCCTGCTCTAGAACACTAATGTGACCTCAGACTGTAATGCTGTACTTCATATACTTTCCTGCCTCCCATGATATGATGGTTAAGGTGCAGTACAGCACTCAAAACTCTGCTGTTGGTTTGAGCTCGATCCTGATGGGGATCAAGGTTGACTCCGCCTTCCATCCGTCTGAGGTTGGTGAAATGAATACCCAACTTGTTGGGAGCAAAACACTCATTATCTTGTGAACTATCCAGAAAGTGTTCTAAGCACTGTGAGCTGGTATATAAGTGGAAGCAATCATCCAATCATTCAATATTTTCACCTGTAATTAATCAAATAATGGAGCCTGACTAGCAGCCCTTGGCAGGCCCATCTTACCTCACTTTATCAAATCAATTTTGAAAGCCATCAAGAAGCGTACCAGCCACTGCCAGTCACAGGGTTGTGATACAAGGCTTGGTCACTAGGTGGCAGGAGGAAATTGAGTCACTTACACAGTACTGTATTGTGGAGTGGAAGAATGAAGAGTTCAAAGATTCAGTTTGGAGTTGACTCTTGTTTTCTAAAGTGCATTGAATAATGTTTACCTTCTCACCAAAATGGTCCCTGTTTATCTACTTGCAATTTCTTGCTTTTGATCTGGTAGATTTGGCAGGAGAGAGGACAGAGACGGGAGCTCACTCTGTCATGTAGCACTCAGGTTTCGAACTGCTGACCTGCCAAACTTCCAGTCATCAAGTTCAGCATCTTAACCACTGAGCCACTTGGACTCCTCCTAATGTCAAAATACAACAAGGATGTCCTTGAAATAAATGGTGATGAACTTTCATGGCTGATTGAAGGACCCTGAGAAAGACAGGGGAGGAGGCTAAAGTACTCAGCCAAGTTTGGAAACCATTGGCGATCCTTTGCTGGCGGATGTGCTACGTAGCATGAGAGGATCTAAGCCTAAGTTCCTCAAAGTTGCTTGAGACATGGGACAGGTAGATCAAGCAGTGAGCGAGAAAATGCGACAGACTGGCTTTAGATCACCCAGTCAGCGTATCTTTGAACATAATGTGGGTAGTAAGGTTTCATCCTGATTTCTCTGGTGGAACAAAGAAAAAATGAACCAAACTATTGTAATCCAGTACTGGCTATTGTTTAGTGTACAAGGTGGGCAGATGTCAAACTTGCTGGATCTACTTTACAGGATGTGGAGTTTCACTAACTAGAATTCAGAAATCTACCAGTGAGGTCTTGGTGCAGAATATGTATGTTTATAATTGAAAATGCCAAGGATTCTACAAAAATTTGCATTTTGTAGATGAAATAAGAGGGGTACCCCTCTTTTGAACATAAAAATTCAGAGTCTTAAAAATTGTTTCAGAACTTGGCAAGAAGGTGACTTTATAGGACCTCTGGTCCAAATAGTACTTTTTGGATTCTGGGAGCTAAGGAACTCAACTGAGTACATAAACTATCCATCCAAGGCAGGGGGTCCCAACCTAAGGCTTGTGGGCTGGATCCGTCCCACGGTGCCATCTCATGTGGTCCCTCACTCCTCCAAGGGCATTCGAGAGAGAAAAATGGCCACCCCTGTGAAGGTGTTGGGAGAAAATGGCTGCCCCCATCAGGCATGCAGGGCAAAATGGCCGTCTGGCCCTTGAAGCTGACTGAAAGAGTATGGCCCAGCCCCTGGTTTGAAAAAAGTTGGGAACTCTTGAAGGTTTCCTTGTTTCAGCAGTAGCATTTAGGGCAGAAGGAAATCAGGTGGTTGTTTCCTAAGCAACTAGAGGTCAAGAATCCCTGCTGATTCCCTGGAAAATCTACCACTAGATCGAAATATATCTTCCACCCACTCCTGATTTAGGCAAAAAAAATTCTTTAGTCAAAACCATAAGACACAAGAAATGGAAGTCTCCAGAAATGAGAGTCCATTTTGCAAACAAATCAGAAACAGTTCTCCATTTTCCATAAACAAATTCGTTATCTCATTTACTGTGTAATTGATGCACACTCTGTTGTGGAAGCTAAAGCCCAGCACTAACAAATACAAAGTGACCCAGCTGTTCTGGGGAAGCAGCTTACATTTTTTTTGAAATTGTGAAATTACAGTGACGCTGGAACCAATTTGCCCATTACTTCTGCATTTGCACATTTACAACTTACCTTTTCTATCTGGCGACCGAAAGGATGACACTGTGTTTTCACACCATCTCTGCAAGGGTGAGTTGTCTTCTTGTCTTGTTTTTCTTTCAAGAAATCAAGCAACCGCTTAGCGCAATAGTGAAGCTCATCAGGATGCAGACATGGAAGCCCATACTTGTGTAAATTTGCATTTCTGAGTTTTTTGTACAGTCAGACCTCTCCATATGAATTTAATTCATTCCTCGAGGTTGGTTGTACAGTATCTTAAAAAATTATCTTGAATTTCCTTTAGGAATGCATTGAATTTCTTCTCTTGAAAAAATTCTATTAAAAATTCTTATCTTGAACCTGATTTTTTCTGAGATTTCTGAATGTATCTTGAGTTTTTCTTAAGTTGAACCATTCTTATCTCAAGGTTTGACTGTACTGCCCATAACAGGAATGGGTGACATCTAGTCTCTTATTCCAGCATTTCTCACCATTGACTATGCTGGTTAGGGCAGATAGGAGTTGCATCTAGAGCAGGGGTACCCAAAATATGGCCCAGGGGCTGGATCTGGCCCCCAAGACCAATTCATCTGGCCCACACCACCCTCATCGCTCCCAGAAGTGGAGGTAAAATGTGCCTGTATTTCCGCTTCTGGGAGCGACGAGGGTGGTGTGCGCCAGATTAATTTGTGTCAGGGGCCAGATTTGGCCCCTCACTGCTCTTTGGGCACCTCTGAACCACATGACTGTCCTGTGGCCTGAAAAGTTTGGGCACCCCTGATCTAGAGAGTGATATGTTCCTCAACAGTCCTGAAGGAGCAGTTAGAGCAGTGGTGCCCAAACCTTTCAGGCTGTGGGTTGGTCACACGGTTGAGTGGGCCTGTCATGTGGTTCCTCACACCGGAGGCAAAAGTAAAATGCGCCTGTGTATGTGCAAAATGTACCTGGAGCTATCGTAAACTCATTTATAACAGCAGCGGGTCATTTATGGCAGTGTTTTGCACCTGCACAGGCATGTTTTACTTCCACTTCTGGGAGCGGCGACGGTGGTACAGGCCAGAAAATTTGGTGCCATGGGCCAGATCTGGCCCACAGGCTGCAGGTTGGGCACCCCTGAACTAGAGTACAGTACTCTGCAATGGTTTCTGATGAGGGCTACTCTAAAGACTGTGAAGCTTGCCCAAGGCCACGCAAGGTGACTCTTTTCCTTAAAGGGACAGTGGAGGAATTGAACTCCCAAGCACCAGTACTGTAGCCAGGTACCCAGTCCATTGAGCCAGGGGTTCCCAACCTTTTCAAGCTGGAGGCCGGGTCATGCTCTCTCAGTCAGCTTTGATGGCTGGACGGCCATTTTGCCCTGACTGCACGATAGGGGTGGCCATTTTGTCCCAACAGGTTCAAAGGGGTGGCCACTTTGTTTCTCAAATGCCCTTGGAGGGGTGGGGCCCCACATGAAATGGTGTCTTGGGCCAGATCCAGCCCATGGACCTTAAGTTGGGAACCCCTGTATTGAGCTATACCTCTGTAGGTGGCAATAAAAACATTATTTTACATCTGGTATTCTCAACCTGTAGCCTGTGGGCCAGATGTGGCCTGTGGTGCCATTTCATGTGGTCTCTCACCACCTCCACCACACCCGGAAGTGCCACGTGGTGGAGGAAGGGCAAAATGGCCATCTGCCCCCCCAAACTATCTCAGGGAGCATGCCCTGGCTCCCGACTTTAAAAGGTTGAGAACTCCAGTTTTACATTCTAAATTTTTGTTCAAAACACCAGTCACAAAAAATTAAATATTTTTAGAATTCAGGACATCTGTCTCAACTGCTTGGATAGCTTTGTGGATAGGTTGGACAGCTGCTTGGATAGCTTTGTGGATAGGCTTCGGAGTCAGAGGTTGGGAGTTTGATTTCCCCGCTCTGCCTAATGGGAGAAGACCCACCCTGGGTAGCCTTGGGCAAGATGCACAATCCCAGAGCAACTCCAGAAGAAGGGAATTTTTTTTAAAAAACACACAACACTTCTGTGTATTCTCTACCCAGAATCAACTCAATGGCACATAGTTATTATTACAAATGGATCAGTATGTGGGGGAGCTAGTTTTTATGTCTGTATTTTTGAAAAAGTATGTTGATGCTTCATCACGGTAGTTTGGAAAAATTTCCCCCCTCTGTCCCACATGCCTGGAAACTGTCCCATAAAGATGTAAATATTAGGCAGATGCCCTTGTGGGGTTTTTTTTAAAACACAAATTTGCCTCTTGTGTGGCCCAAAGACAGACATTGGAAAGGGGTGTGTGTGCATGAATACAGCTGCTGGCATTTTTGCCAGCCACACAACTCTTTGGTAACCTCACGTTTGAGTCCAGAATCAGAACATGGAGCCATTATGGGTTTTGAAATTACACCTCTGAGAAACCCTCACCTCATGTGGTAAATTCAGAGTTTTCAGGGAGTTGCAGTCATCAAAACTAGCTTTGTCCAACTGCTAGCCTGGGCCTGTATTGGATGATTAAAAATCGGGTTTTTGTGTTCTCCAGAAGTCTTCATCGAAACAAAGTGGGCTCAAAGATAAATAGCGTGAAATTTGACAACAAGGCAAAAGTGGAATTTTGGTTCCACAGGAGGTAGAGATAAAAGTAAAGGTTTCCCTTGCTCAAAAGTCAGTCGTATGTGACTGTTTATAGCCAAAGAGCCAACGCTGTCTTCATCTACAGACATGTGGCTCCATGGACATGTGGCAGGCATGACTGCTAGGTTGGCAGGAGCTGGGACAGAGACGGGAGCTCACTCCATCATGCACTACTCCGGTATCGAACTCCTGACCTGCTGCCTTCCAGTCAGGGTCTTAACCACTTGAGCCAGTGCAGTCCCCTGGTAGAGATAAGACATGGGTAAAAAACCGCATTTCCTCTCTCTTCTGCAGGCAGGCCTGCCCTGTTGTTTGAGGTGTTATTGTGTCTAGGGGCCATCAATTCAATTCTACGTTTTGGTGACCTAAAAAGGGTTTTCTAGCACTCCGCTTGTTACACCACACTGCCTCTTGAGAGATGAAGCATAAAGACTTTGCTTTAGGCTTGGCACAGAGAAACATGAAACAAGATCTTGTTCTTCACCTCAACAAAATAGAAGAATGTATGGCAGCGTACACAAAAGGCAATTTACACCCATGCTGGTATTCATATCTAGTGGAGGTACACAGAAAGAACCTCCTTAAAGATTGTGGCATTTTTGAACCACAGTCGGGCATATCCTGGTAATGACCACCATGTGTTGCCAGCTAATCTTTCTCACACTAGATTAGTCGAAAGGAACTGCAGAATGAACTCACCAAAAGGTGGTTTCATTTTGGCAGTTTCATGTCTGGCCTAGACACAGAAGAAGAAGCCATATCTAGTGGATTAGAGGCAATGCTGAAGATCAGTCTCTTGTCTACCTGTGCTTTCTTTCACTCACAACCCTCAGAGTCCTCTGGGCAGCATGGACAGTAAAATTACTGGCTGGGGGATTATTGGGGCAGTAACTGATAGAAGGGACTGTGGCAGCTTAGTGGTTAAGACTCTGAACTTGACAATAGGAAGATCAGCAGTTCGAGACCTGAGAGCTGCATGATGCAGTGAGCGCCTGTCTTCTGTCCCAGTTCCTGCCAACCTAACAGTTCCAAAGCAAAAAATTGCAAGTATCGGTTGATAAATAGGTACCACTTCAATGGGAAAGGTAACAATGTTCCATGCAATTTGATGTCTAGTCATGCCTACTACGTGACTAGAAACGTCTGTAGATGCAGACAGCACTGGATCTTTGGCTGTAAATGGAGATGAGCACTGAATCCTAGAGTCGGATACGACTGGCTTTTTTTAGCAATGGCAACCTTTACCTAACTGATAGAAGGGACTGCATTGGCTTAGTGGTAAAGACACTGAGTTTGATGAGTGTCTTCTGGTCAAGAAGTGGAAGTGGGCACATTTATGACAGGCATAAATGCACCCACTTCCCCATTTACAATAGCCACGGTCTCGTTTACGCACGAGTGGGTGCATTTTATGGCTGATGTAAAAGCGTCTGCTTCCACTTCCAGGAGGAAGGTGCGGCAGCAATGGTCCAGATGAAGCGGTGTCATGGGCTGGCCCATGGGCCATAGGTTGGGAACTCCTGCTTTAACTGATAGAAGCCTTCACTGTAGCACAGCCACTGAAAAGGCCCTTTCTTTGTGGAGACCTGAGGAGATTATAGCCCACAAAAGGAACTTTTCAAATGTTTTGCAACGAGGGGGGTCCACAAAATGATGAGGATTTCAGTCCGGAGGGCTGTTGTTGTCAGTGACTCAGCAAGCATACCGAGTTATCCTAAATGTGGTGGCCGTTTTGAGTGAAGTCATGTTGTATTGGAATTGGAAGCAGATGCGGCTGTGAATTATTGCAGCTGTGCCGGAGACGATGTGATCCAGATGTGGTGTCCAGGAGGATGCGGACCAGGGCTGGAGAAGGCCAGAGCCGGCAGATGCAGTTAGTCTGCTGGATACCAAGGATGCAAATGCGTTTGCTCTCTCCCTCTCACCCCTTGACTCCTAGAGTGATAGTATGTGATAACTGCCTTTTAGTTTAAACAAATGAAAGACGATGGATCAACGGTCTCTTTCCCCTCTAGTTGAATGGAAAATGAAAGGAGGGGATGAAGAACTCTTTGCTGGATGAGAAAGGGTTCCAGTGGTCAGAAAAGAATGATGTGGGAAGTTTCCTCCTCCTCCTCCACCCTTTGGGTGTCATGTGTGATGGAAGGTTCTTGCTCTGGCACTTCTAGAGTTTCTTATATACTGCCCCATATCCCAAAATCTAAAATAATGACTTGTAATTACTTTTTGAGGCTGTGGTGGCTCAGTGGTTAAGAAGCTTGCCTTGCTAGCTGGAAGGCTGGCAAGTTGGCAGTTCGAGACCCGGGTAGTGCATGATGGATTGAGCGCCCGTCTCTGTCCCAGCTCTTGGGACACAAAAGGAGCCTCATTTGGATGTTCCCTAAGCCGAGTTTCTTCGGCAAAAATAATTTCAACCTAGAATAATTTTTGACACGAAATTGTTATTATTATTACTTTTGGAGTCAATATAGTTTAGATGTTAAAGTAGTGGGTTAGGGCTTAGCAAACCAGAATTCAAATCCTCACATAGACATGGAAACTCACTTGGGGTATCACTGGAAAAACCACTCATTAAATACTTCACGTCCCTTGGGGACCCCACTAGGATTCCCATAACTTAGAATCAATTTTACAGCATGTAAGAACAAGCTAATTACGCCTTTTTATTTTTAAAATCTGAATGCCACCAAGTATTGTTCCACAATCTTATCGGCTCAACATGTACAATGGAGCAAGGGGGGGGGATACCAATATCCAGCCCATGAGCCACATCATGATTTTCCTCAGCCACTGAATGAAGCCATCTCTTCTCCTTGGAATTACAAAAATGATGAGGACAATTATAATTCTGGGGAAGGTTACATTTTTGAAGAACAAACCTCAGACATCCTCTCAGATTCTGGGAGGTGAAGTCCAGAAAATGCCTTGTAAAGTTCTAGCTGTCATGTCACATAATTACAGTGGTACCTCACTTAAAGAGCATAATGCGTTCTATGGGATTACTTTTTAGGTGTAGCAAAAAGCGCCATTACTGCCATTGTAAGTGACCGATTGTGACTTCTGGTGGGGTGGTGGATTGTGAACCCTGATTTAGTAGTTAAGTGAGTTTTTGGTTGGTTTTAGTTGTTAAGCGAGGGTGACCATCCAGAGAAAATTCTGCTCTTTAAGTGAGTTAGTCTATATGTGAGGCGCTCTTTATATGAGGTTTTACTGTACAGTAAAACCCCGGGTCACAATGGAGGTCTGTTCCAACAGCCTCCGTTGTAACCTGAAAAAATTGTAAACTGAAACATCCATAGGGATGCACTGAAGAAAAGAAAAAAAGGTCCTGAATTGATAGTTATAAACAGGAAAAAAATACATTAAAAATTTGTAAACCGGGACAGCATTTCCATAGGATTTGTTGTTGTAAACCGCAGCAAACTTAAACCGAGGTGGTTGTAACCCAGGGTTTTACTGTATTTATTTGTTATGGGTGGGGAATAATGACTTGCCAGTAACTAGCTATTTGCAGTCTATTATTTCACTGCAGAAGAAAGCATTTTTACAATCTTAATTCATGAGTTTCATTCATTATCATACTTGGGGGGCTGGGGGCGGCGCCTGTCCAATTCTCTTATAAAATACAGCTGGTGTCCATGAGGAGGGGATGTTATTTGGATTGATTAATAAGTCTTAGGGGCAGAGAAGAAGCTGGGTGGGTGGGTGGGGGGAGACTATCTGAGACATCGCTTTGTTTGTTCCTGAAGATGACTCGCTCGAGTTCCCCCACCCATTACTTCGGCTTGCTCATTCTCCTTGGAAGCCTCTGGAGTGTTTGCATGATTTTTTAAAAAATAAACACAAAGAATTCCATGATCGAAAAGGAGGCACAAATAAAAAGGGCGGGAGGGAGGGAGGTGAAGAGAAGCGAGAAAAAAACAAACAAACCACAAAACACCCTCAGGATTTAAATGAGGAAATAAATTTCCAGTGACTTCATCTTTATAACACGGGATCAAAATGCTCCGCACCTGTTCTTTCCTCATATTTTTATCTCCAGGGTGGGCAATATGAAGTCCACAGAGCCTTTTGTGGTCCTATTGGGGTGGGGTGGGGTGGTCAAATGTGATTTCCTGCCCCCTTCCACCCAACTGTAATTTCAATTTTAACACCTCAGAGGTACTTCTTATGCCCTAATGTGCAAGGAATAAATTCTGTTTAGAGCACCCAGAAACCCTGCCTCCTCTATTTTTTTTCTTTTCATTTAAAAGAAATGAAGTAAAGGTGACCATTTGAGGGGGGCCAGGGAGTTTTTGTCAGTCTTTTAAAAAAACCTTAAAAGGAAAATATTTGGGAATATGGAGGTGGTAGAGGAATGGATGTCTGCTGCTCCAGGATGGGTAGTATTTGCTCTCCCCTTATTTGCATACCGGGACTGCCATGGCCATGGCCGGATTTACATAAAAAGAGGCCCTAGGCTATTCCACTTATGTGGCCCTTTCACCTCCCATTTTTAAATTTGTAAATTACATGAGAGATAATAAAATACATCATTACTGTGATATATATCAATATGTTAAATGAAACATGTTGTGATTGGTACTAACCTTTATAAAAAATGTGGCACGGATAATAATAATAATAAAAAGTCGAGAACACTTATTTGAATATAGGCCCCTCTTGATCTTGAGGCCCTAGGCTGAAGCCTAGTTAGCCTATAGGAAAATCCGGCCCTGGCCCTGGAAGAGGGATTGCAAATTTTTCTGTGGGTGAGGGAACTCTTTTAAGGGTGAATGGAATAAAACAACAACATTCCACATGATTTCCTTTTCCTCAGCATCTGGAGAAGAGCTTGGAAAAGGTACCTGTTTTTTGGACCACAACACTTAAGCCTCCTCCATAGTCCATTCCAGAGCATGGAAATATGAATTCCATGGGCTATGTTCCCCAATAGTCATGGAAAGTAACTATTCCTTGCTTTGTAGACTCATGCTCTCTCCCCCCGCCCCCCAATTTGGCATAAGACCCATGGCAAGGTTGGTAAAACAGTGACGCTCTAGATTTTTGAAAACTGAAATATTTGGACTCAAGTTGTCAGTATCTCCCTGTTAGCGTGGCCAGGATTTCTGGTGGTTATGGACTAACGTGGTAACTTATGTCTCTTCATAAAGAACATTTGTTCTGCTAAAAATAGAGGTTTCCACACTGATGTTACCAGCATTCTTCCTTAGAAATCTTTGAAAAGAAACATTTTCTCTGACATTCCATATTTATCTCCATTTCCTGAAAGCATAGCTTATTTGGGGTATTATGTTCTTCTGGAAGCTGTAGATTAGCACTAGAGCAGTTTTCCCAACCTTTTGTTTTTGGACTTGAATTCCCAGAAGCCTAAAGCAATGATCAGCCAATGTATTGACTACGGTTTCTAGGAATTGAAGTCTCCCTGTGGGGCATGGGCCCCACATTGGGGAACACTACACTAGATCATGTCTCATTTGAAGTAAATGTCTTCTGGTCAGAAACTTTCCATTTAAAAAGGGGGGGGGGAGTCCAGAAGAAGAGTATCAGGAAAGATTGTAGATTTCATATATTTTCAAAACACGATTTCTTAAATATCGCCCAAAGAGGAGTGGTGTTCTTAATGAAACAAGAAGAGGGCTTCGAATAGGAAAGTTTGGATGAAAATCCCAGTAAACCACTTGTTGCTTCTTAACCAAATTAGAGAAAGGGGCTGGGACCTTTTCTTCGTCTAGAGCAGTGGTGCCCAAAATAAGGCCTGGGGGCCAGGTGCGGCCCCCAACACCAATTCATCCGGCCCGTGAAGCTTTCGTTGCTCCTGGAAGCGGAAGTAAAACACGCCCGTATGGGCGCGTTTTACTTCCGCTTCCAGGAGCGACGAGGGCTTTGCAGGCCGGATGAATTGGCATCGGGGGCTGGACCCGGCCCCCAGGCCTTAGTGACCGGCTCCCTGAACCACATGATTGGCCCACGGCCCAAAACGTTTGGGCACCCTTGGTCTAGAGCAAGGGTGCCCAAACTTTTCGGCCCGGGGGCCGGATAACATTTTATCAGATGCTCCGAGGGCCGAACTATTTCTCCATGGTACATACATCCACCCAGCCTTGCCCCCGCCCCCGCCCCCGCCACCACTAACGCCTTTGCCGCCGGCTCCTCCTTCGCCGCCTTCGCGGTGTCCTTTAAAAGTGTCCTTTTAAAAAAATATGACAGATCCTAGAAACTCACATCCAGCTTGGTCATTGTGGCATCCAAGGAGCTGTTGTTGTGTTCCAAAGCTTCAGGTAGGTGGGATTTTAATTAGCAATGAAAAGTCATTAGCCTTAGAAAAGATCTGCTTCCTGACATGATGTCAGGAAGCAGATCTTTTCTAAGGCTAGTGACTTTTCATTGCTAATTAAAACCCCACCTACCTGAAACTTTGGATTTTAATTAGCAATGAAAAGTCATTAGCCTTAGAAAAGATCTGCTTCCTGACATGGTGTCAGGAAGCAGATCTTTTATAAGGCTAGTGACTTTTCATTGCTAATTAAAACCCCACCTACCTGGAACTTTGGATTTTAATTAGCAATGAAAAGTCATTAGCCTTAGAAAAGATCCGCTTCCTGACATGATGTCAGGAAGCAGATCTTTTATAAGGCTAGTGACTTTTCATTGCCAATTAAAACCCCACGTACCTGGAACTTTGGATTTTAATTAGCAATGAAAAGTCATTAGCCTTATAAAAGATCCGCTTCCTGACATGATGTCAGGAAGCAGATCTTTTATAAGGCTAATGACTTTTCATTGCCAATTAAAACCCCACGTACCTGGAACTTTGGATTTTAATTAGCAATGAAAAGATCTGCTTCCTGACATCATGTCCTGCCTGGCTTGCTGCAGCCTCAGAGGGTGGGGGAACTTCAAAATTAGCGCACATTGGGTCTCCCAATCAATTTAAAATCAGGAATTACACAATGCACAGCCATAATACTGTAAATCAGTTTCGACTTCCAACTTATACTAATACTTGAATCAGTGTAAAATAAATCACTTCAGACAGTGATGGTGAACCTTGGCACTCCAGGTGTTCTTGGACTTCAATTACCAGAAGCCTAAATCAGCACTTCTGGTGATCAGGACATCTGAGAATTGAAGTTCCATAACACCTGAACTACCAAGGTTTGCCATCACTTGTTTAGACTTTGTGCCCACTCCTGTTAATGTTTACCTGGGAAAGCCCAGATAAACTTGCAGCAGGAGGTGACATAGATTACAGCTGATTGGCAGAGGCAGCATTAACAGATCTGCTGCATCTCTCTGCAGCTGCAGATCAGCTGACACCAGTTACTACCAATCAGTGGGAGCCCCTCTGCTGCTATGGTGCATTGTTTTTTTAAAAAATATTTATTCAAAGTGTCATAGCACTAGGACTCTTCAAATAAACATTTTTTTAAAAAAAGGATTACTGGTGGGAATAGCAGTTAGTCTTTAAAGTGCTACTGTGTATTTTATTTTATTTGTTTTGTTTTCTGAGATAGCTAGGAATGGTCTCCCTTGATCAGCTGGAGTCTGTTTTCTCTGATCAGTGGGTTTGATCTGCCCTGGTAGTGCAGACAGATTTCCAGCTGATGAAGGAGAACATAACCATTTGGTCCACAGCATCTCTGATGCCATCGTGACTGCCAATCGGCTTACCTGGGACATCTCTATACCGCCAGTCAGCTGATCAATGGGAAATCTCATGGCAGCAGCGGAGATGCCACTGATTAGCTGGGGACAGTTTGCCCCATCAACTGGAGCTACCTCTGCTGCCAGAGTAGAGTGCAGCCACTATAGACATACAGTGTATCTAAATAGCTTTACAGTACTGCATATATACATATGAGACTGCAGTGGCTCAAGTCACTAAGACGCTGACTGGGAGGCGGAAGGTCAGCAGTTCGATTCCCGAGTACTGCAGGACGGAATGAGCTCTCATCTCTGTCCCAGCTCCTGCCAACCTAGCAGTTCAAAACCAAGAAATTGCAAGTAGATAAATAGGGACCAGTTCGGTGGGAAGGTAACAAGTGTTCTGTGGGCTGCAGTGTCTAGTCATGCCTGCCACATGACCATGGAAATGTCTGCAGAAGCAGACAGCGCTAGCTCTTTGGATTTGAAACAGAGATGAGCGCTGACCCCTAGAGTCGGATACGACGGGCTTTCGAGCAAGGGAAACCTTTACCTTTACGATTGCAAGTAGATAAATAGGGACCAGTTCGGTGGGAAGGTAACAAGTGTTCTGTGGGCTGCAGTCTAGTCATGCCTGCCATAAGACCACAGAAATGCCTGCAGAAGCAGACAGCGCTAGCTCTTTGGATTTGAAACAGAGATGAGCACTGACCCCTAGAGTCGGATACGACTGGCTTTCGAGCAAGGGAAACCTTTACCTTTATGATTGCAAGTAGATAAATAGGGACCAGTTCGGTGGGAAGGTAACAAGTGTTCTGTGGGCTGCAGTGTCTAGTCATGCCTGCCATAAGACCACAGAAATGCCTGCAGAACCGGACAGTGCTAGCTCTTTGGATTTGAAACAAAGATGAGCGCTGACCCCTAGAGTCGGATACGACTGGCTTTCGAGCAAGGGAAACCTTTACCTTTACGATTGCAAGTAGATAAATAGGGACCAGTTCGGTGGGAAGGTAACAAGTGTTCTGTGGGCTGCAGTCTAGTCATGCCTGCCATAAGACCACAGAAATGCCTGCAGAAGCAGACAGCGCTAGCTCTTTGGATTTGAAACAGAGATGAGCACTGACCCCTAGAGTCGGATACGACTGGCTTTCGAGCAAGGGAAACCTTTACCTTTATGATTGCAAGTAGATAAATAGGGACCAGTTCGGTGGGAAGGTAACAAGTGTTCTGTGGGCTGCAGTGTCTAGTCATGCCTGCCATAAGACCACAGAAATGCCTGCAGAACCGGACAGTGCTAGCTCTTTGGATTTGAAACAAAGATGAGCACTGACCCCTAGAGTCGGATACGACTGGCTTTCGAGCAAGGGAAACCTTTACCTTTACGATTGCAAGTAGATAAATATGGACCAGTTTGGTGGGAAGGTAACAAGTGTTCTGTGGGCTGCAGTGTCTAGTCATGCCTGCCATAAGACCACAGAAATGCCTGCAGAACCGGACAGTGCTAGCTCTTTGGATTTGAAACAAAGATGAGCACTGACCCCTAGAGTCGGATACGACTGGCTTTCGAGCAAGGGAAACCTTTACCTTTACGATTGCAAGTAGATAAATATGGACCAGTTTGGTGGGAAGGTAACAAGTGTTCTGTGGGCTGCAATGTCTAGTCATGCCTGCCATAAGACCATAGAAATGCCTGCAGAAGCAGACAGCACTAGCTCTTTGGATTTGAAACAGATGAGCACTGACCCCTAGAGTCAGATACGACTGGCTTTCGAGCAAGGGAAACCTTTACCTTTACGATTGCAAGTAGATAAATAGGGACCAGTTCGGTGGGAAGGTAGCAAGTGTTCTGTGGGCTGCAGTGTCTAGTCATGCCTGCCACATGACCACAGAAATGCCTGCAGAAGCAGACAGCACTAGCTCTTTGGATTTGAAACAGAGATGAGCACTGACCCCTAGAGTCAGATACGACTGGCTTTCGAGCAAGAGAAACCTTTACCAAATTTAATGCATTCTCCAGGGCCTTTTGTAGACTAACTCCTGTATTTAAATTTGAGCTGTATTTAAATTTGAGGTGGATTTGAGATCAAATCCAACACATCAGGCAGAAGAGCAAAGCTTCGTGGGTTGAATTTGTAAGAGCACATGATCAACTCCACAGGCACACAATGACGGGGCAAGCCTAAAGGTAAAGTAACGTCTCTTTTTGCAACTGACGAAAAATCCCGGGTTATTTAAACCTTTGCAATTGCAAAAGGTTGCAGAGCAAACTTCTTTGCACAAGCGAGCTGAAAAGCAACATTTGTTGCTTCTGACAGTAAGGGAACATCCCGGGGGTCTTATTCAAACCTCCTACAAAGGGCTGCAAAACAAACTTCTTTTGCCCAGCCAATGGATGGGTGGATGCATTATTATGCATTGTGGCACCTGATAAGTTGTGAACTTTTTTTGCTTCTCTTCTGATATCTTAAGTTTGCAATATAAGCAGCCTGACAAAGAGATTTGAAGAACTCTAAACCTCGCTTCCCTCCCCCTCCCCCCTGGCCCTGGCTTTCTTTTTTAATTGCTTTAAATCAGGCATGCCCAAACTACTTACTTTTAGCTCCCACTGAAGTCCCTCTCTCTACTCTGGCGTATTGATTCAGCCATTCTAAAGTAGATTCGGCAGAACTCCTAGTACTAAGCAGGAGGAGGAAGGAACTAGGCAAATCACTCTTTCACTGACTTGTGATCCCTCCGCCCAAAAAAAAAGTTCGCCCAAAAAATTTTTTTTAAAAATAAAATAAAATTATAAGAGTTCTTATACCATGTCGGGGGCCGGATGAAATGGCCTGGCGGGCCGGATGCGGCCCGCGGGCCGTAGTTTGAGCATGCCTGGTCTAGAGGGTCATTAATTGAACAGGTTGTTTGATACTACCTATGGTATCTTTTGGAAAGCTTTCCTCAACATTTTCGAAACCCCCCCCCCCCCATCTGCTAATTTTGTGGTCCATTGAACCGCAAAACCCATCAATCCCAGCTGGCCAGCTAGTCAAGTTATTTATACACAACTGAAAAATTGGAAAATAATGCTTTTGAAAGAACCACAAATGATCTGTTTGTGGAGAACAGTGTCAGTCCATGTCGTGGTGGGATTCAGATTTTTTTTTTTTACCACCTACTCTGTGGGTGTGGTATGGTGGGCATGGTCAGGGGGAAAGCCCTGTGTGGCACCCGAATTAGGACTACTTTACTGTATTTCAAAACTTGGATGGGTGGGGCAAGCTGGAATTTCTGTTATTGGTTCTGGCGAACTGGTGCGAACCTGCTAGATCTCACCACTGAGTCCATGTATTAAGTACCATTCTCTCTATGGTTATATTAGCATTAATTCAGAGTACAGCAATAGAGGGACTGTGGTGACTTAGTGGTTAAGATGCTGACCTTTACGACTGGAAGGTTGGCAGGTCAGCAGTTGGAGACCTGAGTATTTGCATGACGGAGTGAACTCCCGTCTTTGTCACAGCTCCTGCCAACCTAGCAGTTCGAAAGCAAGAAATTGCAAGTAGATAAAGAGGGAACACTTTGGCAGGAGAGGTAACAGCGTTCTGTGCACTCTGGTGTCTAGTCTTGGCTGCCACATGTCTATGGAAATGTCTGAAAATGCAGACAGCGCTGGCTCTTTGGCTATAAACAGAGATGAGCACTGAATCCTAGAGTTGGATAAAACTGGCTTTCGAGCAAGGGCAGCCTTTATCTTTACCTTTATAGCAATAGTTAACATGTTAGATGTTCCTCTCATCTATTGTTGACATAAATAAAACAGATCAGATATCCAAAATAATAGGTAAAGGGGGGGGGACGGGGACGGGGGCAGGGATGGACGACTACATTTTTAAATGTTTCAGTTTATGAAACCGACTACAGTCTCTGGGGATGACTGTCGAAAAAAGCTGGCTGAAAGCATTATTTTAGTGAATACGCCGTGGGCTCCTCTGAAAGGCCAAGCCATTGCAAACAGACTTGAAAACAAAGCAGCAAATATCATAATGTCATTACATAAACCCGTCATGTGGCTGTGTTTTAGAACAGGGTGTGCAGTTCTCGTCCGACCACCTCCAGAATGATATCATAACTAACACACTGGAGACAGAATATAAAAAAAGAGGAAATGTAAAAGGATCAAGGAGATGAAGGACCTTCAGAAGCTTCAGCTTTTTTAGCTTGGCAAAACAAGCCATACCAAAATAAATTAAAACAAAACAAGAGGACAACTAACAATGAGATAATAGACATGATAGATGTTTCCAAAGCTAAGAACAGTGTGGACAATGAGGTAAGCGGGAGTCCCAGCCCTCCATCTCCCGTTCAACGCCAGACTATGGCGTGGTTGGCTAGCGTGAGACTTATTGGCAACAGGGTTGACGATGGAAGAAGAGGAAATTCTTTTGCATAAGACACATAATTAACAGACGGAATTAGTTACAACAGGATGCAGCGATGATGACTACTAGCTGAGTCGACTGTTTTTTTTAAAAAGAAAAGTGTTGGTCATTGAAGACTAACCATAGGGCTGCCCCTAACGAGGCAGAGTGAGTGAGATGGTTGTGTCAGGCAACAGAAAATGTGGGACAGCTATGGCATCTCCATGGCTGTTCCTTGTGAGCATCTAGGCCAGCGATGGCGAACCTTTTAGAGACCAAGTGCCCAAACAGAGGGGCAGGGCAAACTGTGTGCTGGGGGAAGGGAGTAAGCCCTCCCATTGGGCTGTTGGGCAGAGGGGTGGGGCAAACTCTGTGCTGGGGTGATGGTGCGTGTGCCCACAGAGAGGGCTCTGAGTGCACCCTCTGGTATGCGTGCCATGCCATATGTGTGCCACCACTGCTCTAGAGAGAGAACAATACATGGTGTGCCACAAAGCTCAGAAATGTTACATTTTAAAAAGCCTACAACTCTCATTATTCCTCAACCATGGCCATAGGAACTGGGGCACACTGGGAACTGAAATCCAAAAGTACCCTAGCAATTCCCAAGTCTGATTCAGTCCCAGTCCTTAAATTAGTCTCTGAATAACCTCCTCCTCCAGCATACTAGAGGACAATGGCCCGTTGTCAGTACAGTAGTGTGTTGGGTTCCCAATTCGGTTTGCTTCTGCATCTGGAATGGTGGAAGGGCAGCCATCTTGTCCTTTAAAACTTCCTTGACCATCAGTGACCATCAGTCAGAGTTACTTTTGGGGGTCCACAAGTCATTTGAGGCAGTTATGCCCATGGTTAAAAGTAGTTTAAGAGGTATTAAAACCAAGTTGCTCTTCCTGAAAAAACACTAAAGGAACCAAATTGTAGAGCAAAGCTCATAAAGTAGAATAGTCTCATCCTTGCCAGCAAACACATATCTAGAATATACAAAAGCAGATACATTGGGCTATTAATCCTTCGAGAACTAGAATAATCTGTCGTGCTTTGGGAAAGATAACAAAAGCCAAGCATACGCCTTTCTGAGGACTGGGGTTCCTGTTGCTATCAGCTAAAGAAATAGGAATTCTCACATCTGGTGAAGCTATGCTGTCAATGTCATACTGAGAACAGGCAGAAGTGGTACTTTCCCATCATAGAATGAACCACTGATGCAAGACTTTGTCTTTCTAAAATGACCCTTCTTCTTCTTCTTTCGTGTCCTGATCAAACCTTGGACTGCCAAAATGAAGCCACTTTCTTGAATTTCTTGGCTATGTAGTTGGCCAAACATAACTCTTCATCGGTACATGTTTCTGGCAGTAATCGGCAAACCAGTAAACGAGCTGGATTCTGAATCTCTCCACATTCACACCGCATGTTGCTCTCCGCCAGCAGTCCCCACTTGAGCATGTTGGTTTTACATTAAGGCATTCCGGCCTTCAGCCTATTCAGGGTCCTCCAATTGACATCGGGGAGGTTGAGTTTCTCAGCCATATCCTCCTTTAATGTTGTTCCTTGTCCAGTGATCTCCTTCCTCCATCTAATTTGGTTTTGCTTGCATACCCGCAAGAATCCTGCCAACCTAGCAGTTCAAAAGCACTTCTAGCACTTCTGGGATGGGTGGTATTATATCATGGGTTTTATTGTTGATTGTGTTTTTAACTGTTGTTCGCCACCCTGAGTCATTCGTGAGGAGGGCGTCATAGAAGTCTGACTAAATAAAATAAAAAGCAAGAAATTGCAAGTAGATAAATAGGGAACACTGTGGTGGGAAGGAAACGGTGTTGTGTGCACTTTAGTATCTAGACATGCCTGCCACATGTCCACGGAAACATCTGCAAACACAGACAGTGCTGGCTGCAGAAGATCTCCTGACCATTTGCAGTAAATCAGGAAGGATTTTGACTTCCAACTGATGAACAATAATTGCAATAATTCCTTTCCCTTAATTCAGGCTCGGGACCTATTCGGCCACAAAGGGCTCCAAATCTGCCCCCAGCACCCAAACATTTTATATTAAAAAAAATATTCTTGGGCAAAAGTTGGGCTCCAAAAATCTTCCTCTGCTCCCCCCAGAACGCCTTTATGTGATCAGGTTTTAAATTTGGCCACCAGTGGGCAGAAGAGGGCTTTCTCGGGTTAAAAATAAAGCATACAGTACCTGTTTGTAAAACAATAAATTATATCTGGGTGAGTTGTGAGAGAAAGTGCAGATGAGGTTTTACAAGGTGCACCAATGGTTGCGTATGATCTCTGAAGGTTGCAAGCCTTCAAGTTGCTTCTTCTTCCATGTCTAGGGCATGGAGGCTTTCTTCTTCTTCTTCTTCTTCTTCTTCTTCTTCTTCTTCTTCTTCTTCTTCTTCTTCTTCTTCTTCTTCTTCTTGGAGGTGGAGGTTCATTGGATGAGCTGGTGAATCATTCTCGTGGAAAAGAGTTTTTTCCTGGGTTTTCAGAGGGGTTGCCCCCCAACTTTGGGGGGCAGCTGAAATCTGAAATCCCTGTGCATCCAGGGAGACATCTCCCATCCAGCTGCACCTTCGGGTGAGGAAGATGTCAGTGGATGAAATTTCAAAGTCGCTGAATGGAGTTTCTGCCGAGCATATGGCAATGGACGCTCAGGATGGAAAACAGCCTCGGTTATGTGAGTTAAAAGGGGACCCTGCACACCCTGAAGGGGTAGATGAAGACCCTAGTTTATCAGGGGAGGGTCTTCCCTCCAGAAGTCTATTAAAAAGTCAACCCCAAACCCATTGGGAAAGGGAGGGAGGGACCGTGAAAAAGGCCCCCCCTGCTGAGGCCTTCCAGTCTGATGGATCCCCGGCCTGTAGTAGTCTGCTTACCCAGGAAACCCAAGAGGACGGAAGGGTATGGAAAGACGCTACTAAGGAGCGGATGTTTTCATTTGGGAAAACTGCGGAGGCCTTCCAGTCTGCTGCATCCCCAGCCTGTAGTAGTCTGCTTGCCCAGGACACCCGGGAGGATGGAGGGCTTTGGAAAGGCGCGGCTCAGGAAGGGATGCTTTCATCTGAGGAAGCTTTTATAGACTCATTTCAAAGTGTGGGCCCTGTAGTTTCAGCAGAGGAGCTGTCTGATCTTACTCCTTCTTTTGAAACCCCGAACGAAGCAGAAAGAAAAGAGGGCCCTTTTGGACAATATTTAAAGTGCTCCTCTACAGTAAGAGAAACAGGATCGATCCCAGACCTGAGACTGGATCTGACTGTTGTTGATGAATCCTGTGGGTCTCCCCTGTCCCTGGGACCCACAAGAAATGGTGCTGAGGCTAAGAGGGATAAATTTATGAAAATTAAAAAGAAAGCCAAGTGGACAGACTGGGCTGAATGGAAAAGAGACCGATCCCCTCTTAGTGACAGAGATGGAGAGATGAGTTCTGCATATTCCCCTCTTGTGTCGGGGGAGGAAGATGGGGAATTGCAATCTAAGGAAGGAGGGGGAAATGACTTTTATGCTGACACAGAGGAGGACTATTTCTGCTCAGATGAAGATGGCAGGAAGTCTCGCAAAAGGGGCAGGGGACAAAAAGAGCCCAAGAGGTCCAGGGAAAAAAAGATTATGGATCTTTGGACCCAACAATTAAACAAGGACTATCGTGAATTTCAAGACTGGCTGTGTGAGCCCCCTTGGGAAGAAGATGACTTGCTGAAGCTTTGGGGTTTTGTAGTTTACCGTATGGATTACAATCGCATCGACTTGAAATGTGTCCTTAGGAACTGGACCCAGAAAAAGCATTTTGACTCTTTGTCTTCTCTACAACAAGAGATTGTAGATTTCATGATGGGGAAAGATTTTGAAGACAAAAAAAGGGGACACTATGTAAAAACCTTGACTCTCAGTCTTTTGGAACGACTTTTGAGAAGAAGGAAATCAAAAGTTTGCGATGTTCTGACCCCAGATTGGTTAACAGAATCTCAACTGGTCAGGCTTTTCTCCAGACTGGAAAATTACTGGCGTGGTAAAGGTAGTGGATTGGGAACAAAGGACACTGGGATGAGAGGGAACTGGGATACCTCAGCTATGCGATTTCCACTGTTGACTGTGGAGGAGATGGCAGATTGGATGAAGTGCCTGAAGGAAGCTTTGGAGGGTCGTGTCCAGAGAAAAATGGATGGCTTACAGTTGCTGGAAGCTGGAGGGTTAGGGCCTGGACTGGAGCAGTGGAAAGGACTCGCCTCAGAGAAGGAGAGCCAAAGGAGGTGGCAAGATGAGAAGTTGGGAGAGATAGCTGGATTTGATGGAAAGGGGGTCTCTTCTCTGGTTGAGCCTGTGCAAGCGGGTCAGGTGATGGAAAATGTTCAACAGAATTTGGAGGCGGGGGAGGGGTCACCCTTGCTCTTTTCAGAGGGAGATGAGGGAAGGGATGAAGGGGAACAGGAAAGTAAGGAGGGTAGGGAGATGGAATACCAAAAAGAAGGGGGTGGAGAGGGAGGAAAAGACGGAGAACCAGTTCTGGGTGAGGTTTGTCCCATGCCAAGTCCTTCCTCTCCACCGAGGAAGAAAAGGGGGAAAGACAGGAAAGGAACAGAAAGCAGACCAGCTGGCCATACTCTTGGCCATATAGATGTCACTGGAGAGGGAAGGGACAATGGAAATGAAACAGGGCAGGTAGAGGACTGTCAGGAGGGGGCTGGGGAGAAGGACAAATCAGGTACTGGTCCCCCTCTGGATTCATTTCAAATGAAAAGAACAGAGGCTAAGAGGAAAGAGGTGGATGAAACTAGACCAGACTCTGACAGACAAAAGACTGGACCTAAAAAAAAACTGACCTGGACTAGGGGGAAGAAGACTTCTGAAACAGGCCTTGAGTTGGAAGCGGGTGGAGGGACGGGAGGACTGGAACTGGAGGAAGGCTTCCCTAATGTGGGGGGTGGAGGTGTTGTACAAAGAAAGGGGAAGACCCTCCACCCACCAGGCCTAACAGATCTTTCTGTGACACATGCTAGCCTGGGCAAAGGCACGAGTCTCCACGAGGATACGCTAATCACTGAGGAAAGGGGAAGGAATGAAGGAATTCAGACGGAAGCTAGGAATTTGGCTGGGGTTAGAGGGAGGCCTCCCAGGATGAGTTACGCTTCTGTGGCTACATCTGGAGTGGGAAGATGGGGTGGTGGTTTGGGTGGGAGGAGGGAGGATTTGGGAGATGTAATACAGGACGAAGAAATGTTAGATGCTTACTACCAGAGTCTGCCAGAGGAACGGGATGAAAGGCAGAGATATGTAATAAGATTGAGGTACCGAGGGGTGGAGGAGAAGAAGGCCACAAGGGAATATGTGGAGGAAACTATCATGCTGAGGTTGTTGAACTACCCACTTTCCGATGTGTTAGCCATTATTGTGCCACCTGGGATGAGGGAGATTGATATCTGTTTTCCTAGCGAAAGGAATTACCAAAGGTTCTGGGACCGATGTAGGCTGGCCCTGGTGAATGGCGATAACCCCTTGGTTGAATATGATGTGGTGCCCCTTTTCAGGGGGGAAACAAAAGTTGTGACGGTGGCTTTTAGGACAACGGTGATCCCAGAACAAGATGTGGCTCTGTGGTTGGGCCAATACGGGAAAGTTCTGATGGCCCCCCAGAAGAAAACAGATAGTAAGGGAGTTTGGACAGGAGAATTTAGAGCTGTGGTTGCTTTGGAGAGAACTGGAATAGGGGGAACCTTTAGGCACTTACCCAAATATTTCTTTCTGGGAGTAGATCGGGGCTGTACACGATATGCTGGCCAACCCATGGCATGTTTTCAATGTGGTGCCTTTGATCATATCCGAAGGGACTGTATCACTCCCTTATGTTCCAAGTGTGGGGTGAGGGGACACTCCACTCTACGTTGCATTAAGAGGGTGACTTGTAATCTGTGTCGGGAGGTGGGGCACCCATACGCTTGGTGTCCAAGCTCCTTCTACAATATAAAGGACCCAGGGAGATTGAGTGAGGCGTTAAAGAGGGCAGAAGAAGGATTGCGAAAAGACTCTGAGCATGAAGTGGGAGGGAGATCAGCAGGGAGGAAGGAGGCAGAGGAAGGTCTGCAAAAAGACTCTGTTTCTGAGATAGGGAGGAGATTGGGAATGAGGACAGAGCCAGGAGAGGCCTTGCAGGCTGTGCGACTTTCGGAGGTATCACCTGGCTCAGAGGAGGGAAAAGAGGAATGGCAGGTGGCAGGAAGGAAAAAGCGGAATAAAAATGTCCGAATAGCAGGAAGGAGAGGATCGGAAAGGGGGAATGTGAATCTCAGTAATTCTTTTGCTGTGTTAGCTGAAGAGGAAGGCCGAGAGGAACTGATGGAGGTAGGAAATGATAGAGAGGAAGTAATAGGAGAGGGAGGGGAAAGAGAAATCAGGAAAGAGTCGGCAGGTGTGAAAAATTATAGTAAAATTCAGGCTACACAGGAGGAAAGATCAGAGGTTGAAGGTTGGAGTAAGGGATTACGGGAGCTCACCTATGAGGAATTGAAGGTGGCAGAAGAGGATCTTTATAGGAAGAGAGAACTGGGTGTCAAAAGGATAATAGAAATAAAGGAAAGTTATAATATGGAGGAAAGGTTTATCCCTACAGAGAAAGATAGAGAAGAACTTCGAACAGTACACCAGAAAGACAGATTGTATACAATTAAGTTGCAAGTGGTGGAGGAAGAAAAGGAGAAGGCTTTGGAGGAGGGGAGGAGAGTGGTGGGAACGGAGGAGATGGAAATAATGTTTGCAGGGTCTTTGGGGGATCCCGGGGGGAATGGTGCATCAGGGTGTCAGGAGGATGGGGGAGGGAATCAGGTTCCTCCCAGTGTGTCCTCTAACACCGACCCACCTACCCACCTTACGCCGGAGGTCAGTTTGCATTCTGACTCCAGAGAAGGGATGGGAACCTCACCTAGTAGGACTACACCTCACTCTGACAGTGAGGGGGTAGAATCAGAGACAGGAGTAGAATCAGGTTCAGAATTAGATTCTGAAATGGAATCTGCGGTGAATGAATTAAAGTGATGCATTGTGGATTTTTTAATGCAACAAAATGGATAGTAAGGACCAGAGCATGGGTGCAGCTTTTTCGCTCGCTACGTGGAACGTCCACGGTTTGAGGCAGGCGAAGAGATCTAGAGAACTATTGTCTTCTTTAGCCTCTTTAAATGTGGATGTGGTGGCAGTACAGGAGACCAATTTCATCTCTGAACAAGACAGAAGCAGGGCACAAAAAGTGTGGACCTGGGGACCATCCTTGTGGTCGTATAATGAAACGGGCAGAGGAGGAGTAGGGGTGTTATTTCGACAGAGACATGATTTGAAGATCGTCAGGAAGGTGGAAGCAGCACCAGGGCATCTTCTTGTGGTGGATTTTGATTTGGAAGCATTTAGCCCTAAAGGAGTAAAACAAGCATTTTGTTGTCGCCTGTGCATATTGTATGCTCCAGTGAATGCTAAGTTAAGGAGAGAACTGTGGCAAACATTGAAGGACTATACAAGGACGGGGAGGAAAATGATAGTGATGGGTGATTTTAATAACAGAAGCCGGGTGGCTGACAGATTTGCAGTGGTTCGGACAAGGACAAAAGAAAGGTTGATAGGAGGAGAACACCCTTTAACAGCAGAAGAGAAAGAGTTAAACCAGATGTTGGCACAAGATCTCGGTTTGAGGGATGTTGGCTTGGAGAGAGAGAATGAACTGGAATATTTTCCAATATGGGAAAAGCGGGCATTTCACAAAAATTTCCCAAAAGTGGATGGGGTCTCCTATACATTTTTTCATCCGCTGTTTGCCAGTCGCATAGACAGGGTGTGGGCCGTAGAGGAACTTTGCCCTGAGCGAGTAAAAGTGGTGCTCACCCCTTGGTCAGATCACGGACTTTTGGTGGTGCATTTGAGAAAAGGAGAAGCAGTCCCTCAAGGCAAGCCTGGCTGGAGGATGCCTGTGGTGCTGTTAAGGAACGTTTTCTGTAAGGAGGAGCTTGAAAAAGATTTGAAGACTATGTTGGCGATCAGAAAAGGGGAAACAATGGAGATAGGTTGGTGGGAAGGAGTGAAAAAAGAGCTCAGGAGACGAGCGACAGGGCTCCAAATGGGGGCAGACAGGAGGGACCTGAGAAGGTACCATGAGGCCTTGTACAGATATCTGAGGGCCCATTCTTTGATGTCTCAAGGATTTCCCGTGGAAGCCAGGAGAGTGAGGGATTTGAAACAGGAACTTAGAGAGTTTCAGCAATTGCAAAGGAAGAAGAGGATGGAAGCAGAACAGGCTAGGACCAGGGGCCCGGTGATAGAAAAAGGGGAATGGGAAAAAGACAGGATGCCAAGGGGGAAACGGGAATGCATGGCTGCGTTACGTGACCCCCAAACGGGCGAACTGAGTTCAGATCCACAAGCTATCTTGGAGGTGGTGGGACGTGCTTATGAAGATCTGTATCGAGGGAAAGTATTAAATGCGGAGGAGATGGAAGGATTCTTGAAGAAAGTAGACAAGCATAGGTACGGTGAACTTTCAGAGGAGGAAGTTCTAAACATGACTGCTCCCATCTCTCATGAGGAAGTGGCAGCTGCTGTGGCAGAAGGCAGGTCTAACTCTACTCCAGGACCCGATGGGGTGCCTTATGCGTATTACAAAGAATTTAAGGAGCCCGTGTCAGAAATCTTGGCAGCTTGTTTCAATCATGCTCTGCAGAAGGGAGAACTTGGAGATACCTTTTACAAAGGAACTCTGGTTCTGTTGCCTAAAGAAGGAGATCTGACTAATCTGGCTAACTGGCGACCTATAACCTTAACTAATGTAGATTATAGGTTGCTGGCAAAGGTGTTGAATAGAAGGTTGACTAAGGTAATGGGAAAATTGGTGGCGAAGGGTCAAACGTCATCTGTCCCCGGGAGAAAGATGACAGAATCCCTGGGGATCATTCGGGAATTTTTTGAAGGAGCAGGACAGTTCAGGGAAGAAAGAACTCTCCTGCAGATGGACCAGTCCAAGGCCTTTGATAAGGTGGACCAAACCTATCTATGGAGGGTGCTAGAGCTGAAGGGAGTTCCGATGCAATTTGTGGCATGGCTGAAAAATCTGTACAGTCGGGTCACGGTGCAGCCACAGGTGAATGGATGGAAAGGGGCAGAGATCCCCATTCGTTCTGGGTTGCGTCAGGGCTGTCCGCTGAGTGCAGCACTGTATGTGCTGGCATTGGATCCACTTTTGACACTGATAGAACAAGACAACCGGATCGGGGGATTCCTACCTTTTAGGAGGGACCTCGATGGTAGGGAGGCAGATAGGAAAATCAAATTTGTTGCCCACGCTGATGACGTTTATGTTTTTACATCGGGAGAGCAGGAGTTGGATCCAGTGAAGGAATTATTAGAGGGTTATGGGAAGGCTTCCGGAGCTCTCATCAATGCCACAAAAAGCAGAGTGTATATTTTGGGTGGAAAGACTGGAGAACTCAGGGGAAAGACACTAAAAGAAGCTTTGAATGGGGATGGAGACAATATAGGTAGCAGGCAAAGTTCAGTCAAGATCTTGGGCATCCTGTTCACTGTTGACCCCAATGGATGGGAAGAGAATTGGAAAAGGTGGGAAGAGGGGGTGGAGAACCGACTGGAGAGGTGGAAACCCTGGAGGCTGAGTCTCTACAAGAAAGTACAGTTCTTCAAAACTTATTGTATACCGGTGGCAAACCATGTGGCGGCTGTGTATCCCCCTCCTCAGAAACTTATGGATAGGGTGATGGGAAGAGTTTTTGTTTTCTTGTGGGGAATGAAGGTTTTCCCTCTCCCTAGGGCAGTGGCGTACCGCTCGGTAAAAGAAGGTGGGTTAGGGTTGCCGGCTCTCGGACCTCTTTTCCTAGGTGCCTTTTTGGCCAATAACTTGAAACAGAAGACTAATGAGGGAGAATCCCGACTGATCGGTGTGCAAGGTGACCTATGGCAAAGCAGAGGTTGGGGGAAACAGTGGTGGGAGGAGGAACTCCGTTCTCCCAGATTGACCAGTGCTTCGAAAATGGGAATGAGGCCGTACGTTAGAGATATGGCAGAGGGAGTCAATCGTTGGGCGGTGAGGGCAAACACACTTAAGATTGCAGATACAGTGAGGGAGTCAAAACGGGTTATTTACACTGAGGCCGTAGAGGAAAGAATCGCTAGGCCATTCAGGGAGAAGTGGGCTTCTAAAACTGATCTGCCGGAATATCTGCAGCCAGGGGAGGAGGACTTGTCTGTGTTTAAAGATGGGAATATACCCCTCTGTCTGTGGGAAACAAGGTGGAGGGCATATCATCAGGTACTTAATGTAGGAGCGACCTACCCATGGAAAAAGGAAGAGGAGCAGCAGTGCAGGAGGATAAGATGCCAGAATGTTAGAGGTGGGATAACAGACCAGAAACCCCCGAGAGAAACCTGTTCGCATTTTGCAAATGAATGTCCTTCATCGCAAGAAGTTTGGGGAGCTCTGGCAAGTAAATTGGACTGGCCTTATTTAAAGGAACAGAAAGCAGAGACGATTCTATCGGGGACAGAGCCAGGAAAGGGGTGGAAGGGGCCGAGAAAGAAAGGGAAACTGGAGAACTGGAAAGTGCCCTGGTCCTTGGTTCGATTAATCAATCTGTTTGCCTTAAGCGCTCTGATGTTCCAAAGGGGACAGGAAGGGAAGACGGGAAAGGTGGCAGATCCCAAACAAACGGTGGGCAGTTTGGTGGCAAGGCTCAGAGTATATGCTAAAAGAATGATGGTGAGACAGAAGGAACCCGACAGATACAAATGGTGGCAGTGGTTGACAGAAAGAAATTTGGGAATAACTTAGAATGTTAAAAGTTAAGTTTCATGTAAATGACAGTATAATTGTAAATATCGTTGTTCTTTTGGTATTGTATATAATGTATATTTCCTTCCACAATCACTATATATGTAACTATGTTTACTGAGCTATGTAACTATATTTTTTCAAGTTTTTGAAAGTGATGACAAGTTTATGTAGTTCACCTCGACAGATGGCTCTGTAGTAAGAATTTTATCAATAAAAAATTTCCTTCTAAAAAAAAAAATTTCCTTCTTCTTCTTCTTCTTCTTCTTCTTCTTCTTCTTCTTCTTCTTCTTCTTCTTCTTCTTCTTCTTCTTCTTCTTCTTCTTCTTCTTCTTCAGCCAGATGTAAAACTGCCAAAATGAAACCACCATTTGGTGAATTCATCTTGTAGTAGTTCCTTTCACCTTACCTAGTATTCCCAGTAGTAATGTATGGTTGTAAGAGCTGGACCATAAGGAAGGCTGATCGCAGAAGAATAGATGCCTTTGAAATGTAGTGTTGGTGGATAATTTTGAGTGTACACTGGACTGCAGGGAGATCAGATCAGTCACTCCTGAAGGAAATTAACCCTGACTTCTCCTTGTAAGGACAGTTATTGAAGATGAAGCTAAAGTACTTTGGACACCAAATAAGAAGAGGGGACTCACTCGAGAAAGCCTTGATGCTGGGAAAGATCAAAGGAAAAAGGAGAAGGGGTGGCAGAGGATGAGATGGCTAGATGGCATTGTTGATGCAATGGATGTTGAGCTGAACGGATGGTGGAGGGTAGGGGTGCCTGGTGTGCAGAGGTCCATGGTGTCACAAAGGGTTGGAATCAATTATGTGACTGAACAACATCAACAGTGTGAGAAATATTGGCACAATAAAGTGGCCATTTTGTCCCAACAGCTTCAAAGGGGTACCATTTTGTTTCTCAAATGCCCTTGGAGGGGTGGGAGGGCCACATGAAATGGTGCTGCAGGCCAGATCCAGCCCACGGGCCTTAGGTTGGGAAACCCTGTATTAGATTTGTAAAAGACCTGCTCAGGTGATAGAAACAGAAATAGAAACTATTAAAACTGATTTGTTGCTGTGGATTAACAACGCAGCTTGCCTATTTTTGAATTTTCAGAGATATAGATGTGTTAGTCTATTAGTATAACAACAAAAAGAACAGAGTAAGAGATTGCTATGGCAGCTTTAAGACCAACAGATTTATTTACCGTAAGTATAAACTGAAATAAATCTGAGCAAGTGAAAGCTCACATTAAAATATAGCTGTTAAGTCTTTAAATGCTACGATATTTTTGTCTTGAATGCTTTGTTTCTTGTCTGATATGCCAGCAACAATTAACATAGCTATCACTTTGAAAATTGAAGTAAATCTGTTTTAAAAGCAATTAACAAACTGACAGATTTATGTATTAATCAACCACGTTACTTGCTGCTGGGAAAATTTATAACTAATTTCAAATCCTGCCACTTCACTCTAATCCCCCTCATAAACTTAATGACTTTTCATAACAGGCAGTGCTTTGAATTACTTTGAACAAGTACCAATAATGGATTACTCCTCAAATGACTTTTGTGAGCTACAAATAAAAACATACACTTAAGAAGTAATTTCCTGCATTCTTCTGAAAAAAGTTACTTTTCTGGAGTCCATCTGCCAGAAACCCATTCTGGCTACCACTGTTGCTAGATTCAAAAATGTAAGTTTTCCAACCTCTGGAACAGAAACCTCACGAAACAAATTTCACTAAATATAAATTTTGGCTGATGGGGCTTTTGATTGATGTTTATATTAGTTCACAAAATGTTCAAAGAGGAACCCCGTACACTGGAGATGTATTAAGTGGCTAAATTTAGGTAATCTGAGACTCTGGATTTTGTAAGGCTCAGCTGTTTTTCTTACAAATGCCTCCCTTAGATAGCAAAGTATTTAAAACACTTCATCTATTTCAAAATGTGGGAAGCCAACCCTCATGGCATTTGGGGTCTCTCCTCGTTCTACTAAATGGACCCCTGGACTTCTGCCCCATAGCCTTTTCCTAAATCAGGGGTGCCCAAACTATGGTCCAGGGGCCGGCCCCAGCCCCGACACCAATTCATCCGGCCCACGAAGCCCTTGTTGCTCCTGGAAGCAGAAGTAAAACGTGCCCGTACGGGCACGTTTTACTTCTGCTTCCAGGAGTGATGAGGGCTTTGCGAGGTGGATGAATTGGCGTTGGGGGCCAGAACCAGCCATGGGCCATAGTTTGGGCTCCCTCAACCACATGACTGGCCCACACCCCAAAAAGTTTGTGCACCCCTGTCCTAAATGGTATTGTTGGGACCGTTACACTTTGCAAATGAATCCAGCCTAGCACTTTAACACTGTTAAAGAGACAAGAAATAATCTGATTGTGAGTTTGGACCAGTTAAGACATGGATTCTCAACCTTCAGCCTGTGGGCCGGATGCGGCCTATGGCACAATTTCATGTGGCTCCCCACCGCCTCTACCACACCATGAAGCCCCATGTAGCGGAGGAAGGGCAAAATGGCTGTCTGGCCCCTGAAGCTGTCTGAGGGAGCATGACCCGGGCCCCAGCTTGAAAAGGTTAAGAGTTAAGAGAACAGTTTGCAGGATCATAGCAATAATGGCTGGAATATTCTGGGAGCTGAAGGCCCCAAAAGCTTTCCATTTGAAACTTTGTAAAGGGAGAACCGTGTTCCTTGAAGACACCAGGGAAAACATATTTTAAAAAAGTTTCATTAAAACATTGGAACAATATGGATTAAAAATTTAAAAAGTTCTAAAATCTATAATTAAAACCAATTAAAAATAGAACTAAATCTTGTATATTTTAAAACGTAAGGGAATTGGGGGGGGGGAGGTCAAACCAACCAGCAGGCTGAGGACGTTGTGCCTCCAGTACTCCAGACCTGCCCTGCCAGCCAGGTTTTTACACTTCAATATCACTAGTGGCCAATGTGCAACTGGCCACCCGAGGGGGTCATTTGAAAATTTTTACCTTTCCCTCCCATCCCCCAAAGTTGCCTATATCTTGATAGGTGGGATTGTTTAATCCTGACAATTTTATTGATGTGGTTTATGAACTAAATTGATCTTTTTTTTTGGGGGGGGGGGAAGATGTTTTATGGCATCAGGAAACTTTTGTTTGACTTATGGTAACCTTATGATTTAAGGGGCTGTGGTGGCTTAGTGGTTAGGATGGTGAGCTTGATGGCTGGAAGGTCGGCAGGTAAGCACGACAGAACCAGCTCCTGTCTCTGTCTCAGCTCCTGTCAACCTAGCAATTTGAAAGCCAAAAAATTGCAAGAAGATAAATATGTACCACTTTGGCAGGAAAGGTAGCAATGTTCTTTGCACTCTGGTGTCTAGTCATGCCTGCTGCATCACCATGGAAATGTCTGCAGATGCAGATAGCACTGGTTCTTTGTCTGAAAACAAAGATGAGCCCCAGCCCCTAGAATCAAATACAACTAGTTTTTGAACAAGGTAATCTTGTCCAGTTTTAACATCTGAATGTTGTAATTAAGAATATCACAGACTGAAAAACATGATTTTGGCCTCCAGGAACATAAAGGTGAAATAGGACTGACTTAAAATATTGTTCGATGTGATGACAGCTTCCAACCCTACTTTTCCCTCCCATTTTTCTCCTTACGGTAATGGTTGTGTGAGCTGGTGGTGGACAGCTGACTTAATTTGGACAGCAAGAGCTGTTCTGACAGCCAAACTCTAGCCGGCCAAAGTACACCATGACCCCTCCCCACGGGCGATGAAGTGGATGGTCTGATGGAAAACTAAGGTAAAAACAGTTTTTAAAAAATAAGAAGAAATCACTACTCAATTGCTAAACCATATAAGCAGCGCAGAGGACAAGGAGTGACTGTCGAAATGATTCAGAACTGGCATATGGAATTAGCCACAAAGAGATTGGGTGGCCCCTCAGGCTGTGAGACCAGTGGTGGGCAGCAACAGGTTCGCAACCCACCCACCCCGAAAAAAAAGCAAAATTGGGTGGCCTCTGGGCAGGGGGGGGGGGAGTAGCGAAATTGGGTGGCCACGCTCACCTTCCTGCCCTGCCCCATCAGTTTTTGTCCCTGCAAGTGGTTCAAGGTCTCCCTTGTTCAAAAGCCAGTCATATCCGACTCTAGGGTGCAGTGCTCATCTCTATTTAAAGCCAAACAACCAGTGCTGCCTGTGTTTGCAGATGTATACATGGCCATATGGCAGGCATGACTAGATCGCCCATGACATAGGCTCCACCCACGATGTAGGCTCCACCCATAGTGTGGTAGCAAAAAATTTTTTGCTGCCCACCACTGTGTGAGACCCTAAGGAAGACTGAGTGCAGAAGAATAGATGCCTTTGAACTGTGGTGCTGGAGGAGGCTTTTGAGAATCCCCCGGATTGCAAGGAGATCAAACCAGTCCATCCTGAAGGGAATCAACCCTGACTGCTCCTTGGAAGGACAAACACTGAAGCTGGAGCTCAAGTGCTTTGGCTACCAAATGAGAAGAGAGGACTCGCTGGAGAAGTTTCTAATGCTGGGAAAGGTCGAAGGTAAAATGTGAGGGGGTGGAAGCCAGGATTGTAGACGTGGGTGGGCGGATATTTTTTCAGGATGGGCAACAAAGCCTCTTTAAATGCATTCCTGTGAGAAACCATACTTTGCCAGGGTGGGCAAACTGCTAACTTAGGATGGGCCAAGCCCGCCCCGACCACCCCCTGGCTACGTCCCTGGGTGGAAGTTGGAGGATGAGATGGTTAGATCATTGATGTTGTGGTGGGTGTAGATCTGGCCAGACTCCAGAGGATGGCAGAGGATTCTGGCATAATGTGGTCCATGGAATCGCAAATGGTCAGACTCAACTGTGCGACTGAACAACAAAGGCTAACAGGAGTTCCATGTTCAGAAACTCTGAACCTAATACTTTCAAACACTGGGCATTTATTATTATGGGTTGAAAGGATTTTTGTGGAAGAAATTCCGCTCAGGGAATGCCCAAATGAGGCTCCTTTCATGACCCCAGGAGCTAGGACAGAGATGGGCACTCAATCCGTCATGCAATACCTGGATCTTGAACTGCCAACTTGCCAGCCTTCCAGCTAACAAGGCAAGCTTCTTAACCACTGAACCACCACAGCCTCTAACACCTTATCCTAATTCCCCTGAACCACTTCCAAATGTTTTAACATCCCCCAAATGGACAGCTCACAACCCAAGATCCACATGGGGTGCCCAATTTCTTCTCAAAATGTCATTCTGCCCAAGATGAGAGGCTGACTCTATACTTAGGACTTGTGCTAGCTTAAGGGACAGGGACCTGTTTATTCTAAGAGGAGTTTGTTTCTGTCTCCTTTTAGCAAACCTGTTAGGCTTTCCCCTTTTTTTAAATGGTCATTTGGGAGACTGCATGGCTTTGTTTGGATGTTTGATATTTCAAGTCCCATGCACTGAAATATTTGCATGCCAGGAGGGATCACGTAAGCTTTTGAAAAAGAACAAGCCTTTGTCTTATTGTGTGGTCTGACCCTATAAAAGCATAGCTTGCTGTGGTTCAAAGAAAGGCGAAACTGGGCCTGGAAAACCATTGGAAACTGCCTGCCCTTGAGAACTGCATTGTACTCATTGTAATGATTTTCACTGAGCTCATGGATGAGGCAGCGCCAGAGGTTGGGAGTTCGGTTCTCCACTGTGCACGTCAGGAGCATTGCTGTTAAAAGGGCAAAATAAAACTCTTTGCTATGGGCATATTCCAGTAAAGTAAAGTAAAGTAAAGTAAAGTAATTTCCCATTGTCTTCCTCTGGGGGTGCTGTGGGACTGTGCAGTTTGCCCAAGGTCACATAGGCTGGCCCTACTCACAGTAAAGGGACTGCAGTGACTCAAATAGTTAAGATGCTGAACTTGAAGACTGGAAGGTCGGAGTTCAATTCCCGGGTACTGCATGACAAAGTGAGGTCCCCCCTCTGTCCCAGCTCCTGCCAGCCTACCAGTTCAAAAGCAAATAATTGCAATTAGACAAATAAGGACCACTTAGATGGGAAAGGTAAACAGCGTTCCGTGCACTCTGGGGTTGATGCATGCCTACCACGTGTCCATGGAAACGTCTGCAGATGCAGACAGTGTTGGCTCTTAGGCTATAAGTAGGGTTAGGGTAGGGTTCGGGTTCGGGTTCGGGTTAATATAGATCTTGCAACATGGTCCTGCCCAGGCACTTATACTAACAGGTAAGTGACAGATTTGTGTTTGGGGTGTGTGGGGGGTTGAGGTGTGTGTGTGTGCTTATTTTATTTTATTTTATTTTATTCTTTCGCCCCACCCACAACATCATGATCGCTAGATGTTGGCTCGGCCCATGACATCATGACATCATGACATTAGTTCTGCTCACACTGTGATGATGTCACAGTGGGGTAGTAAATTTTTTGACATCCCACCACTGGGGTTAGGGTTTGGTTTGCACTTAGGGTTAGGGTTAGGGTTAGGGTTAGGGTTAGGGTTAGGGTTAGGGTTAGGGTTAGGGTTAGGGTTAGGGTTAGGGTTAGGGTTAGGGTTAGGGTTAGGGCTAGGGCTAGGGCTAGGGCTAGGGCTAGGGCTAGGGTTTGACTTGCATCTTGTGCTAGGGTTAGGGTTAGGGTTAGGGTTTGACTTGCATCTTGTGCTAGGGTTAGGGTTAGGGTTAGGGTTAGGGTTAGGGTTAGGGTTAGGGTTAGGGTTAGGGTTTGACTTGCATCTTGTGCTAGGGTTAGGGTTAGGGTTTGGTTTCCCTCTTATGCTAGTGTTGTAGTTAAGGTTAGGGTTGGGGTTGGGGTTGGGGTTGGGGTTGGGTTAGGGTTAGGGTTAGGGTTAGGGTTAGGGTTTGACTTGCATCTTGTGCTAGGGTTAGGGTTAGGGTTAGGGTTTCGTTTCCCTCTTATGCTAGTGTTGTAGTTAAGGTTAGGGTTAGGGTTAGGGTTAGGGTTAGGGTTAGGGTTAGGGTTAGGGTTAGGGTTAGGGTTAGGGTTAGGGTTAGGGTTAGGGTTAGGGTTTGACTTGCATCTTGTGCTAGGGTTAGGGTTAGGGTTAGGGTTAGGGTTAGGGTTAGGGTTAGGGTTAGGGTTAGGGTTAGGGTTAGGGTTAGGGTTAGGGTTAGGGTTAGGGTTAGGGTTAGGGTTAGGGTTAGGGTTAGGATTTGACTTGCATCTTGTGCTAGGGTTAGGATTAGGGTTAGGGTTTGACTTGCATCTTGTGCTAGGGTTAGGGTTAGGGTTAGGGTTTGGTTTCCCTCTTATGCTAGTGTTAGTGTTAGGGTTAGTGTTAGGGTTAGGGTTAGGGTTAGGGTTAGGGTTAGGGTTTGACTTGCAACTTGTGCTAGGGTTAGGGTTAGGGTTAGGGTTAGGGTTAGGGTTAGGGTTAGGGTTAGGGTTAGGGTTTGACTTGCATCTTGTGCTAGGGTTAGGGTTAGGGTTAGGGTTTGACTTGCATCTTGTGCTATGGTTCGGGTTCGGGTTCGGGTTCGGGTTCGGGTTCGGGTTCGGGTTCGGGTTCGGGTTCGGGTTCGGGTT